>JARDWD010000827.1:3801510-5068680 GCA_029034505.1 Ornithoptera priamus
ATCTACAGTACATAATAAAAAACAATTAACACTGGTATGGCAGCTGAAACAGTTGTACACAACACCGAAATGAATATACACAACACACCTCTCACACGGGGGAACTCCGACTATATACCATTCAAATTTCCTAATCTACTAATATTTAAATTACAATTAGAAGTGACAAAAACTAACTACTACGTTAATATAGACTTAAATGTATAAGTGCTACACATGATTTAATGCATTCACCTACTTTGGCTGGATTCACAAAAAAGATACCGTTGCACTGCAAATAATACTGGGAATTTTAAACCTCACCATAAAACTTTACAGTGCCATCACCAGATTGTGTTCAGGTATCAATAGTATACTCTTAAAACATTTTACTGTAAAACAATCAGATAAAATACTATGTTAACATATTCACCGCTGAAACTATTCGCTCGCGCATCATCAGTGTAAATAAACTCAAGATCAGATCTATTTATGTAAAATTGTTACAGTGAAAACACATAGGAACCACTCTCCGTCCACCGCGTAACAATCTGAAGAATTAAAAAAAATATATGACAACATAAACATAAGTATCGACTCCTCTCAGTCACACGTGTAGCAGTTTGTAGTTAAATATAACATGTCGGAAACAATATACGCCTTTGTGAAAGTTTAATGTGTAATAGTTAATTTCCGACTAAGGGATGGTATCGACGGTGAACATTATATATATATATATATATAGACGTCTGAATAAATAATGAATGCGATGCGGTGAGTAGATTACATCTAGTCACAAATATAATACGCTTTACCTACCGGTACGTTAAATTTTAATATTACTCAGGCAAGCCTGCCTGCCTGTGTCAGTGAAAATATCTTACGTTATAAATAGTAACGGCTAGTAGCGGTTGAGAGTAACCTACGTCCGGACGCAGCGGAAGCGCTCCATGGTGCCGCGCGAACGACCCCACTACCGACACACCATTAATTTTAATAATTTTAGGACTAAAGTGCCTCCTCCCGTCACAAATACTACCTCAAAATCAGCTGATACTTTTACAAATCCAGAGAAAATAAAATTTGTCTAAATATTGATAAATTAACAAAAAGCTCTTATAAGATTTAAAATGGCACATCTAACGATTTCGGCGCAAATAATTAAAATAAATAAAAATAATTTAACCTCTTTGTAAATCAATACCAGCGTTTGGTTTAAACATAACCAAAAAAAAAAAAAACTTGTCGGCTGACTGTTCACATCTGTCAGGTCAGATCAGGCCCGTCAATTTGATCGCCAAACTTCAGTTTGAAGGGACGTCATGGTCAAATAATTGTTCAATTTATGTCAACTGTCAAATATTTTTTTTTTATGTTCTCATGGTTATAGGTCCGATCAAATAGCTGCATAACGTTTAACTGGCAATTAGAAACGATTCACTGCGTAATTCTCCACAACTGTCAAATTCAAATAGCTCACGGCACGACTTCCGTGGAAGTGTCAGATTGAGCGCTAAGTGTATCACATATTTACAAGTCTACCAAGGCATTCCTCTATCTAAAATAAGCGTATTCACGTATCGACGTCAGCACTATGAAGCGCTTCCCCGTTGTGCGTACTCCCCTTCCATCCAACGTCATTGTACTAAAATGAAAATATAACACCACAACTATCCATCCGAACTGGCGGGGTGGGGGTAGGAGTGTTTGTATATAATTTCCGTCTACATGGCACTGATATGACTGATTTTATAAGTACCTATATCAATGTGTTACCAGTGTATTAATAAGTTAAGTGAAACACAGAAATGCACTCGGGTAAGCTTAACTCCACAGACCAGAACATTAATAGAGGACAACAACAGTCTAATCGCTAAGTGGGTTCGAAGGCAAACGACTATTTAAATAAAATGTATACAGATCTTTGTTTTAAAAAAAATCTTCTTGTGTTAATGAAAGTAAGCGAGGTAGCTCGATCTCAAGGAAAGAAATAGCCCTGTTCATCTTCAAAGGTGGCAATACCAGCATGCTACACATTTGTAATATATTAAAAGTCCTGTTCGATTACTTCCAGAGACTTACTAATGTAGAGACTTTACTGCGTTCCAGTAGGACACGTTTTGTAGATAGTAAAGTTACTGCGGTTATAAGATTTAACATATACCTTAAGATGATGAGCAAAATGTGGTACAGTGTATATCATCTTATTTAACGGCACGTTATCATTAAAGATCAGAAAGTCCAATCCTGGTTACATCGTCGTATAAAAATCAAGTTTGAGACAGGTAAATATTGCCACCTTTGATGAGCTGGTCAAACTAGTAAATGATGGAGACGAACGTGTTCAACGTTGCTTGGAAGGGGTGGGGGTGGGGTGTCCGGCGGGTGGGGTGGGGGGCAGTTCATCGCACGTCGGTCAAGTTGCTCTTGTCCCCAAAGAGCTTCACGAGCTGCTCCTCGTAGTCGTCAATGTTGCGCTTCATTATCTCCATACACGGACCCAGCAGCCGCTCGAACGTCTCCACATCCAAGACTGCAAATTGCGAAGGATATTGTTAAATTTTTTTCTAGCCTATTCGTTGCTGCAGATAGGATGCAGGAGTAAGTTAATATTAATGACAACTTTATATGTATGTGGAAATCATATAACTTCACCTTGGATCTGTTGAGGTTATCTTAATATGTATTCCATATATCATGAACATTGATGCTGTGGATTAATGCCCTCGTGGTGCAGTGCCTATATGCTTGTATTAAACACGAAGGTCCATAATTAGATTTGAGCTGGATGTAGTTTAGTTGGTGCTAGTTTTTTGGAACCCACTTGGTTAGTTTCCCTATCTTATTGTAAATTTGCTGCTGTAATAGCATAGCCGTGTTAGGATTATCAGCGTATCAGAGACTTGCTTTCTGGAAGAGTACGCTTCAGGGAACCACAGCCTCATGGTCACTTAACGGTATATAAATTTGAGGAGTTGTTTAACTAGTGGATGATCACTGTAGTTAAACTCACCAATACGCGCGAAACGGATTAATAATGATGACGGTTGTGTTTAGAAATATTTTCTTTATACTTGAGTGGAAACTCACATGCCACTTTGGTCGGTCCCACAGCATAAGCGGAGGCAGCGCGCGGCTTGTGTGTCACCAGAGCCAGCTCCCCAAAGTAACCTCCCTTTCCTGTGCGCAGAACAAAACCGTTTTACGAGATGAGCAAAGTATGAAAGAGTAAGAGAGTGAAAGACGAGTATGAGTAGGAAATAGAGCTAGAAAATATTGATGGTGAATGTAATGTACCCTAAAGGCCCTAACCCATACGCAGGGGAAGGATAAAATGCAAAAAATTTAACAAAAAAAAAATCGTTTCAAAATCAGAAAAATAGCCACAATAATAATATTTTTATAGTCTCATAGTTGTCATAAGCGATTTGTGACCTTTGAAGTATTTTGTTTTGATTATTTTTTTTAAATATAAAATACTTATATTATCGGTAGCAAGGCATAATAGTCACCACAGTTATCGAATCTGTGCTGGAGGGAGCTGTGAAGTCTGGCTTCCTCCAGTAGCAGGGTTATGTGGAATTACCCATTGAAACCCCTCCATAACATTGAGAACTGAACGTCCTGGTACCTATGTGCACTATACATAAGATCATCCTCAGGGAGAAGCAACACCTGTAACACCTTCGCTGCGTCATGGCAATTCCAACTGTTTAGTTTACTATACCACCAGTAGGTGGTATGTTTCTCTTATCTATCTTATCGTCTAGGTGATGCGCAACCTTTACTGTGTTCCGGTTTGAAGTGCGCTGTAGCTAGTGGAATTACGGAGGAAGCGAGGTTTAACATATATGTCAGGATGCGACGAGTACTATGTCGTATAGTGTATAACATCGTATCCAACCCTAAGTTGTAACGGGAAGACGTTATCTCTTATCATCAGGTGACCATCTCGTTCGTCTTGCCATTTCATTGAATTAAAACGTATTCGGCGTCCCCGTTAATAGCTGACATTTGTAGTCGTCTTCCACGACTGGTTGTGGTTACTTTAGACCAGTTTCAATAATGGAATCAAGAGTATACACTGGACAAGCACACTTTACTATCACCAGGAGCGCTATTGGAGATAAAAATAACTGCGATAGTTACCGAGGCGTTTGATCTCGTGCTCGTTGCCGTCGTCGCGCGTGATGCGGATGCTGACGGAGCCGTCCTCTACGAAGTACATGCCGTCGGCGGTGTCCCCCTGCCGTATGATCAGCTCGCCGTCGATCAGCGTGCGCGGCAGCAGTGCGTCCGCGAGGTTAGCGCGCTCGTATGGCTGTTGTAAACACAATTGACGATTAGAGAAATTATAGTTTTTGTAATTTTTTTTAAATTATAATAGCGATTAATATATCTCTAAAGTAAAAATTTAAAAAAATTCTCGGTAGACAATCTGAAAAAAACACCTCTCTTTTTACTGTAGGTTAGAAATCGTATTTTAACGACCGTATGTTGTTAGTGCTAGGCATGTGATCTTTATTAGTATTACAGTGAGTTACTGGTAATTATTTGCGCGTAACGGCCAGTGTCAACTGACACATGGCTCATTACCTATCAGTTACGTAAATTATAGTTTCGCGTAGTATATGCTTCTTTGTAATACATATATGCGTTACAAGGAAGCATTAGCAGGAAAGAAATATAGGAGATATCCGGAGATTCATTGACTTATCACGAGATCTCCGAATCTATTGGACGTGAACACTCAAAATTTGGTATATAAATTGCTTTTGCCATTTAGTGAGCAGCTAAGAACGGATTTTACAAAATTCCTTCCTCAAAGGGACTTGCGGGGTTGTTACTTCCAGCAAAGCGGGCGGGGAACAGCTAAAAATGATGTAGTTGTTTACGGGTCCGATTGTTATGTCAACCTCAAGTGAAGGTACCAACTTGAAGCTTAGCAAATGATGTTGTAGTGGAACAACTATTATTTCGGCAAATTTATGTTATATAAATATATATAAATTCATAAATTGGAAATTACGTATGTAGCGTATCCTGGATAGGGCATAGGACCAACATCTCCATTTCAATACAGCTCCAAATCCAAATGCGCCTGTCGACCGTCTGCCTGTGTCGGTGCTTGCTTTGGTCATATTGTCAGAAAAAAGGGAAATGACTTGGAGAAACTAGTCGTTACTAGCAAGATTGATGGGTAAGAGGTCGCGTGGACGGAGCCCGAAACCTTGGACAGACCCGGTGAAGGAGACCATTGAGACACACAGGTAGCTCACATACAGATGTGACGCTATACAGAAAGTATCAAATAGAAGTAACCGTAAGAACAGCTTATCTATAAGCAGTCACGACCCTCAGCATTGAGTAACCGACTTAAAGAGTGAGTTTTGATATGCCAGGCTCCTCAGTTATTCCTCTTTCCGTACTTGTGTATAACCCATCTAAACTTACTGTTCCACTAATTTCAGTGCTTAGCTGATAGAAAACTAAGTGTGAGTTAAGCTAGGCTGTACTTATTCTATTTCCGTTCAAACATTGTTTGCCTTTGCTTTATTTGTATATACCATGTGTTCAAATAGATAAATAGATGATATAATATTTATCTTTTTATACTTATATCGCATAAAGATGAGTCATTGATTACGAGTAATATATATTTTGCTAGTGGTCTACAGCTCCTATTACTGACCTCAAACAGTAGTGTTCACACATTACTGTTCTGGATCGAAGGGTTACAGTACACAGTTACAGTTAGTGTAACTACTGGGGTAACGAGACAAAATCGTGTCTCAGGGCAACGAGCACAAATGTGGTGTTATATATATCATCCTAATTAGCGCCACGTTGTTATGGGCAGTCTCATCGCTTTGTTGAATGAAAAAAAAAATTATGACTTAACGCTTCGTGTGAAGTATTAGGGATACTTAGGTAGTTAAGTATCATCACTGATATTTAAGCTGTTGGAGGCTTTTCACGAATTTATCAAAACCGCTCTCTGTTCCCTATTTATCTTTGTTTAGATATATGTTGTCTTTTATATATTTTTCAAATTTTTTGTGATGAAATATATAATTATTAATTGTCGAGCGGGAAATGTTGATGAGGCAGGAGAGCCGCTGTGTATAACGAGCGCAACGGCAAGGCTGCGGCCACCACGTATGTATTGATTGATTGACCGCTACGGGCGCGCGGCGACGGGGAGTTGGCACACCGGCCCGGGACCTTCGCCACCGCGCTGACGTATCCAAACAGTTGTCAGGGAAATATTTTATTAGTATCCAAGTTCCAGAAATAAAACCCGGCTACAGCGTGAATATGAAACACGCCAAAATGTCGTAACCAGTTATCTGTACCAAAGTTTTCCCAAAACGTTCTCATCGCGGTATTTTAGATGGGTATAGAAAAAAAAGGAGAAAACGGAGTAAATTTAATACTCATTTATCTTGCGGGGACTGATACTGTTTGTATGAATTTTATATATTTTTTTATTTATTAATTTTTCCATACATGGTATAGAAAGTAGCTTAACGTCGAGATGGCATATTCTACCAGTCAACCCCGAGAGCGTAGAAATGTTAAAGCCGGAACTAATAAGTAACATAAAATATAAGAAATACGTAAATGTATAATAATATAAATATTACATAATAAATAAACAGACATAAATATATAAACTATGAGTGTGTGAAATGCGTCAGAAGATTGTATTCAAGTAATGGAGACGAAGTAACTATCCTCGTAAATGCAAATGCATTATTTCCTTTATGTTTATGGGTAATCAGTTTCGTCAATTTTCAATAAACCTGTCGAGTCATTAAATGTGATGATGCATCCGTTTACCTCTTCGTGTAATTTTCTTAAAAAAATCGGCGCTTTAAAATTTTCACATAAACGAGTTAATTTTTTTTATCAGTTCACCAGATTACTGCTCCGACAACCAGTTTGGTAGATTATTATCTATATATACAGCAAAAAAACTTTTACTATATATTTTGAAAACGAACTGGAGTCTTATAGTAGCTGTTCCCCGCCCGCTTTGCTGGCTGTAACATCCCTGCAAATCCGTGGGAGTTGCAGGGGTGTTACTAAATGGCAGAAGCAATATCTCTACCAAATTAACTTCTAATAGTTACTGTTTATCATATATATATGAATAGAAATAAAAAAAAATTGTGTTATATTAGATTTTTCGTTTATTACGTGTTTGCCGGTATGACGTCCAACTGTAATGGCGTCGCGTGACTTGAATGTACTGACGCCATCGGATGCCTTGGGAGTGTGATCTTCAACTAATATACGAGTTCAACGTAAATGTACGTAGCAAAAAAAAAAACGCTTTAGTAGAATATTGCTACCTAAAAATTGTTAACTCATAATAAAAAAAACGATGTCGTGCTGAAGAACTTTTATGTCATGTTGAGGAGGGCAACATTGATATTTCGAATTCAACAAAGCGACGAGCGAGATGTTTACCTGTTGGTAAGCCATACGCTCATAACATTCCGCTCGCCAGTTAGGATAATATACACAGCAACATATGTACTAGTTGCCTTAAGATATAAGATGTTAAGTATGGTTATCGTAATAACTTCACTAGCTACAACTCCTTGGTAGCTCTCTGTTCGATGGTCCTAAATACTGGGTGGATGGTGAACGTCATGCCAGACAGTACAATACCTTAGAAATGATCAGAGATATTTGTAAATATATTAAAATTTTTGAATTTTGTGAAATCATGACAAAAATCTATAGATACATATAAGTGTAAACGCTCTCCTCCCTCGATAAGCCGACGACATTTTAAGAGCGGCCAGAAGTGGGAGGATGAAAAAAGCCGAGGACCATATTTGATGGAAGACATTGGAGAAAACCAGCAGTGGATTAAGGAGAGTTCATTTTGATTAGATATATCTACCTCGTGTCTAGTTTTAAATTTTACCGAGTCCGTGTTCCAAATTGGACCAGATCCGATCGAGTCTTCGTCGCCTAAAAACATACAAATCTAGATCTAAACTTCAACTCTGGATTAACATCATTTCCACGATCACACGATCAACTTGCCAATGCTGGAGATATTGCAGGCTGAAACAGTTTCGCTCAATAACTCGCGTGACGTCACTGCATTACGTTTTTTTTATTATGGATACGTTTGCGCTGCAGTTTTATTGACAACCATTGCGGTTTCATCGGACTTAGGGCTTGCGGATCTGGTATCTGCGAGCTAAAATAATAATAATAAGAAGAAAAGAAACTAAAAATAAAACAAAATTAAAATTAAACCAAAACTTTAAATGAATATACAAAAACTAAACACAAAGACAAACCTAAAATCAAAACATAAAGATTATATATATACATATATATGTAGATAAAGTAGTATGTAAAAGGGAGAGGGAGGGAGGAGAAAGGTGAGAAAATATTGGACGCGGACGGGTTGAAGAGTTGAATAGTGCTATAAGGGAAGAGATAAGGGGGGTGTAATTAAATATATACATAGATGAATATTCATATGAATTTAAGATGCACACAGTGCGCGTCGGATAGCGGCAATGACTATGAGGTCATGGGAGGAGGGCTCAGGCCCGTCCTCCGGTTACCTTCACCTGTGTCGCGATCTGAGGGTTGTGAGGACCGCCCGGGTAGCCAGGTATCGCATTACGTACGGCAGCGTTTACGTTATCTACTGGATAACAATGATAGCCCCAACAACTATCGGCGCTACGTCAGATCGTTTGTGAGATCCGATCAAACGGTCTAGATTCTACCATGATACCGCTTGGCTCCTTAGGTATCGATTGGAAAAGTTTATCTATACGATAATCGAAAATAACGCTAGTTTAATTGATAATTTAAAAATTAAAAGCGGTATAATAGCTATACGGCGAAATCTGCAATATTCAATTTGTACGAGGAATGATCAAAAAGTAATGAGAACGACATATATATACTCCTTGGTAAGAAAAAAATAAATACTGGCATAATTCATATACATATTTGTAATATTAATAAAGAACAAAATCGTCGATTCTCTTTCGTTTTTTTCGGAATGTAGTAATTTGTTTGCTTCGTGTTGAAACGTGTTCTCGAAAATGGAGAAAAACGAAGTGCGAGCCGTTATTAAATACCTCTGTTTAAAAAAGTGAACGACGCAAGAGATTCATTGCGATTTGGAGGCAACATTAAGAGGGTCTGCTCCGCCGTATTCCACTGTCAAAAGGTGGGCTCCTCAACTTCGAGTAGGGAAGGAGAACGAGCACGGAAGACGAACATCGTTGCGGCCGTCCATCGACATCAGTCACCCAAGAAAATGTTGCGAAAGTCGAGAAAATTATTATAAGCGATAGAAGAGTTGCTTTGCCGATACTTAATTCAAGAAACGAGCATTTCATATGGAAGTCCATATTGAAACAATCTTCGAGTATCCACAAGATGGGCGCCGAGAATGTTAACCGACAGTCTGAAACGAAATCGACTTGACATTTCGAAGATTTTCTTGGACAAGTTTCAAGAAGATTCTGAAAACTTTTTGTCATGTTTCGTAACAATGGACGAGACATTAGTCCATCATTTTGATCCCAAGACAAAACAGCAATCTTCGCAATGGAAACGGCCATCATCACCCACTCCGAAGAGTTTCGTGCCGTGGCATCGGCCGGCAAGGTTATGGCCTCGATATTTTGGGACTTAGAAGGGATATTGTTGATTGATTATCTGGAGCGTGGAACCACTATTACAGGCCAATATTATGCAGCTTTAATTACCGAAGTTGAGGAATGCCATCAAAGAGAAAAGAAGGAAACTTTGAAGACGCGTGCTGTTTCATCACGACAACGCACCTGCGCATAAGGTCGGCAGTTGCGATGGCTGCCATTCAGCAAGCTGGCTTCGAATTGGTTGGCCACCCCACTTATTCACCAGATCTGGAGCCTAGCAATTTTTATCCGTTCCCCAAATTGAAAGAATACTTAAGGGTAAACAGGTACGAAGACGATAACGAGGTGACGGATGCCGTGTAGAGCTTTTTGCAGGACCAAGACAAAACTTTTTTTTGAAAGGCATTGAAGCCTTGGAAAGGCGCTGGACTTGGTGTGTAGAGAGACTCGGAGACGATGTAGAAAAATAAATTATTAAGATATCAATAGTCATAATATTCTATCTCATTCTCACTACTTTTTGATTCCTCTTCGTATGTAATGTGTGTTTCGGAACTATAGGGAGTATCATGATCGTGTAAAATGGTAATCTTTAATATCGTCTTCCACCTACATTTCACAAGTGTCTATGTTACTAAATAATAGTTTTAATTCTGCTTTTTTTATTATTTTGCACAGCGACGAGACGAGCACAACATGTTGTATTGTTTATCATAATAACTTGTCATATTGTTATGAGCAGTCGTATGCGTTTCAGGTGCTGGCACCGGAAGCCGTATTGTTTTCCTGGTTATGAAATTTCAACTTTTCATTATTTTATTATGTTCAAAAATAAATACATATTTAGTTATTAAATGAAGCGAAGAGATAAACGGGACGTTCATCTAACGGATAGTGTTACGCCTGCTCATAACGACGTGGCGCTAGATAAGATAATATATACTGCTCCACATTGTGCTCGTCGCCTAGAGACTTAAGATCTCGTTGTCTCCGTAATTTCACTAGCTACTGCGCCTTTCAAACTGGAATACAGTAATGTTTGCACACTACTATTTGGCAGCAGAAATATGCACTGTGGTGATACCTACATAGCCAGTCTCCGGTCTCTCTCTATATATAAATATTATACACTGCACATTGTACTAGCTGTATTGTGACGTAAGGCGCGAAGTTTTGTTATCGTAATAATTTGACTAGCTACAACGCCCTTCAAACCGGAAAACAGTAATGTTTGCCGGCCTACCACCAGTAAAATATAGTTTTTTTTTTAAATCAATGAAACTGTATGCTATAATCTCTCGTCTAACGTAATAAATCCATTTTGATCTCGACACAGTTACCGTAGGACACACGGCGTGTTTGTGCGAGCGTGTTTACTTGTACAAACTGATTGATGTTAACTGTTGTTTAAACTTGCCCCATCTCTTCTCCCTCCCCACTCCTCTCTAACCCGTGCAATATTTTCAGTACATTGAGCAGCTGAAGTCGTTCGCGCGAGAAACTTCCAGCCGCCACCGTACAGTGCGTAAGTGTTCCCGATGTATAATTAGATGTATGATTATTTTTGTTATATTCAAACCCGAACATCTTGCAATTCTGTGAGAGGTTATTACGAAAACATATTATTATAAGCGCTGATAACTCAGCACAACTTTGGAATGTGCTGACGGTACTATTGAACGATGACCTCACGATGGACAGTCATTGTCTTTTATATACGTTAATTTATTATTTTATTTCTAGTGGAAACAGTCGATATTCTTAATAGTGGTTTCATTGAATGATAACCAAAAACTTCACCATGCAAACCATAAAGGATGATAAATTATCTCACGGTAGTACAGTAGAAATATTTTGTCTATTCAAAAATGTTCAAAGGTATAAAAAAATTATCCTATAAGTTCCTTTAAATAGTTCTAACACTAAAATAACGAATTAAAGCCGTGATATATATATTAGAATAAATGTTATATGAAGCTAAGGGGTAGATAAACAATCATAGAAAACGTATGTTATTAAATAAAAAACCCTTATCTTTTACTTCTAATGATTGTCATTTTTTAAGTAATTTTATGGTCAACTAAATTGTAATAGACACTAGGAATAATTCCGAATTTTTATGGTGTTGGACCATGATAACTGCATGAATGTCTTATGGGAAAAAATAAAGTTATTTTGTAAATAATACATGAGCTAACATAACAGCACTGAATATGAAATGGCAAAAACGAAATAATAACCGCGTAATACAGCCGATGGTTACGCAACATAGCAACTTAAACTTGGAGCCTATTACTGCGAGGACCTTGGCCTTTTGGCACATGGTAAATTAGCTCCATGATCATAAAATACAACCCCATAGATCTATAAGGTACAAAGAATTAGACGTGTAGTGTTAAATTCAAATCATTTTTAATTAAATATCTTTGATCACAAAACGTGGGTTGGTTTGTTGAGATTGGGGAATGGTCTAAATCCCTCCATATGGACCCATATAAACAAAGGTCATCGGATGTGGGCAGTGCAGTACCGATCGATGTGGAGGTCTTTGGGGGAGACCTATGTCCAGCAGTGGACGTTTATCGTCTGATGATAATGATGACCACTACGTTATTTCTTTGTTGTTAAATATTGTAAGGACTTAACAGCATCTATCATCTCCATCAGTTTTATCTTTCTAGTCAACCATCAAGATGATGAAAATTTGAGATATATGATGGAAATCAACTAATTATACTTTTAAAGTGATTACTTTTATTAAAACTATGTCAATATATTAAACTATATCAAAGTATATATGATTTATTTCAAGAATACGAATAAATTTTCTTCATGTTGGTATTTTTTTTTTTCATATATTATACTTGCCACAGATGTGGTAATGACGGTCACCTGGTGATAAGGATTTGTGCAAACATATCGCGGACTCGCAACGCCGGCTTATGAGAATAAGATATGAGGCTAGTTTTGATCTAGATGGAGTTTATGGCATAGATATATTTGGGTATATATGGCCTAGACATAGATGTATAAATAAAATCTATTGTCTAGTTATACAATGTTTTTTTTTTCAAGTTTAAATAATATATATAAATAATAATAGGTGACTAATATGATAATTTTACAGAAGACTTCATAAACCGGTAAAACCAGAGAATTTCTTTCTTCAGCAAAGTTGGAGGACGAGACGAAAGGTACGTTCACCTGAATAGTAAATGATACACCTGCTCATAATAACATGACCCTTGTCACCTTAAGACAAGATATTGAGTCCCGTTACTTCGGTAATTACATTAGCTACAGCACCTTTCAAATAGGAACATAGAAATGTTTGTACACTACTGTTTTGGCGGCAGGTGTACGAGCTGCAAACTACCGCAGGATCGTCTAGGTAGGTTGGTACCTAGTTCCGGTTTCCGGTAACAGGCGTACCACCAGAGACATGTATTTTTCAGTAAGCAAATTGAAATTAAAGGGAAAGCTAAGATGCAATTTTATCATGACAACTATATATTAAGACAGCGAAGATTTCAATGTTAAAATGGAAATATCTAGGTTTCTGTAAATCTGAAAAAATTTTGATTGACTGTAATGATTGTCCCTTTGATCTTTAATTTAGAATATTAAAATTTATTTCACTGTCTCCGAAGAGTAGTGACTAACCGATAGTCGACATGGTCCCTTGTTCGATTCCAGGACTACATGCGGGACCGTGCACAGAGATTTCAGATAGTATATGCACACCGTATACTACGTACACCGAAACTACTGTACTTATCTATAATTAAAAAGTAAACTGACCGATTTCAATTCAGCATACTTGCGTAATATTTCAGTGAGTTGGGATATTATTATTTGGATATGTTTAGGGAGCTAAGGTATGCCAGTGTATATTTGTCTATATGATGCACACGCCCCGGGCTACATGTAGAGCTTGGTTGGTGATTAAGGTTTTTTTGAACCAACGTTTACTTACCACCCTCATATTGTAAATCAGCATTGTTCCGGCTGTTTAACACATGAGTCGGAGTATTCTGAACAGACTTCACCTTCTAATAACTATAGATAGGTAATTGTATATAAAAAAAATAATAATTGTATATGTTTCTACAATAATATACATAATGTCTTAAACGTTTATATTTGGCGCTGCTAGATGATCGTTTACAATGACTTGTTTTGAACGAAGAGCGTTAAACGTAGCAGATGGTTTTTTTTAAACTTCTCATTGCAAAACAGTTTAAAGTTTATGTTTTGTTCATGAAGAGAATGAATTATGATTTTTTTTAAAGAATCTTCAGTTTGTTGCGCAATACAAAGCAGCAGTTTTTCATCACAATCATTAATAAAGTAATTTTTAGTATCATCGGTTGTGGGATAATGATATTTTATAAAAATCGGAGATAAGATAGAAAAAACTTTTAAATACATTTGTTGCAAAAACAATAACTAAAAATAAAGCCATTGTATTATGAAAATCACACTGCTTTGCTTTTTAACGAACGTTTAAGTAACTAAATAAAATACGAATGTGTAGGGGGCCCCGCATAACTTACGGGACACAAGCCAATTTCACTTGCTTGTGGTGCACCCTGCTAATCAATAAGCTCTGGCTCCCAAAAACTAGCATTGAGCCAGCGTGGTGGGAAATGGCCCAAATTAACCACTTTAAACGTCGGCCTCTAGTACCCGGCGGTACCGGAGGCGATGCTGACTATCGATGTGTCGATGTGGAGATATTTGGAGGGAGCCTATGTGTAGCATGGGATGTCTATCAGCTGACGATGAAACTAGAAAGTAACTAGTTATTATTAAATCATACAATTCATCTGTAATAACAAGACGTCACATCTCATAATCAAATTAACAGTAGACAAATATTAAAAACTGTTTAAAAAGATTTTGCTTTCCATTTAGATAAAGTCTCTTAGGCATTAAATCTAGCCCTTCCAGTACATTTTTATCAGTGCGTGAAAAAAGTTTTAAATAATCACATAAAATAGTAATTTCTTTATGATTCTATCAGCAATATAAGTATACTATTTCCCGTTCATACCATACGATGTCAGATAAAGTCCAATAATAAATTCGCTGCGGAACTAGCGTGATTAGTAATGCTTATTAAATTCTAAATATGCTATTGAGACTTTTCCAATACTTCATACAAAACTACATACATGTATATTAAATATTATATCAAACGTATTAAATATAAAAACAGGTAAAGAACTGATCACTGTGATATAAAATACATTTTAGTATAAGATACATGTTTATATACGCTTGTGTTGAACAGCTTTTGCTGAATTTTTTATCTATCTATATATAAAATATTTCTACCTATGTTATATCACGATATCTCTGGAGCTATGAAGACTTGAAATTCGGTAAGAATATTCTTATTATCGAGTATAGGTTTTTACAAAAGTCATTCTTCAAAGGCAGTTATCGGGTGTTTACAGCCAGCAATACGGACCAGGAAGTGTCATATATGGTATGAAATTAACAGTTGGATAGTCTTACCTGAAGTGCTTTCAGCATTGGCACTTTGTCGAGCAGCTCCTCGTACAGCTTGCGCTTCTTGAAGGCGCTCTTGAGCAGGATGCGGCGGAAGGTGTGCCGGTCCATGGCCCACAGCGCGCCAGCAGATTGCGCGCGCACCGACGCAGCGCGCGGCATGTTGTACATCAGCGCAAGCTCGCCGAACGAGCCGGAACCCTCGTATGTATGCACCACCTATGCATTCAATTATACCTTTTTTTTAATAATAAAGCAATATCACAGAATAAGGACACTTTGTCCTGTTGTGATTAGGTTACGTCTGTGATGACCGTTGAAATTGACATGTAGTAGAGTGAAGACCGCGATTAGGCAAGCGTAGCAGGGGGCGCTTACTGATCAGATGGAGTGACCACCTGCGCAAAGCTAAGTGGCGTTCCTCGCAAGAGGCCATGTCCAGCAGGGGACTGTTCATGAAGAAACTTTAATTTTATTGGTAGTAGCAACAGAGATGTTGCTATGTTCTGGTAGTCAGGCTATTAAGAATACGGTTAAGGTGAAGGCGACTAAAGAGGTTTCAAGAGTCCATGGGGTTTGAACGTGGGAGCCCGCCTCGTCGCTCACTAAATGACCCCATGGTAGACGACAAATACGAGATAGTCACGTATTTATCGTATTAAAATGGGGATGCTGGGCGAAGTCATGGCCCTCTCTGGGTCGAACATATATGTAATGAGAGGAAGGCACCAGTATATTCACTAGGACATAGCGGGGCCTCCCGTAACTCAATAAGGATGATCACCAAGTCACTGATTAACCTTGCCTTTACCTCCAAAATTAGGGAAAAGATTACCAGACTGATTGTTGGACACATACTAGGTAAGAATTGTTTGTACACTACTGTTTGTCGGCAGAAATAAGAGCTGCAAAAAAAGACACTGGACACATGCGGTATAACGAAAATTGTTCCTATACAAATTACAAAAAAAAACATCGTAAATTTAATTCACCGGAACTGATCGTATATATACAAAATCGATTTTTAATAACAATATGTATATTAGTCTTTATCACGGGATGAGTATTAAACGAGCCGCTTTTATATTACACAATTTAGCTGTGCGTAGTGTCGGTAATAGTAAACAATATGAAGAAATAATGACCGTTTAGTAGACGATGACGCCTGGCGAAATTCCTCACGGTCTGCTTAGTGGGTCAGTCATATACGCAGTTAAAGATATATAATATATTGGCCGGTTTATAACGCTACCGCCATTCATGAAGATGCGTCTAAGGTAAATATTTTCACAGCAACAAAACATCATCAGAAATAAGAGTTGGTAATAGCCAGAACAATTCGCATAGCCTGAACGGTATATAGTTCAATAATTCATAGATAGGTAGATTAATAATTCTAAGTAATCAGATCCTTGAGAGACGACAGATATACCAATCTAAATTCAGTAACATATACATTACAGCATATATATATAGGCCGTCATTGTTTAATTTGTATAGTCGACGTTCCAAGAACAATAGCTTTCGTGGGTATGTGACATTCAAAAACCCGCACTTGACCAGCGTGGTAAAGGCCTTGACTCTTTCGTTGTGAAGTTACCGAAACCCAGTAGTGGCTCAACATTAAGAGGACTCTCTATTTACCTTTTATATACATTTTAGATAATAATGTAATACATTCAATCTCAATAGAAACCAAGCTGCACAAAAGCAGCCCTATCGATATACTTTCTTCCTATGGCAAGAGATTAAGATTTCAGAATATCCCAAAAGGTCATACTGTACGTTTTGTGTATAAATATTCAGATTTACAATATTGTATGATATATGATAGATTGATCAATGAATCAAGTAATATTACTAAAGAAACATTTATACAGCATGTACCCAACACGTATTGCACAATACATATATCAGATAGGTTGCATAACTTAGACAATCTAGCTCAGATAGACATATTCTGTTTTGATTACGTCTGCTATATGAAAGTAATAATTATCACATTTACCACTTTTTTATATTTGAAAACATTTAAACAAATTCATCATCATCATTATCAGTCGATGAACGTTCACAGCTGGACATAGGCCTGCCTCAAAGATTCCCACATCGATTGGGTAAGGATTCATATAGGGGATTTGGGCTATTACCCACCATGCTAGCCCAATGTTGGTTGATGAGCGCCAGAACCTCGTTTGTTGATTAGCAGGATGCACCACGAGCAGGTAAGGTTGGTTTAGATCCCGTGAATTGTTGTGTGGGAACTTTTACACCCCTAAACCTATTGTCAAAGCTAAATTTTACCGATTTTATCGCTTTTATTTTAATATCCCGATGATTTAATCGCTTTGCAGCAGTCACGATTAACAGGAGGTTGGGGTAATAGATAAGGTCCCGATGTCGACGTGTCAATGTGGTCTTATACGACAAATAAAGACACCCGCGTGGATCTACATGAAGAAACATCTAGCCGACTTCAAACATCATCCATCGCTCTTGACGGTCTGTTATCTATGACTATGTTTCGGATAATCCAAACCATAACATTTGGTTTGATAAACCATCAATTCTAGCAAAAGTACCCCGATTTCTATAAAGGATAAATCGCGAGGCTATTGAATTAAAAAAAAAAGAATATTCTAATTTCAATAGAGGAGATGGTTGGGTAATATCATCTACTTGGGTTCCTATTATTAATAAAATCAAACACCAAGCAAACCTACAAGACTAAGTCACAGTAAGCTCATTCTTAGTAGATTTTTTTTATACCACTTAGATGGCAAACAGCTTAGCTTAGCTTGCGATCCGCTTGATGTTGTGTTGTCATCGCAGCCTATAACAGCCAATAACACCAGAGTTGAGAGAGTGGGAGAAACAGAAACCTTTCCACGCCCTTTTTGAAGAACTTGATATTGTAGTTCCTAGAGAAAACCTCGACAGATAACTCATTCCTCAATTTGAGTGTTTTCAGAAGAAAGCATATCTGGAACCGGACCATACGTGACCATTACGATTAGAAGGTGTGAGGAAATCAGTCCTAGCCGATGGCGAGCGGTGCGATAATGGATGACGGATAGGTACCCCGTGCTAGCTATGATACCGGGACATGTATCGCCTCAGACCCCCGTGACCGTGGCTCCAGCAGAGCGGTCGAAACGACGGTTTAATAAAACAACCAGAATCATAAAATAGAAGCTATAAAATTAAGTTTTATTAAATGTATTCGCTTACATATATAACATTATGATCGATAAAATTATTGTCAATGATGAGATGCTGTACATACCTTCTCGACGCCATCGTCGCCATTTACGAGCACGTCGAATATGCCGTTCTCGATGACGTAGAAGTTGTCGCCATCATCGCCCTGACGGATGACGTACTCATCCGGCTCCGAGCGCTTCTCGAACATCGCGTCCAGAACCTTGTGATGATCAACAATTTAATTGTTAAAGACGATACAAATAAAAGCCAAGTTGACCTACAAAGTGGTGATGTCCGACATATTACATGGTATACATATCATATTGCATACATTAAAAAGCGCTTCTAGTAGTCTTCATTATAAATATTAGCAGTAAGTCTCTTTACTGGTGGTAGGTCTGTGTTGACGGAGACCGTTTACCCAAGTACCACCATCACAGCTCCTATTTTTGCCGGCAAACAGTACTGTGCAAACATTACTGTGTTCCTATTTACACAGCTTATATAGCTTGTGGCTTTAGAAAAAACTTACCATTTTTTCTCAAAGCGACGAGCACAATGTGGTGCAGTGTATATCATCCTAACTATAGCTACGCTGTTTTCGGCATATCACTATCATGTGAAAAACATCTTATTCGTTTCGTGAGGAAAAAAAAAACATTTATCATTAATGGAAATTATAACCAAAAGGCTAGTTGGCGAGTCGGTATTGTAAATACTAACCGCAGCCTCAGCCGCTGCGATAACACGGTACGCTGATAAAATTGTTAAACATTTATTTATGATTATTTATTGTATGAATAACTGGACAATATATTATCGACTTAGATTCTACAATACTTTATAGGTATCAAATAATCATGCCCTGTTATCTCGGGCTATTTAGAATAGGACTAAGGTAAGCCCTGTGTGTTGTAGATGGAGAACTAAAAGAGTTTTCGGTTTCGTCGGCTTTGACGGTGGGGGGCCCTCATTGTCCACTTAGTGAGCCCGGAATGAACGATAAGAATGAGGTGGAGTGCTTCAGGCGTAGTACCGAGAGGCACTGGTGTGATCCGTAACGTACTGAGGATGACTACCGTAGGGATTTTAGTGGTTTCTGTATCAAACATAAAGAAGGATATTATGCTAACCAATATATTTATAGCTGTGACAATCTTTACCAGCTAGAGAAAAGAATAGAAGATAATGATATTAATGACGAATGATAATTTTAATTTTGGATCATTTCCTTAGTTATTTTTTTTAATATGTAATTATTTATTTAATTTATGTAAGGTTAAGTCCGGCGAAGCGAGGTGGGTTTGCTTGTAACAAACAAACATCTTTAAGTGCTATTTCCTTATGACAACGCGATCGCTTTACATGTTAAAAAATATGACGTGGCCTCATGAATACGTTATACATGTTCAGTGAACCACATTTGTATGCTGAACAAACGAAATAATCTCTGTCGATTCCATCGAAACAAAGAAACCTCCAAGTCAACAAAAGAATAAAGGATAATTAAGAACTCGTGTCAGCCACATTTACAATATTTGTATGAAACTGGAGCTCGGTGCTCGTGTTACCTTTGAATATATTCAAATTCATATATTCAAAAATTATAATATAGCTCGATGTATCTCGAATAAGCTTTGAATCTTATCCGATATATACAGGTAAACCATAAAAAAAAATCAAGGTTGTATTTTACATTTTAATTAACATGATGTTGACATAGAATTGTTACAATATAATGCTTGTTTTATGTGAATATTGCTATGATTAATGTAGTAAAAAAAACCAACTAGTGTATAATTCCTATGACGAGAAAAACCTTAGGTTGTAACAATGATAATTATGCATGAAACAGTGTCCAACATACGAAAGTTATAAAGGACGCAGACGTGCACAGCTTAACTATTGCTTTAGATCTATGGCACTTCTTATACAAATCAAATACACCATAAGTTGTGTAACACCACATTAACATGCTGAAGGTGGTGTGCACCACTGGTGGCTCACATATGCAGTAAAAGGAAAACAACACTTGTGCGTTCACCAAGGAACATTTAGTGGAAGGTGTCGTCAGGTAAGTTTTTTTGTACACAGTAAAGGGCCTCTTTATTCGCGGAGTATATGTTCCATAAATATGCCGCGAATACACAAATCGTGAATACGGAATATACTTTTTTTATTAGTCCATTTGACGGCATTTACAAAGGATACTGGGTTGGATACCTTTTATTATTATGTATGTACTTATTGGATTCATGAATAAATTTTTAGCCGTTCCTATATTCAGGAATTGCGTCGCATTTCTTTAATCAGCGAATAGTGAATACGCGCATGAAGGAAGCACGAGGAGCTTTTACTGTATGTAGTATACAGTGAATTATTTACGTGTTTCTGGAGACGGTATAGATGTTGATTATCAGTTGTTATCTCTCTACCACTGAACAGTTGTGTGCAAACGATATTTCGATTTAAAGCTACTACAATTGGTAGGTCTCTGTTGGCGGAGACCGTCTATGTGAGTACCACCGTAACGCCTATTTCTGCCGCCAAACATTACTGTGTTCCGACTTGGAAGACTGCTGTGGCTAGGGAATTTATTGGAGTAACAAGACTTATATTCTTGTGTCTTAAAGCGACGAGCAGCACAATGTGGACCTGTACTATTTTAATTAGCGCCATGTTGTTATGGACAGGCATATCACTTATCATCAGGTGAACGTACCGCTCGTCGCTTTGTGGAATCATTAAAAAAATTCTAGTGAATTTACTGGAGAAACAAGTTAGTTTCAAGGCGTCGAGAGCGTATGTAAACAACCTAACCAGCACCATATCGTTATGGATGAGTGTAACTTATTATCAGGCAAACAATATCTAGTCGGAGTTGTATAAAAAAAAAAACAAATTTATCTAAATTTAGTGTCCACTACAAGTTTTTAGTAACTCTTTTTTACTACAATGTTCGCGAAAACGATTATGTTATGTAGCTTAATATATGTTAAGCCTTATACCATTACTGATGTGAACAAAATAACAGACTATGATTTATTATTATATATACTTAATCCAATAATAATGTGTGTTTTCCTTGTTGTTTAAATTTACAGATATTTAAATTTCAACAAAAATTTTCTGCAACTAAAGAATATTCGTTTAATGTTTACATTCTTTCGCAAGACAAACCAAGATCGTTAAGCAATGTCAAAAGTACTGTTTATAATGCCCATAACTATTAAAAACTAGACTCATAATAAGTTTAGATCCTGATAGATATAGTAATTTCGATGCTTACAGAAAAGGTTATTATCCTTTGCATTCAATATATTTCTATAGCAATAAAGAAATTTGAATTTTATCTTATAAGTTTTGCTATAAAGGTTTCCATAAATATTAAGAAAATATTTAAAAGTCTTTGTTAAACGTATTTGATGAGATGTGAAATATAGATAAAGCTATTTTCTCTCATAGTTTTTATATGAACTATTTTTGGGGATGAAAAAAGTATTTTTGCTCTAATACTTAATAGATTTCGATGAAAGAAACTGACAATAAGATAGTGTCATAGCAACCATGGAATGTGAAAAAGAAATATAGTTTTAAGGAAACAACGAATATTTAGATTTATCTGAAGTGTGAATAGTAATGGTTAATCAGTAAAAATCTTCTCTTTTTTATTCTATACTTTAGAACATTTATATTGAATTAATTATTTACCTGTTGCATTTGCTGGGCATCGAGTGAACGGAACAGCAGTATTCCGCGAACAGCCTCGGCAAGACGAGCGCGTTGGGCATCCGACTTCGGGAACACAGCTGGTGCCCCTTCATCAGAATCATCTTCTTCAGGATCGTAAGTCTCCGCGAAGACCGACTTACGACGGTTGTTGAAGCGCGCCACTGGCGGCTCTGGTGGAGATTAAGTTGTTTAATTATTTTATAGTAAATGTGTAATACAAATAATTTTTATTTACTTTTTTATAAACAATATTAAATAAGTATGCATAAACAAATATTGTCTACCCCAACATCTCCTACTAAGATGTATTTAAAACAAGATCTATTCCTATATGATGTACCAAAAAAAAGTCTAGAAGCAGAGAGATTTTGTTCTTTATTTTGCTTATGGTAATAAAATTGTAAATATATTAATATGAAAGAATTAAAATCGTCATAAGTAAAATTGAGTGACAAAATTAAAATTTTATACATTAAATAGTAACGATAGTTTTATTTTAAAAATCTTATTATTAGGTGTAAAATTATATTCCTCTCTGTCTTGAATGTGAGCTCAATTTTTTTCATGCAAGAAGTTAAAATATGAAAATCACAAACAGCATAGGCAATCTTGGAATTGTAACACTAAGATCATACCAAGTATAATCACTACTTGTATTGAATGAGTTGAGATGTTTAAATAGAAAAAGTTACTGTATAATTTTTTTAATTGATCTCCTTGCCGAATATTACTCTTCTCTACAATACTTATGCATTATAACTATAAAGACATATCTACCAATATTTCAATTATGTATAAATAGTTTGTGCATTGATGTTGGAAAATTATTTTTCATTGGCAAGAATATCCTTTGAATGTTAAAAAAAAAAATATCACATGACTATAAATATATAACACAGCTTTTTGAAAAATTTTAATTAATTTGTTATATTATGTATGTATAAGGAAAAAGAAAATTAGTGATTTTATATTGTCTAAATTTTATTCAATTTTGGTTCTGATAAAACCAGTATTTTTTCAACTTATTACTTTGAATAAGACACTTCTAGTGATGATTAAACAGAAAGACCTATGTCATGTACTCATTTATCTTATAAAATTGTTATAAGAAACTATAAAGACTTAGGTAAATATATTTCAAGGTCCGGTCAACACCTGTTTATATTAACACAAAGACTGGCTTTGTTATAACTGATTTTATGTGAAAAGGCTGGTTATATAGATCAAAACTGTTTACAAGGCTGCATGAAAACCACCACATTTTTGTTTCACAGTCTCACAATTTCAAAGTGTTAAAAGAGCAAACACACAAATGGGATCAGTGTATAGTAAACACTGAAAATTTATGTTTCTGCAAACAAATCCACTAAATACTTGCAGGTTAGCTTATTCAGTAATTTTAGCTTATGTTAGTTAAAAAAAAAATCAGTATCTATCTGCTATTTAAACCTTTACTTAAATAAAGTAGTTTGTATTAAGACAAATCATGACCAGATTTATTTTAATAATTCAGTACACTTGCACCATTAGACTGCTATTCAGAATTTTTTAAAATACTTTATTATATCACTGGTTGATAAAAATATGGCATGGTGCCAGATGTTGGAGACAAACTGAATCTAAGTATGTATAACTGTGTTAACATTTTTGTTTCTTTTTATAAATGTTTGTACATTTAAAATATTTACCCTAATAAATGTATAAAAATTGATAAATATCTCTTTTATACCTTTATTATATATAAAGCTTATTATTCTTATCTTTAATAAGAATAATTTTAAATCTTTGTTTCCTAGCGAAAAATAAAAAGTGTATAAAAAATTGAGTAGAATGTTGTGTTTAAGTTATTCTGTATATATACAGAATTACATATTCCATGTGTACATCAAAAATCCATTTATAGATGATGATATGATTTAAAATGAAACATCCAACAAAATCTACTAATATAAATACCTTTAAATAAGCAATTTTGTGTTTTGATCAAATATAGGTTTATTCATATGGAAACATGAATGTGTGCTATAGCTATTGCATTATAGCTCTACAGTAACCCACCTTCCTTGCTAGTCAATATTAATCTCGAGTCTGAGTGATTGTGTGAAGAATATTAGTAAATGAGTACCTTCTTCGTCTGATATTATGGATTCATCGGGCGTGCCGGCGGATGGGCCTCTCACAATTGTCGTGGTCCTGTTGTTTTGTAACCGTGTGAAGAACTCGACAGCGTAGTTGATCACGTCCCCTGGCTGCTCCAGCAGATAGCTTATAGTAAATTCCAGTAAAATTTCTCTAAGGTCATCTGGGACTTGAATTCGACCGCCTTGAGGCCTGCTCATTTCTAACGGCGTCGCCTTGCTTTCTCGTTACTATCCCGCTCGGAGAATACCAAAGCGACTAGTTAGATTAAAATTTCAATAACATAGCCATTGAATTAGCTTAAGCGACACACCAAAGAACAAATCTTACGATGGGGCAGTAGCACTACATACAAACGTTAGTAATAAATAAAACCACACTATTAAACTAAGACTTTCTCAAATAATTGTCTGCGCTACAGGAAATTAAATATAATGACACACTTTTCAGAAAAAAATCCTCGTCCTCCAGCCTGACAATTATAAAATCTCCTTTCACTGAAAAGTAAAAATGGCGAATTTTGGATTGCCCTACTTCACTTCACTAATACCTTCAATCGTTCAAAGTTCACACCGTAGTTCATGTTCATCATTCACTGATTATTGCCATTGGTAAAATAAATAAAATTTGTTGTTAATAATAATATAACATCGGAATTTAATCTTAAGCTAATAAACATATTATTTATAATTAATGGTGAATTTTATGCTATTTTATTTGTGGAAAATTATACCTTCGTTAAAATTATTAAGGTAGTTAACCTCACAGTATATCCGTTTGAGATTGTTCCTTATTCTCGTAGATAGCAGATTTTTTTTTATAGAATGATTAAAAAGATACAAATAATTTTGAAGTTAACTGGATTTTACAAATAAACTATCAACAGTAGAATATCTATAATGTACTTAGAGAATTAAACAAATAAGATTAAATGTTTCTTTTAATAATAATTTAATGAAGTGATTAATAAAGTAAAACAATACATGTAAAAAGATGATTAACAACTTTCAACTACCAATCCAGAACTGATTTTAAAAATAAATTGATAGATCTCGCGGCAAAGAAAATAGATCTTAAAACTTTAATAAACGATAGGTACCCTGTATTCATAATCTTTATCGAGAGATGTCGCGTAATTCCTGATATTTTATGTAAAAAAATTTAACACCTTCGTATTCCATGTATAAGATTTTTCTAAACTGACTGAAATGGAAACACAGACGAATGATATAAAAATCAATTATTTATTGATTCTCTCTTTTGATTTCTTTACCTACCGGATAACGCCAACTGCTGGCCACAGGCCTTCCTCAAGGACTTTGTCGATCGGTCCTCCACTGTCTGTATCCAGCCGTTGCTCGTGGCCTTTACCAGATCGTCGATTCACCTAATAGAATGCTTGCCAAAACTGTCTTTCGGTACACAGTTGCCATTCGAGGACTTTGTTACATTAGCCGATAGTTCTTCGAGCGATGTACCTTGTCCATTGCTATTTCAAATTAACAATCTTTTGAACCGTGTCGGTGGCTTAAAATTACACTGCGGATCTCTTCATTAATGATTCGATCACGCAAGAAAACTCTGAGGATAGCTCTCTGTGAAACTTGAACCTTTTTCACAAGCTTGCTTTTTGTGGTATGACGTAAAGTTAAAATTATTTAGTTATATGTATATATTAGGTTAGTTGGGAGTTTATTGTAATATTACCAATCCAATACAATGAAACAATGTACAATTTATAATCTTTATTTTTTGTTATTTAAATACGATTTGCATCCGGTATCTCCATATCCAAGATCTTTTTCCTGACATACGCATATTTGGTTAAAATATTTTTCGTGGGAAATGCCAAAATATTTTCTGGCGAGTCATATTTGTTGAAATCTGTCAAATCACGCGGTGCCAAGTTATCAGAAAATAAATCTGGTTCCGGAATTTCTATGCCCTTAAGTTTCACACATTCACACTTTTTTAAAAACATGCAAATATCTTGAACTGCTCTGTATGAAAGCATTTCACAGTTCTCAGATAAGAGAGCTAAGGAACTTCCTGGACATTCAAATATTTTATTAACGATTACTCCAGTCCATTTAAATAATATGTCTAATCTTATATCAAAATCTAATGACAGCCATGGTACTGGGATAATGTCTCGGTTTCCTTCAATGGATAAAGTCCAACATTTGAAGAATTCTGTCAGTATGATTCGGTTTTCGTAGTAGCCTACCCTCTTGATAATATTTTTTAACTCTAATTCATTCAATTTGTTATACATTGATTTAGTATCATTTGAGAAATGTGCCTGGAATAAACAAATAAAGTAAATATTTCTTTTAAAGCCTGTTTGGCGTTGTTTTATGTAAATTTTTTGAGGTCAATTTTAATAAATCTTTTTTTTTTTTATAAAACTAAGCGATGAAACGAGCGAAACGTTTACCTGATGATAAATAACACCCGACCATAACAACATCGTGCTACTTAGGATTGTATACACTGCACCACATTGTGCGCGTCGCTTTGAGATTTAAAATGTTGAGCCTCGTTACTCCAGTAATTACAGTAGTTACAACGCCATCCAAACCGGAATACAATGTTTGCACAGTACTGTTTGGCGGTAGGAATAGGTGCGGTTGTACCTACCTAGAAGGGGTCCGGCAACAGAGACCAACCCCACCAGTGAATATAAATAATTAAAAATACCAATATTAATGTTTTTCTATACGCTCTAAGAGTTAATACTGAATAATAATGGTGGTTGAGAATCTGAAATTAGCAAACAAAACTATGAAGATGTTGTTACAACTTGTTTATAATCCTAAATTCTAAAAATTATCTGAATAACCCCACAGCTGGAACTCAGAGGTTGCTCTCACGAGGAAAGCGTTACTGCCATTCCACCCCTAGTGACCAAATGCGGGTTGGTGGAATGTTTTTATGCTTGTATATTACAATGCATGAAATAATATATTCAGTGATAAAAATACCAACTTGTAATTCTTTAAACGTGCAACCCTTTTCGCCTTGCTGCTTTAAGTGCGAAACTATGTCGTCTTCTATGATTTCCACAATATCCGCATGATCAACAACATTGTAACTGAAAAAAAATATATTAATTGATGTAGTTAATATCATATTTGTTTTTTTGCAGTTAAGAAGCGATTTACTTATAGGTATCTGTTGATCGAGACCATCCTGGTAGGAACCACCGTAGCGTTTATTTCTGCTGATAAACAGTAGTATACAAACATTACAGTATTGTGGTAAAAAAAACTGTGTTGTTTGAAAAGTGTCATATCTAGTGATATAAGGCGATGGGCAACATGTAATGCAGCACTATATTGTTACCTAACTTAACCCAGTGTTACATTGTTAAGGGCGGGTGTATCAATTATCATCTAGTGAATGTCTAGGCTCTTTGGTAAAAAAAAAATATTTATACCCATTAAGCTCCTTTAAACATGCTTCAACATCAATTCCATCATACAATTCTGAGAATTTCTTTATATTGCGTTTAATTCTACACCCGGCTAAACCAGATTTGAGTGAATATTTATTTTCAATGTCAATAACATTAAGCTGTTCTTCTTGCATTATTGTACCAGAATAACCAGTTATAGATGGGGTTGTTAGTGATATAATGTCTATGATATCACATGTAAGCAGTTCACAAAATATACAGTTCATTTCCGGTGAACCTTTGATGCCATTCACAGGTATGTCTATTTCTAAACCATCTCCTAAGAGCTCGATGAATTCTGAATTGAGTCTGCAGAGCCATCTACGTTGATAAAGAGCTGATATTTTATACGAAGTTTGAACGATGTCTTCAATTTGAATTCTGTGCAAATGATTATTCAAGATTTTGTCTCTCGCTGATATGGCGCCACTTTTTCGCAACTGCTCCAGTGCTGTTCGCAGAAGATGTTCAGGATGCTTTTTAAATATTGTATAAATCTTTGAAGCTGTATCGGAGTTTATTGTATTTTCAAAGGACAACATAGTTGTCATTATGATGCCTTCTTTAAGCGAAGCCAGAATAGGTTCGCACTCGGTATGCGTTTTATACATATTGTATGATTTACTCGGTGAGGATGTGGTGATATTAAAGTTTTTGTAAAAGTCGTCCAGGTCAACAGCTATACAAGGAACTCTCTGAGTAAACGATTGACTTCTAGATATAAGACACATTGTCCATACTAATTCAAGCATAGGCAGTCTACATTCTTTAAACAATCTGCCTAGGTTTGCCGAATAACGATTTCGTAATCTCCTGAGGAAGCCGTCATATTTTTGTATTATGTCTGGTCGTCGTCTTACTTCATTTAATATGCATTCTTTTTCATGCATTAAAGTCGAACAAGATTCTACTGCAGCAGCTCTCCTGTGGCAAGCGCTTGCTGTCTTCTTTTCATCTTGCATGTACAGTATCTCTCTTGCCACTGTATTTCTAACTCTTAAGCAATCTGGGTGTGATGTGGGGCTCATTATGGTAATTGCCGCTTTACATAACATTATAATTTTGTCTTCCCATTTAGACCATTTTATTGAAGAATCTGGTTGCTTTCTTCTTTTTGGCCTGTTTAATGACACCTCGTTTATGGACGATTTTGGAGATTTTTTCTTTATTCTTGATTTCATTTTGGGCGTCTTGACTATCTCCACTTTATTCTTCTTAACCTTTTTCTTTCTGCGTATCGGTTGCTGACTAATTTTAGCACTTCGAATGTAAAAAGTTCGCCATAAACGGGGTATGTCCATAAAAAAGCTGGAGTCAAAAGCGCACGGTCCCAATCCATCCCCGTAACGTTCACCGTTATCATATAACAACACTTCATCTGCTTTCCTCACAGGAGGTTTTATCTTTTTTCGATCGCGTTTTATTACTATTTCTACATTTGTACTTGTACTTATATTGTATACATCACTCCAATAAGTCGTAACATCTTCGAATGTTTCAAAATAGTATACTTTTTCTAGTTTGTGCAAATCAGTATTTTGTTTAGGCCAAACTCCAGTTGTGTCCAATATTTTGGCTCGGCGATTGACGTAAAATAAGTAGCT
This sequence comes from Ornithoptera priamus, assembly GCA_029034505.1. Classification (NCBI taxonomy): domain Eukaryota; kingdom Metazoa; phylum Arthropoda; class Insecta; order Lepidoptera; family Papilionidae; genus Ornithoptera; species Ornithoptera priamus. Next base: position 3,830,799 of record JARDWD010000827.1, read on the forward strand.
TAAGAGGTTGCCTTCATAATCAGCTGAGAGTGGAGGGGCTGTCTCGGAGACCAATTGAATAAGACCTAACATTGCCAGTGCCTTTAAATTAAATCTTATAGAATTTTGTAGACTTTTAGATTGGAGTAACCTTTCATATAAATCAGTGGGTGCATCTTTTAATTTAATATCAAGTAAGTTATCACTTATTTTCATGTGAGATATATCTGATATGGCCACATTACTTATATTGCCAACAGCAAACCCTACTGTCATTTGCGGTACAATACTGAGAACAGATGCAAATCCTTCAGGTAAGTCACTGTTTAAATCATTAAAGTAAACCACACTGATAACAAGTTCATGTAATTTCTGAATTTTCATGTATCTAGGATACGCAAATTGTGACAGAGGCCGTGAGACACTTTCGGTTAAAGTTCTCTTAATTTTTGTTTTTTTACTTGTGAGTGCTTTCATACTAATTTCTTTGTATTTAGCTCTTATGACAGGATCACTACTTTTCATATTCGGGTCACAGACAAGTGTTGTATATTTTTGATGAAACCCAGGCCATTTAATTTTATACATTTTCACCTGTCCATCCCCTACAAGCTTTTGTACAAATAATTTTAAAGCTTTTGTGTCCATTGGAGGCTCGCCAGTTTCCTTAGAAACCAAGGTGCTCAATGTTTGATACCCAGAAACTGCACGTTTTTCTCGAACAACTTTTAAAAGCCCATTAGCAAATTTAAGTTGCCTTAATGTTGGATTTTTTTTGGCATTAAGAAGTGATTCATTTGTCATATTTTCTAACCCATCAATAACTTTAACTTCAGTTATATCAGTATCTCCATTATCAGATGTTTCATTTTCATGTTTGTCATCAATCTTAATTTTTTTTGCAGGTACTTCTTCATCTTGATTCTGTTCAACACCAGTGGTGTTCAAAAATTCTAATAATTTCTTTTTTTCTTCTGCATACTGATTATCTATTTCAGCTGTTGCAGCTACAGCAATATACCTACAAATAGGTAGAAACATAATAAAATTAAGACCATTATTATTTATATTTAAATAGTGAATGTACATATGATCTATTTTTGGAGTTTTAAGCATGTAAAAGTGTATACTTTTAAATATATGTACTTTATATAGAGCTAGGTTATTACCTAGCTGTCTCTTTTAAAACATAATTTAAAAAATAGGATAAGTAATGATTTGCAACACATTCATATTGTAGTAGTCTATTTGAATAAAAAATATAAATTTATGCATTTAACGTTATATCAATAGTAAAAGATAAATTAAAAGCTGTTATTTTTTACACAAAGCAACAAACCTTGCTGTTCTTTGTCTGCCTTTATCTTCTAAAAATTCTTTGACTATGTTCTTTGATTTTAAAGCTCTGCATATTGTTCTGCTTGTATAAAATTCTATACCTAATATTTGTGCTAGTTCAATCTGTGTCAATCCTTTTAGACCAGCTTCAAGAAACCTTTCATATGCTTGCCTTAATAAACTAATTCCTACTGTGTACCGACACTCTAATGGAGTTACATTTGTATCATCTTCAGAATGATCTGACTCCTCACTTGATATTTCCAAAGTAATGTACTTCTTTTTAACTAATACCTTCTGCCTTCTATTTTTTGAAACATCATCAACTGTCTGTTGTCTTTCTTCCTGCATTAAATTATTATTTTTGTTAATAAATAGAAAAATGCTTATATAAATCAAGACACATTCTTAGGTTTAGTACATAACACTTGAAAGAAATTTTGATATGTATATTTTGATGGCATAAAACAGTGCTCTCTTTTCTTATAACTATTGATATGAAAATAAAGGTTTTTAAAAATCAAAGATCTGTTAATACTCACGAAATTGAAAACATTAATTGTCTTTTGTAGTCTCTTGCTTTGTTGTTGATTTAAATACCCAGTTTTTATTAAAAGATCTACTTTTTCACAGTGATCTGGCTTCTCTTTCAAATATTCCATGAGATTGAAGAGTTTTCCAACTCTAGGTGAAGAGAGAAGGACAGGTTGATGAAACCTTTTTAATCTAAGTAAAATGCTTTTCATGCCTCTTCCCTGTACAATTTGTGTGTGGCATTGTGTTCTAACTAAACCCAGATCTTGTAAATGTTTTCGGATGTAAAAGAGATGCTTTGGATCCTTCATTATTTTTGTTAGATTGGTATTGCCCACAGTCATTTGTCCCTTCAAAACAAAGTTATAATTACAAGACAGTATGACAATATTATTAAAACTTTTGAAAATATAAATACATAATGTATTGTGTAATGTGAATATGTTACTAAGAACAGGTTATTTACAATTTTTATTGAAAACTTTTTTACTGATTATTAGAAATAATTTAAGATACAGTAAACAATTTAAAGGGAATCATAATCAAACACAATATGCTGAGACTTGTCAGCGGGAATAGAAAAATAATAAATATCATCTTGATGTTATTTGCTTACCCTTTATACTTAATAGTCTACAGCAGTCAAACTACAAAGTTTATGTTCTCAAATTTCCTTCAGGCAAAAATGTACTTACATTCGCTCGTGCTTTTCCAACTAATTCTAAGATACAATAATGAGCAGTAGATAGTTGAGACAAATACGAAATTGGAACATGCCCAGCCAGAGCCTTCCACCGTTCTTCTAATGTTGCAACAATAGTAAGACAGTCACCATATTTTGATAAAACATGCTCTAGTGATAGCTTCTGAATTGAATTTGTTTCTATTAACTCCCTGTTATTATAGTAGATTGAAGAACCATGTTCATTTTTAATAGGGCTATATTCATAAGGTCCATCCAAATATTCATCCTAAAAATTCCAAAAAAAAAACAGACATTGTTACACCCACTTCAACTATCCTTTATAAATAGATTTAAATGGACTTACAGGATCTAAGAGTTGTCCAGAATCTTCATGAACAATTGAAAATCTGTCTTTTATTTCTAGATTAGGCATTTCCTTTGGTGTTTTATAAAATAAAACATTTTTAAAGCTGATGATGAATTGCCAATATCGGTTTTTCATTTTCTCTGTTAACGTTGTTGAAATTCGAGTTTCTATCCGTTTCCATAATTGTTTTAAACCAATTCCTTCAAATCCTTCTAAAGCGATTTCGTCTACAATAACATCTTTAAAATTGAGGAAAAAACTTTCTCCGAAACCGTTTTCCATTGTTATTCAATAATTGTCACTCTAAATGCTTAAAAGAACAAAAATATGTGAAACGTTAAAATCACATTTTGTTATTAGAATACACACAAAACACTATGAATTAGACAGAATAAATGTCAAAATTTGTCAACATTATATTGTCAAAATAACTTGTCAAAAATCAATTGAGTCCAAAGACTAGACATGAATCAGAGGTTTGAAATTAGTTTTATAAACACTAGGACTGGAAACTAGGTGTCAAAATATTTTAAATAATTATAATACTCGCCATATGAAACTAGAAAATAAAATATTACTTAAATAGCATAAATAACAAAATTGATTCAAAACAGATCGATTTTATCAGTTTTTATTTAAGTATTATGTGGATATTTTAAATTATTTATATTCATTATATTCACTGGTAGGTCTCTGTCGCCGGAGATTGTCTAAATAGTCCACCGCAGCTCTTATCTTTGCCAGGAAACAGTAATGTGGATACAGGCTATGTGTTCCGGTTTAACGGCGGAGTAGCTAGTGTAACGAGACATAAAATCTTATATCTCAAGGCGACGAGCATAATAGTGCAGTGTCATTCTAACTAGCGCCATGTTGGTATGGCCAGTTGCATCATTTACCACCAGGTAACGTCCTGCTCGTTTCGTTGCTTTGAAGACCAAAAAAATGTCTTACTTTTTTACTTGCTTCTAACATGAAGATACTTTGTTCGATTAAGGTTAGGTTGAGATGGTCGAATAGATTTTAGGAATCATCCTGGCAAATTACCAGCCTCTTATTGGAAATTTGCTGCGATAATAGTATTGTTGTGTTGCATGTTAACATTTAAGAACCTCAGTATTATGACTGAATATTTGTAATATAAAAAATATAGTAAAACGTTTGCCCAATATAAATACTATACCCCATACAGACTTTCGCATGTGATATTGTATCTTTTTAATTATTACATAAATTTTATTTTAGTTTGTCGGGTAATATTCATAGTTATAAGGTATAAAGAATCATTGAGCCACTAAATGTTTTTATCTGGTTTTTGATAAGAGTACTAAAATTTTTATTTTAAAGTTTATTTACGGCTTTTGTTACAAATGTTTCATTATTAATATACAAAAAAAAACAATTTATCAAGTTTCAATATTTTATTTACTAAAGAAAAGGAATACATTTTTATCCTTCGCTAAAATATTTAGCATATATTAATATTTTAATGTGAAAATGATCATAACATTTCGAAACAATGGCAGGAGAAATATGAGAGCGGTAATACATGGAAGGTATTATGTAATAATCTTTCATATTTCTCCAAGCAATGATCAACAATCTATTTGTTTCTAGTTATAAAAAAATTGCACTCTATAAATACGGGCAGCGAATACGGTGTAACATTTCTATCACTGCATTTGCATTATTATTAATATTTTATAAAACCCCTACTTAACCCTATGGAGTGTCTAAAAAGCAAACCAATGCGGTCTTAACTTAAGAGATTAATATTTAAAGTTAGTCTATGTAGATGAGAAGGTAACTTATTTTATTGTGGTACGTAGGATCCTCTGAAATATCAATGTAGCGAACATGGACTTTATTGTTATAACCACTTAAATATCATTCACGTACAGTTATCTGCGAGTTAATTATAAAGAGAAAAATATTTAGTGTCGTAGAACTATTATCAGTGCCAATGGATATATGCTTTAATATAACGGTAATACTATTTCCTTTTGAAATACCTAATGGGCGGTAAATAACCGGTACATAGTAGAGGTCTCTTTTTATTTACTATGAATAAAGGAATTAATATTGTTACGTCATAAAAACTAGATACTCAAATAAATTTAGGCACTTCCCGTGGATAATGTCCTCGCCGAATATTATATATTTTTTTGTGAACGTTTAATGCAGCCCTTGATACAAATGCAGAAAATTTTGTATTAAAAAAAAGTTAATGTTTATTTATAACTCAAGTCATAACTTTTCGTGCATTCGTTGTATACTGTAAAAAATGGCTGACTGTCCTAATAAAGATATATGTTAAATAAATTAAAACGGATCTTGTAAGTAACGATATAAACATTAATGTAGGTGTCGGAGAATATATAAAACAAAAACTTCGACATTTGAGGGCTTACTTCAGCTGTTTAGTTAGGTTTTTAATAATAGCATAATCCAAATTTATGTTCATTCGAAAACTGTAAGGAAGAATCACTGAAGAGATTACAGAAGTAGAAAAATATTGCACTTACTGCTTCTTTTCCTTTTTATCCAAATTATGATAGAACGATAGCTACCACCAGATTTTTTTAATGACTATTAAAATAAAACGCATAGTAATATAAATTATTATTTGGAGGCACAAAGCAGAGGGAAATTACGAGTAATAAATAGTATAACGGATATTGTAATTGGTGGTGGCAATCGTTTTACCATCGTTACTACATACATAAACAGTAAAATTTAAACGCAATTATATATTAGTGTATGCATATATATATCGTAACATACTTATATGATGTTATTTTGAGAATAACGTGACGTAAACGCGCTATATCTTAACATTATAATTTAATAAAAGTTGCAGATCTTTATTAAAATGTATTTTTTGTAAATACAGTTACAATTAACTTTTTTTTTAGTAAAAGTCTTCGATTTCTAATACTAAGGCTCCGACTCCGAAAACAAAATTAAGCTGTCTATATTATGTAAACTACTGTACGTACGATACCTTCTAATATAGTTCTCAATATTTAATAAATTAATAATTTACGCTTAGTATACGAGACTTTCTAGGCATGGTAATGATTACAATTACGTTCTCGAGTATAAAAAAGTGGTTCAGTAATTTTTTAACGTAGAAATGGTTATTGTACATTATTTCAATATCATTTTTAATTCATACAAAAGTCAAAACAAATATTAACAAGTCACCTTCAAAAACTTTTTGCGCTTAATCACTAGTGCTTACAACTATTTACTAGACCAAAAGTATAAGTTTTAATTACAGAACCCGCTATTTACACGTACACTTTAGCTTTTCTTACGTATGTTCTGTACTTTTGCCTTTACACGTTTGAAAAATGTAATCCAATTTAAATAACCTTAAAGTATTGCCAAGTAATGTTTCCGTTTCTCCACAAATGTCATAAGGCCGTATTATTTAAATATGAATTACTTTTTTCAATAACTAACGCGATTGTGTGCTTTAATTATGGCCGTATACAAAAGCGTCTACTTATCATATTTTTAAATATGAAACAAACCAATATATGTGCGTTTATATATTAAATTATATGAATTGGCAGTAGAATTCATAATTAAAAATACGTTCATGATTATTAATTAATAATGTAATATATAGATTACAACTATAAATAAATAATTTACCTTAATCGTCATGGCATCTTTGGTACGTATTAAAAATATTAACAAAATTGTTATACAGGCAACACTGAGTCTGCCGCTACGCTGTGGCGTAAGAATGTAAATATATAAGAATGCTTAAGTTAACGGGTTGTCACTCTTCTATTGTAACTGCTACTCTAATGGCTTTCTATACTCCGCGCTAACATCAGTCCGAAAAGAGACATGACTTATTGTAATATGAATTACAATGTTGCCACATACACTTAGGCACTAGGTCTTATTACAAATAGAATTGACATTTTTTTTACACACATTCAATTGTCAACAATGGTGGATGGTGGCTTTGAACACTATCCAATATCAATAAAACCTTCCCAGTATAGCAGACTAACTATTGAAAAGCGCTATATTAATAACAACTTGTATTCCTTTCGCGATTACAGAACAGCAAACAGGAACCATTTTTAGAAAGAGAGTTTTAACGTTTGGCCCACTTGTATGGATTGTTCAAAATTTATGAACGCCCTTCGCTTAAAAACGGGGATCTGATTTGTTTCCGGTTTGTATGTACATAAAAATGCATATGATCAATGGATCATAGTACCTTTATAATGGCGCACCAACAATCTAAATTGGCAATGCGGCAACACAGTGCCCACTTATGCTCTATCACTATGTATACATAATAATAATTACTATCTCTATAACATTATTGAATAATTATCAAAACTTTCTCCTAATATTCTAGATACACCCATAAGAAGCACTTTAATGAATGAATAAGTATCAGAACTTTAGATATAATTTATACATGGTAAATATAATTCATTTGTGTTTAATAATGTCGCCGGTTTCAATCCTAAAGTTACACGCCATAGTTTCATGTAACATAACAACTTTAATGATAGCAGTCTATAAAGCGTTTAGAAAGCACTTAGATATAGTACAAGCCTTGAGGTTATTTCCGATATTTTAAATAATTTAACCATTTTATGAAGAAAGCGAAATTTTATGTCACAAATGATTAATTTATGAAAATTGAAAAAAAATGTATTACGATTACAACGAATGGCACTATCGTTAATGTTGCCTTGTTACATCCTCTCACCATTCGCATTAAAGGTAAACTCACTATTAATTAATATCGTAATACTACAGATAATAATGAAAAGCAATTTGGGAAGTCATTGCAGATTAAATAAATCGTTTTATTCCTTCATTAATTGCGTACTTAAACGTGAATGATAAATGAAATCTATACAATTTGCAATGACATCCGGCAACTTCATGTTATCTATTCAACACTTTACCAACAAAACTTATATTTTCACCCTAAAAATATTAGTAAACTATGTATATCTAAACAATCTACAAATTTGTTACATTATTCATCATACGTACATCCGTAGATAATATTGTTCCGTTTTTTTTAAAAAAAAAAAATACATAATTTTTGTCAACACCTTTCCGATTATTGTGATCTATTCAGACCGCTGATAACCTCGTACGTATATTCTTTTATAATCATGGAAGAAAGTTTTAGACACTATCTTTTAACAATGGTTTCGTATTTATACATTCACATTTTAACATTTTTAACTCACGATAATTATCACGTTTATTTTAAATTCTCGGCCGAGTTAATTGAGAAAAATATCTAAAGGTTTTAATAGGCAGCCTTGTTGTACGATTTTGTATTGAGAAACTATTAAAAAAATCATATCAAGAAATTGATTTCGTAAAGGGTAATAAAGTTTTCTTTTCATGATAAAATCGTTTACGATAACATCATCTCACGTTGGCAAATGAGCCGATAATAAAAACAGTCTCTTTTTGTAATATGAACCGTTTATCGTTCGTTTTTGGTTAAATGCGATCGTTGCGTTGGTAATAGATCGCGTGACCGGGGCGGGGCGGCGAGCTAGTTGCGATAGATGTACGCGCAGGGCTGCGGGGCGGGCGGCGGGGGAGTCGGAGGTCGCTCACCGGACGGCGACGGCGACGACGACGGCGGCGATGGTGACGACGACGAGCCACCTCCGCTTGCCGACCCGGAGCCCGAGCCGCTGCTGCGCTGCGACACTGGAATTATATTCGCGTTTTTGAGCTCAGACTATAAATAACTAAAGTCATCGTTTTATAATTGAGTCTGGCTTTCGCCTTATTTATCAGAGACAAGAAAAACCTTTCAGTTGTGCAGTATAATTATTTACTATATCTTAACTATAATAATATCCTTGTTTTTGAAGGCTAATATAGTTTTTATTTACACCAGATGATAGACGTACATCTGTTAAAAAATAATACCAATACCACAGAAAGGCCACAGGCCAAAAAGGCCGCAGTTTTTCATACCAGTCGGATAATTAATAGTTCTTACCCAAGGTATGGTGGTGGTGCGTATTATGTTTATGATGGTGCAATTGGTCGCGCGCATCCGCCCCGCTTGTTTCTCAGAGATACACTTTCTTCACTGAGCGCGTGGTCGAGAAGCCGTTGTCGTTGCCGCGCCGGTAGCCGTCGCCCTGCGGTCCGAATACTCCTGCGTTAACTGACATGCCGCAGTCAATATGAGTGCGATGACACATGAAAATCAAAATGGCGTGTTAATGGCGCGAAAAGCGTCGTGAGTATTACCAATTAAAAATGTTGACTTGCTAAGACTCACGATTCTTTTTGCAAATGATAAATGAAATAATGAAATGTTAATAATGCGTCAATGAATCGAAATATGCATGCGAACATTATGATATGAAAATAAATTACAAATTAATTAGGTGACGGATGTTCAATGTAATGAAATATTTAAAATGTTTCTATGATATTTTAACTTGATGTTTAATTAGATATTAAAAAAATATTACTGATGTAAAACAAAATGTTGATTGTTAGTAAGGAAGATACACGTGCTTTCACAAAACATGCAAAATATATGAAACGATATGATTTACACTAAATTACCGTGATTGTTTTACATTTACGACATTCCTGTTCAGACATCCAGATACCTGAAATTCTTATAACAAAGTAACATGCGGTATAACACAGAAACTACCATTATAACTTAACATTTCTATACAGATAGTATTTTAATTTACTCGTCTAAATACGACTTGTGAAAGAAACTACAAAAAATTATAAAAATATTTGAATACGATATTATCGTTTCGTCGTTTTAATCAGATGACATTAAAGAAGCGCATAGAACATTTATAATATTTGATTTACTATTATAATATACATAGAATGGACGTTAAGCATAAGTTTTTAATTTTTAAGGTTTATTCCTTTTTATTTTCATAATTTGTTAAATTACATAAGATAATTCAAAGCTACGTTCATCACTCTAAAGCCATGCGAAAGAAGAAGAACAGAACGCAACTGACATTAACCTGGTGGGAGCGTAGGGTTCCGAAGTTGTCGCGACGGTAAGCGTCTGGCTGGAACTGGAAGAGGGTCTCATGGTGAGGGTGGTATGGTGGGTGCTTGCGGAGCGTGGCCCGCGGGGAAGCCGGTTTGGGCTGCGGCGCCAGTACCGGTTCCGCGTATGTTACTTCCTCTACTTGCTGAAGCAGTTTTGGTTCGGCTTGAATCCTAGAAGCGAAATTAGGACGTTTAATATTTGAAATTTAGACTTTAAAGGTATATAATATGAAGAAAGAGTACAGCAAGTTCATAAATTCATTAATCCTCGGTATTAACCTTGCAACATAAAAATCTCTTATTGGATTCTATAAACTAATGGATTTTGGTTAGTGGTAGGGTTTTTCGAATTCATCTGGTTAGTTGCAACTATCATAATGGATAACATTATGGTAACATCATTTGATATTGAAGTAAAATGTTAGCCTGTTGTAGATATAAAAAAGGTTAGAACAGTGTCAACCGTGAAAAATATCTTTGGGAGTAGTATTTAGTTTTATAATCACAAATTTGTGGTAGAAACATTTAAATAGTAATAAGTTTGGTAGTCGGCACTTAAAACAACCATACAAACCTATTAATATTTTGTCTCTGTTCAAAATACTCGTACTCCGTATCGGGATAGGGCATGTTGTCGTCGTCATCCTTCTTGCAGCGTCGCCCGCAGATGTAGCCGGCGGCGAATCCGGCACCCAGCGCAGCCAGCGCTCCCGCCGCCACAGCCAACGCCAGTGTTTCCACCGAATAAGCAGCTGGTGGTGGATCGGCCGCTAACACTTCTGGACCTTGCATATATATACGTTATATTATTTCTCAAAGGCGTATTTTCTACTTCATGTCTACCCATTTGATGCTAAACATTAGCAATGTTAACACAAGCAGTTTATCAGGTTTCGTCCATAATATGCAGATCAATAGTATGGTTTTTTTAAAGAGGATTGAGTTTACCTTCGTTATTGTTATTGTTTCCCTTTCCATCTTTATCTTGTACAATGTTGATAACTTCCCCCTTGTTCTCGCCGCGGGCGTCGTCGTACAAACCGGAACTAAGACCGCCAACTGCTCCGGCGTCTTTACCTAAAATAATTTAACATCAATCATTATTTTGATTATAAATACGCTCATAAAAATATTTTTATAATATCTACAAAGACATCAAGCTGCTTCAGAGGCATAAAAAAACTTATTAAGTAGTCTGAAACTAAAAAAGAACAAAAATTTTTCATAGTAAAAAAAGGGCAAACTATAATTTTTTTTGGGGCGTTTGATAGTAATTCAAAAAGAATTATATGTCCGTATATATTGTATTAATTATTCTAAGCAAAGTTTAATTAAGTAAAACTTTACATTTGTGTAAACATTGAGAAAAAGTTACATACTATGAGGGCAGGCGGCGTGGCTTCCTGTGCTGACACTTTGGTAAAATGAGTTCTCATCCAGCCAACGACTGACGCCGTGCGAGTACGCGCGGCAGCGGCCGGCCTGTTTGTCCCAGGCGCAGTAAGGATCTTGGAGTGCAACACATTCACTGCAAAACGATGACGAAATTATGATTTCTAATAAAAACTATTTTATTCTAGGTCACGCAAACTGTCTAAGTAGATACCACTGCAGCTCCTGCTTTTGCCACCAAACAGCAGTATGCAAACAATACTGTGTTTCTGTTTGAAGAGTGCTGTAGTTAGTGAAATTACTGGGGTATCGAGACTTAACATCTTATGTCTCAAAGCGACGAGCATAACGTAGTCCTGTATAAATAATCTTAACTAGGGCCACGTTATGGGTAGGCATACTTTTTACCACCAGGTAAAAGTTTCGTTCGTCTCTTTCCCTTGCGGAATAAAATTATCAAGTTTTGTCATACATTTAATAAAGTATTTTTACAAGATGGTAAGTAAATTGTTGTTTGAATATATGTATGTGTATTAATTGTTGTGAAATAGTAAATGTTAATAATATAAAGGCAGTGTATCTGGACGTAATGTCTAATTCAGTCTGCAGTCATCTGGAGGACAAATGTTGGAATGATGATAAGGTAACAATTTTTATGAGTTGAGATGAAGATTTCCTGAGTATATACTTACGAGCACGAGCTGATCTTGTCGCTGGAGCACCTGTGCAGTCTGAGGCTGAGGACCTCGCGATCAGAGACGGCGATGAGCCGCGCGGCGTCGCGGCCCGCGCGCGCCACCCGCAGCGCTCGCACCGGCGAGCCCGCCGCGAACGCCTGCAGCTCCTCGATCACCACTGGCACGGCGCGCTTGTTCGAGTCGTACGACACCGCGTTTATAGCTTTGATGATTTTACCGTTATCTGTATCGATTATGAAGTTTTTAATTAGCAAAACAAATAAATCTCTTATTACTTTATCAAGATGATAATATTTACAACAGATGCATTTAATAAGCGGCAAGTCTATGGGAAAACAACAAACACTCTAAAACTCAATGGCGATAAATATCTCATGTATGTCTATAATTATTTTTTTCATTATACTTGAACTTCATCTACTTTTTATATAAATTAACCTTCTTTTATTAAAACTTATAAGGTGCAGGAAACTTAATTATAATAATTTATTTACATCTAAGTTTTACTTATAAATTCGTGTTATACCCATGATTATATCAATTTATGATTCTAGATAAGTAAGATATAAAAGAGTCTCTATAAGTTATCTCTCTTATCTCTTTATTTTATTGTTGCATTTATTAAATTTTAAAAGAAGTAAGAATTGTTAAAGTTTATTTATTAAACTATAATTAGAAATACAATCAAAAATACCTGTGCCAATAAATAACACATCATACGCTTTTCCACCCGGTGTTTTCACTTGAGGATCTACAGCTATTTGCGTAAATCTATAGCTGAAAGTAAAAAAATAAAACGATATTTTTAATATCTATGGTGCTAATATTTAAACTATAGTTATAATTAAAGCGGAGTTAATTTATATGTAGTCAATTGAAATAATGTACGTATCCAGAGAAGCCCGCGATAGCATAGACTGTGAGCGACAGTATGCGCTACAAATCACGAAGAGCCGCCCGTTCCGTCCCCACTGACCATAAGTTTCCGGTTAAGGAAAACGTCGTAAGGAAACCGGCGTGCTCCAAGAAAAGCTACTTCTGTGAGTATGTCACATTTATCAATAAGTATATCGTCAGCGTGGTGAATAAATGGCCTCGGTTCTCTCTTTGTGAGAGAAGGCTCCAAGTCCCAGCAGCGAAAACATTAAGAGAGCTCTCTATTGTTGATACTTTCTACAGATTTATAGATCATAAGGTTTATATTTTTAGAGTACTTACTGAAAACTCGTTCTTATGACTATTGGCTCGCCAAAGAACGTAGGGACGGATTCGTCCATGAGTGCATGAGTTTTTATAAAGTTAAGAGTCTGATCCGGTAAGAGTCTCGAGTCATTGTGACACGTTCCCGGACGTGGTTCAGGTACCTGAAGTTAGAGGTAGAGATTTTTTAAATGGTTTTCTTTTTGGTTTAGTCTTTTAAACTGTAATTTACGAAGCCAAACAATAATGTGAATATACTAATGTTCGGTAAGAGAACTTATTTTTGGTTCATAGGGTAAATCTTCGAAAGATACCACGCTTCTGGAGGCAAGTCAGATTTATGTGAGATTCTTACTCACTATAACCTCTACGCTGGTTTGCATCAGTGCATTCGGAGAAGCCCCGATCTGTTATACAATGCACCGGGGGCCATCTACACTTTGTGTTAACACGTCTCTGAGGAGAAGCTGAGCGATAAGGCCCAAGAAACTCTTAGACGCTTTTAGTCGCCTTCTACGACAGGTAAGGCTTACCTTAGTTCTATTCTTACTAGTACGAGATTACAGGGCCGTCGGTAAGAGACCCACCTATAGTCGAACCATAACAGAAATGAATAAGCGATGTGATGTATATTTAGTACATTTTACCTTAGCACTATTGACTGGTAACCAGTTAGAGTTGATAGCGCTTTGTTCTTTGAAAGTGCCTTCAAAAGTATCAGCGATGTCCTGCATGCTGAATGCGCAGACTGCACTCCCTGATATACTATTCGGCGGTGTTGTGAAGGTTCCGTATATCAGCTGCGCGTTGAGACCGCCGTAAACACCTTCGATCAGTTCAGTCGTCGATTCTGCAATATAATAAACACTCGTATAAAATATTCAAAAATAATGGAAGTATATTTTGAAAGATGATATAGTTCATATTTTGGACGCTTCTTATTATGTGACACCAGTGGGTTTGATCTGGTTTTTCCTAACCATTTTATTGTTAGGTATCCGTTGTCAGGTCTTAGGTATTATAGTAGCTCGTATTTCTGCCGTTAAACAAATGTGTACAAAAATTATTATGTTTTATTTGAAGACTGCTTTAACCGAATATTTTAATGCGGTAGCGAGGTTTGAAATTTTATAGTTCAAAGCTATGAGGTCAATGTGATGCAATATGTGACACCCTAAGTAGCTTCCCTATATTATGAACAGGCGTCGTATCACTTATCATCAGGTGAATGTCTTGCTCGTTTTTCTTTTTAGTAAAATAAAAACAAAACACATCTATAATTTGTCTCTCGTTATTTATTACACTGTGATTACTTTCCTACAGTCCAATGAGATCAGACGAGATCTAACAATAATGAATGTACAGGAGATCTTTGATTCGTGGATGATAGCGACCATGACCGTATAGTTAAGAACGATGGCGTTGATAAAAATGATTCTGTAGGAGTTAACTAGCTAGGTGAAATAGAAAATGATAGTGAACTTACGAATTTCGTTAAAGTAGAAAGGAAAGTCGCCGGCGACGGAGCAATTTAAACGTGATTTAAGGAAGGATGTCCAGCGCTGTTTGAAGCGGTGCGGCCCGCCGCGGTCGTCGCGGCACACCCTTGCCACCCGGGAGAATACAGCCTGAAAGTCATACAACATTGTTTTAACCATAGACAAAAAGACAGTAATGACTTTAACTCCATAACCGATGGATTTGTGTGCGTCATGGCTCTTATGGTTTACTTCATGCTGAATATGTTTTATATATCGTTTTCGGGTTTTGAAAAGTTTACTTAATACAACGTGATTTATAAAAACAGTATTAACAATAATTTTTGTCAGTGAAAATTAAAACCATCAGAGTTTTGAGATAGTTCCACATATTATTTGCAAATAAACTTGTGTTTTTTAGACTGGAATTATCGTTAAAATGTCAAATTTTCTAAATTGTAATCAGCTAATAATTTACTATTACTATGCGGTAATGAACGTGGAGATACACTTTAAGTAACAGGAAACATCACAAATATTTCTATTTGAATAGATCAGTACGTCTTACCTTTCCGCAATTGATGTATTCGACAGCCGTTTCCCGGAAGAAGAAATACACGAAATTGCCGTGCACCAACGAGTTCACAAAGTCAGGGGCTGCAATCAAAAGCAAATTTGCTATTGCCGGCACTTTTGGTGGAAGCCTTGACGGAAGGCTGTGTAACAACTACTTGCAATAACTATTAAGTTCATCAGACATGCAAGTTACCGAAGTTTAGGTAAGTTAGTAAATTTTAGTTAGTGAGGTGATCGCTTTGAAACTAGTTATTTTCTAGAACATTACGTCGCGCTTGACAACGTGTAATTTGAGAATAACTTGTTAGTGCCCAGTTATGGATTATTTTAGCTCTTTAATATAGTACACTTTTACTGCATTGGAATGAGAAGTGAATTTGATAAATCACAGATTATTTAAACGTCCAATAAATCAAAACAGACTGCAGATTTTAATTATTATTTCATTATTATATTTTAATGTTGCATATTAATACATTAAGTAAATAAATCTTTTTCTTTACCAGTTATAATTCACTTCGTTGACCTATATCTTATTTGTTAATATACTACAGAGCGCGTTTTGTTTTTATAACTCGGCGATGTTTGTGTATGTTATAGAATATAAATAACTTGAAACGTAAATTTAAGACAAATATTGATCTACTAAGAGTACCTCAAAATTTTGTCGATTAATTCCATTTACCGACGAGAACAGTAGAGCATTCCCTTAATGGTGATGACAGCTAATACCAATATGGCACAAGTCACAAGTAATACATAGGCTGTTTCCAAATTCCAAGTTTGTAAATTTTCGTCAATATTAGAACGTAGTTTTTCAAAACAATCTTCATTTGAACTAATACATTGATCCATTAATAATTTTATTTTTTTTAAACCGCCCTTAAACGACTTTTTCGGTATCTCAATTCACCTATTGATGGCAGATTTTTCGTCAGTAAACTATTAAATAGAACACTCCGTAACTGTTTTTTTAAATCCGGAAACAGATGATAGTCACCAGGTGCAAGATCAGGGGCATAAGGTGAATGCGGAAAGCAAATTCCCTCATAAATATTTCAAAACATCTTTTGGTTTTCTTGCAGTGTATGTGGTCTTGTATTATCCTGTTGCAATAACGGACGGTCATGCAACTTTACACGCTGCTTTTTTAACAAATTTCTGTTGCAGTGGTCCGGATAATAAATTGGAAGAATATTCTGCATTCAATGTAGTACTATTCATCAGATATTCCACAAAAACAATCCCTTCGCAATCTCAAAATTCATAATTTAATTATAGAACAATACCCAGAACTTTGAAAACGTCCCTTGTTATAATGCGTCGCATTGTGCTCGTCGCCTCGAGACACAAGATGCTAAATCTCCTTACGAAAGTTATTACACGAGCTACAGCGCCTTTCAAAATTGGAACTAGTAATATTTCCACATTTTTTGGCAACAGAAATAGGAGCTGTGGTAGTACCTACATAGACGACTCCTGCCACAGAAACCTACCACTAGTAATACGCACGATGAAGTTAGAGAAAATTTACGTGTATAATCTGTCAGTATTAGTTTGTATTTGCGAATGATATTAACAGTGTTCGTGTTATTTAGTCGGATAATTTAAATGCGATCCTAATCGAATCGGATCTGTCTGCGGACGCGTCAAATGTCAGTCGCGTGACGACCGGATCGTCGTCGCGCCGTAACCAAATTCAATTAACTTGACGGATGTCTGTTTGACAGCAGAATTCGAAGTCAATCGACCGGGGCAATGTACACACACCGGAAGTTCAGTTCACACGACGGTAAGTACCGCTTCAAGAAGATACTATAATGTCATTAGCCAGTTACGGCATTTTTATTATGCTCTTCCCGGTGATTTTGATACCGTTCTCCATTTTCAACTCGACATAAAGTAACATGAACAGTCCACTTTATGATCCAACTGCTGGGATACAGAACCTTCTTTTACAAGGAGAGAGAGCTAAGCCCATTTATCTATCACTCTGGTCACAACGCCTGGAGGATATCAGGTGTTTACGAAAGCTATTGCCCTTGAAACATATCGATTTCTTCTAGATGTATTTTTTCACTGGAAACTTAAACTCAGTAGGAATCGAACCTCAGTCCGTTCGAGACGTATAGCGCGCACAAGCGTATTAAAAACTGAACTATCACAGCTGCCTACATTTATATCATAAAATGAATTATCACGAAATATATTTTTAGATCAGACGATACTTAATACATTTTTACATTACTTAAATGAATAATTAATCGTGGAAGGTACTGCGTGATAATCGTCACCTTCGTTGAAAACGAAATAGAATAGCAGGGTAATAAATAACTACCTTAAAAGAGATAAAAATCTATGAAATTATTTATAATTAATATCGACTATTCGTTTGATAGAACAAAATTTTTATGATTGATCAATTAAAGAAAATTATGAAAATTTTACATTCATATTATGTATATTACACAGATAAAAATATGCACAGATATTTTAATATATTGATATTAAACTGTACATATACTAAAAAAAACTAATAATGTTCATTTCAGAATAGATATCGAAAACATAAAAATTAACATCGTTATATCGTTGATTTTATTCAATATTTTCAAACTCTTCTCTTATCTAATAATAAGGTTAATATATTTTTATCTACGAATAATGTTAACATTTAAAGTAATATTTGTTATGAAAATATCAATGATGATAACTAAATTGTATATTAGTGTATAACGTATCCGATATTCCGCAATCTGGTTAGGACAAAGTGCGGGATGTAGTTTATGTTACAATTCTAAACCAAATTCCAATTGTCCGTAGCAAGTAAACGGTGAGCTGGTCAGCTTTCCACAACATCGAACATTCTCAGAATATACGTAAATCGAAACTCAATTTATAATGCTGAATATAAACTTAGATTTGTGAGCTCCAAATAGATATACACTGCAATACGTTTGTATTATCTAATATTGAAATTTATTATTACGAACTTCCCTAGTTCGTTATAATAAATTTATATGAGCAGAAAATTACGCGTTTTAGGTATTTTCCACCAATTAACTACAAAGTTTGGTAATGTCTATGAGAGGGTTACGCTCATGTTTTATTCTTTAGTTGTAACAGAGCATAAATAAACAATTTATTAAAATAATAATAATATGAAAATAAATAGCAGGACAGAAAGAAAGACTAACGACAAAGTTATTAAGGAAATTTAGAGCAACGTCTGATAAAAATTATTGAAATAAGAATTGGAGTCGTGTAATTATATTGATACTACTACAGCATAAATAATGTTGTAAGCGATTCAATAGAAGGGGAAAAGAGAAAGGTGAAATAAACAATATTTTGAATAAGTAAAGGAGAGTATGGGACGGTTTCAAGTGTATACAGTGATAATATAATCGATAAATACGAAGCTGCTATATAGAAAATGGCGTCCTGTGCAAAATGATTAATTCATCACAAAGGCTCTATTATATCTAATGAACGATATCTCAATACAATAATTGACAGTTTACGATGATACAATGATGGTATCGTCTCCACATTTATCACATCTTCACGAGATTAAAGTGTAAATTTACACTCGATACGGCTTAATTAATCAAACACAGCATACGTTGTTATAATAATGTATACACATACGTTCTCAATAACAGCTATTGAATTTAATTCAATATAAACCTATCGGATTGATGTTAGCGTAAATATAACGTTGATTACTTAACATCGCAATGCTGATCTCTAATACCTAGTTCAGAGTGTTAATTGCAATCATTTTCAGCTGTCTGCTGAATTAATCTTATAACGGCGACGTTTTAATTAATAAATTACTAAAGTAAAATCAATAACATCGATCCAACTATACATTTTAGGGTTGAAGATGAAGTACTTGCGATGAAGAGGATATGTTAAGAAGGGGAAGAGGAGGAGAAATAAATAAAATAATACAAATACTGGTTGGTCTCTGTTGCTGAAGACCGTCTAGGTAGGTAACACAACAGCGCCTATTCCTTCCGCCAAATAGTAGTGTGCAAATATTACTGTGTTACGGATTGAAGGGCGCTATAGCTAATGTAATTACTGGTGTAACGAGACTACATTGTTAAAGCGACTAGCACAATGTGGTGCTATGTATATCATCTTAAGTAGCGCCACATTGTTATGGGCGGGCGTATCACTTATCATCGTGTGAACGTCCCGCTCGTCTCGTCGCTTCGTGAAATAAAAAAAAATCTTTACTCCAGCATCGTATACACAACTCCAACATATTAGCATATAGTATTTACGATTAAGATAAAACAATTCCTCTTAAATTTTTTTCATATCAGGAAGAGGAATTTTTTTTAATTAATTTTGAGAAAATGAACGCGGAAGAGGATTCATGAAAAGAAGAGGAAGTTCCGCATTAAGCGGAAGAGGAAGAGGTATCCTCATCAACCCTAGTACATTTCAAAATGATCTCACATTTAAGGAAATGAGATTTGATATTAATATAATTCATTTATATTGAGATTATATAGAATAAAAATATTTTATTTAATATTATATTGTTATATTAATATGGAAGTAGTTCTTAATTAAGAAACAAAAATCTGTAGATTTAGATATATAGGTGGAAATATTTTTGATTAATTTGAAATCAGTGACATTTTGTGGAACAAATTATGTATCGAATGATAAAAGATATTAAAATGAACTTAGAGATAATTATAAAATATTATAAAATAATTTTATGTAAACAATCATCTTCAGATGGACTGCAGACCTCATAAAAGCCGGAAAAAGTCGGAAATGGATGTATACTAAAAGCGGAGAACCGCATTTGCAGGAAGATATTAGGGAAGAGGTATAAAGATGATGATGATAAGAATAAGCACTCTAGTGTGTTTACGTACCATTTAATGTCATAGAGTCGTATGGTTCAGTTTGCAGCGGCTCCCTGTAAATGATCGGCTCCATGCCGCTGAAGTCTGCAACTGTGCCCGAATACAATTCCCCATCTGCAAACAAATTGAAAACATCTTTAAAATTTTTCTCTTATCATAACGTTGTTTATAATGAAGCTGTGTTTTGTAACATTAAAATTATTTAATTGATTTTGTTAAAGTCGATGATAATGATAATATTCCTATTCTCTGATGATGTGTAGCGCTTGGTAGTAATTTTGACTTATACAGCTCATCTGATACTGGGCTCGCGGACTCAGGTCCACGGCTTATTATGATAATATAATAACTTGTTATCTAGATAGTTTATTCTATGTATAAAGTTACGACAACTAATAAACTATTCATATGCGTAATATTTGTGTAACGATTATCGATTTTCATTCAAATTGATCTTCTTTATAACGTAGTAAATTATTATTGTTTTGTTTTCCTTACATATATAAGCATATATAATCATTAGTTTAGTTAAACCACGTTAACTGGCATATATTTATATTTTATGGGGGAAGTGTTGTATAATTATAAACTCATGTTTCCAGATAAAAAGAAGCCTTCGAAAACTTTTTAATTTTGCTTTTCATTCGATATTCACCTTCCTGATGAGATCATTTTCAGGATCACCAAGTCTGGTCTTCTCTCGGATATATTTTGTAGTTGTAATTTCAAAAATGTTTAAATTTCATCTTCTTCTATTATGTCTTTATTCCTTACTTCTGTACATAACATTAAATCTATCAATTTTGATTTTGATCCTGGAGTAAGATTTTTTTCATTTTAATGAGATTTTTTGAGAGACATCTTCTATTTTTTATTGGAACAGGCAAATTTTTTTGTTAATAATTATTTGTAGTCTTCGAATACTTTAGAAATGAATTATATATTTTTAAGAATAAAAGTTTTACTTGGTGGATAAGAGTGAACGTAATAACAAAGTTTAACTCCGACTTCAGAGTTTCAAGAACGAAAACAAAGCCATCGGAGGTCTAACTCTCAGACCTCAGTATTAAACTTTCTGTTTATATTTCTATACATTTTTAAGCAAGGCCTTTTTTCTTAAAAATAATTTCTAAGTTAATTTCTTATAATGGACCATTAAGTAGGATCCACTAAGAATTTCGTCTGAAATGTGTTTGTCTACCAGATTTCAAAGTATTGAGTTTTTTTAAGTGATTATTTATTTAGTTAATATATATGTACTATAATAATATATTTTTGCACCAAATAGCAAAGGAATATTTGTCTATTCCTTCGTTGAAAAATTTTTCAGTTTCTATAATGATAGTCAATAATATGAGTGGTAGTTAGCCAGGCGAGTCGAAAAAATCTGACACAATCGAAAGTTTTTTTTTATATACAACGAAGCGACGAGACGAGTGGGATCTTCCGCTGGTGGTTAGTGAAATGCTCGAACATAACTAAGTGGTGCTAGTTAATATGATATTCATAACACCACAATGTGCTCATCACCTAGAGACATAAGTTGTTGTCTCGTTACCCTAGTAATTTTATATTAGCTACGGTCCCCTTCAAACCGGAACACAGTAATATTTGCACAGTACTGTTTTATAATCGTCTATGAATATGTAACTCCGGAAACGAACCAGGGGCCACCGTGTTATAAATGCTTAGCAACTCCGACAAAGAGTTTTTACTGTTTCAATGAAAAGAGACACTCAGCAGCACACAGACATAAAATTGCATTAATCCTCTATATGAGATACTGCAGATGGCTTAGGGCGGTCTCGTATAGTGTAGTGGTCCCGCGGGCGTCGCTTTACTTAATTGGACCAGATCAATAGGAGATAACTAAGCGTGGCCGCTGTAATGGACTCCGCGGACGGTGGACGGCATATGAATATATTTTGTTTGAAGTATACC
Source organism: Ornithoptera priamus (assembly GCA_029034505.1). NCBI lineage: Eukaryota > Metazoa > Arthropoda > Insecta > Lepidoptera > Papilionidae > Ornithoptera > Ornithoptera priamus. Next base: position 3,852,947 of record JARDWD010000827.1, read on the forward strand.
AGCTTGTAGACCTTATCACATTGCAATAAAGCTTAAATTTGTATGGATTTTACTGCAACGGAAACTATGTCCTTTAATGCTAGGTGTCCACCGAAAGGATTGAATCCAGGTCCGATTTTATTGTTTCCATTCATAGCGTTATTCAGTATGCGTAATAGAAGTTTAGATATTCAACAATCACGTATGTTTAAAACTTGAAATTTGGACAATTTAGATTTAAGTTAAGCTGTCATTGCACAAATGTTTCGTGTACATAAAATAATTTTTTTTAATGATCTGTAAATTTTTAAACTGAAATATTTCTGTATTGTACTATAATACTACAGGTAAAAAGTTAACGGTTATGTGAAAGGAAATAATTTAAAACTTGGTTAATATAAATTTATGGCATTTTACATTAAAATTACAAGTTTTTTTAAAAAATAAAATTATAAACTAAAGAAAGGATGTTAATATGTCTATAGAATATTGCTATATTATATTTATAATTCTTGTATTGTCCTAAAAAAATTTAAATTCAATATTATTCAATTTCTCAATCAGATTTAAAGTTGGCTTTCCTGTCATCTGCAATCTTGAAAATAACAAATGGGTGTTAATTCCACGCCTATACCAAGGTGATAAATGGGTATCAATTTGCTAGGGAATGCGTTAACGTGAAGCGAATTGCATGAAGGGACAGCGTGACGGTAATTGATGAAGTATTTCGTCGGTGCATCGCCAAGTGTTTTGGGGTGAGGAGAAATATCTCGATAAGGGACGGAGAAAAATAGTACTAAACATGTTTGGTATTAAGGCGTAGATCGTAGTAACTGATTTTCATTACTAAGCACAAAGAGGAACTTTTAAAAAAAATAATAATTCGCTAAGGACTACCCATTGAAGCGCGTAGGCTTACGGCTAGAGATCGTTGGAACAAAAAGGACTTTCTCCCGCACAAAGGTAAGTAGGAAAGTAAATTACGTTTGTTTGTTTGGGATAATCTTTTTTCTATCCAACTTGTATACTTTGTTTACTCCCGTTGCCGCAATGAAGGGCTCGGAACAGAGGGAAAGCACATATCTGTCGTCGTCGAGTTGAATTATGTAGTTCGGTACATTTTGCCGAGCTCCTGTTGTAATGTTGAGTCAAGAGCTTAATGTTGCCCACTTAAACAATATTTGCAACGGTGTTTCAGTACAAAAGTTTTAAAGGCAAGAGTTAATATGCTTAATGGACTCCGTTACTTACCTAGAAGTCAATAAACATTTAAGCTTATCGATGTCCAAGCACCAGAAACTCCTAGATGAGGGTATTTGCGCTGCTTGCAATTTCAGGGATGCATTATGCTGGTAATGGTCACAAGGAAAGCATTTTTTTACTGTTAAACTTCATCGACTGTAATTTTACACGATGTTAAATGACAATAAGCTAGAAAATGATAGAGATATTTTGCTCAGAATATTCTGGCTTTCATATGATCACTGGAAAACAAAGCTGTGGCGTTTTACCTGGAATGATTTCATCCGTAGTTGTTACAGCATGCCGAGGATAGAGTAGTAATCAAGATATTCTAAACTGTTTTAATGAAGAAGTAATAGTTTCACAAAAATTAACTGTCTAAATAAACGGATAACGTTTAACATAATTTACGACCTTAGATATATAATATAGTGGTTAGAAAACTAGATTTTCTAAGATATTATTGTGTTAAATAGCTTTCACAAACTTATTATTTAATAATAACTGAAAAGATGTATCCAAATTTAAAACAATGTTTTCACAGTAATTGTTTTTTTTTTTTAATAATTGTAACTGCTCTAAATTTTTAAACAAAGTTTGGGCTAATCAATTAGTTGCTGTTTTTCTAAGTTTTCAATATTCTAGGGATTGAATGTTAAATTTAAACTATCTATTAATACTATTTAAACTATGTTCATGACGCAATAGCTAATCTTTTGTTCGGAACCATATCGGTGCGTTTACACGATCAGTTCGCCATCTGGAGCGTGTATCGAACTTGAGGAAAGCCAATTTTAGCCATTGTCTTGGCACGTAGCGACGTACATACAGTCATTAATATTATGTATAGCAGTCACGTTGAAAAACGTACTCGCATTCCCATTCAGCGAAGGCTCTATTCAACGCAACAATGAGTGGCTATTGTGCGCCACTAGACTATGAAAGTGGGTCCAATCGATATGGAAAAGATTTTCTCTTTTCCCTAATTTCCTGACAATAGGCAGCACCAGGTAAGGCATGCATATGTGTCTTTTGGATTTTGTTACATATTGTTAAAAGGTAAGGCAATTTATCCCTTTTCAATATAAGACTTCAGTTTGAAGAAAGTTCTTCGTGATATTGGTAATTTATTAGTCGGTGATATGTTTATGATTTTTTTGATGATAAACTGAAACGCACCCTCATGTTATAAATATTAGGATACATCTAAGATGCGGAGTTTCTATATCATTGTTTGTTTTAGAAAAAATAAATATAATATTATACAAATAACGAATCTCTTTGAATTATATATAAGTAATGATTAAGCATTAAAAGTGCATTAGTTGCATAGTGTATATGTAAACAGTAATATAGTATAATAAGATTTGAACTCGTATTTTACGAGACTGAAGTGTAAGTTAAAAATTATTACGGACTTTAGCGATGGGTTGCACAGACAACTTATCGTGACTCCCGAAGCTCAGAGACAGCGTTAAGTGGCACTAAAGCGGGCACCCACCAGTGGCAGACTAAACACCACGCGCCCCCACACGAGCTACTCGAACTGAACGAGACACTTAAGTGATGACTATATAAAGTATATTCAAATCGATTTATATCAATATAAATTAACTTCAATTTGTCTAAATTAAAAGGTTCATATTGAGTTCATAGATAACATATTTACAGTACTTAAATTGTATTGTTATTGACTTTATTATTTATCATGAAAAAAAGAAAATCATCGACTTCATGAAATATCCATTGCCAAAAAGAAACCCATAGATGTTAATTTTAAGTTTGATAAACAATTGTAAATACTTTTACTTAATCCGTTTTATATATAATTATAATCTATTGATGAGTCTATTATGGTCAGTCTTTTTTTATTCAATTAAGCGACGAGACGAGCCGGAAATTCACCTGATGGTAAATGATACGTCCACGTAAAATAACATAACCTTAGGATGATATACACTGCACCGTATTGTCCTCGTTGCCTGAGACATAAGATGCTGACTCTTGTTATCCCAGTAATTATTACACTAGCTATAGCTTCAAACCGGAACACAGTAATTGCTTGGCGGTAGAAATAAGCACTGCGGTGATACCTCTACTTAAACGATCTCCGGCAAAAAAGTACGAAATTTTAAAAATACCTAAATTAATACTAAATAAAAGAAATGTTACTCAATTGTTTAAAGTAGACGATTAAATATAATATAAATATTTCATAAATAATATAGATCGAAGGTATGTATATATTTTATATATTTCCTGGTATACGGGTAGCTTATTAAGGGCAGAGTGTACCTTAATGATGTCGTTACGTTAAACGGAAACAAAACAGGATAATATTGCGTAAGAGTGGTCCTAAATTGATAATAAGAGACATGATGGAGTAAGTACATATTTCTAACATTTGTCATAATATAAAATACTTGTGATAATAACAAAGTAATAAATAACTTTTTATTATTTATTTACTTGAAACTTGGTTTGCACACACACAAACGAAAATGAACCAAAAGACGGACTAAGTAAGGTTGAGCATTATGAAGAAGTTTGCTGTAAGTATATATCGGAAAAGTGGTGTTCTTTGGGAGAGGCCTATTGTCCAGCAGTGGTTTGCCGCGTGGTGTTGATGGTAAGATATATTACATACCAGCTGTTCCCCGCCCGCTGCCGCAGCAATCCCTCAACTCCCTTTGGGTAAGGATTTTTGTAAAATCTATTCTTAGCTACTAGCCTCAGTAAAAAGGATATTCCTCTTAAAGTGTCAAGGCCTTATGATTCCAGAGATATCGTGACCAGTACATATATAGATGGAAATCTTATATATATAAAGGATAAAAATAATCCGATGCATATAAATATGGTTAGAACATATATAGTATGTGACGCTAATATTTGTTAACGTAAGTGTATACATAGCAATATATGTTCGGTAAGGATGTAAATCTAAGTGGTGGTATCTGTCGCCGGATACTGACTAGTATGCAAACATTACTGTCTTCCGGTTTGAAAGGCGTTGTGTAACATGAAATTAATGGCGTATCGAGATTTTAACTCTGACTTTTCAAGACGACTATTTGTTAAAGGAATCATACTAATGTGTGATGCAATGTGGTGGTTCATCATCCCAACTAGCTCCACATTGTTATACGAAAGTATATTAATTACCATCAAGTAAATGCCCCGCTTCATCGTTAAATTATTAATAATAGTTGAATTCTGTTAATACAACAGATAATCTCTATGAATATGCAAGATGGAGAGTGTGTATATCAATATATAGAGGTGAAGTAGAGATGTGCACTGCATCAGGTCCGGATTGCATTAGTGGTTAAATCAATGCAAATCTACTGTCGTGGTTTAACTCAATATGTATTAGGACGTGTAAGTCACAAGTTAAGCAATCACCCGTTATGGAATACCAACTAACTAAATTAGCTGTTCTATCACCCCTTATAAGGTCTTAAAAAAATAAATATTAAATGAAGATGTAGCTTAGATAAAAAGGGATGGCTAAGTTACCGATAAATTCAATAAGATATTATTTTTTTATTAGCGACTAGACGAACAGGACGTACACCAGATGGTAAGTGACACGCCCGCTCATGATAACGTGACGCTAGTTAGGATGTTATACACAACACTACATTGGCGCTCGTCTCCTTGGGACATAAGAAGTTAAGTCTCGTTAACCCAGTAATTTCAAGAGCTACAACGCCGTTCAAACTGGAACACAGTAAAGTATGCACAGTACGGTTTTCGGCAGAAATAGGCGCTACGGTGGTACCCACCTAGACGGCTTCCGGCAACAGAGACCATCCAACAGTAAAACAAAATAAAAAAAACTAGTGTGTTCTCAGATTTTTTTTTATTTAGATTTGACAGCACCACAGTGTGCTGGTCGCCTTGAGACATAAGATGCTAGGTCTTTTACCCCAGTAATTTTACTAGCTATAGCGCCCTTCAAACTGAAACACAGTAATGTTTGGACATTATAGTTTGAAGGCAGAAGAACTAAGAGCTGCGGTGGTCCGCAGCTTAGATGGTCCACCACTTAGATGGTCTCTGGCACCAGAGACTTACCACCAGTAAGTGATAATTAATTTTAAAATTAAACTTACCGGCATACACAGCAGTGGAGTTGTGCTCCGGGTCGTAGGGACAGACGGCTTGTCCTGATTTCTCCCTCTCCATGTGGTACGAGTCGCGTTGAACGCTGTACTCCCTGCAGAACGGTTTGAAACTGTTGGTGCCGCAGACCAGCAGCCGCCCGGGCCCGAGGGACACCAGTACCCGGATATAGTTCTGACAGCTCTCCTGTTACGAGAATAGAATTAGTTTATATTATATCATCGTTGAGTTTTAGAAACACCTCTAATAAAAATCTAATTATGTATTTGCGTATAAAAACTTGATAATCTGAAGACCATTAAGGGTTATGAGTATAGTAGTAACAGTAGTGTGCAAACCTTACTATGTACCGGTTTAAAGGGCGCTGTAGTTAGTGAATTTCCTGGTGTAAGAAGACTGACATCTTATGTCTTAAAACGACGAGCACGATGTGTTGTGTATATCAACCTAATTTCCGTCACCTTGTTATGGGTGAGCGTATCACTTGCTATCAGGTGAATGTTTCGCTTGTTACGTCGCACCGTCTAACATATAAAAAAATTGTGATTTGGCATACTTAAAGTAATTATATAGGAGGGGTACAGAAATTCAAAACATATGGATATTTTACATATATTTTCAAGTTTCAAGTTAATTTAACTTTTATTCCATGCATTATTCTTTTAATATGTAATAGTATACTTGATTTGAACTTCACGCGATATTAAGTGTGTTTTCCTATTAACATCTGATCAGCAAAACTGACGTCCTGCCAGTGTTACTACGTTCCAGCTCTTACCATAACATAACCGGAGATATATTATGGAGAGTAACGTATTATGTTAAATGGAAGTGAAGTTTTTTGCTTAAAACTTGTAACATTGAAAAACATCTAAAAGATATTCTATTTTATGAATAAAAGTTATTTACTTTTATATACGATACCATAAAAAAAGGTTCAAATGACATTAGTTATGATTAAATTGCCTAACTTTGCCCTTACATACCATACGGTCCAAACTTAGTTATTTTTTTCTCAGGAAACTTTTTCACTATTAGTCTGTTTAGTTATAAAAAAAAAAATTCGCACGATAATATAAAAAAGTTGTATTTTATTTGAATGACTGGTTAACTTTTTTTTAATAACAAACTCAGAAGTTTGTATCATATTATTATTACAAACGACGAACTATAGAATTTGATGTTATATATATAAATACATCTTTCCTCTGAAGCTGATATAATGATGGGTGGGCATACAAGTGGGGACTTGTTATGCTAAGGATGGCTATGGGCTTCCCTTGTATGTGCTTAGGCGAAATGCAGGAGAGCACAGGGGAGTACCGTAAGATAATCCGGATGTTAACGCACAGGTGGCCATCGAATGCGATGTAGTGGGTAGAAACTCCACCGAAGCAAAATATCTTTGAAAGATCTATTATTTTCCTTTTTATAGTTTCATAGTTATTATATATATATATATATATATATATATATATATATATATACATACAGTTTAATGTGTACATAATATGTCGTCGTTGGTAGGACACTATAATCATCCCGGATAAAACTTTAGGAAGTAAGGAGAGGCTGTAAACCAGCTTTGCTCGGAATCATTGTCCTGGTGAGTATGAGCCGCCATTTTTTTTCTCTTTGGTGTAGTCTATAAATAAGATTTTTTTATGACATCCTCAACCGGTCTCTGATTTAAAACTAATAATCTACTCTAAGATTTTTTTAATGATTCCTCAATTACATTTTATAAATTAAACGGAAACTTTAGTATTATATGAAATTTTTCATAAACACTAGGCCGTGAAGTGCTAGAAATGGAGTCGTCTGTAAAGTATTTGCCATATAAAGAATGACCTAAAAGTAGACACGTTAAACACGGGGGAGCGTGGGAAGCAGTTTGTTTGTGTAGCAGCTCATGTCACTACCAATTTGGTATGTTTTTACGACAACTCGAGCTCCTAGCCGAGAGCCCGTTCCGAAGACACTCCGCACAAATTGATACATTTCGTACATACTTTATAGACGCAAAAGGGTTTCTCGAACATTCCTTTGGCGAGGCCGAGATCTTCACAACTTTCACCTTTGTGTTGTATATTTATCGGAGATAATGTTTCAAAAGTTTCTTAGTCATTACGTATAACCGATAACTTTTGTTACGGTTTCCTCTTAGTTTATTTCTTTAAAGGGATAATGGGGTAAGTACTTAAGATGTCTGCGAGTAAGCTTTTGAACGGAGAGGCTTATCTAGGTGTTAAGGTGGAGGTTTTATTTTATATTACATAATCTAACTAGCTGTTCCCAGCCCGCTTTGCTGGCCGTAATATATATAAAAAACCCCACTCCTCCCGCAACTTTCTTTGGGGAAGGAATTTTGTAAAATCCATTCTTAGCGGATATCTAAATGGCAGAATCTACATATAATGTTGGCTTCCTATTAAATAAATAAAATTAAAAATTATTATATTTACCAAGTTTTGAGTGTTTACTTCTAATAATTTCGAAGATCTTGTGACGGGTCAATTAATCTCTGGTCATCTTTTTTTTTTATTCAACTATGCCACGAGACAAACCGTATGTTTACCTGGTGGTGATTTGTCTGCTCGTAACAAAGTGGCGCTGGTTTGGATGATACATGTTGGCACCACATTGGGCTCGTCGCCTGAGACATAAGATGTTGAATCTCGTTACCCTAGCTACTTGCAATAGTAACAGCGCCCTTCAAACTGGAACACTGTAATGTTTGGACACTGCTATTTGGCGGCAGAACGAGGCGCTGTTCTAGACGGTTTCCGGCAATAGAGACCTACCACCAGTAAATTATATATGTTTGTGGAAGGTGATGAGTTGGTGATAGGTCTCTGTTACCGGAGACCGTGTAGGTACGCCACAGTTGTTATTTCTTCTGTCAAGCGGTAGTGTGCAAATATTACTGTTTCGGATTGAAAGCCGGTGCAGCTAGTAAAATCACTAGTTAAGAAATTTAACATCTTTATTTCTCACGGCGATGAGCAGTGGTGCAGTGTATATGATTGTTACTAGCGCCACGTTATTACTGGTTGGCGTATCATTTATCATCAGGTGAACGTCTAACAAGCTAAATTTTTTTTGTATTTTCTTCAGACAATGTAATCAATAAGTATGTCATTAAGGATTGGGTCGATATTGAATATATTGTCGCTGAGAACGAAACCGGTGTTGTAGTAGGTCCGCACTTTGCGACCATGCCGATGATTGCATTTGCATCTCCACGCTCCTCCAGAATGCTCCAGATGTCCGTACGGTAATCCTGTTTCAGTACAGTGGGCTCCGTAAAGGCTGATTGGATTTATGCATTCCCGTAACGTCTTACTTACGATCCGGTTATAGAAACTCAATGGGAGGTGGATACGGCGTTCAGCATTTCACATCCGATGGTTTGATACCTGAAAGCGCTCACTAACATCTTCGTTCTTCTTAATCTTATCAGTCTGACAATGCCCACACCTGGACATAGGCCTTCCTCAAGAATCGTCATTGAGTGGGAATCGGAGTTGGCGGATGGTCAGAGCCTCGTCTGTCGTTTAGCAGGGCGCATGTTTCGTTCTTTAGTAACTTGCAAAAGAGAAAAGGTGGCTAAGTTATCAAAAGAGACTTGTGAAGGTATATTGTATTAATGTTACAAGCTATGTGTTTGATTATCACGTCAAGTCTTAATACCCCTACAGCTATAATCCTCAACAATGAAGGTGCTTGTAGTGTATTAAAGGATAATAGAGATTACGACAACTCGATGTTGGTGGGGTTTGGAATAACGCCTATTCATTAAGTCTAGCTTAAGAAGTTATTGACCGGATTGTAGTGTCATTATGGTATTGTTTATTACATTTTAATGGTTATGGACACACACCCTTGAGTCAGCGAATACAGTAGTCACAGCAGCAATTATTATGCGGTAAGATAGTAATAACCCAGAACAGCCTTAACTGGTGGTAAATCTCCGTTGCAGCTGACTGTCTAAGTGGGTATCACCGCGGTACCTATTATAGCCCACAAACATTATTATGTTTTAGTTTGAAAGGCCCTGTAGCTGGTGTAATAACTGGGGTAACGAGACTTAACATCTTATGTCTCAAGCAATATCCGAAATAGCGCCACGTTGTTATGAGCAGGCGTATCACTAACCATCAAGTGAACGTCTTGCTCGTCTCGTCGCTTAGTAAAATATAAAAAAAATGTGCCAATATGAATTAAGCAAGTTGGTGTGTTTTATTTGTAATATTAATTTTAAAGGGTTATTTATATATTAATTATTATTTTTTATATTATTTATTGCACAGCATTGGTAGACCCCCCACTAAGTTGATAGAGGACATAAAAAAGGATAATAATGTGTAATATGTTCTCTTAGTAAATACACACTTTACAGGTGGTAGGTCTGTCTCTGTTGCCAGAGATCGTTTTGGTAGTTACCACCGCAGTTCCTATTTCTGCAGGTAAATAGTGCTGTGCAGCCTTTATTATGTTTCGGTTTGAAGGGCACTGTAACTAGTAAAATAACTAGGATAATGAGTCAAAACCGTATGTCATAAGACGACAAGCACATTTGATGCTGTGTCTCTGTTCTCTTAACTACTGCCATGTTGATATTGGTTTACGTGAACGTCTCATTCGTTTCTTCGCTTGGTATAATAAAAAGTTATGTAGTACATAAATATAGCAGCATGCAAATCAACGCTGCTCATTTTATAAGGTTAACATGGCGATAATTTCCCGATATATCAGCATCACTGAGTTTTCCGACTGCTACCGGAGATGTTCCGAATATGCACTATATTCCGCAGTGAAACGACGTACGTACTCCCGAATTCGAACCCCGTCAGCTGCGGTTGTTGCGCAAGTCCGTAGGACGCATCTCACAGTTCCTCCCCATTATGCCATTTACTGTTCGCAATGTTCCGAAGCAACCCTCCGTCCTGTGCACGACCGGACGAACATGAACTGTTACTTCCCCAAAATTTCAACCGGAATTCTATTTTCCATTACTTACAGTTGGCATTCAGTTCAGTAACTGGCAATTCTAAACCAATCAGAATCATAAAAGAAAGGTTTATCATAAAGATAATTAATTTATAATACATAATGCAGCGTATACACTACATCATCATGTTTATTATGGATTTTACCGCATATCTTAAACAGAATTTCACTCAGTACCAACCAAGGTCTTAAAATTTGTTAAATTTTCCGATAGTGCATTATTATTTTTTTTTATTCTTCGCATCGAGTAGGCGAATGGGACGTTCATCTGATGGAAAATGATAGACCTGCCCATGACAAAGTGGCGCTAGTTAGGATGATATACATAGCACTACACTGTGCTCATTGTGGTGTAAAATCTCGTTACGTCATCAATTTCACTAGCTACAAGGCTTTTCAAATCAGGACATAGTAAAATTTGAATACTAATGTTTCATGGCAGAAATAAGAGCGATGGTAACCTACGTAGATGATCTCTGGCCACAGAGATCTACTATCAGTAAATATTAAATAAATAGTAATACTATAAATATTTTAACAATAACTCCTATTGCCGTGTCTGTTACGAAGTTAAGTTTCCTCACTTCTTTGGTCTACTATAACAAATTTTATAGATGTACTTGAAAGAAGGTTTCAAGCCGTTTGTAAGGTTGTGAGTGGTAACTGGATAAATCAGTTCCGACGTCCGGATGCAGTCGGTGCACGTATGACAGTTGTTTAAGGAAGAACAGAATGCACCGGGTAGGTTAAGCTCCCCATGGTTTCTTCTTTTATATGTTTAACATGTAAATAGTAAATCAAATTATTCGCATACTCAACGTATACCCTTTATACATATTTGCTATTGTTTATATACGTAATCAAGTTGGAATACAACTTAAATATGATTAGCAAAATCTTTCCTATTACTTCAGTGTGCAGTCAATTTATAGTTTGCTTGTAAATTATAAACTAGATACTATGTACAATTGAAAGAAATTTTTCTTCCTTTTCTTATGTAATTAAGCGACATGACGAGCGGGACGTTCACCTGATGGTAAGTGATACGCCCGTCCATAACAACGTGGCGCTAGTTAAGGTGATATGCACTGCACTATATTGCGCTTCTCGCCTGAGCCTTAAGATGTTGAGTCCCATTACTCCAGTAAATACACTAGCTACAGCGCCCTTCAAACTGGTACACAGTAGAAATAGGCGCTGCGGTGGTATTTAGACGATCACCGGCAACAGAGACCTACCACCAGTGAATTTCTCAATATTATTTCATAAATTACAAATACCATCATAATTGTGATACATGATCGTACTGAGGTTTACTTAGAATCTAATTTAAGGTCTGATACTGGATGGATGGTGGATGGCTGATGGATGCTGTATTTAACATCCTGATTACCGACACGTTTCACTTAGTATCTAGTGATGTCTCCCCCGCCTCATCGGTTTGAATAAGAAATCATAAATTTGAGGCATAATTCATTAATTTGTAACTCAGTTTGTTTTAAAAATTTAGTGTTCAAAACAAATCTATTAACGGTTTTATTTTTAAGATGTAAAATGTCCTGAAATTTTTCATTATGACTATGTGCATCCTAGTGAAGTTCCAACTTGTCTGCCATTGAAGCATGAATTCATTCCCTGGAGCGCACAGCAATCAGCGGGCGCGCCGGCGTGGTCTGCACAAAGGACGCTCCGCGCAGTTCAACGGCCGCGCCCGTAAAACCATTTATTTGTTTTTCAGTAAACCGACACTGTTTTTTTTATATCTTCAGAGTTCGTGGTTGACCGCGATCCCGCCAGATGTTAATTGGTGAGGTGATTTGTGGGGGTAAAGCGCATAACCTTTTAGCAGACTATTCACTCTTTTATTGAAGACACCGCCCACGTTGTATTTAAATGGGAACACTGATGCCGGCAAGTTGTTCCACTCCATAGCTGTTGTTATGAAGAACGAGAACGCGAACCTCTTTGTTCGAAAACTGGGCATGTTCACAATCTAAAGACGGAGGCTTTGCGTGCGTCTGGTCGTCCTGTGGTGAAAAGGGGAATTATAGGGGAATTATATCGTGTAACACATCGTTGATAAACCAGAAGCATAGACCAAGGCCCTCGAATAGATTCCTGCTTTATAGTGGCTGGGGGGCGGGGGGCTCAGTAGCCGTGGCTTGGTTACCCGCGGTGAAGCTAAGAGGAACCTAACCGACCGGATCGACGTGGCCGCTTCAGGTGAGCTTCTCTCGGATGTGTGCCGGTAGGCTATGGGCATAGGCTTGCACTACTCTTTGCGGCCGTGGTGAAGTCCCGAAGAGAGGCGAGTGTCGGTATTGCGATTCGCTACCCTTACCCTGCGCGATTAAGCGTTGGCGCTCCGCTGATGCGGCGGCGGTGACGTGGGGGGAGAAGAGGAGTGTCAGTATTGCGTTCCACCGCTCTTCCTATCCTCCGCCGCGGTGACATTTTCGGGGGATCTGTTACCCTGGTTACAGTAAGAGGACGAGAAGAAGAAGGCGCACTGTATGTTCCGGCGAATCTTAAAAAGGTTGGAAGGGGGCTGTTTCTCCCCCCGAGAGAGGGCTGCATGGTGCAGCCGGCGCTGGCGGGGTCGCAGAGGCGTGCGAAAGCATTCCCGTGGTCTAAACGTAAACCCACGAAGGTTAACGACATCGTGGGGGTGTTAATCAGTACAAGTCCTACATAACTTGCCCTTGCCCATGCGATGGCAAGTAAGCGAAGCTATTTATCCCGCGTAAAATAAAAGACCAAGGCGATATTCCTGGAATAGATTTTTCTTAATAAACCATTATTTTATATATTTTTCGTAAACATTTGATTTACAACCAATTAGAATGCATATATAGATATTATCTCGTATAAAAAGAACTCTTTGATTATGTATTTTTTTTTGTTCAACGAAGCGACGAGACGAACAATACAGTCACTTGATGGTAAGTAATACGCCTGCCCATAAAAACGTAACGCTAGTTAGGATGTTATACACTGCACAACATTGTGCTCGTCCCTTTGAGACATAAGATATATACATAGATACAGCGCCATTCTAACTTGAACATAGTAATGTTTGCACACTGCTGTTTGGAGGCAGAAATAAGTGGTGATGGTACAAATCTAGATACATTTAAAATGTTATAATATTCCTATTATATGTATGTATGGTGAACGGTAATGAAGTTTCATATTTTTTTGGTTTTTGGTGAGAGGGGTGACCTTCTAAAATAGTACCCTGTTTTTGAGAGAAACATAAGCTTATGTGGGATTTTTACCTACTAAACCCCCTCGGTGGTTATCCTCAGTGCGTTGCGCGAGCTTACGTAACCTACCGGGGGTTACGACTAGCACTAGATCATCTCGTGCTTGTCGTTCATCCCAGGCTCGCTTAGTGGAGAATGAGGGCCCCCACCTTCAAAGAACACGAACCCGAAAGCCCTTTCAGTCGCCTTTAACGACAGGTAAAGCTTACTTTAGTGATATTCTTAACAACCCGAGGCTATAAGGCAAAAACAAAATAACTTATGATTTAAGTATTCGCCATTTGCATTGCACAAACCTTACCGCCTGGGCGGAGCTCGGCTAATTTATATTTAAATTAAAAATGGCGCGCACTTTTTCCAGCTCAAATTATTTTTAGTGAGAAAATTAAATTACAGTTTCGTTTTAAAAATGTTCAAAAGCCTCGTACGCGTGGCGCCGTGTTAATTTAGTGTAATAGTTTCAGTTTGAAATAATGGTGGGGGACGGGGGGGATGAATAATTATTATTTCGCGAAAGAACGAACTGATGGTAGGTCCCTGTTGCCAGTGGCCGTATAGGTGGGTACCACCGCAGCGCTTATTTCTGCCGCCAAACAGTAGTGTTTTTTTTTATTCAATTAAGCGATCAGACGAGCGGGACGTCCTGATGGTAAGTGATACGCCCGACTATAACAACGAGACGCTAGTCAGGTATACACAGCACCGTATTGGTCTCGTTGCCTAAACCAAAACATGTTGAGTCTTGTTACCCCAGTAATTACACTAGCTACAACGCCCTTTAAACCGAAATACAGTAGTGTTTGCATACTTTTGTTGGGCAGCAGAATAGGTTGCTGCGATGGTGCTCACCTAAACGAACCTCGGGAATAGAGACGATGGTTTTTTAAATTTATGCGGTTGCTATAGTAGCCGTTGTTATAGAAATTTTGCGGTTGCGATTGCTCTCAAGGAGTATTTCAGACAAATTTTCAAGTCTAATTGTACATTAGGGCCAGCAAAGCAGTCGTGGAACAGTTAGTGTACTATTATATTAAAAATTTTCTAGAACAATTTGAATTATACTTTTTTTATTCAATAAACAAATGCGACGAACGGGTCGTATACCTGATATATACTGCACCACATTGTGCTCGTCGCCTTGAGCATTAGATGTTAAGTTTCGTCACCCCAGTAATTACACTAGCTACAGCGCCCTTCAAACCGGAACACTAACGTTCGCACACTACTGTTTGGCGGCAGAAATATGCGCTGGGGTGGTACCCACTTAGACGGCCTCTGGCAATAGAGACCTACCAGTGAATACTTGTTTAACGTTAACCCTACAAAAAAAAAAAATTATCAAAGCTTACACCTACCCAACAATATGTTATGAATGGTATGACATTAAAAATTTAAAATTTTGATCCTTTTTAACATTTATTATGTTATTGAATATATAATACCTTAATATTAGTATACATAAATATTTTAATTTTTCAGCAGAGAATTGTAATTTTTGGCTTTAATCTAGCATTATTGGGCGGGAAGTCGTTTGGCCGCATGAGAGCTCGTGACGACGAGCGGTTCGCTCTGAATCCAATTAACCGCCACAATATGACGCTAGGTGACATTAAGCGTCTGCAATATTCCCACATGACTCCTCCGCCCTATTCCTGGGAATCTTTATCGGAATTAATTTCAAAAGCATTCCTCATCCCCCGACTAAGGCTCTTGTAATATCGCATATGAAATATTTACACATGCGAAATATATTTTTTTATTTATCATAAATATTATTATTTAGTAACGAACAAGACACTGATGGAGAGCTCTGTTGCCGGAGACAGTGGTGCGCAAACATTTTGAATTAAAGGACGCTGTAGTAAGTGATATTACTGTGGTAACAAGTTAATATGTTAAATATCAAGGCGACGAGCACAATGTGGTGCTGTGTATATCATCCTAAATATCGCCGGTCGTTATGGGCAGGTGTATAGCTTATTACTACATCAAAGTCTGGCTCGTCTTGTCCTTCATCAATTGAGAGTCGAGCGTTCATCTGATAATTTTTTTTATACTATTAAGCGGCGAGACTAGCGGGGCGTTCACCTGATGGTAAGTGATACGCCCGCCCTTGTGGGTTGGTACCTAACTAGTTCGGATGATATATATATATATATATATTTGCAGTATATTGCGCTCGTCGTCTGTAACGAGTCACGATACCCCACTAGCTACAACGCCCTTCAAACAGTAATGTTTATTCCCTATTGTTTGGCGGCAGAATTAATATAAATTGTTCGTAAATTAGCCATTGGTTATACAAAGTTTATTCTTCTAAGTTCAGTAATACATGTATGTTTGTTACATACTCGTAGTGTTCTTCTCTGTATACCAACTAGCTACAGCAGACGGTGAAGACGTCTAGAAGTGGACTGCCGCAGGCCATTGTTGATGATGTTGAAGGAGACGATAGTGTTATTGATATTTTTATAGTTAATGAATATATTTATTGAGTTCAAGTTATCATACCTCGTCTTTTCCTTTGACGACGCACATCTGTACGTCGTTAGCCGGCGAGTACCACACCAGCCGTCGCTGCTCCGTGAGGTCCGTGAGACTGAGGTTGTAAACAACATTTCTGTAACAATGAACATAATATTAAAAGAACTGTATAAATAATTATTGCAGAGGAATACCTGATATTACAGTATGAAGCGTAAGGATGTTACAGATAGAAAATTATTTGTGTAAAAGAGAACCGGAAACATGCGTCGACCAAATAAATTCCAAAGTATTATTGTATCTGGAAGATATACTCGTAGTCGGAGAGTTTCGGCTTTTTCTTTAAATTTCAGTTTTATATTTAGATGACGTAAAGGAAATTATAATTCTTTGTGTTTCCTTGCCATTATTATATTTCTCTGTTCCTTTGAATCATGTCTATTTATTTTTTGATATATTTATACATTTTGTTTCCAGTTTCCTCATGACACCATGTCAAATAAACAGGACAACAATTTGTCCAATCTTTACAGCTTATTTCAATGAATACTAAAACTGTAGCATAATAAATAATAATATTTTATATTTCAAATGCTATGTTATGGACGACATATCACTCACGCTCAGATGAACTTCCGGTTTGTGTTGTTATTTAGTTGTTTATCAAACATTGAAATTGTGCATATATTCATTTGTAGATTAATTAATTATCAGTTATCGGGATTTATTATTCATTATTTGATTAAGTTTAAACCATAACGTAGTTTTTTCCAGGCATTTAGTAAATACATGATTTTCGTTGCAAATAGGGCGGTTTTGCAAAGTAAGTTATAATGAAGAAAGAGCTGTCGGCAAGCTGTTGTAAATTATTGGTGCTTTAATTGCGAAACGGGTGGAGGTTCAGGGGAGGGTTTGTGCACTGCAGTGCCAATTATTTAACAATGTAGACGTGAGTTAGCTACGGCTGAATTAGGGAGATTGCATCCCCATTAGTCGTTAATGCTTCGCGACTTGGTATGTACGGAAGGAGGGTGGGTTTGGTGGAGTGGCCGTTTTGTAAGGTTCGACCCTTATGTATTTGGAATAATATTTCATTATATATTTATATACATGCAAAGAAATTTATACTTGTATAAGCAGTATTTTATTTATCACTTTTTTACAAAAAACGATGTTTTTATCTAAGTAAAAATTTTATTCAGAAATTAGCTAGCTAGTAGTATTAGTTTGTACAGAAAAGTAGGTAACATATAAAGATTTCTTTCAAGGCTTTTTTATAGAAATTATAAAAGATACTGATACAGATAAAAGGATTTTTGAAAATTTCTTCAATTTGTTCTATTATACTTAATAATTTTCTTATCTGAAATAAGTTTTCGGACATTAAGCAACAATAAGCGCAGAGCTCGCCGTGTTTGTGTTCGTACATAAAGTAAATGGTCTTTTATTTAAAACGATAAAAGGCTCCCAAGTTGGACGGTTCATTTTAAAATAAAGCGGGCAAACCTGCAGTTGTTAGCGGTATGTTGGTTCGTGGTTTTAATCGCTCCATTCGGAGTTGTAGATTTCAGGTGAAGTTTGCCGGAACGACTGTTGGTTGAGCGTTTGTCCCGCGCCCGGACCGCCGCCGCACGTTTGTCTACCGCCTCTGACGAGCGTTTAGAAATAAACCTACTGAAAGAGGAACTATTGTTTGCCGAATGTGCGGCTCTACAAACAAATTTCGCATTAGTACGATAAACATATATAATTTTGTTTATTCCGTGCTGTGGATGTGACTTTCAATGGTTATTTCTTTTGTTATGCCTCTTCTCACTTGATTGTTAATAGTTAAGCTTCCTGTGTAAGACAGAAAAGTTTTTCAGGGCATGTAATGCCGATTCACCAATGGTTATTAGAAAATGTAATGAATTCAAACTGAGAGTACAGACTAATATATAAAATTTACATTGAGGTGTGTTTAATAGAATGAGCCTTTTGCTGGATATACACTTGTCCCTTAACTTTAACGATACTTGAATTACACGATTTCGCTTTTACGTGGTTTTCATACCAGAACAAAAAAAAAATTGGCCTTTTCTAATAATATGCGGTCGAAGCTATTAGATAAGACTAAAAATAAATTATTGTGATTTAAAACCGTGTAGAAACAGTTTTTTGGAATTCTAGTATTGTGCAATTCGAGGGACAGATGTATTTGGGACGATATATGTTAGTGTATGGTCCAAAACAAGTGGGATATGAATCTAACATCGTTGATCGCTAGACTACAACCGTTCCTGAACTAAAATTAAACCTAATTAAGCAGCATACGCGTTGCAAATGTAAAACTGTATAGAAACATTTCATTTCTCGTGAGGAGTACCAAGTGCGGCAAGTTGCTACAATTCATTAAGTTTCCCCGAAGCATACCGGCTTCATAACGTAATTGCGAAAGTCTCTTCACCCGTTAATTAAGGTGTTTGAGATGAAAATTTCATAAAGAAATTATGGTGTAAACTTTCCCAATTATAACACTGAATAGCCGGTATGACTAACCTACGTAATGCCTTTGAAATTCAGCAGACTCGAGTCGCGAAATTTACGCTTTTATCCCAATTGGCTATGAACAGCTTAAATAAAGTTATTGTGAATTTACTGCGCCGTTTCGTATTAATAATAGACAATAACGAGGTTATCCGGTAATAAATATTATTGCTGATGTTGCTAGATTCCACTTTGTTTTTAAATAAACAAAGCGACGAGAGGAGGAAGCTGTTCTCTTGATTGTAGCTACTTGCCTCATAACAATGCGACGCTAGTTAGGATAATAAACACATTGCTTTAATCTACTATTGTAACATCCACTCACTACAACACTCTCTAAAACGTGGTCAAAAAGGAGCTTCAGTGGTACCTACTTAGATGGCAATAGAGACTTAAACAGTAAAATTTAGTTTTACTTAATAGAGATTGTCTAAGTAACGTCGTAGCGAGTATTTATGTTTAATATACTGTGTATTGAGTCCCAGATGTGAAAACCTTAAATCTGCGGTGATACCTACCTAGATATCATCATCATCATCCGCCGATAGACGTCCACTGCTAAACGTAGGCCTCCCCCAAAGATCTCCACATCGATCGGTCGGTCTTAAATATAAGACAGTAAATTGTTGGCAGGTTATGTTTAAAGCTGAGAATTTGAAACTTTGAGTGTTATTAAATAAATTTGTAGCAGTTAAAATTAATTTCACTTGAATTTTCCATATTATCCATTCCTATGAAGTTATGCCAATCTCGAACAAATATCCTCGCAGTTTTCTTTAAAACGTTTACAAAGTTTTTGCTTATAAAGAAATCGAAATTGATTTGACGACATATTTAACTTAACAATTTTCGGTTTTAAAGTTTTTTTTTTCATATTACTTATGAATTACTTGCCCAATGGCTCTTTATAAAGAACGTTGTCCGTCTTATATTTTGTTGGAGCATTCGCCAGCGCGATCTATATTGTGAGGGATACTTGGTAATGTTTTTTCTTTAACGGAAGTTAGCGAGTGATTGATGATCTGATTCACAATTATTTTTGTGTTAACGTTTTTAATCATGAGTATTGTGTTTCAGCGCGGTGTTTTTATTTACACGCTATAAATATTTATCGTTTTATTTACATCAATGAATGATTTCGAGGTAAAAACTGACACACGCCAATCGGAGTAAAGCTCATCAATAAATATGACTAAATATACAGCATCGCTTTTCAAGTGAGATTTGCATATTAAATAATGTTTGTCTGTTTATTTGTTGTGTTTTTCAAAAGACCGCTCGTGGGCCAAATTTCCTGTTATCATGCATATTGAGAGCTGTTAATTATAAATAAATAATGAAAAAGTGTTTAATGATCCGCCGGACGTTCATTTGCGTATTTACACGAGCAATATTTACATTCAAGATGACTGATTTAATCTAATATTAAATGGTCTACAATATCTTAATTACTTTTATATGAGCTTGGCTTCTCGTCCACAAATGCCAATAACAATGGAGTTTTTTTTTATATCAAAAAAGGAGCAAATCTTGTAAAGGGATCTTAAAGATACCATGGGATTACTGTGCTCTATAAAATGTAGCATGTGCAGTAAACAAGCGAAGACAAACAGGGGAGACGAGGGTTCGACCGGCCAAGGAATATATTATCAGTGGTATCAAGCCTAACGAAATGACTTTATCTTGTTACGTAAAAAAAATCTCCCCTACGATCTGTTGTTTTTAATTCGCAATAAGGATAGCACTATACGGAGTTTTTGTTGACATCGACCCCCGGGGTAACTTGACAAAAGGGAGGAAATTTAATAATAATTGTGAAACATTCTACGGACAATTGTGTTAACGAGCGATGCTAGTGTACGCCTGTTCACTAGGTTGCAGTAATCTGCTATTGTGAACTTGAATTACATAAGCATCATACTACTACTCAGCCTTTGTATCTTTACGTATGTCGAGTGTACATTTTCTAAATCAAATTTTAACACCCCTTAAACATGTTTGAAAGTTTCTAAGTAATGTTAGAGTTACATAGGACCAACATTTTAAACTACCTCCAACAGTAAGTCGATAATTTTTTAGAATTTTTTAAACAATCAATTGATTAAGTAAACTTTACATATTTTATATTTATTAGATATTTTGGAAATATATGCGAATAACAAGTAACATTGTTTAATATAATCTTACTGTGTTAATATTCGCACATCACGTTTTAAAAAATAATGATAATTATTTCCATAGAGAAAAATTATGGCGTAGACATAACAAGTTAAAAAACACTGTTTAACCCACGGACAAGTCCATATAAGTTATAACTTTACAAGAAAGAACTATTTATTATAATTAAATTTTATTTTTGTTGAGGAATAATTAACGCTTCTGTGTTTTTGATTTATAGCCTGCATATTTTCTGAAGATCAAGTAGTGACAGAAGGGGAGTCGTACCACGCCACTTGACTGACAACAACCCAAAAGGATCTAAAAGAAAGAAGACCTCTGCGAAAGTCTTATTACAAATTGTAATTTTTGAAGATTTAGTAGTAAGTCGTAGGTCGATTACAAATAACTAGGAAAAAAGGCATAGGAGAATAGTGCATTCTTTGAAATCTTTGTGTAGATTCGAAGCCGGGGATATAAATAGTTAAAAATTTAATAACCAGTTGCTATAAATCAGTATATGAAATTCTGTCGCTAACCGCCGAACGCCGGCTTCCAACACATGCAATTTGTTTACGCGCACTCGACACGGCACCGATATTGGAAAACTTACGAGTGCCGCTTAGAACAATATCAATAGGACATTGAGCTATATGCACTACGTACTCGGTCTCACCACCCGCCGGATGCAAACACCGCTAAATATATTCAAAACGTGACTTCATTTCCGTTCCCCGACGGAGCTGCAGTCGAACTGTTATTGAACAGGCGAAAGTGTTGAAAAGTTTTCGTATCAGGGCTCATTCGGTTTACTTTCGACGATTATGCAGTGCCGGTGGAAAGCTACCGGGTAAAAGGGCGGGTCATTAAAATTTCCATCTCTACAGGAGGAACTATAAAACGATAGGATTAAAGGGGATTGATTAAACTTTATTAATTGGACGTTGCGATCGTTTCTCTTCGTGACACCGTTGGATTTGCATAAAACAATGGCAACTATACTCCCTGTGTTATAGTTAAATGCAAACAGCTTTTTACGGTACAGTGATTAATTTATTTAAAATTACTGTCTCCGTGGCGCAGTGGTTAAGCTCTTACTTTATGACACGTATGTTCCTAGTTCGCTTCTGAAATAACTTGTAGCAAGAGTTTAGATTGAATGTTAGTTATACAAACTGACATAATAATAATAAAAATCATCTACCGATAGACGTCCGCTGCTGGACATGGGTCTTCCCCAAAGATCTCCAAGTTTGTAGGGCTTCATATGGGAGGACTTGGGCCACTACCCACCACGTTTGCCCAATGCGGATTGGGTCTCGACATACCACATATTTTTTTTGTTTGTGGTAACTGACATACAACAAAAATATAATGAACATAATATAGTAAAACTTGTTTTCATTTTGTAACACTATAAATACTACTTCTCTCGTAAAAAAAAATAATTCTTAAACATTTGAAATCAATAATTTAATGTCTATATGTTTAGACATGTCAATATATAGTTTTATTTTTGTTCTTCAGAAGCGACAAGACGAATGAATCGCTCACCTGATGGTAAGTGATACGTCTGCCCATAAAAACATGGCGCGAGTTAAGATAGTTAAACGCTCGTTTCTCCCGTTATTACACTAACTATAGCATCCTTCAAACCGGACCACAGCAGCACCGCGTCCATTACTAAGTTATTTTCCCCGAACGCAGCAGAGGCATATCGGTTAATAAGGAAGGTCCGGCCGAATGGACAGTTATCCCAGATATTCACTGGCCACGGCGGATTCTCCCAATACTTGAACCGTTTCAAGTGTCGGGAGACCCGTCGTCCAAATGTGATGACGTTGTGGAGGAAACGGTTCCTCATTTGCTAACGGAGTGTCCTATACATAGATGCCTAAGGTATGACTTTGAGCAGGAGACAGGCTTAAGAATAGATACAGCCGTCTACCCGAGATGATAAAAAATAAATTAGTTAAAAGTATGTGCACAAATTATTGTATAAAAATATGTAGAGTAGTGAAGAATAGAAATAAGGACAAATAAATGTTATTTTATCTATACAATAATAATGTATATTTCTGTGTACATCAGATAGCATATGTACGAGTATCGATAATGTAAAAAAAAAATAATAAATAGAAAAAAATTACATAGATTAGTAGTGAATATTTTGTAAGTAAATGTTGTAAATAATAGTATAAGGGAAAGTCCTGAATAATATCAGGGAAAATTGGAAATAAATAATTATAACAAAAAAAAAACCCTTACCACAGTAATGTTTACACACTACTGTTAGCCAGCAGAAGTAGAAGCTGCGGTAGTACTACCTAGACGGTCTCCGGCAACAAAAACCTACCACCAATAAAAATATATTTATTTATTGAAGCCGATGTAGATGTATTTATTATACATAATTTAGTTTTAAAGCGATTATAATTTTTTCCGTAATTTAGGCATTGGATATTTTTGTTTTAAATTTTTTCGAACCTTATAAATTTTAGTTTTTTAAAATTCTATTATTAATTTAGAGACATCTGTAAAATAAATAGCACAGCAGCAGTATGATAGTTTTATACAGAATCATTGTTTATTATTCGACTGCAATGCAGTTAGATTGCGCCAAAGCCCATGTTCATCATCATTTGACTGTCAAATGGGCATTCGCATGGAGTGTTTGAGGCACGCGCGCGGCGGCCATCTTGTGAGTTTTTACATGGCGGGCGGACGCCGGCGCCAATATTGGAAAAGTTCAAGCGTGCCGCCACCAGCCCGCTGAAGTATTGCTTCACATATTCCCAGATTTATTGCAATTGTTTCTCAACAACGTTCATAGTTTATTTCATTCGATAAAACACGTTTTCTTCATGCAGGTTTACATATCCCGAAATTAACACTCCATTTAATATGATCCAATCGGACACGACGGCTCATTAATAAAACACAACAATACAGAACGAAAAACAAATATTGTTTTAAAAAACAAATAGACAGTAATCCTAAAGATATATTGGGATTTAGGACCTTTTCACAAGGAAAGTTAAGGTTATCTATTACTTGTATTTAACTGGCGGTAGATCTCTGTTTCCAGCGACCGTCTAGGTAGGTATCACCGCAGTTGCTATTGCAGCCACCGAACAGTAACATGTAAACATTACTGTGTTCCGGTTTGAAGGTTTGCTGTAGATAGTGTAATTATTGGTGTAACGACATATCTTACGTTTCAGGGGACGAGCGCAATGTGGTGCAGAACATTTTATCCTAACTAGCGCTACGTTGTTGTGGTCTCGACGCTTAATTGAATTAAAAAAAAAAACACTGGTCTATTGCAGGCTAGTGGATGTTAACGTAAATAAAAACTTATTATTATTTCTGTAATATACTACCATTGCTTTAAGTAAGCTCTTTTAATAACCAAATCAAAGACAAACATGAATGGAACAATCTTCAAACCGTTAAAAATTACAGATTCATGTATTTTTCATAACTTGCCGCCAAAGGACTTTGCAGCCTTTCTCCTTCTATATTTTCAAATGATTGATAACAAATTTTCATGAAGATAATATTTATGACTAATTTATGACTAGAGACGAACATAATAGAGCATAAAAGAGCTCTCTTTGGTCGCTACTGTCGTGTGAAACGAAAACACGTTGATTTTCAGCGAGGTGACAAGACCAGATATTTCCTATATATGTATTTTTTTTAGTTTTTCAATTTTGCATAAAACATATTTGCATATGCTTTTTTTATAATCGAGCGCATACAAAATAAAATGGTAGAGAGGAACGTACCCCGTTTCTATATTTACTTAACGAACTGAATCGAGTGCGGAATAAAGCATCGTATTGACCAACATGTTATGTTTATGTACAAGAGCATTTCTTTTTATTGCGAACCAGTCATTGTTACTCGGAAGTAGTGATGAGTAAAATTGGTCTTGGTCTTGCAGTATTGCCTTTTCGCAAGACCAAGATCAAATGGGGAAGACTTAAATAAAAAATTAGAATTCCGTTGAAATTATGAGTTAAAATATAGACCAAGATCACGACCGAACAGACAAGATCAATACCAAGATTGTCTAAGTCTTGGTCTTATTCTTGTTTCGCTTATCATAACTCGGAAATAATAATCAGAAGTTTATCGTTTGTAAATTATGATATTTTAGTTTTATTTTTCATCAACTGGCACTTGGATAGAGTAGTAAATTATGTCTGCCCGTCTTCTGAGGGAGAAGGCTCCCACAGCAACTTAAGAGAGCGATAGCTTATGCTGTTTAATTGACTATTTCGATAAATCAATGGGCAAAAATATAATTGTGAGGTTTTAAAAAAAAGAAGTGAGGTAGAAGTCAGTCGAGAAAAATGTGGGTATTCATTACAGAAAGTTGATGCCAGATTGATGCTCACCATATATATATACCGATAGAAAAACGGTGTAATTGTGTATAAATTATATTTTTTTTATTGTTAGATGATACATTGTTAGAATTTCTGAAAGATTTTATTTTATTTCAAGTTTTCACATTCACTTACATATAATTGTATTATAGAGGCGTGAACGTTCTTACTTGTGTTTTACTAAGTCAAACACTTTATAAATTATTTAACGGATTTTAGTTTGTTATGTTATTAATAATATTAACACTTTAAAATAATAAGTACAGTTAATTTGTAATGCCTAATAAGCTAGTCTAAGTATAGTAACTTTATACATTTTCACTTTTTATTAATTAAGTATATTACAACTATCGTTTGATGATACAATAATGGTTATTCAATTAACATTCCTATTCATTGTAGCTGTGAACATCATGATAAATCTTTACTTGTGTAAGGTTTTATCCATTTAATAAAACACTAACCAAGTACACATGAGCCCCACGAAAAGCTTCGAATTCTTGTGTGATGGTTTTTAAAGCGGATCTCTACAACCTGGTCGCTCCATGGCATACAGAAAACAAATTCTTAACATTTTAATTAAAGCGCCCGAAATACCTCCCATATTGGACTCTATTGTTGTCTTCTTCTGACGTTGCTTTGATTAATGATGAGGGAATGTGAAGGGTAGAGTTCAGTCGTTTTCCACTATGAAAATTATCGTTGTTTTTGAACAACAACGTTGAATTATACCTCTGCGGCTTTGAAGGTAACTAACATACGTATAAATTTTATAAATAAATATATAAGGAAGTAAATAGTTGTTTCCGTAAAACAGAAGATAATCTATCAAGGTATCTTTTATTATTATACAAGATATACCATTGATAAGTCCGGAAGTAAACTTATGAACTGATGACGTAATATGATTGTATTTTTTTAATTCAATTAAGACGACCGGGACATTCATCTGATGGAAGTGATACGCCTGCCGTCGAGGAGAGGCAGGTTAGGATGATATATAAAGCACTACATTATGTTCGTCGCCTGAGACATAAAATGTTGTGTTTTGTTACTCCATAATTATGTTAGGGCGTCCTTCAAACCGTAACACTAATGTTTGCACACTACTGTTTGGCGGCAGAAATAGTAGCTGCGGTGGTACCTATTTAGATGATGTCCGTCAACAGAGATCTTCCACCACTATTACGTCTTATAATTATTTTCAATAGTAAAAAAAACATAGTTTTCCTTCAATTACTGCTATGCTAACGGAGGCGCTGAATGTTTGCTTCATTTTCAACGTAAACATTTTGCAGAAAATTCCAATTACGGAGGCTTTAAATTTTTACGTTAAAACTCATGCGTGGTTTTTGTATTGTTTCCTTTTATGAATTTTCATGTTAATTCTAAACAACTGAGAGGTACGTTTCAGCTTGAAGTAGGATGATAGTGAGAATATTTTTAAAGGAAAACTGCATTGAAAAACCTAACATTATAATTATTTCTCCAATAAGCTAACACTTGATCTCATCTTTATGAAGTTTTAACTGACAAACAGCCCATGTCATCTCATATGGATATATAATCTAGTTCAGTGCTATAATGACGTCAGATTTCTAATACCTATATATTGATAGTTTAGAAAATTGAGTATATAGTCAAATTTGTTCTTTTAAAAAAAGGCAAAAAAAATTATGCTCTCACATCTAGTATTGTAATATGACGTGTTTTAACAAATATTTAGAATAATAAAAAAATACTATAAATATTATAGTAGTTGAATACAGTAGGTCATGGCCGGAACCGTTTCCTCAATATGACCGTCAATTTAATAAACTACCTTATGATGATAGTGAAATTAATGTTTTTTAATGCGGCGATGTCACGGCAGCACATTCACCATGGTAAGTGGTACGCTTGCCCATAACAACGTAACGGTCGTTTAAATGAAACACTGATAAACACATTGTGCTAGTGACATTAAACATAAGATGATTAGTCCCGTTACCCCAGTAATTTCACTAGTGACAGCGTATTTCATACCGGAACACAGTAATGTTACACACTACTGTTTGTCGGTTGCAACAGGAGCTGCGGTGGTACCTACCTAGGCGGTAAAAGTAAGTGTACATATAAAATGGTTAAATAGTAATAAAAATGTTTGTATGAGGCACATTTTGTGTCAAAACCGATAAATTGAAAATATTTGTGTAATTTGTCTTAAGTAATAAATCATGAAAAAGCTCTTGAAGTATTTTCTTCCGAGGCCTCGTTATCGGCGCCCGCAGTCATCAGTACGCGGCGATAACTTACCCGATATACGCACATCTCGCGTGAAATGGATGTACCATTTTTTTTCTACCCCTGGCTTACCGAGCTGATTGATAACGTAACTCCTAATCTATTTGTGCGGGCATCTTCTCAGTTAAGACTAAACAAGTACAGTAAATAACCATAAAACTATAGGTATTGGTGGTAGATATATGTTGCTGGAGGCTTACTTTGTATACACCATTGCTGTTCCTATTTTTGTAGCTAAACAACCGTGTTCCTGTTTGAAGGGAGATGTAGCTAGTGAACGAGCGAACGAGAGTAAGAGAGTGTGTAGTAAGGAAACGAAACTAAAAATCATAGTACTCAAAGCGAAGAGCACAATATGGTGTTGTGTAAGTAGCGCCATGTTATGAACAGGCGTATTATTAACCTTCAGGTTAACGTCTCGTTCGTGTAGTCGCTTTGTCAAATAAAAAAATTATCTAACCACAACATAAACAACAAACTTATCATTTCCGTCTATTGATGTTCATTTCTGATAATATGCGAGTCCAGAAGAGTTTATCTACCATATACCAAAACACTTGGCATGTGGAATTTTTCTCCCACAATAGAGTTAGTTAAATATAGGCTATAAAATTTTATCAATAATTTAAAACTTGTCTACAAACAAGATTTTAAAGTGCAGGTTATAAGAATGAGATATAAAAGACCTAGACATTATATCTTTAAATATTTATACCTAGGCGTGATGAAACCGAATCCCCGAGCTAATTCAGAAGCATTAAAGCCGGTGTCGAGGGGTGGTTGCATAAAAATGTACCGAGCTCCGAAGCAATATGAAATATTAAGGGAATAAAACATACACGAACGGGAAACAACCCAAGGTCGTTCAGAACATCCTCGAAGTCGTGCGCCATATAAAATTATTATCAGATTGATAATACAAATGTCACGAATCTGGAGATTTATTGTAAGCTCGTGTCCAAAGAAATGAGAATTAGTTGATCGTAATATATTGTCATATCAAATGTGATATAAAAACTCTTTCATACAAACCTCGGTATTCTTTATTCAACTTAGCCGCGAATATTTCATAAGAACATGGCTCTAGTTGGATGATATACACAGCGTCACATAGTGCTTGTCGCTTTGAGACATACGATGATAAGTCTCGATACCTTAGCAATATCATTATCTACAAGGCCCTTCATACCAGAACAAATTAACACACGACTACATGACGGTATGGACCTGCATTAAGTATTCGAAAAAATAAATAGCGAACTCGTATGTATACATGTACATGTATTTATTACTGTTGGTAAGTCTCTGTTGCCGGATATCGTTCAGGTAAGTATCACAGTAGTGGCTATTCCTGCCGCTAAATGTAGTGTGCAAACATTACAGCGTCCCGGTTTGAAGTGCGCTGTAGCTAATGTAATTACTGGGGCTAACAAGAATCAACATCTTATGTTTCAAGAGTGGAGGGCAATGTGATGTAGTGAATATGATCACAGCTAGTGCCACGTTGTTATCCGCAGGCGTATCACTTACCATCAGGTGAACGTCTTATCGCTTAATTGAATAACGATAACATATATATAAATAAGGGTTTATGTGTAAGGGTCACAACAACTCACGGGTTCCAAGCCAACCTGACCTGTTCGTGGTGCACCCTGCTAATTAACAAACGAGGCTTTGGCTCCCACCAACCGACAATGGGCCAGCGTGGTGAGAAAAGGTCAAAATCCCCCCATATGAATCCCAAATGGGCATCTTTGGGAGAGGTCTGTGTCCAGCAGTGGACTTCTATCAACTAATGACGAACATATATATATACATATATTGTTATAACAATTTTGATAGGTATAATGTCTCTTTTAAATAAAAACTCTTGTTAGCTTACAATCACGTCCATTTTGATTATCTCATAACCATAGTCCTATAAGACCACCATAAAAATGTTACATACAAATTGTAAATTTATATAAAAGCCTTGTTTTAATGGTAAACTCATATAGTTTATGTAATTAGAGTTTATGAAGGTAAACAACATAAATAATTTCGTTTAACATCGTAAATATTCCGTTGTTCACACAAAGGCGACCGCAATTTGTAACGTGTCCTCTTACTCCTGAGGTGGTGCTCTTACACTTACCTAGCAAGATAACTGATCTGTTTTCCCTGAAACTAGTTTATTTGTTTAGGCCACAACAAATAAGCGATCCCTGCTAACTTTCCAGGGGAGCGCCTCAAATTGCAACTACAACAGAATTAGTCTAATCATAAGAACATCTTTGAAGATTTACTGGTGGTAGATCCGAGGACCGTCTAGGTAGGTGCAGTGCCTATTTCTGCCGCCAAACAGTAGTGTGCATAAATTACTGTGTCCCGTTTTAAGGGTATTGTAGCTAGTTTAATTACTGTTGCATTGTTGTTAGTGTAGTAACGAGATTCAACATCTCATGTCTCAGGCGTCGAGTGCAAAATGGGATGCAATGTATTATATCATAAATAGCCTCACATTGTTATGTGGAGGCGTATCACTTAACATCAGGTGAAAGTCTCGCTCGTTACATCGTAATTGTATAAAAAAAATATCTTTATTCTAACTTCGTTATTTATCATCATTACCTGATAGACGTCTACAGTTGGACATAGGCCTTTCTCAAAGATATTCATGTATATAGGGGTTTATATGGGGAGATTTAAGGCATTTCCTACAACGCTGGCTAAATGTGGGTTGTGACGGGTGTCAGAGCTTCGTTTGTTGATTAGCAGGATGCACCAGTAGACGAGGTTGGCTTGGTTCCCGTGAGTGCAGGATTTGGAGTTGTGCGGGACCCCTCACAACCCCACTCACACACACAATTTGTTTATTAAAGTTAACTAAATACGAATAGGAATATTATAAAATGTAATACAGAATTTCTTAAAAACTATGTCAATGAGGTTATTATTTAGTAACATTCACTAAATCCAATTTAAATGAGATAGTTTCAGTTGTAAATAAATAACTAGGTCGATTGCATCGGAAATGTGTAAGAGGTCGTGTGGATATTCTAGTGCAATTCATAAAAATGTAGAAATTATTTCAATTCGCAATATTAATGAATGTTTCCTACTCCTCATCTCACTATACCTAGAGCTATTGTTCAGACAACTCCGTAATCAGATGTAATTAAAATAACCATCGTAAAGTGGAGCAGATAAAAAAAAATATTAATAATAATATTTTTCTTTTATTTGACGAAGCGACAACACGAAGTCATGCCATAACAACGAGGTGCTAGTTAGGATGATGTACACGACGCCATAATGTGCTCGTCGCGTTGTAACAGAACATGTCTCTTTACCACAGTTATTTCATAAGGTACACCGTCTTTCAAACCAGAACATAGTAACGTTTGCACATTATTCTTGAGCTGGAGGAATAGGAGCTGCGGTGGTATATACCTAGAAATGAAACAACAGAGACCTACCACCAGTAAAGTATACCACTTTCTAATGACTCAGATTTTCAACTGTTGCAATAAAAGTATATTAGGCCGTGGACCAAGAGTTTGCGAGTCCAGTAACCAATATGTTGTTGATGAATCAGTACCAAGCGTTGTATGTAATCAGAGAATAGAAAAAGAAGTAATCCAAGAGCGACATGACATGAGTGTAGTAACTCTCGAATATCGTGTGACATCCGTAAGGATCGGTGAAGGAAATGAAAGGAAATCAGGGAGCGCCTCACCGCACTCTGAGGAACACTTCGGCACTCTTGATGGATGCGATCATTGCCTTCATTATTTCTTTGCCACGCTTCTGAGATGTTTCACGTCTTCTTTATTTTTTGCATAGATTGATAAATCACAGCAGAAATGAAATATATATTAATTTTTAAGGAACATTTAACGCTTTTTTTTAAGCAAGAAGGTTAGCGCTTGACTAATTTGCTACCACCTGATATTAAGTGGTGATCGGGTCTATAGTGGTAAAGCGCACTATCCTATTAAAACCCTATTCCCTCGTATCTTCGAAACATCCACGTCGTATGATAAGGGTAACACTGACGCCAGCGAGTTGTTACTCTCCTTTGCTTATTAACAATGATGAGCTAAACTTCTTTGTTCCCAAACAGAGGATGTTGACATGTAATTCAAGCGCACACTCTCCGATAGGTAGCCTATAATGTAACTATACTTTAAAAGAATCTGCTATAGTTCCCTATCACATATAATAATCTTTGATAGAATCCATCTATATATACTCGTAAACAGGTGATATCCATAGATTCATTGTCTCATCACGAGATCTCCAAAGGTATTAGACCTAAACACTCAAAATTTGGAACAGATATGACTTCTGTCATTCAGAAGTCATCTAAGAATGGATTTAACAAAAATTTGTAAAATATATTTTCCAGGTCTCTTACAGCTAGCAAAGCTGGCGTCCTTTACGTTAGGACAAAAGATGTTAAATCTTGTTACCCTTGCAAATTTACTATTTGCAGCGCTTTTGACACCAAAACAGAGTAAGATTTGCACACTACTTCTTCCGCTATCTTATTCTCCCTCCTTACTCCTTCTTCCTCTTTTTCGTTTTTTATGATAGATCTCTGTTTTCGGGGACCGTCTAGGTAGGTACCACTTCAGCTTTTATTTTTGCCACCATAATGTACTGTGCAAACATTATTGTGTTCCGGTTTGTAGGGCTTTGTAGTCAGTGGAAATTACTGAGGTAACGAGATTGAACATTTGATATTTTAAGGCGACGAATATAATGTGGTTCTGTGTATATCATCCATCATAAGCCTTTACTTGCGATCAGGTAACTGTCTCGCTCGTCTTATCACTTCGTTGAAGAAAAAAAAATTACTGTTTGGCGGCAGGAATAAATGATGCGACGGTACTCAAGACGGCCACTGGCGATAGACCTATCAACAGTAAAAGGCTACTATGTATTTATAAATGTACGCTCAGTACCACGCGGAGATGAATAATTGAGAACAGTTTATTTGTTCAGGCCCACGCTCTCGTTGTTTGTTGAACAGAATAAAACTTACTTAAGAGCAATTGTGTAAATAGTTTGAAACGAAGTCCGTACGTAAACATTCATAGCTAATTTATTTTTTATGAATTTCTCAAACAATCGAGATAAATAAGAGTATTTTGTTAAATTGAAAACACGATGGGTTTATTCGATCTCACTTATAATTATGATTTTGATGTTAATGATTAAGAACTTACTGATGAACATAGGCATGTCCTAAGCAGTCCTTTTTTTTTGGTTTCGGGAGAGAAGAGAGGGGTATCTATCTTTAAAATATATGCTGCTTCTGGAGCAAGTCAGGGTTATGTGAGTTTCTTACTCATTAAAAGCCCTAGGTGGCCTGCGTCAGTGCATTCGGAGAGGTTCCGGCTCATTTATGGAAAGCACCGGTGCCTACACTTTCTGTTACGCGTCTTTGAGAAGCAGCTTAACCCTCCTAGGCACCACTGCTAAGCCATATGCTGTCCCACGCAGGTTCGCTTGTTGAGCAATAAGGGTGCCCACCTTCTAGGGCCGCTAAACTTCTAGATCCTCTTAGTCGCCTTTTACGACAGGCAGGGCTTACATTAGTCCTATTCTTACTAGCCCGAGACTACAGGGCTGATGTCCTAACGCGTCCTAGAAAACCTTTTTATTATAAATATCTATTTATAAATAACTAGACCTAAACCAGTAAAATTTGTCTAAGTATGTACCACCGCAACGTCTATTCCTGACGCCAAACAGTAGTGTGTCCTTGTTTGAAGGGTGCTATAGCTAGTATAATTACAGGGGTAATGACACTCAACGTCTTATGTCTCAAGCGACGAGCGCAATATGATGCAGTATATATCATCCGAACTAACGCCATGTTTTGTTGGGCGGGCGTAACACTTGTCATCAGAAGAGACCTATGCAAGAAGTATTTAATAATTTTAACAGTTTATTTACTTTATACAGACAAGTTAGTAATACGTGTTAAGCTTAGCTCTATTAAGCAACAATTAAGCTTTGTGGTATGTGGTATAATGTTTTCCAGATAATGTGTACGATGTAGTGAAAAATATTGCGGAAAATAAAAAACTATAACAAAGAGAAACTGAAACTGAATTTCATCAAAATTTTCCTTGGTGGTTGGGCATAAAATATTAAAAATATATTGTACGTAGATTAGATATCTCCTTATTAAAAAACATTTTGATTTAAATAAAATGATATTGTTCTAAAATCTTAGAGCAGGGTGAAAGTTACACGTTGTCCTTGCACAGATACTCAAATTTATCAATACATTTAACGGGTTAAATCGACGACATCAGTTCGCAAATCTGGCAATTTGGAAAATTTAGTGGGCCATTATTGGCAGGTCGGCTCAGATTAGAGCTCAGTTAAAATATACATGAAATATCAACAGGAGGCATGCGATAAACCCTTAACGGCACACTTTCTCAGGCCGTTATGTATAATATATGAATACTTGAAATTTATATGTTACAGTATATATTATTAGAATATTATCGCGATCGAATGTAGTACTAGAACATTCGAGAAACGTAAATAGCGCGTCGCTCCGTGAGACACGTGTCCGGCGACGAGTTTAGAATAAACAATGAGTCATCACTAATAATAATTCGTACTGCATTCGAAAAACGAATTCTCTGGAGTTTTCTAGAATGATCCAAGAATGACTAAATATATACGCGTGCAGTGAGTGGACGAATCAATCTTGTTTGGAACTTCGAAGAGGATACTGCGATTAAATTATTATTCGAAAACTTACGAGTCACACAGCGGGCGATGCTTGGAGTATCTCTACGTAATTAAATCAGAGAGAGAGAGATCCGCAGAGGAACCAGTTTCACCGAGATAGTTCTACGATTCGCGAGGCTGAAGTGGTATACGGCGGGGCACGTAGCTCGTAGAACCGATGGACGTTGGGGTTTTCATCATCATCAGCTGATAGACATCCATCGCTGTTGTCTTAAAGTGCTGGAATTGCGACCCCGGATCAGAAGGCGCAGCGTTGACAGACCTCTCATTAGGTGGACGGAGGACATAATAAGAATCGCTGGGAGCCACTGGGGTCAACCTGCGCAAGACCCTGCTTTGTGGACTACGTTATAAGGGAAATGTACGAATTGAGTAATGATTTTACACTTGTGAAGGGCTTATTTTATTTGGACCTGTGATTGTAATGAATAAAGAACGTTTTCATCTCGGAGTATAATTCTATTTCGAGTAAATCCAAACATGCTCATTACTATATGTACATGTGAGGAATTTTTATTATTTTTACATATATATTTTCCAAAGTATTATTACCAATGTAAAAGTTTTTACTTTAATAATATAAAAGAGTATTCCGTTCCGTCAGTTGTGATTAATCATCTATTAGAGAAATATATACATGTTTTTATAGAATTTAATATCAAATAATAAATTATGATGAAGTACTTAAAAAAATGGGAATACTTTGCTCGTGTAATAAAACGCAGTAATATTTGTATCTATATTGGAAGTAAGATTAATGTTCCTTAGTTGAAAATTGCCTATTACTTGAAAGTGGTACAAAAAGTAAAAAAGTGGACATGCTTCTGATAAACTAGTGCGGTATACCATCAAAGACATCGCCACTTCTACCATAAGATGAGAGTAATTAATTCTAGATAATTAACAACAAAGAACATCTTAAGTATTTAGGACGAATGTAGTTTTTATGTA
Organism: Ornithoptera priamus; assembly: GCA_029034505.1. Classification (NCBI taxonomy): domain Eukaryota; kingdom Metazoa; phylum Arthropoda; class Insecta; order Lepidoptera; family Papilionidae; genus Ornithoptera; species Ornithoptera priamus. The sequence goes on from JARDWD010000827.1 coordinate 3,888,135, forward strand.
CCTGTTTGTCTAGAAATGTAAGTTCTTAATGTTTATTAAAAAAAACATTTGCGAAAATTATAAAAGTACATAATATAAGTTTGTATATTCTAGAAGGACAGAAATAGTTATTTTTATTGCGGTCGGCCTTTTTGTTTGTGTAGAAAGAAATCATTGAGGGTGCAAGCAGATAAAATTGATAGTTCCCTCCAAAGTGGCCCCGCTTATGACGTCAAGTCAACACTGCTTTTTTTTTACAAAACCATTTCACTCCTGTTAACAAATCTGAAGTAGAATGCAATGAGGATTCCGCCGGACGACGTCGTGACCATTGTCATGTAAATTTGATTCCGAAAGAAATGCAAACTTCGCTGGAAAGGATGAATATTTCAAATTATTCGAAAGCCAGGGCGGTTTTCATTGCGGGAAATGTTGTTCAATCTGTACCTGCTCTGCTCTTTACGGCCTTGTTTGCGGTTTTCGTGGACGAATCGTACCAATATGGTGTAATATCGATTACTAATAAATCATATTTAATCGTAATGTTTGCTAATTTTGATTAATAACCATTTGAATACTAAACAGCAACTAAAAACAACATAGAGGCTTTTAACTTGACATATGATGATTTTTTGTGTCTTCATTATACTTGATTACTTTAAAGTTTTCATGGTTTGCTTTGATTTTATTTTTCCTTTTAAAGAGCATAGCTCTTTTATACTTATTTTTAAAAATGATGGAATGAGTATTACATTTACCGAATGATAAGTGATATGCCTGACCATGAGAATGAGGCGCGTGATAGAATGGTGAACTACAAACCACATTGTGCTCTTTGTTTTGAGACATAAGATGTTAAATCTCCTTACCCCAGTAATTTTACTACAGCGCTCTTCAAACCGGAAGTAATGTTTGTATACTATTATTTGGCGGTAGACAACATTTCCAACTTATGCGACCGTGTAGTTAGATACCAATACAAACTTATGAAACTTCGGACTTATTACATTTAAATTTCAAAGTAAAATTACAATTCTTACAGTGAAAAACCGTTTTTTCAATTTGTTATGAAAAAGCATTATTTACATAGTCTAGTATATTGATTTCGTTTAGTATTTATGTTTTCCCTTTATTTAAATTGTGGTTCACATCTGCATTGCAGCAAATGTTTATTTTGCAGGAGGCGGCTGTAATATGAGGTTTTTGAAATATGCATAGCAAGGCTTAACATGAACTGAAATTCGGGGCCTTACGTAAGCAAGTGCACACTCCGCAGCGAAAGGTAACGCGGATCGAGCTGATGTCACGGCGTACCTCTGCGTGCTGGTAGGGATGTCACTTCATGTTAATCCGTTCAAACAGTAAATACAGTAGTATATTTAATATTTTTCTAGCAATCATCGTAATTCATATTACTGTTCATTTAATTATTTTTTATTAACAAACGACAATCAAAAAAGTGACAAATGCTTCATACGTTGACAATTAGGACACAGCAATGCCATTTTGGTGGTAGATTAATAGTACGTTGGATGTAGCTAGCTAACCAAGACCCGGGAAACGAACCAGTGACCACTGTGTTATTAGGCAAGTGTTTAACCGCTACAGCACAGAACCCTTCAAATAGTTTGTTATTTAGAAATACTGGATCGAAGTATGCAGGTGTACATACATATACTAGTTGTTCGCGTCTTGCTTTGTTGGCCGTAATATTAATTTGAAATTTGTCAAAAATATTCTCATCCAGTAGCAACCCGTCGTTTTTCGGGCATATTTCCTTTATTAACTCACCCCTTCCGCCCAACTCCCTTTGGGGACCAAATCTTGTAAAATCCATTCTTAACTGAACTCCAAATGATAGAAGTAATCTCTCTACCAAATTTTGAGTGTTTATGTCTAATAATATCGGAGATCGCGTGATGAGTCAATAAATCTCCTATGTATATGTATATCGATAACAGGATTTATTGAAGTTAAATATTTATTAATGTTTATTGTTATAATAAAAAATTAAGGGATGTATCCACAAAGATCTTAAAAAATGGTGTCTATTGTTGATACAGAAAAGTAATTTCTGGTTTCCGTTTCAATTATTTACTAATTTCATAGAATTTTCTCCATTAATACAACTAAGTTAATACTTTATTTTACACATTCTATATAAGTTTTTTTTTAAATGTCTATCGGTAATATTTGTTGTAGGTAGATAATTTTTTGGGTAAATATTAGTCACCACTAAGTCGTTAAAAAAGGCGAGTGTAGGCTGTAGCGCGATGGGCGTTTTTAGGTCGTCTTTCCTCCATCCAAACACGGGCCAAAAATCTTTATAAATGCAAATGGAATGGCGCTACTGAACTACCTAGTGGGAGGGATAAGGACGGAGCAGGTGCATTCGTGTTAGCTTTGCGGTCTCAGTAGATACAGCACGTTCTTGCCGCTTCAGACGTTGCGGTAAAAGGGGGGTACCTAAACTTTTCTACGAATTCGAGTGGAGTTGGGAAAAACAAATAAGTAAGCAGCTCATTTGAATGTATAACTTGGAGCCTTTTAAAACGAAATAGGTGTTGCTCCGGAGATGTATGCGGTGTCGCGGTGTTATCAACATTAATATCGAAACGAGGGGTAGAAGTATTTCTAACAATAAATATATTTAACTTGTTCCGTGAGTGTATATAAGACATTAATTAATCCAACGATATAAATAACCAAATTATTTATTAATAATAAAGATAAACTACAAAATAGTTAAAAGGTATCCTCACCTGCTGCCGACTAATAAGTAGTTTCCATCTCTTAATAATAATCTGAAGAAATCCGTGTGGGTTTCGTTTCCGAGGAATTTGTGTGTGTCATCGACTCCTGTAACAAAACGTTCATAATTAATAATTTAGTAAATCCGTTTTTTTTATACTACGCGATGAGCGGGACATTTGCCTGATGGTAAAAGATCCGCCCGCCCATAAGATTTTGTGTCTCGTTACCTCAGTAATTTCACTAGCTACAGCGCCTTGCAAACTGGAACACAGTAATGTTTTCACATCACTGTTTGGCGGCATAGACATGCGCTGCGGTGATACCTATCTAGACGATCTCTGGCAACAACAACTTACCACCAGTAAAATACATTTTCAGATATACATTTTTTTTTTCCATTTTCATGACTTAGGTTTACAGCATAGCAGTTAAATCTTATGTCGGTTTGGTTTGCTTGGCAATGAGCAATGATGGTCATACCCATGCATATGAAAAACACTTAATTCTTACTACTGGTTCATTGTACCAGGATTAAATACTATCAGCTCCACTAGTTCGATATTGCAGTTCCTAAAATTATTCATACGACTGTTAATCTTTTAAAATTATAGTTAAATATGTGAGTTGTTTTTGGTTTTTGTGTAAAATCAATCAATATGCTTAAGGGAGATGACGATTTCTTGATTATCATACATATGGTCTTGGATCGTATTTTACTGATTACTTTTACTCATACTTTTTGAATTTGTTCTTGCATATTATTTATTATATAGAGATATTTTTTCCTATGGCTTTATTATTAAATATATTAAAAATCATTTTCACGTATTGTCGAATTATTTTCGTTAGTTAATATTTTTGTATCCTTTCAATGTTCATATTAGTTTCGTGTCTATTGAAACAGATAAAAATCAGAAAAACGATTTTTGTATGTTGAATCTTTTGAGCTAGATGTCAACTTATATAGGCATTACAGCAATTAGACTAAAAGCTTTGAGTTTGAATAACATTTTGTTGTAATAAGCAAAGTGTGTAGATATTTAAGCTTCCTCTCAGGCATTAGTCACAAAGTACTATACTTAGTGTGTTATTTTAGCGAAACATAGAATGTGACATCAGTAAATTAGTTTTTAACTGCCTCTGTGATGACTAACCGTTTGCAAAAAATAGAAACGTCTTTTATTCGATTCCGTGGACATATTTGGAAGGGAAGAAAGTTGATTTTGTTCAAAACCTCTTTGTTGGCTACCGCTCAATATTAAACCCTAAATTGTAAAATATGTGTTTTGTAAGTAAATGAAAGGGTTGATTAATATACAAGATGCCCTTTATTTGAGAATATTAACATAAGTTATGATATTAAGTTTCTTACAAGAAAATCAAAGAGGGCATGAAAACACTTTTCGTTTTATCTTATCCTTTACTACTTTTCGAAATAGTGTTTTATAATATTTACATAAGACGTGAATAACGCCGACGTAGCTAAACTTAACAAAGACCTTTGTTGTTAAGCAAAGCCGAGAAGCGAGTGTAATGGTATACAATGCTTCATACATTACAAATCTAAATTCATGTGAATGACGCTTTCATGTACCAATTTAATGCCTCTGCACCTGGACCTTTTGTAGCTTTCAGAAAAATTTTACCGCTTGCATTATTGCGAACATAACTTTCACAAAAGGATTCATATATAAAGTAAACAGAACATATGTCTAATTTTAATTATTATTTAACAAAACAATAAAGCAGTCTTAATTTTTTATATCTACGTTGAGTTTATTTTGACCCTAATTTTCCGTAATATTTAATGACAAACGCGCCGTCGATGGTGAAGCTTGCTCGTTCCAAACACAATCTCTGATTTATTGATAACAATACTACATCAGCACTGTTACGCAGATAACATGAGGATCGTAGCTACAAGTCTCTGAAAACCTTACAACCATCTGTACTCCACAACATTTAATTACGGAAACGAATCAGGGATATTTGTATTATAAGTACTTAACTACTTAGCCATGGAAGCAATTAAAGACAACGCAGTTAGACAACTGTTCATATACATTTTATTAACTTTGTAGTACAGACTGTATATTGTCAATTTTTTTTTATTTGACGAAGCGATAAGACAAGCTAAACGTTCTCCTTATGGTAAGATACACCTGCTCATAATAACTTGACGTTAGTTAAGATGTTACACAGCACCTTATGCCCGTCATAAGACTAAGATGTTAAATCGCGATAACTCAGTAATTCCACTAGCTGCAACGTCCTTTAAACCGTAACATAGTAATGTTTGATTAATACTGTTTGTCGATAGAAATAGGAGTTGCGGTTGAACCTACCTAGACGGTTCCGGGAAAAGTAAATGCAGTGTAAGCAGAAAGAAGAGTATCATAGCATATTAATTTATATCTAATTTAGTGCACCTTTAAAGACAATGTTTTAAGTTGAACTTTGAATAGTTTATTATTTTTTTTATGTAATAGAAAGAAAATTAAAGAGATTATATATTTCCATGCTTATTTCAATTTATTTACTACGTATTTACTAGTAAATAGTTGAGTTGAGAAGTTTTCAACTACCTGCCCGTTTGCCGTACAATTGAGGAGCGCTGTAGGTATATTAATATTGTTTCACGCGCAACTGAACTCCGTTTCATCTTGGATGGATGGATGGCTGCAAAGTACCCCCTTCAACGTTGTTATCCGTTCGGCTGCACGAGATGCTGCTGAATGCGCCGGCAACAATGACGGAAGTGCTCTTTAAATAGGCAACCTGGCCCGGTTTCCAGGTCATGTTGGGCCAACATTTGTTAATATGCGAGCACACACGCTACCTGTCGGGGCGTCTGCGTTTCAACGGATGCGCGTGTATCTCATTTGGTTCCCTCTCACGTATCACTAGGAAATTTTTTGTATAAATAATGTCAAGACAAATGAACCATATTTTAGTTTAACGTCTCATGTTCATTCTTTGTTATTATGTAATATAATATATATACCAACAATTTGTTAGGAGCAGGTCTCCGATGTCGGAGACCGTTTATGTACTACCGCATTGTTCATATTTCCATCCCTAAACAATTGCAATGTTAGGGTTTAAAGATTATTGTAAGTAGTGAAATTACCAAAGTAACGAGATTTAAAATCTCATGTCTCAAAGCGACGGCGATCGTCCTAACTTATGCCCAGTTATGTGCGTATGACTTATTATCAAGTAAACGACTAGTTCATTTCGTCGGTCTATGTTAATTTTCTTCTTCTTTCTCCTGCCCTGGTCCCACTTTATGTAGGGTCGGCACAACATGTTCTTCATTACCGAACATGTTGTAAATAGTTTTGGCTAAACTTTTTACGACCGGCCGCCTGCGTGACATCAACCCCCTTTTTGGGAATCTTTGGGGACGTTTTTTTTTTTATAAATTTAGATTTCGTCAAAAATTTCGGTTACCGACTTATGGAGAAGGTTATGCTTAGTTCCTATGCCTTGGAATATCAAGAATGACGGGATCCGTTGTAAAACGTCAGGCAATGAACAGGCCACTTTGCGCGAAGATCAGACGGCCAATGGCATAGAATGATTTATGAGCACAGATGGCATATTGGCAATCACACTGTGAGTCGATCGCCTGCTAGGTGGACCGATCTGGTCAAGATTACAGAGATTCGTTGGATGTAGATTGCATCAGATCGGTCACTTTGGAAGTCGCTTGGAAGGCCCTTTTAGGGGTAAAATGATAATTATGAATTTACTTTCACACAGAGAGAGGTTATTTACCCGCAACGACCACTACTGACCAAGCGCGGGTTGGCCTATGTCACATGTATATGAAAGTTGTTCTTGGGACATATCGGTTTTCTATCGATTTCCTTCATCAGAGCTCAGGGTTATCGAACCCAAATGCCATCGATATGCACCGGTTGTACCACCGCCTTAAACTAAGCTTACGCTATTGTGTATGTCCTATTTCTTTTCATATATTTTAAAAAGTACTTTTCTATAATACAAAGCCTCGAGACTAGTAGGACGTTCACCTGATGGTAAGTCATACGCCGGCTTATAACAATATGGCGCTAGTTAGGATGTTATACATTGCACCTAATTGTGGTCGTCGCCTTAAGACAAGATGTTGAGTTTCGTTGCGCCAGTAATTTCTCTAGCTCCAGCGTCGCCCTTCAAACTGGAACACAGTAATGTTCATACAGTACTGTTTGGCTGCAGAAATAGGCGCTACGGTTGTACCCACGTAGAAGGTTTCACGCACCTACCACCAATAAAATTAATTGAATGATTGTGTAATAAAACATTTAAAATTATATTCTCCTATTGCTCCATATTTTCTCTTAATTGACGTGAAAATAAAGGGAGTAACGTCGATCTCGTAACTCGTTCGCTAAATTGCCAGAATCGCGAAACCGTAACTCCTTTAAGCTTCACTTGACGTACTTAAGTATACTGAAAACGTTAGCGACGGAATAATGTTATCGAGGATTTTCATAACGTATATTGAAAAATACAATGGTATCATTTAATATGGAGACTCGTTGATATTCAATTGCGCTTTTATTTGTACTTTTTTTTTATTTGATTTTTTTTTTCATTTGACGAATCGTCGAGATGAACGTGACGTTCACTTTATGAACAATGTGGAGCTAGTTAGGATGATATACACAGCAAAATAGTATGGTAGTTGTATAGAAACATGTCTTACTTTCGTTACCGCAGTAATTTAACTAGGTACAAACAGCCGTAAACTTGAACACTACTTTTTGGCGCCAGAAATTTGAGCTGTGGTTGTACCTACCTAGACGGTTTCTGGCATCAATAAAATTGTATGAGTAATAGTGTAGTTTTAACATAAATTTTAGGAATTAATTTTGTTTTACATACAAATAAAACTAATAAATTTATCATAAAATTAAAACAAAAAATAATAACAATAAATATTTTCTTTATTGTATTACAAAAAGTTTAAGTGTGAGCTGTATTCTAAGTCGATTAAAATAAGTTTTGTAATCTGTTTTTTTTTCAGGACTTTCGCGAAACGTGCGAATGTCAGCCTCATCCCACATTTATATCAATCAATCATCAGCCGATAGACGTCCATTGCTGGACATAGGCCTTCCCAAGGGTCGTCACATCGATCGGTCCTGCGTTGCTCGCATCCAGCGGCTTGTCACACCTTTCAGTCAATATGGCCCCCGGTACCGCCGGGCACTAAGGGTTGCCATTTGTACGGGTTCCTCTGTGGGGATTTGGGTCATTTTCTACCACGCTGGCTAAATGCAGGTTGGTGGAAGCTAGAGCCTCGTTTTTGGATAAGCAGGGTACATCAAAAGCAGATGAAGTTGGCTTGTGTCCTGTAAGTTGTTGTGCGGGTTCCCTCACATCCCATATATTTAATAACTATGAACAAAGTTTTCACAGTATACTGTATTATGTTAAGAATTTATCTCATGTAATAGAATCTCCTTTGATATTTTTCAACGTAAATAGCAGACTTAATTGGCGCTTTGGGTTCGGTGAAATCGCTTCACGGTTAAACTAAAATTGTCTTAATTACCATAATATAGTGTATAAATTTAAATAAAGCCATCTCTTGAAGCAATGCAATAAAGATACAAAAACGGATAAAGTAAAACGCGTTTCCGCTGATCACGCTCCGAGGGAACATTAAGAATGTAATTGGGCCGGAAATGTTATTTTTACTTATTTTCAAACCGCAATTCAACGTTTTAATAAATTTTAAATGGCTCCTTATTGGAAATGAATCCCTTCAGTTAATTTTAAAAGATAAAATATTATGTGATTGGATTTAGATGGTTAGTTCTTCTCAAAGAGGAAGTTAAACACGAATGGTTTAGTTACACGGAATGTGAGCTAAGGACTCTATCTGGGACGTGGTTCATTTTGTGAAGGACATCGCGTTTGATAAAGACCTTGTGATTATATTTGAAACCAATGATAATTTAGATGATAGGTATTCCACATAAACTGTTTTTCTCTCTAAAAAATCAGGTATAATTTAAAAGTGTTACTTCACACTCTTTATACGATACTAGTTCACAAAAAAAAATTATTCTAATATCGTATGAGTCGCTTTTCATTGTAAAGTTAACATAATCGTATTTTTTTTCGATGAGACGTTCACCTAATAGTAAGTGATACTAAATCCCCACCACTACATTGTGCTTATCGCATTGGGTCAAAAATGTTAAGATTATATACCTCAGTAAATTTACCACCTACAGCGCCTTTCAAACCGGAACACATTAATGTTTGCACACCACTGTTTGCTGGCGGAAACAAGAGCTGTGGTGATACCTACCTAGTCTGTCTTCGGCTACGTAGACCTACGACCAGTTATAGATGACAAGTGAAACGCGCACACGTAATAATGTGGATACTAGTTAGGTTTACATACACTGTATCACATTGCCTTAAGAACCCTGTAATTTCACTATAATGCCTTTCAAACCGGAACATAGTAAACTTTGCACACTACTATTAGACAGCAGAAATAGGTGGCATAGCGATCTCCAACATAAGAGACATACCATCAGTAATATCTTTTATAGATCTATCTCTGTTTATATTGTAACTCACCTTGAGATATTAAATGTTAAGTCTCTACTTAATCTGTTACGGAAGTCGTGCAAATGATTTAAAAAAGATATAATATACATTTTCATTATCTATATGTTTTTTTTTTTTTTTATAGCATAGATAAGGCAAACGAGCAAGACGGGTCACCTGATGGTAAGTGATTCACCGCCGCCCACGTCACTAGCGACGCCAGTGCGTTGCCTATCCTTCAGGTAAGAATATGCTCTTTTTTTCCATATGTGTATGTATCTTTAAACATAACATTTACGTTAAAATATCTAGTAAATTATCCTCGGTGTCGTTACGTACGTTTTCGTAGTGTATCCCAGCAGCGGATCCCACAGGAGCTATCGGATCAGTAATGCGGCTCGTTATGGCCGATGACTTAATACCTTGTTGGTTTACTGCCACTGTTACGTTTTACGCGACTTGCATTAACCTAGTTTTAAACTGAACGTGATAGTTAATTTTAACCATTTACTTTATAGGTGCGGCAGGATTTCAATTGAAAAATATGAGTTACAAATTATATATCCGTTTCTGGACAATCTACAAACAAGTCTAACATAGTAGTAATAGGTCTCTGCTGCCGGAGACCGTCTAGGTAGGCACCACCGCAGTTCTTATTTCTGTGGTTAAAGACAGTGTGTATACATTATTGTATTCCGGTTTAAAAGGCGTTGCAGCCAGTGAAATTACTGGTATAGTTAGATTAAACACCTTATGTCTGAAGGTAATCAGTCCAATGTGGTGCTGTGTGCACCATCGTAACTAGCACCACGTTGTTATGGTTTAACACTAACCATCAAGTATGGTATGGGTCGTCTCGTAAATATTTATAACATGTGTACACCAATTTAAATATATACAACAAAACGTTTTCCTTTTTTTATTTGAAACCTTACAATAAAAAAATTTGTGATCGCGCCATCGGCTACGGAGATGTGTTCTCCAACAGTTTGTGCCATCAATTTTTATACATGTAGGTAGATAACGCGAAGTTCGTAGTTACACAAACGTATTTTCATAATCCACAAAAGGAGATACGGCTCCGCTTCACAGATCCCCCAGTTGAAAGAGCGATATAATCTGTCAGCAAAACGAACTTATCGCGAAGGCAAAAAAAAACCCCGTCCGGGAGAAACTTGTCTCAGCCAGGATCTTCGGCTTACACAAGTTTTCAATCCACAGCCACCGATTGATAACGGAGATAAGTTACGAGGCATTATTATATCTGCGGTATACTTTCTGAGAGCATTTTTTTTATTTCTAGCTACTTTATTTCGCTAAGTACTTTTATAAGGATTGTATTTTGGTTCAACAATATGTGTATCGTATAATATATAATGACTACATAGTACGAGTATAAAACAAAGGCGCTTCCCGCTGTCTGTCCTTAAGTATGCTTAGATCTTTATATCTATGATGATGATGATGATGCCGTTCTTTTAATAGATAGAGTGATTCAAGAGGAAGGTTTGCATGTATAATACAGTAGAGGAATACTGATAATTTTAGAGGTTTCTAATGTGATGTCGTAAAATAATGTAAAAAATAAATGTCGCTAGTTAATATATATACTAGTGATAATTTATAAATGGCGTTTCAGAAAAGTTGATAAGAAATATTTTCTGAAATAACCATTAATTCTTTTTTATTAATAAATAAACATATATATTACATGTTTCGTTGTAACTTATCATCACGGTGGTGCAATATATCTACTTCTACATCATATAATAAATTGTCTCTTAATATCTTATTACAGAAATATCCCCTAGTATAGAAAGTTTAACCGATGGTAAGTGATAGGTCTGCCCACAAGGCGCTAGTTAGGATGATATACACAGCAACACAATGTGCTTGTCGTTTTGAGACAAATTATGATTAGTCTCATTATCTTAGTAATTTTACTAGCTACAGTGCCCTTTCAACTGGAACACAATAATATTTGCACGCTACTGTTTGGCAGAAGTAATAGAAGCTGCGGTGGCACCTACCTAGATGGTTTCCGGCAATGTAGATCTACCACCAGTGTAAATAAGTTATAATATTATAGTATAAATTATTGGGGATGTGGTAATTTAATATCTTAGATCTCAAGACAGTGTGCAGTATGGTACAGTGTATATCATCCTAACTAGTGATAGCCTGAGCGTAACACCATCACGTGAATATTCAGTCATAATTTTCTTTTTTTTTAAGATTTTTCTTTTTATTTTGATTATAAAAGTCAATTTGTTATTAACAATGAAAATGGGAATCTAAGGTTCAACGATAGTTAATTTCAAAGAGATAACAAATTAATTTTTGGTTTCAAGTTAAACCACATTTTCTAGAACTGTTATATAGTTTAATTTATTCTAATTATCCGTTATAATAAGGCTTTTATAAAACAAATATTATTTGTGTACGCGAGCCTGAATTACCTGTTACAGCGGGCGCAGCTGCAGCGTGCAACAAATTAGATTGGACACGGTCCCGCAGCTTCCTCGTAATGGCCGTACACCGCGACCGGATATTAATTTAACTGCATTGTAGGTCAGGGAAATAAGTGTAGTCGCCTCAAGTGACGGTCCACTTAAACTTTAGCCGGAAGCGCCGATAAAACTTCTCTAAGGATGTACGATCTTATTACAGATAATGGAAAAATACTACTTACTTTAGTTATAAAGTAAACTGGTAAGATTAAAACTTGTTTCTGTTTTTGTGTATTTCATTTCAATAATATATTTATTGGTACGTCTTTATCAGATCGTCTAAATAGGTACCACTGCAGCTCCTAGTTCTGCCGCCAAACACTAGTGTGCAAACGATTGAATTCCGGTTAAAACTTTGTCTCAATACGACGGGCACAATGTGGTACTGGCTAACAGGCGCCACGTTGTTATGGGAAGACAACTCACACTCAAGAAAGCCTCACTCGTCTCGTCCATTCGTCGGATAAAAAAAATATATATAAATATCGTTACCTTTTTACTTTCATTAACTACAGCGCCTTTGAAACCGGAACACAGCAGTGTTTGCACGTTATTATTCGGCGGGAGAAATACGAGCTGTCATTGTAGTTATCTGAAAGTTCGTAGGTCAGTGATTCACCCCTGTAGCCGGTAAGTGTAAAAAACAAAAAGTCTCTGTGATATATAACGGCTTCAGTCGCTTCCTGTTTTATTGCAGCCGGTGCAGGGGACGCTGATTGGAATGCGTGGTAAACTAGCGCAATTTACTTGCATGCGGTAAACCCTAGTTTTGTAATCATCGCAATATTAAACGGCTTTATTTTTGCATTTAGCGAAACCGTCAATGTTATGAGATCGACGAAGTAAATAAATAATGTCAAATGAATTGCTTATGTCCAACAGTGGGCGTCTAACGGCTATACACTATTAAAAGCCGTAGGTATCAGTGTCCAGTCTGCCCTGTAGTCCCGAGCTATTAAGAATAGGAGTAAGGTAAGCCATGTCTGTCGTAGGAGGCGACTAAATGGTTTTAAGTTCGTGGGCTTTGAAGGTGCAGGACCATTATTTTCCATTAAGAGAACCCCGCATCAATGACCACTACGACGTAGTCTAGTTATTGTCGTACCGAAGCGAAGGTGTAGAGGAGGGCTAATGCCCTCCCTGGGACGTTCTTTAGGTATATTGCCGGGAGGCACCGGTGAGTTCCGTAGGAGATCACCGGGTTTCGCCCAACGCACTGAGAATGACCACCGAGAGGGGTTTTAATGAGTAACAATCTCAGATAACCTTCTCTTCACCCCAGAAGCAGGGTATCTTTTTAAAAGATTTTCCCCCGATAACAAAAAAAAAAGGTCTCAATCGCCGGAGACCGTCTACGTGGGTACCATTGCAGCGACTTTTTCTCCTGCCAAATAGTAGTCTGCAAACTGCAATTTTATTTTCCGGTTTGAATGGCATTGTAGATAGTGTAATTACTGGGGTATTTCGACTTAACATCTTATATCTCAGGCGACGAGCGTAATGTGGTGCAGTGCAGTGTCATAATCTTAACTAGCGCCCCGTTGTTGTGTGCAAGCATCACTTATCATTAAGTGAACGTTCTGCTTGTCTTGTCGCTAAATTGTGTAAAAAAAGGCCGCGGAGGAAACGCTTCCTCATACGATAACGAAGTGTCCGATAGATAGAAAGTTAAACTATACTTTTAATTGTTAAGCTACAAGGAAGGGTTGGTTAGAAGTTGTTAAGATATTGGTTAAAAATGACACACCCCCGCGTCTTTCTTTGGTGTAGGAATTTCGAAAAATCCATTCATAGCTGACCTCTAAACGGCAAAAACAATATCTCTAGTAAGTAAGTAAGTAAGAAATAACGTTACAAAGAATGTAAAACATGAGGCACTGAAAAATAATATAAGGGAGAATTTTAAAAGCTATTGCATGCAAGTTTACATAGTTCTATCATATCTATGACTCAAACACGGTTTCTAAGTTATACATGTTTTACACAAAAAAACAATTGTTATTGCATATTAACTACTTAAGACCTTATTGAACGTTTTGAAGAATCTATTCAAGAGTAGTTACAGAATATTCATATTGCATTTTTTTTTATAATTTAGTATGAAAACCATTTTTATTAATAACCGTTTAAACAGATTAATGCATTTCTTCATAGATAAATTTTAATGTTATCATTTGATATGAAGATCATGGTATGCTACATTTGACAAAAAGCGATGTGCACAATGTTGCGCTGTGTAGACATCTTATTTAAAGAGATTTATATCCGACGAATCAACGAGACGTTTATCTGATCGTATATGATACGTTTGCCGATAGCATTGTGGTAATACATAGGATGGTGTAAACAACACCGTTTTGTGGTAGTTGCCAAACATAGTATATTAAATCTCGAAACCATAACAAAACGATGTTTGCGCACTACCGCTTAGCAGCAGAAATAGGAGCTGTAGTGGTACTTAGCTAGACCGTCTCCAGCAACAGAGACCTGCTACCAGTGGGTATGGTGTGAAAGGCTTCGTTCAAAACTTCATTGTACATTAAGGCATGATGCTTAATTATCTTTATTATATTGATTAAAGAAATTATAACAAGGCGTTCTTCTAGTCTTTGCTAAGCGATCGACGTTTTACAAGACTACATAATATTGTCATTATGAATAAATAAAAACAAAAATTACTTTAATGCCTTACACTAACATAAGATATAAATTCTTATTCATTGACTATAGCCAAGGCAAAAGCCTCCTTTTATCATTTTATTTAGGTAATGCTGACTGGAACAGGCCCAAATCCTCCCATATGAACCCCTACACACGACAGATCCTAGTGCCCAGCGGTACCGCTAGCCATGCTGACTGTATGTAGAGATCTTTGGGAAAGGCGTATGTCCAGCAGTGGACGTTTACCGGCTGATGATAGATAGATAGACTGAATCTGTAACTCCGATCAGCGTTGGTTGTCAACTTCTTCGCGGAGACCTACTATCTATTAATTAGAATTGAAAAAATGTATAAGACTTAATGGAAAGCAATATTAAAAGAATTATGACAGAGGTCAGTGCGAGGATAATGCGTCCTTGCATAAACGTACATACATCGCGGAGACGAGGTGGGCATTGTTAGGGAGGCAGGACATTTTGTCCTTGCGTAGAGGCTCGTTAGCTCTAATGGCCGCGACGGGTTCCGCCCTCGACGGCACTCGCGTTATCACGCTTTTCTTTTTACACAATACGGTCAGAAAAATAAATTACATGCCTCGAAATTATCCTTTTCATCGCCGCGCTTGTTAGGACGTTTACATTAATGTGTTGCTCCACCAAATAAACAGATTAGAACTTAAATTATAACGTTAAACGAACCTGACTATTAATTAAGAACGAAGGTTTTAATAATAATAATTTTTAGGTTTCTACAATATATATTTTGTTATTATTTATTTTCATCTTTGTTTGTGATGGTAATAACGACGACGATGATGAAAACGAACGGATGAAGTAGGCTCTATATACACTGGCGGAGAAACAGAAAGACTTTGCGTTACTTCAAAACTAGTATCTTATTACAACGGTGTCAAGACTCTCAGCAAAGAAACAACTGATATGAAGAAAAGCATAAAGTTAAACTTTTTAAGTATTTAAGAAGTGTTAATAATAACGTGAGCTTAACTCTAACGTGAGTTCTGAGTCGGTTAACTTGTGGAGACGGGTTAGTTGATGAGGAGTATGTGCATGATAAGAATTAAGATTCAGTGCGAAAAATGTATGAAATAATTAAATATCATCATCATCAGCCGATAGACTTCCACTGCTGGAACTAGGTCTCCCATTAAGATCTCCACATCCATCGGTTCTGCGCTGCCCGCAGCCGGCAGTATCTCGCTACCTAGAGTCGTATATAGGGTTTCGTATGAAACGCTGGCCTAATGCTAGTTGGTGGGAGCCAGACCTTTGTTTGTTGATTAGCAGGCTGAACCAGCAGCAGGTGATGTTGGCTTGGATCCCATGAGTTGTTTTGCGAGATTCCTTATACCTCAAGCAAATATAAACATACAAATAATTTCATGGGTTAAATTTATAGGCTCTTTTATTCAACGAAGCGACGAGACAAGCGAGGCATTCATCTTTACCGAGATGCCGCTAATTAATATACTATATATGGTATAATTATATCATTCTACGACTAAATATTATTATATTACATTGTGCTTGTTGTCTTGAGGTATAACTAACATGTAGAATCTGACTGCCCTGGTAATTTGATTAGCTACAATGCCCTTGAAACAGGAACAGTACTGTTTAGCGTATGAAATAGGAACTGCGGTTGTAACTACCTAGACGGTTTCCGGCAATACAGACCTAACACCAAGTTTATATATACATCTTGAACATGCAGAAATTTGATTCTCATATTGAGAACACACGCAATGCTATTATGGCGGCCAATTGACAATTAGAGTGGTGGTAATTATAAATTAGGTACAAAGCTGGTCGTATACACATGTGAAACTACTAGCTGTGTTATAATTATTATTTAATAACATTGAAAAGATCAGGAGAAAAGAAACAGTTAAAAAGTATATTATTAGATATTGTTTCCGTAGGGATAATCCTCTATCCAAAGCGGTGTACAGCCTCTTTTAATTATTTAAAACATATTTAATAGGGTCAAAATATTGTTACGAAGTTCAAATTTAATATCTGATGCTTTATTAATATTAAGTTACTACAACTATATAGCAGTGGGGCCTATCGCCCTTAGGCGTTTTAATTTAACAAACTCGTACGTGAATTACTTCCCAGATATAAATGGGCAAATAGGTAACGGAGAGTTTACATTGTTTACCACAGTTTTTCATTTATTTATTTCAGTCTATTGATGATCTCACACTGATGATTATGACAGCGTGGCCTGCAAATACCTCCTGTATTTGCTCTAGTCTCTGTGCTTTGGCGTGCGTCGTATGCCTGAACGGATATAAGGAATACTTGTGTTTTGTCTTTAACATTATTCTTTTCCTAGTAGCCTTCTTAATTTGTAGAGTAACAGTGAAGGTCATTACTAGTAACAAATGCTCGACTTACCAATCTAAATTTCTCCACAATTACATAATTTATTTAAGCAAATAGATTTCGTATTAACTCTCTGCCGATAATACTCTGATTAGAAATGTTTTTGAAAATATAGCGTTTAAACTATAAATATGGAAATATATATCATATAAAATAGACCATATTATATAGATGCGTTTTCATATATTATTTTTCTATTTCAATGAAATGGTCTGTTAAAGCTCATTCACTAATTTCGACTGTATTTCCAGTGCACTACTCGAAAGATCTGCAACTAACTCTAACATATATACACAAGAACAAATACTCCATATATATATAGAAGAGAAAAAAAATTAACCACAAAATTAATTATATAAAGAATTAAATAATAATGTCCTATTTTGTAGTTATATTTAAGACATTTTATTTCAAATTTCATCAAACTAACATATGTATATATATATGTACGTCTAAGTTTCTTCATTATTTCTCCCGTCAATGGATATTCTATGTAAATGTAGCTATTTATTTGACACTTCGATCTAAACTAATTACTTAAACTTTATAAAACAACTTAACGGTTGTTTAAACTATCAAGACGTAGTTAAGTCGATAATCTGTTAATTTCCTATGGAGTTCCTGCCGTGACGTAATAACTCCCGCCCGTAATTACGCTACCTCCTGTTAAGAATATTGCCAATCTTCTTCTTTCTAGCGTCAGTTCAGTCTCGTGATGTCGTCTACTATCCTGCTTTATTTCTTTCACTTCATTCTATCAGAAAGAACATTTTTCAGAAGATAGTAGAATAGATTTAATTTAAATGGTATTTTTTGTAAGTATTTTTAATCTCCGTCGTTTACATTATTTTTTATTATTCACGGACTTTCAACTGATGGTAAGTGATATGCCTGTCCATAACAACTTGGTGCTGACTGGGCGGTCGTCGCTTGAGACATACGTTGAGTCTCGTTACCCCAGTAATTACTCTAGCTACAGCGCCATTCAATACAGAACACAGTAATATACTGGTATGTTCGGCTCTGCGATGGCGTTGCGGATAGGTACCTACACGGTCTCTGATAGCAGAGACCTGCTATTAGTAATTTTTACGTGAATTTTAGAACATTTTAAACATACACTTGCTATTACAATATTTTCTAAAAAAATCTATATAGAATTTTTAATAACTGAGAAAGTTGGGAAACAATCATAATACGCTTAAAAAGTTCATTCATTATTATTCATGCAGAGATCAAACGTCGAGCTATGAAAGGACAAAAAAGTCAATCAAACAAAGCTTTAGAAACTAACACTAACGACCTAACAATTTCTCATGAATTAAATAGATTTATTTTTAGGATTTATTTATTTATTGATAATTAAAAAAATATATGACGAACGTATTAATCTACTAGTTGTTCCCCCACTAGCGGTAACACTCCCACAACTACTTTTGGGGAAGGAATTCTATAAAACCCGTTCTTAGCTGACATATACTATTTCTGAGAAACTTGATAAATAATAACTAATATAGATAAATGATCAATCACTGGATCCTTCTTTCTTTCTTTTTTTAGTTGACGAAGCGACGGGCCAAGCGAAAGGTTAAATTGATGATAAATGATAACGCTGCCCATAACAACGTGGCGCTATTCAGAATTATGTACACAACAGCACATTGTGCTCCACTAGAGACTTAAGATGTTTAGTCTCGTTTTTCTAGTAATTTCACAAGCTATAACGGCCTTCAAACCGGAACACTTTAATATTCGCATACTATTGTTTAGCGGCAGTTATAGACGCTACGGTAGCACCTCCGTAGACGATCTCTGACAGTAGAGACCTACCACCACTTCTTTACAAAACAAGTAGAAATAAACAGATTTTTTGTTAATAATTTTTAATACAAAAATTAAATGAAGAAATTATGAGTTGACGCTCACCTTGTTGTATAATGGGCTCGAATCCCAGCAGTGGGAACATTAAGCAGACTAATTTTAAAAGGACGAATTTTGATAACTGAGATATAAATATAGAAATGTTACTTTCGTATCAAACTATTTTCTTAACGTATAATTGAATTTTTTTTTTCAAATAATTGCATCGAACGGTTAGGTTATAAGCAATTGAAAGTATTAAGTGGTAGCAGTGAGCGAGGCTGCAAGTAGGGAAGGATTATGCAGGTAAGTAAGGTGGCACTGATTTAATTTCCTGCGCACCGCTGCGCCGTATCGCTTTACCCCATTTTCCCTCCACGAGCACAAAGTTAAAAATTTCTCAGAAGACGCCGAAAATAAATCCGTCGAGTATGTTGAAAATTTCAAATATTTCATGATCCGCATTGAGAAAATGAAATTGGATTTTAGAGCAGTTTTTGCTATATATTTACGCACACAAAATACTAAGTAGATATCTTCGCAAAGATTATTGTCGACACATTTAATATTATGAAAATATACAAAACATTTATGTTAATATAATTAACCTAAGAAGTAAAGAATATATACTCAATGAAGGTTCAACTGTTAGTTACTATGCTACAGAAAGGCATAATTATTAATTCCCAATTTCATACAAATCACATTTTTTTGCTCGTGTCAGAAACAGTGTTTATTTTATATTTTGCATACATTAGTGCTAATATTCAGATACATATTTGAGGTAAACCTTTGATATTTGTAATAGTTTAACATTTGACTTCAATTTCAGATGGTGATAATGGAACTGTAGATTCTCGCCCAAAATACTCGCCTTCGTAGTTGTTGCGACAAATTTATTATTTGTTGGCTGTAGATAACCAAGCACCGCGAAATCATATACAGTCACACCTGAAGTGATGAACACGATGACTCTGTCAAGAGTAATACAGAAGAAGAAGAAGATAACCAAGCGGTTTGGTGAAACTACTTATTTTCACCTACGACGGCTCCTGATGCTCGGCGATACCGGAGACAATGCTGACTGTGACGGACATTGGCAAAGCGCCGGAACCAGGACAGCGCAGAACCGATCGATTTGGAGATTGTCCAGCAGTGGACGTTTATTGGCTGATAATGATGATGATGAGACTCAACACGATATCTACGGAACCATAAAGGCCTAAGCTTGATACTTGGTAGGAACATTTCTTTTGCCGAGTATACGTTCGCTAAAGACGGATATTATAAGATTTTTTCGCCCAAAGGGAGTTGCGAGGATGTCACGACCAGCGAAGCGAGCAAGGAATAGCTAGTTCATTATATAGATCCTTCGGTATATTTATTGCGTAAAATAGTTATAAAATTTATTTATAAGATAATATTAAAATGAAGAGAAGCAATTTAGTTCGTAAGCTTTTGAAGCACATCATTAACTAGGTAAGAGCATTTCAACCCTTTTCCTACAGAATAATTCCTTTAACACTAGAAAAAATATAATTAACATGTTAATTGCATAGCAAGTTTAAGTACATTATTTTTAAATAAATAGACTTCAAATGAAGTTGTAATTACAATCTATGTCATCATCATCATCATCAGCCGATACACGTCGACTGTTGGACATAGGCCTCCCCCAAAGGTCTATGTAGTTAAATTTAATTCGTTGTAGCTGCTACGTTATACAAAAATGATTCATTCCTTACTCAAAGAAAACTACCTAACTGATGAAGATTTTGTCATGACCGGAATAAATGAAGTCTACTTTTCTCTATATCCTTTACCGCGTAAGTGGTTGCTCGTAGCACAAACTAAATACATATTTACAGGAGGACAGTGCCGTTGGATAGCCGGTAGTGGACAGATATGGATGCGTTTCCGGTGCCAAGGCATGTACCACTGTCGATTAATCTTGCCCGCAGGAGTACCTTTGTTGCCTGAACGTAGTTCGAATACTATTATGCAGTCCGAGCGAATTGTAAGACCGATCGGTTTACATTATACTGGTACGTGTATCAAATAGTGCGGGTACGTACCGGACTGACGTCTATAATTGATTCATGATGGAAAAACTTTTATTTAGTTCGACGTAGAGTAGAGATGAGTGAGCCATTTACCTGATAGTAAATTAATACGCCAGTCCATAACACAGTGGTGCTAATTAGTACGATATACATTATGTCCATCGCCTAGAGACATAAGATGCTCTCATTACCCTAGTGATTTCACTAACTACAACGTATTTCAAACATTTACTATGTGTGAAGGACTGGTTATGGTTTGGCAGCAGAAATAGGAGCTGCGGTGGTACCTCCCTAGACAGGGACTTACTACTAATAAATATTCTCCTACAATATATTTTTTTATTTATAAGT
Source organism: Ornithoptera priamus (assembly GCA_029034505.1). Lineage (NCBI taxonomy): Eukaryota > Metazoa > Arthropoda > Insecta > Lepidoptera > Papilionidae > Ornithoptera > Ornithoptera priamus. The sequence goes on from JARDWD010000827.1 coordinate 3,909,300, forward strand.
AATAAAAAAGTTCTACTAGTTACTATTGCTTCTGTCATAAACTGGCGCTGTAATGATAATATCAACCTTTTACAGGTCGAGGTTACTACCCAAGCAGACAATGGACTATTTAATCATCCACAGGAAGTGTTACGTTTAAGTAGTAATACAGTACACCACATTGTACCGGTCGCTTTGAGACATAAAATTTTAAGTCTCATTAGTCCGTTAATTACATTATCTACAACGTCCTCCAAACATGGGCCGCGAGTAATGTAAGCTGCTGTTTGATGACAGAAATAGGCGCAGTGGTGGTACCTAGTAGACGGTCTCCGTCGGAGACCTACCACCAGTGAAATGGCTTATTTTCATATAAATAACTATTTCGTTGATCGCATCTAATAGGTTATTGCGATGCTCACCATATCGTCGGTCGGTCGGCGGAGGCCTATGCCCAGCAATGGAAGTCTATCAGCTGATGAAGATGATGAACCATTTCGTAATTAGCAAAGTGTAAAGAAACAGTGCCATGTTTCTATTGCAGTGTTACACGAGGCGCGATTTAACACTCAGTACTGTTAACAAATTAAAGTTGCAGCACACTAGACGGCGATGTTCGCTGCTGTTTCATTACTGGACCCTTACTGGCTTCGGGCGGAAGTTTGAGAGTTAAAACTAGGATCGTATATTATAGCAACATTACTAATTCGTTACTTTGCGGTTTGTGTTTTCAAAGTTAGTTTTCAGTTGGTTTATTTTATATAGGCATGCTGTACACATCCCTTACATTATTTTATGTGGGTTAGTTTAAGTCAAGACTAATATTTCTTTCGCCAATGAATAGTCTTTATTTAGTAAATGATTTTTCTGTTACTAAAATTTAATTTAGTCTAGATATGAGTATTGTTTGTAAAAGAGTGATAGTCTAATATAATAGAAAACCTATAAATTAATCTGTGACATGATTACGATCGTATGTAACTAACGTTTTAAATGAAAAGTACTATTTCATTAAATCTTGAATAAATGTATTTAAAATGAAGCACGCGAACGGAATCTTGTTGAAAGGAAGTTAAATTTTAACACCCTGGATATGATTAAAAAGTGAAGTAAAGATATTTAAATAATTTGAAAATGGAGCTTCAAAAGAACAAATTTAAAACTTGAAAGACTTCCGAGATGTAACTTTAATTTATATTTTTACAGATGTAAGATTTTTTTGTCGGTGTGTAGTGGAGTTTGGGGCTCTCTTTACGAACCCGCTGTTGTGAAGGGAAGGCTGTCATACGCAGTGGCTTTACAAGTGCACTGCTGAGTTGCAAAACGTCGCCGGACTCTATATTATTACTGTAATATTTTTACTTCTTTCTACATCGTGAGATAGTAACTTTACTTCTGATTGGCTTCCAACCCTTGGGGCTACAGTTTAATAACGCTTAACTCGATTTATAACATCGATCCTCTGGAAAGTTGTTTAAGCAGTAGTAGCCTAAGGGGCGCTTGTAATTGTTTCGCATCGTCTCCTAATTAAGTAAGGATTTCATTAAAAAATCTTCAATCTGAATTAGTAGCGAATAAACGGTATATTCGGTTGATCCCTTGATTGAATTATGAAAATTCATCTCTTTTATTTTTTTATAATAATAATTAGGGAATGTAAGTGGAGTATATAAATAAATCTTTACAATATTTACCTGCGGTACATAACGTGAATATTGTAGATATATTTGTTAACTTGGAGTTATTTAAATAGTTATCAATGATAAGTTAACAAAATTGTTAAATGTTACTTACACCCACACTTCGAGCTCAAAGCTCGAAGCTTCATTTTGTAAACGAAAGATTCAGTGTAGTATTAGAACAGTAAATCATGTCGAGAGCAGCTTTAGCGCTGATAATACGATATTACGGGACGAGGCAATATCTGTTGTCGATAGATCAAGTGCCCTCCCTAACTATCGTGTCTTGGACCGGAAGTACAAAATGGCGGCGAGTGGACGGCATGGATGCGCTTCCGTTGCACTGTTGTCCGCTGGGGGACAATTAATCTTGTGTACTTATTTTGTTCCAACTCAGGCGTGGCCAGGCGAACTAGTGCCGGGTTATTGTGAGACCCTATATAACTGCTTTTATATCTACAGGAGGCTTCAACCGTATCTTAACTGATTCCACTTCATGTAACAATAAGTTCTTGTATCAAAGATATTACGTTGTTAGGGTGCTTTTTCAAGTTTCACATTATAACGGACATGCAATTTCAATAATGAATCCCATCTGATTGAGTTCTCCGTCACACAAATGGCGAGCTTCCTCAATCGTTCAACGTCCTCTATCTTAGAGGAATATATCAGGGTGGGGAGGTCTACATCGGTTTCCGTAATAGGGGCATCGTTAATTCTCGCAGAGGTCCGTTTCACCCTCTGTGTGGGGGTGCGTCGCTTTCGTTTTGTTTCTGATTCTTGCTTTGTGATTTCCTATCGGCTGGATCGGGCGGAGCGAAGATTGGGCTGTGTTTTTGTCGGGGCGCGTTACACAAATCACTGCTGCTTGCTGTTCGTTTCGTTTGCAAAAAGTCTCGATAGTGTTTAATTGTTGTTAGCGAACGTTGATAGTAGTTGTTCATGCTTTTTTCATCTTCTGCTCCATGTAGGGGCATATTTGTATTTTGCGTTAAGTTATAGCTTTGAACCTGCAAATATATCCTATGATTATAAAAAGGTTTCTAGACATATTACGTTATGTGAAATGTCTTATTAACAAATGATTTTAATACAGTGGACATATTATTAATTTATTGAAGTGGTACGAGCGGGAAGCTTATCTAAAGATAAGTGATACATGCTCATAATAAGGTGGCGCTAATTAAGATGGTATACACAGCACCATATTGCGTTCGTCGCCTGAGACATAAGATGTTTCGTTACCCCAGTAATTTCACTAGCTACAATGCCAATCAAATCGGAATACAGTAAATTTAGCACAATACTGTTTGACGACTACAGTAGACGCTGCGGTAGTTATCTACCTAGACGGTCTCGGGAAACAGAGACCTACCACTAGTATATCTCTCCTAAACCGGATTTTGTTACGAACTGAAATATAATTTTAATTACTGTAATATCCTGTAATTAATAATAATTTAGTCTGTTGCTTTCATAAATTTAACTTAAATAATATACCAATACTTTTTTCGAATATATTTAGATAGATTTATTCTTATTATTATGTTAAATAAATAGGAACATAGTTCGTTAGTAAAACCTGCCCGTAACAACGTGGTGCTGATTAGAATTGTACACTACTGCGCCACATTGTGCTTTTCGCACATTAGCTGCAGCGTCCATCAAACCGGAACACTGTAATCTTTGCATACTAATGTTTGACGGCGGAAATCGGCGCTGCGGTAGTACCCATTTAGGCGGTCTCCGGCAACAGAGATCTATTTCCAGTAAAAGCTAGTTGTAAGGTATTAATTACGATGGATTTTGTAAAGTTTTTGTTTTAGAGACAATATAGTAACGATATGTAGCCCGAACGTTCCGCCATCTTGTTTAGTAAAAGCTCATGTTCTTTAAAATTTACTGCTAGCAGATCTCTGGTGTCGGAGACCGTTTAGGTGGGTAACATCGCTGCGTCTATTTCTAGCGCCAAACAATAGTGTGCAAACATTACAGTGGTCCGGTTTAAAGGGCGCTGTAGCTAGTGTAATTACTGAGGTAACGAGATTCAATAACTTGTCTCAGGCGACGATTGCGATGTGGTGCATTATGTGACATCCTAAGTAGCGCCACGTTGTTATCGGCGGGCGTATCATTTAGGATCAGGTGAACGTTGCTCTCGTCTAGTCGCTAAATGGTATAAAAAAAAAATCTTTTTAATGAACACCGCTATAACATTTCCCAAATACATTTTGTTCTATCTCGTATCTAGTTTATTTCAATGTGAGAGATAATTGCGAGTTCACATTTCTGATAAGTTTAGAGCATCGTCTTACAGCATAATTTAGAGCAAAGTTTTAATGCGACGTGGTAGCAAATCCGAGATTAGAACAGAGTAACTCGGGCAACCATGTCGTATTAATGCACTTGGAACCTGGTTGCGCAGTGGTGTGAATTTATTAGACTCCCACCAGTGCTGAATAATATATAAGCTGCCTTCCAAAGACCTACTCGCTTTTAGAGATTTTGCACAAACATAATCTACATAATTTGTAGTTCAGGATACCAACAATTAACATAAACGTAACCTATTGGTGGTAGGTCTCTGCTGCTAGAGATCGTCTGAGCAGGTACCACCGCAAAGTCTTTATCTACCGTCAAACAATAGTGTGCAAACATTACAGTGTTTCAGTTTGAAGGGCGTTATACATCGCGAAATTACTGGAGTAATGAGACTACATCCTACATCTAAACTTAACGACCATAATGTGGTGCGGAGTATATATTCTTTACATCCACGTTGTTATAGGCTGGCGTATCATTTAACATCAGACCACCATTTATTTTTAATTTTTTTTTGTGTTTTTTAAGTGAGGTGATGGAGGAGTATATCTGATGTTAAGTGAAACATTTCGCCGTAATATTGCGGCGCTAATTAAAATTATATATCCTGCAACACTTTGTTCTCGTGGCCCTAAGACAAACGTCGTGTCTCATTACCACTGCAATTACACTTGCTACAACGCCCTTCAAAACGGAACACAGTAATTTTTGCATACAACTGCTTGGCAGTGGGAATAGGAGCTGAGGTGATTACTAGTATGTATGTATATAACTTTATTTCTTATATAAAGAGGTCTATTAAAAAAAAAACTCGGTGAAATGAATACATCCAAACCCTAGGATGAAGAGCAACGTACTATTTTTCCTTTTTGTAAACACCACGTTTAGTTCACAGAATGTCTCCGCCTGTCACCAGTTAGCTTGTAGACTGATATAAATCTTTGTTGATAATGCTTCCCCAGGATAATGCGTGCTTTCAGCCAAATTGTCTGAGAGCGTACGAGTAAAAGCAACTGCAAAAAAAAAAATTCACCGCACGCCTGTTACCGCTTTGTACTATGGCGAGACTTTGGAAATCAAAGTCACTGTTTGACGAAAACATCAGTTGTGGATGTGGAAAAAAAAAATCAAATTCTTGTGTGATGGATATCGAACTTTTTTGTTAGAAATATTTTTAACTTAATTCAAGTAAGAGTACCAAAAATTTCTTTGATCCTGATCAATTGTTATATAAAATTGTCTATAAATATTTAGCTCTCCAGAGTCCAGAGACTCGACTGCGTTTTTTTTTTCAACAGCCATTTTACGTCCCCACTGTAGGGGTACAAGCCTTTCCACAATATGAGGGCGGACTGGGTTAATGATTTGATATTAATATACAAGTCTAGAAAATATTATAAAACAATCATATATATTCTAATTTTAGAGATCGATGTGGGTATTTTCAAGAAAACAGTGAATAGATTAGGTCAGTGCGGATACCGATAGCAGACTAGATCACCTCTTATCACCAACTGGTATCATGGTCAACCATTAACCACCTTAATTAAAAACAAACTATATGTAGAATTAATTTTAGCTTCATAGTACATAGTATTAATAAAAGTATACCTAAGTTATTAAACTCCTATTTCTGTCGCCAAACAGTAGTATGCAAACATTATTGTGTTCCGGTTTGCAGGGCGCTGTAGCTAGTGTAATTACTGGGGTATCGAGACTCAATATCTTATGTCTCAGGCGATGAGTTCAATCCTAACTAACGCCACGTTGTTATGGACGGGGGTATCATTTACCATCAGGTAAACGTCTCGTTAGATTCGTCGCTGCGAGGAATAAAAAAAAGGAGCTTTTCTTAGGGTTTTTTTTTTATCCATATCAGATTTAGTTTGGTCCGGCATTTAAAGATATTTTTGTAGTTTTTATTGGTTGAACAAAAAGTGTAAACATTTGAAATTTAAATTTGTGCAAATTTCAGTTGAAAACGATTGCAATGTTAGTTCGGGCGGAGCGTTGAGCTGGATGCAGGGTGGGCTGGTGCTTAGTATGTGCTTAGCGCGAGTAATGCACACTCCTCGCTGGATTTCAGCATCCGCGACGAGAATTATCGCGCTCCGCCTCCGAACACTTACCGCTTATACCAAAAGCTCCCGCTGCAATGCTTTACAAAACTTGTTTATAATAAACTTGAAGTGCCAAGTATAAATGCCAGATATAATTTCAACTGTACCCTCGCTGCCGTATCTTAAATACATACATGTGGGGGTCCGGTTAATAAAAGAATTATTATGTAAATCTTTTCAACTTTTTAATCTCCAATTAGCTCTTAATTCTATGGCATCTTTCTACATCATTCCATTCTCTCATCTGTCTCTGTAATATCAATTTAGTTTTAAAACACTAATTCATCTTATTGTTTTTTTTTATAAATAAATCTAATAAATACTGTTGTTGTAGCCTTAATCGATGTAATTAACAACTAAATTATTTTTTTTTTCTTATAACTATCTGCGCATACCAATGTACTAATTTGATGTACAAAGAAACTTTTACGTTTTACCTTCTATATAAATATTTGTAGAATTTGTTAAATAACAATAAATACTAGTACTAATTGTTAACTTTTAAATATTATTTTTTAATAATACAATAATAACATAAGCGATTCTCATCATACACACAAATTGAGCTAGATTTCTTGCTAAACGATGGAGCTTTAAAAAATCAATCGATCTTAAAAAAGTGAGAATTGATTTGCCTTTATCTCTTATATTGAGAATGAGTGTCCACTACAGCCTTCTGACTAACAACGGGAGCCAGGGTAATCTGGGCAAGGTTCATCATAAACTACTTTATTGCCACTTGTTTTATCATCATCAGTTAAAAAACTGGAAAAGTATTACTTAGTAATATTATAGTAGTATTCTTCATAAATATTATAGTAGTAATCTTCTTCAATATTATAGTAGTATTCTTTTTAAATATTATAGAACATTCTTCTTAAAGTGTCTGTTCATTACTGGAAGTGGGTTACTTGTAAATTTGTGCCTGTCTTGAGTCATATGGACATTGCCCAACACTGGTGATACCGATTCACTCTCTTATGTGTCACAGCCAAGATTTTAACGCCCTCCAACGTATCGTTAGTTGTATTAGTCATAGTCATAGTAATCATCATCAGCAAATAGACGTCCACTGCTGGACATAGGTCTCCTCCAAAAATGTCTACATCACTCGGCCCTGCGCTGCCTGCATGCAGCGGCTTCTCACAACTTTCGTTTGTAGGGACATCTAGGTTTTTATAGGTTTTTTTTTAATGTTAATGTTATTTCTATGTATGTTATGTTTAATTTGTTTATTATAACATTTTATTGGCAATATACGTAACGTTTTAATGTATAGAATAATATTGATATGTATTAATAAAAATAACGCTACTATGTTCTTCTTCTTCATCATTATCATCAGCCGATAGACGTCCACAGCTGGACATAGGCCTTCACTAAAGAGTCCCACAACGGGTAAAGATTCATAGAGGGGGACTTGAGCCATTTCCCATAACGCTGGCCCAATGCGGGTTGGTAGGCCAGAGCCTCGTTTGTTGATTAAAAAAGTGGACCACAAGCAAGTGTGGTTTGCTTGAGTCCCGTGAGTTGTTGTGCGGGACCTCTTATATTATTAGTATTAGTAATATTTAATTATAATAATGTTAGAGAAAATAATTAGTGATTATACAATTTGATGTAAGTCAGCATTCGGTGCTGTAATCATATTAACTGTGAGGTTAGAAAATGGATTAAAGCGCAGCGCCGTTTGGCTTCCTGCCATGTTTTCGAGTAATGGATATTAATTTTATATAAGTAAATAATTTTACTAAAGATAATGAAAAATAATTGTTACTATATAAATGTTATTAATTTATACATGACAAGGCCTCTAGGATATTGTAATATAATTTTTTTTATACTACTGTGGTAACAGACGTGCGGCTCACTTGATCTTCAGCTAGTTATTTTTTAATACGAGAAATCCCGCATGGATCCATTTTTATAGTGGGGGCAAGGAAAAAGTTATGCCAGAATCTTAATGGCTAAAATCCCACAGTTTTCTCGCTGCACATTTGGCTGAAACTACCGCAGATGTTCAGCAGTAACCGCAGCCTATTGACGCCAATAACACAGATAGTATAGGCAGCATGTTGCCTAACCTGAAAATTTTTTTTAACGCCCTCTTTGAAGGACTCCATATTGTAGCTCTGGGGAGAACTTCAGTAGGAAGCTCATTCTACATCTTGAGTGTTCTCGAGAGAATACACCTCTAGAACCGGACTGTACGAGACCATTGTGGTTTGAAAATCTGAGAATACATATCCTGCCGATGGCGAACGGTGAGATGATAAAAAATAGCTGTGGGCATCAAAGATGAAAACTGTCATCTAAGAATTATTTTATGTCATTATTCCAGCGGCTGAAGATGATATATTTAAATTACTAATAAATAACAATACTTTATTGCTGAAAAAGTAAGAATAGTATAACATTCTAACTAGCGCTATGTTGTTATGGACAGGCGTATCACTTATCATCAGACGAACTTCCCGCTCGTCTCGTCGCATAAATATATAAAAAAAATTAATCTAGTTGTAAATAGCATATTTTAATGTCAGAATGATAAGTTGAACAATAATTTTGAAACACTCGGTAGTAGTTTACACGCCGCAATATTGAAAATTCTTAACAAACAACTGTTACTCGTGAACTTTCAACAATATCGTACAAGAGTTAATATTTTTATCGTCGCAACCCCACCACCACCCGCAAAGGAAATCCGTGAAAGAAGTAAAAACAACTTGCCGCAACTTAGAAACATATTTCAATGGTTTATTGCATTACAGTACTTTTAAACTTTGGAGCAATTAAAGAGAACCTCCATGTGGATTTTATACTGTTTGAAAGAAATTAGTAAGAATTCTAGTATTGAATAGAGGTAAGAACGACCACAGCTTTTTATGCCGCCAAGTCAATGTGCAAATTTTAATGTGTTCCAGTTTAAAAGGCGTTATAGCTTATTAATTGAGCGACTTGTGGTCCAGGGAAAGGTTGAAGAACGCCTGTGAGATGGATTGACCAGATAAAGGTGGCAGTATATGACTCATCATCGTTGCCACTACATGAATACGCGAAGAAGGCGGAAAGGAATGGTGACGTGTTGTTAAGTTTGCGACCAACACCTAAAGTGATGACCGCGACTACTCTGTCAAGAGTGATACCGTCGAAGAAGAAAGATAACTTATTAAGCATTTTATTGGGAAACAAGGCGTACTTACGATTTCATTACTTTGGTAATGAATTTTGATTATATATATATATACTAATTGTTCCTCGGCCGCTTTACTAGCTGTAACACCTACACAACTCATTTTGGTGTCGGAATTTTGTAAAATCTGTTTTTAGCTGACCTATATTCGATAAAAGGAATATTCGTACTAAGTTTCAAGTATATAGATCTTATGGTTACAGAGACATTGTTATTAGTCTCTACATAGGTGGAAATATATGTATACATACCAGCTGTTCGCCGCCCGCTTTGCAGGCCGTAATATAAAATTAGGCCGCAAATGACTTTCTGTAGCTACCGTTACTATGGTAACAGCCTAAATAACAGGAAATGAAAATGTTAGTAAAAGTTAATTAGAAATGAACATCTACAAATCATTTTGCGTCAAAAGCTCATGTTCCCGTGTCGATACATTCACTAGTTGTTACGTGATTGGTGAACAAAGGAAACCCATTTTCATATATATATATATATATATACATATATTTATATATATCTGTGTATATATATATACACAGATATGTAGCTTATATTATTAATTCGAAAACATATATCAGTATGCCTACCAATTATCATCATCATCATTATCAGCTGACAGACACCCACCGCTGAACATAGGCCTTCCCCAAAGATCTTTACATCGATCGATCCTAAACTAGCCGCATCCAGCTGCTTCCCGCAACCTTCACCAGATCGTCGGACCGCCTGGTGGAGGACCTACCTACATTACGGCTACCAGTTATACGGAAGTTTATTAAATTGGTAAATATTGGCTACCACAATATTTTGCATTTCAAATATTTGAATTTCAAACGTTTCGCGGGTAAGTTAGTATTTATAAAGTTTCCGTTTAGTTTAATATTTTCTAATATGAGCATTATGAAATCCCAGAATTATGACTTTGCGGTAACTTAAATATTGGCGCGTAAGTTGCCCCGGTTTGTTGATTTGCGGTGAACTATTTTTAATTTTCCTTAGGGCTGTTTATTAGTTTCAAGCAGTGGGCGACGCGAGCTGTTTACCCTTCAGTCGACAGATGGCGCTGAAAAGATGTTTACGGCTGTCGTTACAATCGCGCGAAAAATATTTACTAAACGTTTTTTGGATAACACTCACGATATTAGTTTGATCGCCAAGCGGAGTCTAAGTAATTTCGTGGAATTATTTTTATTCAATTAAAGGATGAGACGAGCACGATGATTACCTGATGGTAAGTACTGCCCTGCCCATAACTTCGTGTCGCTAGTAAGGATGATATATACTACCATATTGTGCTCGTCGCTTGAGACATAAGATGTTGAGTCTCGTTATCCCAGTAATTTCATTAGCTACAGCGCCCTTCAAATCGGAATCCAGTAATGTTTGCGCACTACTGTTCGACGGCAGAAATATGCGTGTTTTTTTACGTGGGGTAAATGCCTACGCATACTCGTCCTCGCGGGGGCAAGGACGGGTTATGTCGGACTTGCACCGACTAAAACCCTTACGATGTTCCGCCTCATCGCCTGATGGCAGGGTCACGGGAATGCTTTCGCTCGCAACCGCGACACTGCCGGCAGAAATAGGCGTTGTAGTGATACCTAGTTAGAAGGACTCCGCCAACAGAGACCTACCACCAGTGAACAGCCAGAATCGATTCCAAGGGCATGTCGTCTGTGATGGCAAAGTTCTCTAACTTAGCAACAGCATATTCACTTTTGAAGATACCCACGCCTTATTTAGATAGTAAGGCTGAAATTGACAAGTCATTTCACACCTTTACTGCTATCAATAATGAGTAGCAGAATCTCTTTGTTTACAAGTAAGGTGACTTCATAACAACATATTTATTAACTGAAATTTTGAGGAAATGAAATCGGATCCTGCGTTCGCGTTATTGCGCAAGTGTATAACGAGTTTTGTTATCGCCCGAAACAATTGAGAACTTCTTTAATTTAATTCTTGCCTATAATGGACGGAGACGTGTCGGTACGCGTAATCATATTAAAACCTGATCCCGATATGACTTTTTTATACCGATATACTTTTAGACTTCTTTTAACATGAAAAAATCACTAAATTTATTCAATAAATCAGTGATAAAGTTAACTTGATAAATTGATGGATTTGATTTATTTATATTACTTACCTTCAATAATTTTACATTTGTATCACTAAGTTCATTATAACTTTATAGCTGAGACAATTATTTATAATATTATTACAAATAAATACAGTGGGTCGTGGTGGCTCAATGGCTATGAACTCGGACATCGTTGTCAGATGAAGAGGGTTCTAATCCCGGCCTGAACATGTACATCTGAGGTAGTTTTCCAATACCTAATGTGCATATTGTTACAATTACCACGTACTTAACGGTGAAGGAAAACATCGTGAGGAAACCCGCACACTGAAATTATCTTTGTATGTGAGTGATGGCCCCAATAAAGTGGCAACAGGCTCGCCCCCTGTTACATGGGACCTAATCTGACCACAACTGGCAATTATTATTATTATTATTTATTCGCCTCTGCCTTCTCCTACTGGGGAAAAAGGCGTGATAGTATAAAAAAATAACAGTGGCTTTTATGTAAAGGTACATTAAAAGAAAAAATTTTTTCATGTGCATAGCAATTAAAGTCAAATGATTGAATAAAATTTTTGTGACAACTACAGCAGGGGAGAAGATATGCAAGCGCTGTCGTTTCCGAGTAAAAAGAATTTAACCAGAATATTTTAGAAATTTGCCTGAAATTGGAAGATATTATAAAATAAGTAATAAGTAAGTGATTATTCGACGAAGCCATAAGACCGGTGAGACGTTCACCTAATGGTAAATGGTATGCCCGACTATAACAAAGTGGCGCTAGTTTGGATGATATACCTTGTACTCGTCGTTAAGTCCTATTATCCTAGCAATTTTTATAACTACAGCGCCTTTCAAACCCGAATACAGTAATGTGTAAACATGGCTGTATAAATAGGCGTTGCAGTGGTACCTAGACAGTCTGCGGCAACAGAGATCTACCATCAGTGAAAATAAAATTAATATACATTTACACTATGACCAGCTTCGCCCTCATATTGAGTACGCCTGTGCCTCAACAGTGGAGTTGAAAACAAAACCTAGCATTAGAATAAAGACAATGGAATTATTATAATCACAATCATCAACGGCCATACATTCATCAACGGCCTTGTGTATATTTGTAGGTAACTGCTTGTCGACTAGCATGGTTTGGTCGATTTGAAATACACAGGTTTTGAAGTTTGTTAGTGGTAAGTTTATTGGAACCTGCTTGGCTAACTACCATCCTTATATTATATTGTAAATCTACCACCGATAACAACATCACTGGTTTCCGGCCGATAACATATTCTTCTTCGAAGGCATCACTCTTGACAGAGTGGTCGTGATCATCACTTCAAGTATTGGTCACGACCACTCTACATGTCGTCATTCCTCTCGGTTGGCCGCCTTCCTAGTGCATTCATATAGTGGTAACGATGATGAGCCATTTATGACAACATATTAATACTCCGGCTCGAAAGCCGAAGTATTCTAGGGAAAAATGATTTACCTATTGTATTTTTTTTTATTTATCAATTTGGCGGTAAGTCTCTGTTACCGGAGACGAGACTGTCTCAACACAGTAATGTTTGCACACTACGGTTTGGGGGCAAAATAGGCGCTGCGGTGGTACTTACCTAGACGGTCTATACCAATAGAGATATACCCTTAATTTTCTGTAGTATCAAACATTTTCATCATATATTCGCTAGCTAAAGAATATGGTATTCCAATAATGGAACAAAAGGTGACATCACCGCGATGTGGGACACAGTCTCAGGTTCGTAATTTCACAGATGGTTGGCCTACATGGTGTCGCGGATATGACGCGGGCGGGACGCCAAATGCCGCCTCATTTGGGTCAATGTGACCCACTGCGATTGCAAAGTCGCGAACATACAGTGCTACAAATGTAAATATATTTGTGACATATATACAACACCATGATGAGAAGCAATTTATATAAAGAAGTTTGATGGTTTAATGTAGAAACTACTGAGGGTGTCTTGTGGTATTTAATAAATATTACGAGATTTCTAAATTATGCACTATTACTTTGAAATTTGCCAATGGAAGGACACAAGTTGAGCACTAAAATAAATAATGGCAGTATGGTGGCAAGAGTGATGAGATTTCGTCTGCAGGGACTTTGATGTAAGTCTGGTGAATTGGAGAGAATCACGTTTCGTTTGGTCGTTGGTTCTTAGTGAGACAATGTTGATGCTTCGGACTACTGTTGTATTGAGAATTTAGTATATCTAAAAATAGCTTTCGTACGAGAGTAAATAAAACCATCGAGAGGATATTTCATCTTCGACAACATTGGTATTTTTTTTTATCGAAGCGACTGGACGTTCACCTAGGCTGATAGGCCTGCTCATAACCACGTGGCGGGGGTTAGGATGGTATATGTTACAACATATTACCCTCGTCGCCTTAAGACGTACGATGGTATGTCTACACACTAGTGTTAGTGAAAGTACTAAATTTCACTTACTACAATTCACTTCAATATGGAACAGCAGTTTTTCTACACTAGTGCTTGTCGGCAGAAATAGGAGCTGCGGTGACCTACCTAGACGGTCTCCGGCAATAGACACCTACGACCAGTAATATAATAGTTATACAACCACAACGTTAAGCTACTTTAACAAGAAATGGATATAGTCTATATGTTATGGATGCGGTAAAGTAAGGTAGTTCCAGAGCAGCGATTTAAACACCAATATCCTCAGCCACAAAGGAAATGGTTAGAGTCGATATAAAAAGCAAGAAATTGTGTAGTGTGCATACTCTAAAATATCACATACATACCAATATTTTAATTTCGTTCATTTATTTATTAATTCTCGCTAATGACACTTAAGATATTAATTCTCGTTACCTCATTAATTTCACTAGCTACAACTCCCTTCAAACCGGAACACTTTAATGTTTGCACATTGCTGTTTGGCAGCGGAAGTAGAAGCTGCGGTGTACACCAGTAAATCTTTTTGATAATATAGTAATCTAAAACTAACAACTCTATAACAAGTAATGCATGATTATAGTTTTCATCTTATTAGATCAATTGAATCCAAAAGGGTGTGGAAATAATTAAAATGGATCACTAATAAGAGGTTGACGGCTTATTTTCCACTAGGTTGGCAACAAAAGCATGTAGATAATGTAACCTAACTTTACGTAAGCTGCGACAAAGGAACCCGGCTACGTAGCAGTGTGAGGCAGTGAAGTGTTGTTGAGTGAGTTAGCGATGCTGCGGAGGTTTTATCGCTAAGTCTCCGTTACCGGGTCACTATCGCTCATCGATTTTCTATTTCAGACGTTCACCTGTATACATACTGTTTATCAGTTGAAGAGCACTGTTAAGAAATGCTCTTAATAATATATGGCATGTATCGAAAGGTAAAAGTTTGAGGTAGAGAGGTAGAGATATTTTTGTTAATATATTTGTCGATTTATTTAAGCTTTCACGAAAGTTTACTACTCGTAATATCTATCAGGTCCTGAGTTAAGCACAGCTTGCATTTAACTTATGCAGGTACATAGTTCCGGTAGGTGGTAGGTCCCTAGTGCCGGAGACGTGCCTTTTTCTGCCGCCTAACAGTAGTGTGCAAACATTACTTCGTTCCGGTTTCAAGGGAGTTGTAGCTAGTGAAATTACTGAAAGCGACAAGCACAATGTGGTATAGGCATTAAGTCAGCCTACTGTAATCAAATTTTAGGTGTTACAATAGTTTTTAAATGAAAACATACAAAGTAAAGGTAATGATAAATTTATTAAGTAAAATTGCAACATATTTAAATGTTGATTATTACTTTTCCCGAAAAAGTATGAATCGAAAATCCATACTATGTTTGAGGTCAAAGGGGAGGGAAGGGGTTGACGGAAACGGAAGTGGCGCCATAAATCCGCTGTTTGAGCGCGCCCAGGAGTACTTCCGGGTGGAAAATGTGTACCTGCCCAAATATACCGTGATATCAATATTTTTAAACTATAAGAATTAAATAAATTTACGTTAAAAATAGTTAAATTTACTAGCATTGTTTTCCTGCTTAGTTCTAATATATTTTTTAAATCTTAGTAATTCCTTCTGTAAGTATAAAACAAAAGGAACTTGTTTCTTTTAGATGGAATATCGTATAAAATATAACAGTTAATATTTCGCGTGTAACAGTACCGAGGTCGTTTGTTATCTATAGCTTCACCTTCAGGTCCTATTTATTTTCAAGTCATGTAATTCATTGGTTCAAATTGACAGAGGGTCGCTTTGGGATCCCGATCGGAGATGATTCAATGAAAATTCCCGGAGGCTGCGTCACGAAGTCTAAAACGAACGTATTGAGTTTCCTTTAAATACGATCGTGTAAATTCTCCGACGTTATTTCAAATTTGATCATTGTTTTTTTCTTTTAATGTACCTTGGGAATATACTTAGTAATATATTTTATTATATACATTATATCAGACCGAGGTTCAATAAGTTAATTTAAAAAGAGTATCAATCGGTAACAGTATTAGTTCTATACAAGTATCACAACAAATATAATAACTTATTAAAATATTAGCGGTATTGAACCTTACGGACCTTTTGTATTTTAGTTTTGAGCTATTAGGAATAGAACTAAGGTACTTAGTTGGCGTACAAGACAACTATAAAGTCTTCGGGTTCGTGGCTTGAAGGTCCAGCAAAGATCCTAAAGTTGTATGAATGACTTGAGAGCGTCTGTGAACAGTGCAACTCCCATTCGATCAGACAAACATATGCAAAGCTTTGTTCCCGTTCACCATTAATTAACGAAATTATTGAATACATTTAGTATTAGTAGACCTTCAAGAAAAGAACGTATTAGTCTCTTAAAGGTCGGCAACGCAGCTGCGACCCCGCTGGTGTTGTGACTGTCCATGGGCATCAGTGATCACTTCTCACCAGGTGAATTGTTCGCACGTTTGCCTACACTTCTTATATAAAAAAAAACTAGGGTAATAACATTACTTGTATTAAAACAGCCAGCGCAATGTGTTGCTGTAAACATGTTACTTGGCTGCATATTATTATGGGCAAGAGTATCAATCTCGAAGATATTGAGGTCTTTTTGGTTATAATATGTTAAGACAATATAGTAAGCGAATTTATTACCTAAAGCTTCATTATTATAGGTCGAACATATATACATTATATATATATCACATATATATGTGATATATATCACACGTATATTCTGGTCGCTTTCTCGCCTGTGTATGTGTTGTTACAAAACAATTGGCCTCAAGAGGTGAGTTTAAAAAATATACCCTTAATTTTAATGCAATGAAATCGGAAAATGCCATGGATCCTAAATGTGTCGTTTCGCACCTTAATTATTTAAAATTAAATATTTGTATGCTTTTGTACACATTGCGGGATTACACCGATTTGTGTGCGGTTTTCGTTGTTAAATCCTAATGGGTCGCTAGAATGCGAACAATAGAGTTAAAAGGATTCATACAGTTACATGTTATAGAATTTTATTTCCATATTAACTTTTTTTTCTTCCTTTAACATTAAATAAATTAACGTTCGCGCTATGTTGATGTCAAATTTAATGAGCACAAAATTCTAAGCCACATAACCCTAAAGAATATTTAACATGTTTCTCGCCATACATATAATTCCCCCTATTTTTGAGACATGCAACGCATATTTCCAACAAAAATATTTCTGTACTGCCACATCTCGACATGCTCCGTTTTCCTTTGTGTCTCTCTGAAATCACAGAATTAACTGTTAATGAAAAGGTTTCTCTTCTTTGATATCCTTCGGCGATAAGAGTTTTATAATCACTGACATTTTTGTTATTTCTCATTCCGCAGTAAAACATTACTTACTACGTAGAAAACTGCAAGAGTAAGGAAATAAGATAAGGTGAATACTTAGTGATCTTGTGAGTTCTGTCAAAATTGCGTTCGCGTTTCTTAATAAGTTTCCTACTGGAAAATGAATTTTTTTTGGAGAGTTGGTAGCTGAAAAACGAAGCAAAGAGACGTGCGAGACCTTCACCTGATGCTGTGACACGCCTCCTTATAACAACGTGGCGCTAGGTAGGATGTTATACATTGCACTTGTGTGTAACGCACGTGTTGCACGTAAGCTCGCACGTGTTACAACAAAAACAAAAGGACAAATTAAGGGTCAGTGCGGCGTCTACTTTTATGAGTCTCTACAGTTTGATATTTCATGGTACTTGGTTTATTAAAAGTATTTTTTTTTCTAAATTTTAGAAACTTTATGTAATTTCTTATACTTTGTCGGATAGGTATTGAAATCAGGTACTTATTTAAATGCTTTATACGTATTTTTTTTTCAATAAAATTTTAAGGTTAAATAAAAATGTAAGTGTGACGCCTTATTTTTTACTGTTACGATTTTCAAAGAACGTAATTTAAAAGTTTTAGCCTCTAAGTGATGATTATTAATTTAATTCAGTAAAACAATCATTAAACAAAAATTATTACATTAAAATTTGTGTAGAATTAAATAAGAAATAAAATCATCCAATTTTTTCCTAAAATATCGGGAATTTATTGAAAAATATTTAAAAAATAAATAACTACAGAACCATTGTTTTTCGATGGGGTATTCCATACATAGATAGATAGGATACGAGCTATACTTTAGCCCCTCCAGTTATTTTACATCTATTACCTTTCATCCTGTATATGTTATGATAAATACGCCTCAGTCCTAATTCAAAGTTCAAAGAAAATTAAAGATCAACTGTGCTACTGAAATTTTAACAATAACATATTTTATTTTTATTTAACAATAACATAAGTTTAAATTCAAGTTATGTTTTTTCAAATTCATTTCCATATCAGTGTAAATATGGTCTATTGTAATGTCGGCGAACTAAGTAAGACAACGTCCGTACGTTATATTGTTACCAGGAACTGATGATACATACTACTAGTGATACATATTAGAATTCAGTTTGTACGGAACTTCGCGCTTTTGTAGTTTGCTATCATTTTGGCAGAACGAAGATTGATTTGGCCCCGATGCCGCATCATCTATCACTTCGTCCGTAAACACGTCTCGGGCTTGACAACACCAATAAGTGTCAACTGGCTGAGACGTTATGACTAGAAACTTCGATCAGATCACGTTAAGATAACTGCTAACGAAATCGATATATTTTGGATACTCGTGTTTGTATGCTATGCTTCTGACATAATCGATGAAACAACTGACGCTAGGTCTCCGTCTAGTGTGTATCACAGAGTAAATTTCCACAGTTAGGTCATAGTGTGCGTACATTACTGTATTCCAGTTTGGAGGAAAACAAACCACATGAAATAACAAAAGTTAGTATCTTATTTCACAAGACTACAGTGCTTTATAAGCATCATACCTGACGTATAACCTACTTTCATATAAGTGACCTCCCTGTTTCTTCAAATAAAAAACAGGAGGACTTTTTAAGAGACCTATTTCCAGTAGCGGACGTCGATCGGTTGAGATGATGATGATGATAAAAGAGTCTCAAGGCGTATTATTTTTTATTGACAGAACCATGAAAATATTTATTGACCAAATAGAGACGAAATTAAGTAAAGTTTTTGAAGTATATAGAGCAACGGCAAATTGAAATGGATATTTTTTGTATGTACTAATAAACAGTAATGAAGTAAACAGCCTATATTTTTTTATTCAATTAAGCGACGAGACGAATGGGACGTTCTTGATGGTAAGTGGTACGCCTGCTCATAAAATGTGGCGCTACGTAGGTTAATATATGTCGGACCACATTGCGATAGTCGCGCCTGAGAGACAAGATGTTTAGTCCCATTACCCAGTAATTACATTAGCTGTAGCACCCTCCAAATCCGAAGACAGTAAGGTTAGCATACTACTGTTTGGCGGCAGAAATAGGCGCTGCAGTGGTATCTACTTAGACGGTATCCGGTAACAGAAACGTACCACCAGTACTTGTAGCCAGATATTATTAATTCAGAATTTCAGTGGTCCAATTTCAGTGGTCCGGTATCTGCGAGTGTCTGCGCGGGATTTTCACGTTTAAATGCACCTCACCCAACGACTGTAGTTCATCCGAACAACATATCCAGCCCATCTTCACTTCTTCCACCACGTCCCGAACTTTCGTTTATTTTCTGATCCACTCATTCTTATTTTTGTACATAAGTATTAAGCGAGGCGTAAGTATTTCAATTGCTCTTTGTGCGATACGGGGTTTTTCTGCCGACTTTTCGGTAGACGTGATGGTTACCATACTATAGGACATTGGTTAAAAACTTTAGTTTTTAAGTGATACAGAGATGTCAGAAACTATTAGATATGAAGACTCAGAATTTGTCAGTGATATTGCTTTGTTAAAAGTCAGCTAAGAATATATTGTCGAGATGTTACGGCCATCAGTCGGCGGGGAACAGCATGCAACGTGTATATGTGAAATATATTCAGGATAAAATTGAAATGATATTGATAATGCGCACAAACGCCACATTTACGTGGTTAGTTAACGAGTCCTTTTACTGCTGGCGCAAAGCTCTTATAATTTTAAATGTGGGAGCGTAGGCATAAAGTGATAGTTTGAAACTAATGGAAAGAACAAAAGCTTTTCCGCTCGATGTGAAGCGGCAAAGGCGTGTGAACGAAATCAGTTCAAACACATGGGAAGCCTTTGTGACTCGTTTAATGCTATCCTGTACGCTTATGTCGCAGCTGTACATTCTATTTTTCAGTTGACACATTTTTTTTTTTAATTCTCTGTTATTATTAAATACAGACATACAAATGTATTAGGTCCTTACATATGAAATTGGCATTTTGTACGGGAGGAATGTAAAATCATTTCTTTTTTTGTAAAATATATTTAATTAAACAAAGTATGCACCGTTATCTACTCGTATTCACTTTTGCTAACTCATAGGTAGTTCATTGATCCCTTTACTACAAAAACCATGGGGGCGAGAATCGATAAACTTTTTGAAGGCAGTGGACTGCCGCATCAGAGTTGAATTTTTTTCTTTGTAAGAAGTTGTCCAAATTCCGAAAAAAATGGTAATCTGTTGGGGCAAGGTCCGGGGAGTACGGTGGATGTCGCAGACATTCTAATTGTAGCTCATGTAACTTGGTGGTTGTTTGTTGTGCTGTGTGCCGTCTTGCGTTGTCGTGAAGCAGCAGTGGTCTAGAGCGATTTACCAATCTCGGTTGTTTAGTAGCTAGTGACAATAGATAGCTGCCGTTATCATTTGGCCAGATTTTAGAATGCTGTTGAAAACGACACCGGCGCTAGTCCACCAAACACTCCCAAATTACTTTTTCTGAGTCAATTTTAGTTTAGGGCAGGATTTCGCTGGGTCTCCATGGTTCAGCCATTGCGATGTGCGCTTCCGATTATTGTACAGTATCCACTTTTCATCACAAGTTTCGTTTCAAATTCGATTTAAAATCCCTTCATTATAGTGTCTGTTGAGCAAAGTAACACAGCAGTCGAGGCGTGTTTGCAAGTTCGATTCACTCAATTCATGAGGTCCCTATCCTTCAAGTTTTTTTACTTCACGATTTGCTTCAAGTGAATTAATACAGTTTTGTCACTTACTCCGAATCTTACAGCTATCTCTGAAGTGCTTTGTAATGGATCCGCTTCCACAATAGCCTTTAACCTCTCAGTTTCCAATTTGGTCTCCGGCCGTCCACGGGGTTGGTTCTAAAGGTAGAAATTACCAGAACGAAAACGTTGAAACCAAAAACGTACCGTACCTTCCATTGCGACACCAGCACCGTACACATCATTAATCCATCGAGCTGTTTCTGCAGCACTGGTGTCACGGTAGAACGGTAGTACTCGTAAATATACCGATTTCATGTTTTCCATTGTGCGGTAATAAGCGACGCCAAAGAAAAAAATAATGAGGAAAAAACATATAAATGACTGTTTTCAAAGTTCAAATGTACCAGCTAAATGAATTTATAAATTTGTATTTGTAATTCTTAACCAAAGAGGAGATATTTCAGATCGTTAAGGTGGTATACACAACACCACATTGTGATCGTAACCTTGAGACATAAGATGTTAAGTCTAGTTACAGTAATTTCACTAATTACGGCGCTCTTTAAAACGGGAACATAGTAATGTTTCCACACTACTGTTTGGTGGCAGAATTGATGCTGCGATGTTATTTATCTAGACGGTCTCCGGCAACAGAGACCTACCACCAGTTATATATGGTTTAATATTATAAACGGAAGCATACTTTAATCAGACTGAAGTAGAAATATTATTGGAAGTTAACGTATCGGAAAAACTTTTAAGCTTTTTTAGAGTTGAATTGATTATGTCGAAGTTACTATGACTTCTGTTAACGAATATTTATAGTTTGTTAGGTTTTTTGCTAATGCAAAGAACTAGTTTTAATTATGATTAACCTAAATGGAAACTGTTACGTTTCGCTACACATACAACAGTGTATGGATAATTACTTCCTACCTGTTATAATAGAGTTCATTGAAAATGGACCAGAATTTCATGATAGATTAGACTAGGAAACTTTTCGATTTATAGTATACCAATTAAAATTTTTTCATTATGTGTTTCATGAAATTATTAAAAACAAACAAAAATTAAAATTCAGTTTCCTTCAAGGTCTTTTTAGTGGAAACGCGCTAATAATGTATGTATAAAGATTGAGTCTGAAAAATGATCCTTAATAAAAAAAG
The DNA here is from genome assembly GCA_029034505.1 of Ornithoptera priamus. NCBI lineage: Eukaryota > Metazoa > Arthropoda > Insecta > Lepidoptera > Papilionidae > Ornithoptera > Ornithoptera priamus. The sequence continues at coordinate 3,931,385 of JARDWD010000827.1, forward strand.
ATGCGTTTGAACAGTACAAGTAGTTGCAATGTTTAGAAGCTCGCGTAAGTGCTGAGGCCCGTCGCAGCTCGCCCACAGAGCCCAGGGCCTTGGGGTATCTATAATTCCCATCTCCTGGTACAAAGCTCCGTTGATTACGTCGGCAGCCGCGGGCTACGCGGCCCGCCCGTCTGTACGCAGCCTAATGCGTTCCGCCCGCTCCTCTAAAGCCTTTATTTTACGATCGATGACAGATTGCAGGGTTTACCAACCCGGATTATTTTGGTAAAGAGAGTAGTGTGCCGTGATGTGTAATTTTAATCCGGGCCCCTTTGAAGCTAATGATATGTTAAGTTTGCATTGAATAAGCTCGTATTAACAAACACTGGATTATTTGCAGTGTACGGGATAAATAAGCTCATTCAGCTCTTAATACAAAAAACAGTAATATGTATATATATAACATATTATGGATTCGAAATCCTTTTATAATATTGAATTCTATTTAGTATATCACAAACGGATAAATTCCATTATATGATAAAGTGAAACTGTTGTCGACGCTAATCAGTAGTTTTCGTATTTTTATTTATACAGTAGTCTCCTCTACAACACGGTTGATTATATCCGTGTTATAGGAAACACGGTGTAGGAGTATTCTCGCCTGATCCTAAATAACGCGTTATGTACCAATGATTCAAGTTTAAATATTCTCGTTGAAGAGGAATATTAAGAAAAAACTACGTTAGGAAAAAATAATATAAAATATAGTCAGAAATATAATGTGTGAAATCCCTGCATTATATGGGGGAATACCTGTGTTATACGAGAGATTGAAATCGCGTAATATGAAAATTTATAGTTATAATAGGGATTACTGTACTATAATTGTTTACAGATCCCAATATTCCATTTTTCTATACTTCGAAGATCATATAGCAAATGTAAAATAGTTTAGATATACTGTCACAAAAGCTTAGACTTTTTTAGTTACCTTCTTTTATGTTTGTACATAAAGAAGTATGATCGATGTTGTGATTGTAATGTGACCCGGAAGTTGAAAGCGAAGTATGAATAAAAAAGAGAAATTGCTTTGATATTATTTATGTTTATCTTCTTATTAAAGAGCCTAGTCATTTTTTTTCGGGCGCATATTTAATTCGTGCGGTTTTTGTTTCGGAATATTAATGGCAGGAGCGATCGCCTTGTTGCCGGGTTATTGTTTCGCTGAATGCGTTAAAGTTGGCGCTATCGGGTGATGGATGGCCGGGTGTAGTATCAATCTTTGTCGGATCCAGGCTCATTGTCGTCTGCGTCGCCTTCCTTGGCGTAAAATCGTTTCGTAGCGTCTACAACGCCGACACAGCGAGTTGATTAAGGACATCTGTCAGAATCTATCTACATGTGATATTTCTTTTTTTTTATTAACGTTCATTCTTTCGCTGATGACTAGTAATATGTTATACAGTGACGTTAAATCTACTAATAGAAAATTTCATTACTATAGAAATGATTCAAATGTTTTTTTTAATTGAAAATATTGTAGTGCTTGACCACAATTCTTCCTGGTGTTAAGTGTTAATGTGGTCCGTGGTGGTAAAGAGCTCTGGCCTATTACCAGGCTATTTACTATTTTCTCGAAGACACCCTCATTGTATTTATACGGGGTTCTTGAGGCCGACAAGTTTTCCTACTCCTTTGCTGTTCTTATCAAGAACGAGGAGCTGGAACTCTTTGTCGCCAACTGGCGATGTTAACTACATAGTGATGGCGACTTGTGCGTCTAGTCGTTCAGTAAAATAAATTAACACTAAGAATTAAATATATAAAGGAAATAGCTGGAGGAGAATGTCATAAATATACATACAAATGTAGTAAGTCTAGAATCTAGTCGTAGAGTCATAGTGTAGAAGTCTACAGAGAACGCAAATTTTAATTAGCCTCTGAATCATTTCATGATTAGTTAACTTGGACTTTACGACTCTAGGGAAACTATTACAGTTGTTTCTAATGAAACTTGTCATGAGATAGAGATTCCTTTCATTCATCCCTTTGACGACAATATAATATTTTATGCAATAAAGTTGTAAATATATTACATAAACTTGTATGTCCTTACGAAAACAATCGCATCATTAATATAATGATGTGGAAATTAGAAAAACTTTAGAGCGGGAGCAGAAGCTTTAAAACTATTTTCAATAGTCCATTGGGGTAAAGAAAGTAGAGAAAAAAAAAGTATTTGTGTGCAATAATTTTTTGCACCAACATAATGAAAGTTGTGCTGTTGTGTAAACATTCTACCTATGGTTATTATTCATTGTTACGAGCATACGAGTCCGAAAGTCTTGTTTAGTTGAATAGAAATATTATATATGAGTTATATATTAACATAATATATTAAATGCCACTTTGGGTCAGTGTTATGGGAAATGGCCCAAATCCCTCCATGTAAACCACCACAAACGACGGCCCATAGTGCCGCGCGTTACCGGAGGCTATGCTGACTGTGGACCGATCGATGTGGAAATCTTTGACGGAGGCCTATCTCAACCAGTGAATGTGTATCGGATGATGATGACGATGATTAAATATATGTAAGATGTACGAACAGAATAAAGCTTTATTTGGAAATAGCTATTACTATCCCGTCAAGCTCGACACCATGTATTCAAGTCACACCCAGCTGCCCGGGCGGTCCTCACCGCTCTCGGCGAAGATGCGAAGGTGATCCGAGGACGGGCCCGAGCCCTCCTCCCATGACCCTGATAGTCATTGCCGCCATCCGACGCGTACCGTGTGCATCTTAAATTCATATGTATATTTATCTATGTATATATTTAAGTTACACCCCCTTTATCTCTACTCTTCTAGCACTATCCATCTCTTCAACCCTTACGTATCCAATATTTTCTCACCTTTCTCCTTTTGACATATTAGTTTATCCATATATATATATATATGTGTATGTTTATTTATTTTTTTATGTTTTGATTTCAGGTTTATGTTTTCGTGTTTATTGTTTTTGTATTTTTGTGTTCATTTAGTTTTGGTTTAATTGCAATTTTATTTTTAGTTTCTTTTCTTCTATTTTTTAATTATTTAACTCGCGGATACCAGATCGTGAGCCCTGAGTCCGATGGAGCCGCAATGGTTTCCAATAAAACTGCGGCGCATACATCACCATAAAAAAAAAAGCTATTAGTAAGAAGCTTCAATGAAATCCTTAGGTTTGGTTTCTTGTTAACATAACAGACAAACCTTGAAACTTGTATAGCACATAACAAAATTTGGTCCTAATCTCGGCAGAAATCTATCAACTTGTACACAAAAGGGTTGACGGTTTAATTTATAATTCATGAAATCTGTTCCTTATTCTAGTTGTATTGCTTATTAATTATTCAATACTCAAAGATTTTATACTATTGTTGGAATATTTATTGCGTTTGTGATGATTAATATTTAGTCAATATTGTGGACTTAATTCATGTCATAATAGAATGAATACGTAAAGTACAGGTTGTAATGAAATATAGGTTTTGATGCTACTATAATCAAATATATTTCATTCTGGAGCTGCTACTCATTCCGTATATTCAATTTATTAAATAGGAATCTTTAAAGTTTCTTTCGATAATTTTCCGTGTACTAGGTATATGGTAAATACTTTCAATACTAAACGAAACATTTCAGCGAGAGGTAGATCAAAGGTAAACAAATCTGTAGCGCCCCAATTTGGATTTGGATTTTGGTTACAGTCCGAAATGAAAATGTTTAAAGAACTCTTTACAAGATCAAAAATATACAGATAAGTTGTACTAAGTATCGGTGGTATAAATTAATCGCAGCATCGACGATTGTTCGTGGTAGACATCTCCAGTTTGCGAACAAAGAGGTTAAACTATTCCTTTTTTGATAAAAACAGCAAGGAAATGAAACAACTTGACAGCATCAGTATTGCCGTCGAAATATGATGTTGGTGCCATCAAAAAAACAGTGAATAAGCTGTCACTAGGTTTGTGGTATGTGTGTCAAAGTGAAACACAGTAATGTTTATCGGCAGAAATAGAATCTGCGGTGGTACGTACCTACATGAACGGTCTCCGACAGTAGAGCCTTACCACTAGTAAAGTGGTGATCCTGTACCATGCAAATAATTCCGCAACAGTTATCTAAAGGCTGGTTTAATGACACTAGAAGCCGAAGAGCGTTCCGAAGTAGTACAGCTTGTAAACCAATCAATTTCAATAAAAAGTATTTCGCTGAGGAATCTGTGTTTCAATAGTGGTTAAGAAGCCAAGATGTTTATTCTTGTGTAAGAGAGAGAAAATAGATATATGAATTTTTCCGTTAAGTAATAGGGAGAAGCAGGACAATTTAATATAGAATAGAGTTTTATATAAACATACTAATCAGTATATGAGATAGCGGTGTACTTTACTAAATCCTGTACATTGCGCGGTGTACATGAGTTTTCACTCAGGGCTGTCGGTCGGAGCACCGCGGGCACTAGTCTGTGTAGTTACTTCCGTCGAGTTCATGTCCGCTATGTGGCCGTCTGGGTCAGAAAATGCTCCGGGTGTTTTTCAGCGTCGAACAAAGCTTTGTATTACTACACTGAAGTGAAAGAAAGAGTGACATGCTGTTTTAAATTGTGGAGTTTATATTGGATTCGGCCGTGCGATCTAATAGGTGTCTGAAAATATTATCTATTTCTCTTAGTTTCATTGTTATTCTTTAATCAACAGTATAACAAACAATCAAATTTAAATTGTATATACAGTGCAGACTTGTCTTTGGTTTAATAATCAAGTCATCTTGTTCTTACTATTGTTAAAAAAGCTAAAGGTTGCAGCCTATGGACATCTATAACAACGAGTTTTAGAAGTATTAATGATCGGAAATATAAGTAAGTAATGTATTTAACTTGGTTATGAACTGGAATCACAACATTGTTTGGAAGTAATACCATAAATATATAATATTAAGTTATAATACCAGACCGATTCTATTTATTGTCTTTGTATTGATTAATGTACATTTATTTGATCTTTAGACAATTCACTTCTATATCTTTCAAATGCCTAAATATTATAATTTTAATTGTAAATATTTTATGTTATCTGGATGACACAGTCTTTATATAAAACATGGGATTAACCTAATATTTTTTATGAGGAAAATCTGACAGAGCTAACGGGTAAGTATTATTGATGAAAAAACTACGAGACATAAGTTAAAAGCGTAAACAAGACTATGCAAACATAAAAATGAAGTTTTATTCATGTGGGACATCCACCCTCTTTATGGACCGACGACCTCGTAAGAGCGACCGGATACGGACGGGGAGGAATAAAGCACCGCATGTGGACGAGATCTTGGAGAAGGCTTGTGTCCAGCAGTAGAAAAATAAAGGCTGATGATGAGATGATTTCATATATAGATTTAAGAGGAAATATAAATTGTGGTTAAAGAGACATAATTGTTCATTGTTTTATTGAAGCAGCATTAAACGAAGTCGCGGAGTGTATCTCGCTTTGAATATTAATTTTCCTTCTGTTAAATTCGCAAGTGCTGCAATAAAACAGCTAGAAAATTCCGAATTAGAATATCATTAAAATATTTAACAGCCTTTCATTTCTCTGTTAAAATTTCCGCTAACGACTTCGTCGAGTACACCAAGTTTATTTATTCATAAAGGTGAAATTTTCTAGATAACCCTGGACGGACGATAATGTCATGCGACTGTTACTGGATTCGCTGCATTCGTAATGCATGCCCCAACTCACCCCTTTACCATTTGCTACAACTCCAGCCCACCATTATACTTGCAGATATCTCGCTGTCGTATGCTACCAACAAACTTCTGAAATATCACCGGCGATGGTCCCCTAATATATTTCCTATAAGATTTTTCGAATTGAAAAAAAAAAGAAACTCTGAAGATGTGATATAGTTGACACTAGTTAAAATTACTTACATTCTACACCTCTACAAATATGTAACAAATAGCTTCACTGGTGGTAGATCTTTGTTGCCAGAGATCAGTTAAGTAAATTCCATTGCCTATTTCTGCCGCCAAACAGAAGTGCGCCTACATTACTGTGTCCCGGACTGAATGGCGCTGCAACTAGTGAAATTACTAGGGTATCTAGATCTCTCATCATCGTTTGTCTCAGACGACGAGCGCAATGTGATGCTGTGTATATCATTCTAACTTGCGCCACGTTCGTATAGGCAGTATCATATATCATCAGATAATCGTCCTTGTTTCATCGCTTAATTGAATTAAAAAAATATAAATTTTATAAGAAAAATTGTTACAAATGTTTTTTGTTTTAATCAGTGTCGTTTTATGTTTATACTTACTTGCTAAAGTAAGTAGTATTGAAAAGCTGAGAGTTTTAATTTTTAAATACCACAAAGTAAAGAAACGAGATCGACATTAATGTGTAATGATACGTTGAGTTAGGATGATTGAAATTACATTGGACATTAAACCACATTGTGTTAGAATAGAGACACCGGATGCGAGTCTAGTTATCCCAGCAATTTTATTAGCTACAGGGACTTTTAGACTAGAACACGAATATTTGCAAAGTGCTGTTTGGCGACAGAAATGAAAATTGCGATGGTAGTTAGACGGTATCTGAAATCAGAGCGGAACGACCAGTTAAAAAAGGTCTATCTAACCTCAGTGATCGTCACAAAGTATAAATCACGCGACCCCGCCAAACAACTGTCCGTGAATGAATACTTTTCCAATTAAATCGTAGCCTTTTTTTTTTAATTAAACGAGAGCTTTAAGCACTCACAGCTCATTGGGTTCAATAGGGCCACCGCTTGGTCGTTCTCCCCTCTAATACCAATTGACATTTTCACGGCGGTGTTAAATGTGAAATATTTCATTAAACGTTACCGCATTTAAACGACATGGGTAAGAATTTTTTGGGTTCATTTCAACTATAGATTAACTTTATAAACTATTTTTTTTTCAATTCAATAACTAAGTTTCTTTGACTTATTTAATTTTTATTGAAGACTTGAATTCTATTAGATATTTAACGCTGCTCTCTTATTTTTATATACATATATCCTAGCTGTTCCCCGTTTGCCATAGCAAGTGCATGAATAAAACGAAATTAAAATGTTTGTTTATAAAAGTCAACTGAAAATAAATTATTAAGGATCTATGAATTTTAAAACATAAATAGCCTACAAAAATCTACAAATTATTCCGCGTCGAATGGTGATGTTCCCATGTTGAAACATTCACCAGGTTTTACGTGATTGGCGAAAAAAAAACTCTTTCCCATTATATATAATAAGAAAACATTAATTGAAAATATTAATTTCTCCACGATCCATCAGAGAGTCGGTAATAATGCAGCGATGGTTCGACGTATTTACATCGCGCCGTTTGTTGCAATACGATTAATAATTCAACTGCAGAATTCTCGTCACGTACTTACGGCCGCAATAATTATTAACGCTACATGCAGTGTCCATACGCGGACGGTTTTCGAAACAGTCGACTTTTAGAGAGTTCGTTAATTTTAAGTGGACGCGCCGACAGTATGGCCGGTGCGAAATGACGCAATCGTTTTAACCACTCCCGCATCCATCTGAGATCCTATCAACAATAATGAGGATCGATCGTGTCACATTGTGATTAAAATTGTCCATGGCCTAATTGACATTTAACTGGTAACTATATTTCTCAAACTAAATTAACTAATACGATAATAATTCAGCAGCCTGTAAACATGAACTACTGGACGTCCAAATAGTCTCAAAATAATCTCTTCGTTGGTCTCTTTCATGCGCTGTCCAGTCCCAATGGTTTTTACGACATTTACCTGATCACTATCCTTGTGGTAGGCTTTTCAGCAATTGTAAACTCATTCGAATAGTATGCTCTGCTTTTGACTACTACTCATTAAATGTTTTGAACGTTATTAGATAAGTATTATTACTATTATTATATCGACTATGGTTTTATAATTTGAAAGCGGAAACGATATATACTATATAGCTTGAAACCAACACCTGAAGTGACTACGGCCACTCTGTCAAGAGTGATACCGACAAAGCAAATAAGAACGATATATATATATACATATCAATTGTATAGGATATGACCAGAGATTTATTGCCTTATCGCAAGGTCTGCGAAACTATTTGACGTAAACACAGTTAAGAATGGATTTTGCTAAATTTCTTCCCTAAAAGGAGTTGCAGGAGTTTTAATAGCGAAAGGGAATATCTCTGATAAATTTCAAGTGTAAATTTCAAATTTAATTCTATATAAGTGCAAGCAAAGTAGGCGGTGCAACAGCTAGTTATGTTAATAAATTAAATGCTGTTATATATATACCTTACATAATAATTGTTTTTGTTCCAGACGATACAGTTTATGTATAGAATATTATGAGTACTGTAAAAATAGTAAATTATGATGACATAATTAATAATAGGGCTGTAAGGGACCCCGCGCAACAACTCGCGGGATCAAAGCTAACCTCATCTGATCGTAGTGCACCCTGCTAATTAATAAACGAGCCCCTGGCTCCCACGAACCCGCATTTGGTCAACGTGGTGGGAAATGGCCCAAGTCCCCGTATAGTCCCTCTCCGTTCTTGTGGGAATTTGAGAGAGGCCTATGTCCAACAGTGGACGTCTATCGGCTGTTGATGAATCAATAATAAATTTAAGTAAATATTCAAAATGATAAATTGCTGTTACCTATCACTTCCTGTTTTAAAATGTTTCTTACCTTTCGCGTTTGGTATCGCGGAGTGTTTACGTATCTATCTCAACTTAAATTGAAACGTCAGATATCATCTTTATTCTCAATGGATAAAAAGGGTTATCTAAAAGCTTTCGAAAGTATACGTATACTTTTAAACTCTTACAATTATGAACTTGACTTCTTATATTTGTAACATACGGTTTTTTTAACAACTGGCCACAGACTTTACTACAAGGTGGCCAAGTAAGGGCCAATCTAAAGTTTATAAATCCAGCGCTTTGTTGAAATGTCCATCGTTTCCGCCGCCGGAAGGGTGATCAGCGCATGCGTCGCTCGTACATCCACCCTCACACCCCGTCGTCAGCTGACGCCCACTGAAACGCTTTTAATACGACTCGTGCGTGTGTTTGTGTGCGTGGCTTATCTAACACTCAGCCGAACGGCTTTGCCACACGTCCGCATGAATGGGAGAGAGGCGCGATCAATATTTCAGGGTCTCCATGCACATGAACTTATGAAATTTTTACTAGTCACATAATGTCATATAGAATTAAATCACCATCATGAAATTTCGCAAATTTTTCCTAGGACGCTCTTGTTGCAATTACCGTAGCAGATGAACGAGAAAAATGCTTCACTGAAATTACAGTAGTCGTAGAAACATTTAATGAATAGCAAGAAATTAATAAAAACAGAGTTAGATGTGGTGAGGTGGTAGGAAGAAGCTTCTTTAGTTATTTATAACAAAAATTCCAATTTGCCTTTTTTGATTAACAAATATCATAATAACTGTTATCTAAGTAAAACATTTCCTTTCTGATAGTAATCTAATAATACCTATTATCAAAATGTATTATTACATCAGAGAGGAATTGTTTGAATAAACTATACACATATACGAGTTACATCTATAGATCTACATGACACGTAAGTGCAAAGTTGCTAACAATTGCATCTTTGTTAGAAACTTAAACAGTATACAAATGACCAAGCAGAGACAGTTCTAGACATACAGCACAACAGATAAAGCGATAAGAATGTAGTCATAGCTAACAATGATCAACAAACAGTATGATTATGAAACGTTTATGGCAACATAATAGAACCGTAAATAATAATAAGTTCTGAGGAAACAGTGCGAAAAGTTGAGAAATATAAGATTTTTTTTTTTAAAAATAAAATTACGAAACGGCAAATAAAATACAGTAAAAGGAACGTAAAATTAATTCAATTTCGATATCTCGTTTTGTTTTGCGGAAGGTTGAGCTAAGCTCAAGTTAATTGAAATCGATTAAAGTAGGCTTCAAAAGATCGGATTTCATTTATATTCTATAACAATTATTTGCGCAGCTTCTGGTAAGTATTTTAGATTTAGCGATTTGTGTTGAGGAAGCTTGTGAAAACATTTGAGTTACTTACGCCGGTGCGTGTTATATTATTTATAAAGTTTCTAATACAAATGAAATCCAATTCTTATTTACTTACACCCAACGACTTAAATTTCAGCCAATTGAGAACTGAAAATAATAACTTCAGAAATCAATTATTAATACAACAACCATTCCTATATTTGAATGCAAGTGTACCTTGGAGTCCTTCGCCAAGTGGCAAGACTCACCTGAAACTGAAGAAATTACGTTTATTTACATACTTGTTATATAAGGCAATATTAGAAATGTCAAATAGTTTAAAAGACAACTACAAATTAATTATCAAGCGATTTTTAAAAGATATTGCTTATGTATGATATATTATGTACCAGAATCAGTGCATCAAGAGGTGCGTTTCTATCGTGTTATACCCCACATTGAGGGGTTAAGTTGCAATAAGTATATGTACAAGCAAACGGATATTAACTCGTGGTTGTCTTTTAAGGTTCTTATGAAAATCATTTATTACGTATACCTGACACAATAGTTGGAAACACATATAATGCAGAAATGTTTTTTCTTCTCCATTTAGTATTTAAGTATTATACTTAAATACTTTAATATTTTCGCACACAGTGCATTAGTGAATGGAAGATTGTTAATGCTGTAAATAAATAAGTTATCCACTGTACTAAACTAAAACATAAATATCTATAATCAATGTTGAGTAAGGTTAAGGCAACGCGGGACTGATCTATGTGGAGATTTTTGGGGGAGGCCTATGTCCAGCAGTGGGCGTCTATTAGCTGATGATAAAGGTCAAGTTGATTTAACATATTTTTCATAAAATGTTCTAACAAGAATCCAAATATCCAAGAAGTTATATTTTGTATACAATTAATATCTTTTTGTCATAAAATAAATTTGAGGAAGAGTTATATCACAGAATATCATGTTATGAAATTTCTCCAATTAATGAAATTTATAATACGGGAAATTTTATCGAAGTAGAATCGAATAAAATCTTGAAATTTTCAAGATTTCATATTGACCAGAGAATGGTAAGAATCGCTTCGAAATGATAACAACTTAGCAAGTCTCTGTAAGTTTTTATAATATTTCTATCTATGCAATTACCGTAGCTTCTATCATGATAACCTCTACGGCAAAATATAAGGCGATAAGTCAAAAATGGTTCGCTATGATACATTGCCATTATTACTTCACTGCCAATATCATCTCCATGTGAGATTTCCTCCTTAGATTTATTACCCTCAATGCAAATATTATCCGCGATGTATATTGCTGGCTCGGGGAGCCAGGATTACCAATGTGACAAAATGAATGATTCTTTTACGGTGACAGCTATGAGCTTTAGATTACTTCTAATTGATTTTATATCTTTCGTTATCTACAGTTTGCGTGAGTGAAGTATAATAATGAAAAAAAAAATGTAGTTAACAATGGCCACTTCACTACTAAGTGATGAAGTAAATCCATTTAAAAGCATACCGTTGTAGTTAATGGATAATGATCGGTAAATCGAATTTGTGCCGTGCATTATCTGCGGAACAATGCGATGGAACTAGCGTGGTGTGATTGCAGATTGGTACATCAGAATTGTATTAAGCGGGAGTGAGCTGACCAAGCACCGGTGGGGTAATCAACCAGCTCCCGAATTAATCGGCATTATTGATTCTGGATTAATTGGGGCATTGCCGTAGGTTCGCAATCGCTGCAGTCGAATCGCTAGGACAATCTGCGGCTCGGAAACTTATCCTCGGCCACGGAATCGTTCGGTGAGACAAAGTTTGTTCGACTGATAGTAATAGCTCGGAATAATCTCTCGATGTCAGTTTATTACGATAATTTACAATCAAAATTTCAGCAAGTTGATTTAACGGCGAATATCGAAATGTTATCCCGAAAATGATAATTATGTTACTTCGGTGTATTAAAGCAGTAAATCAAGAAGTTACAGCAGTTACAAATTATTCCCCAAAATAAATATTACCCATATATATTATATAGGTAACTAAAATTTGCTGAATTAATAGTTAAAAATGCATGTTTGGATAGTTAACGGGGTCTGTGTATTAATGTCAAAGTAGTATCTTTCTAAGTAAATATTTTAAATCAGCCTGTAAAGGCAAAGATTCTTTAAATTGCATCAAGAATTTATTGTTTAGGACCAGATTACTAATATGTTATAGTAAAAATATAACAGAAGTAAATAATACATCTATGAAAAGCGATGTATAATATGCTATATTCCAAGTAAACGAAAAAAAATATTAATGTATTAAAAAAGTTAGGATAATACAGATATATTCTAACGAAGCTAAAAACTTATGATTCGTATTTATTAAAAAATTAATTAATTATAAGGTATGAATAGATCATTATAACACAAGCCATATAAGTTATTTCCAAAGAGTATCTTCGTAAATAAATTTTCATTAGTTTATACGAAATTCTCTTTCTGTACTACAGTAGACCGTTGGGTCGGAATTGATGTTGAAAATTACTTTCGAAAAATGAAAAAAAATATATACACGAGGCAGTCACAAACGGACTACGAAAGTAACCTAATTACGAGGGTCCAAGCGGCTCCATAGTCCTATGGACCTTCAGTTAGTTTATTTTCAGATTGAACATTGAGCCTGTTAACAAAGTTTCGTTAAAATTAGCAATGCACGTTTATAAGCGTAGATATTCGTTATCTATGGACTGTTGGACATATCTATCAATAAATAGCTCTTTATTGTAATTTGTTTTTATCTTAACTTATTATACTTATTGCTTAAATCATAAGTATTCATTAAATTAAGTAATTTAAACAAAATATCGAATCGTTTCAAAAATTCCATGTAAAGTATAATAGGCTCGTTGTGATTTTTTGATTTAAATGATGCTTGAGATTGATCTATGGAATAAATAAGATGAGAGTAATACTATGCAATAAATCTCTGAAATTTTACTTAATTAACTTAAAATTCTCTTTTATTTTCCTTTTTTTATATAAGCATCATAAATAGTTACAAAATTTTCGTTAACTGTATGACATTTTGTTAATATATAGTTTAGTTTTTGATAAAATATTTATGTGAATGTGTAAGAGTAAATGATGTATTTTTGCTAGACATATTTGTATTGTACCAAATGGGATAGTTATATGGTATTACGTTACAGTATGTAGTTGTAATCGGCTTTGGAGAGGCTGCCGAAACAGCCAGCGAGCGAGCAGTCGCATCACCGTCACTGAAATCCTTTTCAGCGACAGGATGCTTAATGATTTATATCTTTTTGCGAACAAATCACTCGTCGTTTCATGTTAAATAAATTGTTCATTTATTACCGAGAAAATGTAGTTATTTAATTAACATAGTTATGGGAAAATCTGTTAATTTATCGTTTCCTCGTATCAATTAATATTCCTACAACTATATGACGATATATTATATAAAACGATTATATTTAAATATACTTTTTAAGTTTTATAATCGACATTTCATCTGAACTCTAACAAAAGAGGTAAAAGAGGATGTTATAAAAAATAGGTATTAATCCAGCGAGTTATATATAACCATATATATATATATATATTATACATACATGTGCACTTTTCTAAATACCAAAATGTCTTCTTAACATACTGCTGGAGAAACAATACGTTTTTTCTGTATATTATTATATATAGTATTACTTTGTGTATTAATATATTTTAACTTGATTTTTACATTGGTTGTATGCGGTATTTACTATTCTATTAATTTTCTAACTTGAATGATTTCTAACGAATTAAAATCAATATATTTTCGCTTAAGTTTCCAAAATAAAAATTTTAAGAGTAACACAAACGGCCGCGGACCCTCCAATAAAGGCCCCACACAGCGATTGCGGTTGGTTTTATTGGATATACGATTCCATTCATCACTAGAAATGACTAAAGTGAACAATGTTCAAACACGTTTCGATCGAATGGCTCGTGCAGGTGAAAAGGCAACAGAAAATGATTAAGTTGACACCGCTGATGTCCCATCTGTCGACAATTGCTCAACAGCGAGGAGATAACGGTTTCCTTGGAACAATGCGCTAAGTTTACTGTTATCAGAACAGAGTATTATGTGAATGAAGCAATGTGTTGCTCGAACTTCGCAGATAAAGATATCTCTGTACTTCATGAAATTAAGTTCCTAAACACAAAACATCCTAACGTCGTTAATGAAATCGTTACAAATTTCCAATCCAGAAAAGCTATACAGTTTGAAAAGGATGAAAGTTTCACGAAGAATTAAAAAAACCATCTTAAGAAAAAACATTGTCTCGTCCTAAACTTTAATCTTATAGTTTTTGTTTGATTATTTTTGAAAACTGGGATTCTGTTTATAGCAAGAGATAAAAACAAAAAGAAATTCGAAGTAATGAAGGGAGAAAGCATTGACTAAATTCAAAGTATTTGTATTGAACGTATCTAAATATAGACAGTCTGAATGCTGGGTACATTTAGAAGAATTTAGCGTTTTCTTTAAGATCATTTAGAAAGTTAATATTTTCTTCTTAATGGTTGGACACAAAAATACCAAACGCGACAATCTCTTGCCGAAGATAAAGCACCAAAGATGTTAGTTTTTCCCACGGGTCTAGAGAACAAATGGGAGAACATATCGCACATGTCCCTTACAGTTAAATGTACACATTTGTACCGAGCGTTCAGCGTCATCTGCAGCTAAGCCTTGGATTTCTAATGCAAATACATTCATCAGTGCTAATGCACAGGAAGTAATCAGTCGGGGCAAACATGGCGGCGTGGGTATAAATCAAACTGGATTAGGCCGATTAAGGGTGTAGTTGAAAGAATGGTATTAAAGTGGGTGCTTTTTTAACGCGAAATCTTTAGATTTAACCAATTAATAAAACTGTAATTAATGAAAAACACTTATAGTTCAGAATCATTAATCAATATCTCTCAATCCCTTTTTTATTGCGATTTTAAAGCGGTGAGTTACTTTCGTCGTTACATATGTTTTCAAGATATAGAGCGGTTACTGAACTAACAAAAAATATATTGAGCTTTCAAATAATGTTTATGTTTATATGCTTAATAATAATAATTGAGGCAATCTGAATATTGTTACTCAAAAGTTGCCACAAACTCTCAATAGAAGAGGGCACCAATTTAGCAGTGTTTTAATACAAATAATGCTTGATGAATTCAGCCGGGCTCTCGGGAAAAGTTGAGAACGTTCTGAAAGACTTTAGATCCGTCGTGGACTTTAAGTACTGTTGTTTTGCATCGCATTGTCAACACGGCCGAGGGTTGGTTGAAACAAACATAATTATTACAATTGTTACATATTTTTTTTTGCATAATTAATCACGCGAAACGAGAATAAGAAAGAACTGAATATGAAAAATGCATACATGAATAAATCTTTGTTTTAAATTATAGACTCGACACTTACTAATTACGAATAACGGTCTCACTGTAAGATGATAATAAGGCTCGATATTTGTGTTGTAAAATGGATAGAAAATATAACAGATATGTTTAAAGATACAAATAGGGGTATCTCTGTAGGGTCGGCAACACGCTCAGTGTTATGCCTCTGGTGTTACTGGTGGTCATGGGCTGCGGTTACTGCTCAACATCAGGCGTGCCGCATGCCTGTTTGCCAAGTGGTATAAAAAATGGATATTGAGACACTACTTTATACAGTAACTAATAAGTTGTTTAATTCATTGTTATATAACTATCATGTGATTGTAGAGCGTAATTTTGTTTGATTCTTATCATGCGCGTACTAAACCTTGGAAATCGCTGGAAATATCTTGTTCAGGAATACACTAAAATATTTAGATGAGACTGACGGAGGGCGCGATCATGCCATGTCAAAAGCGTTGCTTTGAATTATTTGGACGTTGAAAATGTTTAATATTTCAACAATCAGTCGCTCCACTCCTATTAAGTGCGAAAGCTAACTTCCATCGGGCAATTAACGGAATTTGCAAATCAAATTTCAAGTCGTTAACGGCTAAGAAAAAAAAATATAGCGAGAGTAGGAAAAAAGATTAAAATACAACGAAAAGTAAACACCAACTGCTGAATAAGATAATGTTTAACTTCCACCGCGTTTTAAAGAATGAAAAATTTCCAAGGAACTTTCAAACTAATTTCTTGAAACGCAGGTTTAAATAGATGGTATTGTGGTTTCAGCTTTCGAAAATTTTAAAACAATGGCTAATTTACGTTTATTCTTTACCCTCTTACCGACGTAAGATGGTTCGTGTTTTCAACATTTTTAATACTGGTTCTACTCTTTAATTAGTTTTCATCGTGATTTTTTCAAGTGGCTAAACGCGTAGATGCATAGATATACCTGAAACAAAAGAAAGTTTATTAAAAAAAAGTACTTTAATGATTCATAAATAATATTAAGCGGAAGTTCGGGCACACATTTTATCCTAACGAATGTAAATTCTTTCAATTTGCTTTGAAGTATATATATTTAATATAATAGGTTTTCCTTGTTCGCCAATCACATGAAAACTACTGAAGGTATCACGGAGACATTTATTTTTTGACTGTTATAAGTCATTTATCATTTTATTTTTAATTGTTTTAACATTTTAATTTTATATTATTCATGCGGTTGCTATAGATAGTCACTTGCAGTTGCGGTTGCACTCAAGAAATATTTCAGACAAATTTCAAGTCGAAATCTATATTACGGCTAGCATAGCGGGCGGGGAACAGCTAGTTGTATATATAAGACAGTTGTATCTTAATCTTTTTAGGAGAAATTTTGAAGAAAATATGTATTACAATTAGTTCTCAAATATTTCAGAAAATCAACTCTATTAATTCAAGTGGAAGGTTAATAAGATAACAGGCGGAATTTGACATGAGTGTAAAAAAACTGTTGTGTTCGTTTACCAGAGCCATTTATAAAATGATTAATAGTTACAGTAAATTTTACAAGTTACGTTTTCCATGACTACAGCGCCTTTCAAAGGTAAACGTAATAATGTTTGGAAACTTCAGTTTAGTTGCAATAATAGGCGCTGCGGTAATACATATTTAGTTGCTCTTCAGCAATAGAGAACTATAATTTGTTAAAGTTTATTATAACGATAAGGTTCATTGTAATATTAATCGTCAGAAATGAAACACCGAAGATAATAACGGCGGCAGGGAGAGCCGCAATATTCACCGCGCAGTGAACAAATACGTATAACTCGCGGGCAAATACACCACGGAGCAAATATCACAGTCGCATTTTTATGTTCCGTAAGCGATTCAGACATTTCTCATAACATCGCCCGAGATGGGAGCCTCGGCAAGTAACACAAGACACAGCCGAAGGGACAGATTGAATGGGGAACGAATATCTTTGGCCGCGGAATATCTTAGATGGAAAATAATCGACGCCGGCGCGACATCGGCCGTTATTTTTATTGGAATATCGTCCATGAATATCGCAAACTGAAGTTTCCCAATTGAAAATCTATCTTTTGAATTCATATATTGATGCATGATTTATACAATATTTTCTCACAAAAGAAACAGAAACTAAAAAAATCTATATTTCGACATAAATCCTCCTTTTCTTTTCTTCTACATATGAGGCGGCATTATATCTGAAGCGTCCGAATTGTTCCGCCGAACCAGAGACTGAAAGGACTGTACCACGCTGATCGCTAACCTTCACTAGTTGGAAAGGCACTTTAAGAGGAAGAAGAGATATGTGAAAGTGTAACTTCGAAAGTAATCGTGCTGCCTGTTCAAGGTGAAAAAGTTCTTCTGCGATTCACACCTGCGATATTACGTAGCCATGACTTCATCTCCTGCCTTATTCGTTATTTTACCATGACTCTGCTGCAGAAGACTGTACCGATCTTTAAGCATAATATATATCAGATAACAGTCGACAGGGATAAAAGAAATGTGAAAATCAATGTTTACTGTTTTTGCACCGGCGGGGTAGAATTTTACTTCAATATTTTTTAAATTTGTTTTCCAATATGAAAAGCCAATTCAATACAAGGGAAAAATCACAATGTTGTTATATACGATAAATTTCAAATCAAGATTTTCAACTATAACTTCAGTCATCGCAAATTTAGCTGTTGTTTATAAAAATTATAAAAAATATACTGTGTTTTGAGCCCGAATTAAAGTTATGTAAGCCAAAGTAAAGAAATAATTACGAGTTGACAATATTAAAGTAATTGGTCAAGGAACACAGGTTGATAAGAACCTGCGAACCGGTTTCCTTTGAACATACAGCGTGGTGACCCACTCGACGTGGGCCTCTGCAATTTATTTTCAACGCGACTACTACAAAACGCAACGGAGCAACGGGATTTGAGCGCAGCAGGCGAGATTAACGAGCTCCTACAAAAACCTGCGCACAATACAAAATTCAACTAAAACTTTAATAATCTATAATAAAATAACTCATAGACGGACACACATTTCATTTACGAAATGACCATTAGGGTTAATGTTATATTATTGCCTTCATTCCCTTCTAATTATTGTGCGTTAAAATAAGTAATCCATTGCGAAGATTAATTTCAATTCCCTTTCGAGGTTATGACTCTCATTTTTAAGTTAAACAAAAATGTACAAAATTAAACGTTAAATTATAAAACATAACGTTGAAAGTTAAGTGAGCGAAGTTAAAAAACTTATGACTTCAAATGTTGACGTCGCCGGATTACGCCCTGCAGTAGGATATTAACAGGCGAATGTCGTTATATTAGAGGGTAGTGTTTTTAATTCACACATCTGTCGCATTTGTGGGCCGCTTTAGAATGGGGTCTTTGCCCTCTGATAAGGTCAGTGTGGTGTACACCCATGAAAAGGCTGGAATTTAATCATATTTTTTTTATCGCAAGCATTTATCGCTACGGATTGTGATGATTGTTTTGACACTTTGGTATTTTAGATATGAAACGGCGAAGGGTTTTGAATTTTCATCTACTTAATGAAGATGATGTAGAAATTGATATTTTTTTTAACGTTTGACAATGTTCTCATAGTAAGCTAATTTAAGTTAAAAAGCTACCTACTCATACGGTCTCCGGTAACAGAGATTTACCATCAGTAAAAGTTTTGAGATTAAAGTTTGTAACAAGAAGTTTTACAACAGCTCAACAGATGGCGTCACCATGAACAATAGATCACGTTATCGTTTATCATAGTGCAAATCCATGTAACGATCGTACGTCTTTGTGTGCTTTTTTTTTCGGCCAACACGTCATTACGGAGTATATAATTATATCCATCAACTGGATTTCTGTATTCCACATCAATACTTCTACAGTGGCGCCTAATATGGGGCTACAAATAACCACCTGATCTATTCCTACAGTGGCGCCCAACTCGAGACTATGACTACGCATCTGACCGACTACTACAAGTATAAATAAATATAAAAAAGAAACTCATGACTTTTATTGGATCTTTCAACTCATTAAACTGTTACGTAGTGATTTGGTTAACGCAGCAGTAAAAAGAATAATTGAGTGGTTAAAATGAAATCAACAAGTTAATTGCATGAATTTATTGTTTAATTGTGTTTTAACGTTGTGTAGTAAAAATTACCGATAGTAGCTCCGATGGCTGCCGGTTATAACTGATAATTACCACGCTCATTACTGTTAACAGTAAATAGTAGCTCGCCATACAAATGCGACCTTTTGATAGGTATATTATGAAAGAAGTTTATAAGAACAAAGACCAATAGGATCTTATAAGCTGTTATTAATATTAGGTCTTTACATATGAAATTAGCGTTTTGTCGTACTGATCACTTTGATCTGAAATATCTCCTCTTTGGTTAAGAATTTCATATTCAAATTTATAAATTCATTTAGCTGCTACATTTGAGTTTTGAAAACAATCATACATTTGTTTTTTCCTCAATATTTTTTTCTTTAGCGTCTCTTATAACCGCACAATGGAAAACATGAAATATCGGTATATTTACGAGTACGAGTTCTACCGTGGCACCAGTGCTGCAGAAACAGGTCGAAGAATTAATGATGTGTACGGCGCTGGTGTCGCAAAAGAGAGCACGGTACGTTTTCGGTTTCAACGTTTTCGTTCTGGAAATTTCGACCTTCAGAACCAACCCTGTGGACGGCTGGAGACCAAAGTGGAAAATGAAGATATAAAGTCCATTGTGAAAGCAGATCCATCACAAAGCACTTCAGAGATAGCTGCAGGCTTCGGGGTAAGTGACAAAACTGTATTAATTCACTTGAAGCAAATCGGGAAAGTAAAAAAACTTGAACGATGGGTACCTCATAAATTAAGTGAATCGAACTTGCAAACACGACTCGACTGCTGTGTTTCTATGCTCAATACAATAATAAAGGGATTTTAAATCGAATTATTACTTGTGATAAAAGTGGATATTGTACGATAATCGGAAGCGGTCGTGGCAATGGCTGTACCCTGGAGGCCCAGCCAAATCCTGCCCTAAACGAAAATTGACTAAGAAAAGTTACCTGTGAGTGTTCAGTGAACTAGCGCCGGTGTCATGCACTACAACTTTCTAAAATCTGGCCAAACCATTACGGCAGATATTTATTGTTAGCAACTGCAAACCATGAAGGAAGAACTAGCTGTTAAACAATAGAGATTGGTCAATCGCTCTAGGTCACTGCTGTTTCACGAAACCATAAGACCACACACAGCACAACAAACGACCACCAAGTTTGATGAGCTACAATTGGAATATTTGCGACATCCACCGTATTCCCTGGACCTGGCACCAACAGATTACCATTTTTTCCGGAATTTGAACAACTTCTTACAAGGAAAAAAATTCAACTCCAATGTGGCAGTCCAAACCGACTTCAAAGAGTTTATTGATTCTCGCCCCCAATGGTTTTTTTAGGAAAAAGATCATTGAACTACCTATGAGATGGAAGAAGTTCAAAGATAACAATGGTGCATATTTTGATTAATTAAATATATTTTCCAAAAAAAAAATTGACTTAATATTCCATTCCTCCTTTACAAAACGCCAATGTCATATGTAAGGAGACCTAATATTTGTGTATTATTCATATGTGTGTTTGTAAAAATTACGAACTAGTTTACTGTAGCACTAAACTTAATAATATAGTCAATACAATCTCTTATATCTAGTTCTGACTAGTACAGTTTGATGTCAGACCTGTGAGTTGTGGAGTTTGGATGGTGGTAAGGCTCGTCTGGCTATCTTTTTTTATACAATTAAGCCACAAGATAAACGGGACTTTGGCCTGGTAGTAAGTGTTCGTCTATAACAACGTGGCGCTAGTTAACAGAAACCTCCTAACTAGTATCTATTTACCATCTTTATATTGTAATCCGCCATTACAGTACTACTCCGTTCCGCCTGTCAATATAAGAGTGTCAGAGGACCCTGGACGAGTTCGCTACACGACTTTTCCTCGTCGTCATTTAAAAATATGTGTAAATGAGGTTCAAATGTTGGTCTATTGTAGATAGAAAATACTATTAATAATAACAACGGTAGTAATGATACAAAAGTTTACAAGGCTCGTCAAAAAATTTATTTAAACCTACTTTATGAGGAAAGAAAATAAAAAAGATGAAATGTACTGTCTATTTTCGCAATAAAAAAATTTGATGTTAAAGAATACCAAAAAAATGGTCAAAATGGTCAGCGTCAGTATGTGAAAACCTTGTTAGACGTGTAGCCATTGCCTGGATTGGATACTTTAGTATGATATTCTTCTAGATTAGAATTTACTTTATTTTTAAAATTGTAACCAACAAGACTGAAGATTTCCTTGTAATAAAAGGAAGAGAAAAGTTAACGAGAAATGATAGCATAATCATCGGCCGAGAGACGTTCACAGCTGGATCGGTTTTGCGCTGCCCGCATCCAGCTACGTGACGCTACCTTCACCAGATCGTCGGATCATCCAGTGGGAGGCTTGCCAACACTGTGTCTTTCGCTAGTATTCGCCACTCGAGGAGGAGGCGGAGAAACGATGTATTAATAAAACTAAAATTCGTTATCTAGAAAATGGAGCAGAGTAAGAAATTTTTAAAATTGAAGAACTGGAACATGTGAAAGGTAACATTGAATTTGTTCAATTTCAGCCGAGCCGTATTATATGAGCAGAGCCTGTAAAGACTGCAATGCGCCGGGCGTAGTCGCTAATTCAATAATTCCACCGCATGGTCCCTGCACACCTCGAAAATAGCATTTCGAAATTTTCTAGATTTTTAGCCGGGCTTTTCATATCCTCGTTATGCAATTAGACAGCACGTTGCCCCTCGTGGAGGACAGGTTTTCTTGTCTGCGCTGTTTGTTCAGCTAATTTCTCATACCAACGCATTACACCAGTATAATATTATTCGTATATCAAATGCTATAATTGCGACAAACGTCATATATGGTTATTTAATAACGTTTTATATAATATAAAAGTAGCAATGTCTTATTACTCCTGTAATTTCATTACCTACACACACACATACTGTAATTTTTTTTTAAAGGACCTAACGTTGAGACGAACAATGCGTTCACCTGATGGTAAGAGCTTGCACATAACAATGTGGCGCTAGTTAGAATGATATTGCATTGCACCACATTGCGCTCGTCGCCTTTAGACAAGATCTTGAATATCGTTACCTGAGTAATTTCACTAGCTACAGCGCCCTTCAAAGCGGAACACAGTAACGTTCTCACATTACTGTTTATTGGCAGAAACAGAAGCTGCGGTGGTATTAAACAGTTTCCACCAATAAACAACTATCACCAGTACACGTAAATATTTTTTTAAACATTGCAACGAAACGAATCCAACCTGTCCATAGTAAATTGACGCTAGTTATGAAACCTGCAGTTATTTTCTATAAGATGACAGTTGTTCTTGGTAAATATAACATGTTCCATAAACGTAATTCTATAAAATTTTTATTTTTATTCTTCAGAAACTAGGGGATTCAAGTGTCGAAGACATTTTTATCTTTATCTTAATGATATATTTTAAGTAAATAGAATAGAGGAAAAAGCTAACTTGGTCCAAATTTCAGCAATCATTTTCCCGGCTCAGCGGGCTCCACATAAAAACGGAATGTGCTCGGTTACATACTATTATGTACATTCTTGATCCAGGGTGGGACAGTAAATGGGGCATAACTAGGCATTAGACAAATTGGCCGAGAGCCAACCAAGCGCCCCGTGGCGAGGCGGATACTTACTGCATCTACCGCCGCATGAGCTTACATAATAAAATATATAATAGTATTATATAGATAAATCCGTATATTTGTGCATACACTATTAATGTATATAAACAAATAAATATTTTATTATATATATATATATATATATATTTTTAATAAATTAACAACTTTTTTATTAGAAAGAAACAGAGCGAGATGGTTGTCTGATACGTCTAATACATTGCCCATGTGTGGATGGAAAATCTTCGAAATATACAATGCTTGTGGAGGTAAGTCAGGATTATTTAGGATTCTTACCAAAACTCACTTGGTGTTTACATTAGTGTATTTGGCGGGGGATCTCTTACAGAAGTCTCTGGTGCCTCTCCACAATTTGGTTTAGCGAGACATTCTTAAGTAGAATCGCTAAGCAACGGCAAATAGATAACAAAGACTTACAAATAACAAAACGAAGATATTAACTTTACGGTGGGTAACATATAACGTAGAAGGTGTAAATAATTGGTAACGGCATCAGGAACAGCAGTTTGAACGTACGTGGAGTGCAAGCGACGCTCTGCAACGTGGACGTTAATCTTAATGCAAATTCGTGCCAAGCGTACTTAATGCCGCCCCTATTTACTGTTTTATACGTCTTACTCTACACTTTAAATAATAAGTTACGCGAATCGCTGCAACTGAGAGATACTTTGTTCCTTTGTCTTTGTTTATACATACGCGTGATAAAATATCGATGTCTCTTGTTGTTTTTTTTTTTATTCTACTAAGCGACAAAACAGGCGCGACGTTCATCTGATGGTAAGCGATACGCCCGCCCCTACTAATGTAGCGCTAGTTAGGATGATCACACTGCGCTAGTCGCGTTGAGACAAGTTGTCAAACCCCGTTACTTTAGTAGTTACACTGGCTACAGCGACCTCCAATCCGGAACATAGCAATATTTGCAAACTACAGTTTGGCGGCAGAAATAGGAGCTGGAGTGGTATCTACTTAGTTGGCCTCCAAGAACGGAGACCTACCACCAGTAAATAACGTCATTACGGCGACCACGATGAATTTGTATGCAGTCTTACTTAGTTTTTCGAGCTCTATCGATTGATATATTTACTGTTACGATATTCGATAAAAATAAAGAAGACGCAATGTACGAGTATATAAAAGATAATTTCCAGCTTGATTGATAGATTACTTGGAACCTTCATCATAATTTCAACCTACAGCTGTGGTAGCTAAACATATGCTACTCCATCCGGTTTGCAGCGCAAATATTTAGTCGTAGACAATTGGGCAGGTATTTGTCTAACTTTTCATTTTATTTCTTGAAAACTGTACAGTGTATCAGTGTCAAAGGGTTACCTTCAATTTGCCAATTAGCTGGAACCGGCCACTGCCAAACATATGCGCGGCCTTTCTCAAATCGTGTTAATTGCATCGACGCTCGGCCCTCGACCCAGAGCTGGTTGCGTGTGGCTCTCTATGTAAACGTTACCAACCGTCACATTGTCCACCCAGTGGTCGTTTTTATTTGCTGTATTGGAGACGGAAATAATTACACGTTCTTCACTAAATAGACTCACTGAAAAGACTACTTACTATTTGTTTTACACAACACAGCAAGAAGGAAGTATATCATAATAATTTACCTGGCATAATTATAAATGTAATAAATATAATAGTATATTAAAAAACATAAAGTATCTACACAACATTATTAACGTTTTCCCCTCAAACATTCGAGAATGAGTAATCATCGATTGCTGAACGTCAACCTTTCTTGAAATGGATCGTAAATATGTACGACACGTACTATCAAATTGACAACACATTTTTTAAGCAAGTTGATGATTTTTATCTCATGACTGACCCTGTAGCTGCAAAAAAAATGTTCTTGTATTAGATAGGTTTCCGGCATGATTCAGAGGCTGAGCGTAAGCTTCCAATGAAAAAAACATGGCGAGGAATCCGACATGTGATATCCACCAACACGTTCTTGAACAGCGTAGAGCTTTAGCTCTCAGCCTACTGTATATCAAAGCTGGCTTTTCACCACCGCTATGCTGGCCATTTGGAATTAGGTTTGAAATTTAGACTTGAGATTTGAATGTGATATTCCTTGAGAGCAAATCCGCAACTCTCATTGGGGAAAGAATTTTGTATAATCCGTTCTTAGCTAACCTCTAAATGGCATATGCAATAACTCTACTAAATTTTAAGTTTTTACTTGTAATAGTTAAAGAAATCTCGTGATAAGCCAATGAATTATTGCTATATATTGATATCTGCTATATATTATATCTCATCATCATCTCATCATCAGCCGAATAATTATTCGACGCGGAATGATTTGTAGATAGGTTATAGGATATTTTTTTTAAGAAATCCATACATTCTTCATCATATAATTTCTAATTAACTTTTATAGACATTTTCATTTCGTGTTATTTATGCGGTTACTATAGTAACGGTTGTTACTAAAGCAAATTATTCACAAGATGTCCCTTTCGGTTTTATTGCAACACACACGTATAAATGATTTTAGTGTTTGTGTGTGTGTGTGTGGAGAGATTAATGTCTTCTGCTGACGGTTTTGAAAAACGACCGGCATGATTGCAAATGTTGATTCGTTTATGTCATCAGTCATAGCATTGCGGATTGAATGTGCTCTGTGAATGGGGATGTTTTCGGAGATGAATATTTATTTTGGAGACATTAATAATTTTTATTTATATTATTACATAAATAATCCATTTAATCTTTCCACGACTGGGCCTCAAATTATTAGTTCGTATCCGCTAGTTGATCATATGCGTTGATCACGAAAGCTGGGCTTTTTTAGAACTTATCTTGTGATTCCCATTCAGTTATAGTACAAGCTCTGTGAAGATCGACACTACAAAATAAATAATGCTTGCGACAATCTGAGCTATTAATTGCACTTTAATACGCATTTATAACTTATAATCAGTAATTTATTAGAATTATAACAATCCCCACGTTGATTTGGTTTCATATAGGGACGCTTATAACTGAAGAGAGGTACAAAAGAAATATTAATTTTGAGCCCATTAAGTTTGGTACTTAAAAAATCTACCCAATACAATGGGTGGTTTTATATGGTTTAATATAGTATTACAAATATTTTATATTATATACGATATTTAATCGTAGTTAGTACTCTGTTGCCGGAGACCGTCCAGATAGGTAGCACCGCAGTTTCTATTTTTGCCGCCAACCTGCAGTGTGCAAATTTTAAACTTAACTTCGTAACAGACAGCAAAATTATAATAATGTAAAATGTCTGATCATTTTTAAAATTGAATCAAAAATAGGAATTATTGTTGAAATATTTATAGTATTACTATTTATTAAATATTTACTTGTGGTAGATTTCAGTGGCCGGATACCGTCTATGTAGGTTAGCATCACAGCTCTTACTTCTGCCGCCAAACAACAGTGTTCAAATTTTACTGTGTTCCGGTTAAAACGCGTTGTGGCAAGTGAAATTACTGGGGAGAAGATACAACATCTTATGTCTCAAGGCAATGAGCATAATGTGGTGCTGTGTATATCATTCTAGTTGGCGCAATGTTGTTATAGGCTTTGCTTTGTTGGCTGCGTCGAGACCTCGTCGCTATTGTTGGCAACGACCTTTCTCTTCCCGCTGTCGTGAAGGCGATGGTGAAAAGCGAAGAGTCGTGGAACGCCTGTGTTGCTTTTTGTGAAAAAGTTATGTTGCAGAAGGAGGCTGCGGAGCGGGTGAGAGAAAGTGCCTCTAACTTCGCCATACGTAGACAGAGACCTGGTCGTCGGAGGAGAAGGGATCATGCTCTTCTCCAACCCCCCTAATAAAGGCTAAAGTGGCGGGTACGGGGAAATCCGCCACCCAGTAATGTAAGCCTCAAGAGGGCTCATGTATTTTGCGATTAGAACCACTGTGTCTTTGGTTTCCATAAGAAAACCCATGTCATGTTGGGGCTATTAGTAAGCCGACGTTGCCGGGACTGTGGTAGTGTGCAAAAGCGTTCCCGTAGTCTCGGCGAAAAGCGCAGCGTGGAAACCGTGGGGTTTTAGCCAGTAAGAGTCTGGCATAACTTTTTCGTTGTCCCTCCAAGCGAGAAAGTATCCATACAGGATTTCCCCACATAAAAAAAAGGCTTTGCTTCGTCGAATAAAATAAAAAGGGGAATGAAATGTAATATTTATTCCACAAAATAATAGAATGTGATAAGGCAATACTCCGATATGCCTTAACCAAAACCAATTGACAGTTCTGGTCGATATTTGCGCGAGGAGTAATATTGATAGTATGCTCGAATTCATTGCAGTAACCGCACCGGCGGCGCGGCGACCGCGCTCGGATAATGGATGTAATGGAATCAGGTCGGCTGCGACGCCACGGGCACGTTTCAACCGCTTTTTGACTGGTTATCGTTGAGGGAATCTGTCGAATTATTCTCATGAATATTTATCTGTTCGTCTGCCGCCTCCGGGCGCCCGTAATAGCTCCACTCGGGCCCTTGCCTCCTGCAGTATGATGCGACGCTTTCAGCAGAAACATCGCTGCGTACAAACCAATAATTAACCATCTTTTTAATACTTAATGAAAAAGGCGGGTGTTATATTACGGACAGCTCGCAATAGAACCTTCTTTAAGCGAATGTTGATATATGAATGATATGATATGATATGAAACATCTCTTTTTCTCTTTCATTTCCTGGTCTCATGTCAGGCATCATTAATGTGTATAAGGTTTCCGGCAACAGAGACCTACCACCAATAATTATTATTTACAGCGTATTTGTGTAACTATTTCTTTAAATTTTCTAAGATACCGTAACATACGTAAAAACCCTCTCCTGCATCACATTCGCATGAAAGGAACGGAGAACCACAGCTCATCCAACTGTTGGTGAGAAATATGTAAGTATTAGTCTCATCATCATCAGCCAATAGACGTCCGCAGCGGAATATGGCCCTCTCTCGGATATTCCCACATAGATAGAGTAGGGATTCGGCTCGAGGGATTTGGGCCATTTCTCACCACACTGGTCCAATGCGGGTTGGTGGGAGCCAGAGCCTCGTTTCTACATTAGCTGGGTGCACCACGAACAGGTGAGGAAGGTTTCGGTGCCGTGAGTTGTTTTACAGGAACCCATATACCCCCAAGTATGAGTATAATCTATTTTAGCCTTGAAAGTGGATGATGAGGAGGGCGGGTGATAGAAAACTTCAATTCCCAAATCTTTTTGCAGATTTTATCCAGCCGCCTTGCCTATGACTTAGTACTGCTGTTATTAAAAAAATTTTAAGTATCTAAGAAAGCGCTCTTTTGTACTTGGATTGTTCTCTTAAAGTTTTACCTTAAGATATTCTTATGTCCGTAGGCGATGTTTAAAATTTTTTGTTTAATATTATACTGTTATTTTAACAACTTCGCTGTAGCTGAAGGCGATTTTTCCGAACCAATTTAGTATTTTTCAGTTACTTTTTCATTAATTAATATTGAGTCACTCATTCCGAAGGAAAGTTTTTATTTAAGGTTTTCATTGGATATTTTTCTTAAATAAAAAAGAAATGAATCCCATGTTACTCTACGTAAAGGTTTGTTTTTGAGAGGGCTACCTACTAAGAGACATAGCTACCTACTAAGATAAAAGGTAAGAGGGATGGTGCAAATGCTTTTTTTTCCCTCTCCCAGACATCAAGAGTGCGGTGAAAATGTTCTTTTTTCATGTTTTGCTTGCGTGAAAATCGCAATAAGTGTGTGAGGGGGGCGATTAATGTCTGCTGCAGACAGATTTGGAGACAAAACCACTATGATTATGGATGTACGTACGTCTAGGTCGTTTGTCATAGGGGGATTATATTGCTTGTTTATGTGGCAAGTGAGATATATCACTAATATGGGGGTCGTTATTATACCAGCGCAAACATAAACGTTGATAAGTTTACCTGTTTGCAAACGAATAAGTTATCCATAGAGTAGTATTTTGTGAATAGTCGGACAGAGAGATATCATATGTGGCATAGACTTGTAGCAAGTCATCATTTAAAAGCAACTTTAAAATAAATACCGGATGTTTTTAATTAGTAAATACAGACCGAAACTAACAAAACGTTAATTAATTACATTTTATATATGTACGTACCACTCACCTCCCGCGGAATACGGATGGGGAGTTGCGACATGAAAAATATATATGTCCATCTATACATTCGCCAAAAAATTTAGTTGCCTAATTAATGCTTCAAGATTTAATAAAGTCTAATACTGAAAACGATTAAATCTGAAAATTATTACAAAATATGATAAAACAGGAATAAACATTTCAAGTAGCATTGTAAGATTTTTCTTGCGCTTTATAGATATCATTACTTCAAATCAAATGATTAGTTGATCATCATCCCACCTGATTTTTAATAGTGATGTGGTGTGTGGTGGTAAAGCGCAATAACCTAGTAACAGCCTTGTTCAACTCCTTTTGCTATTGAACAACTTGAAAGTAGAGTGTTGTAGATAGCGAAGTACTGGAGTAATGGAACTTAATATCTCATTATCTTAACCTGACGATTACAACGTGGTGCTGTCTCTGACATGCCTGTATCAGCACATTGTTAAAGGTAGGGCTGTCAATAACCACCAGGTGGAATGTCTCGTTCCTCTCGTTCTTACGTTGAATAAAAAAAAGGCGTAGTAAACGACTGTGGTTATCATAAATGTGTGCGGCGTCAACGCGATGTCGATCGACTATCGGATTTAACGTACCCCTTACCGAACAGCGCTAATCGCATCACAGCGCTGTCGCATCCGGTATAACGTTGCGGTTTCCGCCGTCGCTTTTCGACGAGCCTATACAGAGCACAAGCGAAAAAAATTCATTCTCACATTGTGATGGCAAATACATTCATACAATAGGTTTATTTACGTTACGGGCAATAGGTCTCTGTTTCTGGAGACCATCTAGGTAAGTACCATCGCAGCCCCTATTTCTGATAAACAGCGGCCTGTAATATTATTGTGGTTCGGTTTAAATGCTTTATAGCCAATGAAATTTCTGCGGCAACATGAATTGACATCTTATATCATAATTAACTAGCGTTATGTTATTATATGCCGGCGTGCAGCTTACCATCAAGTGTATGACGTAGAAAAAAAACCTTCTCTGTTGTTCTGATCTAGATCTACCATAGGGAACACAGAGTGAGAGCTTTTTCTCTGGACTTTCATGGCTTATATGATACGGATTTGTTGAGATTCGTTCTTGTAGGATAAGAAGGTGAAAGAAAGGCGCGTTATATGCTCCGGCGCGCTTTTTCAGAAAGGTAAAAGGAAGTTACCTCCCCTGTGATATGGCTGCATCGTGAGGCTAGTGATGATGATGTTTCGAACGTGTGAAAGCTTTCTCGTAGCACTACCATAAAGCGACGAAGGAGTAACATCGAAGAGGCTTTTAATCGGTACAAGTCCGACATGATCACCATCATCATCTTAACCGATGGACGTCCACATCTGGACTTGGGTGTCTTATAATGGCCTGGTGTTTTGTTGATCTTGGTCAAGTCCGAAATAATACGGAAAGATTTTAGATACTTGAGAATATCTACGCAAATTATGATGTTATTCAGTACAAAAATTAATGAAGGACAAAAATTCAATGTTTATTTAATTAAAAATTGAGATAAAAACAGAGAGATATCTCTGATTCATCACCAAGTAAAGCGGCTCGGGTTTTTGAATTCGCCTGGCTAGTGTCATTTATTGAGGTTACATTATGATTCAGTCCATGGTGGTAATGCTCTATTTAAACTACTTTAATTAAAATTAAATCGTTAACATCTATGAGAGTTATTTCAATAACATGTCAGTTTTCTTTATATTTTCTTCAACTAAATCTCCAGTTTAGTTACAATTGAACTAGCGTCTCCATAACTCAAAACCTTATTTTGAATCAAGATTAGAAATCTAACTAAATAGTAACGATATTAGCATTTGATCACAAACAGAACACAGCTCGTTTGTTAAAGCAAACATTCACTGAAATTCTGTTTGTTATCTGTAGCAGTTCCGTTCATGTAGCCATCTTATGTCTCCGCAAGCACAAAACCTTGATAGCGTGTGATATCAACTTACGACAGCTATCGCCTCGTCTGGCTCCGAAGGAACGTACCACCGGCGTATCCTTCGCGATAACCTAACAATGCAGCGTTCACTTCAGGGCCATTTACTTGATAGTGTACCCGTTCATGCACAAAGCTCTTACGGTTTCGATTTCGGGGTGTCTGAAATACGTACCATATCGTGATAATCCCGATATCATTCATATATATGATATTCAATGCAGTATTTTCTTTTGTTCTCGTTACGGGTTCAAAAAAAATTTACATTAACAATGTCGTCACAAGAATGATAGCAAGATTTGTTAAAAAAAAATATATAGCAATGTTAGTCCGAGTTATCTTTTGGTTTTAAAATACGGAGCATAAACTGATCGTTTCATATCCCTGGTAGTCGAGTTCGAGCCTTCTCTTGCAAGGAAAGATTCCAGCCATTATTAACCACACTGGCCAAAAATACTTGGCAGATGTGGCATGTGATCGGAAGTTGTTGATGTTTTTTTTTCATTGAAAAATATTAGTGCTTGCCTTCGATCATACATCTGGTGTTAAGTAGGTTATGTGCTTATAGATTATTGAAACTTTTTTGAAGACCTCGATCTTATATTTGGACGGGAACACTGACAATTTGTACTACTCCTTTGTGGTTCCTTTCAAAAAGGAGAAGGTAATCTTCTTTGGTCGCAAACTGGGCATGTTTACCACGTAAGGATGGTAACTCCACGTACGTCGTGTAGTCCGATGGTAAAAAGGGGATAGTTGAATCATATGTGTGATTCCACAGCACACTCTCCGAAATGTATCTTGTAGAAAGCAGCGAGACTGGCCACTCGAAGGACGTGTTCATAAAACGTCTTGTTCATGGAAGATAGCAGTTTCTTAGACGTACGAAGCTCATACTCAATGAAAATCGAAACCACGTGCTAATCAATCCGGAACCAGTTACATTTTCAAACATTTGTTACGAAGGTACCCACACCGTTTCAGGCAAAAAAGACTTCAGCGCTATTACAAAATTTATTATGAACTATTGCAACAACTTGTGGGTAATATATATTTGCTACACCTTACGGCGAAGAGGCATAAATCTTAATCATAATTTGTGTGTGTCAGGTCTGGGCCGGTGCGGTCCAATGATTGATGGACCCTGACCCACGCGCATACGCCTAAACGAGTTTTCGTCTTGCAAAATAGACGTGGTGAATCAAAGAAATTTTGAATCTATACTTCAGAATGGAGATAAAATCTATTTTTATAAAAAAAAAAACGGCGTTACGTAAAAGCACTGTCTTTGTTTTATATTGATGTTATTTGAATATTATCTCTAAAAGCATCTTTAGTTATAAATAATCATTACCATTAGCTCAGTATAAAAAGTATGCTAATGTAATCTTTATTAAAGTCTTATCTATACTTATTTTAGAAAGTTAAAGTTATCTAGAAAAATGTAACAGAGTAACGAGCGCAAACAAAATGGTAATCATATTATTATGGTTCGATATTAAATAGTAATTTATTACAATAAGTTTTGTTTCAGTCTGTGAATTAGTTTTTATCTAGACCTTTCATTTAGTCTATATGCGTCATGAAATAACTCTTCATTTTGACAGTTTAATAACTAGCAAAGTATTCTTTGATTTGCCGTTTATAATTTCCCTTTGTAATTGGTAAAATCTTTATGATAGTGAGAAAATCTTGTTATTAATGGTGGAAACTTGTATTAAAGATATAAGTATATAAGAATTTGTATATTAGAATAAAGATTAAATAAATTAAAATTCTTTATTACAGTCTGGGATACAGCGCGACCGATCCAATCTCATATATATCCAACGATTCTCATGATTTTCATTATTTATTATCAAATATATTTTTCTTAAAGAGTGTTATAGCAAATATAGTACACGAGTACAACGAAATATTTCTAATCTTTGTAAAATTAAGAAGATTATTACCTAAAATACATTTTAACAAAAACTTAGTGCCGTAAATAATCAAAGTAAACAATGTAAATGTTACAATCATTAACATTATATATATATATAATTATATATATATATAATATAATATAACTGCAAATATTATTAGTTACATTTGTGGTTATGTTTCATTTGATGTATGTAATGATTTATTAAAATTCTAGGACCGTTTTGTTCTTATACACCATGAAGTCGTTTATTCTAATGGCCGAGGTGGTTGCTCAGGGAGGCATGGGTTTCATTTATTAATAGATGTTTTACAGCTTCACCGAGACCCTTCCGCTGCTAGATAAATAGATCAACCCTTAAAACAATAATGCGTTCCTGTCATGAGCCACCGCATTAATAAATTTTACGAGATTAAAAGGGTGACGCCATGTCGTCAGTTTACGACTGGATGGAAATTTCGCTAGTTATTTTTATGTAAGCTCGGGTACGATGTTTTATTGCTTGGGCGTAGGTTTATTTGAATGTATACGCCGCATTAGATTTTAATGACCATTGACCTTATTTTAACATAAAATGAAAAACTCATATTTTTGCTTAGTCGATAAAGGACATAATTATTTGACGCACATATATTATTATATTCATATGGATGGAAGCCACTCAGGACCTTTACGAGACCTATGTACAACAGAAAACTTTTATGAACTGATGATGATGATTTGATGGTATGTATGTTATGATTACCTAGTATTTTATAAGAGGTTATTGCATAAACAGGTGTAGTCGTAACGTTGAAATATGTATTCATAACGACGAATAAATTCTAGAAATTCTTATAAATTTAAAGTAGATATCGGTGTTTGTACAAATTTCGAAGTATTCTGTACATGAAAACGGACTGTATATATGAATGCAAATTGACGAGAATCAGCTGTAAAGCTACATGACTACAAAATACGAAAGTTTCTTCAGCCAATATACATGTATCGAACGTTGGTCTGTCGTGAGCGATGCAGCGCGCGTAGGGCCTCAAGTGGCAAACTTCCCCGAATGTATTACTTTGTGACGTTCCCAGTAGTTTCTACTTCCGATCCAACAAATGTTGCTTACGCCGTGTGAATTGGATATTGCCAGGCGAATGTTTGATCAAACTTCGTCTCAAAACTGTATATTAATAGCTTCGGCTTGCTGATTGCTTCAGTGGCTCTGTTACTTCCAAATTTGTTTGGAGGCAAGCGATTGTTACAAAGTTTGGCGCAGCTTTGGTAGACTATATAGAATCATTTTTAAGCAATATATGAATTTTTTGTCTGAATGGTGATACGATTTATCTACGGCTAAGTTTCATGTTTATGCCCTTCTCCGCCAAATAAAACTTATCATCATTTTAATTTCGGCCATTATTGCTTACTGTAAAATCTAGATTTAACTTAATGTTTTCCTTTATGTTGAAAATCGATTCACAAATCTGGCTTTCATCCTGTATTCAGCTTCTTTCCTTCTCACAGTCATCATGGTCTCTGGTACCGCCGGGCACAAGAAGCAGTCGTTTGTAGGGGTTTATATGGGAGGATTATGGCCATTTCTCACCACACTGGCCCAATGCGTATTGCTTGGAGCTAGAGCCTCGTTTGTTGATTAGCAGGGTGCACCACGAGTCGGTAAGGTTGGCTTGAGTTCCGTAAGTTGGAGTGACAATTTTTCATAATAAAATATAAAATCCCTTGAATAGTTTTATACACATTACTGGATGTTTCCTCTATCTCCTCAATGATGTATGGGAGCTTATTTATATAATATCTCAAGTAATAGTTCTCTGCTAAAGTTTAACTTGGTTGAACAAAACCTTCATTCACGAGGACTCGGCAAGTTATTAGAATACAAATATTTATTTTATTAATTAACAAAAATAGGTTTTATCTGGAAAGTGGCAGCGGAATGAGCGGCCGGCTCCTCATTAAGGGTGGGGATTATGCCTTGTCATATCCGTTCGTTTGACCTTAATGCGGATTAGATGAAATATTTCACATCGGGACATTTACATTTGAATGAGTTTCGCATTCGACTGAGTAAATTATTATTCCTAACATTGTAATACCGACTCGGTTTATGGTAGGGTGTAGCCAATGATACCTGTCGCCGCATTTCTAATAAACTCTATTCTTTTATTTATGCAAGTACCTGATGATAACTTTATTGGTTTATTTATATATTTAAAAGCATAATTAAATACTTAAAACTAGATTACAACAGGTGGACTTAGAGATCAACAGCATTCTCTACCAGTCAACCTAGGAAGTAGAAAGACGCAGTGGTAGTACTTATGATAGGTTAGGTGTTTAACATTTTACAATTTTAAGGTAAATTCGGAGTGTGGATGTACACCATACATACCATCACAGCTTTACCATTGGACTTACAAACTTGCGCCATTCAAACCTTCTTTGACACGTGTTAAGCCAAAGTGCAGAGGGACAACAGTGCACTCCGTAGTAAACCTCGTTGACAGATCTAACTCTCGGTAGGACATCAGCGAGAGGACTTGATTGGTAAAAATCACTCAATCCTACACTGTCATAATAATGCGTTTCGCATCGCCCTCCATAATGTGAACAGCGAATGATTGGAATTTCCTGCCGGCGTTAGTATTTTAGTAAAGGTATAATGTGAGAAGAATTTAAAAGCTTTTCTTAGACTAATACCCTTAACTTCTACATCGCTGGTTACTAGGTAAAGTCATAGTCAAGCGTTAGTCTTCCAGACTATCTTCCACTTTCAAGCCTCTACTTCGCAGATTTATAGAATTGTTTTTCATGTTTACAAAAGTGCAGAGGTCTCCAGATTTTAAGTAAAATGATAAACTATGACAGAGGAGTGTTGATTAGGATGATATGCAACATATTGTGCTCATCACCTTGAGTTAGATAAGTACCGTCACTTTAGTAATTTCAAAAGCGAATAGATTTTCATTCTGGAAAGCAGTAATGTTTGCATACTAATGTTTGGCGGCAGAAATAGGCGCTGTGGTGGCACCAACACACTAATATTCAAACACCTACCACTAGTCGAAGACCTATCACCACCACTATTTTAGTTTATCGTTTCAAAAAATCAGATGTTAAATTAATTATTTACTCACAGTTTTTTTTTGCTTTATTTAATAATTAATATGTTAATAAACTAATATATTAATTTATTTATCCTTCATAAAATCAATCTGAATATTTTAATCCGGGCATGGTCAACTTGAACGTTATCTCATTATTCAACGAATCGCCTCATTATTTCTGGGTCAGTTAATCCTGGGCTTACTTTCAGCTTTTTAATTGTACCTACCTTCTCTGTCTGACCCTCGTCGAGGTCGCTTGTTTTTCAGAATTTACCGTCTCGTTAACCTTCGGAGTTATGAATTGGTGTAATTAACAAGTTGAGCGGCGCTGCATGTGAATTCAAAACTGCAGAAACAATTTTTCAACGCTCACTACTGCCATGTATCATTTTTCGCCTGCCTATATTAAAATTAAACTAGATTTTATGTTTATTTTTTTAAATAAGCTAACCACTCTACCACATCATCAGATGCTTAGTATTGATATAATCGTTTATAGTGAAGTAAATAAGCTCAGTAACAATTTTTTCAGTTTTATTCCTAGCTTCACAAGATATTGTAGTAACTACTGATGATCCTTACGGTTCTTTTAACGCTATCTGCTTGAAGATTATTCATCATCATCGTCAACCGATATTCGTCCACTGCTGGACATAGGCCTCCCCCCAAAGATCCCCACATCGATCGGTCCAGCGCTGCTCTGCATAGCCAGGCACCAGGGGTCATCGTTTATAGGGTTTCATATGAAGGACTTGGGCCTTTTACAATTACGCTGTCCCAATCTAGATTCCTGATGATGATAACGCTGCGAGCCATTCGACTTTAAACAGCTTATCTGACATTGGGCGCGTGGACCCGGATCCACGGCCTATTAACTGTCCCAATACGGGTAGGTGGGAGCCAGAGCCTTGTTTGTTGTTTAGCGAGGAGCACTAGGAGCAGATGAGGTTGGCTTGGGTCCCGTGAGTTGTTGTGCGGGACTCCTTACACCCCTCTCAGAGGTTTATTTCAATATAATTATGAAACTTGCAAGAAAAATTCATGTCATTACAAGAACTATTTTTAATTTTCAATTAAATTTTTTTCTTCACAATCCATAAGGTTCAGGAATGAATGCCTTGCGGTATTATATCGGCCATTTTATGTATTTACTTATAGTTCGTTTTCTGTTTGACTTAATTTTTTTTTTAAATAAACCAAATAGGAGAAACTAAACCTCTAACTGAGAACATCTTTCTGGCCGTTGGTTAAAAATACATTTTAATTATCGGCCTTCAGACGCTTATAATTTAAATGGATATCGTTAACTACGGAGCCGGTCTCAAGTGTCGCTTTGGCCTGATCTCGAGTCGACTAACTTTCCACAATAAGGGCACCGGCAATAGAGTAACAAGTCGGAAAATTTCCCCCATCCCAACCCTGCTCGTTTTACCATCGGCACCGGGAATCAGGGCGGAAATATCGACTTGAAAAATTCTAGTTTGTTAGTTCAGAATGACATTGCGGTGTGGTGCGGAGTATTGGATTAAGTTTTGAGGTGAAGTCTGATGCTGTTACCGACATCATATTTGATTTATACAAATTGTCTTTTTTTATATACTATATATATAAAACATTTAATGTGTGGTTGTTACAAGGTGTCTCATCTCCATTGTATCTGTACCAATTTTGATATTTTTCTTGCGAATCTAACCTGTTCTCTTATTATTCTAATAATCTTATTAGAGTCAGAGTAAAACATCAGCTTAAATTATCTAATTTACTATGCTAAGTCTTTGTTATTGGTGACCGCCTAGAAACCACTGCAGCCTCTAGTTCTGTAAGTAGATATTCTGCAATTATTACAATTATCTAGTTACAAGGGTGCTGTAGCTCTTGAAATTACTAGGGTAATCAGATATATAAACTCTCCTTACAAGGCGAGAGATTTTTAAAATTTTACGCTATTCATCGCGTACTGCTCTGCACTTTTATTGATGCTAAGTCTCCGTTATTGAAGACCGTTTAGATAGGTACCATAACAGCCCCTATTTCTACCGCCATAATGTCTTAAGGCGACGATCACAATGTAGTGTTGTATAAGTCCAAGAACGTATATAGAGATCTCAAGTTTGTTGTTGTTTATCTATACTTAAAAATAAATTCATCAATTCAGTAATAGTCAAAGCATAAATGTGCCCCTTTTGAGTAACTTGAGAGTTTGTTATTTGTATAGGTTTAGAGAGCCAGGGTATGTGGTGATATTTTGCCTGTATGGAGCGTACGCCTCTGTCTTCTTCATCCTAACAAGCGCCACGTTGCTATGGGCAGGCATATCAGTTAGCAGTAGAACATCTCGCTTGTTTCGTCAAAATAAAATGACATATTACTTTATCCACCCTTTCCAAAGAATAGGGAATATGTAATCCCTCCCTCCCCTGCAATAAAAATAGGGATAGCAATAAAAATATAAGGCTATATATGAAAGAGTTTCTAACAAAATTTTGTTAAGTCAGTATCTAGATACTTTGTGCTCCAATTTACATAATGGCGTGTGTGACGCAAATACATTAAACTCAATATCGGCGCTACACCTGCCGCCGACGAGGATCATTTGGATACGATTGGACAGCAATTTGAATAATTCACTCTTGGATTACATTTTCTACTCATTAAATTCCTATTAATATGTTGCAGGTCCAATTTACGTACGTAACGTGTTAACTAACATTGTGGATAAATTAATTAATAGTTTCACTACTACATGTAAACATTTCAGATTTAACCCCCAATGCTTTATGGCTACTTGCACACACAAAAAAGATGCTCAAAAGAAAGAAATTTGATTCAAAAGAAGATGAGTTTATAGAAGCAGGTACCTATTTTAAGAGCAAAGGCGTTTTACATAAAGGGCGACGAAAAGTTAGAGTAGCGTTTGAATTAATGTATTACTCTTGAAGGAGAGTATGTGTATGAATAAAGCTGAATTTCTATAAAAATATATTTTTCTTAGATCGGTGACTTATTGAGTGGTGTGTTACGTATAACAGAAGTTTTATTATAAAAGAAATGCAGTTAATCTAAAAACAACTTCTAATTATGATTGATATATTCATGCCGTCGTCCACTTGGCTAGAAGTTGTCTTACTGTGTCTCATTAATCATCAATCAATCATGGTGAAGTAGGGTATTATTTGATCGGCGTGGTGAATAGCTTGAACTCTACTTGTGGGTTAGTTGATCGGCGTTGTGGATAGCTTGGACTCTGCTTGTGGGTTAAGATTCAGAGTACCACCTATGGGAACGTTAAGAAGGCTGCTTATTTTTTTTATATACATTATTTAAATTTGTTAAAAAAATGTGATTTATACATGAACAAAGAGAGATCTAGTCTCGTATTCAATCAAAGTAATCACTCTATACCACAATTATCATGTTAATCCCGTCAATAGAGACCTTGCACGCAGCCCTCTTCCAACCCCACTTGTGTTACACACCACAGTAACTATTTCTCGTTGCTTTAAATTGCTTTGGGGTTGTACGAAATATCGAGAAACCTTTCAAGTGTACGTCATTATTTTATAGATACACGAAGCGAAATTTCTGTAGTGCTTCAACAGCTACACATTTAGATCTCACAATCAATAAGATGAAACCGTCCTTTCAATCATGATCCATACAATGAAATAAGAGAACCTATTCAGATACTCCTTAGATATTCACCTGAACACGCTAATATGTAAAGTATTTTATGTATTAAATCATTATCATCATGAGGCGAAAGACGTCCACTGTTGTGCACAG
This sequence comes from Ornithoptera priamus, assembly GCA_029034505.1. Classification (NCBI taxonomy): domain Eukaryota; kingdom Metazoa; phylum Arthropoda; class Insecta; order Lepidoptera; family Papilionidae; genus Ornithoptera; species Ornithoptera priamus. The sequence goes on from JARDWD010000827.1 coordinate 3,971,647, forward strand.
GCATCACCCAAAGATCTTCATCCAGCGGATTCTCGCGACCTTCATAAGTTCGTCGGTCTACTTTGTGGGGGCCGTCTTAACACCTTACTGCCCCATCGGCAGGCGGTAAGTCCTTCGAAAAACGTACCCTGCTCACTGCAACTTAAGTGTAGCAATCTCTTAGGCTACGGCGGTGACCTTAGTGCTATGGATAAAATGTAAAATATCAATTCGATATTAATTACCATGTTTATAACGTAAAATTTTTTTTTGGTCCATTGGTCGTGGTTCTCTTATGTTATTCTGTCAAATGGTAAATACGGTTCATATTCCCTTTTTCATTTATTACCGAGTGTACACAAAGGGCGGTTCAAACAAATATGGTGTGATAACTCATAGTTTGTATACTTTGCGGAGTATAAGCGATACTCGTATCTAAAGTGGTCCGTCTGGAAGTCGTGCCAACAACGATTTCATATTCAATGGCATCAACTTTCGCGCAAAGTGCCCCGATCCGGCGTTATTGATATTTGACAAATAAAGTAATATATCAAGCCACATTAGGAGGGTGGCCCGACATCGCCCCACTACTGGCATAATCTTGACCGATAAGGGAGGTACTGTCGCCATTAGGGTTTATTGCAACCGACACAGGGGTCGCGGGTTGGTCGGAGTAACCAGAGTAGTTGCAGATGCATATATACTTAATAATAATTGCCACTTACATTAATCATATTTTTCTTTATATCCCATAGAATATGATACAACAGAATATACTTTATTTAATATCAAACAAGATAACATTTTATTAGCGAAATATAATGCAAAATGCACAGTAGACGGTATTATCGTAATAAGCTATCTCTTCAACCCAAATCTTATATTTGGAAAGTATCTAAAAAAATATAGGGTAAACGTTGATAACAAGAACATTTAATGTTATACATATAATTAATACGTATAAAATGTACTGATAATAAAAATATATAAAAGGAACCGTAAAATAATCACTGACAAATTTCTTTAGAGTGCGCAATAACTCCTTTACTAACAAAGTGGAATTTTTGTGGTTGTGACATTGAAGCCTTGGATTGTGAAAGGTGCTCATCTGAATACTCTGGCTCCTATATATTGAAAGCCGGGACATAATAATGTTATTATATCTGTAGATATACAATACGGTGATGGTAATTAGTTAAGTTGGTTTGAAAACATTACCATCATCGAAATTTCACATGTGGCTTAGGAATGGAATCAGACGCATGCTACGTATCAACTAAAACTGTATCTGTCATAATATTTAAATTTGATAGGTGCATAAATCTATATACATATATAAAAGATTTTAACTGATGTAGAGTCTCATCACGATATCTCTGGAACCATTGCGCTTAGAGATTTTAAATTTTTTTAGGAATATTCCTTTAGTAGAGAATGCATTATACAATGTGGGCGATGAACAGCTAATATATATGATGATAGTTATATATCAAAGATAATTCCACTGCATATTATTAAATGATTACACAAGATTCAGAAATTATATATATTTTTTTATTCAATGAAGCGACGAGACGAGCACCACGTATATCTCCTGGTAAGTGACATGTCTGCCTTTAACAAGGTAGCATTAGTTAGGATGACATACACTGGACAAGATTATGCTCGTCGCTTTGAGACATAACAAGTTGTCTTATTACTCCAATAACTTAACTAGTTACCTTAGCCTCTTCAAACCGAAATACAGTATCGTTTGCATACTACTGTTTGGCGGCAGCAATAGGAACTGCGGTGGTACCTACCTAGAAGTTCTCCAGCATCAGGCTTACCAATGACTACGAAACTTATTACTTACAAAACTGCAGGGAAAATGGAATACCTGAAACATAAACAAATGTTTTATTTAGTTTTATACACATTACTAAGTTTTCTCCATAGAAACTATATAACTTGAAATAAATGTATTAAAATATATATTGTTATAGAGATTTTTATATTTATTTTTTTCTTTGCATTAATACAATAATTTTAAGTTTGCCATAAATAGCAATTTCCTATCTTTATTTTTCTCCTCGCTCCAATCGAGCGTCAAAGCTTTAGGGGATTGTTTATTTGGATTTATGATCAGGCTTCCTTTGGAATGCTTGGCCTGACGCCAAGGTCTTTATACCTTGACAAAGAATAGCCATCGATAGATTAGCGTTAGTTCTACCACGAACGACCTCTTTCGTTTTATTAATTTGAATAGTGTAAAAGGAAAAGAGGAATATTTTAACTTAATGAAATTAGCTAATGAAAAGAAAGTTAAAAGAAAACTTACAATTGTAATGAAATGGCTCGAGTTCTTTAAAGTTATAAAATTAATATAATGAAAGCATATGTAAAAAGCTTATTAAACGCAGACTTTGTCAGTTTATTTCTTAATCTAGATATACATTGATATATCTATAATATTGTAAATATATTTTTGAGATTTTCCCAAGTCTGTCCATATCCATTTAAGCAGCGCTGAACAAATTTGTTACTACATAGTAATACGTCGAAATTGTAATAATAATTTCCTGTTGCATGGATAATAGTTTTCTGAGATGAATTTGTCTAAGAGAAACTTTGTCAAAGCTAAAATGGGTAGCGAATAAAGCGAGGTGGAAACGGTCGCTTATTAAGATAATCCTGGAACAAGATGCAAGTTTTGTCAGCGGGAATTAGAATAATCGGATCCATTTTAATGACTGATATTTTATTTATAAACTTATTCGAAAGAAAGTTGACTCTGTGGCAGTAAGCATTTCATTTAAATAATTTATTCAACCGTTTAGTTAAAATTATTTTGAATAAGACGCATTTGCAGACGGTCCGCAGTTTCGCAGCGGCTATCTCAGATGATAAATAGTAAAATCCAAACATTACTTTATTTTAATACCAAACTGTAGTAACTAGTCGAATTACTAGAGTAACGCGAATCAACACCATGAGTCTAAGCAATATATTGCGTTTAACATTCTTAACCAACACCGCTTATGATAAATTAGCAGCAATAACATCGTATCGTAATTGGTATTGAATTAACATATTTTCAACTTAAAATACTTTTTAATGTTATTACATATATAAAATTATGTGAATTTGTATACTCGTGAAGTTAAATACAAGTGCATAATAAACAAAATGCAATTCCCTAAACATATTTTTTATTCATTGAAGCGACGACGAAGAGCGGGATGTTCACCTCATGGTACGTGATAAGCCTGCCCATGACAACGTGGCGCTGGTTGTGATGATATACTCAGCATTATATTGGGCTCGTCGGTTTAAGACGTAAGATGTTGTCTTATTGCCTCATTCATTTCACAAGCTGCGGCACCCTCCAGACCGGAACACAGTGATGCTTGCGCAGTACTGTTCTGGCGGCGGAAATGGTGTAGCTGCAATGGGACCTATCTAAACTGTCTCCGGCAAGAGCGACCTACCATCAGGAAAATAATTACTATATATTAATGTTTTGTTCATCGGTTGAAATGCTGACGATGATGATGATTAATGTTTTGGAGACATTTTATTCAGCTTTTCCTATCGGTATACAGATCCACTTCATATTTGATTGCTGCTATATTTCCACCTAATATTTATGTTTTATATAAAGTACGAATATGACAATGATTCCGTACATTACGAGTTTGTCATGAAAACAATCTTTAAATTGCAAAGGGCACCATCTTTATTCCAAAACATGAAAAAAAACTTATTTTCATAACTCGAAACGTACTTTGTCCCATTTTTCTTCCTTGAGTATATTTCCGTCCTTCACGTTATCAATTTTAAGGATTATATGGTATATCCTCTCCGAGATATCCTAGCAAATTACCGCGGGTGTTTAATTCCGCCATTATTCTTCCCCTCACGTATCTATCTTCTTAAAATACTCGTATTTTTTTCCTCGCTTTTATATATTACTTAAATTTATCCGACAACATTAAGAAGTGATTTTTCTTTTATGATTACTATTAACGTTAAAACAATTTAGACAGGAACTAGTGAATCTTAGACAAAGAGAATTCACTTGTCAATCTTACTAGACGTTTGAATAAGGAGCTGATAATTTTTAGGAATCAAAATCATATAATAAATTTACACTAGATAGAAAATATATCCTCTGTCTACCCTCCATTAGAAATTATGTAACAATATTTTATTGCAATAAACACACAAACAAAATGCATCCGTTTTGTTGTGAAATTATGTATTTCAGATTTAACTCATTGCCTAAACACAGGTTAAGCTTTTAAGCATACCACAGTGAATAATGTGAATCGGTTAATAGATCATAATTAAACTAAATAGAGTTACAGATATATTAATAATTTACTGTACAACTATTCACAGGTTTTAAAATTAATTACCTGTAATGAGCTTATGAAATTATGTCTAATTGTGATAGTGTTCACTTTAAACTTCATTATTATTTAAAACAATATCCCAATAAGATCAAATTGTTGTTAAAAATGCATCATTAGTGATATATAGTTATCAATTACTAGAATAACTTTTTCAATCGTTTAAATTATATTAAATCCGTGAAAGATCTAAATTTTATACTTAGTACATCCGTTTCTAAATAAATTTTAAACCTAAATCGCTAAGTTAAAGCACTTAATACTTGATATTTGTGATGTTCGTGGAGTGACGGTTTTTGTAACTACTCTAGTGTGATCTCTATTGATTTGTGACATGTTCATAACACTGAAACCATCAATGTAAAGATGCCCTGTACTTAGGAGGCTGTAGAACTGTAGAACTAGGCTGTACACTGCCGGAGTCTGTCGTTCGGTATATACTTATTATAAAAACGGTTTGAAACTTTTTCACCGGGAATTATGTTAAGAAAATACATTTAAACCTTTTTCATCTGTAATAATAACTCTTATAGAATATATTTTAAAGGGTAGAAGCTAAAAGAATTAATAATCTAAGAAGGCGGAAGAGATGTTTTTGATTGGCAGTGGGGAGTCGCTTTTTGAAGATAGTTATTGTTTAGTAAAGTGTATTATACTAAAATGGCTACAGCCGTCTCTTAGTCACATAGAATGAATGAATACTATTCTTGTGTTGTTAGTTTAATAAGTTTAATAATAACCTCATAAACTGTTTTATGAATGTTGAAAACTTATGCGGTCGCTTTAAACGATCTGAAAGCATGAAAAACAAAAATAAGTTCGCAGCCGGTGATCATTGCGGTTGAATGCTATCCAACTTGCTGTATCGACATTCTATGGTCGCCGCTCATATCAAAAAGTCGCCAACTTCTGACATATCCCCCGGCCAACTTCTGCCAGCGAACTTTTACATTAAAGATGAACTTTCACACTAACTTAGCCATCCGCTACTTGTGTGCAATGAGCAGAACAAATCTTGCGAAAGAAAGTACGTTTTTATTTTCTAGCCAAGAGATACTTTTAACTTTGCTTCATATAACACGTACAACGGTTGTATAATATTCTAGATGTTCTATAAAAGTATGCAAAACTCAAAATCCTAGTATTGCAGTTATGATGTAGTTTCAAACGGGGAGTACAAGGAACAAGACGTAGAGATATTAAGTAAGTAGTCAAATAAATACGTAGAATCTAGTGTTTTAGAATGATCATAGATATTTATTTGATCTGAAATTGAGTCTTAAAATTATCCATATTATATTTACTCCGCTTTTCTTACGAGTTAGGCATTCATTTGATAGTGATAAGCCTGCCAATAATAATGTAGCGTTATATCGTTACTTCAATAATTTCACTAGCTACAGCGTCCTCCAAACTGGTACATAATAATTTTTGCACACTACTGTTTAGCGGCATAAATAAAAGCTACGGTGGTACGTAACTTATTTTATTTTTGGTTTCGGCATACCCTGCTTCTGGATGGAAGTTAAGGTTATGTGAGATCCTTACTCACTGAAACCCCCTCGGTGGTCTGAATCAATGTATTCGGATAGGCTCCGGGATCTCTTATGGAACGCACCGGTGCCCCTCTACACTTTCTGTTACATGTGTCTGAGAAGCCTAACCCTCCTAGGCACCATCGCTGAGTCATATGCTTTCCCACGCAGGTTCGCTTGTTGAGCAATAATGGCCCCTACTATTAAGGCCCGCCAAACTCCTAGACCTTTTTAGTTGCCTACTACGATAGGCATTACTTACCTTAGTCCTATGCTTACTAGCTCGAGATTACTGGATTGGTGGTAGTACCTACTTAGACGGTTTGCAACAACAGAGACGTACCACCAGTGAAAGTAAAACGAAATGACAAATAGTTTCAGGCATTAACCGCGTTGTTCATTATTTCCCGAATTATTGGTATATTAAAGGGTTATTGTGTTTGTTCGTATTGCGAGAGAAAAAACGGATTCGTATTGATACTGCGTGCAAAGCATTCAGTTGCAAAAAGAGCTGTTTCGTCGAAACGCAATTTCCGGTAGTAATGGAGCGTGAACTTTACTGGAATTCAGCAGTTATTAAGCGTAGCCGGAAAGGTGCGTATTGCAACACGCTGGAAAAATTCATGGACAACAGTTACTACAACGTACTCATAGCCTCATCATCATCATCCCAATCGATGTATGCCCATTCCTAAACATAGGGCTTTTATAACCATCATCAAAGTCAAAGTGTAAGTATTTTTTTTTATTCAACATAGAAATTCAATCATAACAGAAATGCCTCCAACCTGAGAACAATGAGTGTAAGAAACTGCTGGCAATATATATTTAGATAGATATATACGTATACACATACATATATACTCATATATTCTTATATATATAAATAGACTTTTCTTTAAATTCTTAAATATCATCAGTAACATAGTGCATGAGAATTGACACTTTATTTCCACACATTATTGTCATTCAAATATTCATCAATGTAAATAATAAAATTAGCTAATCAATACATTTTCATCATCATCCGTCTGGTCTTCATCAAGTCTGGCGGTCACGAGAAGAAAAATAATCCGGTTTCCAGCTCTTCCTTTCAATTGATAGTATTTAGTATTTAAGATTAGTTGACTCGTTTAACCCTTAATAACCTAGAGTTTCAATTTTGATACCAATCTTTTAAACCGAATGTTCACATTACTATTAGTTTTTTTTTATAGGTTGGCTGTACGTATTTTACTGTTGTATAATATTCTTCCCAATGAAATTAAAAAAATAAATATTGTGATTTTTTTAGCTATTTTTCCCTTCATCTAGACCCTCAAGTAAACATAATAATATTAAAAATAAATCACTTTCGTAAATCAGGCTACTAAGGGTTAAACCATTTCTTCCACTACCAGGAGCATATTTTTCGGCAATTTTGCTCTTCAGAATCAACTTTGGGAACATATAAATGCATCAGAGAATTGCAAGCTTTCTCTGCATGCTAGTTGACATCAGTCTACGCTTGCAATGTTTTAATAACTACAGCATCGGAGACAGTCCGCCTCCGTGTGATCTTAAACGTGGGATAGACTTCTCACATCTCAAATGATATATGAGACTACATTCGTTTATTAAAACCCTCGTTTAACTACAGAACGTTAAAAAACGAACCAACTATAACATTTTATAAAGCGTTTGATTGTGGGAAACAATAGTTTGGAGACTCATAATACTTTGGACGCACTATAGTTTTAGCTTGTCTATTACAATGTACTGTATATTAAGCATAGCAAAGTCTTGTGCTGTTTGAATCTAGTGGCTTGCAGCTATTTGTTTAATGTCTTCTATCTACCTAGTCTTGATCTGCTTACACTGCGCTTTCGGATGCAGGGTCGCTATTCCAGCAATTTAATCCAAGCCATCAGTTCTACGAGCTATATGCACTGGCCATTGCCAATTCAACCTCGCCACTTGTAGAGCTATGTCGGTAAGTCTGATTCTCTTCAGAACTCTTAATTTTTTATTTGATCGCGCCGAGATACTCTCATGCTCTCCGTTACTTCAAGTGTAACTCTGAGCTTTGTTTCTAATATATGTGTATTGGATTCATGACATGGAAACATTTAAAGTTTTACAGCTTAATATGACAAGTAAGATTTAGTAATAAGACGTATAAGAATGAGAAGACAAACATATTAAGTGGTGCAATTTCTAATGAGCAAACATGACGCTTTGTCCAGCGGTGGACGTCTATCGGCCGATGATGATGATGATGAAACATGACGCTTCCTGTAAGGTGAACATCCTGTCCGTATCGTCGCTTTATTTTATTTATTTTTAACAGTAATGCCAATAAAAGTATTCGTTTCTAATCAAGCAGAATCGAAAACAAACGTTTTCCCGGTTTCAGATTGTGCCCTGTTAAAAATGTAAAGCGGGAGCTCACGTCACCAGGGCCTGAGAGGCAGGAAATGCATTTGCAAATTAGATTTCGAACCCTCCCGCTGCCGTCGACGTTATCGTGTCTTCGGCCTCGCCTTTTAACCCTCGGTCACATGCGCGGATTTTCGGAAAGCTCCCCTTTGTCTACGTTTGCCTTTCCCCGACGTCTTCCTTTTTCCAACGTTTAAAACATACGAATTGATTCACTGGTCGGATTCAATTTATTTCGTTTCCATTGATTGCAGCCGGAAAAGACCATTTATCTTTGTTATGTTCACTGATTGGCAACGTTTCTGATGCGCTGGCTCGGCGGGTTTAAAGAATCAATACCTTCATATTATATATCTATATAAATCACTCTCTCTCTCTCTCTTTCTAGCTATTATCCCATATGGTGGTGGGGTCACCTTTCCTTATTTATTTGTATATAAATGCAAAACATTATTTTAATTAATACTTTATGATATTGTTAATTTAGACTGATATTAAAATTTATTGGACTTCTTTTTAATATTATAAATTCCGCAACTTAAAAATTTAACTGTTAAAACTTTTAACTATAATCTGAGTAATCTGTTTGTGAACCTTTTGTAATATAAAATAAAAATGATTATTATTATCAGGTTATTTGCCCATCTTCTCTCCTTGGATGCTTTTGACTACTTCTACAAACGAAAGCCCGGGATATGCATCGAGCCTGGTATTTATGATGTTTTCTATTTGCATAAATTTTATTTACAATCAGATACGTGTTTAAAATTACAATTTTTGTATGAAGAGTATTTCTTTTAATGTATATTAACTTCAAGTTATGAAGATGATATAGGAATAATATTTATGTGGAAAATATTATAGGAATTACTCATAGTTTTCGGACCCACAAGGTATACTTGTTCATAGAATAAGTCAACAATTGGACACGATATTCTATGTACAAAGCAAAAGTATAGTGATTTTACATCTTTTTTGCGTTGTAGATCGAGGCTGACCATAAAACAGTTCAGTTTAGGGTGTGTCGTGTTTTTCAATTCCATCGCTGCGGTAACGCCCCTCCGGCAGTAAACAACTACAGCCGGTGTATTAGGAGAGCAGCGGGTAAGCGACGGTTTAAAAACGTCGGTTCATACTCGATTTGGCAAGGAAATTGCGCCGCGTCTAGCCGACGAAATCGTGTTGCCAACCGGGCACACATAAGTGAGTGAGCCCGTGGTTACCTCGATTAATTCACGATGAAATGTTAACAGCTCCGCGGGGGGCGAATAATATTGTCGCAACAGCAAAATAATTTAATCAACATTGATTTCTATCTTTACATTAAGATAACATTTACAGGTGACAGGTCTCCGTTGCCGGAGCAACAGCGCCTGTTTTCGCCGACAAACAGCAGTCTTCAAACATTACTTTGTTCCTGTTTGAAAGGTGCAGTAGCTAGTGAAATTACTATGATAACGAGTCTCAATATCTTATGCAGCAATGCGACGAGCGCAACGTGGTGCAATGTTTGCCATCCTAACTAGCGCTACGTCGTTAATAAAAACAAATCATTGAAATAGCTATTTTTATTTATCTACTAAAAAAGCACATGACGAATAGCGCTTTATAACAATATTAACAATAAATGGTAAAAAATTATTAAAAAAAGCATCTACAAGTTTTTGAAATTGCCTTTGTTTTATTTTTTAATTCAACGAAGCGACGAGACGAGTATAACGTTCATCTGATGATAAGTGATACACTAGCCATCTCTCTAAGCCAGTTCCTCAATGCTGAGTATCATGATCGTTAACCTGTTGTTAATTATGTTACGTCAGTTATTTCTATTTGATAGTTTCTATATAAAGGTGTCACTAGCTATACCCTTCAAATCGGAAAACAGTAATATTTGCAAACTACTGTACGTCGGCTGAAGCACAAGCTGCGTCGGTACCTACCTAGACAGTAAACGTGTCTGGTTATCTCATTATGATGCCAATAAAACGAAAGAAATGGTTATATGGTTTATCCTAGATCAATATTAGTTACATTATTGTACTCTGTTTCCGATTATTATCAATACAATTACGTTTATCTCTAATCCAGAATAATAAAGATTTAAATTTAACTAAATAGATCGTTCTCGAAGTAAGAGTTAAGAAAACAACATTAAAGAAGTTAACGCAAACAAAACTGATAAGTTCTAAGATAGTTCTATTAAGCCTTACATAGATATATATATATATTATACAAAAACACTGTTTTTAACTTTATTAAAAAGCTTTGGAAGACTCAAGTTATTAACTGTGCAAATAGGTTATTATTTAACAAACTTAGTTATGAATGATAAACCTTTTTATGAAGACTGCATTTATTAATGTTTCAGTAGCAGATAAACCTTCATGATTCGCAGAGATCTTTAATTAAATCATTTATGTAATGAATGAATGAGCACCAAAAATACTGAGTACATATTGGGGTATAAGGGATTCCGCACAACAATTCAGTGCATCCTGCTAATCATCTGGGTCCAGGCACAACAGGCTCTGGGTCCAGGCTCAGCAGGACAAACAGGCTCTGGCTCCCACTAACCCGCATTAGGCCAACGTAGTGGGAAATGGCCCAAATCTCTTCATATGAACCTCTGCAAACGACAGCCTCTAGCCCCTGGCGGTACCGGAGGCCATGCTGACTGTATGTGAAGATCTTTAGGAGAGGTCTGTGACGATAGATGTCCACAACTGGACATAAGCCTCCCCAACAGAAGGAGATATAATGCTACAGGGGATGATTTATAATTTCAGGCCCTTCCCCCCCCAGAACCCACCATGAAGAAGACTATGGTCCTCACAAATCGAGAGAGAGTGGGATGACAGAAGGAATGGAATGTAGTATGATTGAGAAAAGAAGTGTGAAAGAAAAAAGAGTAAAATGATGAACAGAGTGAAAGATAAGATAGTATAGGAATTAGAAATAAGAATAATGTGATGGTAAATGTTAAGGAAATTAAAGGCCCTGACCTATAATACGCAGGGCTGAACGCTTAAAAAAAAAAAAGACTCCCCCACCGATCGGCCCTTCGCTTCCCGCAACCAACACCTTGTCGCGACCTTCACCAGATGGTCGGTGAACATTATGGGGAGCCTCCCAGCCTTACTACCTAGGCTACCGGTACGCGGCCGCCGCCCAAGACATTACTGCCCCATCGGCCGTCAGTCCTTCGAGCAATCTATCCTGCCTACTACCATGTTAGTCTAGCAATCATTTGGGCCATGTGGGTGACATTAGATATTCTGCAGGTCTCTACATTTCTGAATTGATATCGCAGAGAAATTCTGAGCATAGCCTGCGCCGCTGCTCTTTAGATGACGTTTAGTTGTATCAGGTCCAGATTTTCAGGTGTGATACGCTTAAAGTAATACTCAGATTTATTATGTAGTTAGCTCACAAAGACTGACATTCCTATTTTTAAATGTGGCAGTGCATTAACAGACGAAAATGTAAAATTAACCTTAAAAAAAGAAAAAAAGAACAAATTGTTCTCTTTATGTCCAAGTAACCTAAAAACAAGAATAAAACGTTGGATATACATAAAATTATAATAAAAAAAAAGTTTGTAGCGTAATTTTTCGAGAAATGCGAGTGTCAGAGGATATTCTCAAGGTTAATTCTTCATACAATAACCCGACGCTCAATCTTGAATCCTCAGCGGTCTTGATTAGCTTGATACGGCTTTATTAAAAACGTCTACCGTCTTTTTAAGTCATCTCGAGTCGTTCCGCCGCAACTCTGTAATATCATGAATATAAGTAATGCTCAATTTATGGAAAAAAAAAGAAAAAGTTCAAAATATACTTATAACATTATAACACGCAAGAGAGGAAAAAATATTAAGCAATACTAACAACTATTGAAAATATTTAATATGACGAGGCGACGAGACGAGCGAGACGTTCACCTGATGGTAAGCGATACGCCTGTCCATAACAACGTGGTGCTAGTTAGGATGGTATATACTGCAACATTGCGCTCGTTGCCTTGAGACATAAGATGTCAGTCAAGTCTCGTTACCCCAATAATATCACTAGCTACAACCTCCTTCAATGCAGTCATAGAAATGTTTGCTCACTGCTGTTTGGGGGCAGAAATAGGCACTGCGTTTGTACCCACCTCTTTTTATGTTCGAAGGGGAGGAGGAGAGGGAAATCCTTCAAAGATACCCTGCTTCGGAGGAAGTCAGCGTTATGTCACATTTTCCTCACAAAATACCCTCTCGGTAGTCTATATCAGTACATTTGGAGAAGGATCTCTTAAAGAACAAATCGGTGCCCCTCTAGACTTTGGGTTAGGACGTTTCATGGAAAGGCTAACCTTTCTGACTATCATCGCTGAGTAACGACAAATTTGCATATTGAGCGATAAGGACCCCTAACTTTAAAGCCTGTGAAACCCATAAACCTTTTTAGTCGCCTTCTACGACAGGCAGGGCTTATCTTAGTCTTATTCTTATTAGCTCGTGACTATAGTATTAACGGGCTGAAGCTCTGTCTCGAATTCCATTTGGCCACCTCCTACTGTACCATGACGACTTCAGAGAAGAAGACCAACGCCGCCCATTCGATTTTCCCCTGAAGTGTAGCCGTTATTACTACTGTCGGAGTGGTCGTGTTCAATCTTGTGGAACAAGGTTCGTCGCACGGACTCCCATGCAGGGTAGTCTGCGAGCGCGTTTAACCTAGACGGTCTCGAGTGACCTATAAAAGTTTGTTTAACTGTTTCAATAACTGGTTTGTAAATGATGAAATTATACATTGTAATTTAATTTCCGTCCTGAAGTTTATTCTTACATGACGAGACTCTTTAAAATCTGAGTGTCATCAAGGAGCGCAGAACGCGTGAAATAGGCCGGTGTAATTGCTTCGTATTAATAAGGTTTGAGCACAGGCAGAGTGTGAAAATTGGCATATTACATTGAAAAACGTAAAGCAATACACGTTTCAGCTGCTAATTGGGTAAATGGGTGCCTTCAGCCGCGAAGATGCTCGTCACTCACAATGGAGAATCTTTGAAAAGGTGTCAACTCTTCATACGTAGGGTTGTTAAGGAAAAGCGAAGTGTTGTTATGGAGATTTGTCGCAGAGATTTATGGCATTTTCATGTTAAAATATTGAATATTTTATCTGCGAATCTTGATATTATTGTCGCCATCCTTTTTTATACGTACATATTATATTACAATAAGTTGTATAACAACTGTATGTATACGAAAATTGTTAGATGAATCTATTTACCTCTGTCATATCATGCGTCATTTCATCGTCCTTAGTTTTTATGATTAATGATTAATGAACACTTAATTATCAAAATAATGCATTGAAAATAAATCAAAATGTTTACGAGTATAAGTAAATTGCAACATACGAAGGAAATAGGGAAATATACTATATACCACAACTCGAAAGTCGAAAAGGAAGATGAAATTTCATGTCCGTTAATAGATAATTTTGAATATGTACCAATAAAGGTACGAAATTATTTCTAGTTTTTCTAATAGGTACAGGAATACGAAGAGTAAACACCTTCAATTCAGTAGGATTAACAGTTCCTGTTTATCGATTCTACTGTATATAAAGTCTGGTAGCTAAATTAAAATAACCAATCGTTTCCGTTAACGAAGGCCATGGGGAGTGAAGCCAGGAACCGAAGTTAGAATGGAAGGGATAGCCGATAAATGCAAGTGTCAATGTAGATAATTTACTACTTATGCAGACCTTCTCTAGACATGTTTTGATTTATTGACATTGATGTTTTATAGTACTGATATGACAATAACATAAACAGTTTTTAATACTTTATGATATAAAATAGATAGAAAAACATACAATTGCCCTACAATTTATTAGTTTAACAAAAAAAACATCAATATTCGCTCATGTTAATTAGTAACAAAAGTATACAAAAAGGCGGTTATTAAAATTAATGCCCATTAGCGAGCCGCGGGGTCCATAAAGAATGAGTGATTTCAACGAATTATTAATAAAATTCCATGATAACTTTTCTAATTACAATGTCATGTGATTTATGGTCAACCATAAATATCTTTGTAAACGCACCTCGTCCCATCAATACCGCGGCTATAATAATGAAATATAGCCCGCGATCCGCTAAAACGTCGTCGCAAAAATGTTGATAATGAAACAAATCAACGAATACCATTTTTTTTACGGATGCCTATATAACTCTCTTTTATAATTTAAACACCGATCGAGATCAATCCCACGCAAATTACTATAACACAAGAAGACTTCAAGAGAGTCGATAAAAAAACGGACCGAGATAAATTCGCGGCTTCCGAGTTAAAGAGTGGTGGAGGGCGTGGGTTTACCGATAAAACATAAAATGGGACACCTAGCCGATGTGATATGTTGGGATTAAGAAGCGAACATCAATAAGTAGCTTTAAAAATTCCGCGCACACCGGGACGCGAGGCGCGGCAAAAAATTGAAAGGAGACTCGAACATGTCCTCTGAATATTAAAAAGCACAATACTGAATAATGTATCGGGCGGTCCGCCAATGATATAAGGACCGAAGGCGGCTGCTCGCCATTTCCAAGGAATTAACGCTGATGAAGTACACACGTAACATCTCACACTAGCCACCAGATGTCTTCAGAATCTTAACACTTCTATTAGACATTTTTTATTCTACAAACGAGGCCACGACGAGACGAGCGGGATGGAGTAACCATGATAAGTGTTACGTCTACCCATAACAAAAAGACGCTAGATAGTTTGATATACAAAGGACCACATTATGCTCATCACCCTGAAACATAAGACTTTAAATCTTTCCACCATAGCAATTTAGTAGCTACAACACCTCTCAAATCGGAACACGTTAATGTTTCCACTACTGTTTGGCTGCAGAAGCAGAAGCTCCGGTGGTGATTACCTGAAAACTCTCTAGCAATAAACCCCATAGGTTCCGGTTTTAGTAGATTTATTATCTGCGGAAATAAAACACGACGATTGAAATAAATCACTTTAAAAGATCAGATCTATAATACACGAAATAAGTTGACGTACGGATTGAAAATGTAAAAAATTTGTAAGCTTACTTACAGAAACTTCAGTAAGCCTTTCTTTCACGTAGTTAATGTGTGGTTTAAGGAGCGGCAATGGTACGTAAAATTTACAAAGTGGTCATTACTGGGGATAATCCGGATGAAGCATGATGGCTAGCGGAAAGTGGTCCCATAATGTTTTGTACATTTAGTTAGGTGTACGAAAACGTGGTTACAAAGTATATTTCATTGGGTTTCGTGGACAAACTGTAAAATATTCTATCCCATGTAGGCGGCATAATCGTTAAAGTTAAAAAAAACCGATTTGTACATCTAATGTAATGTTTAGGAGTCGATGACAGAAATAAAATGTTGTAAAGGGGGAAAATATTATTCCCTTTGTTGTGATTATGAGATTTGATAACTATACTGATTATCACTTTTTCAGTTGGAAAAAAGGCCAAAAATCTCTACGCCGATCACACTAGTGTTAATCACGATAACATTTAAGCGAGGGCTTATATGTTAGCGTACTATCGATATAAACAAATTAAGCTATTATAAAATGTCGAACATTTCATTCAATAAAAATAATAAGTATTATATTTGCATTTAAAACAATTAATATATAAATATCGAGTAAAGTTGGCATGAGGTACTTAAATTGAAACAAAGACGACATTAAAGTAAGCAAGCGAGGGCCGAAGCGTTCAATAAACCTTAAGCGTGAATATAAAAGCAGTATAATAGCCCCGCCGGGGTGTTTACTGCCTCCACTTACAACCTCTAATGGACCATATGCACTTTATTGTCTAAAATTGCATTTGCCAGATGAAAATTCCTAGTTCTCCATTTTGTCTTTACGATGGAGACGACGTAACAACAGGGGGCCGAGCGAAGTGTTAAAGCGTGAGTACGATCAAACAGGCTCAGAGCTTTTAAGGTCTCGTACTAAAAGGTTACATAGAAAACTCATAGATGCGACACATTTAGTTGGAAATGGATATATATTTATACAAAAAAAAAAACATTCTCAATTATTTCGGGAACCTTTGCTAGATATGCAATGATTTTACTCGTGTTTATCACCCTAACAAGCGCTACGTTTTTATATACAGGCGTTTCACTTGCTATCAACTTTGTCCTATATCGATCCTCATATCGTCCGTCTGCCAGTCGACTAAATACAGTGTGAAAGGTCTTTGTTGCCGGAGACCGTCTAGGTATTTATCGCAGCTGCTAATTCTGCCGCCGATCTATTATTGTATTACGGTTTCCAGGATGCAATAGCTAGTAATTGTATTGCAATAATGAGACTTCAATTTTTAAATTTGAACTCGGCGAAATATAACGTGGTGCTGTGTATCATCCTAGCTAACTCCACATTGTTTTGACATGGAGAATCATTTTTAGGTTTAGATCGAGCTCATATGGTCGCTTCGTCAAAAATAAAAATAAATCGATTTTCGTACCAACATTATCACTTGATGTTCACCTCAGGAAATCTTTAAGAGAAGAGTAAATAAGCTACTTCTTGACTAGTGCGCTTTACCAGCAGAAACCACAGCTTTCTATCAGGTGGGATTGCAGACAAGAACTAAGCTATGCTTATAAGAAAAATTCTAATTAAAGTTGCAACTTACGATCAGCTCTTAACACGATATTCTAACGTTGGAAGCTGTTTAGTAGTCGTACACTTTGTTCTAGCTTTAACGACGTTGGAGTGAAATTTCTAGATTATTAATCTTATGTATTAATAAGAAGAGTAGATTATCTTGACTAATACTAAATTCACTACATTTATTTTGTACAGAAATATGTCGCATTAAAGTAAAATCGAGATATTTAAACAGTTATTTCTCAGTATTATGTTGGCCCTTTTTAATATTAAATAGATTATTAATTAATTAATTAATGAAGGTTTCATTACAAGTTCACAAGTATGTTTTCAGACGAGTTTGTCATTAAGATGATAACGAACGGGCCGGGAACAACGGGGAATTAGAATTATTAAAAAAAATCGGGTAATAGCTGGAAATTAACGAGCGGAATCCTATTAAAGCGAGACCTATTCACGTCACACCCTCCGTACGAATCATTTAATCAACTAGCAATTAAACGAAGGATTTCCTGCCGATCTTCACATACCATTAACTTTTTACAGAGAGATGCGCCTCTAACGAAATCCTTTATTCACGTTAATGGTATAAGGTTTCGTGAATGGCAGTGTACAGTTTTTATAATTACCCGAAAATGTTGCTTCGAGCTCACGTAAAAATATACATAGATACGTAATACAGTTCTCGTACAGTAGTATTTTAATGAAACACAGCGTATTGGGTTGCTAAGTTACTATGCATAGTCTGTAGCTGTAGTTCTTCATGATAGAGTTGGAAAAATCAAAATAACGAGCCTTTGGCAGTTAAGAATTCAAATTTTTTGGTAGTCGACTAAGAGACAGAATTAATGTTGCTATAAAACTAAAACAATTTATTTACCGATTATACTTGAATATACAAAAAGAAAGATGCTCGGAAAAGATATAGTCTAATAACAATACAAAAATATTTTTTTCTGCTGATCACATTGTAAATGGCAACAATTTTCTTCACGATATCTTAACTACTAATCAAAGAGACCAATTTCATTGAGATCAATATTAAATTATTTGTAATACGCAGTAAAAACATCTAATACTAATCCGTCTATCTGTTTCTTTAATGACTCCATTAAATTAATAGCCTCATTTGTACGAAGTCGTAGAAAATTGTAATATGTAATTTTCGATATAGTTTACTAAGTTACCTTCAACACGCAAGCCTATCTAAGTGTAATTTCTTTCAAATTTATTTTCATTTCACTTACCTCAACTTATTTCCCTTTTAGTCTGTTATTAAAATTGGGTCAACGGAAACCGAGTACAGTATGTTAACAATATATTTTACATATATATCTAACAGAAGTATATAGTCATTGTTCTCTTCGGACCACGAAATCTGCTTCTTGATTAAAGTTTAAATGACAATGATATTACAACTGATTGATTTAAAAGAAGACTATAGAATAAGTTATAAAGTATGAAGTACATGAATATTATATAATATAAAAAATACGGAAAATAATAAGATAAGCCCGGAAAGTTTTTTTTTTTGTAAACTATTTTTACTTTGAATTAACACAAACACTAATAACCCTACTGAAAGAAGACTTTAAGAGATAATGAGCTCATTATACGTAGATCCGACTGTGAAAAGAAATTAAGAAAACTGTAGGTATTAGATGATGACTATGAGGGTAGGACATCTATCATGTCACATCTGACCTGACTATGGCTTCAGCAGAGCACACCAATGGTAATGGTAATAAATAATCAACTGAATACCATTAAATTCGTAAGATTGGCTTTTATTAAATACATTGTATACACGAGCGACTTCGTTTAGAATTTATGCCGAATAGTACTATTGAATTTTCTCTAGTAACCACCCTGTCGTAGCGCCGCAAAAAAAAAGCAATAAAAGTTTATCTCGAATGATATGAAGCCTTATTTTTATTATGTATTGGCACGAAACGAACTTACTCGAAAAGTCTTGGCATGTTTTGTTGGAAGAGCCTCGTTATATTGTAAAGAAATCGTATTGCTCGAATCCAATTTATGTTTCAATAAATCTTAAAATGTTGTTCTTTTTGGCATCAACAACAATAGTGATAGCTTTTTGTTCTTTCAAAGTATCTAATGTTAAAGACAAGTTGATCTCATAAATTCCTTACGGTGTTTTCGAAAGGTAAAGATTTACTACGGGATTTTATCATCACGGGTGGATATTATCTGTGAGATTATGGAGAATAACATTATTGTATAATGCGGTAAGTGATTTACTGGTCAAATGATCGGGGTTTATTCGATATTTTCCTTCAGAATTCAGCAACAATATTGACTTTTTCGCCCAGCGACGTGCGATGGGATGTTTATTACAATTTATTCGATGTCGGCGGGGACGAACAGTGTCCTCGCTTTCGACGTCCCAGATTTATGATACACAGCAGTGCGACGGATTAAAAAGGGAAACGAGAGGTGGATATGTGTCTTCATTCCAATTCGCTATCCGCCATGAAGCGTAAATGAAGTGGAATTCAGGAGCTTACGTCGCCCGTTTCCTCGGCTATTTGTTCTTATTTAACTAAGTGCATCGGGCGGGGAGCTCTGTGTTTATGTCCGTAACCCACCCCAAAACGATATCGCCGAAAATAACAGTACCTATCTACAAATTACTTTTCGTAAGTAATCTATAGTTTTTTATAAAATCCTTGCGTTCTATTCATATTCGAGACTCTAATATCTTTATGTTCGTAATACATTTTACTATACTACTTTTTTACCCAATGATACGTAAATTTATTTGTTATTAAGAATTACTAAGTTATTAAGTTCAACATAAAGTTATTATAGATGAACTTATATGCGCTATATATAATGCACAAGTATGTACTCGTACATTATACAAACAAAAACCTTATTAGTTGTATGTGAGAGGCGGAAGGCGTGTTTAATTATCCACATTCCCAATGGACAAATTGTATGTCGAATCTCGGAGCCGGATATTAATATCGACACAATGTCCTAACGTTGCTGGTGAAGTGATATCGAAATGTTATGAAAAAAAATATAATTTCTAGCATCACATAATGCAAATGAAATTATGTACAAGTAAATTTAATTTTTACTCTTTTAAAAATGTATGCAAGTCTTTCAAGTTTTAAGTGCTAAAATAATTTAATTAAGGCTGCAATGGTTTTAGTTATAATAAACCTACAACAACCACAAGATCGCTGATGAACGAGATTGTTAAGCGACTATGAAGAAGAGGGATATTTAATGCTCTCGTAAGTTGTCAGTCGGAACCCAGAAATTATGTTCTTCTTCTTCTTCTTCCTCCTGCCATATTCCCATTCTATGTGGGGTCGGCACAGTATGTACTTCACTTCCACATCTTTCTATCAGCCTAAAAATAAAACCCAAAAATTATGTTATGGCAGTAAATTTTGATTTTAGGTGTAGTAAATTTACTAAGGGGTTTAAAAACCCTAACACTATTTAAATTCTACTATATATACCTCCGGAATTAAACTAACCTCTGTATTACTAGCCAAGTAATTAACAGCTTTATGAAGTATAGCTACTCTGGCCATAAATACTGTTACATAAAAACTTATCTTTTTTCAACTTTTTAATTATTCTGAATTTGGAACACGTACATTATTTTAAAGCTTCTTTCGATTTTGCGCCATTTCATATATTTTTTCGTGTTTTTTATCAAATTACAATATGGCATAAGATGTTATAGAAAATAGGATTGCAGAAATCGCCTTTCACGAACTGGGTATGGAGCCGAAGGTCATATTTCAGACACTTCACAAGCTTGGTATCATCCGTATGTTCGTATATATTACTATTAACAGATACAACAGCACTTCCTTTGTCGAACACCAGAAAAGATCGGGCCGGCCGTGTGCTGTTAGAACTACAAAGGCTGTTAATGCTGTTAAAGCTAGAATTCGACGAAACCCCATTAGGAAGCAAACCAAAAAATCTTACCGCGAGAAGTGAAGATTCCTGCTAGGACTCTGTCGCGTAATATAAAACAAGACCTGAAGCTCGGTGCTTATCAAGTCACAGTCGATATACAGGACATGCCCTAAATCAATCTTTACTATTAAAGATGAACGGAGTGAATCAATTAAAACGAACAAACGTTCTATCGCGATACGCAGGTGAAAGGCACAGAAATATCCTCTTTACCGATGAAAAAATTTTCACGATTGAAGAACAGTACAATAAGCAAAATGATGAAGTGTACGCTCGCAGTTCTAAAGAAGCTGATCAAGTGGTCGCAATAGGTACAACGTGGTTATCGTCCTGTGTCAGTGATGGTTTGGTAGGTCGTGTCTTATCAAAGAGTTACAAAACTACGTTTTTATGAAAAAGGAGTGAAAACTGCAGCCAAAGTATATCGACCGTTCGCCGTTATTCTGAGCGGGCGTATCTCTTACCATTAGATGAACGTCCCGCAGTATGAATACCTCGAAATCTTTGAATGGGTTATGATAATTTTACGTTGATCATCCATACCATGAGCAGAATATATAGAGGTTTGTATATTTTAGATGTTACCTTAACAAAAATATTTAAAATATCCATTGCACAATGCTATATACCATGAGGATGAACGCGTTTAAAATTGTTAAAGATGCCAGGTGTAGGAAGACGTACGAGTCCCAAACGCTGGGACAGAAGTGTAGCGGAATGGGCTCGTTGAGATATGTCTCAGATAAAGATCATATATACAGTGTCTTATTTTACAAATCCAATTTCCGCGCGAATACACGGGTTGGTTGTAAATAACGCAGACAAAGCTTTGCCCGAATCGCGTACCGTTCGATACATTATGCAGCACACGCTCCGCTGCGCTGCGCAATGAGCTACGTAAATATACAGGGCACAGCTGAAACTGTTTCAGGGTTCCGTTGACACTCGATCCTAATAATTACAACAAACGCACTGCAGCGGATATTATTTTTTATATTGTAAAATGAGGACAAGACGCGCGGATGTTCATCCGGTGGCAGGGACACATGAAAAATTGCTACGAGTGCAATGTGGCGCTGTGTATGTATATATCATGCTAAATTATTATTTTTTATTATACAACTAAGGTGGCAAACAAGATTGCGGCCCACATGATGTTGAACGGTAACCACAGCCTTCGACCACCAGTAACACCAGAGGTATCACTGAGTGTATTGCCGACACTGCAGAAACCTTTTTTACGCTCTTTTTGAAGAACTTTATATTCTAGCTTCTAGAGAAAACCTCGACAGGTAACTCGTTTCACAATTTGAGTGTTCTCGGGAGATAACTTCTCTGGAACCGGACCATACGTGACCACTGCGGTTCAAGGGTATGAGGATGAATTCCCTGTCAATGGCGAGCGGTGCGATGATAAAATGTGGCGATGGGCATCATGTCAAACAGTTCATCAGAACACATTCCGTTTTAAGGCGGTAGAGCACACATAAGGAGGCAAAATCTCTTCTAAGCCCAAGAGGTTCAATACCACCCGTTAGCAAAGGGTCGTCCATAATTCTAACAGCTCTCTTTTGCACCGAGTCAAAAGAACCCAGCTGACATCCAGGTGCTCCCGCCCAAAGATGAGAGTAATACTCCATGTGATCACTTACCATCAGATGAACGTCTTGATAGATAAAATTATTTGTCCACGCAGTACAAACACATAGTAACAAAAAAATACAACCTTAAGAATTATATATAAATAACAAATGTGCTAACATAATCGCACTTCACAATTTTAAGCTGCTGTAAGTACTCCATATTATAGCACCCTGGTCTAATGGTTAGAGCTGGCCTTTATTCCGATGGTCGCGGGTTCAAATATCTGCATGTACCGATAACTTTAATGTTTAAGTCATGTACATTTGTGAACTTTAGTAACAACAGCGAAATACAAACAGTGAAGGAAAGCATCCTGAAGAAACCTGCACATGAATTTGAATTTATTCTAAGGTGTGTGTCAAGTCACCAATCTGTGTTGGGCCCGCGTGCAGACTAAGACCCACGGCCCTCATATTGAGGGTAGGCATGTGCCCCAACAGTGGGTACGTAAACAGGCTGCTGAAAAAAAAGTACTGTAGTGGTGTAAATAGCCGTAGCTCAGTGTTTTGCTACAGAATGAACAACGCACTGATTTTCAACTACAACTTTATTAGGGGGCGACTTTATCAACGTGCTATGCTTGTGTGTGCACGTCATCACTGGTGGTTAAATTAAGTCTTCCTCCTGCCATTCTCCCAGCTATGTGGGGTCGGTTCTGCGTGTACTTCTCTTCCATATGCCTCTATCAGCCGTCATATCAGAATTCACACTCTTCTTACACATATCATCTTTCACACAATCCATCCACACTTTCTTTGGTCTTCCTGTACCCTTACAACCATCCACGTTCATTCCCATTACTTTCTTTGTTAAGTGTCCTTCCTCCCTCCGCATAACATGCCCGTACCACGCTAACCTCTTGCTCCTCAATTTCTCTATCACTGGAACAACTTTCAGACTTCCTCTAATATACTCATTCTTAATCTTGTCCATCGCCGTCACAGCACCATCCATCTTAACATTCGCATCTCGGCCACATGTAGTTTCCTTTCATCCGAACCCTTGGTGGTCTAACACTCGGCTCCATACAATACGACAGGTCTAATGACCGATTAGTAGATCTGTCCCGTAAGTTTGAGGGGCATTCGTGGATCACGAGTTGTTTCAGTGAGCTGGCGCCATTTCATCCAACCTGCATTTATGCGGCTTCTGACATCTCGATCAATATCGCCGTCGCATTGTATGAGTGAACCTAGATACTTGAAATAGGAACAGGTTGGTACACCATTTAATGCGATTGGAGAAAAGCTGGTGGAACCGACGAAGTCACAGAAGAAATGTTCAGTTTTGGTCCTGCTGGTCTTTAAGCCCAGCCATCTCCAATTTATTTCGCCATCTTTTCAACATGCTCTACACCTAGCGTTCATCTTCCCTGACAAACCGATGTCGTCGGCGAAGAGCATACACGAGGGTGCCCCCTCCTGTATGTCTAATGACAGTGCATCCATTACCAGAAAACAGAGATACGGGTTTAATGCTAACCCCTGATGTAGGCCCACCAAGACCCCGAAACTGTTGCTTTCGCCGGCAGTGGACCAGATGTGTGTACTAACACGATAGTACAGAGCACGAATAAGCTGCGGGTATTTCCTAGGCACTCCTATCACTTTCAGAGCCACCACAGAATCTCCCGCGGAACTTTATCGTATGGCTTTTCGAGGTCCACAAACACCATGTGCAGGTTTTTATGCGCACGTCTGTATTTTTCGCACAGTTGGCGAAGAGCAAAAATGGCGTCCGTAGTCCCCCGCCCAGCCATAAATCTGAATTGGTTCTAAGGCGGGTACCAGTTCACTGGTACCCGTCTTTAAACCGTACACCACTCATCCGGGATAGCCTCTTCTTGTAACAACTTGTTGAAGAATAAAGTCAGCCACATCCATCTATACGACTTTAACAACTTCCATTCCTCCACTGGTATTCCATCCGGCCCAACAGCCCTTCCATTTTTCATACTGATTTTCTTTCTTCATCCATAGTAATCTTCCTCTCCATACCCATTTTGGCCGGCACTCTTTCCAATACTCCGCTCCAGATATTCTCCTCGTTCATAAGTCTTCCAAAATATTCTTTCCATCGTCTTTTAATATCATCAACATTCGTCAATACCTTTCCTTCATCGACTTTTATACATTTGATATGATTTATACGCCTTGCACTCTTTTCTCTCTCTCTTTTGTTATGCGGAACAGTTGTTTTTGTCCTTGCGGGCTGTCCAAAGAATGATACAGCTTTTCTTGTCCCTTTGCCTTAACAATCGCAGTATCTCTCTTTGCCATCGCTTACGCTCCTTATATATTTCTCTTTTATTTTCTTTCAAATCTTTTTCCCTTTCTTCCACACCTTGCCATTTCTTAAATGCATTCTTCTTTTCTTTCAAGACCTTTTGCACTTCTTCACTCAACCACCAAGTTTCTCTATCAATTTTTCCTTTACCTTTCGTCTCTCCTAGCAAAGTTTTTGCTATTTTTCTAATGCACCCAGCCATTTTATTCGAACATTCATTTACTGTCATTCCAGTCAAATATTTCATTTCTATCATCCTATTCACGACCTGCTTTCAAAATTCTTTTGCATATTCACCTTTCTCTAACATATACCATTTCATCTTAGGAGGGTCTGCTGTTGTTTAGCCGAATTCTAATTTTGGTTTCTAGTATCAGGAGCCTATGTTGGTTAACTTGACTTTTACCACGTATAACTTTACATTTTTTGGCTGATCGACTTCTATTTCTTCTTAAAAGATTATTATCGATTTGTGTTTTGCAGCTACCACTTTTGTAAGTGATCACCTTTTCATTCTTTTTTTTTAAAAAGAGGTGTTCACAATGGTCAGGTCAAAAGTAACAGCCGCTTGGAGCAAGGTTTCGCCTCCACTATTTCTGTTCCAAACCTCCGTCCTCCATGCACTCTCTAATATCTTGCACTCATTCCTTAAAATCTCCTCCCACATACAATTCCTCATTTTCTGGAACACCCATCACTACGGAATTTAAGTTTTCCCAAAATTTCTCTTTCATTCTATCATCACATCCAGGCTGAGGTGCATACGCACATACTACATTTAGAATCAACTTCCCTTTTATTATTTTAGCCACAATCAATCTATCATGCACTCTTTTAACATCCGACACACAGTTTTTCAGTTCACTATCTAGCACAATCCCCACTCCATTCCTCTTACCATCGCTTCCACAGTAGTAAAATTTATATCCTTCTCCGATTTTTCGAGCTTTCAATCTTTCCACGGCGTCTCTTGCAAACAAGCTACATTTATTCTTCTTCTCTTACATACAACTGCTAACTCTCTTCCCTTGCCAGTCATTGTCCCTATATTCCAACTCGCAATTCTCCGCCTTACATCCCGGACTCGCGTCTTACGTCGCCCGTCCTTGATGCGACAACCCTAGTCCACTTGTCACAGAAGCCGGGTGTCGCTTCTGCGCGTCTCCCGCAGAGGACGCCCTAACTCGGTCGCAATCATCATATTTACTGTAGTTCATACTGCAAAAGTTTTGGCTTGAGTTTTTAGGGCCGGCCGCCTGCCTGACACCAACCTTCTTCGGGAATTATTGCTGCTGGAATAGCCGCCAATTTATGGCTAGGGGGATAAAAATGTAAAAACCCGTTAACGTCGCGCATTGTGCATCAGTATTGATAAATTTCTATAGAATACTCCTGCACAATCCGCGACTTCGCTTAGGCGACTCATACGACATCCACGGGATGAGATGGAGCTGCCCTGTTCTTAAGCCGGAAGCAGCACAATGCTGGTTCAAATTAAGTAAAAAAAAAACATATAAAATTAAAGGATCAATATTGTTAATGTGAATGTTAAAAGTCAATTTAACATAAAGATAGGTTTATACTTTGACATTTATACTGGAAATTAGGGAATGCTGAGCTAGGAAATAATTTGTTTTTCTATTAGGAGTGCCGCTTCGTCGAAAAAAAAAACCTAATAGCTGTGTTCCGGCAGTTCAAATATGAAAGTTAGAGTGTTAGAGACGAGGAGGCTTCGCCGTCTATGGTTTCATTGCCGTTTTATATCATATTACAAATAAGTTCAAGTTTTAACCCATGCAAATAAAAAAGGGATGTTAGAGGTCCCGCACAACAACTCCCGGGACCAAAGCCAACCTCACCAGATCGTGATCTATCCTGCTAATCAAAAACGAGACTGATTCCCATCAACCCGCTTTGGGCCAGCGTGGTGGGCTATGGCCCTAATCGCTCAAAATCGCTCCCTATATCGATGGCCTCTGGTGCCAGGCGGAAGCGGAGGCCATGCCGACGATGACGGACGTTGACTAGACGCCGGAACCAGTGCTACACAGGAACGATAGATGTGCAGATCTATGAGGGAGGCCTATGTCCAGCTGTGGCTATCTGTCGGCTGATGATGATGCTAAAAAAAGTCTAATAGTGTACTAAGGTAAACGTACAATGGACGAACGTCCCGTGCGTCTTGTCCTCATTTTACAATATAAAAAGAAATATCCGCTGTCGGTGGAGAATTCCGTACAAAGTTAGCCGTTCGGTATTTCGAAAACATTGTTGAATTTATTGCAGTTCTCCATTTTGTTTCACGGTTCAATGGTTATTTTCTTTACGTGGACACGTTTAGGTATTGACGTGTGCCTTTTATGTTTAAAAACATGGAATTTTATTTACACAGTCCAGAATCGTAATTAAAAAAAACCGGAAAAGCAAGTTGACCGCCACCATATCGCAAAGCGAAAACCTCAAATATACTTGTAATCTTTTAATGGTGACCATAAAGACCGTTCGGGTAGCTCTCATTTGAAAAAATCCTACTATTATCTAAATTCCTCATAGGGTCGAGGAAAATCTACTGGAGTCTTGTCTACCGCAGCTTCTATTTTTGCCACCAAGCAGTCGTTTGCAAACATTACTGTGTTCTGGTTTAACAGGTGTTGTAGATAGTGAAAATTCTAAAGTAACAAGATACAACATCTTAGGACTGATCACGAAGAGCACAATGAGGCGTTATGTATGTCAGCGTATAGGATCACGTTGTGGCAAGCGTATAACTTCCTAACAGGTTAGCGCCTCATTCATCTCTTCGAGATTAGAAAAATTATAACTTTATCGTTACCGCCTTCAAAAGAAAAAGACCTTAGTAAGATAAAAAAC
Organism: Ornithoptera priamus; assembly: GCA_029034505.1. Classification (NCBI taxonomy): domain Eukaryota; kingdom Metazoa; phylum Arthropoda; class Insecta; order Lepidoptera; family Papilionidae; genus Ornithoptera; species Ornithoptera priamus. The sequence continues at coordinate 3,999,408 of JARDWD010000827.1, forward strand.
AGCACATGGTATACAGTAGTAGTCTAAGTGGAACATAAAGATGGCACATTATTTTGATGTGTAGGCAATTTTACAGAAGGAATTCGTTACCCATCGGCACAATTGATCGCTTTCTTTTCCGAAAGCCGTTATCGCATTATCAGGCACACGTTTTCCACGTCATTAATTTTGAAAAATCGTTGCGATATCCCAAGTACATGGTGCGAGGGCTCCCTCCCCGGAGATATAAAAAAAATGTGGAATCCTCAGAAACAGACGGACGTGAGGGAGAAAAAAGCTCCGATCAAATATTTGCAGCTACCGAAAAGTCATAAAAATATTTAGACTTATATTTTATTTGTAGCATTGTTTCAAGAAATTAAAGACAACAATAACATACTGTAATCCTTTGTATCTTTTTTTATTATTAATATGAGGGGATCCTTAGGTAAAGACTTATTATGAAAATCAGCTTTTTAATCTTGTTTTATAAGTAAGCACCTTAGCGTTATACGCCTTAGTTGTATATATAACGTCATTCTCCACTTTTCCGTCTCTTTCTGTCAACTCTTTCTCTAACATCAATAACGTTTGAAAACATTACATTAACATCTTTTTTTTTTATTCAATTTAGTGATTACACTAGCGGCATGTTCACCTGATGGTAAGTGATACACCTGCCTATAACAACGTGGCGCTACTTAAGATGATATATATAGTGCCATATTGCAGTCGTCGTCTGAGACGTAAGATGTTGAGTCTCGTTACCCCAGTAATTACACTAGAAGCGGCGCTCTTTAAACCGTAACACAGTAATATTTGCACACTGCTGTTTGGCGGCAGAAATAGGCGCGGTGGTAGTACCTACCTAGACAGTCTCTGAGAACAGAGACCTACCACCAGTGATCACTAAAGACGTTACTACGTTTTATTAAGTCGCTGTTAATAAATAAAATTCTTTTTTTTTATTATATTTAAAATTTCCGTTATTAATTCTTGATGTAATATTTTACTGTTAGTAAAATACTACAAGTTGACATTCTGTACACGCTTGTTGTAACAAGCGAGCGAAACATCCGTGCACTACTTACGGTGACACTCAAAAGGCACTTTTTCATTTCCTCGGAGCCGCTTTCTCGCGTCTTTAGTTTTTTTTTTTCGGCGAACCACCGTCTCTGGGGCAACTGGTATAAAGGAAAAGTCACGTGATTTAGGGATGACAAAGATGCTATTTTCCTCACGAGCTGCGTGCGAATGCCGCTTTTGCGTGACATATTTTCCTAGTGTCGAGGATGACAAACGCGAAGATAAATCAACTCGAACGTCAGTTTTCCTTTCAAAAGTTTTGTTTCAACGTACCACATTTTCTGTATTTGTGTGACAATCTAATGTATTAACCAATAAAAAGTACTCTCTTCGATATGTATATTTGCACTGTTAGTGTTCTTGATTGACTTTTACAGCTTCATCAGCCTCATCATTATCATCGATCGATAAACGTTCACTGTCCGATATAGGTCTCCTCCAAAGATTTCCACATCGATCGGGGAAATATTGGTCTAATGCGGGATGGTGGAAGCTAGAGCCTTATTTGTTGATTAGCAGGATCCACAACGAGCAAGTGAGTTTGGCTTCAAAGCCCTTACATCCCATACTCCATCAGGCTGGCGATTTATATCTATTGGTTTGACAATAATGATTTTTTTCATTGTAGTTGGTTTTATAAAAAAATTATAAAATCAAGAGGTAAATGTGGTCTAAAATCTGTTTAGATGATTATCATTATTATTATTGAATGCCATCACCAAATTGAAATTGGTGTGGCCAGTTGGAAAATACTTTTATAATCCTAGTATATTTTTTTATTTGGGTATCCGCTTATCATGTTATTGACAATTTAATTAGTTGTTCTCCAGAATCTCGTATTCTGGCTATGTGTTCTTGTGAGAAGCACACCGAAAATGTATGAAAACAGACTGCAATATATAAACAAATATAAGATTTAATATCTGCCATTAAACGGGGACGAAGATGGGAGATTCGGCATGAGCGGTAATTTCCGGCGGCGTCGCATTAAATGTGCCGTATACATTCGTCGGTTGCAACCCCTCACTCGTCCATTCAATTGATACAAGAAATTTTAAATAGAAGCTTTACTACTTTTCATAATAAAAATATATCTATCTAATTAAAACGCGACTAAATCGTTTTAATTTCTATGATCCAATCTCATTGTCATGATTAGCATTTAATTAAACTACCACGATGCTCCGATCGGGTCCCTTGGAAGAGGTATATCTCCAACAGTGCTCTGCCACAGGCTGGCTAAGACGGTGATGATCGGCTCGTATCATATCCACTAGTAACATTAGCTTTTTCTTAGAGGTTGTGGGGAATAATTTTTAAACATTTATATGAATAGTAAATAAGTGAAGGTCATCTTCAAATTAACATAAGTTTTTAGCAAAACAACTTTTCAATAAAAATTATATTGAAATCAGTTTTCAGAGCTACAAAGTTCTCAGTCAGACTTATACCGTCACGACTCTACCGGTTTTTGCGTGTTGGGAGTTCATTAAAAATATACCGACTAAACTTTTTTTGTTGAGAACCTCGTTGTATTATTTTCTACTATGACATATAATCGTCTTTCATAATTTCATAATTCTGCTTATTAAACGAACGTCATAGTTATATTATCAGCATAAATAATATTTAAAGTATTTTTAAATACTAGAATAATGTATAGAAATAGTTATCAGAGGGGTATGCTGACAATATTTTTCAGCGTAGGCTCAAAACCTTTAGAAATATGGGAGACACATGTACAGGATGGATACATATCAAGATTTTTAGATCAAGATATAAAGTCAATGGTCTTAGAAATACGCGGGACTAATGTAAGTACAACGTATATTAATTGCCCGAAAGGAAATCAGATTTTAGGTATAAATATGCCTTTTCTGGTAATGATAGTCAAGAATCTTAAAAAATATTTTTCGTTCGAAGTAACTATATTGGATGATACTGGGACTAGGAGGAGATTTCGCGTGTCCAATTTCCAGAGTACTACACAAATACAACCATTGTGCACAGTTATGCCCATTGGCTTAGCCGATGAGTGGAATCAAATCCAATTTAATTTAGCAGAATTTACTCGTCGTGCGTATAATAAACAATTTGTCGAAGTGCAAAAATTAAAAATCAATGCAAATATACGACTTAGACGTGTATATTTTACGGAAAGACTCATTCACACTGACGACCTACCACCATCGTACAAATTGTTTTTCCCGGTCGCCAAAAAAGATAAAGAGAGTAAAGTTGAAAAACAACCATCGAAGCAGTCCGTTAAACCTGAAGAATTGCCAAAGGTTACAGTGTCCACTGCCAGTATTAAAGACCTTGCAGAAAAAACATCTGCTAAAACATCAAAGACATCAGTTCACTCCATAAAAACGAGTGCTAGTCAAAAGTCCAAAGAGAGTGTAAAGGAGACCATGGAGGGTGTACCTGAACAACCGATTGAAGAATATATGTTTTCGTTTGTGGAGGCAATCACAGAAAATGCGTTTGAAATTTTGGAAATATAGATTCAAAATGATTCTTTACTTATGATACTACTACTATTACTTGATAATAGATAGAAAGGCTTAAAGTACATAAGGGATAATATTTAATTGCCTAAAATGTTTACGTTTAAATTAATTTACTAATTAATTAAAATTTTAAGAATTTTATTTTAATACGTTACGTCTCCATTACAATAGACATATGGAATGGTAATAATAAAAAATTATATGGAGCAAGTAACAGACACAGTGGTGATAGTTTTTAATAATTAAAGAAAATCACCCTTAAATTACTCATTTCCTTATACTGGTCAGTAACATATTAGTAAGATAAAAAAAGCGCTGTCACCGTACGCGTCACTAATTTCTTTACGTGTCAAAAGTATGTCAATGGAAATTTAACATTTTTGGATATTTTAATCATGTTTAAAAATACTTATCAAAGTGGACTCTTGACAATATTTTATAGTTGCGGATCTAATCCTTTAGGGATATGGGACATGGAGGTCCAGAACGGTCACATTAAGAGACTTACTGACAGCGAAGTAAACTCTATTGTTCTCGAAATAGTAAGTACCAATGTTGCAACAACATATATAACTTGCCCGAAACGTAACCAAGTATTGGGAATAAAATTACCATTTTTAGTTATGATTGTAAAAAATTTGAAACGCTACTTCTCGTTTGAGATTACTATACTAGACGATAAGAACATGAGAAGAAGGTTTAGAATTTCAAATTTTCAATCTACAACGAAGATAAAACCGTTCTGTACCACTATGCCGATTGGTTTATCAAATGGTTGGAATCAAATCCAGTTTAATTTATCTGATTTCACAAAAAGAGCATATGGAACACAATTCATAGAAACTCTTCGTGTTCAAGTACACGCAAATGCACGGTTACGAAGAATATATTTCTGTGAACGTCTTTTCACTGAAGAGGAATTGCCGCAAGATTACAAGCTATATTTGCCATTAGAACGTAAGAAAAAGAAGGTTGAAAAACCAGTAATAGGAAAACAAGCGCGATCTACTAAAATTTTAGATACTCAGGCTACAATGTCACCTGCTGATGACATAAAAACGCCTCAAGAAGAAACGCAAGAGGTTCCCGCTGAACCACCAGTAGTTACTGAAATATCTGACGAAAAACCGCCATCAATTAAGGAGGAAATTCCTGTACAAAGTGAAGCAAATGTGGAAGAAAATGCTGATACACATGCGGCTCCTGTTGAAGATGTACCTACAGAAACCACTGAGGAACCATCTGGTGTAGAAACTGGGGAACCCGCTGATGATGAAGCAGAAGAAGAGACATAATATAATTATTTAAATTATTCAGAATATGAACATTTGTTACAATTTATGTTTACAATTATTATTTTTTTTTATTTTAATAATTAATACTGTTATTACTTGTGGAATATATTAATAAAGGTTGTGTATCACGCGGAGACTTTGTTCTAACGACAAAAGAAATATTACATAATTCCGCATGAAATTTATTAAGGCTGATGGCGATAATTTCTAGAATATTCTACTAGAATATACTACATTAATTGATTCTGATAATTACTAAAATGAACATGTTTGTATTTTAATATGCCTATTCTATCAAGGTGGGGATAATCTTGTAAGAAGTATATATAACATTGCTGCATCATAAAAATTTTTTTTTGTGTTTGTTTATTTCCATCTTCGATTAGTCTTCTTCGAGTATTTTAAAGAATTTTTTTTTCAAAATACCATTATTATTCTGCAAGACACGATACATCTGAATTTATTAGACATTTCAATAATATCATACATACTTCAAATAATATATAAACAAAATACTTCAAATGTATTGGTCGGGTCATTTGCTGGTTGAAAAAAAAATATTGAGATATGTAAGGGGTCCGCTAAGGAGAAATCTTGGGACCCTATTATTCTTTTTATTATATCAAATCAGTTTGAGTGGATGTTTTAAATATGTAAACAGAGATGCTGTAGGAAAGCCTTGATCCCTCTAACATACATTAGATACTATACACAATTACAATGAATGGTTTATTTAACTATAAGAAAACTACGATTGAAGGCATGGATCCATCTTTAATATATGAAAATGAAATTGAGATCAAATACCATCTATTTCTATATGTTTTTGTTACCTGTGCCTTTTGATATTTTAGATAATAGTAAAGAAATAAAAAATCTACTTTCGTAACTTTTATTGTAATGTCTATATGAAAATTAGATACACGAACAGATTTCTATTATATTTAACTTTATAGTCAGTGCGTGAAGAACTTTTGATTCCAGCAAACAACAACAACATAAAAAAACAGAAGTATAAAAAAATTGTATTTTATAAACAACGGTAATTACTTATTTCGAATAACATACTCTTAGAAAGTATTATTTTGTACAAGTACATTAGTAAAGATTTTTTAAATATATTTCTTTATAAGCCATCCAATCGAACTTAACTTTTTGAAGTTAGAATGAAGGATTCCTTGCCACTTGTAAGTATTTATATTTTACTATTGAGAAACGTTTTATTAATAAATATACTCGAGATTGTCGGTTCGTGGGGCAATGATTTTAAACTAATTTATTTATAGAAATCATTAATAAAAAGTAAGATGAAGTTTGCGTTATCTTTAAACGGTAAATCGTTATCGCAACAAAAGGAAACAAATCAGTAAGAATCTGCGAACTAATGTCAGTTATTTTATAATCCCATTTTATGATAGATCTCCCTCAATTCAGTATACATTTTAAAAATGTTATGGTTGTGGTTAATTTTGTAGTCATAAACTGAGGCGTTATACTTCTACCTCCCTGTCAAAACAAACCCGTGATAAAGTAAGACAAGGTTAAGAAGTCGTGTATTTATAATGAGATAACTTACCCTTGCATAAAGTAAAGTTAAGCATATTTTTCAGAATTTATATTATATGTATAAAAAATTTTAGATTGGTTTAATTTTTGGTTAGACTCAGCTGTACCAATTTCAACACGCACATTATAATAATGTATCCGAAACCGCGAACTGTTATCTCTTATAATATTTTCTCGACACAAACACTGGCAATAACTTGGTTCGGAGAGGCAAGCGATAAATCTCTTAGCAGTGTGCAGCTCGAGTAACAGCGGGTAGTCTAGAGCAAAGCGGGAGAGCAGTTAACATTTCTCAATTAATGACCACAGTGATAGGCCTGAATATTAACGCAGGCCAGATCCAGTCTAAACATCACAAGCTTTTAGAATAACTCGGTACAACATACTCCTCAAAATTGGAGGAGTGACCAGATGTAAAAAAAAGTAGTATTTCACATTTACCTCGTATCTCTGAGTCTGTACGCAAAGTTTCAATTATTTAATAAAAGTTGATAATAATGGAAGAAAATGACTAGCACAATTTTTTTGCGTGTTGAGAACTTCATATAATTAGCAAAGTTTTGTAGTGATCACGTTTCCGCTTTAAAAGTGTTTTTGAATCCATTCATTAATAATTATTAAACGTGTTTCGTACTAGTTTATATTGTTTTAGTTTACAATAGTTTTATACTAAATTCCTTAAAATAGAAATAAAAAATAACAATAATGTCGGGCGGCTGTCTACAGATTATAATTCGCGCCATGTTATTTTAGCGAAGTGAAGTTCAGTATGGATTTCGCCGGCGTTGCCTAGCTTGTGGTATTAAATCTTTAATTAACTTGAAGCTTGGGGGAATATCTTTAAAAATAAACTATTATTTAATGAACTTGCCGATACACAAACCTTTTGTATATCTACTGTATACTATATCAATAATGTATCAACAAAACTTAACGCTCATTGGAGCTTCTATAACAAAGTAAATAATTATGGTTGTGGAGATAAATGTTCCTAAAATTTAAATACCCATTAATTTTTTGTACATTTTACACAGATTTACTTTATGTATTGAGTGATAATATATTACTGGGGGTAGATTCGTAGCTTAATATAAATTGTCTATATAATTGGTTGAAGTATCGCTTAAATTTTGAACATTATATTGTACCTGTTATTTTAATACATGAAAATATAGAATATTTATTTGATTTCCGGTATTAACTCTTAATCCGGACGTACAGCGTTCGGACATATATTTCTCTTTTAAAGATGAATTGTGCGTATACAACAAAAAGATAATTATATTATTATCTGCGAGTAGTGTTACTGCTAGTTATCTAAATTCGAATCATTATTGGGATCGATTACGATCAGAGTTAAACTAGTTTGTCTATGGACGTGCTCGACATGGCTGCCTAATTTTTGAATTTGTTAAATTTACGACAAAGGACGTCTTAACCGGCTGAAGTACGCTTCAGGATAAACGTGCTCAGCCTTCCAGAGAATCTACGATCAGCAGTATAGTGACACAGTATTATAATGTTGTTTGGTGCTTGGTCTCTGTTGCCGGAGGCTGGGTGAATGATACCACAGCGCCAGTTTCTATTGTCGAACATAGGTTTCTAAAAATTTGTTTCTGATAGAAGGGTGCCGTAACTGGTAAAAGTTAGTGGGATAACGGGGCTTAGTATTTTATGTCTCAGCCTAGAACTCTAGGTTCTGGGATATTATATGGATTGGACAGGTTCCAAATGTTGTTTGATAGGATATTAATGAGGCTGTGTGTTTGTCATTGTCCTTGGACTCGATTTATAGAAGGGAAGTGCAACCGCCACCGAACTCGGAGAGACTTAGTCATCTTCTTCGAAAGAGAAAGAGGGAAGGTTCATTAAATTCAGATCGGAAATAGAGGACCAAAAAGAAAACGTTTTCAACTTTATCCACTTTTACATCCTAATGTTGCATTTATCCACTAATTTACGATTACAATTTAAAAACAAATCTAAAATTACTTTACAGAAACCACTCAAAAAGATAGCGTTTTATTCATCTCAAACGAATCTAGGCTTTAGAAGCAATATAAAGTATTTGGTTAAGTTGTTATTTAACAATCGTATCGCAACACTTACCCAAATTAAAAGAGCCGCGTATCGCCCTCATGGATGCAGATTCAATTACTGTGTCTGTGTTGTACCGCAAAAAAAAAAAAACAGTTTATGTCTGAACTAAAACTTAGATGATACTCCATGAACTGTATTCTGTCATAGTTCTTTAGATTAAATTACTTTAGAAGTTAAAGGATTTTTTTTTCGTGTTAACATCGAATACTGTAACGATAGAAGAGACGTTTCCACATTGAATTTACTTATGAAGATGTAATTTTTTTTTTATACCACAATAGCGAAAAAGTGAATTTTAGAACATCTTATAAATAACAGTGTTTCATAATTATTTATTACAGTTTTACACGTATAAAGGATGAATTTAAAGATGATTTTATGATTAATGAAATTCGTTACGTGAACATTAAAGTACGGGAGAAAAAAAAAAGGTAAATACAGTTTTAATTTTATGAATTTGTTTCACGGGGTGAAGGCTTTGAAAATATAAACAGTAGCCTTATCTTCGCAGTACATAAAGCTGGTGATTTTTACGTAACAAGTCGGCCGCTCATATTTTAAACGGTTTGAAACGGACGTTGCTGCGGAGCGCTGATAACGGGTCCTATCGGTTATTTACTGACCATGGACAAAACATTTTTTTTTTGTTTATATGGTAACCTAACCTCATTTTGGTAAGGTTAGAAAGAGGTACAAAAGCCTTATATATTTACGTTGTAAAGTTTAATTAAAAACGCCTAGCTAAGATCTCAAATACATAATATTATAATTTGAGATCTTTGTCATCTATAAAGTCATAGCAGTAATAATTAATGTAAAGTTAAAAAAAAACACAGACAGAAATTAGATAGATGTTATATAAACTAGAATTAAATAATACAAAGGGTGTAAGTCGTCCTGCACAACATTTCACAGGTCCCAAGCCAACTTCACCTGCTCGTGGTGCACTCTGCTAAAGAATAAAGGAGGCTCTGATTTACACCAACCTGCATTGAGCCAATGTGGTGGAAATGAACCCAAAATCCCCCCATGTGAACCTCAACAAGGGACAGGCCCTAATGCCGAGCGGTGTGCGAAAAGCTACAGGATGCGGGCAGCGCAGAACCGATCTAGGGAGAGAACTTTAGGAGAGGCCATATCCAGCAGTGGACGTCTATTGGATGATCGTGATGATTAAATAATGCAACAGATCAGTTTGACCTTTTTTATAATTTTGTCTCGGTTCCTTCCTGATTTTTTGTTAAGGTCTTTATTGTCAATATCCTATTATTTACACAATTGATATATTCATTAAAAATGTACACTATTTAAGTTTGTTTTAAGGTTGGTCGTATTTTGTACTTTTACTTATACTGATTGTCTATATATCTATCATTACATACAATTGTGTACACGTGTATATGTAAAGTAACAATTACTTATTCTTATTCAACATATTTTTAAGCAATATTTTAAAAAGCTACATGTAACTAACGCTTTTATATTATTCACTAGTCCAAATGTCAAACGAATCTTCCACCGAACACCTAAAGAAGTGAGAGGGGCTTGAAAACCAGCGCCGATCGGAGCTCCTGTTCCGGTTAGGATTAGTTGTGCCGTCTCCTTTTTCCTTAGCAATAGATCGTAAAAAAATGTATATGTAATAGTAATGTAAGGCAAAAAAGCGTTTTTTTTTTCATTTATGTAATAAATGTAGCCGATAGATTAATTCTATCGTTATTTTTCGCCAAGAGTAACTTAGCGAAGAGAAGTGGGGAATAACTCATAGTTTTCTTTCAATTAATTGTACTAACACTCTCAGACAGACGAATGGTATTCTCTCCCGTCCGTTTGTGTACGATAAAACACTTGCCGTGTTTATCATCAAAGCCAAGATGAATGCCGTTCTTAATACAACAAATTGCTCCTATTAACTAAGTGAGGGCGTAAAAATAGTGGATGTAAAACGAGATGCCGCCGACTTGTGTAGTCTCAAGACTAACAAATGGTACTGCATCAACTTAAACGTTTAACGTTGAATAATTACATTAAAGATACTGTTAATGTTATATTCGAATAAGAATATTAATTTGAATATATTCAAGCCGAAAGATTTATTATACAGAATCCGTATAAGGAGCTCGTGTATAGACTTGATTTTAATTCACACTTATGTTAAATTTTACATGAAGTTAAGAAACGGAGCTGAAGATTATTAAATGTATATTAACAGTCCGATCACAGAAGTCTTACGATGGCGGTTATACAAGATAAAGATGGTAATTCTGAAGGACCGGGGATCGATATATATCAAACTTCAATACTTTCTCCATATACATAGATATGTATCGCTTTATTCATTATTATTTTTATCAAGGATAACAAAATACAGGTGATTAGATAACAATGTATTGGTGGTAGGTCTCTGTTACCGGAGACCGTTTAGATGGACACTACCACAGCGCCTATTTCTGCAGCCGAACAGTAGTGTGCAAACATTACTGTGTTGTGGTTTGAAGCGAGTTTTAGCTCGTATAATTACTGGGCTAACGAGACAATATCTTGTCTTAGGCGGCGAGCGCACTGTAGTGCTATGTATGCAGTCCTAAGTAGTGCCAAGTTGTTATGGGCGGGCGTATATTTACACCATCAGGAGTACGTCCCGCTCGTCTATGCTTGATTGAATTTAAAAAAAAACTATTGAATCAATTTTCTCTTTCATTATAGTTGTTCGTTTAATGTTAGTAAATATTGTAAAACGGCTACCAATAAAAGTTTGTTACAGTACATTTAAATAAACAAACATCGTAATCAAAGTCCTAAATAAATTTATTTACATCGGAAATCAAACGCGGCGTGTTTTTAAACGAGTAACTTTCAATTAAACCTTTATTACGTACACGCGAAATAAAATGGTGTTAAACAAACCACGCTGGCGGCGGTTCATCGATGAAACAAATGTTTTTGTGACAAAAATATTTTGTCTAAACCCTTTTTAAATATAATTTTCATTACCTCTTTTTTCCACGTAGCGTTAAGAGATATTAACCTCTTGGTAAGTAACACCTAGTCGGTAGTCAAAATATGATACAGCGACGGAACGGGCGAGACGTTCAATTGAATGGTACACGCCCGCCCATAACAACGTCGCGATAGTTAGGATGTCATACACAACACCACATTGCGTTCGTCGCCTGAGACGTAAGATGTTGAGGTTCGCTATCTCAATGGTTTAATTAGCCATCTCACTCTTTAGAACGGAAATACAGCAATGCTTGCACAGCACTGTTTGGCGGCAGATATAGGAGCTGTGGTGGTACTTACCTACACAATCTCCGGAAACGGAGACCTAAAAAAGAGTTTAGACAATATCAAAAAATAAAAATATCCTAAAATCCGGAAAGAAAGCAGATACAACGTAGAGAAAAATATAAAAGTATATTTCGTACGTGAAACTACATTTATTTACGTAAGTGCGGTGCGGAATATTTTACATTAAAAAGTACACATGAGGGCCCGCGCCATCATATGAATATTCATGGGATGCCGGAGATTGTATCGCGTAATAAACAGCCTGTATACCGTCCCAGTGTACCCACGTGCCACCGTACACACGGACAGTATACCACTTAATATATTAAAAAGTAAATTGCACGTGAAAGTGGAACATGCCCGTTAATGGCTCTTTTGATGGCAAATAACATATAGGTTTAATAATGTGATAACTATTAAATTGATTCAACCGACAATCTAGAGGTGGATGGAGATGAAGGCGAGAGCTTTGTCCAACAGTGGGAATAACCAGTAAGTATAATTAAATTAACTGAGTGGGCAAGTTGCACAGAGGCGTCTCCAGTATTAAGTTTTCAATACGCTACAAACACTACTAAACATTTTTTAACGACTAATAATATTCGTAGCCTTAGGAAGGCGTTCATTATCATCATCGTTATCTGATGATAATGATGCTTATGATAGAGCTGATAGACGTCCACTGCAGGACATGTCCTCCCTCAAAAATCTCCGTGTGTGAGTTCATATGGGCCATTTCCCACCACGCTGGCTCGTGAGTTGTGCGGGGCCTTTTACACCCGGAATAACAAGACGTTAATTAAGATGTTTACACAGTACAAAATTGCGTTAATTGCATTGAAAGGTAAGATCTTAAGTTACCCAAGAAATCTATTTGCTATATTATCTTCAATATAGGTCAATAGGTTATTTGTTTACTATAATTCGGCGGCAGTAATAAACGGTATTTACTAAGGCGATCTTCAATAAGTGAAACCTGAGTTTTAACTAATTAGAAATATTTGTGTATAGGTTAATGATAATTAAGTAACACTAGAAGATTTGTGGTCGAGATGACATAATTAACAAATTAACCTTGCGCGTTACAAAAGCGGTTAATGCGTTGTTACATACATTTGCGGTTGCAGTTTAATTAATAAGTATTTTAACTGAATTCACAATTCAAATAATACTCGTCTCTATCACAATTTTAAGAACAAACAGCAAAATGGATTTTTATTTATAGGCCCTTTAAAATAAACGTAGTACGTATAGTATTATTCGGCAGACATAAAGTTTGCTAGACTGTGAATCGCGCCCATTCATTTCCCCCATTTAACTCCATATCAAAATAAACTATTGATATCCACTAGACTGTGTTGCCAATTTTTTATTTGAGAATAAACAATGATATTGCATGCGCTATAGTACATAACGCACGAGTGCCGGTTGAATTTAACGAGCCATTGTTTTTAGTTAACACTAGCAAACAAGTAAGCAAACAATATCTTGCCGCTGACAGATTAATTTCGCGAATGAATTGTTCTATTTGAGCGATGTCGACTCCGATTGGTCATCGGCGAGCGGGGTTAATGGCTCGTTGACGTTTAACCAAATTATACGCGAGGGTGGACGGGGCTGGAGGTGTAGAGAAGGGGGGGGGGGGTTAGGCAGATAAATACTGCAGCCTTTTTTTTTTATTAATCACCCACCCAGGAGCATGGAGGATATGGGGGATCGTTAGCTGTTCGATGAAAATAATTATGTGTAATTGAAAACTTTTCTGAAATTTACGATCTCCGTAACTCCCAAAGAAACCAAACTTTTCTTTTTATTCTATTAACTATCATAGTGCGTTCACCTGATTGTAAGTGATACGCCTGCGCATAACAACGTGGCGATAGTTAGGATACACTGCGTCACATTGCGGTCGTCGTCTGCGACGTAAGATGTTAAGTCTCGTTACCCCGGTAATCACAGCTACCGTACCCTTCCAACCGGACAATGTAATGTTCGCACGGTACTGTCTGGCAGCAGAAATAGGAGCTGCGGTTGTACTTTCCTAGACGGTTTCCGGCAACAGCGACCTGCCACCGATGGAAACTGCTCAAATTTATAATAACAAATATTTGTATTTATAAAACCGCATTAAGTATGAAATAATTAAGAAGTCAAATTTATACTTGTAACAGTTTAAAAGTAAACGTAAACTTGTGAAAGCTTTTAGACAACCCTTTTTTATCCATTGAGAATAAAGATGATATCTGACGTTTCAATTTAAGTTGAGATAGATACCTAAACACTCCGCGATACCAAACGCGAAAGGTAAGAAACATTTTAAAACAGGAAATGATAGATAACGGCAATTTATCATTTTGACGGTGATACCAGACCTAAACGGTCTTTGGCAACAGAGACCTACCACCAGTGCTAAGCTCAAGACATCATTATAAATATTAGTTGAATATTGAACTTGATCTATTAATCTAAATTTAGTATACATAGACTTAAAGCGTCTACTGTGGAATCTCTTGTATGAAAAAATTTTTTTGATTTACTTTACTGAGTTTGCGAAGATGTTATAAAAATTTCCTAATCAACAACTTAAAATATACATAGAATTTTTCCGCGAAAATATACTCTACAAGGTTTTATAATATGTTTTAGAATATAAGTGTGAAATAGAAATAACAAACTTTAAAGTAACAAAACAGATCGTCGATTTTACATAACTATGGTTCAACAAGGCAGGATTCCGAATAATAACTGAAGTTATTACAAGGGTCATTGCGTGGACGATAACATTAGTTGGGGGGGAGAGGTCAGATTCCGTAAAAACACGCATAAATCACGGACCCACCGACCCTGACTAATTACGGTTTAATTTACAGCAACAAAGAACTCCACAAACAGCAGCCCGCTTGCAAACTCGTGTGATATATGTCCAACATGTCACTTGTTCGGCTTTCGTGGTTTTAATCAATGCAATCAGTTGATATTATATCAGTTTAAATGTTAAAATGATACCGAGTTGTTTTTATATCTACCTCCAAAATAAATGAACACCATTTCCTAATTTTAATGAAAGCTCATACAACGTTAGCATGTTAACAACTGTAAGCGAATAACGCTTAATAACTGTAGTTTTCTTGTTATATTGCATTTAAAGAACTACCTAATTATAGATAAAGATAGTGCTTATTAAAATTTATTATAAGAATATTATTAATATATACAGGGTGGCGCAGAAGTAATCCTCCTATCAGAAAATGCTATAAATTTTGCCTTGATGTAAAAAAATTTAAAAGACCAGAATAAAATTAATCCACAAGAAGAATCAAGGTTTTTCATTTTTTTTAAAATTACAGCCAAAAAACATCGGAAGGTTACTTTTGCGCCACCCTGTATTTTTTTTATTCAATTAAGCGACGACGAGAGGAGCCGTTCATCTGTTGGTATATCTGCCCATTACAACGTGGCGCTAGTTACATTAATATACGTAGCACCGCATTGCGCTCGTCGCCTGAGATATAATATGTCGTGTCTCGTTACCCCAGTAATTAAGCTAAAGCGCTCTTCAAACCGGAACACAGTAATGCTTGCACACTGTTTCGCGGCAGAAATAGGCGCTGCGGTGGTACCTCCCTAGACGTTCTCCGGAGATCTTTTTTTTGGTTACGGGAAGGAACATCTTCTTAAAAGATACCCTGCTTTTGAGGGGAGGACAAGGATACATAGAATTTTTTACCTACTAAAATTCTCGCGGTGGTCATCTTCAGTGTGTTGCGAGAGGTCCCGCTATCTCGTATGGAGCGCACCGGTACCTCTCAGCACTACTCCTAAAGTACGTCTAAGGGAGGGCGGTAGCCCACTTCGACATCCTCGTTTTGGTACGACAAGAAGTAGACTACCTCGTACTTATCGTTCATTCTAGGCTCTCTTAGTGGATAACGAGGGTCCCTACCTTCAAAGACCACAAACCCGAAAATCCTTTTATTAGCCTTCTACGACAGGCAGGGCTTACTTTAGTCCTATTCTTTCTAGCCCGAGACTACAGCGCAACCGACAATAGTGACCTAACAAAAGTAAATTACACACATTTACGCACTTTTTAAGGAAGTAACAGCAGGCGTTGAAAAAAAGTAACACTAATTAGGTATAAGTCAGAAGGTTAAATAGATTTATAAAAATAAGTGACAAAGTTATTAATCAAATAAAATTGACATCTAAGTATAAAAATAACACAATTCGAAAGACATGCACCTACTTAGAATTTCATATGAAAGTATAGTTATTTCAAATTTAAACATAGTAATTAATTAGAACCAACATCAAGTTGGATTAAACTTCCAAAGTAACTGCAGTTTGCTTAACATACATGTAATGTAGCTCAATACATGCATTACGCCGCATAATTTACTATATCAGATATGAATGTAGTTTACGGAGATATATAACTATATCCGAGTAGACGTGTATCGCGGATCATGGGTAGGATTTAAAGTTCACTTGAGTATAATTGAAAAAGTTTCCCTTTTATACGTACATCGTTATCAGAAAGGACGAATTATTAAACCAATTAAAAGTTGGCAACATTAACTGAATCAACGCAAAATAAATTTCCTGGAAAGTTGCCGCTCTTGATACGCTGATTTTATTTAGTCCGTACCTTAGAGGCTGCGATTGGAATCAGACGAAATAATTCGATTTGAAAACGAAACGTCTTATTGAATAGTAAACGATCACCTATAAATAAAACATAACTCGATACGATAAGATGCGCGGTACGAGCGTTTACTAAGAATTTCTTTCAAAATTCCGTTCTGTTAGCACGGAGATCAGGTCCTGAACATAGCTCAAATTACATGTATTATTGCAGGTAGCGGGCCTAAAGTTTATAAAAAATTCATTACTGCGGTACCTCTCGGCGTTTGAATGTGAAACTTATTACGTGAGCGAGTGAGTGGGAAATCGCTAAGTAGTAACATCCAACTCATTTTCCGTCGACATTGAATATTCTGCCATGTTTGAAGGAAAAACAAAGTGTTAAATTGCGTGGGGAGTCGCCTTTGAGAGATGCGACGGGTCGGAGGAGATGGATCTTTATGCGACGATGTTAAGGAGCTTTTCACTCTACATCGAATGTTTGAAGGAAGCAAGGGGAAGGAGAGGGGTACTTTGTAACCGCTTCCTGGTACAGGAGACACGTTGAGAATATGGGTCAAGTAGGAATAACAAAAGTGCGAGTATTGCGAATATTCGTCACAGACTACCGTCGCCCGTCGTAACCTAACTTTGGTTATATTTATATTACAATTACCTGTTCCCCGCCCCCTGTTTTGTCCGACACCCCACTGCAACTCTCCCTTTGGGGTAGAAAGTTCAAGTCTCTAGGCCTTATGGTTCCAAAGATATCGTGATAAATCTCTACATAGGTAAAAAATCTCTTGTATATATATATACCAGCTGTTCCCAGCCCGCTTTACAGACCGTAATATAAAATTAGACCACAAATGTCTTTCTGTAGCAACTGTTGCTATAGCAACCGCATAAATAACACGGAATGAAAATTAAAATGCTTATAAAAGATAATTAGAATAACAATAACGAAGGATCTACGAATGATTCCGAGTTTAATCGCCAATCACGTATGATAGTTTTCACGTGCGAATAAAAAAAACTTATGTTCATTATAAATATATGTATTATACATGAATTATACGGTATTAAAAATAAGATGAGCATCATTTACTGATGACTTGTTCGGAACGGAAAGAAACGGAAGCCTGTTTTTTATGACTTTAAACACAGATCTTCCTGACCAATCTAACCATTGCGGGTTGAAAGCTTTATCAATTAACGAATGTTATAAAGTAGAGCTTTCATTCACATTTCAAAATTATTGTTTTCCCTAATCTATTGCTTTTTTGTTAATTTTACATATTTCATTTAATGAATAAGATCTCTCATTTTAAAAATAGGTTATGTCTGAAGTTTCTGTTCCGGAAGTAATATGGTTGTACGCGCTAGACATTGTACGTAAACTGCTTCGGACAGGCGGGCTTAAAACAGTTTATGAGCAATTGTATGTAGTTGACATATCTTAAATGTATTAGTTTTATGCAATTAGATAGCACACGAAGCGTCTACTATCTATGTCTATAGATAATACACGAAGCGTCAACTATCCATGTCTATGCTCCAACAAATTTCAGCTAATGACGAAATATTGCTTAGTTGACTTTTGCGTCGATAAAGTGCTGTTGTATGTTGACGTCGGAAGTATTTGTATTGAAGGACACAGCAAAGTGTAAATGTTCTAGTGGATATTTTAATTATCACTAGGTAAAAGTAAAACGTCTCTCTTTAATTTGAAAAAAATTATCTCCAATAACAACTATCCAATAGTTAACGAGTAATTTGATTACCTTGAAGCTTAGTAGTTCTCATATTTCTGAGTAGTGGTTTGCATCGGGTCACTATCAGACTTTTGATTTAGAGATGACAAAATAAAAATTAAAAAAAATATATTTATTTTGTTCCTGTAGTACGGACTACTGGTCCTTTTTGATGGGCATTAATATGCGTGTATGAGGAGTGAGTAGCCTTCCTTTTAACTATTGAATATTCACGTTTTGTTATCGTTGTTTCTCTCTCTCTACAGAGTCATTTCTTCGTGTCTAAGGATTGTGGTCTGCATTACGGATGCTGTCGGGAATGGAAGATGAGTCCCCACCGGTTTTTTATAACGCATCACTTACGACCGTGTAAAATTTAAGGGACAAGTTTTTAACTGGATCGGTCCATCTGATGTACGACCGAACCGCAATATTTTGCCTTCGGTGTTACCAGCTATCGTTGTTAATGACTCTTAATTAAAACACGGTTGTGAAAAGAAAATCTATAAATATCCTTTTGAAAGAAATATAGGAGCTGCGTTTGGTTGACTTGCTTGTTTTTGTGCGACGGGAGCGAGACGCGCGAACGCCGCTCCACTGTAATGCCATTATATCCCTTGAGATTACACACTCATTTCTGACTATTGTCATAATAATTTCATATTTCTTAGAAACGGAGACGCAGACTGCAGCTAAATGAGAATAAAGAACAATTTCATTATTTGCTTCGCCTTAATGTCGCGAAACAATGCCAGTGTAGCACACCAGCTAGCTACATTGTCGCTAAGGAAACAACAATATTAATGCTTCTTTTCTTATCTCCGCTCGTATACGGAGACTTGTTTTCTTTAGTTATTTTATTTTCATTATATGATACAAAACTTTTTCATTATGTAATTTTTGTAATGTACAAAATCATATATCCTGTTGTCGTGTATCAGTTAAACTCGCATCGTTATTATTTCTTAATTCTACAAAGCGACGAAACTAGAGGTTCACTCGTAACAACGTGCCGCCAGTAAAAATAATATACACAGCACCACATTGTGCTCTAGATATAAGGTATTGAGTATCGTTACCCCAGTAATTTCACTAGCTACAACGTCTTACAAACCAGAATACAGTAACCTTTACACACTTTAGACTGTCTCCACCAACTTAAATCTATACCCAGCATTTTTTTAATCAACGACATGATTCCGAAACTAACGTTTATAACGTTTTATAAAGAAAATTTCAAGTGATTCTTAAATATAAAAATTCTACATATTTATATACCATACCCACATCTATAAACATATAGGTTATCATAATGACTCCTTTGTGATTGACACAGAAACCATTAAGTCTCATCTGAATATTGAGGATAAGAGTTTGAAACAAAAAAACTACAGCTCTGATCGCCACCAAAATTTACATCATCAATTAGGCCAATCTCAAGATTATATGAAAAATTTATTGAAATCGGTCCAGCCGTTTTGAAGCCCACAAGGAACGTACATACACACTCTTTTTTTTTAAATATATTAAAACTTTTATAACACCTTTCATTGCGAGCTAATCATAAAAAACTACATTAAATTGCATTTAGTGTCAGTAACAAATATCTACAATGCCACCGAGATCTTCAAGGATACAAACAAACACATATTCTGCTGTTAAACAAATAACATTTCGCTTTTTGTTTTGGAGGTTGAAAAAAAGTATTAAAAAAGAAAGCTGTCAAGTAGTTAATTTTTGCGTAGAATGAAATATATCCCATTGCCGTAAACCGAAGAATCTCGTTAAGTTAAAAATGTAAACTTTGCACATTACTTTTGTTGGGTTAAAAGGCTATAAATTTATATGTATCTCGTGATCTCGCCGTCATAATCAGCCCGTTTATCTTATAACGCTACATTAACTACGAAAGCTTTAACATCTTGAAATATACTCCTCACTGATATTAAGATTCATTTAACTTGGCGGTTGCGTCCGTTGGAACTTTTTAGACACATCATTATTATAGACGTTAAGCTGGAAGATTCTCCTCAAGGTAATAATACTTTTCTCTTACCAAAGACTGTAGATAGATGCCATCACAGCGCCCATTTGTACAGACATTACTGTGTTCCGGTTTGAACGGCGATGTAGCTAGTAGAATTACTGAGGTAACGAGACATAAGATCTCATGTGTCAAGGCGTCGAGCGCGATGTGATGCGGTGTATACCATTCTAAGTAACGCCACGGTCTTATAGGCAAGTGTATCACTTACCATCAGGTGAACGTCTTACTAGTCTCACAGCTTCGACGTATAAAAAAGTCCTTTTATTTTGAGGGTAGCCTGTGTAGCAGTGGACTTCATTCGATGACACTTGTTTCTATCCGTCTCAGTTTTATTATTGTCTTATGTCTTAAGATGATAAGCACAATTAGTGCTGTGTATGTTGTCCTAACTAGCGCCACGTTCTTCTGGGTAGACTTGTCACTTACCCACTGTTCAACGCGTTGCTTATGTTATCACTTTGCCAAATAAAAAAAATGCTTCGACGATTATAGTAAAACTCTTTATTGCTCTGCTTTTTACAGAAAAACCAATTTCCAAGACCAAAAAGCGCAGACCACGGCATGCGCTAATTCCGTTATCCCCAAGGGTACTTCACACCCGAATTTCGACATCACGCCGCCCTCGCTTCAGAACGCGGCGCCACAGCTACACACACACCGCGTACACTATGTACACTCGCGAACAGGGACAATCCTCACCGCCCAGAGATTCCGATACAAGCGAAGGTAGTCAGGGAAAGGCTCCGTGCCCGTCTTCGACGACCGAGTATATTCGCCAGAAAAACCAACAACCAGACACATATCGTGAAAATCCGCCGTCGGATAGCTACACTCCACGTAGTACATATTTTGGAAACAGGCCATGGATCCGGGTCCACGAGCCCAGTGTCAGATAAGCTGTAAGAGTTGCATTGGCTCGCAGCGCTAACATC
Organism: Ornithoptera priamus; assembly: GCA_029034505.1. NCBI lineage: Eukaryota > Metazoa > Arthropoda > Insecta > Lepidoptera > Papilionidae > Ornithoptera > Ornithoptera priamus. The sequence continues at coordinate 4,020,594 of JARDWD010000827.1, forward strand.
GTTACGAATCAAGAAAAACCAATAAGGAATCCCTAAAGTTAATTTCGCAATAATCAATTCGTGTATGACGTTGGACTGGGTCAAGATGTTAATGCGACTAAGTGAAGTAACTGGGGAGCTAATCCCAAATCATATCATCATCACATATTTGTACATCTTCAAAGATATACTATCCTCGATATTTACTAAATTAAACGGCAATGTTAATATCAAAACTGAATAAATGTTTTTTCATCATATTGTACCATAACAAACGTCCATGTTATACGAAACCCGTGTTGTAAAATATTGATAACGAACGTTATCGGGGATTATGAACAGAATATTGCGAACATGATAATAACGAGTACAAAACAAATTATAATTACGAGTGGAGGCCCCCCGCGAACCTGATCGGGTTGCCGGAACCCGCTCCCGGTTCAACTTCATTAAATTTAGCCTAAAAGTTTATCGTGCTGATTTGATATTCAATTTGCCGCTCACAGGGACCCCCATAAATTTTTTTATGGCCGCATAAAAAAGCTTCTGTCGGCAGTTTCAGATTTTTTTTTCTCTTTTCCAATCGCACCGTTACGAAACGAACGGGGGCGCGGAATCGAACCCAAATATCGATGGCTGCATGTATATGATTGTTTCTCATACCGCAGAGTTGCGTTATGACTAAACAAAGTAATTTCGTGTTATTATATCATAATTATAGTGTTTTGAATAATTTGAGAAAATTTTAAAAATGAGAATAAAACTTAAAAATTAAGGAACCTAGGAAGGAACTATGTCTGCCATCATTTTCTAAACAAAAGAGATTTTTCAAAAAAAAACCCCGATTTTCTTGGAAAACATTCGATGATTTTATTTCTTACATATTTCTACATAAATTTTAATGTAATACGAGTAATTATTTTTTAATCATTGTTTTATTAAATTAAATGAATAATCATCATAAAAGTTTTAAATTAGGTTCTTTGAAAGTCGTGACTGTAAAAAATAAGGCGTCATACTTACATTTTTATTTAATCTTAAAATATTTTTTTTTGTAATAAAATACGTATCAACCACATAAATAAGTATCTGACTTCAATACCAATCCGACAAGGTATAAGAAAGTACATGAAATTTCAAAAAAAAAAACAATTTTGCTCAAACTGACGGCCACGGTTCCTGATACAAGCACTAAGCCTTTTTTTTAAGTCATATCGAGTGACTCGTTCTATGATCTGTTGTCTTATTTTGTCAGCAGCGACGATGATGCGTGACTTTAAATCTTCTAAGGCCGCCGTTTCAGAATATTAAGGTGCCACCTGGATAATAAGGACATGCTGATTATGACGTTGATTCATTACAATCATCGCCTTTAGATCTTAAGTTCCGTGGTCCCAGTAATTTCGCTAGTGATAGCGACTTAATAACGAAAACACAGTAATATATGGACCGTCTTAATTGGCGAATTGGACAGGCGTTGCAGTGTTATAGACCTAAAAATTCTTCGTCACGAGAAACCTGGCACCGGTAGTGTCTTGGAACCCGTCTATGTATCTCCAATCATCGTGTTGTAAATCTGCCACTATATAGTCTAAATCTCATCTTAAAATATACATGCATTGTACAGGCAGAAGTTCAAACTAGGTCGTCCTGTGGTATGAACCTCATGGCTCTAACTAAACCTAAGCTTATTTGTGGATAAAAAAATTGGTCAATTTATTTTAAACAACTACTTAGTGGACGATACATCAGCTATAAGCTATAGTAGCTTAAATGACGTTTGTTGATCTGATACACCAACGTTTGCAAACTACAGCGATGAAATATCTTGTTATAACAAACAAGGTCTTCCATTCCCATATAAAATCAATAGCACTAAGTTCACAATAGCGCAAATAGTTCACAGGGACGTCAAGCGATATACTGCTAGTTATATTGAAGCAATTTATTGTGACAGTAAGGATTTATCTCTATGGTATCGTAATGCAATACTCAACATAGATTTATTTTAACCGCCTTATGTAATGTGAGCCAACACAATTTAAACGTCCTCATTTCCACGGGCAGGCCTTGCTTGGACGTGGAAAATAAAAACGTTCATTATCGCTTTCCGGACTTACGCCACTCCCCTAGAGAAATGCAAAACAATATAATTTTTTTTTATTTCTTGGCTTTCTTTAAACCACATTTCCCCTTAGTTACCATTTAGACTGTTGAAGCAAAAAAACTACTATTTTATATAACGTGACCGCACATTTATATAACCCTTATTATACATAATGTTTTCATTCCGTATATATATACATTTGACTTAATATTTCACATTGCAACAAGCGATTAGACAAGCTGGATGTTCAAGCATGCGATAGCCCGAATGCTTATACTGCATCATGTTGCGCTCACCTTGAGATAAAGAATTCTCTTTATATAAAATCTGATCAATAATTCCAATAGATACAGTACCATTATCTATTACACATATAGCAATACTCAGTTTCGAAAATTGAAAACCTTAACATAAAAAGGTCATTATCGTCACCATTTTAACCATTAAGCTGAACATAGTGCTCATCAATAGATTTCCAACGCTACCTGTCCGATGCCACCTGCTTCCACAGATTCCCTGTAATTTCACCAGGTCATCGATCGACCTGTCTGGCGGTGGTAACACGATGCACTTGTCAATCCATGATCTCAACTCAAGGATCTTCTATTGCCACTTCAGCTTTCTAATCTTCTGTTGTATGAAAGTGACGTTGGTCTTCCAACCGCGACTTTTTGATTCGATTATATAGAGAAAAGCCGAGCATAGCTTATCTATTAGCTCGTTTTGCGACTTTGAGCTTTATTACGATACCTATCGTTCGAGACTGACACAAAACAAAATTATAATATATTTAAAAAAAATTCAATGTCAAAAACTGCCAGTAACCGTGGGGGGCGGAAGTACCGGTGCGGAAGTTGGGGGGACGATACTCAACGCGCGAATTAATTGCGCGAAAACTGAAGCCCTTCTCTTGAAATTTCGAATGATTTTGCCTAAGCCTCGGTTTACTGGAACACGGTAAGGTTTTTAATGTATGTTTATATATTATATATTTATTAATGTATACATATGTTTTATATATAAAATTTAGTCACACTTATATCTCATATTAGATACAAGTAAAAGCCCGGCAGTCAACAGAATTGACTGCTGTTTTAGTTACATTAATATCTTCAAATTATTATGAATTTTAATTGTTATGGAAATTGTATGTGTAAATAAACAATGATAATTGTATACATAGTATCAGTGTATATAGACTATTTGAATTCAGTGCTAACTTCACTCCATTGGCTGGCACTGGCACTGTTACACAAGAAACCAATAAGCTATCCGCGACGAACTGACATACACTTAAGCTGCATATGAATAAGAAGATACTATAAGGTAGGGAATTATTATAATATTAAATACTCGTGTCCGAAAATTCCGAATTATGAATTTAGACTTTGGCTTAGACTTTAAACAGTTAATTAATGTTTCTAGATTTTTTTATTCGCACGACTTTGTATGGGATTGTAATACGCGACTGGTGAAACTAAAATTTAATACTACTGGTTTAGAAGTAATCTTTCAGTTATTCCTAAACCAAAGCCGAAATTTCCAAGTGATTATATGGTTAGAGCATTTAGTTTAGTTGTATTATTAAATAATATAATAAATATGTAAAGAAAAATGTCATAATTTAATAAAAGTAAATATTGCAGATTTCTCAATGATTTTAACTATTTATTATCCGAAGTTTCGAGTGATTTAACAGATATCCTAATATCATCGTTATCACGGAGTACCACGATAGTGTCTATTTGTTGGAAACATAACTTTACTCACAACAGAGGAAAACCAATTAGCTTCGTGGGATTAGCTCGGGCGTCACTTGCCGTTAGGTTTTGGAAAGTGAGCCGTCAATTGGCACTATTTCAAATTTCAATAAAGCTTGCAATTTGTCCATATGGTTCAGCTCGTATAGAATATTGATGGGGGAATCAATCGATTGACTACGGTAGTAGTGTTATGCGCGTAGTCGTGGGTTGCATTTGGCACAGCTGCACGGACCACGGACCACCGACCACCATAAAAGAGCCACTAAATTGCCTCTGAATATAAATTACCGTTCGTTACTAAAAATGTAGCGATATGTCTAAAATGTTCGTGCATTCAGAATGTCGTGAATGTTTCCACTGTATCTAATTATTCAGTTGGATTTAAACAGGAAGCTGAATAATCTTAAAATTTGAATACAAAAATACGCTCCACTTTTGTTGATTGTGAACAGTTTTAATGATTAAATCTCATATATGAACACAAACACTATAGTTTGTAATCTGAAAATGGTTGATGATGTATTAATGAGGTAATGATATTTAAAATATTTCACAAAATTTATATCAAAGAAGTAGTTGACAACAATTTCATTTAAACAATTATAGAAGAAATAAGCAAAATGAAGATTAAGTAAGAATTAAGATTTAGGGAATTAAAACTGTTTAGATAACTAACTAACAATTCGGCAATAATTAATCAAACGGAAGTAATAATAATAGTTAGAATAATTTGAAAATGTTAGTTAAAATCGAGAGTTCTCAATAATAATTTAATGATCCAAGGAATAGAAAAGAAACTAATTTTCATGTCATATCATTACTATTATATAATACTATGAAATATCATGTCTGAAGAATTACTACCGCAAAAAAGTAATAAGAGAAAATTCCTGTAAACTTGGGATTCTTAATGAATCGCTGCAGATGTATGAGAAAGTAAAAATTTCAAACTGACTTACTTAAGTGCCTTTTCATTTCTCATCTTTCTTATATAACCGTCTGCCTGTTGGAAGCATCCTCGGGCGGTGTTATCTCGAAAGTTCCAATTAATTTTAGAGCATAACAAATTTATTATACGTTTGATAAAACATGATTAATGATAGTTGAAATTTGGACATATTAATATAAGCGTCTAGACTACAGGGAATAGGGACAGGCTGTCCGGTGAAGAGCAGGCTGCGGCGGTTCTCTTAGCTTCTTCAGCGTATGATTAGGGCATTAATCAATTCGAATAATCAACAAAAGTAAAAACGATCTCATTAGTTTTGGGAAGTTCATGCTTACGATGTCTGTATTCTTATCTAAATACATTACCAAAGATTTGATTAACAGAATCATACTAACATTAACATAATAATGTGTATATGCTTCCGGCAATATATTAATTAGTTTAAGTCAGGATTCAGTTTTAACAAAAATATATTACATACTTGAACAAAATTACTATTTGATTATTTAATGAAGATCTAAAAGAAATATATATCAGCAGTTGGTTGCAATTAATATGATACAAAAACTCTTCTTATAATGGAAGGTTTGAAGTAAGTTTAATCTCCGTTATCCAACCGCAAGGCAAGTTTGGCAAGTAAACGAGTTAACTTAAACGATTTCCTTGCGGTGGAAAGAAGGAAAAAAATGAACAGAAGTAATGGCATTCGCTTGAAAACTTCAGTATCTGTTGTAAAACGTGAATGTAAAGAACAGGTTTATCACTTCTGTATTACAGCTTAATATTAAATATATCGGTTTTCTTATACAACTTAAGACAATTATTGTAAATTAAGTTTCTTCTATAACAATTGTATTTTAATAAGATTTATTTTTCATGAAGTTATTTACAGAATGAAACTATCATCAAAATGTTACTTACGGTTTGATGAAATGAAAAATTTAATTTTATACCTATATGTTAATAGCTGACTAAAATCACATCTGGTGGTCAACGGAAAAATAGTCTTTGACATTTTTGTCCTAATTTATGGAACATAACGAAGAGAAAAACACCTACTGTATATGTCTATGCGCGGTGATGGTATTAAATGATACAGTCTCTTCAAAATTCTTCAACGACAAGTATGATTTTAAGAGAAGAACAAGTAATTTTTAATTTAATTTCTCTCTGTCGCTAAATATTTTAAATACCCCTCTACTCAACTAGTTTACACTGTCTTGCACCATATCCTGCATTGTTATAATAATCTGCCGATTTTACACAATTAATGATTTCCGGCTGCCATCATGTTAGAACCCGAAAATTCTGAGCTAGAACGCTTCACCATCTTCAACAGCACATTTAATATTGTCTGTCTGTTAACGGGTGCTGTTTACTTCGAGTGATTCTTTTTTCTCATTTAATCTCTTACACGACACCGTTATGTTGAAGTTTGACAAAAAGTAACTTCCTTAAACACTGTTGACTGTCAACTTTAATTGCAGCCTCTTGTTAATTAAAGCCCGTCGTCTAAGTGTGTCTCCGTTCTATGGCGGGGTCTTATTGTGTGCAGTCTTAGTGTTTACTTTACGATCCTTCTAGAAATTGTTTATGAGAACTGGATGCATTAAAATTGTTTATATTCTCATATCAGTTTTTGTTTACCTATAAATTCAGTCTCTTTATTGCTGGATTAAGATATATATTAAAACAACGATTATTTATAAACTTTTGATTTTTCTGTACAAAAACATTTTTAGATTTTAACCTCTATCCATCTGGTATGTTGATTTTTAATATTTTATTTGGAATTTTTTCACCGTTCTCTGAATTCATTACATTTTTTTTTACAATCGTTATAAGTCATCTTACAACACAGCATCATCATCACACATGCAGCATATTCCAATGCTAATTTTTATTTTTATTTTCACTATTAGTTTGAAACCAAACAAGATTACCTAAGAGCTTTTATATATTTATTACTATTAGTTTTATTAGAAATTTTGGTACAAAGACAGCAATGAGAATGAATGTGAATGGTTATAAGGGTAGAGGAAGACCAAAGTGTAGATGGATTGTGTGAAAGATGACATGTGTGAGAAGAGTGTGAATTCAGATATGGCGGCTGATAGAGGCATATGGAAGAGAAGTACATACTGTGCCGACCCCGCATAGCTGGGAAAAGGGCAGGGGGAAGAGTTATATTAAAAATTTTGGTGTTGTCTCAGATTTCAAGAAAGATGGAGTACCTTCTGCAGACGTACCTGAAACGAAACATAAACGATTATTAAAAAAAATCCATCGCATTAAAAACAGTATAATATTACATAACGTCCATCCCATGTGGTTCAGGATCAAAAAAAAATTTCGTGTTATCGAGACTATTATAATTTGTTTTAATACTAAGACAGTTAAGACACTAAGACAGTTTTTAAAGTTGGGATTTATTACGGCATAAATTAATTAATGTAAACTAAGTTCTCTAGGTATAAAATCCGAAGTCAAAGGGAAATTTGCGCAACAAACTTTTTAGTTAATCTGATATTTATATTAAAGTGAATTTAATTAAGTTCCATAGGATGTAGTGTAATTAGTCTATGAAGAGACGCTTGTATATCTATTTACTCCAATTTAAAAACATCTAACAATTTAAAAGATATTGTAATAAAATGGCATAAGCAAAAATACTTGAACACCTTCGTGGTTTCTAAGGGTTTCTTTGTGTTACACAAGGCCCCGAGTTTTAGTGGAAGGAACGTGAAGTGGGCTGTTTATGCTGTGTTATTAGATTAAATAAAACCGACCCCCGGATTTGCACAAATATTAAATTTTCAGTTAATTCTCATTTGGTTAATTCGGGCAACCCATGGTACTTGTCCACTGGCGAACATGTTTGTTTTACTAATTCTCTTTGATATTAATCTTAATGTAAGCTGCTTCACCTGTTCTGTCAACAAATAAACTTGGCAGGCAGTTCACGGCAGTTTCACTTTGAAAACTTTAGACAAACTTTAATACTACAGCGCATTGAGCGTTAACTAACATTGGCTAAACTTAAAGATCTAAATCTCTGTGCTTTAACTCACTTGATTTCTTTTAACTGAAAGCCGAAGTTAATGTTTAGTGGCGCGTTTTGCAACAGTTTTTATACATCACGACCGACTAAAACTGTCTTAGTTTAGCAAAGTAAGTGATTTAAGTAACACAAACTTTTGCCTCGTGGGTGCATTTTAGTGAATAAAGTTATTTCTGTAGGAGAAAATTTAATCTTTTATTAAATTGTTGTTCGTTAAAGTGTCTAGCGAAATTTTTATAGAGTACATTAAACAATTTAAGCTTTGCATAATTTTCTCTAGTAGTTCTTGTTTCTTACCACAGAATTTTCAACTTCGATACGGAATCGGAAGTGATAGGTTTTTTGTACACCGTAAGATAACTAATTTCAATCTTAATTTCTTTCGGATCAATGAAATATACTTCTTAAAGTAAACGACTACTGCATTTTGTGCTATTGATATTTCATTATAACATATCAATAACTTATGAAAAAAAAGATGACAAAATATTTTTCTTGGTATTCACAGTGGGACTAAATACCTTCACAAGTTAGGGTCATGAGATACATGCTGTGCTTAGTTAGGGACCCGAGAGATATCACGTGTTCGAAGATGTTTGTATAAGTTTGAATAAATAAATAAATAAAAAATAAATATCAAAACTAAAATAAAAGCTTTCGACCTATTCTTAACACCATGTTCTTTGTCTGTACGAATATAATTTGAACTTCTTATGCATATAAAATGTATGTAGCTGCTTATTCATATTTCCAATTATGGTTACACTATGGCACCGCGCAGCAGGTCCCACTGACAAATAAAGTTTCCTTTGAATTACAACCAATAAATTTTCGGTAACGGTTATTGGGTTTCACCGTTACTATAGTTATTTTTGTCTCTCCTCCAGTTCGTCTACGCGACTTTCATCACTATTTCTTACTTGTGAAGTTCTCGAGCAAACCCATCTCAATCATCGTTAGTTGATTGTTAAAAAACAAAATCATAAGCTTTATTAATATTTGAAATATTTCTATATTAAAGGAAATGTATAAAAGATCTAGAGTACCTCCACTAAATCTATATAACTATTGTAGTCCTAATATATATTAAAAAAATTATGATATACCGAACATACATAATTTTAGCGATTTTAAGAAAAAATGTTTTTAAGTATTTTGTCATTTTTGATGTGTGTGGATTAAAGTATGAAGTATTAAAAAAATTCTGCACGCTTTTTTTTTGTCAATAAGCGATAAGACAAGCGAGAGGTTCACCGGATGGTACGCTTGTCCATGACAACGTGGCGCTAGTCAGGACCATATCGCTCTCGCCGCCTTGAGATATTCTAAATCTCATTACCCTACTAGCTACCCCATACCCAAACCGGAACACAATAATGTTCGCAGATTACTGTTTAGCGGCAGAAGTAGGCGCTGCGCTAGTACCTTACCTAGACGGTCTCCGGAAACAGAGACCTACCACCAGTAAACTAACCACCGCTATCATATCTCTATATGAACGTCCAATATTAAAGCTAATATTAATATAAAGCGGAATTCATAACAAGTCTAAGTGTTTTTCACTTGCCAACATTTTTAAATCATTCCGAGAGGATGAGGAGTATGCTGATAACAATTTAATCTTCTGATAGAATAAAAAAAAACCTAATGGAAAAATTGATGGATAGCAGATATCGTTGCCATCTGGATTGAATCCAACTTTGTAAAAAACAGTCAGAATTAATATCGGACGTAGAAATTTGTTTGTTTGTTTGCAAGGTTCATTAAATGAAGTGGGACAGATGAGCGGAAATAATTAATTACTATCAGAAATTAACAGGATATCTAGTATTTAATTTTTATCTATTCTACTTTATTTATTGTAAAATGTGAACTAATTTTAATGATACCTATCATATATTTTATATCTTTTATTATCTATATACGTACGTTCTGTATGTAATGACGGATATAGAGACCCAACTGTGTATTAAAGTTTTAAGCTAACAATAAAATGGAGAAGTAAATGAAATTAAAAGTTTTTTTTTATGCAACGAAGCGACCAGACGAGAGAGACGTTCACCTGATGGTAAGTGATACGCCCGTCCATAACAAAGTGGCGCTGTTTGAGATATACAACACCGAATTGCACTCATCGCCCTGAGACTATAGATGTCGAGTTACGTTATCCCAGTATTTCACTAACTGCAGCGCCCTTTGAACAGGAACACAATAATGTTTGGCGGCAGAAATAGACGCTACGGTGATCTACCTAGACGATCTGCGGTAACAAAGACCAACCATCAGCAAAAGTAAATAAACTTAATGAAATTTTAATAGACAATGAAGATTTGTTTATTTTTTCCAAGTTCATCATATATTTTAAGTATTCGGCAAGAAAACGAATTAAGTCAATTCTAAATCAACTTTTGTCTAACTAAATTATAACCGTACCCTCTAACTTACATCATCATCATCATTTAAATGAACGCACGTCCACTGCTGGACATGTCTCTTGTAACTCTCAAACTTAGTAATAAATAAAAGAAAAATGTTGTATTTTTTTCATATTCGACTTACTCTAATCTGTAACGTTCAGAAGGTATACCGTTAAAATATAAAGTAAGTAGACAGTTATTAAATGAACATGGCTGAATAGGCCTGGACCATACCAATAGCACATTTATAACATGTAAAGAAAATTCCCCGCGATAACATTGTCCATCCCATTCCGGACAGAACAACGCACGAGTTAGCGTAGACAAATACAGTATTCAACGAATGTACCTATTTGTTTTCAAATCACGTCCGAACAGGGGTGGAGGTGGTAAACAGCGGAGTGAGGGTTGTGGTAACGGGCGAAAAATTGCGTTCCTATTCCAAGTGAATTAGTATACCGCTGTAAATGAGCCCGAGACGTCATTTACGTTCTCTGCCGAGATTCTTCAAACCCCCCTCTTTTCGAGAAGTGGTCGAACGATAACGGTAATTGCCTCTCTCTTTGGATTGCTGTTATATATTTCGCAGCAGCTCGTATGTGATTAGTTTAAAGATCAATTTTTATAACATCGTAATAAAGGTCGTCGTGTTCTGTTAAACGCACGCCCACTGTTGGACTGGTTGGTATAGGCAATAAAATTATTTACGTAGATAAGCAATTTTACCTTAATATAAATTTAAAAATAGTGAATTTGATAATTGTTATGACTGTTAATAATATTCAAAAGAATATTAAAATCTCCTATGCATGATTTTATTATAAGGACATTATTATGTATCTTTTTATTGCTCTATCTTCTTTATCTTCTGGTATGATTTAAAATGTCTACAAACTCAAATTATTACACTCTTTAACAATTTCATATATTTATTAATAATCACCTTAATAATATAAATTTTACATACAGCTACTACTCATATGAAAAAATCTAACCGATCTCGTCCTTGTCATTTTCATCTATGTTGTTTTCATGAGGATATTTATGTATGCCGTAAATATACACCGGCAGAACGACTTACTGGTTACTGAGGTCTCTGTTGCCGGAGACCTTCTAGGTAGGTACCACCGCAGCACTGTATTTCTGCCGCCAAACAGTAGTGTGTAAAAATTAGTGTTCCGGTTTGAGGGGCGTAGTACCTAGTAAAATTATTGGGCTAACGAGACTACACGTTTTCAGAGCGACGAGTACAATGTGACGATGTTGTTTTAACCAGCACCACGGTTGTTATCGGCGGGCGTATCACTTACCATCAGGTGAACGTCCGACTTGTATAATACTGCATTCAACCGGCGCAATGTGTATGTAACTATTATATATGTAAGTTTAGTAGTATTCTGGAATGAGTGAAAAACACAAAAGAGTAGTGGTAGCCGAAACGCTAAACTTTCCCTCTAAGAACCGCCGGGGGGCGCCGACAATGCGCCGCCATGTTTGATTTCTGAGGAACAAAGGCTGCAACACAATGGCTCACCGGCGACTGCTACAAGTCACACGACTTTCTCTATAGAGGACGTGTAACGGGGAGCACTAGAAATATTCAAATCGTTATTTTAACGTCAAAACCCCGACTTGCACTCGATTCATGTTACGCAGTTCTCAGATGATTTATATTTGGATAAACAAATAACTTTGTGACACAGCGGGGGGCTCTTTATGGAGACGCGTGATACATTGAAATGAGTTGGTGATAGATATCTATAATTTCATTCACCTTACTCCACCATTTTATTTTAACCTTTATTAATATCAATGTTCTGACATAAAGCTAAGGTAGTACTTATCTCAACATCGTCAGCTTACTTTCGTCTAATGCTGCCATGATAATTAGTGGAATTCTAACATAGAACTATAAAATCATTTATGTATAATTTATATATATATATATATATATATATATATTAGTAGAGTATCAAATTAAATAAGGAATCCGAGTAGAGGCAAAAGAGACGACAGAAAATCGCACGGCAAAGATAATTGTGTAACTCGATAGCGAAACGAAAAGTCGCAACTTTAGGCAAAAAGCAAAAGAAAAACTAAATTTAAACAATGAAAAACTTCGTCTAGGTATATTATTACATTTGCTTAATCGAATTTAATACCTAGTATTTGAAGCACGATACAGAATTAACTGCAGTTTATACGAATAGCTCTAGGGAATAAGAAATAACATTTTCACAAATATCACAGCAGATTTAAATGCGAATACAATTTATTATTAATTTTAGTTGGTATAAACGAATTTACATACGATATACATGGTATCTGTTACATACGAAACTTAATATATATATGAAAAACGTCGTGTTAAATTATGATAAAGGTATTTCCACAGATACAATAATTAATGGTTTTATCATTTCATGCGAATACTGGAATAACATTAAGTGATAATAAAAATATTCTACTTCATTTACTTAGCTCATTCTCTATGTTATGTTAAACAAGATGAATTATAATTCCAGATGAGTGAAGAACAGGCAATTGGTCTTGAAACATAGCAAAGTTAATATTAAGTTAGCATAAGAAAACAAAGCAACGAGCTAGAAAAAACGGAACACTGAATTGGTGTATACTTTGCAATACATTTTACCAGATATTATTGTTCAATATGATGTATAGTTATAGCAGTAGCTATAATCCTCTTCAGATGTAGTCACAATAAAGTTTGTGACCACTATACTACATATTTTCAAAGCCTGACTTGCCCAACAGTAGCTTATAATATGCACTAAAATTAACAAATCATAACAAAATGGCAAATTATAACTTCTTATTCTACCTTATATAATATAAATCTTATTTAAATGTTTAGGCTTTTCCTTCTGGCATAATTTTCCAGATGGTTTCCTTCAATTGAGACCTGATTATGTTGAGACATAAACTGAGATAGTACTTTCCTGAAAGACTAATCTTCAATGGCGATACTCCTTTCTTATATTTAATAAATTTTGTCTGATATTTACAACACTACGTTAACAAGTATATTACTTTAATATTGATCGATTCAGTTAATATTGTTATCGTCTAATGGTCTAGTTTGTTAGGAGTTCGTACTCCCAATCCATCTCGATGTAGTCATGGGTTCCATCCCCACAGGGTTTGAAATTCCGGGAAAAAGAAAATTTTGTGTGGAAACTGTTTCTAAAACATTAGCTGTCATATCAAATGTGACCTTAACCATTTCCTTGTGAGCGAAGGCTCCGAGGCCAAGTAGTAAGAACATTGAGAAATCTGTTTTTAAATTTATTTATGAAATTTGAATATCAAGCAAGCTGATATGAATTAGCGAAAGCTCAAGGAACAGTTTTAAGGGTGAAGTAGCAAATACAGTAAGTTACATTAACTTCGAATGCTAAAACAGTGGAATCTGAGATTCATTGGGCCAGAGAGAATTTCATCCTACCGACAGTTGGAGCGTATAATTGTATTCACGATTCGCCGTCGTGTGCACGGACCCCTGTACTTGCGCGGACCCTACGGTTTTAATGACCGACGGCCCTTACAAGCCAGTACAGCGGAAATGACGCGGAGGCTAACGCGATTTAGCTGAGCAATTAATATCGTCACATAACAATACATTAATCGGATGATGCGAGGCTTTAACAGCCTCCGTCGATAATCGGCTAACCAAATCTCTTGTAATAAGATAATAAAGTAATATTGACTAAAGTCCGCAGTGAGATACTGAATTTTTTTTTATAATTTTAGTCAACGTGAAAATGACCCTATAACGACATTTACAAGGTAAAATCGAAGGTATAAGACAAGTGAAAGAATTCCGTTGCGATGGATAGATCAGGTGAAAGCTGAAGTGGGTGCTTTTAAACATAAAGATTTCTTACGATGATAACTGTCTAATGCCATATTTACCATAATGTGAACACCATAATCATACTAACAAGACTGAAGCGACCAAAATATTCAGAATATTTAAGCGATTTCATAATAATAATTCTAAGATCATATCTGAAACATTTCATCCGGGAATCAGCAATTAACTACTTAACTATAAATTGAATCTGATGTCGCCGTTATAATTGGATTTAAAGATTAAATTATATTGTGCGAGACAAGTTTAATCTTATCTAGTCCTTTACGAGGTCGTGAGGGCGTTTAAAGGATAGACCGACCGTCTAGATTTTTTTTTATGTTTGCTATTGTTATAAATGAAAATATTTTACATGTTGAACACATGCATACAATTTTCCGAGTATCGTTTGGGCCCAGCAAATGTATTTATTAGTTATGATATTTATTTGTAGAGAACTGAAAACATAAAAGATTTCATTGTTCTTGATGTTAAATTTTCGTACAAGTACATATATTATACAAAAAGTATAAGAAATCAGGGTCTTTGAAATACAAAACTTTTTTCATTACATGTTCAAGTATGTATGTGATATAATTCTCCGTTGCCTTAAGAATTTTGAGACGAGTTAAAGGATGAATAATAAATGAAATTGATGATATATGTTATCCGAAATTATTGATGTGTTTATATCACTCTCTCTCTCTCCGTGGCATTTATTATTCCCATCTGATGGTGGGGTCTGCCTTTCTGGTCTTTCTCTTCCAATTCGCTCTGTCGGACGCGTCCTCTTCGGTAACCTTGCAGAACTCTAGATCTTTTTTGACCACATCTGTCCATCTTGTCTTTGGCCGCCCTCTGGGTCTGGACCCTGCGATGTTCAGATTGGCCATAACATTTCCAACATAGTCAGGAGGTCTTCTTTTTATATGCCCATACCAACGAAGTCTGCTCTCTTGCCGCTTGTCGGCGATGTTGCGTACACCGAGACTGCCGCGGACGTACACTATATATAAAAATTGTTGTCGGAGTCGATCAGAAGAGTAGTTGTAGCCTCACTTTGGACGCAATTATAGAAGTATACTCGTGAGGTGCCAAGATAAGGAACATACTTATAACAATAGTAGTCCCTCTCTTAGTATTACCTAGATCCAAAGAGATTCAGTAAATACATACAAGTGGCTACTCCGTAATGACTATCTGGCTGAAGGCAATGTACACAAAAATGTGCGAACGTTATATGTTTATCCGTTCCATAGTATATGAAAGCTTGATCTATAATTTGTGTTAGCGCCATCTTTTGAGTTCTTTGAAAACTTCTCGTTACACTATTAAATATATTATCAAATCATAAATAAATATAAAAATACTAGCTATTACCCGACCACTAACTGACCTCTAAATGGAAGAAGCAATATCTCTACCAAATTTTGAGTGTTTACGCATAATAGTTTCGGAGATCTAATTATAAGTCAACGAATCTCTGAATATCACCTATATCATCACTTGCCGATAGACAACTACTGTTGGACATGGCCATTTTCCATTACGCTGGCCTAATGCGAATTGGTGGGAGATCACCTATATACGAGTATATACAGAGAATTACTCGTAATTCAGTTTAAGAAGTTTAAACATAAAAATAATCCGAGACATAATTTTTTATTGACGATCGATTAATTAGTTATTAATTGATTTTACACAATATTACATAACAATGTGAACTATAGTTACAACATCGAAATACAAACGGTGAAGGAAAACATCGTGAGGAAATCTGCACATGAATTAGAATTTATTCTAAGGTGTGTGTGAAGTCACCAATCCGCATTGGGCCCGCGTGGTAACTATGGCCCCATCGCCCTCATTGAGGGTAGGCTTGTGCCTCACCAGTGGGGACGTAAATTGGATGTCATGGATATAACAATGAGGCCGATGGTTGTGGGGTGTGTTTTTACATAGTATGCTGCCTGTGCGCGTTATTAGCTGTAAAACGGCAATAGTGGCTTGACAGTAGATTTACAATATCGCGGTCTATCGTCTGGTTTTCTATAAATACCACAACTATCCAAGCAACACCGCATGTGACCTTTAAACTGAACTCAGAGCCTTCATGTTACCAGGCAAGCTATTACCCACTGTACCATGTAGGTAAGGTAAAGTGTGTTTGAAGATATTGTTACTATTATTTCTGTAGAGCAGGTAACAAACCGCTGAAGTAAATGGTGGTAATAATTAATTGATCCTAATTATAAAATCGGGGAGTATCGTTGTTCACTGTGCATAAGCAAAATATTGGTTTAAGGCCTGATAGCGTTTGCCGAACATAATTCTGGTTGAAGAGCTAATTAGACAGGTGAACGGACGGACAGCGTGTGGTTTTAAACGTTAGAAAGAGTAACCAATATCTAGATAGTAAATTTTTAAAGCAGACGGTATCTAGATTTGAATTAGATTTTAACATTGTAATTTATATTGGTTAAATTAATAAAGCAGTAAGAAAGCAGCTGGATGTGGACCGCGTAGGACCGATCGATGTGGAGATCTTTGGGAGAGGCCTATGTTCAGCAGTGGACATCTGTCGGCTGATGATGATGCAAGTATTAAAAGTTATAAGATTGAATCTATATAAAACCATAGAACAGTAAAATATGATACACTACTAAAATTTCTAAATGTGTTCGCAGATGTATGCTTATGGCATTTATAATGGTTACTTCTTTGCCTTGGACAGATGTCCCTGGTTCGATAACGGGTCCACATTGCGGTTGCGGAGTTTGCTTAATGATATGAATTTTTTAATTCACTTAGCTAACTACCCATAATAATATCCGCCTCTTCTCCTATGTTATGGCTATCAATACATGGAAGCCAAAGAATTCTTAGCTGACTAGTTAAGCAACCTATTGTCTCATTGTTACTTAACACGATAACATTGCGGTATAGTGTTAATCGTTTGAAGAGTTAAAAAAACCACGAACATTTAAAATAAATCATAGAAGAAACTATTCGACGATCTCTGAATACTATATTTATTAACTTCAACAAATGCTAGTTATTATTATGTCGGAAAAGACGTTAGGTACAATATACCAAAATTGCCTTTGTTCTAGTCGAAAGTTGGCCCCACTACCACCATCAGATTTGATATGATAAGATGTACACAAAGGAAGAAAGAATTTGGTTTCATAAGGAAACCAGATTAACGCATGCATGACATTAAAGCATGTCATCTTTACAAAACTATTTCTACTTCTTCGTCATCTCCATTGATTGTTGTTCACTTTTTTTTTAAGTTTTAAGTTACTTGTAAGATATCCCACAAAACAATCTTTTGTTCTTTCGCCCACAATGGATACCAACAAAATAGGATCAGGTTTGACATCAACATCAACGGTAACTAGATCATTCAAGGTTCAGACTCTAGAAAACTTTAATAAAATGTTCAATAACCACAGTAGAGTCTCTCAATAAATGAACCTTCAAATATGTTATTAAAGTATACTTATGTTGAGATTTCTCAAGCGTATTTATTATATTAATGTTGTATTTAACACTTGAACAACTCGTATTTGAAAACTAAGAGTTTAACTTTTTACTACCACTGTTTAATAACGGTTGTTAAAGTAATCGTTAAATTAAATTAAACTTTAACTTTGATATATCGAGCACTTTAACCTTTTAGTAAGCTAAGGACTTTATTTTACTTTATATGTTACTTTTCAATATTATGTTTGAAGTATTATAATAAATTTGTTTTGGTTTCATCTTTCAGATTACTTTTTAACGTCATACTGTTATATTAGATTAGTTATATTTAACTGTTTTATAAAAACTATCAACAGTAAGTATATTTTTGATCAGAACTTAAATAAAGCACAGCATTGCTAAGATCAAACGATGAAGTTAATGATACATCATCGAATTTTTATCAAGTGAAAATTGTTTAAAATTCATCGATACTGGAACCTAGTTAAGTTTAAAAGTTTTTTTTTATCTTAGAAACAGTTGCCGTAATTGAGGGACTAGGGGACCGAGAATTTGGTTTTTAAAATACTAATGCTAAAACAGAGTTCGCAAAACCTCAACGGTCTTACATTACCAAATAAACTTCTCTAAAACTTTCAACTTAGATGTTTTCGTTTAATGTTATTCAAAGTTGTACAGCGAACTTCTTCTGTTGGTATTTAGTTTTCTTTAATGAAAAGTCCTTTTATTTATGTATATATAATACAGTTCATAATTATTTCATTTATTAGCGATATAAAAACGTACAAATTTATGCATACACACACATATAAGCTTTACTTTGCGAATGGGCAACACACACGACAACACTGGTCGACGTTTTTACTCCTCTCTATATTTCTTTTATTTATTCCCAACTTGAAAAAAAATAGTTATATATAGTGGGCATGGTGTGTAAGGGTTCCCGCATAACAGCTCACGGACCCAAGCCACCTCACCTGCTCGTAGTGCACCCTGCTAATAGACAAACGAGGCTCTAGCTCCCATCAACCCGCATTGAGCATAAACCTTTACAAACGATGGCCCTTTGTGTCCGAAGGTACCGGAGGCCATGCTGACCATTGTGAAGATATTTGGGGAAGGCCTATATCCAGCAATGGACGTCTATCGGCTGATTATGATGAGAATGACAATAGTGTGCATATGAATACATATACATATGAATAATACATGTATATATAATAAACAAATCTTTGAATATTAATCATGGCTTGCGTTCGCATGTCTCTAGATAGTAATCTCATAGCAGGTAGCCTAGGACGGACGTATTATCGAGATTTATTACTCTAGGGCACAGTTTAGAACTGTCGCTGGTGCGCCGGTGGGTGGGGTAGCCGTCACAGGCTGGCACGGGCGACATGGTTGTGCCAAAATTATTCATGGTAGGCCATGCTCGAACTAAATTGGTTTGTGTACCTTTTTGTACTAGATACGGATACCGAATGAGACCGTCCGCCGGTGACGGACGTGGTGCTTCGATAACCGAGCTCTTAAATTCCCAACTCCCTGGTGACGGGAACTTTATGAAAATGGAATTTCATTTTTGGTGACCGAATATTTGAAAAAGTTCCAAACAAGTATTCGTATATGGTGCACCTATTAGCTTTTAGTTTGTTGCGAAGTTTAAATTGCTGCTCTACGAACGAAAACGAATCAACCGTTGACTTTAGAAATGATCGATTTTAGAAAAGTTAAATTGGTTTCAATTAAATGTTTATTTAAGTTCGTGGTCACGATCCTCAGACATGAGGGTCTTGTCCTTCTGTAGTGAGGTGGATGAAAATGTCTTGTTGTGTTATTCACGTGAATATTAAATTAATAGAGTTCATTTCAAGTGTTATTACTGAACACGACTAATGATCTTTTCTTTCCAATGATTATATATTATATATTAAATAAACTACTCAGTTTTTAGTGTTTAAGACCAATGCTTTTATTTTTTAATTAAAATTTAAGGTCATGTGCTTTACAGAATAAGAAATTACAATATTATTTACTCAACAATTTTAATTCTATATAGAAATGAAAGCAAATACAAATTTTATCTTGTAATTTTACATCTTTACTCTCCACCATCATCATCAATCATATTTATCTTTATATTGCCATGTATTAGATTTCTTAGAATGTATCTTATAGTTGTGTTGATATAAACCTTTCTGTGATTTTTTTTATTACAAAATTTTAAGGTCAATATATATATATATAATTGATAGTTTAAATATAAGAAAGTTAGTAAATATAAAAAGAAAAATTGTTTCTATATATCTTTATAACCATTTACAAAGATTTACGTTTTATAAGTATCATTATAACAGCCATACTCGCCACGGCGACGAAAGCTGCTGGATTTACTTTTAGGAGGCACCGAAGGCAGAGTGGTGATGAAAATCTATCTCTGCGTCTTCACAAGAAGTTCAGAAAAGGAAAAGATATTATGTAACGCTCCAAATGAACGTTCATACTTCGATAAATTCTACATATGTAACGATCTGTCCTTGATCTGCTAGATTTACGACGTGCTTGTTTCCACCATAAATTGTCAAAACCGATATATGTTAAACCCACTGCGAAGACAAAGTTAAGGGTTGTATTTGAGTTATATGGTAAATGTATAGATGGTATTCTATGTATATCCTATTGTAATTTATTGGACGAGTACTAATTGACTAGTGTTAGGGCTCGTTTGCCGGTTGCTCGGTAGTCCGGGCTATTAAGAAAAGGACTAAGACAACTTTTCACGAACCTTGAGCTCTCAGAGATCGATAAGCCAGCCTTACTGTTCGGTAAGCAAATACTGATAGTAGTAGGTCTCTTTTTACTGGTGGTAGGTCCCCGTTGCCCGAGACCATCTAGTTAGGAACGACCGTAGCTCCTAATTCTGCAGCAAGATAGTAGTGTATAATTATTACTGTGTTCCGATTTGCAGGGCGTTGTAATTACTGGGATAACGAAACTCAACCTCTTATGGCTCTAGGCAATAAACACGTTATGGTGCAGTGTATAACATCCTAAATATCGCCGAGCCATCACGTGAACATGCCTTCATCTCATCGATTAGTTGAATAAAAAAAAAATCTGACCAAGTGTGAGTCGGCGGATCTAAGCTTTACATCTTCGTGTCATATAGCGGGTACTACCGCACTTACAAACTGAGCTAACCCTTTTTTATAACGGGATGTTAATATTCCTAATTATATCTAGTGTTTACGCTTATCTTATTTGATACAAGCTAGAACTTAGCCGTTTCCGGGTCACTTTAAAAATGAATATTTTACAATTTCCTTTCATAAGATAACGATTGGATTTTTGTTTAGTATTTATTCGGTTTTCCGTTTCGTTAAATTCGCTCGGTTACTAAGCGGCGACCTTTTGCGGTGTTATCCGTTTCAACAGGTCGACACCTTTGTGTTAATTTAGTCTTTGATATTGGCACAATCCAAAATAACGTTCAATTAGGAACAGCGATTTCAAATGACGAAGATAACGTGAAAATCGATAAGACTACATGTCTAATATAAAACTTGAAACACAAACCTTTGATTAGTTAAATAAAAGCCCGTTGTGAGAAATAGAATATCTTCCGAGAAGGCTGCTAACAAGGACAATAATCCCAGGGAAAAGATAGCAGCTTTCCTTGTTACCGTTACCAACACTAGCCTCGCTCGAGTACGGAAAATACGCCTTTCTTGAAAAGCTTATGGTTTAGTAGTGGACATCAACAGATAAAACCATAGATGATAATAATTCTAAGTATAAAGAAACAGCTTACTCAAAAAACCTCTGCTTGTAGCCAGGAGGTTTTTTCCCCCTGAAACATATAATATTTTTTACATTTTGGATCAAATTTAAAAGTATTGCAACGAGCCAACTGCAAATGAAGATGGATGACAAGTGTCACCGTCATCTTTTTCGGCCGCCTACTGACGATATCTATTTAACAAAATCTAATATTTATTCTTGTAGGCAAAATCTCCCCAAATTCTATTTGTAAATGGCAATCAATGATGAAAAAGCAAATATGGACTGTAAACTGTAAAAATTAATGTATAACTATTTCAGATTATCACAATACAACCCACTCGCATCCCAAGAGGTAACATTTGTGTCTAGATACGAATTTATTAACACTAACAGGATTATCCATTTGTGCAAATAGAAATGGGATTATATTGATAGATAAACGCATAGCTAAATAAAAGCCTATTCGGTGCGAAAAGAATACATGTTTATTTTATCTACCTCGTATACAGATAAGTACACCGTTTTCTTTATTAGACGAACAAATAAAATTAACACACAAATCATAGAGAGCGGCGAGGCATCGTGTAGTTCATCACATTCCGCGGACGGAAGCAAATAAAGCCACAATAAATAACCAGACAAATAAAGCCCGCAATATCCAAGAGTACGGAGCAACGTGTCGCGGCGCGCCCGCCTTATATGTGGTGAAATAAACATTTAATATGATATGAGATGTCTTTAACATGCATTGTAAAATATGGATAACATTTATAAATGTACCCCTCAGAATTATAAATATAACAACCCTCAGAAGACACACAATTAAAAATTACTTTTAAAATGATCTGTGTTATTATACCAATAAAATTTAACTCCAGTATTTAGGATCGTTAATGGTGATTACTTCGACATTATGAGATGTCACACCTGCCTTTAAAAAAAACGCAATCCTCGTCAAATGAGTTGTTGATGGTATGATGACGCAAATGAAATCTAATAACAACATTATTAACCCACTAGTTTAAATAGCAACCGAATAATTTCAATCCAAATGGTTAAATATATATAATATTTTAACTGTATTAAACTTGTAATAAAGAAAATAATAATAATTATCATATTAATATAATATCAACTGTAAGTTACTCAGTATATAAAACATTATTAATATTTTTTTGGTCTAGATGACCAATTAAATTAGCAAATTTTTTAAGTAAAACTAATTTATTCCTCAAAGGCTCAAAGGATGAAGGAAAGATTAACTGTATAAAAATATACTGAACCAATAGATGCTATGAAAATGAATAAAACAAAGATAATAGGTATTTCCTTTTAGCTTCAAAAGATAAGCCATTGCTGCGCGGTGAACAATAAATTTTTAAGTAAGAAGTTATTTTACTCCGGCACAAAGATATTTTGATATAATTATGACATATTAGTCCCTCCATATGAACCCCTACATACGACAGCTCCTGGTGCCCTGCGGTACTGCAGGCCATGTTGACTGTATCTGGAGATTTTTGTGGGAGGCCTATATCCATCAGTGGACGTATATCGGCTGATGATGATGATGATGATCACTACTTTATAAAAAATGTCAGAAGAAAATATTTATAGGACAAGTATAGAAAGAAGTAGCCATTGTAGCTTAACATGATTTGAAAAAGGACAGATCATATGAATATTGAGTTTTAAGATATAGAGTAAATGGCATTAGGCTTTAAATATAAAGCAATCTAATTAACGATTCCACAACTGAGACTCGAGACTTATCACGAGCAGAAAGTTAAGGCCATTTATCCATTAGATTCGTTAGATGGATGAATGAATTAAACTTTTAACTCATCATTTTAAAACTGGCAACTGCATCATCGCCGATATTACATATTAATGATATTCGATTTAATGTAATATTCTAAAAAAATATCGACTGTTGACCTAAATAATTCCGTTATATTCTATTCCGGGTAAACTATACATCATGAATTATATCCTCGTATCCAATGGTCTGATATATTTTACACGATCATTATTCTACACGAGTAAAAAATGGGTACGCCATCCATACGTTGCTATGCGACTATAACGCATTAACTGGTAATTCCCCGAAATTCGCCTCACGTCGTGGCAAATTGGCTCTGCCCTCGAATATTCGTAAGCTATGCATCAGCAGAACACGTGGGATACGACCATGAATACATTACTGCACTCGATCACAAAAGATTGACAGGGAATTGATTATTGTAGTATTTTCAGTTCGATCAACGACTACATGTCTGCGACAGCAAGGAAATTTAGTTCATCTATACGTTGTTAGTGTTCCGATAACTTTAAAAGCAAGTAGTGTTTGCTTTGTAACACGAAGGTCCCTCGTTCGACTCCAGGGCTACCTGTGGACGGAGTTTGATCTTATTGTCAATAGGACATTTGATTTTAAGTTAACTTGAAATTGACCTCTATTTTATTTGATGTAATGTGGCGGATACAATGATAATATTGATGATGATGATGATGGTATTTAGTATTTAGAAGCATGTAATGTATTTATAAAGCGTGATTTAATATCTACAATAGTTAATATTAAAAACCTAAATGAAATCTAATCATGTATTCAACGAGGCATCATACATATACGTTCGGCGCGGACGGACGCAGCGGGAATAATGCGAGTGTACACAACGAATAACTGAATCAGTAAATCGACGCAGGCTTTATCAAATTAGTTTTCAACATTTTCAAACATTTAATATGCTAATTTTAAATTCGTGAGCGAGCCATACGCCGCCATACGCCGCCATACGCCGCCGCAAGCCGCCGCAACTTCGGAACAACACTACGAATAAATTTCACCAAATGGCAGTGACAGTTTTGCTCAAAAAAAAAATGAATTCTCAGTTTTCCTTTTTCTACAATAAAGTGCAGTTTTCACGTCCAACTTCATTTATTACGGACCGCGCTGAAACTCAACAACTATTGTATTTAAATGTATTCTGTCATGAATAATGAAATACTATGCATTGAAATGAATTAAGGATTAAAAATATGTTATGTAGGAAACAATACCACATACAAACATAGGTATGTGCATATTTTATCTGTATATTGGTATATCTGGTGGTCAGGAAAATTCATTGAATTCGAGTAAAGCAATTTGAACGAAACAACATTATTTGGTGGCGAGATATAACTAAATAAAAATCCTGTCAACAAAATAAATTCTTTTTTTTTCTTCTTAAAGTACCTCTCCAACTAGTGAAGGTAAGCGATTAGCGTGATACAATCCTTTATATCTCTGGATTGGCGGAACAATTCGAACACCCCAGATATACCAGTCCATTCCCTGATATTCCTCAACCATGACTTTTTCCTAAAATAAATTAGAATCCTTAAAATTTTTATCCCCAGGTGAAGTTTTTAACATGAATGATCTACAATCTCATATGATGTACCTTCCAATAAATAAATTGAACATATGTACGCATACGTACAGTTTTCTATTTGACAAAGTAACTCCTAAATAAAACAGTCTGTGAAGGCAAACAAAACCAGTTTGGTAAAATATTTGTTGGGAATAAGGCCCATTTCTTCTTATCTTGGCCGCTTAGCTTGACAAATGGCGGCAATATTATTACGGCTAGCTCTAATGCAACCTTTTCTTAATAATTTTCAGCGAGTATATTTACTGCATCAAGATTATAATTTTTTTATACATGAGAAGTTATTTGATCAGAACCAAGATCTTTTATCTATATTAAACCGTTTCTTCTAAATATCAAAGTCGATAAAAACAATCCACTAACTCAAAGGGATATGAAACTTTTTCAATATTATTGTATTGTAGTTAAAAGATATATTTGAAGAGTATTCTTTGATTTCTTGAAAGGATTAATGTGCGGTGAAATATTCTATAAACAATCTTTGATAAGAGAGACATAAAATTAAGATAAAAGTTTATTTTTTATTGTAGTTGGACTTTAATAAAAGACTGGGTGTAGCTCCAAAATTACAAGCATTATTAAATAAAACTTTCATAGTGCCACCTACTTTAAATCCAATCTATCACAACACAATTTCCATTAAGTAAATGAGGTTTTGAAAAAAGCGAACGTTCGTCTTGCCAGTCTCCACTTCTTACCACTAAATCCCTATCCAAAGTTTATCCCCTTTTAACACCTTTCCTCGAGAAGCTACATGTTGCAACAGAATTTAGCATAATACACTGCATTTAAACTAAATTTTATGCAAAATGTGAAGGCTCTGTTACGCCTTCACGGACACCAACATCCATCAAGCGGGATTTATGGAAGTGAATAAAGTTTGTTGTGATTTTTTTAAAGAAAACTAAAAAATATCAACCAATAAAGCTCATCTTGCCTCCGCTTTTCATCATAAAAAGATTCAAACTTAAATTTTTAAATTCTCCACTTAATTTGAAGAAGTAAGAAGATTGCTGAAACAGATTAGTAATTTCATCATTCCATAGAAGATTATACACATGATAATTTTGTATTTAGTTTATTGAGAATGTAGATTATTCTATTATCTATCTATCTGATACATAAAAGGATCAGAGATCATTGTCATAAATATATTTATCATCATCAAATAATTTTCTTGCGTTTATCTTTCCGTAGTTTACATTTCCAACATCCCAAGCTTTGAGTCAATGTCGGCCAATTATAGCAAGGACATAAAAAAAAACTGAAACAAATGTACGCATCGAATTAATAGCTTTTTCCTTGTTGCCCCGTTTAATAATGAAACTATTCCCCAGTCGATGTCGCTAACGACATCCAATTGAAGCAAGTATTTATCATTTTACTTGCAATAGCATCGTTGACCGCAAATTGCACCTCTCATCATTCGTTGGCACACGGTCGCCAATATTAAATCCCCCCAGAGACATGGGGGGGTAGGCAGTTAATACGTGCTGTGTGTTTTAATTTGTACCAAACACGACGAATACGACCAAATTTAATTTTCGTATTACATCATTTGTGGACGATTTTATTGTCGGCTGCATATATCATATTATTAATTAACGCGTAAACGCTAATTAATCCAATACCCATAGGTGATTATATGAAAATGAGTATATAGTTCTAAATACCGATTTTACAGTTAATGTAGGTATAGATTTAGGATTTTTACGAAAAATTTCATATTTGCAAGATTATGCTAATAGTTTTAACAATGTGTAGATAACGTTAAGGATACAATAGAAATCAGTTATGTTGTCCCTATATGACCATTATCATCAGCCAATAGACGTCCACTACTGGACATAGGCCTCCAACAAATATTCCCACATCGATCAGTTGGGTATTCATATGGGGGAGTTTCAGTCATTTCCCACGACGCTACCCCAATGCGGGTAGGTAGGAACCAGAGCCTCGTTTGTTGATTAGCAGGGTGCACAACAAACAGGTGAAGTTGGTTTGAATCCCGTGAGTTGTTCGGGAACACTTACATCCCCATCGGTAGTTTAGTGGTAGAATGCTCGTCTGCCCTATATGATAGACAGGTTAATTGCGTAATTGCGTAATTCTCAACAAGTACAAAAAGGAACTATTTCATTAAAAATGAAGTTTTTACTTCAATCGTTACCAGTAAACTGCTTGTCAACCGGTGAGCATATCGTGTACGACAAATTTAGGGTTTTTGTGATGCATGTTCCCAGCGTTGGACATCAATGTACTGGTAATATTATTGATATGTTTATAGTAAGTAACATATTAAGATATAATGATGATGAACCAAAAAAATATGGTATAAAATTTAAAGATATACGAACAAAGCAGAAATCCTACTGCAGCTTCTGCTCATTTCAACTGAAGATATACTTAAAGCAATTGAAAATTTCAATTTAGATATGAGGTGCTTACTGCCCGTCGGCGTTGTAAAATGCGGCCAGACAATTTTATTAATACAGCTCTCAATTCCGAATAGATAAAACATTGTAGTCGGTGCCCGCTGGCCATGAGGCTGCAGGACGCCGCTTCGTACCACTGGCAGTCTGCCAGCTAACCATTGCCTACATAATGGCCTTTCAAAAATCGACATCACGCCTGCATCATACCCCCGTGGACCTTGCAAAGTACAAAGCGAAATAGACTTTACGTAGTAGTACGAGAATACGTACTTTTGTGTATGTGATAATGTTTTGAATTCAAATATGTCGCTGCAGTTACTGTTTCCAATATTCGATGTTACACCTTGTGCTCAAACTTAGCAAGCCTGCAAGTTCCAGGTAGAATATCAGACCGTAATGTCAATGTAGGTGTGACCAGTGGTGTTAGGTAGATTTGTATTAGACGTTTTATGTGTGTACGCAAGTAATTTGTATGAATTAATGCCCTTAACTTAGTAGACTTGTTTGTTTTGGCCCGAGTGTTTGCAGGGAGCAATTTACTGGATAAATGAAACAAACCTTTGTAATCTCCGGTTTAGCCAAGAATGTTCATTCCTGGAACTCATAAAAAAAAATTAAAAATGCTACGTAGTACATTTTTTTGGAAATGTATTACTAGTAATAGGTAGTAGTTGCCGGCGACCGTTTAGATAAATAACGCAGTTCTTATTTCTGTCGCCAGGTTCTAGTTGGAAACATATGTTCCGGTTTGAAGGGCGTTTGTAGCTTGTGAAATTATTGTGGTAATGAGACTACATCTGACGAGCATAAAGCGACTGTTGTGTACTGGTATTTTATCCTGTTATGTTCCATATGTTATGAGTAGCCGTCAGTTAAAAACGCCTTGGTAGTAGCGTCGGTATATCGAATAAACAAAAGGAAAGGTAACTAAGACAGATATTAATAAATTTAATAGAGTGAAGTGTTTTAGTAGAAACATGGTCCACACAAAATAACAAATACATCGAACAGTGTCCGATAACAGAGAAGTACAACGTAACACCTTACTTGAGTCTAATTGCAACCTCGACAACAAAGAGTTACTGTTACAAAAGAGGTCTGTGTTTACCTTCATTGCAACACACAAAACAGGAAGTGTGGATAGGAAAAAGGATGAACAGATAAAAAAAATAATAGTAAAGCTAAATATGAAATTCATAGTTTAATATCTGGTCATGCGTTTATCATTACATAGATGTTTTTTTTTACTCCCAGTAAAGCAACACGTTCCTCAACGTAGAGGATATATCTAGATTGATAGGATATTAACACAACTAACAATGCGCTTATCGCTTCGACAAAGAGTCGAGACGAGTGAGATGTTCATCTGATGGTAAGTATACATATATAATACGGGTATCACATGTACATATAATAAACAAATCTTTTTCTCAACACCCCGCATTAGGCCAGCGTAGTGGGAAATGGCCCATACCCCTCATATGAACACCTATAAATGGAGTTCTTTGGAGAAGGCTTATGTCCTGCAGTGCACGTATATCGGCTGATGATGATACAACACCATATTGTGCTCGTCGTTTTAGAACGTATTATGTTCAGTTACGTTAACCTAGTAATTTCACTTTAGCTTCTTACTGTGAGTTACTTGGAGACCACCAGTAAAGTTTAATTAAAAATTTAAGAACGATATCTCATTTGTTTTTTATACTGTTATTCAGTTAGAAAAGAGCAGCAAGATCTGATTTATTACGTTAGTAAACAAATATATTTAAAACAATATATTGAGATTCGGTCAATAACTTTGCTGTTCTGTGTTTTTATTGGTAATACTATGAGTGATTCGAAGTACCAATGTTTGATCGAATATTGAATATGTAAACGCAAATTGGACTTTATTCCTAAAGTAATAAAGTTTATTTCAAAAACACTATTATTTACAGTTGGGCCGACGGCAACCATATAAAGTTGGTACTTCGAAAATGATATAATGGAAATATTCTCATGAGGGAAATCGAACGTTTCCAGTTGTATTCAGGGTCGGTTTTCTATTGTCACAATGGTATACTTAGGACGATGAGCGGAAGGCCGTAACCGTCGCCCTTGGCATTAAGCCAGCTCTCTTGTATGGTGACGGACGCGTCTGCAGCCAGGCTGTCTAGTTTTACGGCTTTTAGATAAATTATTTTGTACAAACCTTATACGCATAGCGAGTAGACGAATCTTTCGATTTGCTGAGTGATTTTATGAATCTCGAAAGTACTAATAGCTTTTATTAGTATTATAAATTGTTATTTTTTACTTTATTGCATAAGCTTTGTTGTATACACTGGTGGGTCTCTTCAGATACCATCAAGGTAGGTACTACCGTAACTACTATACCCACCGGCTAATAGCAATCTCCAAGTACTACTGTGTTTCGAGTTGAAGGACGTTGTAGCTAGTGTAATTTCTGAGGTAACGAGATGTAACGGTGCTGCATTGTTATAAGTGTCTTGTTCGTATCGTCGAATAAAATATTTAAATCAGTCTTAATAATACTTGGAAGATTATAGTATTCTAATAAAATTACTTCAGAAATCAACTATTCTATTTCTCCATACTTCTCTATTTTCTTAATCTTTATAATTAACTGAAATTTTTTGATTAATCGATGTATATTATGTTTGAGATAATACCAACTTTAATATAGTCGTTTGATGAATTCTTATAGAAAAAACTTTAAACTGAAGTATAGGTAATTTTGAAAAAAAAAATGTTTAATTTCTCCAAAAACAATATTTTCACAGTGATTGGTTCAATATGCTGTTGTGATTGTATATAATGGCATAATATGCCTATGCCTTCGAGTTTCCACGAGGGTCAGAGAGCGAATTTATACAATTCATATTCAAGTTATCCCACGTTTTATATACGCTGAGTATGTTATTTGAGCAAACGGAGCATATCAGCCGTTGCACCTGTTCGAGAGGTGGTTCCTTGGCGAAGAATAACAAGTCTAGAAATTCGCAAAATTTCATTTTTAAAATTCACTTCGAAGCTGTATAAATACAAAGTGGGACGTTTTACAATAATAATATAAGCGAATTGGTTCATCTCCAGCTTTTCATCACTATAAATGTAGGAAAGTTTGTTATTCTTTTAATATAGCAATTAGAATGTAACTGTAGTAGTAGTTATGTATACCTAAGTGTTTTTTTTTTTATTGTTTGCAGATATATTTATTTACTAACTTTATACAATATTTTTGTTGTTTAAACGTTGATGATTTTTTTAGTTATAATTGAAATAAATCTTTTTAAAAGTCTGTAAATTATCTCCTCTAATAGGTTTTACGATTTAATTTATCCCTCTCTTACAAATAACAAACATTACAATACATAGGTTAAAGTATTTTTTTTTAAGTTGTTAATCAAATTATGCTTTCTTTTTGGGTGTTTTATATCGGTACATTACTTTTGTAATAAGGCTGGAATTTTAAATCTTCCACAAACTTTTAGGTTAACCTTTAGATAGCTTAAAGAATCGTTAAGTAAGAGATCTTTGTAGATCTGCTCCCGTAATGTATGGAACGTTAACTTTCGGCCCCCAAGGGGCGAATGCTCGTTGATATCTCGTTAGCTGCGATTAATTTAATCACCGAGTTGAAATGACTCATCACGACTAGTCATAAAATAATGATAGAAACTAGGAAAGTCTTCGTGAAGCCTCTTAGATATAAAAAGAAAATGGCCGCCCAGCGAAGACACTTAATATTTTTGTGATGTGCTCCAATTAAAAGAAAAAACTGTGACGCGACCCCTCCTACAAGTGCCTCAACAGTGAAATACGCCTTTTATTGTTGAATAACACAATGGAAGCGACACAAACAGGAACAAAATGGCCGCTCTATTATTTCAATGAAAGAAAATAAGGTATTTTCATTAATGAAGATAAAGCCTAATTGCCTTTTGTTAAAATATATCTTTAAATGGGACGTTCGTTATGAGAACTCTAACTGATGAGATAGATATATTTCGGCAACGTGGTACAGGTTCTAATTAATAATTAGACTACATTACCATTCAAAATTACTACAATATTAATAATACTCGACAGTCTGTTATTGAACGGTGGAAGGACAGACTTGCACATCCCCGAGCTGACCACAGAACTATAGATGCTGTGTTCCCAGTTTTTAATGACTGGTTGAACAAACCACATGGCGCGCTGACCTTCCGATTAGTACAGGTGCTGACCGGGCACGGATGTTTCGGTAAGTACCTGTGCCGCATTGGTAGAGAGCCAACAGCTATGTGCCATCATTATGGCAGCGATGAGGACTCGGCGCAGCATACGTTGGAGGATTGTCTCAGTTGGACAAATTTGCGTCGAGATCTCATCGCTGAAATAGGGACAGACCTCTCCCTTCAAACTTTTATGAAGGTTATGACAGGAAGAGAGAAGGCGTAGAGTGCTGGCGTCGCCTTTTGTGAACAAGTGATGTCGCAAAAGGAGGCTGCGGAGAGGGAGAGAGAAAGAATTTCTCTTCTCCCTATTCGTAGCCAGAGACCTGGGCGACGGAGGAGAATGAATAATAGCCTCCAACCCCCATAAGAGAGGTTACGACAGCGAGTTCGGGGGTCGCTTGTTGCCGTATATAAAAGGCCTCGAGGTGGCGCGTACAGGTGCGTCTGTACATTAGTGAAAGGTGGGGAGTGGCAGCTCAACTCTGAGGCGAGATCCTATAATCGATCAAGGCCGTTGGAACGCGGAAGTATACGCAAGCGTTCCCGTAGTTCCGACCAAGGGTCTTGAGAAGGATACCGTGGGGTTTTAGCCGTTAAGAGTCCGGCATAACTCTTCTGCTGACCCGGCAGCAGAAGAGTATCCGATGCAGGATTTCCCCACGAGAGAGAAAAAAAAAGGCAGAGACCACCTCTCTCTACTTGCTATGATCCTGGCACAACTCTCTCGGTTCCTCCACCTTTCATAAGCGTCTTCATGCATGCTCTTCGGTTGCGAGTACTCTTTTAGAGTAAGTAAGAGTTTTGTCATAAACCCTTGTAAAATATTTTTTTTAAGAAAATAATTGTACAGTTAAATCATTGCCTAATTCTTTATTTAGTCTGCGGAATCTTTATGTAATTTAATGCAGATTTCAATGTCAGTTTAAACCAATGAATACTTGATCTGCAATCTTAGATTAGTTAAATATAGATCAAAATTTCCGACAATATTAAGCGACAATGTGAGGCAAGAGGTGGTGAAGTTGTGTGGTTATGGTACTTAGAAAATAAGGACGGTAGCCAAATTTTATGTGACCTTTTTAAAGTGAGGGGACGTCCAAAAGATATCTTTTTCCAGAAGGTAAGATAAGATTATGTGGGAATAATACCTAATAAAATTCCTTCGATGGTCACTATCAGTCCATTGCGAGGAGCCCTGAAATCTGTTACTGAACTCACGGTCCCTAGGAAAGTTATAATCCTACCTAGCCTCGTCGCTGTACTATAACAAACACGAAACCTGTACCTGTTGCTTACTCTGGGCGCGCTTGGTAGGTAATAACGGTTTTCACCCTCAAGGCTCCCGAACACGAAAACCCTTTTCGTAGCCTTCTACGACTGGCAGAGCTTTCCTTAGACCAATTGTTAACTGCTAGAAACTATAGGTCAGACCACAAGTAGCCTAGGAATCGAAAGGTCTTTCGTGTAACAAGCAAAAGTTGTTAGCTGATGCGCGATGTAATTAGTTAAAATGTATCCAATAACATTTAAAACCGAAAATTATTTACAGTATATCCGGAAACATGGAGGCCCTATCAAACGTTTAAGCCTCAAACATAATTGTATTGGTTGGAAGTTAATTGCGACATTTGATCTATCATGACGCTCGCCAATTTGCTATTTGCATTAACAGCGACAGGATTTAGTTCGACGATACTTTTCAATAACCCGACACTGTTATTGTTATTTTTTTTATTCGACGCAGTGACTACACGTGCTACGATCACCTAAAGGTAAGTAATATGCCAGACTATAACCACATGGCGCTAGTTAGGATGACATACACAGCACCATATCGTGCTTATTTCTTAAAAACATGAGACGTCAACTCTCGTAACCAAAATAATTTCACCAGCTACGACGCCATTGAAACCGACAGTAATTTTTTCACATTACTATATGGCAGCAACAGTAGAAGTGTCGGTGTAACCTACTTACACGGTCTCCGACAACAGTATAGTAATACGAGAAGGAATCAAAAAGAAGTGAGAACGACATATATACTCCTTGGTAAGAAAATAAATAAATACTAGCACAACTCATATACATATTTGTAATATTAATAAAGAGAAAAATCTTTGAATCTCTTTTGTTTTTTTCTGAATGTAGACATTTGTTTGCTTCGTGTCGGAACGTGTTATCGAAAATGGAGAAAAACCAAGTGGGAGCCGTTATTAAATACCTCTGTTTAAAAAAGTTAAAAACGCAAGAAATTCATTGCGATTTGGAGGCAACATTAGGAGAGTCTGCTCCGCCGTATTCCACTGTCACAAGGTGGGCTTCTCAGTTTCTAGTAGGTAGAACGAGCACGGAAGACGAACATCGTTGCGGCCGTCCTTTGACGTTAGTACCCAAGAAAATGTTGTGAAAGTCGAGAAAATTTTATTGAGCAATTGAAGAGTTACTATCAGATGCTTAATTCATGTAACGGGAATTTCATATGGAAGTATTCAATCCATATTGAAACAATCTTTGAATATGAGAAAAGTCTCCGCAAGATGGGCGCCGAGAATGTTAACCGACAGTCAGAAAGAAAATCGACTTGACATTTCGAAGATATTCTTGGACACGTTTCAAGAAGATTTCGAAAACTTTTTGTCTCGTTTTGTAACAATGGACAAAACATGGGTCCATCATTTTGATCCCGAGGCAAAACAGCAATCTTCGCAGTGGAAACGGCCATCATCACCGACCCCGACAAAGTTTCTTGCCGTGGTATCGGGTACCAAGGTTATGATGGCCTCAATATTTTGGGACTCAGAATGGATATTGTCGATTGATTACCTGCAGCGTGGAACCACTATTACAAGCCAATATAACGCAGCTTTAATTCCCAAGTTGAGGAATGTCATCAAAAAGAAAAGGAGAGGGAAACTTCGAAGGGGCGTGCTGTTTCATCACGACAACGTACCTGCGCATAGCTCGGCAGTTGTGATGGCTGCCATTCAGCAAGCTAGCTTTGAATTGTTTGACCACTCCCATTATTCACAAGATCTGGCGCCTAGCGATTTTTATCTGTTCTCCAAATTGAAAGAATACTTAAGAGGAAACAGGTACGAAGACGATAACGAGGTAATGGTGCCGTGTAGAGCTTTTTGCAGGACCAAGACAAAACTTTTTTTTTGAAAGGCATTGAAGCCTTGGAAAAGCGCTGGACTCGGTGTGTACAGAGATTCAGAGACTATGCAGAAAAATAAATTATTAAGTTATCAATACTCATTGTATTCTATCTCATTCTCACTACTTTTTGATTCCTCCTCGTAATGTTACAAGCTCCATAAATTCTATTTCTTTATTTACGCTCGCAAAAAAAGTGTTATGATTTTAACATGTTTATTTGAGTCGGAGTGTAATATGAAAGTGTCTAAATCAAGTTTATTCTAGTGTTTAAGCTGTATAACAAAAAAACTTGTAAAACCTTACAAAGTAAGCTAAGCGCTTTTCTTCTCTCTATTAAAGATAAAGATTATAATTGCTAACAGACTGTTTTCTATATGGCGGTAGAAAGAGGCGCTGCAGAAGTTATCTCCGTTATTTGTCAGCAGTGGATTAACAATTTATCTCAATCACACGATGCTGGTGAAGCGTCCAAATGAAAACACTCCAATTTTTATATGTTGATAATCGGAATACAGTAATGCTGTTAAGGGAAATTTAAAATGTGTGTGTCTTATCGTCTAGGTGTAAAGGAACTCTATTTATATAGCTCAAGTTTCGATTTAGTGACCACCGTGTCTAAGCCAAGCTGCTGCTTCTCGGAGGCAGTCAAGTGACCGTTGACTCCCGTGACACCACCTATCATCAGTGTAAGAGTTTAATTAGAACAAATTGTACTTTAATATGTGTGTAATATCAGATTACAACATATCGCTTTCACTTAACAACTCCAGCGAATTTACCTTAATGGGAATCAATTTTTCACGGGCGGGGCGCTCGCGCTTGACAAATTCAATAAATGATAATAATATACGACTTCGAGATGCTATTACTCGCAGACACGAACCTCCGAAAATTAATGCTAACGACTTGTGGAATATTGTAATAAATTATCTTTAAGGATTTTGAATAAGTGTTTTTTATAGCGGAAGTGTCATTGTCGGTCAGTTACTTGCGTCGGGGCGATTAGATACTCCACAAGATATTTAACAGCTCATTCCGCGTGTTATATATTGTAATATTAATAAATGAAGTATAATATAACATTTTTATTAAATAATCTAACTACGGAGATATGGAGATAAGAATAAAATTTTAAATAAACTTTCATCAGAGATTAACAAGTGCAAAGTCCATCCTTCTTTGCAATACTTGAGTCTGAAGCTTTTGCTTCATAAAGCCAAATTTAACATCATCAGCCATAAACAAATTCATCTAAACCTACGTCAAAAGCCTCAAATGGTTTTAATCTTTATTTACTACATCTATATTTACTCTGCAATTTTTTTTACAAATAACGATCTCAGTTCGCTAAAGCGAAGTCTATATTCGAGACGATTATATCAAGCCCCAAATTCGTATTCAACGGTGGTAACAATTTGACAATGCAATCGGAAACCCCACATTCCTACAGCTCCTAAAGTGGTCAATAAGCCGAGTAGCAGGCATGCGGCGGAACCCCCGACGTTGCACAATAAGAATGACTCCATTTAAGAGAATCGCTCATAGATAGACCCTCACAACGGATCAATATTTACAAATTCAACACTCAAATGGTACTCCAAACAGAGCTGTGACGTCACTCCCCTGCACTACGTCTGTTTACTCCTTCCCTTTGGGGTTTAAAGTCGATAACAGCGGCTCTTTCTGCCGGGAATCTTGAAAGTGGTATCTGTATTCAGCGCGACGGCGGCGGGTGAGTTTGATTTTTTCAGAACGAACAATTCGACTTACACATAAGTTCCTTTTATTAACTCCTTCTTATCAGCCGGGTAACGCCCTATACTGGGAGGGGCACTGTTTCCTAAGATGCAGGTTAAATTCCTAATTCAGGAACCAGGGACTTCAAGTGTCGATGACATGTAAAATAATGCAATAAATTATCTTTATCTTTAGAGCTTCACTTGTTGTTTAAAAAGATGCACTGCATGCAGGTGAGCTTCACTTGGGTTCAGTAAGATATTGGGCGGGGTCCGTTACATATCAACTTGTATGAAATTAAAACGCCATCCAATCTTAAAAAAAAAACTCTGTCTTTGCTTCGGGTTATAAAACATTACTTTTTAAATAAATGAAAATAAATACTGTCAAATTTCTTATATAACTTTCACTGGTGGTAGGTCTCTACTGCCAGAGCCTGTCAAGGTAGGTACGAACGCAGTTCCTTTTTCTGCCCCCAAACAGTAGCGTGCAAACCTTACTGTGTTTGAAAGTCGCTGTAGCTAATAAAATTACTGGGGTAACTAGATTTAACATCTCTCATGTTTTAAGGCGATGAGTGCAATGTGGTGCTATGAATACCATCCTAACTAGCGCCACGTTGTTATGGGCAGGCGTATCGCTTACCATCAGGTGTACGTCCCGCTTGTATGGTCGCTTCGTTGTATAATTAGAAAAGATAAACGTAATGTGGATGCTGGATAACATTTATTACAAGTTACGGGAATTATTAACGATAAAGTTTCCAACCATATGTTGTATGGTGGTTAAAATAAGTTTAATTAATGTGAAATGTAATTTAAGCCTCATTATAACTTAACATCCTTTAAATCCAGTGTTAACCTATTGTATATAAAAAAGTATATGATAATTATTGGAATATCTTTATACTCTCTTTTTACAATAAATCAACAAGATGAGCAGCGCATCGTCTCAGATTGACATTTAGGAGGGTTCCACAATATCTTATTAATTCTATATAAAAAAAATTCTTTCATCTTATATTTCGACAGGGACCAACAAAACATAATCAATCCGAAATGACGATTTCATTGTAAGAAGCGGTTAGAAATTTATGACAAAGGCTACGGGCCTTGATAACTTTGATTGCAGTCCATAAAGCCGGGGTTTGAATTTCAAAGGGTTTAAATTAATGCGGTTGGGGTTTCAAGGTTAGAGAAAATAGATCACAAGAAAAAAGGATAAGATGATAGAGATAACAGCACTTTTTTAACTTTTAATTCCTGATGGTGAGGACGTAATATACCCCTAGTTAAAGAACCATTTTTTTATATATAAAGAAGCCATGTAATGGACATAAGGTTGGTAAGGTTACTTCCGTTGAGTTTGTTCATTAATAACAATTAAGCATCACATTAAACTTGTCAGATACATAGATGATGTCAGATGAGAGATAAAGCTTCGATACTTTAAGTATTTTACCAATTAACACCGACTTTTCCTAATGGTAACTGGGTGGCGGTGTTGGAGCCGATCATTCTGTATGCAGCGAGTGCATGGGTGCCGGCGGCTAAGAAGCTGCTGATCCGGAAGCAGCTCGATGCGGTTCAGCGTGGCTTCGCGCAGAAAATTGCGCGAACTCATCGAACCGCATTGTTGCACTCGGCCTTAGTACTTGCCGCGCTGCTTCCTCTGGACCTTCAGGTCCAAGAAGCGGCCACTTTATTTGAGATAAAGCGCGGTCACTCCAGGGAAGTGTTAGGAGACCGGGAGCTGGAGGCACCAGTCAGCTATCTGAGTCAACCACACCCGTCTGAACAGGTTGGGGTGGAGTACTCCTGCCTGGGGGAAAGTGCGGAGGAGGTCCAACTCGCCACCTCGGCTGCCGACTCGGCCATTTACACCGACGGCAGCCACATCGACGACAAGGTGGGTGCGGCGTTCACCGTTATGCGGAACGCCGCAGAAGTTGCGACCAAGAAACTCAAGTTGGGCAACTTCTGCACTGTATACCAGGCAGAGCTGCTGGCATTAGCAGAAGCAACGTCGTCGGGATCCAGTGAAGGAAGAAGGCAATTGTGAGTAGCAAGCAGGAGCTCTAAAGAAAACTGCAGAAACAAGAAAACCCAAACATAACAACTGCTTACTCCAATACAATTTGTAAATTTCTGTAAAAAAATATTATGGAGTTTCCACTGGCTATTTCCGTCTTGCAATCCAGCACTCCTCATAACAGTGGAGAAATTGGCGCTGATGCGCCTAGTTACGTAACCTACGTTACAAAGACTATATTAGACAAGTTATTCACTAAAACCCCATCGGTAGTAATCCTCGGTTTGATGTCCGAAACTGTCTTGAGGATGTATTGGTACAAAGGAATAGCCGTCCCTAGCACTTTCGCTGTGCTACAGAAGAAATAAAACGTTTTCGCCTATTCCCGGGCAAACAATAAAAACTTATAACCAGAATTAAAAAAAAATATGTTTCAAAAAATTTCGGCTTCAGCCAGAAGCGTACATGAATAACGGTGACTAAAGATTTGGAGCATGCAAGTATACTGCCGCATAAAACTGAAAGGTTTTCGTTAGCATATAAACAGAATAACCTTGTTTCGTGACCCTACAGAATCTAAATGAATACCCTCTACTTTCGCATTAATACTATTTTTGTATTGAATAAAAAGATAATAAAAAATACAAGTATACCGTAAGTATACTCAATTATGAATTCATTTCGTATTCGAAGAACACTAAAACCGGTCTCAAATAAATATAAGGATCTCGTAAATAAAAGGAGTTCTCATCCCGTAAACATTTTGATAGGCCTCAATACTGAAAAACTGAAAGCGATGAATTTTGATTGGGTTATAAAAGAAAAATAACCGATATTTCTAGCAGTGAATCCATTCCAAAACTCTCACACTTCAAACTTAGACTTTTACTCTGTGTGGAAATTGGCCAAAATATTTTACAATTGATTTTCGTAAAAACTATAGGGAATGTAGTGTTTTAAATATACAATGTATTAAAATTTACTTACTAAATTAATTTATACATGAAATTAAAAAAATAACTGTTTGGTAACTATTACACACTAATCAAAAACCTTGTGAACCTACTACTTGTTTTCTTAATACATCATTTATTATCACAATATATGTTGTAAAAATATGCTTATGAATATAGTATATTAAGAGTGTTTTCACAAGTATAAGTTTGGATTACATTACACTTGTATTTAGGTAAGAGAACATAGTTCTGAACATATTGTTATGGAAGTAGAATGTGTGCTACGAAAAACCTTTAACTAAGATGAACAATGAGGGTCTAATGAGAGGATAGTCAAAAGACAAAATTGTGTGGAGAATCGGTTAAAGAATAACTCGTCGCGCCCTCGCAACAAAACCGCAAATTCATAACCCCATGCGATTAAAACGGGAAAGAGCATCCTCCCTCGAAATCAGTGAAAATCAATAGTCGTGGTCACAGTTGTGGAAAATCAAAGCGGTCGCCATTGTCCGCGTTTTGCCCGCGCCGCTAGATCCGAGCCGCAGATTAAAAACTATACAGTTACAAGATACATACATATTAGGTACGAATATCAAATGGTTTGATATTTTTTAGCACCGACACTTGATATCAATTTTACATCGTGTAAATTGACAATAGAAATACTATTATCGCTATTATATTATCTACTATTTCCGTCTATGTAGAGACTCTTCACGATATCTCTGCAACTATAAGGCCTAGGCTTAGCGACTTGAAAATTAATACGAATATTTCTTTCACCACGTAT
This sequence comes from Ornithoptera priamus, assembly GCA_029034505.1. Lineage (NCBI taxonomy): Eukaryota > Metazoa > Arthropoda > Insecta > Lepidoptera > Papilionidae > Ornithoptera > Ornithoptera priamus. The sequence goes on from JARDWD010000827.1 coordinate 4,060,784, forward strand.
AGGTTAGCCAAAATTTTACGAAATTATTTCCCCAAAGTGAGTTGCGGGAGTGGTTCGGCCAGCGAAGTGGTTGGGGAACAGTTAGGTTACAATATGAGTGTGAGTAACGAATAATACTATTGAAATAGATTAACCGCAAATATTTAAAAAAATCTTGAAGGTAATCTTTAACTACAACAGATTGTATATATTTTTTTAATTATAACAAGAAGTAATTTAACTGATTGAAAAGTCAAAGCCGTAATTTTTTAATCGACATAGCAACATTAATAATGAGTATTTATTGAACGTCAAAATTTACCATACATTCACAAAATAAATGCTTCGGAACAGAGAACAATGGTCGCAATAAATTCAAAGGTTTTTTTTTGTAAAATACACTATGATAAATAGCATGTATGTATAAAAAAATTGCCATTATATAACAAACGAATTTTATGTCCGTAGGCATTTTTTTTTAGTCTTTGACCAATGTCAATGACTTCCCAATGGAAGAGAGGGATCTACAAAAGATTTTTTCCTGGATCTTACCAACTACAAGTCAGCGTGATATATAAAATGATGCCGTGGTAGAAAACTGAAAACGGAAAAAAAAATTTCTTCTTTGTTGTTACACTTTTGATAAAGTGGTCATGATCGTCATATTAATGTTAGTGTCAAGATTTACAACTCATCTCTATTGTTCTCACTGTAGCTGTAGTTTTACTGGTGGTAAGTCTTTGCTGCCAGAGACTGTCAAGGTAGATACCACCGCAGATCCTATTTCAGTCGCCGAACAGTAAGGTGCAAAATTACTGTATTCCGGTTTGAAAGTCGCTGTAGCCAGTAAAATCACTGCGGTAACGAAACTTAACTTCTTAAGTCTTATGGCGAGGACAATGTGGTGCCGTGTGTATTATCCTAACTAGCACCACATTGTTATGGGCAAGCGTATCCTTTACCATCAGATGAACGCCCCACTTGTCTCATCGTAGCGTATAATAAAACAGATATATATATATATATATATATAATAAAAACAAAACATTGTAGTAATATATGGGTTACGGTTAGAACGTATTCATTTTAATAAAGTAACACGATAACACAGCAAATGAGCTTAGGTGAGCGGGGGCTTAAATAAAAGGAAGAAATTCATAACGGCCGTATAGCCGCGCGTTCGTGTATCGCAGGCCGTTAGCGAGGCGAATGCTGTCGTTAAAAGCCGCCGTTGGCGCGTATCGAAATTGCCGTTATGATTGGTGGTTCAACGTTACGGTCGAAGATATGACGCCGGGACAATATTGCCGAGTCTCAGATTTAACTTTCGACGAGTATTTTTTTTTTCTTTCTCTTTCTCTCTCCTCTTTTTATTATACTGCCACTTGTAAAGCGAAACATCGATGTCTAAACATCAAATGTAACGATACAAATGTAAGAGTATAAACGTTACGAACGTGCACTCCGCGAACTGATTTCGATGAAAATGTTAAGCGAACAGGTGTACGGGGGAATGTTTCGTATGAAATGTGAGGCCAATAACTTTGTATTACACTCATGTTTGCTGCAAACGGTATACATTTATCCACATAATTTTACTCATAATATTATGATCTTATTCCAAATTAACATATTCAATGTCTTTCCTTTTTATCCATTATACAAGAACAATGACTATATTTAAATGAACATTGATATAGTTATTTTATCAAAACAAATATATATATAAAGTAAAATATATTTGTATATATATGTATATATATATATTTATATATATATAAATTAATTAAATGTGAAACTCTTCGTTACCGTGTCTACAAACAAACAAACGACATTTTAAAACTCCACGAAACTTTGTTAAAAGGTCCTTTTTTACCATAACAAACAGAGGCGGCCAGTTATACGGGTGTCCATTATTTGCGGACGCGTCGCCGTACTCCGTGGGCCGGATGTTGTTAATGGCGGAAAATGCGGAAAATTGGGCTATTCATTTCCACGGGCTCGACCGCAGCGGAATCGTCCAAATACGCACAGCCAGGTGAGCTACGAACAGGACGACCGTACGTTAAATTTTTAGTGGATATTCATCTCGTTTGTAATTTTTTTTAAGAACAAAGCAAAAAATGTAACAGGATGTGACCGTTATTACTTGAAACTTGACTATACTGTATTTCTAACATTTATCTTAATTTTTGTTCCAAAAGATATAAAAACTTTTTTAGTAATTATGCGGTAAGGGTTTAGTGTTTTTTTTTAAATAAAATAAGGCAGAACAGTAACTAAAGTGAGGATATATATATATATATATACGTAATTACTAGCAAATGTGTATACCGTTTAGGTAGGTAGAACATTTGCCGACAAATAGTAGTGGATAACCATTACTATGTTTCTGTTTGAAAGGTTTTAAAGCTAGAGAATTTTCTAAGGTACCTAAAATTTAAGTGTTATATCTCAAAATGATGAGCACAATGTGCAGTGTATGTAACCTTATCCAGCGCCACGTATCACTTATCATCAGTGTGAACGTCTTACTAGATTCATCGCCTTGTAGAATGTAATAAATGCTTTACAAAAAGTTCTTGCTGCAAAAGTTGTGCAGAATTTTTCGAAAGCAGAAAGAAACAGTATAAAGAGTAATTAGAATGAAATATATGACATCTTTATTTATATAGGTTTTCTTAGTTAATTAAAAATCTCTCTCGTTGGTTTAAAAAATTTATTTTGTCTCAAGGCGATGAATACCATAGAGTTAAGGTTAATATTATCCTTTCTGATCACCCTAGAGTCATCATCGTCAGTGACAGACGTCCACAGCTGGACAAGGGCCTCCCCCAAAGATCTCCACATCCTTTGTTGGAGTTTATTGAGGGGAATTGGGCCGTAACCCATGCTGGCTCAGTGCGGGTTGGTGGGTGGTCAGAGCCACGTCTGTTATTCAGCAGGATGCACTGCGCGCAGGTAAGATTTACTTGGACTCCGTAAAATGTTGGGTAGAACCCCTTACCTTAGCTCCGCGTCAAGAGCGTTTAATATCCAGTAAATAACGCCATTATTGTATTAATGTCATAGAGTTGTTCATAATCTAAACTAAAAAAAAATTTTAAGTAATGTTTGCCGGCTGCATTAGGAGCTAGGTGGTACCTACCTAGACAGATCCGGCAAATTAGACCTACCACCAGTAGAGATCAGTTTTGTACGCGAGTCTGGCAGATATCGCCTATCTGTCTGAAGAATTCAAACGTCGGAATCATTTTTCGTCTAGTTCTTTTTTGTTTGACAAGTAACTTAGAACGAGACAATTTTTCACATCAAGAACCTGTTGTGTCATGTTAATAGGTAATGGTAATATATCTCAATCAAGCTGTTTAAAGCTTTCATTTTTTTTTAAACCCCTAGTACTGTCTTGTAAAGTTAAATATGATATGGTCACATCAGGCCCAGCTGTACTCGGCTACCGGCGTCAATTTATTCGCGCCGTCAACACAAACACAACCCATTACTACGGAGTGCGCTATTCAAACTAAATTAGAATAAACTAAACGTTGTTTTCTGATAAAAACAATTCAATTAAATGTTAACGTTATTTAGTCTAGCAACTACTATACTAAACTCAGTTCAATACAGTCAATAGAACAAATTGGATCCTTACATATGAAATTGGCGTTTTGTACGGGAGGAATATAAAGTAATTTTTTTTTGGAAAATATATTTAATTTAGTAAGCACCGTTGTTATCTATGCACTTTTGCCATATCATAGGTAGTTCATTGATCCCTTTACTAAAAAGACCATGGGAGCGAGTATCAATAAACTCTTTGAAGGCGGTTTGGATTGCCGCATCGGAGTTGAATTTTTGTCCTTGTAAGAAGTGGTCGAAATTCCGGAAAAAATAGTAATCTGTTGAGGCAAGGTACGGGAAGTACGGTGGGTGTCGCAGACATTCCAATTGTAGCTCATCTAACATAGTGGTTGTTGTTGTGCAGTGTGCGGTCTTGCGTTGTCGTGAAGCAGCAGTGGCATAGAGCGATTGACCAATCTCGGTTGTTTAGCAGCTAGTTCTTCCTTCATGGTTTGCAGTTGCTGACAATAGATATCTGCCGTAATTGTTTGGTCAGATTTTAGAAAACGGTAGTGAACGAAACCGGCGCTAGTCCACCAAACACACACAAGTAACTGTTTCTGAGTCAATTTTCGTTTGGGGCAGGATTTGGCTGGGTCTCCAGCGTTCAGCCATTGCGACGAGCGGTTTCGATTATCGTACAGTATCCACTTTTTATCATAAGTAATGATTCGATTTAAAATCCCTTCATTATTGAGTCGGTTGAGCAAAGTAACACCGAAATCGACGCGTGTTTGGAAGTTCAATTCGCTCGATTCATGAGGTACCCATTGTTCAAGTTTTTTTTCCATTCCCGAATTGCTTCAAGTCGATTAATACAGTTTTGTCACTTACCCTGAAGCTTGCAGCTATTTCTGAAGTGCTTTGCTATGGATCTGCTTCCACAATAGCCTTTAATTCTACATTTTCCACTTTGGTCTCCGGCCGTCCACGGGGTTGGCTCTGAAGGTCGAAATTTCCAGAACGAAAACGTTGAAACCAAAAACGTACCGTGCTTTCTTTTGCGACACCAGCGCGGTACACATCATTAATTCTTCGAGCTGTTTCTGCAGCACTGGTGCCACGGTAGAACTCGTGCTCCTAAATATACCGATATTTCATGTTTTCCATTGTGCGGAAATAAGCGACGCCAAAGAAAAAAATAATGAGGAAAAAACAAATGAATGACTGTTTTCAAAACTAAAATGTAGCAGCTAACTGAATCTATAAATTTGAATATGGAATTCTTAATCAATGGGATATTTCAGATCCAAGTTGTCAGTACCACAAAACGTAATTTCATATGTAAGGACCTAATATTAATAATTCTACTGATACAACTTTATTTAATAATGATTATAGTTATTATAGCATATTATTATGGTAAGGTGTATTTATCTATTTATCGATTACGCCATCTGCATTTTTGCCTTCTGCATCCATCGCCATCAGCTTGTCGGCAGATATCTTTCCACCCTTTCGGTGGTCTTTTTCCTCTTGTGATCTCTACTCTAATGTGCCTCTCACTCAACGCCTATAGTCCGTGCAATGTGTCTTGCCTATCTTCACTTCTTCCTCTCTATCTCTTTCAATACGTCTCGTGCCCATACACTTTCTTCTTTTGTCAATCTACCGCTAGAACATCTTCTATCGTACACTCCCAAACCGCTATGCTACGTCCGCCGTGTTTTACAGTAGCTACCCACCTTGGATTAAATTCTTTGCCTACTCGGCGATACATAAAAGTCACATCTAGTGTAACAAAAATGTATCAGATCAGGTTTTGATCTTGGTACGTATATGTATATTTATATATGTACATATATTCTAGCTATTCCCTGTGCGCCTTGCCGGCCACAACACCCCCGCAACTTCCTTTGGGAAAGGAATTTTATAAAATAATTCTTGTACAGATTTTAAAAGTGCTTCTAGTGCTGTATGGCAGACGACCGTTGTCAAACAATTAACAATATTCATTAATTTATATGTATCATTTAATTACTATATTCGTTAATTTATCTATTAATTATCTCACTTCCGAGTACTTTACAGTAGTCACGGTCACGGGAGGTCTGAGGTGACGGTTGTCCTGACATTATAGTTATCTTTCAGATCGGATTGTATGCAGTAATTAAAAGCTGTAGCTACTGTATAATTAACGGTTAATAAATAATTAAATATACACGATAAAATCCGTAAATTTCTTTTTTCACTTTATGCATTATTCATGTAAGTATAATAAATCGACGTTGTAATACAAAACAACGTTGCTTTATTTATATTGGATGAGTTCTAACGTTTCTATGCATTATATCAGCGGTAATGTTGTTATGTATGTGTGTATCATTAATCTTAGTAATAAATATCGGCGTTGGTTCCCCTCGGAACTGTCTCAGTAGGCGGCTTCACCGTTATGATCCCCTTTGACGGCTATACAGAGCACTTAATAAAATGCATCATGTTTAATCTTTTCTGCGTTTACGTCGTTACACTTATTATATCACAGTATTGTTTGACAGCAGGGATAGGCCACTTATGGTAGCTACAACTTTTTTTCATTGGTGGGAATTGTTGAAAACAGACTCTGTTTTCAGGAGGAAACAGGTATCTCATATGTACCCACTACAACTCCTTCTATGGTCATCCTCAGTGCGTAGAGGGTGGCCTCTCGATCTCGAACGGAACACACCGGTATCTTCCAGCATCATGCTTAAGTACGTTCTGGAGATAGCCATCTCGCTATACTGCGACAAACACAAGGCAAGCTCGTATTTTTCGTCCAGCCTGGGCTCGCTTAGTGGACAATGAGGACTTCCACTATTACGTCCACGAATTTAAAGACCGTTTTAACCATTTTCTACTACAAACAGGGCTTACCTTAGTACTATTGTTGATAACCTTAGGCTACGGGTTAGAAACACGGGGTCAGCCGTGAACCTACCACCTAGATGGTCAAATAGTTTAATATAACAAAATTCCGTGTTACCTACCCCTATCGTTATATTTTTTTAAAAAAAAACGTACGTAAATTTCAAAACAACCTTGCGGGTAGAATGAACCCTCTTTATTATATTTCCAAGTTGACTTTATTGCGAGATGTGTACCGTTCGCTTTGTTTATGTCGAGACGGTGTCAACAGCACTCCAGTTTCCCAGAAGAGATAGTAGAGTGTGAAACTTCACTTATATCAAACCGGAAATACATTTTTTTTAATTGAATACACACTGAAAAAAAAAATTAACATGTTTACATATTTGAGTTGAAATAGAAAATGTAAGCTAAAATAATTTTTCATAGAAATTCCAAGTTACGTAATCAATTTAAAGTCATAAAACGTTAGAACGTGTATTAAAAGTTAGAGTATACGACTGAAATATAAAAAAAATAAACTTAATTACTGGTGTTAAGTCTCCGTCGTTGGAGACCGTCAAGCGCACCACCGCAGCGCCTATTTCTGCGGCAAACAGTAGTCAACAAACATTACTGTGTTCCGGTTTGAATGGCGTTGTAACTACTGTAATTATATGGGTAATGAGACTCAACATCTTGTCTCAAAGCGACGAGCGAAACATGGTTCAGTGTATAATATCCTAACTAGCGAAACGGTTATATGAGCAGGCGTATCACTTACCATCAGGTGAACGACCCATTCGGCTCATCGCTTCGTTAAATAAATAAAAAAAACTAATATTTTAACCTATTTTTTTTTATATAAAGGCGCACTAGTATTATTTTATCATTGCCAAGTAACTGTATTGTACAACGCAATAAAAATGTTAAAACCTCTAAATGCCAGCTGAGTCCGTTTTAATCCCGAAACTGATTTTTTTTTATCATAGTTTCAAACAATACGTTAGCCCTGAGTGACACAAACTGAGCTTTCTGTTATTTTAATGAATAAACGCTAAAAGCTCAGCGGTTGGCAGACAGTTTCGGCAATGAGCGGACTTTCGATTGAGCGATTTTTTTGTTCGGGAGAGCTTTACGCTAAAGCTGTTGTAACAATATAACCGTTAGAGCCTCATCCGTCGATTTACTACACTATGGAAACGGAAGTTACACGCGGTACTAAGTAAAAAGAATAGTTCGCGCGGAGAGAATCCACCGATAAATAATACTGCAGGGTGTCGGCTGCAATACATAAATTGGAAACACTTTTGACAGGAGATCGGATAAGACTTGGGGTGTGAAGGGAGATCGGAAAAGAGGGGGGTTTTTATCGCGTTTATAATCGGCTTTGGTCGTTTGGACGGCGCCGCATGTCCAAGATAGTGACAGAAACTAACACTTATTTATAGCTTAACTCTAAAGACATTTCAAAACTAATTATGATTTCTAGAAATGTTCCAATGAGGTTATAAAGTGACTTAAATACATTTTTAGTATATTTCTTGGCAGTATTTATTAATAAATATAAATTATAAATAATTTTCATAACCAAGTCATTCTCGAAGTTATTTCAAATACAATGGACAAGTGTATTCATAAGTACAAAGGAAATATAAAAATATATATAAAAGCAAGGGTGCACATTTTAGTACAATGGTGGGTAAATATCGTCGAAAATAGAATGAGTGACGGGTCTTTTGTCATGCGAAATTTACCGGCAGTCTTAGGGGAGCTATTATTAATAATTTAAGGAGACTATTTTGTCATTCCAACGGTCACTTTTTTTAATAACGCCAAGTCGTGTCTCCGAAAAGAAAATGGACCGGAGCCCAGTTTTTTTCTTTAAAGGGCCGGTAATTGGATAGAATTGAATCGAAGCGCTTAAATTTTATATGATTAAAATGGCGAACTTTTCTCATTTTAGAACTTTAAAATCATCTAAACATAGTTGTGAAGTTACAGAAATTATTTAAGCATATATAAATCTTCTTCTTCTTCCTCCTGCCCTTTTCCCATTGTATGTGGGGTCGGCACAGTATGTACTTCTCTTCCACATCTCTGTATCAGCCGCCATATCAATTAAGCATATATAAATATTATATATAATACAGGTGGTAAATCTTTTTTGCTGGAGACCGTCTGGGAAGGTCTTCCGGGTCTCCCGCAGCTCTTCTAACAACACGCAGTAGTGTGTAAACATTACTATGTACCGTTTTGAAGGTTGCTGTAGATCATGAAAATACTGAGGTAACGGTGCTTAACATGTGTCTCAAAGCGAGGAGTACAATATGGTGCTATATATATAATTCTAACGAACGCTGCGTTGTGGTCCGGTGAATCATTAGCCATCAGGTGATCATCCCGCTTGTGTTGTCATTTGATAGAATAAAAAAAAATTCAATAGGTCTTTGAAAGATTTTTAAACAAAATTTCTAAGAAGTCACAAAAGTTATTTGATCATACCAAATTTGAATACGAAAAGATATAAACATTGAAAAACAAAATGAGCAAAATAATTTTCATATCTTATTTGTACCGCGGAACTCAACAGCCAATTACTAAGCATATTTTCAAATTGATGAAGACAAATCGAAGGAATCGCTTAGTAACGTATCCATTTAGGCATCAATTACCCAGATCCCGCAGAACGTTCTCCGCAGAGGAGCAATAGGCACCTCCGATTTAGGCCGGATTATTTGCAAATTGATTTAATCTGCCGAACACGCCTATGCTTTTAGCAAAACCATTTAATGTTGTAGCTCTTTTAACTTTATTTACAGGACACGGGACGCTCGCAATGTTTCACTACACAATTTCGCTCCGAATCGATCCAATTTTTGTGTCTATCAACTGTCAATTGAGGACTTCTGCCACGGGTCAAAGACTAGTGCTGTGACATTCGAGGAAGCTTTCACAGAGATTAAAATACAGGCGCCATATTCTTGTTTTTGTTATTGATCTTACATACCTACAGATGCTAATGACAAGTGACTACTACAATACAACATCATCATCAAACCCAAAGATCTCCACATAGATCAGTCTTGAATTGTTTATATCCAATAGTTTTTCACCTTCAGCAGTTTGTCCACCAGGTAGAGTGGCTTTATACATTAGCACGAATAATACAATTAAAATTTTGTTATTATTTACGACATTATCGGAAATTTTACATAAAAGGTTTTCTATAAAAGAATGGGATTCTATAGTTATTACTTCTCTATACGAACTTGCTTAATTATGGCACTTATTTTTAGACCCTAGCTTAGCTACGACCCTTGTTTACTTCTTATAAATATATCCCTGTTACAGCATTGTTGAATCTCCATTGTCGACAGTGGAAGGCATAATATCTTAGATGATCACGCTTATCGTTTAAAGCCTTAATATTCAGGTAATAAGTAAAATTAAAGTTAATTGTTTACTCATCATAATTTTAGAAGAACTGTTAATCTTTGTGGACAACCACGGACGTGCGTTTCATACACACGAATAAGCACTACTTATGCCTAGGTTCCCTAAACCTGCTTAAATAATAAACTCAACTCACTCAAAAGGTAAACTATGCTTAATTAAAATTTGTAAGTTTATCTTTAACTGCAGTTTGGCACAGAGATTTTTGATACGATAAGCATATCGTCCACGAAATTTCTGTCAACATTTGCAGCTACTACGTAAGGTTTTTTTATTTTACGTGGTTATGAGACCAATGAAATGTTTACGTGATGGTATATGGCCCATAACAACGTAGTGCTAATGAGATGTGCATCAGATATATGAGGTTAGGACTGTTACTAGAGTAATTTCAATAGGTACACCTCCCTCCAAACCTGAAAACAGTACTGTTTGGCGGCAGACATATAAGCTGCGGTGTTTTATCTAGTACGTGGACCTCGACAACAGTGACTTACCACCAAAACTCATACTCTACTTGCCAAGCTATGCTTGCAATTTGGGTAAATATTAAGGATAATATCGTATGTATTATGTGTATGATAATAAAAGTTTTCTGCATCAGTACAACATAAATATACAGATTTGGTATTAATAGTTTAATGATTTATATGGTATTTTTTTTAATGAACGAAGTGCTGTATTTGTCGTGTGGTATCCCCATTGGTGGGGCCGCATGCGGTGGCGCGGCGGTGGCGTGGCGGTCGCGCGGCATGCGGGCACTTGCGCGCGTTTTCACGCTCCAGTGGGGCACAGTATTGAACCAGTTCCAACCTGCCGCATAAGCGCCGTGCTCGAGCCGACCGAACAAACACGCGGTTTGCTCACTAAAGTTACATAAGAAAATAACTCGACGGTACAACGTATTTTATATAAATTATATTTTTTAACCCTTTGCATTCGACAACTCTTTTTTTCGGGTAGTGCAGCAACTAGAAGCAATTCTCCGCAGATACTACGAGTGTCCTGCAGGTAGCATAAACTTAATGTATTAAAACTTTTATCCTATAATACAATCATCATTACTATTTTTTCTTTACTTCATAAAACATTTCCCTCGGTGCGTCGTTCGTTTATCAAGTATTGCAATAGTAAGTTGTTTTAAGCCTTCCACTTTATTTTGATAAGAGTTGAAAGAAATATCGTTGGATCTATTGTATCAAAAGTGGGACACCACAGTCGAAATACAATTTCATATTAATACACATATTAAGAAATGTTCTTAAAAGAACATTAACTTAACGAATCTACTTAGAAACCAATAACGGGTTTCTATGAAATGGAGATAACAAAATCTAGCCTAAACAAAAATTGTGGTCTCGCAGTTGTCATTAGGGTTGCTGTGCGAAACGTGAAGAGTGCGAGTCGCCGGTCGAGCAGCACAAAGGTTTAAATTTTTTTTTTCATTTATCATAATAATAATCACGATTATAATAAACATAGAAAACATTGAAGAAACCATAAAGATTTGTAAACAATGATCTTAATCTCTAACGCAGACGCAGAGTATACATAATATTTAATAGTAATATATCTGTAGAAAACAAGAGCTAGCTAACGTAATAGTATATCATCCTAACTAGCGTCTAATTATTATGAGTAGGCATATCAATAATCATCAAGTAAGATCCTACTTGTTTCAACGATAAAAAAAACAATCTTTAGAACTTGTTTTAGACTTTTTAACCATAACCAAAATTATCGATGTGGAGATCTTTGGGCGAGACTTATACCCAGCAGTGGACGTCTATCGGCTGATGATGATAAACCAAAATTATAACACATCAAATTTTATACGCTTACCGCCTGTGGTTGTTATTTGAACTATTTTTTGTTTATTGACTAATTGTAGCGTTTCTGAACGTGAGGTAGCGGTGTAACAACACGAACCAGGGTTTTGATTACACAAACAGAGCAGCTATATGATGGATTCAATTAGAAAATGCATCAAAATAAACCGCCTACTACGCGTTCCGGAGCGGGTCGGTTCGATGGGGTCCCACCCTAAATGAAGGGTCGTTCACCTTCTCGACGGACACACTCTCATGTTACGTTCATTAGAAATTCCTCTATCTCTTATATTCCATGTTTTGGCGTTTATTTCATTAAAAAATATTATACAAAATGATTTTAAGTAATTATGATTATTTTACTGATCGTCTATATATACATATGTACCATCGCAGCACCTACTCCTGCCACCAAACATTACTGTGCTCTGGTTTGAAGTGCGTCGTAATTAGTGTAATTACTATAGTAATGAGATTTAATATCTCATGTCTCAATGCGATGAGCGAAATGTGGTACAGTGTATCATAATTAGACAAACAGGAAATTATCAAGTTAATTTTCTGTTGGTCTCGATTTAAAACAAAGTGTTTCCGTAATATATTAAAAAAAAGATATTTCAATATATTTGCTGATGGTCGGTCTCTGTTGTCGGGGGGCCCTAGATTCTGCTCAGCATAAGTTCGCACAATGCCCCACGTGGGAGTCCGAACGACGAATCCTGGTCCACAAGATCGGGCATGACCTTTCTTTGCCAGTAGCGATCTCGTCTGCACTGGCGAATAAAAATGCGTGGATAGCGTTGGTTTCCTTTTTTGAAACAGTCATGGTACAGAAGGAGTCCGCCGACCGAAGTCGGGAGAGGGTTCATAGACATTGGGGCGATGGCAACGGACACCTCAGCCTAATCTCGGACTATTAAGAATTGGACTAACGTACACCCTGCCTGTCGAACAAGGCGACTAAAAGGATCCTCGGGTTCGTGGGCTTACGAGTGTGGAGGCCCTCAAAGCTCAATTAACGAGCCTTAGGAGGACGGCAAATGCATGCTCGTCGTGTATTTGCCGTAGCACAGCATGGGTGCTAAGGAGGACTTTGCTCTTTCGTGGGATGTTTTAGCCAGAAAGCAGGGGAGAAGGACACCGATGAATTCTGTAGGAGACCCCGGAGCCCTTCCTAATACATCAAGAGAGACTACCGAGGGGGTTTTAAAGGGTAGAAACCCCACATAACCTTGTCTTCCCCCGAAAGCAAGATCTTTTTAAAAAGATTTAGCTCGCGAAAAAAAAAACACTTGCCGGAGACTGTTTAGGTAGGCTCCACTGAAGCGCCTATTTCTGCCGCTAAACAGTAGTACACAACCATTACTGAGTTCCGGTATGAAAGGCGTTGTTGCTAGTGTAATAACTGGGGTTAATAACTGCGCTATATGGTGCAGTGTATATTCATCCTGACTAGCGCCACGTTGCTACGGGCAAGCGTATCACTTACCATTAAGTAAACGTTCCGCTCGCCTCGTCGTTTAATTGAAGAAAGAAAAGCTTTATAGGAAGAGGGATATAAGGAAGCGGAAATATAAGGGTGTATAGATAGGTCTTTAAGCTGAAGTCGTACAAGCACTTCTTAAATGTTATTTTGTGTCCTTTTATACATTATTGGCTACCAAATTAATTTGACTGAGATTACCTTGAAAATTTTAATATATTCATATAATTTAATAACTCTAATTAGTTTTCGTATAAAGATCCGGTCCATCAACGAATACTTATAATAAATATTTCAACGAGTCACCTACCCTGTAATTTTTTCAGGAAGTTTAAGAGAAAGCTAGTGTGTTAATATGTAAGTTATATACTATATCCCCGGAGTATAAGGGGTCCTGCACAACAACTCACGGGACCCAAGTCAACCTCACCTACACGCGGTGTACTCTTCTGAATAACAGACGAGACTGACCACCCACCAACCCGCACTGGGCACGCGTGGTGGATTACGGCTCAATTACTCTTAAAGAACTCCAACAAAAAACGTGATCTTTGGGGGAGGCCTATGTCCAGCAGTGGACATCTGACGGCAGATGATGATATACCCCCATTTCTTAATGAAAATATTAATGAAGGTGCCGCAGATTTTGTTTTGATCAGGAAATTGTTAAAACTTATAAATCATTCCTGATAATTATGTCTAGTCGTCTTGCCTTAAGATGTGATGACTACCGTTCAAAACAAAAAAAAATCTTTACTGGTGGTAGTTCTCTGTCGTCGGAGACCATTTAAGTAGGTATCACACACAGGTAACTTTTACTTCTGCCGTCAAACATCACTGTGTTCCTGTTTAAAGGGCGCGAAAGATAATATAATTATTGAGTTAATGAAACATCTTATGCCTCAAGGCGATGAGCGCAATGTGGTGCAATGTGGTGCAATGTGTAATATCCTAAATAGCGCCACATTGTTACAGACAAGCGTATCACTTATCATCAGGTGAACGTCTTGCTCGTTTCGTCGAATAAAAACAATTGTAATATAATGCCTTTATCATATGTTTTGTATGTTACTCTAATATTTTTCTTGTTTTTATATAATACACTCTCCGTCTAGTGTTCGATCTATAATATTTTTTTATTATACTTTGTTCGACTGCTTGTACTGAAATGAAGCGACAAGAGTATATATAGCAAATTTTCTTTGGTCCTTGACTTATATGGTTTAATTATGTTAACGCTGATTAAATCATAAAAATGGCTTTATGTAAGAAAAAAACATTGGTTTAAAACTGTTAGTGAGTAAGCGACACGGGCCGGAATGTATTAAAGGTTTTTTTTTGTACTAACAATTGGTGTTTCACTCGACCTCATCAAAATGCAATAAATTATGAAAACTTGCCAAAATCAGAAGAGAAATGATATTTTGGCACGCTATCGCAGAGGCCGAAGCCAAAGATTAATATTTCGACGAGGAAAAAATTCAATGAACTCCAGTCTCCTTTACATATACCAAGGTTTGTTAATTGAAACAGTTTTACATGATATAAACAAGTTTTTTTTCTCTTTAAGAAGTTTCTTTAGGGAGTAGGGATATCTTCGAAAAGGTACTCTGTCTTCTGGGGGGAAGTCAGAGTTATGAGATTTTCACCCACTAAAATCACCTCGGTGGTCAACATCCACGTTTGAAAAGGAATCATGGGAGCTCCTTTCGGAACTTCGCTAACGTAACGCTAGGATAACTCGTCCCGGGGTCTGTTTTATGTAGACCTTTACCAGACTCGTGAGTACTTTAATGAGACCAGAGACCACATCAAGCCATCGTCCTCCTCGGGGCGAACAAGGGACCTATACGAAGGCAATTTTATATATAAATGTAATCAGCAAAATTAATTTACGAATTAGGAATATATTCATTAGTTATTTATCTCTAATTGAAAGATATGATCTAATCTATGGTAAAACCGTAACTAGATTCTTCTCGCTTTAAAAAATATAACGAATGGGAACCTATCAGTGACAATGTATTTTTAGTACCAAGGGGTGATAACACATCTCCAACGGTCCGTACGGACGTCACCTGACATCACATGAACTGTACAAAACGATTACCACCTACATAAAAAAAATCTAATCGATATTGCTCACTCCAGCGTCCACAGGAATATAGATTAAAGCGATATAGGAAAAATCTAGTATTAGTAAACGCGATATACGAAAATATCATTTATTACACAAAAGTAGATGTGATAGTAGTTTTTAAAATGATCGTACAAACTATACGTCTTGAAGAGGCGTGGGTTAGATCCCCACTAAGTTTAAGTTTCCGGTTAAGGAGAATATCGTGAAGAGGCCAATGTATTTCAAGAACAGCTTTAGGATAACAAGCAATAAAATAACAAGAATATGGGATATCTATCCGCACTTGGCTAGCGTGGTAGATATCCTATATTCACTGGTGATGTTTAGCGCTTGGTAGTCGATTTGACTCTTACATCCCATCTGATACTGGTGTCGTGGTCCCGGGTCAACGACCTGTTTTTAATATAGTATACACTAGTATATTATTCGGAGTGTAGTTATCCGACGGCGGATTTTCAATTTGTGTGCGCCTGGATTTTTGGATTACTGGCAAATCTACTAGGTCGTCGAGGACAGGCTCGGCTCCGTCCTCTGACCACCTTCGTCTGCATCGGATACTCTGGGCGCTGAGAACCACCCCTGATCGCGGGTGTACCTCGTATTCAAAAGCGAGGGCGGCGTGATGTCGATATGCGAAGTTTGTTGTATCCGAGGTCGTGACCTAACCTTCATTGGGAGAACGCCCCGAGTCTCAGTAGTGGTAATTAAATAGGGCTGTTTATACTAACCAAAAAAAAACTGTATTGTCTTTCTTTGTTTTTATGCAGATGTTTATAAACAAAAAATTGCGTGTGATTCATAAACGAAAAATAAACATTAATTTGATCGTTTATGTTTTAAGAAGATATTCAAGTGTCTAATTTGCAAAGCGAAAATTAAGCGATGCTACAAAAACAAAACTTCACTGTATGAGTTATAGGAAAGACTCTAATTAAATTTAAACAGTTAATTATCACTACTTTAGCTCGTACCGGATGGAGCAGTCAACACAGATTTATACGTTTGCTTCATGAAGCTTTCATAAATAGTTAAATGGATAGAAAAAGATAACTTTAAACAGTTCAAACATTTTTTTAAATTCTAGTATTCAAAAAACAATTTTCAACAATAACAAGCGACAGGTAGAAAATCTATAATTTTTCACATTTCGATTTTTCTTAAAGTTTCATAGAACCGCTTTGTAAAATATATAACATACAGAAATCCTTCCTTTGACGCGGTATTCTTATAACGCATTTTCATATTATGCGATTTCAATCCCTCGTATAACACGGTCATTCTCCGATATATAAACGCGGGGATCTCCCACATTATATTTCTGTACTGTGAAATTTATAGTTATTTGAACAATTCATAAGAGGTAGTTAATTGACATTAACTGTTTTAATAGTTCATATGCATATGTTAGTTTTATTTGATTTTAATAAAAGATACATATTTCGTTCATAAGGTTGTCTTAATATGCGTTTTAACCCCGCTTTAGAGAGAAAAGTTATACGTGAATAATTTATACGTAACGCGTTGTACAGGAATACTCCTACAACGCATTTTCCTATAACGCGGGACCACTCTACTATGTTATAGGGGTGATTACTGTATTATATAATATTCAAAAAATTTATCGATGTAAATTTCTAGTTTTAATATCGTTCTTGATTTCATTTTAAAAATCAAATACAGATAACATTTATGTTATACTTCCTATGCAGGATATCCGAAATAGCATAGTGCGGAAAATTAAATTCCCTCTGCGGCCTCCGTGCCCATATCTGAATCACTTATTTACTTTGTCACTTTGATAAATACTATTAACAGATATAATATACCAGCTAAGCAATATACCATAGTAAATTTTCCCAAGCAGCTTGTAAATAATCTATTCAACTCAAACTGTGCATTTATCCCCTTTACCTTAGGATCTGATTTTAAGTTTGTAGTTACTTGATGATGTACATAATCGTTATTTACGTTCATATTTGTCCACGACGTACCTGTAACAAAAAAAAAATTAAATTAATTAACTGCTATTAAATAGTGATTAATGATAATGAATAAAAGTAGAAGTTACATAGCATAAAAAACACAGTGGGTAAATGCATCGAAAATAATACTTTTTCTCAAAAAACTTAACATATATCATAGCAATTGTAAGAGAAAGCGATCCTTTCCGTTTGCTCGCCCTTAGAGTAGTCTAAAGGTGAGCAAGCTGAAAAGAAATTTCGACAAGTTTATTTTAAAATTTCTGAAGGTGACCTCTACAACAAGATGAAAAACCAATAGGTTTGTTTGATAAAAAAAATATTATTTAGATCTAATTGATGAATAAAATTTTCGCCGTACGCATTGGTAGTGAGGTCTTTGTTACCGAAGACTATCTAGGTTTAGGATCGGTATCTCTTTCTGCCGTTAAACAGTAGTGTGCAAACATTATTGTTTCGGGTTGAAGGGAGTTGTAGCTAATGAAATTACTGGAGTAATGAGATTTAAGATCCGGTTTCAAGGCGACGAGCGCAATATGGTGCAGTATATAACATCCTAACTAGCGCCGCGTTGCTATGGGCGAGCGTGTCACTTACCATCAGATAAACGTTACGTTAATCTCGTCGCTTCATTAAATAAAAAAAAATGTTGGAGATATATAATCGACTCATGCGTTAAAAACAATCCCAGTGATTCGCACAAAAACTCGTTATAATATAATGAAATGATATAAACGTAATGGCTTTTACAAAAGCTTCACTCTGAAAATTCGCAAAGGGTATGTATGTTATAATGTAACAAAACGATTGAGAACGTAAACCATCGAAATGCTGAATACGTGAATTATGTTTTTTCTAGACTAAACGCGGGTTTGAAAACGAAAAACATCCAAAAGGGAAACCGTCGGAGGGTACGCTAACTCCCGTATGAATCTGTAGGAATGAATAAAAAATAGCTTCCACAAAGGGCGTACGGGTCAAAAGCGGGATACCTCGGAGTGTAATAAAGTCTCTCCTCCAGCGAGATGCCGGCAACGCTTCAAATTAAAAAGTAATGCGGTTTTCATCAATTGCAAAGGCCGCTCTTCGCATATTGTTGTAGCCGCGATACCGCCCACCAGCCCATTTAAAATTATTTTTAAGGGCCCTTGAATACGAAACGTGCGCTTTTTCTAGTGTTGCCAGTAAACCAGATTGAATATGTAAAACGAGATCCATGCACACACTTTTCTAGTGCAATTTGTAAATAATTCATTTTATAATTCAGATACTTTGTCATATCATTGTCCACAGCTGGACATGCGTCTCTTGTAATTTATTCCAGAAATCAAGGTCTTGCGCAGATTGACCAGAGTTTGTATTTCAACTCTCTCTATCTCTCGTCTGTTATCGCTGAGCTTTATGATAGCTACACATGCACTTTAATACTCTAGCGTCCACCGGTTTTTTACAGAATGACCTATAATTATTATCTTTTTTTATCTACTTCTGTTTCTAATATATTTACTATATTCGTATGACAAAGTCATTTTTTTATTAGATGAAGATGTAAGAGATACGCCTGCCCATACAATGTAGCACTTGTTAAGATGTTAAACATTATTACACTTTATTCTTCGCTTTGAGACAGGATCGTAAGTCTCGCTACTTCTCTAATTTTACTAGCTTCAGCATCTTTCAGACCGAAACACAGTAACATTTGTACACTACTGTTCGGCGGCAGAAATTGGAACTGTGGTGGTACTAAAGCAGCCTTTGACAACAGTGACCCTACCATCAAAGTACATGATATTTATTGTATAAAAAGAATTAACCTTTGAAATGATTAGTCAATCACCATAGAGTTAACACATACTTTGCCAAGAGCTAGCGCTGAAACAGTTAAGCTTCAAAGAGTTTTGGATTTCAAGTTCAGCTAATTTACCTAACTTCAATATCATATTACTAAATTTGACGCTTTAACAGTTAAATTTAACGTAAGTGTTGTAATTAGTATTTTGCTTCGAAGAACGATGCTAAAGATAATAAGTATTTTAACAAGCAAGCACTGATAAGCGTGGCTTAAAGATATAATTCCTTAAGCGAAAACTGCTCGTATTTTCCAACAGTTTTAATTAGGACAAACAAGCTTTAATTTATCTTTTTGGTACGAATGAGTATGAGTTTTAATAATTCAGTGCTGAATAGAGTTTGTAGAGAACCCTGATCAGTTAACATAACCTTAAGTTAACTTAACCTAATTGATTTAAACGTTTTGGAAATTGAACCTTCTATGCCACTACGATAACACCATCAAACCTTAACAATATAACAAAATAACAATTGAAGGTATTAGAGGGTTTTGTATCCCAGCTGACACTATAAACCTTGACGATCTTAATTATTTAAATAATCAAATTAAATTTATAGCAACAAGAACGTACACGAAACTTACTCTACGTATTTCGAAGTCCAAAGAGATAGCCACGCTTTGTAATATTTTAAAAGTGAAATAAAATTATAAAAGACCACTTCAACATTTGCCTGTTAAAAACTGGGTCAACTCACAGCTCTGACATTTGCCGAGTGAAAAAGCTGTTTACCGGAGTATACCGGGCACGGATCCATTTGTCAGTTACATTTTATCCTTAACAAGCAATGGGAAAGTATAATTTGGCTATAATATATTTGTTATCAATCGGCGATTCTATAACGACTTAATCCTCTTGTAAGATATAAAAACTCTTAAACCTCTTAACAGTATTTCTCTGTCAATGTAGCGATTTTGCATGAGATTGATGTTTTTTCTTATTAGAACGCTAATTACTTTTTCCATAAAGCGACAAGTAAATGATGTTAATAGACATGTGATCTTCTAGCAACGAAGATTTGACAATTTTTTTATAACTAAAGACTAGCTCAATCGCTGTCTTTTTTAATTTTCCATACCTTTCTCCTTTCACTTGACTGTCTTCAACATTGTCATCGTGTTCAACCAACATGAGTCGATAAACCACCCCTGTCGAACATAGGCCTTCTCCAAAAATCTTCACACTGATTCGTCAACATTGTCACTGGTCACTTGTAACATACGCATATCTCTTGATACTAGTGTTTACTACCTTGCCTTGGGCTTCACTATATGATGGGTCCAGGTTAGTTTAATAAATTAAGAAAAAAGTAACGGGACACAGCAGAAGAAACACTAATAAGGGTGACATTAATACTTGCAAATTAAACTAGCTGACCAACGATATAAATGGTTAAGTTTTAAAACTTTAAGCGTCCTGTATACAAAGTTATTAACTGCCGTTGAATTTTGTCTTTTAGAATTATTTATTATTCGTAGATATAAGTTTATGGGACGCCATAACTTTTAATTCGTAGTGATTTGTAATAAGACAACTTAAATTTTCTCGAACTTGAAAATTCTCGTCAGATTTGCACCCTTTGTATTAAGTGGAGTGTCACGGCGATTCAAACATAAATAATGAGAAGAGATAACAACAGTACTACGCCATTACCCAATTGGGGTAAGCGGGAACTCCTTTCCTTTGTCCCGCATTTATCGCACTCTGAAATATGATCTGCGGGGACGGGAGCACTGATTGTCGCGAGACCAATTCAATACCGAAGAAAACTCTGAACTTCCTTGAATGGAGGATATCAATTTTCTATACACGCAAGTTCATTGTCATAGGGACCGTAACGTATGCTGTTATGAACAAGACAACTGACTGAAATTAGTGACTTAATTTGTAGAGTTAGAAGAATATGACCTGGCCATGACTACTCAAAATTATTATAACGAAAAAATCAATTTTAATTTTTTTGTTTCATTTCTATCTTTGGTTTAAATCATCATAAAATTTAATAAAAAGAATTTTATTAGTCAATTTATCTTCTTTTCTCTAAATTTCGTGTATGTATTTAAAATTCACGAAATAATATTTCCCTTTTAATGCAGCATCATCTAGGCGATAGTTCTTCTATGACACCTTTATCGGTTAGAAAATAACATGACAATTATTTTCTAAAATCAACCAAAACGTTAAAAGTACTATTAAAAGACTTAGAAAGTGAGATCGCAGATAGAGCCTGCAAAAGAATTCCGCCCGCACGCCGCAACGAAAACAAGATACCAAGTTCTTTATTAAAATTTATGAGTTTTCAGACGTCGGAAGTTTTCAAGACACATTACATTATATATAGTATTCGCGCAAATTTTTCTCACCACATCCAATGACATCGTACATTTTTTACGCAACTTCTAAAGGTCCATTTATCCTCGCAAGAGATCGAGGTCGCTTTATTATAAATATTTTTTAACGAGTCACCATGAGTAGGTTCTCATACTTGTGGATAATTTTTCTAACGGCTCCATTAAATACAGTACACTAAAGATGGATGCAAGTTGACTATTAGGACGGCACTATATCACGACGACGAACTTCAGTAATAAAGGAACGATCAGGCGCGGAGAGATAAAGAGAAAGATTTTTTAGAATGATAACCACGTGTAACTTCTTATATTACTTGTTATCTCTTAACTACGGTATTTTGGCTAAAAAAGATATGAATAAGAAAATAAAAATGTAACAAAATTTTAGCTCTCCTTTAAATCTAACAAGCGACGAGACCAGCGGCACGTTCACTTGATAATAAGTGATATACCCGACCATAACAATGTGACGCTATTTAGGATGGTATTAACTGCAACGCTTTGTGCTCGACTTAAAACATAAGATGTTAAGGCTCTTAAAACTGCAACACAGTAATGTTTGCACACTACTGTCTGTCGGCTGCAATAAGCGCTGCGGTGGTACCCACTTAGAGGGTCTCCGGCAACAGAGACCTACCACCGGTGAACTATTATTTATACTACTAACACTTTCCCGTTTCTATCTATTTTTGTTACAATTTCCTTAATTAAAAAGTATTTTAAATACATTTTTTTTACATTATAATGATGTTCATTTGGAGACAATTAAATAGAATCACGATCTTCAGGAATTGAACAAATTATAGAGAGAAAAAAAGAAAGAGAAAGTTGAAAAAAATAGTTGAGGATCGAATTGGTTTTCTCAATCTGATCGCCAAACTTCAGTTTGAAGATGGCATCTAATGATGATGATAGAGAAAATAATACATATTTGAAACAATTCAATGTTGAAGTTTAATCATCAGCCGATAGACGTCCACTGCTGGACATAGGCATCTCTCAAAGATCCCCACACCGATCGGTCCTGCGCTGCCAGCATTCAGCAGCTTCCCGCAATCTTTAGTCGTATATAGGGGTCACGTGGGGGGTTATGGGCCATTTCTGTCGACGCTGGCGCAATGCGGATTGGTAGGAGCCAGAGCCTCGTTTGTTGATTAGCAGGGTGTACCGCGAGCAGCGGTGCACCCTGCTAATCTACTTGGGTCCCGTGAGCTGTTGTGTGGAACCCCTTACACTCCTTGTTAGTTTATATTTTTGAATTTTGTACTGTAATTTTATGATAACAGTAATGTTGTAATAAATGTTAATATTCGTCACATAAAGTATAACGAGCAAATGATCAACAAATAGTATTGACAAGTACCATCTACTAATGTCGAGTAATCCTTAGTTACAGCCCCACGACAACGGCAAGTTGGCGGCTCTGAATGAAATACCAGGCCAAACTATGCGTTGATTGAGGACTAATTGCAATTCCTGTCTAAGCCTAGTCCTCGCAAACCCGATATGCTCACAGTGCAGCTTATTGATCGTAGATAAAACCGCAACCATTGGAGCAGCATTACCGTATTGAGCTTCATTAAAAAAAATACTGTAGCTTCAATAATTAATGTTAATGCTGTCAATGAAATATATTCGATCGGTGAAGATGGCTTCATACAAAGTTAAGTTTTAACTTGAATTACTGTTAGGAGTATAACATTTGTTTCAGTGTCATCGTGAAAATACAAGTAAGCAACATGTATAGAAATTAAGCGTAAAGACCCAGACTTGTCCTTTTTTTATTTAATGAAGTGACACGACGAGCGTGACGTTTATCTGATGGTAAATGATACTCATACCGCCTACCCAGAGCAACGGGGCGGTAGTAAGGATAATATACACAACGCCATATTGTGCTTCTCATCTTGAGACATAAAATGTTAAATCTCATTACCTATTTTAAATTCACTGTTCTATACTATTATGTTCTGGTCTGTTCTGTTCTATTATCTTCTTCATTCTTAAAATTAATTTCCTAACGTTACTTATGTATAACACTGCGTACTTATGTATAATTCTGCGAAGCGTGGAGCTAGTTAGGGTGATATTGACAGCACTACGTTATTTGTCGCTTTGAGACAACATGATAAATATCATTATTCCAGTAATTTCACTAGCTACAACGCCCTTCAGACCGGAACACGGTAATATTTGCATACTGTATAGCTAAAGGAATAGGAGTAGCGGAGAAGACAATACTACTTATTGCTATATAAAATTTCTTACAGACGGCATGTTGTAAAATTCTATAGTCATGAAATTAATTCGGAACTCTAAGATAATATATTAAAACAAAACTTGTATTCTAGATATCGGCTAAAGTTTATGTTTGTGTATGAAATTATTAAGTAAAGAACAAAAGTAAGTACAAATGAGCTAAAAGTTACTCTAGTACATATTTTGGTACCTGATATTATTTTATGCAGATTTGTTTGCCCACTCGACATACTCGTACAAACAGTTCAATTCATTTCTAACTTAAGCCACACTATTCCGTATCACGCCTAATACAACTACAAATAACTTAACTACTAGCTTCAGCCCAACCTTAGCTGATATATAATACTAACTAATAACTATGTAATTTAAAACGGCAAACATTGTGTAAATTTCACTATCGTCAGTGGTTAGAAACGTAAATAACTTAACCGATCTAGTTACAACGGTACAACGGCTCCCTTCCATTCGGTATTAGAGAAGTCGGAAGGTGAACGTTATAATTTTCCACGCATCCGGCATTTGGCCCGATTAATGCCTGGCCAAAGACGGCCACGATGAATAACAACTTTGTAACAATAGCCCGAGGAGCATCGTATATTTTACATTAACTATTAAATTGGAATGTTACACAACAATGGAGTGTAGAGCTAAAACACACTAACGTATTATTGTACGGTCGAGATAGATTAGTTTTGTTTACCTAGCACTATATGGAGGATTCAATACAATTGTAACAATCGAATTAACTTCACTGTAGTGTTTAGTTACTTATTAAATTTCAAGTTTCTAATTGAAGGAGATAAAACACATCAAATTGTATTAATTGAAATTTAACTTTAACTTTGTCTTTTCAATAAAATCTTTTGTCCGCTGTATTTTTAACGCTCTTGCCATGTGAAGTTAGAAGGCGTAATCTGTTAACAGTAAAGTTAAATAGATTTAATCCATTACTTGAAACAAAGTTATTTCACTTATTAAATAATTATTTTGTTTTGAATACTCTCGTGATCCACTATCCATTATAACAATTTGGAAATGTATATGAAAACTTGAAATTTTGCCCGAAATTGAAATGGTACTTTGTGACAGAAGTAAATTGTATTGAAAAATATTCACGTTATATTCCACAAAGCTTTTGTGAAACGTTAAACCAAACACATAGAGTTACTGCATTGCGACGCCGTCCTGAATTATTTCATGCAATCAAATCCAATAAGTAACGAGACATATTAAACTTATCCATATAATAATGAACATTTTAAATCATAGTTAAATAATCAGACAGGTTAAATCAATGATGGATAGGAGGAATTAAAGGAAATTGTATGTAGGTAGATCAGCTGACGTCGCGTGCAACGGTAATGAAAGCAGTCGAGCTGAGGCAGTTTCGTGCGCCAGTAATGGCACAGAGCCGTTTAATGAAAAGCTAAACTAAATATTTCATTAAAGCAGCCCACTACAAAGAATAAGCTAGTGAAAAGGAAATTCAGAGTTCCAGAGATTTAAATGCAAGAGTAAAAAATAAGTCCATTATTTCCAAAAACGTCAGACGCTAAATTATTTTACGATTTACAAAAAAGATATAACGCTTTAATTGAAAATAGACAAATAAACAAAAATCATTAAAATCCGATATATCAGAAATTAAAAGGTCAACCTATACAGTAAACCTAAATACTTATTGAATTAAAATGGCATTTGTCAAGAAATGCCATACTACAAGATTCCTAGATTAAACAGTACAATGTTAATTAGTCTGGGGATAATTTCATTACTAAGAGAGAATTGAAAATCTGTGGTTGCAAACATAATCATCATCACCATTATGATCAACTGATAGACGTCCACCGATGAACATAGAGCCTCCTCCAAAGATCTCCACCTCAATCGGTCTTAACAACAAACAGTATACAAACCAAAATATAAAATGTATGTAATAGTTTTGAATGAGTAATTGTCTCATTGGTATAGAGATATAAAACAATAACTGGAATTTAATGAATGGGAAGATGACAAACATTCTCTAAAACTATTGATAAATATGCACAGGTATTTGTTTGTGAAGGTTGAGTATGCTGAAATTTAAGATATTTAACGGCTCGCGATAAGTTATGGTGCATTTCAGCCGCCGCCCCACGCCCGCTGCAGATCTCTGAATAATTTAATAGTAGCAGTCGTGAGTAAGCAAACAGAATCAAAAATTAAATCTGATTCGCCTTCGTGCCTCGTTAAGTATGCAGCCCTTTACTGTTCCTGCTTAATAGACGCTTCGCGAAGGATCAACCAGTCAAGCGCTGGAAAGTAATTCCTGAATTTTTAAATTCAAAGGCACACTTCTCTTCCCTGTGTTGAACTTCTCTCCCAATTACATGAATGGTAACGATAAATGTATCTGAGAAAAAGATAAAAGTAATAAGTATACTTAAACATAAAAGTATTACGAGTGTATTAAACATATAATACAGTTAATACAACTTAAAAATACAATAAGAACTAAATACGTTTTATTAGAGACGTCCACTTTGACTATTTTGTAAATGTGTCCGTTTCCATTGTATCTATATTTCTCCTTAAAAAAACGAAGATATTTTTTCAAGCTGAACGTTAATAAGTAAATACATATGAAAAAGAAACAAGTAACGAAATTCAGCGCTTAAAGTATATACGTCTTCAATCTGAAAAGAAAATGTTCTCCCAATAGTAAACGTCACGTCGTAACAAATTGTTTTTTATACTTTGTTACAACATAACAAACTGGAGTATTCTTTACCATATTATTATCCAGCCTGACTTTAGGTATTCTTAGTACAGAACTGTCTGATAGTAATCATTAACAGTTCTACCATACCGAAATTTAGATATTCATAGAAATTTTAATAAATCAATATTAACACTTACACAAGTCATTCTTTCATATCCCCCAAGAGATAAAAGCCTCCACCCAAAAACAAAGATTAAAAAAAAAAATAATTGCTTTATTTATTTCAATCATACCTCCATTGTTACATCACTGATATTTTTCATTCACCGAACTTTACGTGTTTATTCGTCAAGCTATATATGTAGCTATATGTTGTACAGAATCATCAAACATAATTTCCAAAGTGTGAATCACATCTCAGCAGCTCGCATCGTGTTTAAACATTGCATGTAACTTTAAAGTCTTAATTTGAGGCGAAAAACAGTGTTTACACTTACTTACACGCTTTGGTGAACTCTTACAGGAAACACGAGATATTTCAAAGAGTTTTAAATTAATTCGGGCGCGCAAAAGTCTACAATCCGCTCAATTACCTGTTATTTATACTGTATGCTAAGTTCTGACGCTTAGGGTGGGATTCTTAAGCCGTCGTTAATTGTTTTCTACTTAAAGACTTATCTTTATATATATGTATATATAAGCTAAAAAAGACAACTGTTTTACTGTCAGCGCACATATATATTAAGTTTTTATTACTTTTGTACCAAAAGAATTCTAAAATATTTCTCAATAAATTTAAAAACTTAAAAGTACAACAGATTGAATTGTATTTTCTTCAAAGTTTTGATTACTAAAGTAGTAGTAGTAGAGAAGTATAGTCTAATCGCTAGTTTATGTAGACGACTATTTTTTATTGTATCCAAAAAAACTTAAAATGAGACTATAGGGGACTTTTTCGCTATTTTCCCTGTGTATATATTGTTATATGTTATATATACTTAAAATAAACTGATCATATATTCCACGTTTTTATATGTACCTCCTATTTTACATCTCAATGTTTTCTTCTCGAACTACTCTTTTACTTTTAATCTACACACAAGCACGACACCGTTTTCTTCTATTCAATCTTATATCTACAGTATTGCATATATAGTTAGAAACACCACGGTAACTAGTGAGCTATACAAAATTGGACGATTAACGAAGAAGTCGGTAGTTTTCGCGTTCGCAGCGAACGGCCCCGGCGCTCAGCACGCGAACGTCAAACAGTGACATGTGATATGAGACAGCGGGCGCGCCGGGAACTAATAAGAGAATTAACTTTTTAAAAATATAGTGTTGGCTAATGTATCGATATTTCAACACATCAGACTCTTTTAGATAATCCAAATTATAGCTTCAAATTCGTTTAACCGTAAATCCTTCCAAAAATATATCGATTCCTACTTATCTCCAGGATATTGGAATTAGAAATTATCCCAATATTTATAGAGAACACCGTTTGACTACCACCACCCGATTAGAATCCCAATATAAATAAAATTATATCTAATATTCACTGTACTGCTACAAGATTTCAATACACAGTAAGCTCATTCTGCGTTGAACCTGGTAAGTTACTACCCATAACAATATGGCTAGTTAGTTTGATATATCATTCACCACATTGTGCTCATCGCCTTTAGACATACAACGTATACTAGTTACCCCAGTAATTTCGCTAACCACATCCAACCCCTTCCAAAGTAAACCACAGTAATAAAGAAATAATTATTAAAAGTTTTGAGCCAATCAGAAATTGAAAGAGAGACATCAATTTATTTCTCAAAGATATGAGTAAAAGTGCTTATGAGTAAAAATATATTTACCACAAATGAATCAAATTTAACTTATAATGCAAAATAAACAATTTATAAATTATATATAAAACTTTTAAAAAGATCTATAGGTTTTTTTCCTGTAGTCGTACTTAGTTGCAAAACTGCTTTTATAAGCTAAATATATGTTTAAATTTTCAGTAATTTCATATAATTTACACACACAAGAACTAACAAACTCAGAGCTTGTGGCGGACCAATGAGACCTTGGAAGACATACTATCTTGTATATGAAGGTGTGATAGCGCAATTGTCGAAAGTGTGTTAATAAATATTTTCTGCCGAACGACTATACCTTAGCACGTGGTAACGTATCTATAACTTTTATAGACTGAACAAATCTTACTAACTTTTCTCCTTGAAATTTCGAAACCACTCTCAGCCTTTTTTTATAATCACTCATTCCAACAGAATATTAACCAAAGTCATAAAATCTTGACACCAAAACCATTTGGACTCAAATCTAACATTGTGACTATTTCTACAGGGGAGGTTAAATTTTTTCTAGAGTCCCAACACTATGTGCAGAGGTAGTTGTAGTTAGAGTTATTTAATTAAATTAGAATAATTACAGGCTTACAGCGCAACAAACTATGAAAGTATTATGTATAGAATTTGATAAGGTATTGTAAGTTATTAATTACTGTTACGTGTATAAACTTAACAAGTTAATGAACAAAGAAATACACTAACTACAAGACGAAAGATTTGCCTTGCTATAGCATATATATGAACTAAAAGCGATAAATAGTAGATAGTACATTTTAAAACAACTAAAAAGATGAAAGGATCCTAAAGTAACATGACTTTCATTATAAAGGTATGTATAACATAAAAAGTAAGTATTTTAGCTGCTGCACTAAAAGTGCAGTGCACTACTTAACAGTTTAAAAAACAAAGACTGAAAATAAATAATAAAAAATGAAGAAAAAAATGTTTGCTTACTACGGTAATGCACTCTAGTCACCGCAGGAAATATTGTCACTTAAGATTCGTTAAGGCCGTGAACAAGCACTGATCTATATTTTAACTAAAAATCTAAGAGAATTTTTTAAAAGACTGTTTTTTTTAAAAAAAAGTATATATATAAAAGCAGTTGCGAACATTTTTGTGTTAGTCCGTTATTGATAGATAGAAAAATAAATATCATTTACTAAACATGAAAAGTATTGAATACAAAATCTAGTTATTTTAAATTTATATGAGCTATTAACATAACACATTATTCTGTATCTATATACTAACTACATATATATGAAATCCTTCCATTACACTTATATTTTTTAAATACTTGTAAAATAATATATAAATTGTAAACGCAGTTGGTCTAAATAAATAACGTAGTTCATTATTCATCTATTTACTTTTATACCTATATATTTGTATATGTATTAATTTTTGTATGTACGTATATTGACATATGTAAAAATTTTTTTGTTCTACAATGTTATATTTAATCATTAAGTACGCCTGTTATTAACTTATTTTAAAGTAATTCAATAAATATTTAAAATGAAATAAGAAAATAAGAGGGTGTAAGGGTCCCCGCACGACAACTCACGGCATCCTAACCCAACCTCACTTGCTCGTGGTGCACCCTGCTAATCAACAAACGACGCTCTGACTTCCACCAACCCGCATTGGGTCAGCGTGGTAGGAAATGGCCCAAGTTCTCCCATATGAACATCTCCATACGACGGAAGGTCGCGAGAAGTCGCTGGATGCGGGCGGCGCTGGATCGATCGATGTGAAGATCTTTGGGGGAGGCCTACGTCCAACAGTGGAAGTCTATCGGCTGATGATGAAGTAAATAAATAATAATTCAACTCTGATCTCCTAATTTACAATTTAAATTCGTGTAGTATACATCTAGCAGAGTTCATACAATTAATTCTAATCTAACCAATTATGCGGCGAGTAACCGAAATTACTTACCCAATAAAACCCTTAAATCGCTCGTAATACTATCTTAAAATCCCGTTGCAGAAGCTAATTACACTATTTTACTATGGTATATCTCTACGGTCGAAACATTAGCTGAAAATGTCACAAGTTCTTGATATATTGGAGGTCGTTCAGGCCGGCCCCGAGATTGCTTTGTGTTGAAATTTGGTAAGCCGCCCGAACAAATATTGTGCGTGGGCGTTACTTCGTATACACGTCCTATGTGGCCGCACTGCTGCCCAACTTTCAGCCATATTTCTTTTCGTTTGTTTGGAAATAAACGAAAGAAAATATTTTCCCTTTTTTCCAATATTTCTCAACTTAACAATAGTACTAGTTACATTCACGTCAAGCAATGATTGCTCTATACTTTTTGTATCTTAAAATATTAATGTCTACCGGTTGAGATTTTTTTTTTAAATTGCAGCCGGTTAATGCTTCTCTACAAATTTCAGTGTTAAATAAACAATGAAATTGCAGAAGGTGCTCCTCGCTCAGACTAATCTGGCTTATGTTTTGAGGGGGACCATGTCAATGCTGTTATGGCGGTAGATTCAAAAATATAATATAAATATTTAAAATCCATAAAATATAAAATTAATTAATGATCAGAGTTTTCGTTTAAGAAGAGAACAAATTTTACACAGTTTTTTGGTCATCATCTGCACTAAAGAAGTACCAAAACATTTCCTAAATAACCTCAAAATTTCAGATCTGCTGCCTTACACATACATAACCATGCAAAAAGGGGCTAATTTTTAACACCTGTAGAATATTCCTTAAGTTCCTGGACTCTGAAACTGAGTCAGTTGATAATGACAGACCCCAACCGTTTCCTCCAGCAACATTTGGCTATTAATCCTATTGTTGGACTATTTGCTCCATAAACTGGTGAAATAAAGTAAATATAAAAATACATAAAAGGACTTAAAAAATAAGAGAAACATTGAAAACAGTATTGCTTAAGAGAAGAATTAAGTTTATTTTTACTGCTTATTATGACATTCGCATATTCTTGATAACATAGCAAAGCAAATGTTGTTATTAGAAGTAGTACTAGTAATAATAGAGGAAGTGATAAGTAACAAAACATTGAACTAAATACAACGTATTAACTTAAACCAGTTATCTGTTGCAACCGTAGTTAAATACAGTCACATGTTTATGTTAACGTAGCAGACTTGGACAATTTGTCGGCGCCAAGGATGATAACTATGGGTACAATCGAGGCATGTCCAAAGGAATTGTTCGAGCAATTGTAATTAAATGTGGTACTTGCCATTAGCATATATATATCCACTCCATTATGTCAAGATGAAGACATCAGAGCGACGACATCAAGATAAAATGTACGTTTAATGGTTCACTCCTTTGTGTCAATTTTCATCATGATTTGTTTCAAATCACCTCAGAAATTGCCAACTCTATATAGAAATATTCAGATCTATCTTCGTAAAATCTGTCACGTTGAATATATCTTTCTATCTACATTTCGATTGGATCGGAAACTCCACTGCTGGTAACGTAATATAAAAAATTAAATGTTTCATCGTAATCATTTATGATGAAACATTGAACATTACACAGAACTTACGACAGGATTGAATCGCTTCAACTCGTACAATGACATTTGTAAATATTCAAGTATATATATATATATATTACAAAATACTTTAATACAGGAAATCTTTTAAGTTACCTTCATATAAAATTGAATTGATGATTAAATTTTAGAGCTCTCATAAATATACTCACTAAACTCTATACTTTAATACGAAGTCAGTAATAGAATAAGGCAGGATACGGACAGAAGATAGATTTAAGATGTTGGCAACAGATGGCTCGTGACGTTAATATTAAATTAATTGCGTCAACGGAGCAGAATTAAGGATTCTGAGCCGAGTGGCGTTTGAATTGCGCTGCCTTTGGCGAAACCTCCAAAGAGAATGCTTTAGAAAAAACGGAATTATTCAAATGAAGCCAATTTCAATTACGCATCTCATTTATGTGTTGAATATGGTCTACTTTTTATTTATAACGGCCCAAACAATTCACTTCCTGGTGATTCACGAAGCTAATGAATTAAATTATAAAGTTTTTAATATAATAATGTAGAGAAAAGTTAAATGTACTATTGATGATGTAACCTTTGAAAAATAATTCTATAACAAGACCATAGTTATTAAGAATTTTAGTAGACATTACACTTGGGTACTCCTTATCGTTTTCTGAAATGTGAATTAAAGAAAAAAATTGTATGTCTATCACTAATCATTTTCCTGTCGATTCTTATATAGTTAAGAAACTACACAATTATGAAAAACTGGCGATATAATAATTTAAATGTTTAAGTTTCCTGTAAAACAATTTTGTTCGAACTTTATTTTTCTTCTCTCAGTTTCTAACTGATCCACTTTTATTAATGTAAAGTATTATTTGTAAAAATATAAAATAACAATATTTCGTTATTGTTCCTGTTACTTAGTAAAGAAATTCTCGGTTGCAACAGCAGTATTTTTAGCAAACACCCGTTTCCTGTTGTTTCATAATTAAGTTCAATTGATTTTAATTGTGAAGAATTACCAATGATGGTTTCATAAGGCTAAGGCACGATGACTCGAGTTTACAAAAAATATATCAAATCATACAATAAACGTTTATAAACAAACATTTAATTTCTATGTATGTAAAAATTATTAAATAAATATTATTAAGAACTGACTTCTGTTCTACTGTTCAGTAAATATTCATTCGTAGAGAACTCTGTATTAAAGCAATTCAAAAAAAGCACCGCAGCAGTATCTTTGTTTATTCATATATTTAGCGTCGTTTTCTAAAGATGTTTTGAGGTCAGTGGGTGAAAATGTGCGCTCACAATTTTGCCTGCTTTGTGTTTAACCCAGATCTATTTCCATTTCGAATGACAAATTAACTTTTGCAAGTGAAATTTACCTTTAAAAATATTGTAAATTTAACAATGACCGGCGACCTGCACAGCAAAAATAAGCATCGCTGCAGAACTTCTGAATGAGGGGCAGTTAAAATTCAAAGTCGGAAACGTTGCGAACAATACCGCCGAAAGCGTAAAACCGTCCGCGTATTTGAAAAGAAGCAGCGAACCACGCGATTCTACGGGGTGAAACTCCTGAACAAAACCGGCCGTGTCCTATAGAAACAAATCCCAGTTTACACACCGAAAAATAATTGCGGATGACAATTCCTGAAAATGCAGCAGCATTTTGTAACAATCGCGAGTGTCAAATAATATTGAATGCTCCGTTATGATAAGGTATGCGACAAATTCCGTTTGTTTGTTGATGACGTCCGGTGGAGATTAAACGTTGGTAATGTTTTGTTTGAACCGGTTCAGTTTTACACGGTTATAGTCAAAAGCTTATAGGTTACGACCGGATAGGGTTTTGGGATGCATCATTAAAGTAAGCAAATATGGTGTAAGCAAATTTTAATCTACAGGTCCGCAGGCCAATGTTGTAAGGCGTTTCTTTAATGATATTTGGTGGACCCGAAAAGTTATTAAAATTTTGCACACCGCATACAATATAGGCTATAGATTTCAACAAAAATATTATTGCATGAACGAAGTAATATATTCAGCAATTTAATATTTTATAGTTTTATAATTTAATAATTTAGTAAACCCATATACAACATACATCAAAATAAGCACACAACACAATTTAAGTCCAAAAAGTCACACTGATTAAATCTATACAATGTAATAATAATACACCTGCTTCAAATTAATACACTATAGTAGACATTACTACATATACTGATGTGTTGTATAAGTGTTTTAGAATATACACAATTATTTTTTTCGATTAACTAATGACTATCTCTGCCTTCACATTTAAACTTCTATTTCTTTCCACTACCGCGTTCGAATGTCATCATTTGAAACGAATGACTTCTTAAACGCTTTTCATTTGAAACGATGCCAGAAAAATAAGTACCATGTTCAAATTCCAGGCGAACCTAAGTTTGCTCAACAGCACAACGTGTGCGACGGTTACTTAACTTCATTGCACTGCACTCAGAATCGCTTCACATGGCTCACTTCGTAGTACAAGAAAATTGTTGGAAACAAGATACGCGAGGAAAATGCAAAACGTCTAAAACATTTAATACATATTACCATGTTATTATATCGCCACCTTCATCATTATCATTAACGATTCAACGTTTGTATGTCAACTGCTGATGAATATACTTCTCTCAAATTCCTAACAAAGCTTAAGAAGCACAGCATGAGTTTAGGTGTTTGATCTCCGTTACCGGCCTTCTAAGTAGCAGCGCAGCTTCTATTTCTGCCGCCAACTACTGTTTGGTGTAAACATTACTGTGCTCCAGTATGAAGGGCGTGGTAGCTAATGAATTTACAACTGTAATAATATCCTAAGATTAGGAGCACTATGGGGCAGAGTAAATCAACTAAACTAATGTTCTTTGGGTAGACACAAAATTAGTAGAGTAACAAACCTTGATATTTTATGTCTCAAGGCGATAAGCACAATGTAGTGCTAAGTATATCATCCTTACTAGATCCACGTTGTTACAAGCCGACGTATCACTTAATATCAGGTGAACGGGTCGTTCGAATAACAAAAAGTGTGTTGGTACACACAGCGCCTTTTCCTGGAGTAATTAGTTCCCCACTAGTGTATGGCTGTTATAGCGTTCAGGAAAATGTTGCTCCATTTTTCAAATGACAAAATACTTAAAAAAGTAAATGAAAAAATAGTTTTTAAAAACCAATTGAAATTTCCATACCAAGCAAATAGTAATAATATTACATTGGGTATAATTCATCCCTAAGTTTTAAATGACCTTTCAGTCATTAAGGTTTAACGGCTCTGAATTTCTCTAATGTTTTCGGTAGCGGAAGATTTCATCCAATCATTATTTACCACTTCAAGCTTTTCCAGTGTACGTTGCCAAATCTGTACCCTATTTAGACAAAAGAAAAATTACACAAACAATCATGAGTTAAACGAAAAATTTGTTTTAACTACTCTCTTACGTTTTGTAATTCATGTAGTGTTTCCATAAAAGCAAGTTTTAAGTTTTTCGGAGATCCGGAACACAATTTCCATAATAATGAAACAACCCAGACATTCCCAATACTGAGACTGGAAGTATTCTCTTACAAGGAGAGAGTCATGGGCATTTATTCACCACCCTCACATGGTGCGTGTTAGTGGGAGTTACAATCTCATGAACTATCTTGGAACATTTCGGTTTTCTCACGGTGTTTACTCTCATCGGTAACTCAAGTTCATTGAGAATCGATCCCGCTTACAGCTGCTTTTCAAACTGAGCTATTACAGCTTCAGAGGTCTAAGCCCCAAAATAAATGCCAATAATTTTGAAGAAATTCGTTGCCCGTTGTAGCATTAGGCACATTTCGCGACAAAGCAATCTGGCTCGTGATTACGGACCGAAAAAACGCTAAGAGGCTCCCTTTCGCGGCGTTACATCTTAATGTAGCCACAATATACATAATGGCAAGATATTTAGACCGCGAGTGCGTCTGACTGCTATACATCAAACGGAAGCATTACCACAAAACGCCTGTTAGATACCGACAGCATAAAATATTCTGAACGTTTTGATATATTTGTGGAATATGTAAATAGT
Source organism: Ornithoptera priamus (assembly GCA_029034505.1). Classification (NCBI taxonomy): domain Eukaryota; kingdom Metazoa; phylum Arthropoda; class Insecta; order Lepidoptera; family Papilionidae; genus Ornithoptera; species Ornithoptera priamus. The sequence continues at coordinate 4,096,743 of JARDWD010000827.1, forward strand.
CGGTGGCGCAGTCGGGATATGTATGCGGGGCTCGTTTATAAGAGAAAATATTGAGATAACAATTGTAGATTTTTGCTGGTAAAGTGGTGCGCAATGCCACAGCACCCAGATAAAATCACAGGCCATATCGAGAAATGAGGAACGCCCGGGAATTACTTGAACGAGAATTTCCAATGTACTGATCAATAGCCATCGTGCAAACGATAGGGTCGACTCATGCGGAGGGTTCAGGGACGTGAAAATTCGTCTCCTTTGTTGATGGTACATGACGACATCGATTTTACGCATGCGGACATGATTACACTCAGCTAGTTGAACAAGGACCGATAATCCAAAGGTAGTGATATATCGCTCGTTCAATACAATGTTATTATTGATCATCGATGATAAAATTTTTGAACCAGTTCATAACTTAAGTTTTGCGGGCGATTAACAGGATTTTTAAGTGTTAAATATATTTAAAAAATTGTGATCTAACAACATATAAAGTTTACCTAGATAAGAAAATGAAACTATTAATTATAACCAAATTGTGAAGGCTCCATTCATAAACCATAATAAAATGTATTGTTATGATTTAAATTATGTTCTAATGCATCTAAAAAATATAATATAACGTTACGAGTAAGTATATTTCACATTTTTCTGCGGACCAGAAAAATTTTCACACGGACCATCACTTTGGCGACCGCTGGTATAGAACACTGTCCATACTGGAAAGATTCACAGTGAATTATTATAATTATTGATAATATGTTTTATTATTGTTTAACAGTTCATAATGACAGTAACAATACAAATATTTCAGAAAATATTATCAAATAAAAAACTTACGAGTTTTAAGAATCATTCGATATTTTATAACAAACTCGAACACAAATTACTATAGCTAATAATCTGATACTTACTAACGACCATATGACCTGCTAACGCGCGCCAATTAACTTAACTTTACTGTGTAGAAACTACTAGAATAAACAAGCTATTATGCTACATATGTAAAGAGTCAAGAAAAAAAGCTATGACAAAGTGCTTTCTTTCTCAAGTCCTTTATTAGCAGCGCCTACTGTGTAAATCATGTAGAGTAGACACGCCTTTCCTTTATAGTCTCCGGGTCCTTACATCTTTAAAGAATTTTAATTCTATCCTTAAAAATTTAACAACATTTTATTAAGCAGCTAATGAAAGGTCTTTTCCCTATTTTTTATTTATTTAGTCTCATTAAAATATAGAGAAATTAATGTACTGATGATTTCTTTCATTTCATATTCATAAACGTCACACGTTATAGAGAGACATCCTTTATGTAAGAAAAAAATATTTTTTCAGTGTGAAAAAAACACAAAGATAGATAGGCAATGAGGTAATAAAATATATAAACAATATAAAACATAAAAATACATATTTTAAACGTTACCTATCCTTAAAAAAAAACAGAGTTTAATCAAATTACCGTCCCGTTTGTGCATTTAAAGCGTATACCAATCAGGTAGTCCAACAAGTTATATCACGTATAGGCTCTGATTCCTTTAGTGCTTCAGACTTTAGTTCATATTAGAAGAATGCTACGGTTTTCATTCTAAAAGACGAAAACAAATAGACTTTATGACTATAAATATAAAATAAAAATTGACAGAAACGGAGTTCACTAATCTAATTATCTCTGCTCTATTCCATCGAGGATGCAATAAAAACACAAATAATTCACAAGGAATTTGCCAAAATAACCGTCCCGATAGCACCGCCCTTAACAAAGGATACTTCGAGAGATATCCCAAAGCGCTTTATCCCCAAAATGTGCTACCATTATTATTAACCTTACGACTTTTAAACCGTACTTAAACGGTTAGTAAGCACGAAGCATAAACTAAATAGAGCCTGGCTAAGCATTAGCCGCACCGCTGGCACCGGTCCATATTCTTGCACGTAACAAGTATGTACTTGCTGTTTAATAATAGAGGCCATTGAACATTTTGGATCGTGTAACAATTTATAATTAATCGAAATTTAAATTTCATCTTTACGATAATATTGTGTATAAAATGCAAAAAATAGAATTTGTATACTCGTGCATACATTACACGTAATTCGTCGTTATTCATGTACACCAATTTATTTGGATTCAGTGAAAAATTGCATTTATGTCAGAATCAGTTTGAATTGTATGGAAACTGAGATCTTTAAAGTATTAAGTAATATAATTGCAGCAAAATATTGTGCTACCGAACCTATGTGAAAATAATATAAGCAGCATCACGAGCGTTTCAATTTCACAGTCATACAAACAAATATAAAACGTGTAGTAAGAATCTTTTTTCTTGTTTGCGTGATTATAAATACACTAAAACTTTATTATTTCATTATGAAATACAAACAGAATTTTGGTGGTAAGATTGCGAAAAATACTCTACAGTTACATATTTGTTTCAGTCGAAAAGAATGATGATGGTATTCAGGTCCGGTTTTCTCCTTTATATCGTAAAATAATTTCTTCAGCTGCCTACCAAAAATATATTTTTCGGAAATTGTGCCAACCCACAGAGGAATTCATAAAAGGTTTCTTTTTGCAGATGTCGAATAAATGCAACCTATTTTTGCATGACGGTAGTCATCAACCTACGTTACTGGTAATTTTTTTTTTACTCCAATTTTGTTCAACTATATATCACATAGTCTGAATAAATTGAGTGTAGCTATTGTTTATATCAATACTATAAACGTAAGATATATACGAGTAGGGTGCATCGAAACACGATCAGATTTCAAGCAACAGATAACAAACAATAAACTAGACCAGCGTATGACCCGGAGCCCGTGAAGCAATGGGCCGGGCCATTCCATGAGCTCGATACAATATTGTATCACGATATACGTTTATCCAATACAGCGATAAGCTTGACTGCGATTGCATAGATTTAATCTTGTTGGTGAGAGTGGAAGCGTCTCGTTAAAGGACAGGATATACGAAAGTGGATCATGATTAAATTTTCAGAAATACTTACTAGTAAATCTGGTAGTAAGTCTCTGTTGCTGATGACAGTAAGTTATACCGCATTCAGCTCTGTAGTCACGGAATATTAAAAATGAGGCTAAACATAGCATTGCTTGTCGTAAAAGGTGACTATAAAAAGGTCTTCGAGTTTGCAAACCTTGAAGGTTGATAATCGACCTTGTGAGGGCCAATGCTAACTGGCCAAGTTTTTACCGCTGAACAGAGAGCATTCTAAGGAGGTCCTTATTCTTCTTTGGGATTGGGAAAGCAGAAGTTCAGAGGGGCACCTATGCGTTCCGAAGGAGATCCCTAATTCTCTTCTAACGCACTGAAAAAGACTACCAAAAAGTTGAATTAGTGCGTATAAATCCCACACAATTTCAATTTCTTCTCTGAAGCAAAATATCTTGTTTAGAATCCCTCTCGACACAGAAAGGCAAACAGTAGTGTGCAAACATTACTGTGTACCGGTTTGTCGCGTTCTCGATAATGAAATTACTGGACTTAATATGTCTCACGGAGACGAAGACAATATTTTGCTACATATATTATTCCCCTAACCTTTGTGTCACTGGTTAGGGGTATACTTTTATGAATAAACAGCTTTCTGTTAATTCATAAAAGTATCCCGGTTATCCCATCGCATCGTTCAATGGCGAAGAATTGGTCATAATTTTAATAATACTGAGCCTTTAAATCAGCGATGACTAATTTTAGTTCAATAAGATTAAAAAGAAACCTAAAAGAGATGGCACTGTATACTTTTGTTAAAAATATATAAACGTTTTGGTTACGCTTACGGACGGAAAGTCGGAGTATAATAAATTCATTTAGTCTTGCACTCGGTGCATAGTTGAGCGAAATTAAGCGGGTGCAATAAAGATTTGTCCGTAAAACTATTCGGGCGGAGCTAACAATTCTGGATTAAGGCCTTCTAGGAAGACTGGGCAGCACCAAACTGCGAGGTACGAGGGCTGCATAAAATCTACACGGGAGAATGCGACGGACTAATTAAGCGAAGTTAATTTTATTACCGGCGTCTCCTTTGTACGCTGGTTAAAATTTTATGTTCATTATCATACGACACGGTAACGATAGTCAGCCATAAAATCGATAACAATTCAGAAATTCAATAATTTTACAAGAGAATTAAAAGAAGTCCACATCTGCAATCATTAACTCAACAAAAAAGAATTAGGACTCTCTTGAAGAAAAGAGTAACATTTTTTAATATCTATACAATCACATGTATCAAATAAGATCCGTCTACAACGTTAAAGATATACATCTCAAACTATATGAAGACTTGTCTATTGTAGCACACGATACTTAAGTGAACTTTTAAACATAAATAAAGCCATTAATAATTTAAGTTTGTGACAGGAATAATCAAAAAGTAATAGAAATAAAAACGGTAAGGCAATCTAAATAAAAACCTAACGGTGTAGGTACACGAGTATCGTGTGCTGCAATAGACAATTCTGTATATAGATTTGAATGCGGATGTTTAATATTTTAGAGTATTGTTTTTTTTAATATTGGACTGTATATTTGTTAAAATGCGATTCTCTTTTCTTCAGTAGAACTATACATATATATGATTTTAATTGTGGGTGTACTGTACTTCTCATTTTATTTATTTGTATATTTATTTTCTAAAGAAAAGAAAAACGATTATACATAAATAGTGTTGAAGGATAGAACTCTCTGATAGTAATAGTTTAGACAGTAATTGATTTATAAACGAGCAAATGATATTTTAGAAATGTTTTAATCTATAATTTACAAAGACAATAATTAATGATAATTACTTGAAATAATTATGTCGTCCATTTGAATAATTTAAAAGAAAAATCGCTCCAAACTTGTTCAAAATCAACTCAACTACAACTGTATGGCAGACTGCCAGGCCTGGCCACAACAGTATCCCAAAGGTTCATGATAATGCAAAACCACGTCTTGTAAAATATATTGGTTCATGCGCTGCATGATTTAGAGACGCCCCATAAAATCGATTTGTTTGGGGACAATTTGTTGTTGAAGCAAGGGTGATAAATTTTATATAGACCTAATGCTGGTATAGACAACATAAGCCTAAACTTAATAAATAAGTACAATTAATGATTTTAATATTTTATTTTTATTTTTATGGGGAGCAAGATGATTATTTGATAATAAGTGAATTGAGAAAAACGAGGCAGTAGTTCACTAGAAGAGTGTGAATTTAGATATGGCGGCTGATAGAGGGATTTGGAAGAGAAGTACATACTGTGCCGACCCCACATAGTTGGGAAAATGGCAGAAGGAAGAAGAAGAACGAGGCACTAGTTAAGATGACGATATACTCTAAAACATTGTGCTCGCTTTGAGACAAAATGTTCAGTCTCGTTACTACAGTAGTTTCACTAGCTACAGTGTCTTTCAAACACGGACACGCTACTATTGGAAGACAGAAGTAGGAGGAGTAGCGGTACCTAATCAGACTGTCACCGATATTAGTCTTACCATTCGCAAAGCTCTATGTTGTTATTCGGATATTTAAAAATAAAAGCTAAACAATGTATTCACTTCCGCATTTACAAACCCACGGGATATAAATTTTCTAGAAGTATTTATCAAATTTTTACTATCTTCCTCAACTACACGAGGATGGCGATAACTCTTACGAAAAGTATAGACGAGCGCATGTTACTTGAACTTTAGCCCTTAAAGAGTAAGACCCTCGATAAAGAAATTAGACCATTTACTATCTGTCGTATCGATGTTCGAAATACGGAAGTAAAATTTTATAAAACGGAACGAGTAACTTCTTTCTATTCATTTAGCTAGATATATTTTTTTATTACAATAAAGCGATGAGACGAACTGGACGTTCACCTGATGGTAAGTGATACGCCCGCCCATACGAACGTGACGGCAGTTAGGATGATGAACACTGCACCACATTTCGCTCGTCGCCTTGAGACATAAGATGTTAAGTCGCGTTACCCCAGTAATTACACTAACTACAGCGCCCTTCAAACCGGAACACAGGAATGTTTACACACTACTGTTATGCGGCAGAAATAGGCGCGGTACCCACCTAGCCGGTCTCCGATAAAAGAGACCTACCCACCTTAAACTAGGAATAATACTGTTATTATTATTAAATTTCATTATAAGTACATAGGTCATATATAAATCTATCTCCAGCAGTGGACGTCTATGATGATGATAATGACATAGATGATACTTCATTATATTTGCAGAATAATCAAAATCTAATCATTATACTTTCTTTATTCCTACCGTCCTATTGCTATTACTAGTAACATATATTAATGCCTTTACTTGTAAATGCATTCCAGTTTATCGGTACATGGACGCCGCGGGGAACCATAGGGGTGCTGTATTTAATCTCGCAGTGGAAAACTTCTCACTTATCGAAAGGAAATGGATAATCTCCACACCCTTCCGAGTAACATCGAGTTCAGTTCAAGTTTACATACGACTACGAAAATATAGCTATGTGAACATATCCTCTTCGTGTTAAGAAAATATGTTCTATAAGTTGCAGATTGATCTGAGACTGAATGAGAGAAAGAATGATTTTGGTTGATCAAAAAATTTGTTTCTCGGGAATGATCCCTGATATTTAAGGATGGAAGTCAGCGTTATAATTGTTTGAATTGCAGTGGACGTCGGCTGACGGTGATAATGATAATAAGAATTAAGCTTCGGGAGCATCCAATCCACGAAGGGTTCGCTATAAAAAAATCAGTTTCTTACTGCTGGGATTTCCTATAAGGAGAGAGCCAAAGATACTAGGTACACAAACACGGGTTGGTAAATTCATTTTTTATATCGGAAAAAAAAATTGTAGTTTGTCCTAGTTCGTTAGTGTTGTCGTTTTATTATGTGACGTTTTCAAACATTTCTTTGACTGCCATTTATTAGAAAAAGAAAGGTTGACCAGTTGTTTGTTTATCTTGCTAAAACAGATTTCTTCTGCTGTTACTTTTAAGTAGTTTACTTCCACCGTATTCTATTATCGCTGTTTTTCATTTCCACAATATTCTTGCGTCTATATTCCGTCTTCATTCAGATTTGTTTCATAAAAGTACATTTAATAATTGAGATTAGTGGTTTCATATAACTGGAATGCATAATGAACTGCTGCTCTCTGTAAAGAAAATTTTAAAGTAATGAGCTTCCCTAGCAGGGCGGGTTTATCTAAAAATTGTTTCAACGGTTAGTGGTCTCAGTAGAACCCAAGTGAAATTTCCTCCGGATTTAGCCCAAGTTACGGATGGGATGTGGTTTTTAGTCTATTGCGCTAATTATACTAACGAGGATTTTATGAAGTGAAGAGGAGCAGTCGCGCGGCTGAGTACACAATTAATCTGAAACACACTGCTTAAGAGCCACTAGAGACGTGAAGGCGAATTCTAAAATATCGTTTTTTAAACAAACTCATTTGTTATTTTCAAAAATAACAAATTGATCATACAAATACTATAATTACGCTTCAGTCTCTTATGATTTTGTATCGCAACCAACAACGACAATTCCGCAAAACAAGAACCAAAAAGAGGATATGATTAGAATTTAGATTTGCTAAAAGAAATTATGATCGACGATGATCGATGTATCTATCTGTGTTAAATAAAGTTAACATATGTATATAGGATAATATTTATAACTGTGATAGTTACCGTGCTCTCTTTGCATTGGATAAATGCAATGTTGATATGAGGATACACTCGATTGACGATCTAAACTGTTATGGTTGAACTTTTTACTACTTTTACAAATATATAATACATAAAGTTTCTTAAGAAAACAAATGTATACTAATTTATACAAAATCACCTAACTTATGAAATAACCATCACAAGTATACATTGCAGTTAAATGCAAAAATAATGGAAATTTACATAACGACGCATTTTTTTATAGGAATATATTCCTAATTTGTTTGGATTACTTATAAAAGGATAAAAATCTATTAATTTTCTGACAGCATACAACATATCCCAATGCTACTTTTTAAATTTTTTTCACAGTTACTTTGAAATCAAACAAGATTACCTAAAAGCTTTTATATATTTATTACTATTAGTTATATTAGAAATTTTGGTAAAAAGAAAGTAATGAGAATGAATGTGAATGGTTATAAGGGTAGACGAAGATCGAAGAAAGTGTCGATGGATTGTGTGAAAGATGACATGTGTGAGAAGAGTGTGAATTCAGATATGACAGGTGATAGAGGCATATGGAAGAGAAGTACATACTGTGCCGACACCGCATAGCTGGGAAAAGGGCAGGAGGAAGAAGAATTTACGTTACAGTATGGACAATATTAATAAGCGAGTTGAAAGTCCAATGACTTGTAGGCGTGTAAATAATGGGCAAGTCCGAAACTTGAAGCCGTGGCTTGTAATTATTAAAATAAATTTCGATGTACGGCACGAAACTAACGCGGTACGGTAGCCGAGTCTTAGGTCGGGCCGAGTGAAATTTTAATGCCCTATCTTTGGAGCGATGCTCTAAATAATTCACATTGGCCAGACGATAGCGTAGTAAAATGACTTTCAAAGAGAAATACCGACTGGAAGTTAAGTGAAAACGTGCAATAAAAACCGTATAATGGTTTCAGCTTATTACAATACGCGACCGGTTTCATAAAATTAATGCCCCCTTAAAGGAGTTCGTATTTTGTATCTAATTCAATGATCCCCGTTTTAAATTCACATTCAAAGTAGGAGAACATAATCATAATAGACTTAAAGAAATATTGCTCTAGTCCTATATGATATTAGTAGGAAAACATATGTACTCGATGTTTGCATAGTTCTGTAATCATTCGTAAACAAGAAAGGCTAAGTTATGGCAATGTTTTTTACATTAAATTTTTAAGTCATTTAGTCAAAACTAATTATTGTTAGCCGAACTCAAACCACATCGACATTTTTATGTATGTTTACTAAATCAAAAACGTTTTATAACCTATTCTCATATTTAAATACGAAAAATTTTATGACACATTTTTTTTATTTTTTAGTGAATACATCTTTAACGGATCGATTTCATTGTATGTTTATATAAAGATTTCTCTTATATTGCAGAGAATATATGATACTATCAATGTATATTTCATATGATAAAGATATATTGTTCATACATACAGACAAACGCAAGCAACTTTCTGAATGGGCCATACATACAGGGTGTATAAAGTTAAGATTGTGTGTACGACAAAAGACGTCTAATAATTTAGGATAGATTTAATATCGCTAATGCTCATATATTGTCCGGAATACGCGTGTATGTTGTACGCGTAATGTTCGGCAAATGTTCTTAATCATCAACCGAACGAACTGAAAATGGGCTATTGATTAAGTAAATCTCACCCACCACTACTGTAATGATCGTCTACATGTTTATATTCACTTAAATGGACAAATATTTAAAAGATTTACGCGTATCTCTTCTAAGCTACTTTCTAAGTAAACGATTCCTCTGTATATTGTCGGTCGCTTTTATAACGTTCCTTTCTTAGTAAAGAGAACGTAAATTTACGTATTTGTGTTTGAATTACTTGAACCCATTGTGTAAAAATAGTTTTAATTACCTGTATGGCACAGTGGCTAAAAATTCGTCTTTTTTATCAGGGGCGGCAAAACAAATCTTGTAAAGGTACCTTGCTTCTAAGAAGACAAGATTTTGTGGCTTTTTTGCCCACTATACATAAGCACGTCCCAAAGAAGGCTGTAACTCTTCCATGAATGTTCTCATTGCTCGTCTTCTACGACAGACCTTAGTTCTATTCTTATTAGCTCGAGACCTCAGAATAGGGCTAATAACTTAGTAATACAGAAGTCTCTCATGGATGTCCACATGGCATGCAGTATGGTTGGTGGCCTGACTAGTTACCACACTAAAATTGACAATTTGTCACCATAACAGCGTTGCTATGCATAAATACGAGAGCCAGTAATCTGGTCCGGCACGCTTCAACATTCAGAGCTATGTCGTCCCTTCACACAATGTGAAATTGAAGTCCAAATGTAAGTCCCATGTGTAAGCTTGTTATAAGTAAAATTCCGGTACCTAAAAGCCAAAGTTAAAGATATTTACGTCATCGGGAAATTGTGACCAAAGCAAAGCATGCTTTGCTCGTATTTCCAGCCAAAATTGATACATAAACGTGACTTGGTTTTCGGTAGGGAAAGCCTTAATCACATGCACAAAGCAAAACCGTCGTTTTACACGATCCGCTGTTGGCCATCGAACATTCCCGAAGAAACGTTTTCACTGGGTTATCGCTACACGACACATTTACGTTTAACATTTGCATACCTGCACATTGAAATTTTTGAATGTATTCTGAGAAATACGTAAAAATATTTAGTCTATTTTAGCATTAGTGAGGGTAGTGAGCGGCGCGAGTGATAAGGAACAACTATGAGACCTGTATATTCTAGTAGACCAAAAGCCTTAGCCTAGGAAGCCTTGTGAACGACTAGGCACTACCTAGGTAAGAAATTTAGTAACCTAGCTATATTACATTTCAACGTAAAATATCGAGTACAAATAGTTATATGATATTATAAACTAACAAAAATGTTTCTGCGTGTATAATAAAATGAAAAATTTAAACCGCTCGCTACAGAAACAATCCAATCAGTGAAACTAGTAAATATTGAAGGGTATTTTAAAAATATAATAACGGTAAAAACTAGATAAATATGCGGAAGCATAGATCAGATATAAAACAAATATACAAATAGACAAATTAAACAGAAAGGGTAACTATAACACTATGTAAGATAAGTACTTGGATTATGTAATGATAATGTTATTAGGAACCAAGTTATAATTTAAATTACATTTAAAACTGCTTATTATAAGTTTAGTCTTGTAATAATTAGAAATTTTAATACTTCATTGTGTAAATCAAATATTAAAAAAAGTTATGTCTATGGTATTTTTGTACATTTTCTTCCTGTTAGTCTGTAAATATATAAAATAACAAATAGCCTAATAGTTAGTGCTATTATAGATCAAAACGGTTTCAGAGCATTTAAACAGCATGAAGGTGTTAAAATAATGGACCGTATCTGTCCCCAGAGGGCAAATTAATTAGTGAGCATTCCGCCCCGGTTTACTTTAGTTAGCCATTGAGGAGAGAAAATACGAAATCACTAAGCACTGCGGCGGAGGGACCGTCCTGTATAAATACAACACTCACCCAACGATACAGTCACAGGCGTAGTCATACCCACAAAGCCTTACTCTGGCTTATTGCCGTATAATAGAGTTCATACGAAAATTTGCTTGCCTTTTTCACGTAAGCCCTAACATGCAAATTTTAATTGTTCACGTATTACGTACTTATACCGTCCGTCCGTCCTCATATCTAGTTTTAAACTAATGGGTGGAAGCTTGAAAGTAATGCCGGAGCAACTTTTATAAATATTATATACATTTAAATATATACACTTACTTGAATGTATGAATGAGAGATACGAACAAAATATTATTTTAACTATTCACTGGTGGTACGTCTGTGATGCCGGAGATCGACTAGGTAGGTACTAACGCAGAGCTTATTTCTACCGCCGAACAGTAGTGTGCAAACATTACTGTAGTCCGGTTTGAAAGGAGTTGTAACTACTAAGCTAATGAGACTCGACAACTTATGTCTTAAGGCGACGAGCACAATGTTGTGCAGTGTATGACGTCGTAACTGGCGCCATGTTTTCCGCCCCTTTGCATTTTGGGACCACACATTAAATATTTTAAAGGGTTGTGGGGGGTGTGTTGGGCAGAAATATCACTTACCATCAGATGAACGTCCCGCGCGCCTTGTCGGTTAGTTGAATAATAAAATAACTTTATCCTTCCTGGTTTCACATCTAGGAGAACAAAATCATACCGACATTCACTCAAGAAATAGAAGCGTGGCAAAAGGGCTGCTGCTGTAGACTTCTGGAAGAAATTTCTTTAATTTTTCAGTCTGGAATGTCTCCGTTTCCATGTAAGTTGGACGATATCATCATATTTCAGGCTTCTCATATCACCGAAGCATATTTTCTTTGGTTTACAATATCGAAGAATTCTCATCGTTTATTAACTTCTTAAGTATCACATGATTGAGACTTTTAGTGCCTTAATTTATTTGTGCCAATCCTCTTTTTTTTTAAAACTTGACACTGTTAAAGTGTTACACAATTTGAGAATACAGATTTATTCATTAAAACAGCGCATCGGTACAAAGCTTAAGCAAAACGGGGGCAGGTCGCGTCGGGAGGCAAAAAGAAATGCATACATTATGCATGGGAAAGAACTGTGTCAAACAACTACTTGTGATGGCGATATGAATAGGGATTCATTGACCTTGATTACATTTAGGAATATTAATAACCCTTTAAATCCAAACAGTGATTATCATTTAATTTTTATAAGTATACAGTAGCTAATCAAAGTTTAACAACTATTACATATAGTCTCTTTTATTTTTTTTGCAACTTTAAAAAGCTTTCTGTTGAAGTTTGATCACTTACTGAAAAACACATGATAATTTGGTTTTTAACAAAATAATCACAAACTCTAGAATATGTACAAACAAAATGTATGCCCATATTATATTCAAAATCATGATTTTTTTTAAAAACCAAAGACTCCGGGTATGAGTATTATAACGTATTCATCATTATCAGCCTTTGTTTGTTTATCCACTCTTGGATATATGCCTTCCCTAATGTCTATAGACTTATGTATATATGTATTATAACGTATTATAATCAGTAAAATGCTCTGGTCAAATATTCATATTAAAACTTCTAAGTTTTTAGACAGTATTGGACATTTGGGACATAATATTGCGAATGTGAAATAACTTTGCAATAGGTGAAGGTTCCAAAAATGTCTAACATTCATTTTCTATATCAAGTATTTATTACCGGTAACTTTTATTGAATCATTTATGTAATAATTGTCTCCGCCATTGTACCAATTCATCGTATAATCGGTGCACATCCGCAATTAACCTGTGTCAATCTCGTTGTATCTCTTTGGCCAATAGTGCGACTTGGACTTTAATGAGTAAGCCATGACTTAAACGTGCAGTGACTACATTACACTGCAATTTGCCCTATTGAGGGGCCAAGAGACTTCCTGCAACGAGTCCTTTGAGAGCAGCTGGCCTGGATGTTGCATTAATACTACATTTAACGTTTTACATCACATATTAAAGGATCTATTCTCAAAAGAAATAAAATTGTATGTTTCTATATAAACGTATAGTACATATGATTTATATTTAGAATCATTAGAAGATTTTTTTATACTTCGATGAAAGAAGCGAGACTTTGACTTGATGGTAAGTAATACACGTCTGCACATAACAACGTAGCACCTGTTAGGGTAGTATACACCCCACCACATTGTGCTTGTCATCTTAAGATGTTAAAACTCGTTACCGCAGTAATTTCACTAGCTGCAACGCCTTTCAAATCGGAGCAAAGTAACGTTTGCACACTATAATTTCGCGGTAGAAATTGAAAATAGGACCTACACGGTTTCCAGCAACAGTAGACCAACCACCAGAAGAATAAACTCAACTGTTACCAATTGAAGACCCTGTTGTTAACCGTAACGAGTTAATAGATCCTTTCCTGTAGTGATTATTTCCAGTACATTTTGCAATTAAAGCACTGCTATAAGTATGCAACCGTTATGGTTCAGAGGTTAGTGGTTTCACCAGCCTCGTGTATTATTCAGACTGTACTTTGGCCGTCGAGTCGTTTGGACACCTGTCCATTTTAGCTTAAGGCTTTTACACGCACTAAAGCTTTTGTACAATGCCGAAACTTTGTCGAATATTTCTACCTTCAGCGCTTTATCTCCGCCCGTATTACGTGAGGAATTTGATGAGAAATGTAAATTGTTAAAAGTTGTTTTTTGTCCTTTATTTATTATATAGGTACTTCCTGTATAAATAAGGACAAAAGCTTCTTACATTTCGAAATTAACTGTGTCAGCAATATATCTATTAGGTTAATGGCGAATAGAAAATTAGTCCTAATATTAGGTCCTTACATATGAAATTAGCGTTTTGTCGTACTGACCACTTTGATATGAAATATCTGCTCTTTGGTTAAGAATTTCAAATTCAAATTTATAAATTCATTTAACTGGTACATTTGGGTCTTGAAAATAGTCATTCCTTTTTTTTCTCATTATTTTTTTCCTTAGCGTCGCTTATTATCGCACAATGGAAACATGAAATATCGGCATATTTAGGAGTACGAGTTCTACCGTGGCACCAGTGCTGCAGAAACAGCTCGAAGGATTAATGATGTGTACGGCGCCGGTGTCGCAAAAGAAAGGACGGTACGTTTTTGGTTTCAACGTTTTCGTTGTGGAAGTTTCGACCTTCAGAACCAACCCCGTGGACAGCCGGAGACGAAAGTGGAAAATGAAGAATTAAAGACTTGCGGAAGCGGATCCATCACAAAGCACTTCAGAGATAGCTGCAGGCTACGGAGTAATTGACAAAACTGTATTAATCCACTTGAAGCAAATCGGGTAAGTAAAAAAAATTTAACGATGGGTACCTCATGAATTGAGTGAATCGAACTTGCAAACGCGCGTCGACTGCTGTATTACTTTGTTCCACCGACACAATAATGAAGGGATTTTAAATCTAATCATTACTTGTAATGAAAAGTGGATACTGTACGATAAACGGAAGCGCTCGTCGCAATGGCTGAATTCTGGAGACCCAGCCAAATCCTGCCTTAAACGGAAATTGACTCAGAAAAAGTTACTTGTGTTTGGTGGACTAGCGCCAGTGTCGTTCACTACAGCTTTCTAAAATCTGGCCAAACGATTACGGCAGATAGCTATTGTCAGCAACTGCAAACCTTGAAGGAAGAACTAGCTGCTAAACAACCGAGATTGGTCAATCGCTCTAGACCATTGCTGCTTTACGACAACGCAAGACCACACACTGCACAACAATCAACCACTAAGTTAGATGAGGTATAATTGGAATGTCTGCGACATCCACCGTACTCCTCAGACCTTGCCTCAACAGATTACCATTTTTTCCAGAATTTGGACAACTTCTTACAAGGAAAAAATTCAACTCCAATGCGGCAGTCCAAACCGCCTTCAAAGAGTTTATTGATTCTCGCCCCGATGGTTTTTTTTAGTAAAGGGATCAATGAACTACCCATGAAATGGTAAAAATGTTTAGATAACAAAAGTGCATACTTTGATTAATTAAAAATATTTTACAAAAAAAAATTACTTATATATTCCTCTCGTACAAAACGCTAATTTCATATGTAAGCACTATGTTGTTGAATTACTGTAGCTTCCACGAATTTATATATTATAATTAAAAATAATAAAAATCACTAATTTCCCTATTTCATGAAATCTTTGAAATTATTGAAATGAGTTTCTACGATTTCACTGATAAATAAGTGAAAATTTGTCCACTATATCCTTCACATGTTATATTATCAATGCAAATTAATAAATTAGTATTTAGGATGTAGTTAAGACAAATTCTCTCTGTTGGTAATTTATTGCCCAATTACTCGCACACACAACCCATTAGCCTATTAGCTTTTACATGCTAATCTGTTATTGATAGAGGCCAGCTTGTGTTAATTACACCCCCTCATCCCCTATGGATATGCACCCAATGTTAATTATTGTACTTATTTGAAAGCAGGTAAAGCAAATTAAATAACTACAATATACGGAGAATTTGGAAGTGGTGGCCAAGAGCGAGACACACTGCACACGCGTTTACAGACGTCACTTAGCGTCAAGCTTCAGCTCAGGCTGAAGATGCTTGACGAATGGAACAGGAAGTATGTGGAAGGTACGACGGCTTCAACAACTGGGATCTTTTTCGCAAACGTGGCGTATGCCTATCGATCACTGCGCCGGCTAGAGCTAGACACGGTGTTGGTCAAAATGTTCACGGGGCACAGGGGATTCTCCGAGTAGCCTGCACAGGTTCAAACTTAAGGAGAGTCCCTCGAGCCTTTGTGACCCAGCGATGGACCAGATCGTGGTGCATATTGTGACCTCCTGTCCCTTGTTTGGGATAGATAGAGCGAACTGTGATATGGAGATGAAAAAGAGAATTAATGGGGAAGTCGTCATTGCCTCTCTGATGAGTGAAGATGAAAGTCGCAAAACATTTCTAAAATTCTGTAGGAAACTCGTTGAAAAAACAATAAAAACAAACAAAGTTTCACAAAATAAAAATAAAAAATATCTAAAACTAATAAAAACAAATAAAGAAACTATGATAAATAAATAATAAAGAAAGAAAGAAAGGAATAAATTGTAAAAATAAAAATAAGAGCAAAACCAAAACTGGAAGAAGAAAAAACTCAAGAAACTTAAGAAGGAACACAGATGGTGCAAGGGATGCTTTTTTATGTTTTCAGCCTCTTTTCAGGTACATGTATAAGAAGAAGACGGTCTTCACTCAAGAGAGAAGCAATGAGAGAAGACAATGGAATGTAGAACGATAGAGAAGAAAAGTTTGGAAGGAGAGTAGAGTATGAAAAATGAGACACTTGGAAAATAGATATAAGTTTATATGTAACTGTAACTGAAATATACTAAAAGGCTCTGACCCACAACACGCGAGGGTTATTATTAAAGAAAAAGAAATATAGGCAATTCGACTTTTTCGCTTCGAAGCGAAGTCTACTTATATGTTTTTTTTATATAAATGCAACCTAGAGATATCGCATATAGTATTAAAGAAAGTAATTTCAAAATCAATTCAGGTGTCGTTATTTTTTTATTATAAGAAACTTTGAGACGAGTAACTAGTTCAACTGATGGTAAGTGGTAAACCTACCCATAACTATAAAGCCATAGTTAAGATGTACACTGTCTCGCATTGTGCTCGCCTTCTTGAGACATGAAATTTAAATCTCTTTACTAATTTTACTAGCTACAAAATAGAACACAGTAATGTTTGCAACTACTAATAACTCATAGACATCCAGAAAAAGGTGCTACTGTGGTAACCTACTCAGACGGTCTCTGGTAACAGAAGTCAACCAACAGTAATCTTTTGGAGATTAACCGAAATAAATTTCGTAAAATCTGTTCTTAGCTCACCTGTACTCGGTAAAAAGAATATTCCTACGAAATCTCTAGGTTTTTTGGTTTTTGAGATATCGTGATGAGTCTCTACCATAGGTGGAAATCTCTTACGTATAGAGATTACAAACAAAATATGTTGTGGTGTTAAAAATCTGACGTACATATTAAAACGATAGTGTGATTTAATAATAAACTTAATTAGCTCGCACCCTAAATTAATTGGGACGTAAAGCTGTTAACTACAAACGAAACATTAATTAATAAAACATTAATATTTAGTTGCCTTTGTTGCGGAAAACTGTTAATTTGATAATACTATTACGAATAAAATTTGACAGAGTTAGTTAGTTATTTCTTACCTATATTTGTATCCACAACAGCCAATTTACATCCCCACTGTTGGGGCACAGGCCTACGCTCAATATGAGGGCGATGGGGCCATAGTCACCACGCGGGTCCAATACAGATGGGTGGCTTCAAACACACCTTAGAATATTCCATTTCAATTCCATTCATGTGCAATTTCCTCACGATGCTTTCATTCACCGTTTGTATTTCGCTGTTTTTACTAAAGTTCACAAATGTACATAACTTAAATATTAAACTTATCGGTACATTCCAAGTTCAAACCCGCGACTTTCGGAATTTAAGCCGCACGCTCTAACCATTAGGCCAGCGAGCTACTACGTATACGTGTATCATTGTTTATTAATGCATTAACATCTCTTTCAATGTTTTTTTTATTCTACGACGCAATGAGATGAATAAGACGTTCACCTGATGGTAAATGATACACCTGCCCATTGCACCCCACCATCACCATTTAAATTATTTAATGTGTAGTCTCTGAATCGAAAGAGACTTCCGTCTTATAGGTTAGCCGCTGCGAAACAAGCAGTAGATGTATCGAAATATTTAATTATGTAATCATTCCCATTTCTGCCTATTGACAGCAGCATCCCGAGAAGAAAATATATCCAATTATAGTAGAATAGTGTTATTACTGGTGGTAGGTCCCTGTTTCTAGAGACGGTCCAGGTAGGTACTACCACAGCGCCTATTTCTGTCGCCAAACAATAATATATATGCATTACTCTGTTCCAGTTCGAAGGGCGTTGTAGCTAGTATAATTATTAGCGTAATGGGACCTAACATCTTATGTCTCAAGGCGACGTGCATAATGTGGTGCTGTGTATATCATTCTAAATAACGCCACGTAGTTATGGACAGGCGTTGTATTTGCCATCAGGTGAACGTCCCGCTCATCTTGTCCTACGTTAAATTAAAAAAAAATTATTTACTACTATGAATATTCCCACTGCCAGAGTAGACTCTAGGTATGTAGTTTAAGAGGGCTAGAGAAGAAAATACTCCCATAAAACAAAGCCAGTAGCTTCCTCTGTGATTATCAGCGTTGTGTCCCCAACACAAATACAAATGTAGTAAGTACAGCATAATTATCTCATCATCATCTCATCTGATGGTCGTCCATAACTGGACAAAGGTTTCTTGTTGTATACCATAACCCACGGCCTTGCTGGCGAAGTCCAATCACTTTAAATTACCTCGTTTCAAATGTAAAACAGCAAAACTATCTTTAATGGTAAGACTAATTCATCATATCAGTTTTTCCATCTTAATGTTAAACATTAAAATCTCTGTTCCGCTTACCATCTTAGTCTATACCGAAAAGTTTCTTAAATTCACAATCAACAAGTTTTAATCTTAGTCATTATGCAGTCAAGATTCATCTAACTTTGTCCTTTTTAAAACTTATCTAGTTTGCTAGTTTCCGCCGCTACCCTAGCCGTGGTGAATAATAGAAGAGTGCGAATGGAAGAGATTCTGTCGACATTTTTAGATATACCTACTAGTAATTTCATTATTATTGAAGTAATTTTTTATTCAAGAATAAAAAGCTAATCGTATCATTACAACCTCTGTAGTGTACAGATTTATAATAAGAACTACTTAACAACAAATTCTCACCAACCCGCATTCAGTCAACGTGGTGGGAAATGGCCAAAATCCCCCCATATGAACCCGATCAATGTGGGAATCTTTAATGCAGGCCTATGACCAGCTGCGGACGTCTATCGCTGACGATGATAACAACAAATTGAACTGGGTTCAATCGACAAATCTACATGAATCTTCGTAATGTAACAAATAGTATAAATTCATTACTTATATATAATCTCGATAGTACAATAGCTTTGATAAACTATACATAACGAGTGAATGAGTTAAGAAACAAGTTTTTCGCAATGGTATGAACAAGTTAACTTTCATCAACTTCAGCTAACAGCGTCCATCATTGATGTTATTTATACATTAGACGGTTTTCTCTCGTGCAAAAACAACGAATTGTGTTATATCTAACTTTCTCCGTATCGATGTACTTATCACGTTAGCCTGATCAAAGAAAACATTAATTAACGGTAACTTCGAGATAAAATAAACGCTTGATACTTATTTAATATGTTCGAATTATATTTTTATTCAATCTACCCTCCCAGCAAAATATACAGGCAGGAGATAAGTCTCCTGATAGGTATATACGCTTACACATAATGCAGCGTTAGGATAATATAAATTGCCCAGCATTGAGCTCGTGGCTTTAATACATAAGATGTAAAGTCTCCTTCCTGTAAATATTTAACGAACAACACTGTAACCTAGTTATATTTTCCGGATACTGTTTGGCGACAGAATTAGGTCCTGCTGTACTAACTGTTTAGACAGTTTCCGGGAGTAGAGACCTACTACTATTGAGTTTAACTTTAATTACACGCAGATTTTCTTAACATTTTTAATGTACAACAATATACATGAAACTTTCATGTTTTACAAAGATAAACTTCAAACCTTTGTGAATATTAAATTAGGTAGCAATGTTAAGATACCTACAAAAGGCGGAGTAAATCCAAACTGACCATACCTCGCCCCCTCACACCTGGGACCGGAGTAGGCTCGCCGACCACAGCACTTAGCGAATTGAGCATGTCACAAGTTAATGGTTAATGCAGACAAGGGTAAGGGGGCATTAGGGCAAATTAGCCATGTCTAGTCTAACCACAACGGGATGGTTAAATGTTGGCTTCATTTAAAATAATTGTTTATACAAAAGATAATACTTTGGCATAAATTTTGATGTGGCGTGTTTACGTCATAAAGCTTTGATACCATACCGTAGTAATTTCAGTAGAAACCAATGTTTATAGTCATGATATTTCTTAACACTGAATAAAGAAACGATTTACAATTAACAACATAATATTACTCTCCGTCGAGCTTTCGACTTTCAGAAATAATTAAATATTAATTCCGTAATCATCCAAGTTAATGACAACCTTAAATAATTATTGAATTCTAAAGGCGAACATCAAGGCCCGAACTGACTTGACCGATTACTTGAACTTTAATCCTTATAAAGTTTAAGCGTAAACTGTTCCCAAGCTTTAATTTATGATGTAACTTTTTATTATAGAATTAGAATACTTCAAGCTTTTCATCAATTATTCAAATTAAAAACAAATTTTGGTTATGTCCGAACTGTCTTTTTAATTTATAATATTAAACGTATGAAAACTATGTCTTTTCAATTTATTACTTATTTTTTACTATTGTAAAGAAATATAAAAAGCGTTTTTTTTTTTTCAAGTATTTTAATATCATTTAGTAGAAAAGAAACTATTGCTATCTAAATGTACAGTATAAGACTTTCATAAATAGATGAGGTGAAAACGTTTCATTAGAAATGAGAAGAGAGCAATGGTAAATTATGAAAAAAAAAATTGTACGTGAGTACATTAACTCAACATATAGCAATACGCGCTCTCTAATATTCTCGCCCATAAAATACTTATGAGAATCAAAATAAATGTTTTCGTCTAGTCCTGCCGGCGTCAGACGTTCATAAATCACAGAAAAATACATCTGAACCACAAATTAAGTGCTCGTAAGAAAGTTCGCCGCCGAACAGGGAAATCCATTAAAGTAAACCTATCAAAAACATCAGGGGCGTTGTCTATTTGTCTATGACAGAATGTAACTTAACGACTTAGACACGTCAATTATTTGTAAAAATAAATCCGCATCAGAGTCTACACTGCATTACATACGAGTAAAGAACTTACTGGGGTATCTAAAAATTATTTAAACTTCGTCATTAAAAATACAACTTTAAGTCGTACATACACTTCATAACAAAATTAATAAGACATTCACCTTGGGTTGGTAAGGTTGTAATGCTCATGACAGTGACCACACCAAATCGACTACAACACAATATTAAGAGATCTACTTTCACTAATCTACAGCGCCCTTCAAAACAGAAATATCTAAGCTAATCTTTCTTCACCAACATAAAATACGAACGTAAGGAAATTAAGTAGTAACAATGTCGGATTATTTTAATAGGACAGTATAAAAAAAAACCTCTATTTAAAGTCATCTATGGTTAAAAAGCAGACCAGCGAAATTTGTACAAAATCGAATTAAAGCCGAAAAATAAACCAGCGTCGAACAAACAGTTTCGAGTTTAACACAGTTTGGAATCAATTTTGCCGAACAGAAACCGATAACTCGTTGCACTGCGGCATATTAAGCACGTTAGACATCAATTGAAATTGGCTGAAATGAAAAAAAAAACATCTACTTTGCCATAGAAGAATTCGTATGTGGAAATAAGGGGGCTAACTTTTGATTCATGTAATGCCGGGGAATTGAACTTCTGTTTGCTAACGCGGACAAAGTTGAAATACTGTTATAATAAAATAATACGTCAACTCGAATTTCAAATACAAAACGAATATGGACGGCGCAAATGTGATTTGTTGCTCTTATCCCTCCAGGAATAAAGTAAAATTAACTTTGAACAGTAACACAGTACTACTTTGTGTTATTGTTATTAATATAATAGCCAACTTGTCTAAAGTTAACAATTAAATGTGAAAGAAGAACATTTTTAAGCATTTTCATAACACCTCACTTAATGTTCCCACAGCTGGGTCACGCGACCTCGTCTCCCAGAAAGTCACGTCCATTCATTCAACAAATTGATCAAGTGCGGGTGGGTTCATGAAATATATATCTTCCTATGTCGTTAACTGATTCTATTGTATATTATAAACATTTCTTAAAGCAACCAAGATGAAATAAATAAGATTCGAATAGATTTAAGGTAAACGTGTGTTATATAATCGTACAGCCGAAGCATTAAGGGAAAATATAACGACGCATAAAGGATAAAGACGATGTGATAACAGCTGAGCAACAAAAACGGGCAGAAATTCACGAATAAGCCGAACAATAATAGGGTAATCCGATTTACAAGATCTGATGTTCTTACACCAGTACGAAGGTGTTCAAATCGCAAGAATAAGAGATCTCCACGAATTAAAACTCATTATTCGAAATCAATGTGAAACGAATGTTACTTCAATATAGCAGAAAAATGTTTGCGACGCAAAAATATTTTATTAAAACTTAAAACTATATATTAGGTGACAACTCCAAATGATGATACATATAGGAAGTACTGATATATCGCGTACAGGAGTAGGAATTCATAATAAAACCTTGACAGTTTATGGCAATAATACGTAATTGAAATCATATAAACATTTGTGCAAAGTTCAGTCCTATGGGTAATCACAATATGGTAACTTTGTTCCGTTGTTTGAACCCAATCCTTTGCCAGAAACCCTTCGCATAGTTTGGAGGTCAATTTTCTTGTCAAACATTTCTATAGTGGTATTCTGATTTAGTTGTGGTTGTACAACCGCTCAAAATTAGATTGTAATCCCTTTATTTCCAGATGTAGCGACTGTAAAATGGTACAGATGCGTACGGACATAAACTAAAAGGAAAGAAATACGTTAAACTGAACGTGTTTATCACATAAAAATTTCGCCATATAAACTCTTCAATATTATATCTATAAAATAACATTTTTTTTATATTGTACCACCTGAAAACAAAAGTGTAAAATTTTTGTTTTCTTTTCATATTTCCTTTGACCTTTCTTTCATATTTCAGAACACTATTTCAACGATGAATTCTATTAACAATTGAAATCAATCGCTAGAGTATTCAATAAATCAGTATACAGATAATTAAAAGAATTTAGAGTTTCAGTAGGAACCGGATTTGTAGCCAATTACTTATGGTCAACAGACACCTGGACAAACAAGATTAAAAGAATTTCTGGGAGCCACTGGACTCGAACATCGCTAGATCGGGTTCTATGTTATACTTTACAAAAGAACTATGTCTAGCAGTGGACGTCTATCGGAAGAGATGAGGATGTTCTCATCACTTCTATAATCGACTAATTAAACTTTATCTCTTAAACTAAAAATTTAAGGTACATATTGAAATTATTGTATATTTAGACTATGAATTGTAAGCTGTTAGAATAAATTAAATTCGTGCCATTTATACGACATATATTTTCCAAAAGCAAGAGGAAAATCTATTTCCACATACCCCACGGCGACAGACATACACTAAAATTGTTTTACACCATAAATTCCCTTTATGGCTCTTTCTGAAACTTCTAATATCGAAATGCACTTTATCTATGAGAGCTTCTCACGCTTCAGGCGAGATGGTGAGCATCAAAGATGTCCGTGTTTAGATGGAAGCTCCGCAAGTTTCGCATCATTTCAGGCATGTAATCCTTAAGCGTTATCTAAAATAAGCTTTAAATTGATACAGTTCATGATCTATATTTACTCCAAGTTCCGAGAGGCTTTAGTCGTTTCTAATTCTTAAATTTAACGTTGTCGATAGCGGAGGGTGCGGCATCGGTTTTTGCTTTAAAGCAACGCGTCATAGGCGTAACAAAGCCAATAAAGTTTATGCCCTTTATCTTAAACGCTATTCAGCACACGCTTAACTTTCGGTCCGCTCTTAGAAGTTGAACGTAAGTAATTTATTTCGCAGTTAAACACGTTTTGTTAATTACACGTTAAAGATAACGATGCCACCCTCCGCATATTTTCAATTCGAGGTACTCGCGTTAAATGCTTTGTTTGTAAAATGTTTTCAACGATAATTGCTTCGGGCCTTTGGAAGCATCTTTAAAATACGTCCGCTGTAAGGGCCTTCAAAAACAATTTCCCTTTTTTGATCTAACCATTACCATATTTTCTGTATAAATAAACCGATGTGTGCGAATACGTACCTGAAACAAAAAAAAATTAATTCATTATTATATTGATTTTACATTTTTATTGTAGTTACAGTTAAATAGTTATATTATAGTAGAATTGTTTCTCTGTCTAATATAAACATTTTCAAGAAATTAGTAACGAAAAATCAAAAGATCTTCATATAGATTTATTTATAAAGAACACAGCATAATCTGAAATTAATAATTAATAAAATAATTCGTAAGCAATTTGGTTACTATTAAGTACTAATCAGAGTTACATTGATAATTTAATTTAAAGCCATTGCTATCGGCTTTAGTAAAGACCTTTGACTTAACCGTGTATATGGCAATTTAACCACCGTTGGCTATAAACGTATTTAGAGAGACTCAACGTCAGCTCAAGTAACATTTTGAGCAAGGCATGAATATACATTACTGTCGTACAACCGATGTAGGTAGAGGGATCAATGCTTCCGCTTAAGCTGCCGTAATAGTTTCACTGCAAGTTACGTACCTTGAGACGCACGCCTACAGAGCAAACATTAACACTTAAATTACCTACCTAATGTAATAATACTTTAAATATTACATATAATAATTATTAAGCCTGTTTGTTTTAATATGCTGCCTTCGACATCGTCATCAGTCGATTGGAACTCATGTACGTATAACGCTTGAAATTTCATCTTTCGGTTTTTCTAAGGTCTGTTTGTGAGTTTTTGATTGGGTAGAAAATACTGCAGTGCCAAATTGTAGAAATATTCAAACGTAATTATAATTATTTATTAAAAAAATATATATATTTATTAAAAAAATATTTCTGTTATTTTCATGTACAGGAGGTGTGTGTCTATTTGTGGACACGTAACAAAAAACCGAACGGTATGGAAATATTAAAAATAAGAGTAGAAAATGAAATAAATAAATTTTCATAATATTTGTAAACATTGACACACTTTATAATATAATTACATAGTAGCCTTTAAATAAAGTAATAGGTACAGAGTTTTAGACTGGCTAGTTTAAATGGTAATTTAATTATCCAGGGTCACTATCCTTGAACGGTGGAGTGTAAGACGAGCACAAAAAAAATACCTCTTGAGGGGATCTCGTAATTTCACTAATTAACTCTCAGAGTCACGTCGAAATTAAGATGGCGAAGAAATATTTGGGTGAAGTGCTTTCTGAATTAAAGGGAAAATTTTCCGACGTAAACATTCATTTGGGGAAGTGATTACTCTTCATACGTTTATAACTTCAACAGAAAAATCTGAACTATTGTATATCAGAAGGCAAAAGCGTTTAAATCAACAGTACACGCCACAAAGCTTTAAACTATTTTTAAAATATATACTGCACTATGTTGTCGCAGATTTTGTAAATAAATAACCTAAAATCATAGAGTTCGAACAAATATCTACGGATCACGCGAACATTTCTACTGAGCGAAGATTTTATCAGCAGTAGAATTTTCAAGTATTTTTAATGTAAAATAGCTTACTTTGCATTTTGTGTATGGACTAAATATAAATTTAGTCAATACAGACCTTCGCCAATTCTATAAATATCTGTCATTTTTTTTAACCTAAATATAAACAACTTAGTCACATTACGGTTACGATTATGTCGTAAACATTAAGTTTATGTTAATTAATTTCTATTTTAAGAATCATGCTTTCTTATTATATACATAAACTTAACACAAACACGAAAGCTATTGACGTCAGCGTCAAACATAGCATCTGCTATTTAGTGCTTTTAAACTTGACCTAATCTAAGAAAAATTGCTATGGTAATTAAGGTCATAACTTTGCCTTTTATATTTTATTTATGAGTTTTGCGCAGAAAAGTTTTTCTAAGAAAAAAATTAACAGAGGACAAATGTAGCTTTAACAATTAGTAACAAGCCCTGCGCCAAGAAGATAGAATGTTTACACAATATCAATATAGACGTGACACGATTATATTATATTACTTCAGTAATTTTACTAAATCAATCGCCCTGTAATCGCGTACCCATATAGACGTAATGCTGTAGACACCTACAAGGTGGACCGATGATCTTTAGCGGAGGCCTATATTTACTGAAGGTAATACACCCGCTATATAGTACATTTTTGGATTATTAACATTAAAATTCAATATGTAGTTAAGAAGTGAAAACATGGAGAAATTTATGATATTGGTTATATTTGATTTTGTGGTATCAAGAGGTTCTACGAGATCTGTGAGTTGTTCAAGTTTAATATCGGTAATGAATGTGCGGTGCAGTGGTGTCACACGTCGAGCCCGTGTTTAATATCATATTATGTGCGGCGTACCAAAATTATATAATATGATAATGAGGTATATGCCTGCACAAAGCCTCCAAATAATGCATCACAACGGACCGACAGGCTGCCACTTCGCGTAGTTACCGTAGCGGATGGCTTCACCAACGATTTTTAATTTGGTTTCCATTTGAAAGAACAACCCCGTGGAAGTGTATTAAACGTATCACAAAAACCCTGACTTGAAGACTTTCTGCGACGTATTCACAGGTTATCGTTTATTTTTTACTTCTACTCTGCTACAGTTTCTTACTTATACTTACTATTTTTAATATTAACAATTCCTTCTCATATTACTTATAGTTATAGAACATTTTCTACTTTTAATACAATCCTTACTTATTGTATAATATTATTTAAATTTAATCATATGTTGAAACGATTCTGTTTATGATTATTTAATATTTTAACAAAGTCATTGTTATCCTTTTGTACAGACAATTAGTTTCTGCAAAAGATAATTGATATTATTGGGGGCCAATCAATCATCATGATAGCCCGATAGACGTCCCACAGCTGGACATAGGCGTGCCCCAAAGATCTGCACATCGATCGGACTTTCGCTATTCGAATTCAGTAGCTACCCGCGACCTTAGCATGGCCTTCGTCAGCGCGAGGCGCCAGGGCCTGTTGTTTGTACGGGTTCATTTAAGGAGATTTGAATCATTTCCCGCGACGCTGACCCAATGCGGGTTGGTGGGTGCCAGAGCCTCGGTTGTTGGTTAGCAGGTTGCAACACGAGCAGGCGATGTTATTTTGGTTCCCGTGAGTTGTTGTGTGGGGCCCCTTACACCCTGCTAATCTATCGGCGAAAATATACGTTCTGTAGGAACGGATTATATATATATATGGAGATATTCAGAAATTCATTGTCTCGTTACGAGATATCCGTAACTATTATATGTAAATACTTAAAATTTAGTGCTTGTGCCATTTAGTTGTTACCTAATAATGGATTTTACAAAATTCCATCCCCAAAGAAACTTGCGAAGATGTTACGACTAGCGAAGCCAGCGGAGAACAGCTAGTATATTATGTATTTTGTAAGATCGGTTTTCATATGGAAAAATAAACTTCATATATGTACCTTTTCCCATATGAAAAGTTTTAGTGAAGACTGAAGTAATTGTTGTTTTTCAAAGTTTATAATATATATATAATATCACATTGGAATAGACAACAAAGGCCTCTGTTATAATATTAGTTACGAACTGGGCAGGTTTTCCTGCAATCTAGTGAAACTTATCCGGACTTCTGTACAGCCTGCACGGTACTCAAGATTATGACACTGACGAAATAGTACCTTTCATTGCTAAATAACTTTATTTACTATCGAGATTTTCCTCTATATATTGACGCAGAGCCTAGAGCAGTGATTAATCTGCCGTAAAGCTCTGTTATTACTACAAACATGTCAAAGCCAGGATACTGAGCAATCATTCTACTGTACTTTTAACTGTTTGTTTTTTTTATTATTATTCAACGAAGTGACGAAACGAGCGGACAACGTTGCGCTCGTTATGATAGTATACACTGCACCACATTGCGCTTGTCGCCTTGAGACATAAGATTAAGTCTTACTATAGCAGTAACTTCACGGACTACAGCGCCGTTCAAACCGGAACGCAGTAATGTTTGCACACTAATGATTGGCGGCAGAAATAGCAACCGCAGTGGTACCATCCTTTTTTTTACTTTCGGCAGGAATTATTCAATAGATACCCTGCTTCTGGGGGGAAGTCAGGCTTATGTGAGATTCTTACTCACTAAAACACGCTGGGTAGTCTGCATAGGTGCATTCGAAGAGGCTCCGGAATCTCTTATAGAACGCACCGGTGCCCCTCTACTCTTTATGTTACACGTCTCTGAGAAGGAGCCTAACCCTCCTAGGCGCCATGGCTGAACCATACGCTGTCCCACCCAAATTCGCTTGTTGAGCGACAAGGGCCCCCACTCTCCAGGCCCGCGAATCTCCTAAAGCCTTTTATTCGCCTTCTACAACAGGCAGGGCAACCTTAGTCCTATTCTTACTAGCCCAACACTACAGGGCTGAGTGGTACCTACCTATATTGTCTTCGTCAATAGCGACCTAACAACGGTAATATAAACTTAAATCAACTTTCGATGTACTTTAACATAAACTCTATATATATATATATATTGATAATGCTATATAAAAATTTAAATCTTATAACATATTAAATCGTTTAATTTAAAGCCAACCGGCAAAGAAACTTTACAAATTAAATATGTCGCGCTGCAATCTTTGCTGCCACGCGGGAGAGCGTTGATTGCATTCGCAGTGAAAAATAAAATGCAATAACGAGAAATTATATTTTCTCCCTTCTAAACATTAATTTTTTTTAACCGATAAAGCGAAGAGGCGATTGAGACGTTAAACAGATGTTAAGTCATACCAGCTGTTCTTAACAAAGTTAAGCTAGTTAGTATAATATACACAGAACTATATTGTTCTCGTCACCTTGAGACTTGACGTTAAGTCTCATTACCCGAGTAGCTTTACTAGCTACAACGTCGTTCAAGCAGGCACTTAATAATGTTTGCACATTACTGTTTGGCGGCAGAAACAGAATCTACCTAGACAGTTTCCGCTGACAGAGATCTACCAGTGAATCTTCTTTCTTCTGCTCTTCTCCCAGCTATGTGGAATCGGCACAGTATGTAGTTCTCTTCTATATCCCTCTATCAGACGTCATATCTGAATTCACACTCTTCTTACACATGTCATCTTTCACACAATCCATCCATACTTTCTTCGGGCTTCCTCTAACCCTTATAACCATCCACGTTCATTTACGATCTACCCGTGAATAACAACAAAAAGTCTTAAAAAATAAGATGTAAAATTCAATTATGATTACAGTAGCTACATATCAACCAGAACACCTTAATGTTTGTACATTAGGAGTGATCTTTAACAGATGTCTACTACTAAATAATACCAGCTTTTTTACGATTAATTTAAACATTTTAATATAATAAACACATCTTCAAGTAAAGATAAATATTTATTATTTTTAAGCGCTTGTACGAATATTTAAACAATATTTGCTAGTAACACCCAAAAGGGGTTTATGTCTTGGGCTGTCATAAGACAAATTTAAACTATAGAATAAAAAAATATATATAATACATTTCAAATTATCTTAACACCGTGGTTTCATACCTAGATATTGACCCCACTGGCTCGCTATAATCCAGGCCTAATAGAATTTACTGGTGGTAGTTTCCTGTTGCAAGAAATCGTCTAGGTAGGTACCACCGCAGCGCCTATTTCTGTCGCCTAACAGTACTGGGCAAACATTACTGTGTTCCAGTTTGCTGGACGCTGTAGCGAATAAAATTACTGGGGTAACGAGACTAAACATCTTATGTCTCAAGGGGACGAACGCAATATGGTGCATCATCCTAACTGCCGTCATGTTCGTATGGGCGCGCGTATCACTTACCATCAAGTGAGCGTCCCGCTCGTCACGTCGTTTTGTTGAATTAAATAAAAAAATATGATTAGTTTAGTTTTAGCTATAAAGACGGTGCAGTCCTTACGAGGGTACTTGGATGAAATATTGTATGTGGATGGATGTACGATGTAAATAGTCATGCGAATGAAGTTTTAATGAATTGTAATATAAAAAATTCAATAGGTTGTTACTGGTAACAGCAATTTAATCACAGCAGATCACATCATCACTTAATAAAAGATGGGATCTCGTTTGAACATTATCCATTTTGATTTTGAAAACCAATTCTTTTTTGAACTTTAAAAGAAATTTCTTAAGAATTTTGCTTATATTTGAGAATTTATATTTATTAGATTTTTCTTAATACAAACATTTATTGCGGTTGTTTATTTGTATAAAATTTCGTCATACGCTTACAGTACGCGCGTATGTATAACGTGCACCAAATGTATAACGAACTTCGCAAAGTTTCACATTGGTTTCTAAATGCCAACTCCAGTGGGCGACGGGACCATTACGCCGGTTTATTGACTCCAGACATGTCACGCTTTGCAATAACTGGTGCCGTATTTGGAGCCTAACTCTAAAACTATATCGATGTCGAGGAATTAATATTAGAGGAGTTGCTCCTACCCTCTAAACGTTATTACTTCGTCGCTTGTTACACGAAGATGAGAAACGCTATGGATGATAAGATTCAAATTTACAAAAACCAAATAATTAAAAGTAAGTTATAATGTTAACTCTGCTAAAATTTGCATATTTTAAAATATTTGTTTACTTAATATATGTTCATGATGAAAATTTTATAAGATAATATAGATGGTGAAGCGTATTAGTAGAATATTCTGGGAGGTTTAAACTATGTGGAAGATAGATAACATGGTAAGTAAACAAAAAACATTGTAATCACCAATCAAACAAGGCAACCAAGGCTACAGGAGCAGTAAGAAAACAAATAATTGTAGGAAATCTTTATTGCTGTATGATTACCACAGCAGTGCACATTATTACTGGTCAAACACAACTGCGTTCCGGTTTGTGTAGCAATAAGGAGACATCACCGCGGTGTTGAGATCTAACATCTAAATGTAATATTCTGATCCTTATGATGAAGTGTCACAATTACAAATCACATGATATATTATATATTTACAAATTGCCGTCTTAAAGGTCCCACTGTTAGGCAAAGTGGTCTTCTCTTACAAGAGGAGAGTCAGTAATATTTATTCACCACACTAGCAATAGGCAGGTCGGTTTATGTTTTACGGCTTTTCAGTTAAGATTAGGATAACGAAAATATTAATGTAACCTAACTTTTATCTATAAGCTACTAAGTCATTCGATTCTGGATAATGCCTAAAATATAATTTCATCTATTTCAGTCGTTCCTTTAATGATATAATCGACTTTGCTATACGGTTGTTGGTGATGTGACAGCGCATTTTACAATATTGATACATAGTTTCAAATTTAGTGCAACATCAGCTCTAAAATATCCTGTCAATACAACATGACGGCAGCGCTGAATGTAAATAGAGCGAAAGATGAATGCCCACGCGTAACTGACAGGTGGCAAAATGATTTGTGATGCAGATCCAGAGCGGGAAAGCAACCAAGCTCTTGTTGTATTACATATATGCAATATATTCATGACACATGCATACAGGATTGTAAATGTTAATCATCGTCAACTTCCTGTAGATACCTCGCTGGGACAGATATTGTTAGTACTTACCTTAAATTTATTAAAAAAAAAAAGTTATATTCATTCATCTATTTGTCTAAGCTTTAAACACAAGCTTAACTATTATCCTATCACCAATATATAAGCTCATACCAAATAAAGTTCTTTGTATGTGTCTCTCCATCGTAGCTACTTTCAGTTTAATCAGTCTTAATGTAATCTTTTTTTTTAATTACAATTAAAATTTAAACAGCACTAAACAACATCAAGCAATCATTATCATCAACCGATAGACATACACTGTTGGACGAAGGCCGCCCCCAACGATCTCCAGATCGATCGATCACGCGTTGCTCGCGCCCAGTGGGTTTCGGCGATTCTCACCAGATCGTAGATCCACCTTGTGGGAGACCTCCCAACATCAAACATTAATATATACTTTTAATTTAAAAAAATTATCAAAACTGTCAACTAAAAATATCCTATCATCCTAACACCAATAAATGATATAAGCTCAGACCAAATAAGGTTCTTTGTATATGTCTCTTCATCGTAAATTGTTTCAGATTAACCGATCTTAATATAATCTTTTTTTAAACAAAATCAAGCATTAATATATACTTTTAAATTATATGATATAATAAATATCACACATTATATAATACTGTTAACAAATGGTTAATAAATTGAAGTTTTAAAAAGTTTTTATAGTTAAGGTTAAACAATCTTTTCGTTAAATCTATATATATTAAATCCAGCATTCAGCCTGTTCTGTCAAATGCAACCATTTTTTAGATGGAAACGTATTACACAATCGAGTGAGTACACAATAAAACACGAGCTAATTTTCCACTTGACATCGTTTCCGGGTTGTAAAAATTGCCTTTCAACGGTCCCGCAGTCTGAATATAAAAGATCCGAAAGCGCAGGTGACACCGGCTGACCTGAGGGAGGATTAAGGTTGTAAGCCGCCTGTAGTATTGTCGCATCAAAGCGGGCACTACTTATGGCCTACTCGTCGTATTTTACGATATACTCAACAGATAAACTACAACACACTCAAACAGAAAACACTCTTAGGCTCATACACATAAAACTGATTTTTCCTTGTAGCGCTATCGCAAGGATACGCTTTGTAAATTTTTTCCGTCGAAAATGGACTACGGCTGGAACTCACTCCATGCTATAAATCAGTCTCATTAACAACATTGCCGTGTCTAGGCTGTTAACATGTGAGAGCTTCACCATCCACCAACTCCTTCGTTCTTTCTAGTATTATCACATCGATGATAAGTTATTATAAAAAACCAAGGCCTCTGTGAAACGGGATATTTGTCGTTGTCTCTCCACTTGGCGTGTGATTTAGAGAGCGCAAAATGCTAGTAACTGTCACAAGGAAAGCTGCTCTTTCCCTGCAATTAACCCTCCTAAGTCACTTTTAACGATACAGAATGGTTGGAGGAGATGGAGAATATTTTAAACCGCCACTCAAAAAGGCAACCGATACCATACGTTGAAATAATACCATCACAAAATAAACAAAACAAACATAGAAATTTTCCGCGGTTGCGTGTACTTGCTCCGCCATTTTGGCGCTAAACAATGAATATTTTTTCTTTTATTATTAAAATACCCTAGTTTAATAACGCTTAAAAAGATTATAACGTTGTAGATAGGTTTACGTGATTGTGCTTACGTTATAGCCAGACAGATAAATAATTCAAACAGAGAGCATCGATCGACAACCATTGTAGAGATGCTGCCGTCAAAATGCACGAGCCGGCGCCATGGGAAATACGTCTGATTGCACTTATTCACTTTTCCACTTATTCTAGAGGAGGTAGAAGGGTAATTTTCTTCATATATTATTCTTTTGTGCTCTGCGTCAAAGGAATTGAATGGGACTAAACAGACAGTAAAATATTGTTTGAATACGCCAAATTAATTCTCAGCGATATGTTCTTAAGAGAATAATAAAAATTTTAATGATAATATTGATTGATCTTTTGAGCCTAGAGTCCAAGAACTTACGCATCGCGTAGATAACGACCTCATAATTAAATTAATTATTATTTTCGTATGATGTTAACGACTATAAGACAGTTCTTTGTGAGCTGTTCTCGACAAAAATACTCTGAATCTCATATATTGAGAAATAGAACAATGCAATGGTGACAGGGGTATGAAAATAATAGCTAGCCAGGAAGCTTCGCGTATAACTTACCACTAATCATAATAGTGAATACAACACGTTACTCCCGAATCGCTGTTAGCTCTAGGCTCAGCTAAGCAGTTAGCTGCTGCGGAAGATGATTGCTTGTCACGTATCCTTTCTTATTAAATTCTGGCGCCGTAATGTCCATATACAATTCTTAATGTCTATTGATATCATGATCATCATCTCAACCGATGGACGTCTACTGCTGGACATAGGATTCCAGTGTCTTAACCCTTCAACGACCTAGATTGGTCGAAGCAACGCAATAAGTACTTTTTTTCTAGGTATCTAGGTAAAGGCTTGACATTATTTGACACAGTAAAAACTATTACTACATATTAAAATACGTTCACAATCTCATAATCAAATTATAGTTAAGCGACGAATAACCGATATAACAATGAAACTGGTTAACATTAGTTATATGAATACGACTGTAGCACCGATAAAGCATGACAAAGCACCTACGGTAAATTACCAATGCTTCCCCGGAGACTTTACTAACACATAATCGTATTTCAGCAGTTTAATCTAGGATCACTATCGAAACGGTGATTGTGAGCCGAAAGAATAATAACTTTATACTAATATAAACGAAACAGTTTATGACAAATGTTTTAATGGCACTAGAATAATAAGTCCGTCTAGAATACATCACCATCTAAGCTACAGTCAATAAGTATGAAAAATTAAAAAAAAATATTTACTTCACATATGTAAATGTAATTTTTAATATACAACATATTTAATAAATTATTATGAACAGCCCTCCTAATATTGTTAGAAGTGGGTTTCAAGGCCTTTTCCCACGTGAAATAAAACAAGGCATATTAACTACCAAAAAAGCGCGGGTCGGTTTATATTAGATATTATCATTTTATTACATTGAGACAATTATTATGATAAGCTTTGAAAGAAAAGAAAAGTTTTTTTATATAAACATTTTATCCGTAGTCACTGCTATAGATTACAGTAAGCAATTACATTATATTCACAGAAGTACAGTGCGAGGAAAGAGAAGTGCTGTTAAATCCTGTAAATCTAACGCATCTCAAGTAGATAAAACAATACAAGATGTGTTGAGATTTAATAATTAATATGCTGCCTGTTAACTAATATTTTATTTTACTGATAGATCTCTATTTCCTGAATACAGTTTAGTTATATTCCACCGCATCGTATATTTCTGTTGTCAAATAGTATCGTGCATAGAGTACTGTGTATCACCAAGAGTCTTGGTAGCTATAGGAATCATTGTAGTGATGAGACACTATGTTTTAAGCCAAGAAGCACAATATAATGGATAAATTATACATACTAGCGTACATATTAGATCAAAGGATTGTATTTTATTTATTTGTTTAACTTTATACACGTTGTGTACAAGGATTAATTCCTTTGGCTATTATCTTCCAGTCTACATTGGATAATGCAGAGATGTTATGTAGTGAGAACGTAAAAAATAAAAACTAAAAAAACATAAGCGAAAAATAACATATAAATAACGTATTGATAATAATTAGTATACGTACAATATATATAAAATGAAAATGGGTTTTATTTGTTCGCCAATCACGTGAAAGCTAGTGAACATGATTTGTAGATGGTTACAGGCTGTTTAATTTTTTTGAATTTCTTAAATTCTTCGTCATTTTATTTATAAATAACATTTAAAAACATTTAAATTTAGCATTACTTAAACAGTTGCTATAGTAACGGTTGGAAAGTCAATTGCGGTTGCGGTTGCTCTCAAGGAATATTTCAGACAAATTTCAAGATCAATTTTATATTACAGCCAACAAAGCGGACGAGAAACAATCGGCATGTATATACATACTACATATATATAAAAAAATTATTATCTATATATATTTTTATGAAGAATCAGTCATTGTTTAATTAATAAGAAGTTTCTGCATTTTTAACGTAGAAGTAGTTACTGCTCTGATATCGAGACAGTGCACCCTAAAGAAGAATGCTCCATCCATCCATAGCCAATTTACGTCCCCACAGTTGGGGCACAGGCCTACCTTTAATATGAGGGCGATGGGGCCATAGTCACCTCACGGGCAAAATGTTAATTGGTGACTTCACACACACCTTAGAATAAATTTTTATGCATGTGCTGGTTTCGTCACGATGTTTTCATTTACCGTTTGTATTTCGCTGTTGTAACTAAACTTCACAAATGTACATAAAGTCATCGGTACATGCCGAGATTCGAACCTGCGACCTTCGGAATGAAGGCAGCGCACTCTAACCATTAGAATAGCGAGCTACTAGAGAAGAATACATTGAAGAATAATTGAATTAATTGAGAAGAGCAAGATGAGAGAAGTAAGATAAGCTAGTTTGGAGATGTTCTGCTTAACATGCCTCTTCTTTACTGGAGGTTGGCCGTCAAATTTTCGGATTTATATCTAAACGTATATACGCCTGTACTACCAGAGGCATCACAAACATAATGAAGATCCCGGAGAATCTTGATGGTAGTTCTGTGTTGCCGCAGATCATCTAAGCAGGTAATGTGCAAACATTATCTATTTCGGTTTGAAGGTCGCTGTAGCATGTGAAATTACTGAGGTAAAGAGTCAACACATGTTTCAAGGCGATGAGTGGTGCAGTGTATATCATAGTTAGTAGCGCCACGTATATTATAGGCAGGCACGAACGCTCGTTTCGTTGCTTGGTCAAATAAAAAAAAAAATTAATACGCCCTACGGACTCCATTCTTTAGTTCCTTAGGAAAAGCTTAGATGAATATATCGGAAAGGAAGTATTTTCTCGTATTATTAGTGATTGCAATAAGTAAAAATTATTGTTAAATTCGATAACTGAATTACACAGAGTTATTGTTATTTTTTTTTTTAAAAGTATTTTTCCTTTTCTTAAGAGTATGTGGTATTGCGTTCATACGTACGAATAATGTGCATGTCTACGGTTGTGGCTACAAAGTGACTAAAACCATCTTCTGTGTATTGATAATTGTATCACAGCTGATCTGTCAAAAAAATAACTCTCCTCCCCAGTGCCGCGAGTAATTTCCATCCACATATTAACAACTGAACCAATGAGCCGCGTCAATTCGATGTCAGTCATGCATGGTGGTCCCCCGTACCCACCAAAATCTGCATTAAATACACCACATTTTGAAACTTTCGAAATACAAACACTAACGTATTAAATAGAATTTCTTCTTGTACTTTATAAAAACTTACTCAAGGTGCGTATGCTTGTCTTTCGAAAGATACGCCGTGCGAGAAGTGAGAGTTATGTGAGATTCTTATCAAGTCCAGGTGTACAAGAGTGCTTTCGAGATCTCCCACAGAACGGCCCGGTGCCCCTTTACACTTTAGCTTAGCACATCCAAAGGCCAAACCCTCCTTAGCACCATCGCTGAGCTACGGCAAATGGCATGTTCTATATTCATATATTTTCACATATTTGTGACCCACGAAACCCATAGTACTTAACTTATATAAAATATACTGGTGATAGGAATCTGTTGCCAGAGACCGTCTTAGTAAGTACCATCAAAGTGCCTGTTTCTAGCGACAAACAGTAGCGTGCAAACATTACTGTGTTCCTGTTTGAAGGTTGCTGTGGCTAATGTAATTACTAGAGTAAGAGGAGTCGACATTTTGAGCAGGCGTATCACTTACCATCAGATGAAAGTCCCGCTTGGTTTGTCGTTTAATTGAATAAAAACAACTTAGACTGCTATTTTTAATGACCATTCTTCTAAAGTTTAAGGCATTCTTTTGCGAATAAGTAATATTAATTAAGAGAGTAATATTACTTAGAGAATATTCTCTAATATAGAATATGTGAATGTATATTTTTGTACTGAATAAACAATATTGATCTTGAAGAGACGTTAACGCTATTAAAACTCCACCAAGGCCCTCCGTTATAGGGCATGAAATTCGCCGTTGCTTCACAGAAGCAATTATAGAATATTTATCAGGACGACACGGATATCATTCTTTTAATGTGGTAATTTAAAAAGGAATGAAGAAAAGTTACATGCATGCTGTGTAATACTTGCCTACAGTCACGAATATGTTAACATCATTTCTGTTAAGTTCACGGAAAGCATTACGAATGATGCGAAAGGTTTTGTGATGTACAGCACACGCACTAGAATTATAATGAGATTCGAATCGAAAACATCATTGCTTCATTATTTGTTTTAATACCGAAGCAACAAGACTATAAAGATTTACGTCTGATGATAGATAATACCATTGTAAATAACATAAGCGACGTTGCTTAGGAAGCTTTTTCATTACTACAATGCGATCTTCGCTTTGAGAAATAAAATGCCAATCCTGATATACTAATAATGTTACTAATTACATATTAAAAGTACAGTTCAGAATCCACAGTAATGATTTCTCACTACTATTTGTCGCTGGAAGGCATTGGGTTCAAATAGCGCAAAACCGTGCTTTGTGGACCACATTACAAGAGTGCTATGTCCAACAGGATGAAATCTCTATCGGTTGGAATGATGATTTTTCAGTTAAAATCATTCTTTGCCGTTATAACTACACAGTCATCGGCAACAGTAATGTTATCCAAAACCTTGCAACTTTGTTGTGAATTACTTAAAAGTCAGTCATATAACTGTTACAATATTCTTCATATATAAACAATCATATCGTCTTCTCTTATCGTCGTCTTCATAAAATTCTTAGATGACCTATACTCGGTAAAAGGAATACTTCTACCAAATTTCAAGTCTCTAGGCCTTTATGGTTCCAGATATCCTGAAGTCTCTCTATATAGGTGAAAATCTCTTATATACATAGATTATACTTTATTTTATTTATTATACCATTAACAAGTATTAAAACATTTTCAGGTCAAATTTCGTAAACATTCCGAAAACCAAAAAAATCACATTTTAACGCAAAAAAGTTTGAAATATGAAAAATTTATGAAAATTCTTACAAACCGTTTGATCATATAATAGAAACATTTGGTTAATAAAGTTTAAATTGCATATAATAATATTTAAATCCTTAAGTGAAATAATTTTTCATGATGATGATTTTGTGAGCTTATAATATAAAACGCTTGTCCATTTATCACCATAATATATATAACTTAAAAATAAAAAAGTGTTAAATATAATATAATAAATAACTATATTCTAGATTATCTTTGTATCCAAAAATAAAGTATTTATTTGAACTGATAAAAAAACAAATATAAAACATGACTTACCTATTCGACGAAATATTTTTCCGTACCCTTAAATGTGAATGTGTAGAATTTTTTTTTGCATTAGAGGCGAGTTTATTGACTGTGATATTCCAGGAATAAAATAGTATATATATAGACGAACACTGAGATCCAATCACTTCTGAGCGAAACGAACAAATGAGCCGAAGTATAAAAAATATCCACTTTATCTCTAGTTGCATGTGCAAACTGCATTGTAATTTGTGTTAATTTCAATAGATAATTCGAACCGATGACCCGATTCCGTGTTCACATGCAAAGTAACCGATGAGATATATGAATGAATCTCCACACGAACGTTTCATCGCGTTACGCATACATGTGGACATACAAGTTTAAGTAGAGATACTTGAATTATTTGAAATTTAAATTTGGTAAACGTTCGCGCGATGAATGTTGAATTGTTATGTTATAACATTAGTTAACGCAATAGTTGCCTAAGTCTTTTTTTTACACTGATGATGATCTGGTACTAGTTGTAGGTCCGTTGCCCAAGACCGTCAACGCAGCTCCTATTTCTGCCGCGAAACAGCTTTCAGCTGTGCAAATATTACTGTGTTCCGGATTGAAGAAAGTTGTAACTACAGAAATTACTGGGATAATGAGACTTAACATCTTATATGTCAAAGCGACGAGCGTATTTAGTGCAGTGTATATCATCCTAATTAACGTCACATTGTTATGGACGGGCGTATCATTTACTATCAGGTCAACGTCCCGTTCGCCTCATTGCATAAAAATCATTGATGTAATGAATGATGCTTCGACCATTTAAAGAATCAGTTTCCTTAGAAAGCGACTGTTCGATCTATAAATATACTCATTCATCTCTTTAATGAATTGGCAATGGAAGTCCCACTCGATCTCGTAAAGTCATGGACTGGTGCAACCCGCTGTTGATGGAGACCGTCTCGTTAAATACCACAACAGCGTCAAACAGTGGTTTGTATACAATTGACCTACCAGGTATCTGTCGCTGGAGACCGCCTAGGTCGGTACCACTATAGCTGTTATTTCTGTCGCCAAACAGTAATATGTGAACATTACTGTGTTCCGATTAAGGGGCGATGTACCTAGTAAAATTACTAGAGTTACGAGATATAATATCCTATATTTTATGGCAGCGAGCACAATCTGATGCTTTGTATATTCCAACGAACGCCATGTTAAAGTCAAATGTATCAATTACCATCAGATGAAAGTCTTGATCGTCACTTCGTGGAATAAAAAAAGGCGATGATGCATGAACTAGTGCCGTGTAAATATCCTGCCAAGCACTTTATTATTATATATTATATGTATAAGCAGGCGTATGATCCAGGTGATTTGCTGTTTATTCAACCCTTTGATAAGTTAAATAAAAAGCAGCACGGTAACTTGATCTAATTACGTAAAATCTAATTGAAGATTTGATATAAGTACAGTTGTGTATATTTCCGCGCTATTATAAAACAAACATCCCGTAATATCCGCTCCAGATAGTTCAGCGACAACAATATACGTAATCAACTATATATGAGCATAAGGATGCAGTCAGGTTTTTCAATAAATTTTTAGAACACATTCCTAGATAACGTAATGCTGTTACGTTACGGAAACGTTTTCTATTGCAGATTTTTTTTTATATAGAAGTCACTTGATAATAAGAGAAACAGCCATGATAAAGTAACGAAAGCTACAATGATGTACACAGCACCTCATTCCACTACCTGTCTTAAAATATCTGATGTCTCATTGCGCTATCTACAGCACCCTTTAATATCGAACAGAATAATGTTG
Organism: Ornithoptera priamus; assembly: GCA_029034505.1. Lineage (NCBI taxonomy): Eukaryota > Metazoa > Arthropoda > Insecta > Lepidoptera > Papilionidae > Ornithoptera > Ornithoptera priamus. The sequence goes on from JARDWD010000827.1 coordinate 4,137,779, forward strand.
GCATACTACTGTTTGGCGACCAGGAACGTGTGCTACGGGTAAGGGACCTGTAAACAGTCTCCGGTATCGCAGACACTCACACAGTAATAACGCGTACGCTACATATAAACAAAAAAAGCATTGCTTATAGAGTACCTAAACCTATATAAACAATAATTAATAAAGTTATACAAAATGTGCGCAATAATTTAATTATTTATTTATTAAAAAACAAACAATTTAAACCCATCACAGGTGTGTTACTACACGAAAACTACATAGGTTTTTGTAAGTACTTAATGTCCAATGTATTTAATCCTACTATAAGTCAATAATAGGGGTCTATCATGCCCATCAGCATTTAATAATTTGAATTCATAATGCTGAACTAAAATTGGTAACTTTTTTTTTAAGTAAGATATAAACAGAGATTTCTGCGATATGCATATGCTACCCGAAATGTCTGTACACGGCCCTGACAGTAATAATAATATTTCTACTAAATAAAAAGAAAACAATAAATTATTTTAACCCAATAATATTTCCAGCAGTTGACCATAAATAATTAAATGTTATTATTAATCAACATTTTCTAAACTACTTGAAAAATAACTCAAAATTTCAAACAGACCGTTAATACAGACTCGGTTTTTTATAGTCTGATAAGTAATGGTAACAAAACAAAATTTTAATTGCAATTAAACGCGTTTAAAGGTACATTTACTAAACTGTTTAGTAATGTCTCGGACATTACAAGCATGTGCGGACGAAATGGTCTCCCCGGTCGGTGCAAGAAATGGCTAGGCAGCGTGACGGTGGTAGTACAACTTACACAACATCGGTTAATATTAAAGAGGTGCGCGGACGCACGCAGCTCATACGCTCGCCGCAGGCTACACGCCAATATGTACCGCCACCGCCATCTTGCTGTGAGTAATATATTTTTTTTAATTTACCGCCAATTATTATGTTAAATGTGTATTTAATCTTTTTACTGGTGGTAGACCTGAAACCGTTTAGAAACCACCCGCAGGGCGCAGTAATTTCGAATAGGGTCTACCACAGTATACTGAAAACTCAGATGTCAGTACGGTGTGGCAGCACAGGCTTATCAATAATTACTGGTGGTAGGTGTCTGTTGCCGGAAACCGTCTAGGTAGGTACTATCGCATCGCCTATTTCTGTTGCCAAACGGTAATGTGCAAGCATTATTGTATTCCTGTTCGAAAGGCGCTGTAGTTAGTGAAATTACTGATGTAAGGAGACTCAACATCTTATGTCTCAAGGTGACGAGCGCGATGTGGTGTTGTATATATCCTGGCTAATGCCACATTGTTATGGTCGGGCTTATCACTTACTATTAGGTGGACGTAAAACTCATCTATCCGCTTAATTAAAAAAATAATGAAGTACATGTCCTTGAGTCCCACCGTAGTTTATTTTTGTGCCACCAAACAGTACTGTGCAAACATTACTATGTTCCAGTTTCAAGGACGTCGTAGCTAGTAAAAGTAACTGGGGTGAAGAAATTTATCCCTTTTTTAACTGAAAACGTAGAGGTTATTTTGGTGCATTGTATATCATTTTAACTATACATATTGTTATCATTACATGAAATAAATGACGTTGCCCTTTACATTATGATATTAAAAAAAAACAAGTGTCAGTGTGTACATGTGTGTTTTATATAGAAGTAGAATGAGAACCCGCATAAAGTGATTCTTTTAAGATGGCACAGCCAAGTAGACAATTTTTTTTTATCCAATTAAGCGACAAAACAAGCGAGACTTTCACCGGATGATATGATACGCCTCCACATAACAACGTGGCGCTAGTTACGATGATAAACACTGCACCACATCGTTTACTACCTCGTTACCACTGTAATTTCACTAGCTACAGCGCCCTTCAAATCGGAACTCGGTAATGTTTGCACATTACTGTTTGACGGCAGAAATAGGTGTTGTGATGGTACCTACCTAGACCGTATCCAGCAACGGAGACCTATCATCGGAATCATTTCATTACCTTAGGAAGGCGGCTTATATCCAGTAATAATGTCCATCGATTGATGATGATGATGATAAACGTCAACCCTCAATAATGAGGTAAATCAAATATTAGCGATCAACAAATATATATAGTTTAGATAGTCATATAGGTATTGCTTTACTTGTGTAGCTTTGAAATACCTAGATTAATATCGGTGTCTTTAATCATCTGCATTTTTATCTTTTAATAATATAAAAGAAAAGCTTTCTTCACTACACAATAATAATTAAACAAACAATAATTAAATAAATAATTTCGTGAACGTTTAACTTAATGCATGTGATTTGTTTCAGTTTGCATTCATCGTCGTCTTAGCAAGCAAGTTGTGCTTGGCAAATCCAGTGGCAGACCCGGAACCCTTTGGCATCCCCCATCGAACACAGTAATAGAAATTATTTGTTTTTCTGATTATTTAATACAAATGATTTAAAGGATGTTGTAGCTAGTGAAATTACTGGGGTAGCGAGACTTAACATCGTATGTCTCGAGGCGACGAGCGTAATGTGGTGAAGTTTATACCATACTAAATAGCACCACGTTGTTATGAGCAGGCGTATCACCATCAGGTGAACGTCGTGCTCGTCTCATCACTTCGTTGAATAAAAGTAGAAGTATAGCGTAGCTAAGTAAAGCCACTGTTTTGACTTTATATGATATGTTAAAAGTTGACACATCCTGTAAATTTATTTAAGTTTCTTTTAAAATGACCACTTTATAGAAAACTGCTCTAGAGGAATGTTATAGTAATTTTCCCAAGTACAATTTTCTTTAAAAAAAAAAAAAACTTTGTTTCAGTATACGCATACATGTACCCTACGACGTTCACAATATTCACCATCATCACATTAAAAACGTACCCATCATCAAAGAGGTGCCCGTCGTCAGAGAGGTGCCAGTAGTGAGGGAAGTTCCAATAATCAAGCCTGTACCAGTGTTGAACACGGTGCACGTGCCGGTCGTGAACACCGTCGAAGTGGTGAAACCGGTCTTCGTACCGCTTCACGTTAAGGATCATCATTTATGGCGTTAACTAACTTTAAAATAGATCGTAAAGGGCACAAAAATTTGGTCATACCTGTATGAAATAGTCAATAACTATAATATCGGGAACGAGATCACTTAATAAAAATAAAGGTGTTATAAGATCGAGATCTTGCTCCGTAACTTATGAAGTTTCCGGTTGCGTTACATACTTTATATAACGAAGTGCCCATAGCGATTAATTTTATTAAGAATTAAATATTTTGTTAATTTCTATTTTTCGTCCATTTCGTAAATAACGATCCTTAAAATAATTACTATATATCATCATTACTATATATCATAATTACTATATATCATCTAAAATTTAATAATTTAAAAAAATACAATAAAACCTGAATAGAATACGTACCTGAATAATTATAACCCTTAAAATATATATCATGATAAATCTTTATCTATGTTAAACTGTGAAAATATTTTACGGAAATATCTTTATATTAATAGTTTTAAATGAAAAACGTTTTTATAACAATTCTATAAAGTACAGTTTGTTTTTTTTTTTCATTTTCTGTAACTATTCGGTAACAATTCCCTATTAAACCGAATAATTAAAATTTGCTTTATTTACTGAACACATAAATAAGAAAAAAGTTAATTAAACAATTTGCTTAAATGATTTTTTTATCTATGTTATTCACTAAATTTATGATTTAAATAAATATTTAATTTCTTACATACATACGACAGGTAATAATATATAAGGACATCTATATTAAGATGCAGATATGTAATAAGATTATTTTCAATATATGCACGTATAAGAAAATAATAATAATAAGAAAAACTAATAAAACCAGACAAATGATCAAAGTTTATATATGTATCTCAACAATATTTAATTTCTATCTGTATCTATATCTTTTTATATATATATATATATATATATATTTCCTTTGTTCGCTATTCACTTAAAAACTAGTTAACGTATTGCCATGGAAACGACCATTCGACGTGGAATGATCTATAAATGGTAATTAGCTATTTATTTATAAAATTTCATAGATCCTTCATCATTTTATTTCTAATTCACTTTTAAAAACATTTTCAGTTCGTATTATTTATGCAGTTGCTATAGTAACGGCTGCTATAGAAAGTTATTTGCGGTAGCGGTTGCTCTCAAGGAATATTTCAAACAAATTTCAAGTTCAATTTTATACTACGACCAGTGAAGCGGGCGGGGAACAGCTAGTTATAAAAAAGTGGAAGGAAATATTGAGAAGCATCTTATAATAGTTAAATTTAAATCAATCCTATTAATAAGTTTCCGTTGTAGTGAATGTGAAAATATTAAAATACTTTTATCGCTCTCAAAGTAACTAATGTATCGTGATAAAAGCAACTAACGTCTACTAAGAGATCGTTACTTTAAAAGCATTTTATGGTGAGACTATAAAATAAGAAGCAATATAAACTGTACTCATAACTATATCGCCATGTACTCGTAATATATCATTAAGTATTCCATTGGATTAAAACATTTTCAAATGAAAGTAAACTATTTAACTTGTGTTAGATCTCAATCTTCAAATATTTTTTTAAATGGCAATCATCAGAAAATGGTATAAGTAATAATGAGATGTTAATTAGAATGTTTATGCAACACGACATACTTTTATATATAAGATATTGTTGCGAATATAGTTGTCATATATTCACTAGCTTTTCCCCGCCCGCTTTACCTAGACGTAACAGTTCTGCAACTCCATTTGAGGAAGGAATATTGTAAAATACGTTCTTAACCGACTTCAAGATGACAGAAGCAATCATCATCATCAGCCGATACACGTCCACTGCTGGACATAAGCCTCCACCAAAGATCTTCACATCGATGGCATTGTAAGATCCTGGAGTGGCCCCCGCCTACCGGTAAACTTAGTGCTGGGAGGCCTCTCACAAGGTGAACCGACGATCTGGTGATAATCGCGGGAATCCACTGGATGCGAGCAACGCGAGCAGAAGCAATATCTCTACAAAATTTTGCGTAATTACGTCTAATTGTTTCAAAGATCTCGTCAGTCAATATATCTCTGGATATCTCATATATATATATGTATATATATATGTATGTATATGTATATTACGGTCTTTGTTGCTAGAAGCCATACATGTACCACCGTACTGCCTCACCCGCATCGCCTCTTTCTGCCGCTAGACAGTAGCAGGTTAACATTACCTAGTTCCGGTTTAAAGATCTATAAGTAGTGTCTTTGCTAAAATGGTATTAAATCGACGAACACAACGTCATCCTGATATTTCTATCAATCAGCACAATCTAAGTAATTTATTCAAATTTTTATTTCGTACACTTATTTGTGGCGGTAGATTTACAATATAAGAGTGAGTAAATAGCCAGGCGTTGGAATAAACTACAACTGTCTAAAGTTCTTAACATATGACCCTGAATCGAACTATAGACCTCAGTTACAAAAACAAGCATTTAATATAGAATTGACCTATTACCCATATAAATCCTACTTTTAGTTTTTTCGATTCGATGTTTCAATGAAACGAGCAAGACGTACATCAGATGATAAGTAATACGTATAATCATAACAACGTGTCGCTATATAGGATGATATACACAGCACAAAATTATGCACGCCTTGAGACATACAATGTTAAGAGCCTTTACCTCAGTAATTTCACGAATTACAGCGCCCTTTAAACCGGAGCACAGTAATAATTATACGCTACTGTACAGTGGCGGTCTCCTGCAATAGAGGCCCACCAACAGCAAATCCTCATATAGATTTGTTTTAAAAAACAAAAACCTGTGTTCACAATTGTATATTATGTAGGTTATTATAACCACTTCAATATGAAAAAAAAACTTATGAAATTAAAAAAAAAAATACAAATTATTTATAAACGTCACGGAACTAGATGCAATTATTTATTCACTAGGTAATTCGTTACTTGACACGGAGTGTTATATTTAAGTGGTTTCTGCTTGACATGACGTGGTATTACACGCATTTTCATATATACCATGGCATTTAGAGGGATGCTAATGAATTTGATAGTGAGGCGATGTCATTTATCACAGATGTGACGTTTAATTAAACTAAAATGCGCCAACACAGCACAATTAAGAAAATCACGGCGGAAGACCTGAAATGACAATAATGAATTAATTTTAATTTCGGTAATGTAATTAACAATCGACTTATTTAAACATTATAGTAAAATCTTCATAGAGGTCATAAACCTAACTGAACTTAGTTTCAGTGCAATGTCTCAACTATTACGCAGATATTGTCCTTGGAGTCCGTAATCAGATCTTTTAAGAGCTGTTAATATGTAATTGCAATGCGACATTTTCAATATCTAATAGCTGAAAATCACTTAAAAAAATAGGAAGCAATTTCAAAAAAGTTATGGTTCTTGGTTCGTGCTATATTTTAGTAAGTTGTTAAGATAATATACACATCGTAAATCATCAACAAATAGCGTAAAAGCTGGGCCGTCGCGTGCCATTTGTCAGAATTGTACGAGTTTGAGCTTAGCTACGGTAGATGTCATATTCCGTAAAAATATTGTCCGGCTTAAAACGCTCAAATGGCTCTTCGTTTTCTTTTGCTATTTATAAATGAAAACAAAATCATTCACAGTGTAAAAGGAGTAAAAAAATAGTAAATATAAATAACCTGGTCACCGTTATAAATTATTAATTATTTACAGGCACAATGTCATCATTAATTATTATAAATAAAATAGTTCCTTCCCTATTGTTACGCTTATTAAATTTTACTAATTATACAATATTTTAAAAATATATCTAGATAATTGACTACTGTCTACATTATTATTAAAACTGTATGTAGGTGGAGAATAATCATTATTACGATAAAAACATTAATTTATTATTTTCTACAATGGGGTCTAAAAATTTCTAGAATTCTGAAATTTTATACAACGAAAATAAAACATCCGAATACAAAAGCAGTATTTCGATATTCACATTATCCCATTTATATATACATATAAAACAATTTCGCAGCATACCATGTAGTAATTAATCCAAAAAACAAAATGGCGTAGCGCGCGGGAAGGTGCAGCGCAATTGGCGGGAAACTTGGCTGCATGTAATGTTGGGTGCATTGTTTGCTCCCGTTATTACAATTTGCTGCGAACAACCATCGACTATCTGCGCGGCTATTGTTCCGCTGTCAAACTTGACAGCCATTTTCTTTGTAGTCTATGGTCGATTTTAAATGCGCATCGTATTACGTAAGTTAAAGTACTTAACGCATTATATAAATGATGTTTTATGTCTATTATTGAATATTATTTAATTTTATTTTTTTTATCGAAGATGCGACGAGTTGAGCAAGACGTTCACCTAATGGTAAGTGATATGCCCGCCAACAATAACAATGTAGCGCTAGTAAGAATGATATGAACATAATAATTTTAGTACATTAATATTTCGCGGTATAAATGGGAGCCGATATAGTATAGTTTTATCGACGATATTCAACTCATTATTAGTTTCGATTTAGTGAATAGGAAATATCAAAAATATCTTATTCGTATAAATCTTTCAATTATTTGAGAAAATGAGTAGGATAAATCTCAAACACTATGATAAAAAGTATAGTTATAAAGCGAATAGTTTATTCTGATTCTGACAGAAATTCTGACAGAAAAATTCATAACGCAATTACAAAGCGCAAAGACCATTATATTTATTTAAACTATCGCGATAATTTGACTTTCATTTCCGGTATTTATACGCTCCTGAGCTTATATGGCATTTGGCATTGTAAAAACAATGTAAGTTTTAAATAAAACGGTATTTTAAAAAGTTTCTTTCTTTCTTTCTTTTAATAAAGTAAACTTGTCGTTGTGTTTCGGTTATCGATAGATATGTAGTATTATTGTCCGATGTGCAAACACATTGCTTATGTAGGTTACGCTTAATGTGCTTACATGAATAGATCGGGCTAAATAAGCATCATTACTCAGTGCTTAACACGAAGTTATAGCGTCATGGTAATAAAGTGATCCTGTTAATTAACAACCGGGGCTTTGACTGTCGACTGATGGAGTTGCACTCCGGAACATACTCTTGGATTAATGTTTCTAAAATATTAACATTATTAAATAGTTCGTCCAGATACCGATGATGAATAATTATGATACAGAGAAACTTCACCCCTGCGGTTGTAAACCTTTGTTCCCTTCTTGAATAAATAACATTATGCTTTTACTAAATGTATCATTCACAGATTGTCTAGCTATTATTAATCGGGTCACGATCACTAAATAGTACATTACTGTATATTGCATACATAATAAATATTAATTAACTCCAGCTATACTTCCTGTATTGGGTAAAGGATACGGAAATAGATCATATCGATTAATACCCAAATGTACTAGTACTAAAAGGTAGTTAAAAATGGATTTTGGACTTATCCAATACAGAAACGAAGTGTATATTTTTGATAAAGATACGTACCATGTATAACTGTAATTATATGATAAATGTGATTTCTCCTGATTAATGAGACAAATCAAACAAAAGTTTTAAACTCAAAACTGTAAAAATAATATGATAATATTGTTGTTTGCCAGCATCGATATTTTTTTTTTGCTCTATGTCACAACATAAATTTAATGTGTCAATATTCAAACACTGCACATACCTATTATTGTTATACCTTAGTTTCATAGACTTATTTATTAGATTTATTTCCCTAAGGGGTAGGCGTAGCGGCAGTTCGTAAGAAAAAATGTCATTATTAATGAAGTGAAATCACGCGATATAAATATGGTACAGTAGAATTATGGAAAGTTACTACTTTAAAGAAATTGTTATAATATTCTATATTATTTTATTTTTTTTGGTATACTAATGCAAAATATAAGAATTGATAAAGGGTGTTTAACATAGAATTATTTCGCTAATATAGTAATCGTAATGTCTTGACAAAAGTTAAATGATTTCGAGTTAATTTGCTTTTGTAATAAATAAAACATCAATATATTTTAAAATGTAAAAATTTTTCTGCTTTCCGTTATAGATACAAATAAGCTTTAAGAACGAGGATGACAAGAAACTTTTCTGTAAAATACATTCTTCTTGTTCTCTCTGAATACTAAGCTATTATGTTAAACACCGTCCCATGAGTGGGAACATAAATTTTATCCGCACTCACATACTCTGTACTATTATTAAACAATACCTTTACCCAACGCTTTGACCTCAGTTCAATTATAGATTGTAACATTTTCTCAACTTCTGTACTGAATAGGAGCGATGCCACACCCGACCAAAAGATACGATTATTTCATGCATAGATTCTCAATCCCACCGTCGTTTGCTACAAAATATTAAAAGAGTAATTTCAAAAGTCACATTTTATAGAAATTTATTTCGATTGTAATATCAAAATGTCGGTAAGGATTAAATATGATTTCTTTACGGATTTGCTACTGAAATAAATTTTTACCGTTGGCAAGTGAATATTAAAAGAATATCCAAATTAAGAGGTTGTCGTAACTCTTCCGCTACTTTGTTAGCTAGACTATCCGCTGCTATGACTGGCACGACAATGGCAGATTTTTTGTTAGTCTAAGAAACGATGAATAAGATGGTAAATCTCGATACCCTACTAATTTCACCAGTTACAGCGCGTTTTAAACCGGAACTCAGTAATGTTTGCACACTACTGTTTGACGTCATAAATAGGAGCTGCGGTGATAGGTACGAGACGATCTCCGGCAATACAGACCTACAACAATTCTTTTAAGACAAGATATTAAGGAGCAGAAATTTTCTAGGATACAAAATGTTGTCATGCAAAATGGAAAGTACAAGGTTACTGTGAAAACACAGCAGTAAATAAATAACTTGTAAAACATAACTGATACTTAACAAGTGATTTTTCTATCTTCACTGAGAGACTGGTAGTCAATTATTGCCTCAGTTCAGGAAACGAAATGGAAATAGTCCATTTTTATAGAACAATTGAGATATTACCACGAGACGTAGATCTACTGCAGATTCGTTTCAAAACTTGAAAATATTTATTTAAAACTGTTTATTAAAACAACCTCTGTCAATGACTACAGCGGCAGCTTCGGGTCAATGGTCGTCATTCACTAAAGGCGATAGTGTGACACAGATTGATAAAAGATCGCGAGCTCTAGTTTCGACCTGAGATGAGGCCTATTAAGAGGGCACAGAGGTCGGAACAACAAAACTATTGGAAAGCTTTCTCGTAGTTCCGACTAAAGGTAATGAGAGTAGCCTTATAAAAATGTTTGACCAGTGGTTTACCAAAAAAGAAAGCCTTAACATCGCATCGTATACATAAAGTAACGATGTGATTTATATTGCTTTTATCTTCATTACTTCTATATAAATTTAATAATTTTAATTCACATAAGTTCTCTTTTGGAGGAAGCCGGTCAAATCATCACTATAAATAGTGATCAGCAAAGCAAGAATACACTGGACAATCTTGGTGTTGTCGGTTCAGTCTTGGTCTGAGTTTTGCATATTAAGTCTTATAATATACCAATTTTTTTTTCAGAAGATAACTATATGTTTAAGTTATGATACATAATTCAACTGATAATCTCAATGGAATTTTATTTCTTCGATTAGTCATGCACATGTGGTTTTGGTCTTGCATAAATGGTCTGTCTGTCTTAGTTATGGTCTTGTTCCTGTACAATTGGTCCAATGACTAATTTTATTCATCATTAAGGCCATCATGGCAAGTCTAAAAGGTATCGTTTGTAAACACATCTTCAAACATTCTTAATGCATTACGACACCTCGGCTACAATATTTATAACATAATAACATAATTAAAACTTAACATAAACACAAACTAATGAGTTGTCATAACGCAACGCCATATTCAAAGCTTGTTTAACAGCGACGATGGAATAAACTTTACCTGCCGGGAGTTTAATACATCAACAAAGTAATTTAATATAGCAAACATAATGGAAAGAGCTGCGAATATTCGCATTCAAAACCTTCCCAACGGGACCAGCGCTATTTATGCTTATTATTGCCCACTCCGCCCATTTGTTTAACTCATCAAGGAAAAGATCAATTAGAGAGATTAGTTATCTCCTTTAAAGATTACGTCATTGTTAGCAAACGAGCGAGGGTGAAGGCAAGGTGGTGGTGGCGAGCGAGGGGGTGGGAAGCAAAGTGACGAAAACGCACAATATCTCTTTCATTCCCCGGTCGTACCCCGCGGCCGTGGGGTGGAAAGTTTTATGGACATTTTACTTACATTCTGTAGATCTGCTCTTGTCTGTCGCATTTCAAATTTGAACCGCGGAGCTTTTTGATTAAGACAAAATTTACTTTCCCTTTTCATATAATTTAAAACAGAATTCGCAAACATTACGAAATAAATAAACTTATTATGATTGTTTTGCACCAAAAAATTTTTAAACTTCATTTTTTTAACATGATACTTCATGAAAATAATATTTTTTTAATTTAACTAAGCAACGAGACGCGCGAGACGTTCACCTGACGGTAAATAATATATTTATCCGTAACAACGTGGCGCTAGTTAGGATGATATACACGGCACCACATTCTGCTCGTCACCTTGAGACGTGTTAAATTTCATTACCACTGTAATCTACTAAATCTTTAGGTACAATGCAATTCGAATCTGAATACTATAATGTTCGCACACAACTGTTTACCGGTAAAAATTAGAGCTGCGATGGTACGTAACTAGACAGTCTCCGGGAAGAGATCTAACACCAGCAAAAATCTTCTTATATACCCACAATAAATTGAAATGATTCACCTACCGTTTATTCCTACCAAGAGTTAAAATTGAATTTATAAAACATATGTATCGTATGAAATACCATCTGCTTAAATACAGTCAGTAAAATAATTGCATTAAAAGCCTAAACGATCAGACATAGCAATACGGCTTCTAGATTATTGCGGTATTAGTGCTATTGTGAATGTGGACTAAATTATAGGCACTTTTTAAAGTCCGCACTATTTACTTATGTTAATTAGGATATATATATATATATTATCATAAGATTAAAAACAAATAATTTTCCAACGATGTGCTGTATTAACTTTTTATAACGTCACATTACAGGAACAAATAAAGGAAGGTCATAGAAGGAAAAGGAGTTTCAGCGGAATATGACCTGGACGTTGTCTTCTTCCATTGCTTTATTTTTTTCGACTATAACTTAACACTTGACCTCATATAGAGATTTTAACCGAACACGCGTGCTTGTCTGGAAGACTCTCGCTTCTCATACAGCAGATGAAACTTAGCTGGACTTACAATATTTGTGTAGTGATATCGGTGTCACAGGCTCAACCAGATATAGCCCTAGAAACTAATAAAGAACCTTTATGATACAAGTAAGCATAGCAGCCTCAGCGGTACGAAAGTAGTTGAAGATTGACTGCGCTATAGAGATAAATTTTAAAGCAATTTGATAAATTTTAAAGCTGTCTCGAAAAAATATTGGGCTCCCGCGAAGTGATTACTTTATAACAGAATCCTTGGATATTTTTCTCTTTTAAATTATTTTTGCGATAGTATCTACTGGAGAAATTATACCGCCCCGGTAATGGGCTCGCACGGTCTACGCCACGATAGCCTCCACCTAGGTCCCGACGTGAAATAAATCTAATTATTTATCGCTTCTTGTCATTGTTACATTTAACGGCTACTTTCTAGAATTTTCGAGTATATATGTTTTACTATTAAACTTTAATAGAGTTCTCCTAGTGTAAATTTATCGCAATGTATTATAGCTACATTAACAGTTGGAAAAATCCGTAGACAATTATGCTTCTTCGTTGTGTTTGCACACCATTTATTGTAAATGGTCATTAAAATATGGTAAGGCTATTCATTAAAAATTTTGGTAAATATTTACAATAGAAAAAGCATTTGTCTGTTACAGATGATAATATTTTAAATCCAAACTAATATTCTCCTTTTAACTTGATTTAAAAGGAGAATATTAGTTGTTATAATTACCACGTACTTACGGTGGAGGAAAACATCGTGAGGAAACCCGCACACTGAAATTATCTTTGTGTGTGAGTGGTGGGCCCCAATAAAATGGCAACAGGCTCGCTCCCTGTTACATGGGACCTAATCTGACCACATCTGGCGAATAGTAGGTGTTCATTCGCCTCTGCCTACTCCTACTGAGAAAAATAGCATGATAAAAAAAATATATTAGTTTTTTTAACTTAAAAGGGGGTTTTTAATTATGAGGTCCCTTACACCCTTGCCTACATTGAGGATGACCAATGAGAGGGGTTTTAGTTGCTAGATCTTGCACAAACCATTCTGACCAAAACCAGTGTATCTTTTAAAGTTTTCAGAGCGACATTTTATTTTGACGGAAGTTTTATTTCCAAGTGTGTGAATTAGTTAGTTAATTTATAAGAACACGTGGGATCGGGTTCATATTGCGTGATTCTCGATTTAACCCTAGAACTGAAATAACCTAAACAGCTCACTTTGTATTTCCGGTGCCGGGATTCGGCGCTTTCTCTAGCAACGGGAGAGTCAGAGCCATAATCCATCACGCTGTCCCAACGCTGGTTGGCGGATGTCGCATGTCCTCGTATGTTGTTGTTTTTAGAACATGTCGGTTTCCTTATAATGTTATCCTTAATAATGTTTTCCTTCACAGGAAGCTTATGTTTTGTATGTATCGATCATGTGCATCTCCGTGTGGCATAGCGCGATGTTCACCGCACATAATTATAAAACTTAGCATCTCATCTTGTTTTTTTTGTTACTTATTACAACTTTGACGTTTGACAGTAACGTATTATTTATCTTTTTCCATGACAGCAATTTGTACGGTAGAAAAGTTCTTCTTCTTAATGGCTCCTCTTAAAAGACTTGTAAGACTAGCTACGTATCACCGCAGCTCCTATTTCTGCAGTTAGCAACATATACATGTACCCTGTTCTGTAAACGTTTTTGTATTTTTAAATAAACAATTAAAATTAATTCTCTGGTTTTAAGGGTGTTGTAGTTAATAAAATTACTGAATTATGGTGACTTAATTATGTTTCAGTGCGACGAGCACAATGTGGTGCTGTGTATATATCATCCTAACTAGCGCAACGTTTTTATTGGCAGGCGCACTTACCATCAAATAAACTGCTGGCTCGTCTCGTCGTTGAATAAAATAAAATGCTCTAATAATTGTACGAAATTTGCTTTTTATTCTACAAAAAGATAGGAAGTAATTCTGTGAGTTTTTTTTTTATATTATTAAGTTTCAGCGGAACGTTGTTAATTAGTGCCCTCGACATTTTTATCCGTTACACTCTGTCGAATTACCGTCGACTTAAACCAATAAATTTCATAAAAAAAATTTAACTGGTCGCAACGACGGCGAGTTTACCAGCATTTTAATTAATGCAGTGCTGAAAAAACAATTTTTAGGAAGGAAGAAGAATACAGACACAGGAACACGTGTTTTTAATATTTTGTTCATATGATTCGTGATGACTCCTCAATGAATCTTTGGATATCTCTTGTTATCCAGAAGAGTCATCACGAAATCTCCGAAACTATTAGACGTAAACACTCAAAATTGGGTAGAGATATTGGTTCTGCCATTTAGGGGTCAGCTAAGAATGGATACTACAAAATTCTTTCCCCTAAGGGGGTTGCGGAGGCGTGTTACGGCCAGTAAAATGGACGGGGAATAGTTTGTACACATATGTGTATGTGTATTTATATGTTATTAATTTATTTATGGAACAGCTAGTATATATATACGTGTATGTATTTATATATTATTTATTTACCTATCTATATTAGTACGGTTGTCTATGTAAAACACATGGTCAATTTTTGACTAAATTATAAATTCTACCTCATCTACTACTGTGTATCCTCACGTCCAGGACTGACTGGAGGAGGATGCCTGGTATTAAGTCCGCCTATCCTTACTTAATTTAGAGTGTTGCAATAAAGATTCTAAATTAAAAATTAAATAAATGCTATGTCATATTTAATTCTAATAAACAATTTACTTTTCAAAAATTGAAAATCTATTAGCAGTATTTAAAAAAAATATTAAAATGTTACCAAAATAGCTTAAACCAGTGATTTCCAAAATTGGTCCTGCAGCGATTCAGGAGGCGGTGATTACTACAGATACTAACAATAGGTTGACTGTGATAGCATAAAGAAGAGAAGATTTTGAAAGAATTATTAATGTATATCCCTTATAAAGCGTAACTTTTTCCTTTCAAAAACATATTGCACATTTCTCATTTACTCTCTCTACTATATTTTACGACAAAGCTAAAAACAATAATATGTATATTTCCGATTAATTGCTATTAAAATGTAAGGGGCGCTAAGAAATATTTTTCCAGAAAGATAACACAGAACAAAAAAAGTTTGAGAACCATTGGGTTAGAGTAAAGAACGAATACAAAAGTAACCACATAAATGATCATAGAAAAAAAAAAGAATATTTTCATTAAATCGGATGAATCTTAAATGTCTTTACTAAATTGATAAGGGCCAATAGTTCTCATGCGATAGAACGTAGACGAACATTTTACGACTGATGGTATACCATCAAGCGAAATGGTTCGCCT
Organism: Ornithoptera priamus; assembly: GCA_029034505.1. Lineage (NCBI taxonomy): Eukaryota > Metazoa > Arthropoda > Insecta > Lepidoptera > Papilionidae > Ornithoptera > Ornithoptera priamus. Next base: position 4,153,473 of record JARDWD010000827.1, read on the forward strand.
TTTCACAGTTTCATGATTAATAACATGCAGTCTAGACCCCTTTTTAACTCACGCTTGAAGATTTACCGTTAGCCGATTGAGGACAATGGACATAAATTATTATAGTGATAACTACTAATGATGCTGTGGTTAAATAAAAACTCAATTAATAGATATAATAACATCAACTTATAACTGTGATTAATGACCATAGTTAGAATATATTTAAAACATTAATTTCAAAAGACTATTAGTAGAAACTGTGACGTAAACAATAGATATCAAAAAGAATGTAATATAAATAATAAAACAAAAAGTATAAGCCAAAGAGAAGAACTAAAAGTAAGATAGAATAAGAACTGTACTAGCATTAAGAAATTGTAAACTGATATTTGAATATAAAGATAGTGTGGGTTGTCCTTATTTATGAGAGAGGGATGGAAAAAACAAATAGCGTGGAGAATGAGCAAAGAGAGAGAACTGAAGTGTGTAAAAGGAACGGTATAAAAGAAAAGAGGAAAGAAATAAGAGTATGAGGAATTAGGCATAGAATGCGGAGGTAATTAACTTAGAAATAAAATGATGAAAATTATGGCCCCGCTCTCACACAACTGGGGGGAACGCTGTAAAAAAGGACCTTAGTATGGCTAGATAAACTGAGATCGCAGGTTCATAACTCCCATTCGACTAATGCCAAATCTGAACTACGAAATCGTCAAAATGAAGTATCTTGCAATCATTCATTCATTAACATAGCTGTTCCCCACCCGCCTTGCTGGCCGTTAAACCCCTATAAATTTCTTTTAAAGCATATATATCATATACATACAGCAGTGGTCACATAACTAGAAACACTTGTTATGAATAAAGAATGTATAACATCAATATACAAATGTTCGTAAAAAATATACACATTCAATAATTAAGAATCATGCAATAATATAGACACTCAAATAAAAAACACATTAAATGCATAAAATATAAAACATATCTTACTTTTAATTACAAAATGAGTTCTACACTTGTGGGAGTTTATTTTCTGGGCAACTTAATGCAATTCATCATTATAAAACACATGGAACTGTTGAAAATGTTCTTAGAAAGGCTCGAAAGAAAAACCTCTCTCAGAGAAGATACGCTAATCGTTCGTGTTGAAAAAAAAGACCCAAGTAAAAGTTCCAACCAGATTAATAATGAAGTTTTTTCGCCTGATGACCCGAGAATCATCTCGTCAAGACTGATACGCCGAAGATTAGTAGAAGCTAAATTGTTTAGGAGAATCTCTCGAAAGGTACCACTTCTTACCACGCAACACCGAGAGGAGCGATTATTATTCGCTAAAAAATATATTAATTGGACGTTTTTTTATTTTAATTACATAATTTACCATATTCATTTATGTTTCATCTGAAAATAACACTTTTTTCCATTCTCGTACCATCCAATTAACATATTATGATCTATATGTAAATTAATAATTATTTGCCTAGTTGACGCGACACAACTTTTATTTTTGCCCATTTTGAACAAAATAAAATTCATATCAAATTTTGAATTGCCGCCAAAATAATAGAAAGAGCCAAGAAAGAAATGTTATTCTCCAATTTCAAAAAAAGAATGAGCTATGAATGCTTTTTTAAAAAGTTTCAAATTAGGCGCCCAGAACAGAAAATAAACTCCCACAAGTGTACAACTCATTTTGTAATTATAAGCAAGATATGTTTTATATTTTATGCATTTAATGAGTTTTTTATTTGAGTGTCTATATTATTGCGTGATTATTAATTATTGAATGTGTATATTTTTTACGAACATTTGTATATTGAAGTTATACTTTCTTTATTCATAACAAGTGTTTCTAATTATGTGACCACCGCTGTATATATCATCAGTCAATAGGCGGCCACTGCTGGACATAAGCTTCCACCGAAGATCTCCACCTCGAAATGTCATGCGCTGCCCGCTTCCAACGTCTTTTCTCGACCTTCGTTTGTAGATGTTCAGGTGTTGCGATTTGGGCCATTTTCCACCACGCTGGCCCAATACGGGTTGATGGGAGCCAAAGCGTCGTTTCTTGATAAGCAGGATGCACCACGAGCATGTGAAGTTTGCTTGAGTCTCATCAGTTGTTATGCGGTAACCTTTACATATATATTTTTTCGTATCGATTTTTGATGTCAAAGTGTTGATGTCGTGTGTACATATCCATTTCCTCAATCCAAAAACATTGGAAACCTATAAAAAAATTCCTTGATTGTTAAGTAATTGTACAATCTTACCTTAAGTTATTATTTTAAGCACTCGATTAACATTGTGATATATATTTTTGAACTAAAAACTATTCATAGACATCAGAATACTATAGGAATAAGAAGTCTTGATTACAATTAAAAAAAGAATCGCGTGAAATTGAGAACCAACTTGTTATCGTCAGTTAAAAATATGATGCCAATATCTGTCTTAATGTTCATAATGTGTCGGTGCCAAGATGGTTTTTGGTTATGAGCTCTCATATAAGTACCCATTTTGTGATATATTCTACTGTTAGATATGAACATGATATATTTCAAATAGAAAACAAATTGTTGTAATTAACTTTGCTTTAATCAATTTTTTCTCTGGAAATATTTAAACCTAAACAAGTAAGTGAAAAAAGTTTCCGTCTTTTCCTCTAAGAACGTTTAAATCCAGAAACCATTGAAACTGAACAGTGTGACTGAGGGGCTGAAAGTTGCGGTGTAGTTCCGCTCCCTAATGAGGCGTTTCCGCTGCGACAACGCAGCGCTTACGCCCCGATCGCAGTTTTATTGTTGTTTCTTTATTATTTTTATTCACACTCTGCTCCAGCGACGCGAATAACTTTTGACGTGAACAACATAATGAACATTTGAATTTTGTGTATAAAGTTTAATCACTGTTATTTACTGTGCATTTCTAAAAATGTTTGTACCGGATGTTGACAAATAGTCAAGGCATGCGCTCACCTAACGGGATTTAATCACCGCCAGCAATTAATAGAAAATATGCTCACATTAATTATCTATGCTAGTTATCATCAGCCGATAACGTCCAATGCTGGACTTAGGCCTCCTCCAAAGATCTCCATAACGATCGGCCCCGCGTTAAACGCATCCTGGGGGTTCCCGCGATTCTCAACAGGCCAACACTCCGTGTACCTGTACGCGGGGCGCCATTCGAGGACCTTACTGCCCCATCGGCCGTTGTTCCTTCGAGCAATGTGCCCTGTCCACTGTTACTTAAGTCTAGCAATCTTTTGGGCTATCGGTAACCTTAGTTCTTCTGCGGACCTCCACATCTCTGATTCGATCGCGCAGGGAAACTCCGAGCATAGTACAGGGGTCTAAGAGTACCCGCACAACAACTCACAGGATCGAAGCTAACCTCACACTGCTCATAGATGCACTCTGCTAATCAACAAACGAGGCGCTGACTCCTACCAAACTAAATTGGGCGAATGGCACAAATCCCCTCATATAAAGTATAGCAGTGGACATCTATCGGCTATTGACGACAATGATGATGACAGTACAACGAGCTTTTAAATTAAAAAACTTCTCTGGACAAAAATAATTGTTATTGTTATAAGTATCTTCCGCTATAATCTTTTTCAAATAAAATACTAAAGAATACTCATTATAGCATCGAAATACCCAGGCATACTATTAAATACACCAACTAATTTATTCTTTAATTAATAAATAAAATCTAATTGCTATATATATACTTACTAGCTGTTCCCAGCCAGCTTTGCTGGCCGTAATATAAAATTAGATCGCGAGTGACTTTCTGTAGCAATCGTTACTATAGCAACCGCATAAATAATACGAAATGATAATGTTTGTAAAAGTTAATTAGAAATAAAATAACGAAGGATCCAAAAAATTAAAAAAATAAATAGCCTATAACCATTTACTAATTTTCACGTGATTGGTGAACAAACAAAATTAATTTTTATTATATATACATAGATTTTGCCAAGATACTTTTAGACAAGACATTTTTGCAACTTATATAAATTTTAAGTTAAAATGTATTGTTTTTTTTTTACTTGATTTACTATTCAGAACTTTTGCGAATTAGCATCCTTGAGTAAGATATAAATAAATTATTTGACGCCATCTAAAGTAGTTTTGAAGCGGACTCTTTCTTTTGTGTCTGGAATGAAAGTGCATAGCTGTTATGAATTCGTTAAATACCATCGCACTCTTGAACACTGTGGAGCGGAGCAATGAAACATGAATGAACAGATTACTAAAATACCATCACATTTCTGAACGCATTTCAATATACACACGTGTATTTCTCTTTCCGCTCAAGTCACAAATGCAAAGTTACCATTCGACATGCTCAAGCGAAAATTCAATTCGCTTCGTGAATTTTTGACGGCGACGCTTTCAGACTGAAGAAAATAGCTAGCTTTAAGTTTCCGCTTAGCGCGCCAAGTTCGCGTGACTGACGGCGGCAAGTGGAGGAACTAAAGTGTTAATAAGTTAATAATACTAATTAGCGGCGAATTGTCGAACAGAATTTTGAGCAATAAGGTGTAATTAACTAGAAACAGATCGGGACGATTTAATCTCGGTTAACATTGTTCTGCGCTTATATACCGTAAACTAGGCTTCGTGTTTAAGTTGTGTTTACTTCGAAGTCAGTTGTAATACATATAATTACAAGCAGAACAATAATTCTCCAGTTTCGATTGTTTTTAATGGATTCTTTTGTATATTTAGTTAAGTAACAGTGTTTAGAAGAGGAGAGGAGAGAATTTCATATAGAACTTAAATAGTTTTTCATTCGTTCATACTAATATAATTTACCACCGTCCGTGTTTCCGTTAAATTGTATTTGATGATGTATGTGATATCATATATATAATATAGAAATAATATATCATATATAATAAAGAAAAATTTTAAAACAAATGCTCTGTAGAAATCCTAAAACTATTAGTCTGATTTCGATACGGTTTGGTTTGAAAACTTATTGCTCAAAATAAAATTTGAAACACTTTGACTCGAAACGCCGGGGAAATGAATTGACCAAAACAGAATTTATACGAAAAAGTTACTGAAGCCTTTCTGAAGTGGTTTTCATTCCACAAAAGCTTATGACTTATATTAAAAACGGCTATACGTTTGATTTCAAAACAGTCGATGAAAACCCGAACGGAATATTTTTTTTTGGATTAATATGATTGCACGTTCTTTTGATTTAAATAAAACTAACACCGCTGCTACATGTTTCTGTCTTCATAATTATACACTACATTATATTTTATATATTTATTTATTATTTATATGTGTTTTTAGTAAACCTGCCGTCAAAATTTATCTCATAAGGTTGACTGACGGAGACTGCCGCTCTGGATCGTTTACGTCAAAGAAGTAAATAACACAAAGCAAAATAATAACATTTTAAAGTTATTAATAAAAGGTGTACAAAACAAAGACAATTGCTATCAAAAAGGAACATATATTAATAGAAAATGTATGTTTACTATGACGAGGTGCGCATTGCTGGCTATGTTCTGTCCTAAGAGAATTCTACAAATAGAATATTATTACATAGATAAAAGCATTGGCACTTTAATGGTTCGAAATAGATTAATAATTAATTAACTACCATTGTTGGCGTGAAGTTAAGCAACGGGTTAACGAGCGAAAGACGGCATCGTCAGCCCTCAAGGGAGACGGAACCTCGAGGGATCGCCAGCTTTAGTATTGACGTTTTGCTGACACAGCGAGCGCAGTAGACGCCATGTTTGTCTGCAGCCTGAATATGAATAGATTATGCAAAATACCTAAATTATTTACAATATATATTTGATGTGATATCTCAATATAATGTACCTCCAAGTGGCTGTACGATTTCTATAGTGGTGTGAATAGAATTTTCTAATTCTAGGTAAAAAGCAAAAAAAGTGTGGCGATGGTTTACTGGTCTCTGTTGACGGAGAGCGTTTAAATAGATACCACCGTAACTCCTATTTCTGCCACCAAACAGTAGTGTGCGACCATTACTGTGTTTCGCATTGAAGAGAGTTGTAGCTAGTGAATTTGCTGGGGTAAAGACTTAATATCTTATGTCTCCAGGCGACGAGCGTAATATGGTAAAGTGTATACCATCCTAACTACCCCCTGGGTGCGCTTAATTGAATAAAAAAAGTTAAACTATAATGTACATTATTTCAATGAAAAAAGAATTATTAAGTTTGTATCACTCTGTAAAAAGTAACGTTCGATCATATATATATGAAGAATAAACAATCGTCGAATGGAAATGGACTCCTTGTGTTGGTTACAAGTGTTTTAATTAATTTGAGATAATTATGACTATCGAGTGAACATACCGCTCGTCTCGTCGTTGGATAAAATAAAATGCTGTCTGTGTCAATAAAACACTGTGTGTATAAAAAAAAACATATTTTTCAGTACACATTCAAGCACATTTAATTCATATTTAAACTGAATGTGATAAGACAGATATATCGTGAAGTTATGAAAAGCAATATAAAGTGTAGTTCATACGCAGACAAAATTTTATCTTTTACTGAAACTAAAATTGTATAGGTTATTAGAATATTTGATTAGATAATTACTTTCTAAATTATGTTAAATATCCTTATAATGTTTGTTATTTATCTATATATATTTAAGAGATTACCACCTATAAAGTGTCTCAATGCGATATATCTGGAACCTTAAAACCCGAAATACAGGAAATATTCCTAGTTTGGGAATCGCGAACCATGACAGCTCTGTATATAGCTGCTATAACTTTTATAAAGGAAAATAAATAAATAAAAATAAGGCTTAAAGAGATGATATTTTGTAGGAATATTCTTTTTACCGAATGCAGGTCAGCTAAGAATTGCAGGGATGTTATGGCCAGCAAATCAATCGAGGAACAGCTAATTATAAAATTATTTTATATGCAGTTTTAAATAACAGTTATGCTTCAGTGATGATCGATCACCTTGATATAGTATTCCACTTACGAAGGTATTTCAATGTTGCTCATATTACACAGTCATAACTTGATTAATATTGGATCGGTTTTTAAAATTTCAGTTTTATTGGTAAACTAGATCGAATAAACAACTTTAAAATTTTACAACTTGTGAGTAAAAAGTTCTCGTTTAAGCGAGATAATTATCCAAAACTTTATTTACTAAATGAGCAGTAGGGTTTGAAAAAATTTTAACTCTTTTGACAAGAAGGCTAACGATTTCCATTATAATCCAAGTCTTTGGGTCGTTTCCGGAACCGCAAAGGGTTAGTTTTAAATGGTGTTAGGGTTTTTTTTAAATCGTATAACAAAATTAATAAATAAATTATCGAATATTTTCCTTATGGCACTAGGTACCTTTTACTATCAAGACAAAGATAACACGATTATAACTTAAGTAGTCTCTTGGTTTACACTCACGAACACTTAAGTCAATTTACTTAACTAACAAACAAGCGACTTTACCGTACAGTGGGAAGTTATAATTCGTAAATAACTAAGTGTGATTTTAGTTTTAGGTAAATTTATGTTTAATCGGACTTTTCCTTCAAATAGATTTTTTATACATCGCCTTTGTGACTTACAGGCACCGAATAATCATTTAAGGTATTTATATTTCTTATTCCTAAGTTTTTATTATGAAGACCCACTCTCGTATATTCCTCAAAGCTCTTTGTAGTGTGATCATATAAAATAATACGTTTAAAAGAGAGAAAAAATTTGAATTACCTTGTACCTTTAGTACGAAACAAGATGAATACATAAAGATAAAGTTAGAAATAAACTTTTTCGTGTGATCTTCGCAAAAGGTTTCCATCTTTTAAATTGATAAATACTTTGAGTTCTATTAAGCATATTGATCCTTAATAGAAATCAAAGTATCCTTCTCTAAATTTTGATAGACATTACTTCCTCATGTTAATTTAAACACTTTTAACCAACACATGGAGTCGATTTCCATTTCACGCTTATTTTTCTTGTTTCTTCTTCATGTATGATCGACCGTAATTTTTTACAGAGTGATAAAAACTTAATGATTCTTCTTCCATTAAAATAACATAGTTTGAAGTTTACTTTTCTTTTATTCATTTAAGCGACCAGACAAGTGGGATCCTCATCTGATGGTAAGCGATACGCCCGACTATAAAAACGCGGCGCTAGTTAGGATGGAATACAATTCATCACACTACACTCATCGCCTTGCGACATAAGATGTTAAATCTCCAGTCCTATCACTAGCTGCAATTCTCTTCAACCCGGAATACAGTAATGTTTGTACACTACTGTTTGTAAGCAGAAATAGGAACTGCGGTGGTTTCTAGCTATATAGTCCGGAAACCGAGATCACCAATGAAAACCCTTCAAGAAAAAGTAAAAGTAAAATAGGAAAGATTAATTTTGCTCTATTTTATAACTGCAATAGAAACGTTGTCAGTACTTTTTTAGGTTCTATTTTGTTTTAAGTTCAGGTATCATTCTTTTTGACTTGTAGTCTCTAGCTATTTAAAACAGGACTATATGTAAGCCCTGCCTGTCGTAGAAAGCAACTAAATTAGTTTTCGGATTCGTGGACTTCTAGCGTAAGGGCCGTCGTTGTACACTGTCTCAACCCGGGACGAATGACGAGTAGGAAGTAGTCTAGTGCTTGTCGCACCAAAGCGAGAGAGTGCCGAAGAGGGATGCAGCCCTTCCTGGGACACGGTTTAGTCGTAGTGGCGGGAGGGTAGGCATCGGCGATAAGTTTCATACGAGATCCCGAGGCATCCCGCAACGCACTGAGATTGACCACCGAGACGGTTTTATTGGGTAAAAATTCCAAATAACCTTGTCTTCCAACCAGTTGCAGGGTATCTGTTTAGAAGATTTCCCCACGATATTAATATAAACAAAGTTATCATTATATACATTAAAGTATATGAAACGGACAGCAATATTTATCGAGTCGACAGAAAATCGTTCACCGAAACAAATGGCCGATAACTACGAATACTCGTTGCATTGTTTTTTTTTTACAATTTAAAGAATATTAAGGATTTCGATTACAAAAAATACTCCAGGTTTTTCTTCACATAAAAAGTCAACAAGAAACAGAATAAAATAATTTTATAAGTTTGCTTTGTTGACTTCGTAATTCGGTTGTTACATATTGAAAAACATAAAAGCATAATAATGGAAATGTTTGTCGACGGTCTACATTATATCTAAACTTACTTTGAAAGTCTAAGTCTTCCTCCATTTACCTGTGTTGCTCTTGGATAAGTTTAAATGTCTTAAAATTTCATTATAGTTATATTTTTAATTGATGAAAACGAATACTTTATGTAAGCCGCCATTACGATTAAATAGCTCACTGGGTAGGGCGGTAATCGTGGGAGGGTAGAAAGCCGGCCAACGATCAGTCAATGTCAGTTTGCCGATAGCGCAAGACCCAGAGGTACTAGCAACTAACTATATCAATTCGTATTTTTTAATCGAAATTTATTAACCGACAAGTCTCTGTAAACATTTATCATACTTCCTCATGCGTCATTACTTGCCTACTTAAATGTAGAAGTCTTCTTCTTCTTCTTTGTCGTAACCTCATGACTGAGGGACGTGACTATGGTGCGTTGCCCTGGCTACCATTTCTTTCCAGGAAATGTAAAAGTACGAGTACATATATACGACAGTGAATATAACTATTATTCGGCGGGTCCACTTTCAGCTAGTGGTGGCTGATACGTCTGCCCCTAACAATGTGGTCATAGGATTATGCTCGTGTTGAGACATTTAGTAACAACAGCTCCTTTATTTTTATTCAACTAAATAATAATAAATGATATGCATATCCATAACGTCGTGGTGCTAGTTAGGATGATTAACACTGCTACTGCATCATATTGTGCTCGTCGCCTTGGGAAGTAAAATGTTAAGTTTCATTACTGCAGTAATTTCACAAATTTCAGCGCTTTTCAAACCTAAACATGGCAATAAGCACTTGTTTGACGGCAGATATTACATAAGGTAGTAAATAGAAGGTCTCCGGTAAAAGAGACCTAGCTCCAGTCTTTTGCGGCAGAATTGGAACCTGTGGTGGTGTCTCCGGTAACAACATATCATCTGTTACAGTAAAGATTTAAAACCGGATTACAATAATATCGCTGCAACCTATCTAGACAGTCGCTGATTCAATCACCATTTCTTTAGATTTATTTTTGGCGTTTATATACAATTGCAAGCATACAGGCCGCAGAAGTATAGATCGCCTTTCCTCCAGATGGACCATCGACATCATCGGGGCTACCGGAAGTGGGTAGATGCGAACAGCTGCGGATCGCAATTAGTGGAAAACATTGGGGAAGACCTATATCCAGTCGATTAACAAAGGCCGACGGCGACAATGATGATGATAATTCAAAGAATTATTAATGTATAATAATCTAATCAGTTTTATTAATGCCCAATCGGCTGTGAAACTGATAAACTTCATTTTTAACTTAAAATTTATACCCTGGACAAAAATATTCAAATTATCGGCTGCAGTCTCACTCTATACGATGGCCATGCCAATAACGTTGGAAGGACCTTCGAGAATTTATTACTTCACTGATTTTTTTCAATTGCTGCAAATGGTACCAGGCGAGATTTATAAGACATTCTCTCACAAAGAGTCACGTAATTCCCTCTCCTTTTATCGTACTCAAGATAGTTCTTATAGGATAACTAAAGGAAGAAATCGTTGTTAACATATTTTAAAACAGATCTTTAGACGTTTCAATAGACGTTTGTCTAACATTTTAATCGATACATTACCCTTTGCAGACACAATTCAACATCATCATTATCATCAGCCGATAGACGTCCACAACTGAACATAGGCCTCCTCCAATGATCTCCACGTTTGTACGGGTTCATATGGGGGGATTTGGGCCATTTCCCACCACGCTGGCGCAATACAATTTGGTGGGAGCCAGAGCCTTGTTTGTTGATTAGCAGGGTGCACCACGAACAGGTGAGGATGACTTGGGTTCCGTGAATTGTTGTGCGGAACCCCTCACACCCCCAGACAATTGATCAATAGTGAATGTTAAAAATATAAAAGCCCGATATAGAATAAATACTGCACCTCGAAAAAATGTGATATTCATTCTTATTACTGCAGTAACGTAACCTATACCTCAATATGTACTTAATTCGTTCTCCACGAGAAATAAATGTAACAGAATTTCTGCAAATTGTTTATGTTATCACAGTAATATATGTTAATAGTATTTTATACTACTCTTGAATCAACTATATCAAAAGCAGCATATTGGTACTAGCGTTTAAATAAATTTTAGGGTAGATCTATAATTTTCATTTTATTTATTATTTTCATACTATTTATTTGTAGTATTCTCCTTGAGTTTTTATACAAATAATTATATTGCTGATAATATCTAGTATACCAATAAGCTATTACTATGTAACATGGTTTGATTACAATTAAATTACAATAAATTCTTTCAAGCATTTATATGTATGCTTTATAAACGCAACTTGAGTAGAAACCAACGAATACAGAAAGCAAAACAGTAGCTTAAAAAAATGAAAAAAAGAATACGACAGCTTATCCCAGAGTCAATAGTAGTCAAACAAAAGGCGAGGAGGAAATAAACCGCAGTATGATGATAAAAACCCCTGCACTATCCGAACCACAAAGCTTTGCCTGGTGTGAGCCATAGTTTTTACTGTCGAGGCGTGATCTTTTTGCTTAGCAGCGGCGAGCTCGCATCCGGATTTGCATCCTGCACCGAATGAAGATGCAACCGCCGACCCCATTCAATATATAAAAATTGATTCTGCTCCGCAACTAATTACACACATATCTAAAATGAACGGATTTATCTTTTTTGTTTCTTTTAAACATTTTTGAAAAAAAAATTCAAAAATCACGACAGCTTTAGAATCACTGGACGCCGTAAAGCAGAACTTAGTAACACATCCTCTCAAGCCGACTGGCAAGACAAAGCAGTGTAAAGTCTAAAGATGTTGGCGAATCTTGTGTCGACCCAGATTTAGTCTAGGTTGTAAAGAAGTATGTAGAAAACTACTACTCCAATAGCAATTAGTATAGTGACGCAGGTTCAATTTCCATACAATTGTATTAAATTTTATTATCAACAATTGGAGCGAATTAGGTAAATACTTAATAGACATGAAATGTTTGTCGGAAAGTCGACTCCAATGTCTATTTGTTTGCCAAAGTTTTATTTACACTCTAAATGTTTCAAATAAAAGTAAACAAAAAAAAAATATTGACAGACTAAATCAAATTTGTTTCTTAACAAAATTCTTATAAAAGAATTTATACAAATAATAACAATAATATCCTGTTATTAGTAACCGGAACTGCTATTGACAACAGATTACAAACGGATGTTCGTCCGAACGTAAACACCGGCGTGCCTTAATTAAAAAGAAAATTGAACAAAGAATTTCCATCCGTTTCGTTTTTCTCTTAAACCAATATTCATTTGTAAACATTCGGCTGAAGCTTTGAAACAAAAGGGTAAACAAGTTTAAAAGCGAATGAATATTCTAGGAGCTGCCACAACGACACGGTCGTCAGTGAGCGTCGAAGCGGAAGCCGGGCGTTCATCAGACGTGACTTCCGGACTTAGACGCTGCACGATCCAATGCATCCACCACTCCTCCACTGACTTCTTCTACCGTTAGAAATATCAGTTAGTATATTTGCAAAACAAAACATGCCTTACAACTTGTCAATGATTAATTATCCAATAGAATTAATCCATAGTGACTGAACTTAAAGATCTTTCTAGATAAAATAATAAGTAATAAACGTTTATCCACATATATATCCTGTGTTCTTCCTAAGTTTAAAAATAAGATACTGAAAAATCTTAAACACGGGTAGAATGTTTAAAATTTAAACTGACGTAGCACTTTAAAAATATAATAGTAAATAAACAGAATTTGCTACACATGTTTATTTTTAAACAACATACCATTAGAAATGTAGAAAGTAAGAAACGAAATCGTTATTTCTTGTTTTACTTACACACGAAAGAAAAGAAAGTTCACTAAAACATTATTTCCTCTGACTCAATTAAAAAGTTTATACCTTACGAAAGAATGGGAGAGAAAAAATAAGAATTCCTCAAACGTCATCGAAGGAAATTAAATAACTTGCCTGTGAACCTGCTATCGGTACCATTTGTTACTGGGCTCCAAACACGTCAACGGACGAACAATTGAAGGAGGGGGTTATAGGCAGTTCAGCAAAGGCATTGTGTGCCCACGAACTTGAGGAGACGGAACAGCTCAAAAAGGTTTAGAAGGAACCTCCTTTATACTTTCGATGAATTTGCCGAAAGATATCGTTTTAAGTAATGACAATGTTGTTTTATCTTATATTCACCAGTATTGAAATTGTTAACAATTCAAAAACATTATACTAGCAATTAATACTTAGCAAGGCAAACATTATTCAATCCCACATTTTGTTACTACCAAATCTTAAAGGGTCTACTTTTGATATAAACGTCTTATACGAAATATTATAAAACTATTTAAATGCTAGCAAATCTTACGTGTGGAGATAAATATTCAGAATATATACTAACAAACCCTTGTACTGTTATGAATGAACAAACATACAATTTTATCCAAATAAACTAAACGAGCCATTGCAAAGCATCAAGCCGTGTGTCCTCAGCCATCCAGGGGGTATTCACCTAACCGTACCGTCTGCCGACCCTCTGTTTACCAGGTCCACAGTAAATCTATTGTATGACTAACTTTTTACATTGTGTGGAGTTCTTAGTATAAAAGGAGACTGTATGAAAGAAACACTGAACTTCCTTTCATCTGCTTGTCTTAGTGAAAGCGATATTACAAAGTATAATATCAAATAGAGTAATTGAAATACGAGGTAAATTTCTATTGCTCTCTACATGACATGTCATATATAAATACTGATGAAAATATATATACTTATTACGGAAATCTTCTCTGAATGGTACTATGCCAGCCGATGAGATAAGCTCATGCAACACTTAGTTTTCAGCTGAAATTACTGAACTGCTCTGCAGGGGTAAGGTTTTTGAACTCAATTAATTAGACAACGTTAGTGTATTTACTTTGCAGCGTAATAGTTCAGATTTTAAAGTATTCAAGATTTCCTTCCTTTATTGATCAACACAGTGAAGATCATTAATCCATCGCTCATATATATTTTTTTTTACAATCACGCAAGTCTAACGCTATAATGCTTTTAATATTCATCCTTCGTATTCGTACCGCTCTCATAGACATTTGAAAAAGTTTCTTCTTTTCAGGAGAACAGAAATAATTGATTTTCAACTGAAAAATAATTTCTCATGAAATTGTAATTTTTTCCAATTTCCATTTAATCTCTTATCATTTAGTAAAAAGTAATATTGCTTTTGTTTTTTAATGTTAATTATACTTATCTTTTTTAGTGTATATTATTAACCTCGAATTGGTACGGTGGGTAAGTACCGCCGTCAGTCTTCATTAACCCGACGATAACCGATTGGTTAAATTAACAAAATTACTCCACTCGTTTGACTGGTTGGAACAATTTGAGCAAACCTTCCTATTGACCACCTCACTTGCAAGTTTATTACCATATAATATAAAAGATATCTGCTAAAGTTAAATAGTTTCTAATTTGACTCCTTGTTATATATAAACATTTATTTAATACATACAACAATATCGTGTTAACCGTATTTTTATAAGTGCAAATCTTATAGTTGCAATAATTTCGAAAGTATGTATATCAAGGTGACAAGATAAAATATTAATGTTGCGTAAACATCTTAAACTGCACCTCAATATTAAGAGTGTAAGATTTACTATAACATCAACTTCCGGTTCGTACTTCATTTCATAGAAAAAAATTTAATAGATATTTTTGTAAATACAATGTACAACTATTATCACCATTGTGGTCTTCACAGGCTACAATTTGAATTGGATCGTTTTCTTTGTTCTAAAAGAGCAAATTTTTCTATATTATTTTTTTTATCTTGAAACACGCCCAAAGTGATCACACTTTAAACATCATTCTATAGCAGACAGATAATTCTCATCAAACTAATGAAACGACGAATGTCGAATGAGAAATTTTCTATGGCAAATTTGAAGTTGGTGTAAAAGTTGATCAGTTGAACGAACTGAGCGACTGAATAAGAGATCTACTAATAATAACATTGTCAGAGTCCATTGTCCGCCATGCTGACCCAATTACGCCCCGCGAATGCCACATTGGAGAGAAATTGTTCGATCTGTCTACGGAAATTAAATTTTCTGAATACCCGTTCGCTTCGTCCGATAGCGAAAGTGTCCGTCAGCAATGAACGTAGATCTATAACATTTCAAATATCTCCGTATACAAAAAAAAATACCTTCTCTTATTTTGTTGACTTTATTTATGCGACAAAATGCGGGTAGTTATATATTTAATGCATGGCGTTGACATTTTGATCAAGATTCATTTAGTTTTTAAAGTTCACACCCATCGAAATGTATTAACTAGATATTGAAGATTTATTAGCCTATTTCTACACTTGCTAAGTATTTTTTTGATTTTTTTTATCGTCAGTAAATTTCGCATTATAAATATGATTTACCTAAACATACGAACAGAAGTACGACGTAAATAGTAAAAATCTTCTAACAGGGGCAACGGGTGTTATTTTTCTCGCGAAGATTGAGGAAACGCTGTCATGTGAATATCAATTAATTCAAAAAAATTATGTACCGTAGAAGCGCATTCCATCAAAATACTCAGGTTTTCGTATATTGGCAGCCGGAATACGGTAAACCTATCATCCAAACTCCACTAAACGTGGCTCTGACCTTCGAGTTCAGGACAAGGGTTAAGCCGCAATCGAAAGGAAGTTTATTTAGTGTAGTTCCTATTTCTTTTGATCGCGTGAAAATCTGAGTCTAGGCGTTTGACTTTCAGCAATTTCTTTTTTGCAAATGTGTGCCAATTCTTGAATAAGGCTATAAAGCTATTTTTTTTAACTTATTCAGGTTAAATCTAATGACGATACGAGCTCCGTGATACCGCTGGTGAATAATAAACCTCATTGTTCTCTATGACTAACGTTTTAAAAAGAGCCATCGGACTGGTTTTGTAATATTGCGAGGTCGCGTACACTCGATTCATTTATTTTGGGAGGACCACGGAGTGATCACTTCGCAAACTGCTGGGGTTGTATTGTAAACCCCCGGAGGCATTGTGTTTTTTTTTTCCGATGACGTAGCACTTTTTCACCATACATTTTTGGGGATCTTTTGTGAGACCGATACACTGCGGGATATTGCTGTGTAAAGCGAAAACTCATCTTGTGTGATGTTTTCATTCAACATTACTTTTTTTTTAGGTACATATGAATGTCAAATGTTATAATACAAAATAAATTAACGATAAGGGAAGTTTTATATATGAATAATATTAATTGTTTAAATTTCATCCACCTCACGGGGTCTTCGAATGAAATTAATCAGTGAAAAGCAAGTGATAGAACCATTGAGTGGTAAAGAATAATATGTAGGAGATAAAAGTAAAAGTATATATCTTACAGTTAAACCTTAAAGATAAAACGGATGACCCACAACGATGGCATCGGTAGGTATTGTTATCCCGATGACGCCCGTGACTAAGTGCAACTGCAATTGTCCTGTTAGCTGGGAATACAAACAATGCGGGGCCCCAATCAAACGTAGCGGATGGCCGTAATTAAGATCTGCGCTTAAGTAATTTGAGGGAAGCGTGTTGCCAGCTACGAGTATTTATATACAAAATTAAAATAAACTAATAGTTATAATCAAATGAAATAAATATTTACTGGTTTGCCTTTAATCTCTTAGATCTAGGATTTTAAAGGTACCACTCTTAGCATATATATTTAGTAACCAGCAGTGGACGAATATCGGCTGATGATGATCATGATTACCTTAAAAAGTATTAAAATATTTCTTTTAATATACCAATTTTTACTAAAATTAAGACCATTGGTGTCCAATTGAATAACATTGTAGTTTGTAAAATAACTTACTGGATAACTAAGCGATTGGTGTCGGATGATAAGGTGCAAAAGAGTTCATATTACTATCACATTATTATTAAAGATAAGCATCTTGACTTATCCAATATTAAAAATATGCTACTGCATTATATTCAGTTTTCTTAATATTACGATTTTAATGAAGCAACGAGACGAGCAGGATCTTCGTCTGATTGTAAATGATACGCCCGTAATTAATAATACACCACATCGCGTCTTAAGATATTGAGTGTTACGTTTCTCTACCCCCGTAGCCCCTTCAAACCGGAACAGAGTAAAAACTAGACACTACTATTTGGCGGTTGAAATAAGAACTGCGATGGTCTGCAATAACAGAAATCTTTTTTTTAATGGGAAGGAATCTTCTAAAGATACCATGCTTCTGGGGAGATAAGGTTATACAGGATAAGTATCTACTCAAAAGCCAACGGTAATCAACCTCAGGGTGTTGCGAAGGGTCCCAGGATATTCTACGGAACAGAGCGATGTTCCTATGTATACTATATAGGTGTAAACCTCCATACCACCCTCACTTTGCTACGACAAATACATGATCCACTCGTAATTGTCATCTACCCCGGAACGCGCATTGCCCTTTGCCTTCAAAGCCTACAATCCCGAAGATCACCCTTTCAGTCTTTTTAAGGACAGGCATGGCTTACTTTAGTCGGAATTTTAATAGCGCGAGCCTATAAGCTGGACAACAACAGAAACCTACCACCAGTAAACTATTTGGGAATAGCAAATAAGCATTAATATAAAGAATAAGTTTATTAAGTTATTTCTTAGAAACAAATTGTAAAATACATCACAGAAATTATTTTATCGTAAATCTGGGAAAAGTAAAATTCTACTGAAGCAAAGATTTCTCGGAATACAAACTCAAGTATTCTCTTGATGTATGTTTAAATTGAACTTCGTAGATTTATTGTAAACTGAATGGTATTTACCATTGAATTATTTATTTAAATTTTCTTCATACTCCAGTAATCATAAATTTCTGAGAATATAAAATAGAGTATAAAGATTAATTAGAAATATATGTTTTTACTCTATTCTTCGAAGACCACAACTATTTCTTATGCCCAGCAATAGTGTACAAACATTACCGTATTCCAGTTTAAAGAATATTGTTAATTACTAAGGTAGCAAGAAAATTAAATAATAATTCTCTAGATATACTAGTATTTTATTTATAAAATCGTTTTAATGTTCCTAAAATCTAATAAAGAATTCATTTAGGAAATATAAAAAGGAAAAATATCTACTCGACAATCTTGTTTTCGATTCGGGCTGCGAGTTTTTGTGTTTAGGGAAGTTTTCCATAAACTTCGGAATTTATCTAGCCCATATTTTTAGACGGCCAGCGCCGAAAATACGATGTCCAAATTATAATGGAAGTGGTTTCCAAATAATTCACCAACTTTTTCGTTCCTTTTTTTTTCTCTTGCCAAAGAAACTTACATATACTTTAAAAACTTTATTTCGTCTTCTATCAAACATGTTAAATTATGATGACAATTTATTTTAATATTTGACATTTCTATAGAACTAAATAATACGGAAATATCCACTGTTTTAGAATTAATTTTAGAAACTCTCAAATTAGGTCTTAATGTTACAAAAAAGCAACTGAGGTTGTAAGGAATCCCGCACAACACACAGGACTAAAGTAAACCTCATCGGCCCCCTGCTAATCAACAAACAAGGCTCTGGCTCGCACTAAGCCGCATTGGGCTAGCGTGGTGGAAAATTCGCGATGGTTAAGATTCTGGATGATGTCAGCGCTGCAAGCCATTCGACTATTACAGCTTATCTGACTCTGGGCATGTGGACCTGGATCTACGGCCTGTTTACAAAAAAAGTGTACTACTTGTAGTGTAGTTATCCGGCGGCGGAGTTTTTTATAATGTGTCTGGTTATTGGTTTCTCTGGCGAATCTGCTCGGTCGTCGAGGGCGGGCGCTCACACGTTCCCTGACTAACTTCGCCTGTATCGGAATCTTTGGGCGGTGAGAACCGCCCCTAATCGCAGGTGTACTTAGTGTACGCGGTGTGTGAGGGCGGCGTGATGCGGTGATTCGGAGCGTGTTGATAGCGTCCGAGGTGTGTGTGGTGACGTGGGTGTTGCCAGTGGCTGTGGGTTCGTGTGTGGTGTGAGGAACCCTGGGGATGACGGAATTAGCGCATGCCGTGATCTGCGATTATTGGTCTTGGGTCGCGATGGTGCTGGATGCCTGTGTGAAGATCACGGGAGGCCGCTGGATGCAAGCAGCAGAGGACCGATTGGTGTAGATATCTATGAGGCAGGCCTATGTCCAGCAGTCGATATACACCACTGATGATGATGAGGCCAACGTCCAGCCCTGGGTGACTTTTTTATTCAATTTAGCAATGAGACGAGCCGGGCCTTCACTTCATGATAAGTGATACGCTTGACCATAACAACGTCACGCCAGTTAAAATGATATAAACTGCACCGCGCTGCCACCACCGCCTGAGACATAAGATATTAAGACTCGTTACCCCAGTAATTATACTACCTACATTGGCCTTCAAACTGGAACAATAATATTTACACACTACTGTTTGTCCGCAAATATAGGCGCTGCGGTGGTTCCTAACTAGGTGATCTCCCACAGTAGGTACTGGTGGAGCTCAGGACCACACCAGCAATAAATTTATTGACCGATGATTGCAGTGACTACAAAGGTGAAATTAAACTAACCTGCAGTAGTACAAAACGTTTTTAGTTAATACTTGTTAGTATAAAGTGAGGCTAGTTTCCGATATCATTATGTTTGTGTATGCTTGTTAATTTATAAATGTTTTTAATATCATACATAGAAAATAACACATACTTTAATTTAAAAAAGATCGCATTACATAAATCATTAAGACATTATGTAGAATCGCGTATACCTTTTAACTATAATTTTTAATATAACAACTAATAAAGTTCCAAAGAGCAATGATAAAATAGGTTCTATATTTTCACACGAGCCGTTAACCTCTGAACGTTCGTCCTCAGATCGTAAGTAAAAAAAAAATATGAGGCTGTAAGAAATGAGCGAACGAGGGCTTTCGTTTTATTAAACGTTTTTCCATCGGCGGCGGACGCTCACCGCCATGTGCCAAACAGCTGCCGCTCACAATTTTTTTACTTGCTCCAACTTTTGACCCCACTTTGTTGTGATCATTCATGTGGGAATGGTTTTCATTAGAAACTTTCAAACTAAAATCAATCTTAACACTATAAATATACAGCTTAAAAAATATCACGCAAGCCGTTCTCCTTTACTTTAAGTGGATGTTATCGTTAGGGTTCTAAATTAATTGATTGGTGTTTTACTTTGAAAAAATTATACCAATTTAATAACACTATTTCACAGTTAGCGAGTGCCGACGCTGTCCGAATTACAATGACACAATTAAGCTGTTAAATTCTCGAAATTGCCTACTCTCTTATAAATATAAGAGAGTTGGCAAGTTAAAGATATAATTTCCCAATATTAAAGTGACGTCAACATGAATAATTTTTTTTATTCAACGAAGCGACAAGACGAGCTAGATTACACACTACTACGCACCAGTGAAGATGATATGCACAACTACGCCACTTTATCCTTGAGACTTATGACGTTTAAGTCGCATTACCTTCTAAAAAAGACCTACTTTGTACTCTCTAATACCCCTTTGGTGGTTATCCTCATTGGAGTGTTGGGGGCCCCAGGGTCTTCTATAGAATACGCCGGTGTCCCCCTGCACTGCACCTAAGCATGTCCCAGGGAAGGCCGTAACCATCGTTGCTACCCACGCTTTGCTACGACATGGACGATATCACATAGTCAGTATTGTCCGTCCCGGGCTCGCTTAGCGGCCCGTGGGAGCCCTCACCTTCAAAATTCGCGAACTCGTAAACCATTTTAGTCACCTTCTACGGCATACAGGGCTTGCCTTAGCCACTGTTCTTAATAGCCCCAGATAGCTGGTACGGGACAGGCGGTGTTATCTCCTTATACGGTCGTCAACTTCATAGATCTACCACCAGTAAACGGACTTTCACACATACACAATAATAAAATTTAAATATATCTATATTTATGATCTTTATGTTAATTGGATATGATCTAGTAACATCTATTAGAAATGGTTATCAATTTTTGTACAACTTCAATCCTAAAACCATTTAATTAACCTCTTCACATAGACGATAACCGAACTTCATAATTCTACTATACGCTTTTCTTATATAATAACGTATCATCACCAGCCGATAGATGTCCATAGCTGAACATAAGCTCTACCAAAGATTCCCACATTGTGCGGGTAAGGATTCATATGGGGGAATTTGGACCATTTCCAACCACGCTGGTCCAATGCGGGTTGATGGGAGCCAGAGCCTGGTTTCTTGATGAACAGGGTGCACCTAGGGCAAAGGATTGGCTTGGGTCTTCTGAGATGTTGTGCGGGACCCATTACACCCCATAATAATAATAACGTATAAAAACATATCTGTTTACTATTTTTGTAAAATCCGTCAATGTATTTTAGACATTAAAATTATTAATAAGCTATGGTCCATATTAGTGTGGAAGAGACATTCATAAACAATTCTTATAATTTTCATATTTATATATTTAGAAGAAATATACCACAGTCGCTTATGAAAACTCTTAAAATGATATATAGCGATTTAGGCGATGCGAGTAATTTGTTACTTATGATCTTTATCATAAGACTGTTTGATAAAACTAGATAATATTTTAGATACAAATAAGGTTCAAAACTGACTAACATCCTGAAACTTAAATGGAACTCCGAGGAGACTGTCTCTTAGCAATTACATGTGACGGGTGTCATAAAAAGCCGCAGTCCTAGCGATATCGCCTCGGTCCATAAGCCATATATTTTATAGCTACTTGCGATATTTATACGACAAACTTGTGTACTAATATTATTGAAAAATAAATAGTACTCAATAGGGTTGAAAAAAACACATGACATTCCCTTCAAGTCAAGGACATACATCTATTACATGGTGCAAGGTGGTGGATATCGCATGTTTTTTTTTATTCCTCGAAGCGACGAGACGAACGAGACGTTCACCTGATGATAAGTCATACGCCTGCCCGTAACAACATAACGCTAGTTAGGATGATATACACAGTATCGTATTGTGGTCTTCGCTTTAAGACATAAGATGTTTCGCTACCCCAGAAATGTTACTAGATACTGTATATTAGGAGACCTCTTCCGAAAACGAAGACAGACGATAGTACTAATGACACCTTTGATGATGGGGCGGAAAAAAATCGATCCTAATTAAAATTCACCATAACAAAAAAAAACACCACCAGTAGAGCACTAAAACTGTTCTTGGAATATATTTATACATATAATGATTTTATTTGAATTTGTATTTCCAATATACTGACCATGGGATAACGCTAAAGGCATAAAGTCCACCTTACACTTGATGTTGATAAAGTATAAAGTAATGAAAAATAAATAATAATATTTTTTAACGGAAATTAACATTATTTCTAAACATATAAGTATATGTCGGCGAGAGACCGGGTTTATCCACAAAATCCATATTAAAAACAAACTCGAAGTACGAAGATAATTTATTTATTACAGAATAAGAACTGTACAAACCGAGACGCAGACCATTTTTAATATTAATACAAAAATATAAATCTTTTAGACACTGTAATTACAAGAACAATATAAAATTACGACATTTTTTAAACTAAAAGTCTTAAATGTATTAATTAATTAATTTAGTACTGAATCGTATTGATTGTTAGCGGAAATAACAGTGTCAACATAACGGTACTGTCAATTACAAGTCTTTTAAATTCCATGTTACATATTCAGGAAAATATATAAAAACGTAATTAAACATTGTTATATTAATTTTACGGTTGATAGCTGCACTATGGAGCGCCCATGTATAGTAATCTACTAGTAAACGAATATTTATAATAATTAATATCAGATGGCTTACAAAAAACAAACAAAGTTTATATCTGATCACCGGATCAAAGCAGTTCCAGAATAACAGTTTGATATCGGCGTAACTTATCGAAACTTCCCGCTGGAAGCTAATCCAATGTCACTAAGGAAGTAAGTGTAAGTTGACTCGGTAACAGGAAGTATGTCCAAAGTTACGCGCCGCCCTCTAATGAAGTTTGCATTACGGCTTCATTATACGTCAGGCACATTGATATCCCACAAAATTTCTTAATAAATGTTTTTTTTACATCATCGCATTCTATTTACCGCTCATCAGCTTGCAGTCATCAGGTGATTAGTCTGTCCGTCTATTATATAATACTTAAGTTGAGATATAAGCACTAAGCGAATATACCAGCCCAAATCATTTTCTAAAATATCTATCATCTACAATTATAGGATTTTTATAAACTATTTAAATAAACAGAAAAAAATCCTGAACATTTCTATCCAAGTCTAGAATAGCACTGACATGTAGTCAATACTTAAAGCTGAAGAACCTACGGAATGCAACCAGGATTCCTTTAAAGTTTCTTTACTTTCCTCCAGTGGTATTTTCTTTACATTAAGTGATAATGAAGGTGTAGACGGCCAAGTATTCTTGTCCCGAATACTTCGACTCGTATCAGTTAAAAGGTGATACATAGTAATGCAATTATGGCGGCAGATTTATAACATGAAGGTTAGAAGCTAGTCAAACAAGTTAAAAACCGTACCGCCAACCAAACTCCACAGCATATGGCTCGGGAATCGAAAGAGGAACCTTTATGTTACAAGTCACACTCAGCCACCAGTTCTGTGTTACATTACACTGCCTCCGCACTTTAATTAAAGTAGTGACAAAAATAGACAAACCTTTTTAAAAGGTTTTATTCTCACACTGCATTCACAAAGAAATAGACTTAACAGATTTTTTTTTTTGTATTTCACGATCTTTAGCGACAATCTGCAAGAACCGTGAGTATTTTTACTCCGTCGGAGCTATCAGATAAATATAGACGTCAATCGATATCGCATTTAAGACCTAAGCTTTATCTTTGTTGTATACAGATAATAAGCTAGAGGCCGACGTACATGTTGCAAGTTTTTCTTAATGAAGTACCCACTTAACGATATGATATAGTTTATTTATTATATTTAAATATGGATGAAAATTTATCTAACAATTACTTTTACGCGCGTTGATGTAACTAAACTTATCTAACATCATTAAATCCGATTTTCGTAGTTACTCTTAGTAAACATGTCTTCATACGGGCCGTCGATAAGTAGAGCAACTGTAAAGTTTTAACACGCGTTTCCTGCGCAAGCTCGCCGGAAATGCTAAAAACGAAGAAGTTAAGTATAGTAGCAGCGGTCTAAAAATACTTATGCGCCATACGGCCATTCTACACTTGAACTTAACTGAGTTCAACGACCGATGAACGCGATAATAATATTTGTTTTAAACTTTGAGTGTAGTTTAAAACCATTCCACTAAACAGTGATTTTTTTTACTTTAATAATTGGTACTGAGTTTTGTAGATACTTCATGCGTTTTTACCTGAATATTAAATCTTCAAGAAACAGAAACTGAATTTTCATGAAAAATTATATGTAATATATCACACAAAGAACTCTCTCGTAGCCAAACTTACAAGTTTACTATTGATAGGTTTTTGTCGCATGAGACCGTCTAGATAGGTATCACCGTATCTCCTATTTCTGTCGTCAATCAGTAACGTGCCACACATTACTGTATTCCGGTTTGAAAGAAGTCGTAGGTAGTAAAATTACTAAGGTAACGAAACAACACCTGTGTCTTAAGGCGACAAGCATAATGTGGTGCAGTGTACATCATTTTAACTAACGTCAAGTTATAGGCGGGCTACCACTTAACATCCAACTTCTCGAACATCTAGTTGCATAGTAGAATAAAAAAAAGAAAATAATTATTTAGTACGGAGGAAAATTACATATTTCAAATATAATTAAAATATATTCCTTGAAATTATTCAATATAAATACATAAGAGATCGTCCTTGTATTAACAACGGTGCAGCGCACGGATCGAAGGGATGTTTTTGGACCTCCTAAATAATGTTATTAGTGTTTATATTTATTAATCAATTGGTATAAATAAATATGAACGTATAACTGCATCTCTTTAAAATTTTGAGGTGTGTATTAATATTAACCTATTTTTATATCATAAAGTACCGGCACGACCACCGCTGTGCATATTTCCGCCGCCAACCAGTAGTGTGCATGCATACATTACTTGGTTCCTCTTTGTTAACTAGTGAGCAGAATGTGGTTAGTCTCATTAATTTAATAATCATACTAGCTTTAGTACATTTCGATCGCGAGAGTCAAAGTTCATATAAAAAAATTACAGTAAAGGCTTTCTTTCAATTGTTAATATTAACATTATTTATTTTTTAAATCTATATAGGTAAAGCAAATATCTCTATTCTCTTCCATCAATTTCTACAAAGAGAGAGAAAAAGCTATTAATCCACCACGTTGGTTAAGTCCGGATTGGCGAATGTGGTATGTCCACGAAAAATCATTTTTTTTTTCAACTAAGTAACGAAACAAGCCAACCATTCACATGATGACATAACAATGTGGCGCTAAATACAATGATATCCACTGCACCAGATTTCTTTTGATTACTGGTGGTGGGTCTCTGTTGTTGTCTAGGTAGGTACCACTGCACCCCTATTTCTGCCTACATTTTATCTATAGTAGTGTAGTATCATCCTAAATAGCGCCACATTGTTAGGAGTAGGCATCACTTACCATTAGATGAACATCCCGGTCGTCTTGTTACTTAGTTAATATATATATATTGTCTTTACTATATATAAACATCATTTTTAAGTTTCTACACAGCTTTGTCTAATTTTACATGACGCTACTAAATCTTTGTACTGTATTTTATAATACATGATGGTTTATGTTTATTTTGGGCCTATTGTTCCCACCAACCCGAGCCACCCACTCCCCCACCCACCAACAAATGAGGCTTTGGCTCCCACCAACTCGCATTGGGCCAGCGTAGTGGAAAATGGACCAAATCCTTCCATTTGAACCCCATGAAATAATGATCCCTTGTGCCCACGGCACCAGAGGGTACGTTGACCGTAAAGTCGCGGGAAACCACTGGGTGCGGGCAGCGTAAGTCTGATCGGTGCGGAGATCAGTAGGGGAAGCCTATGTCCAGCAGTGGATGTCTATAGGCTGATGATGATGGTGATGGTATAAGCCTATTGGATTAATGAATTTTGTTATTTGTTTATTTGTCTGTTTGCTAATTTAATCAAATATAAAAAAATATTACGTTACTAACTGCGATTTCATCTCATGTGGCCATCATAAAGTTTCTCGACCACATGTCTCCCATTTAAATTACTTTGTTTCTTGTCTCTGTATGTGTATATGTAACATTAACTTGCTTCACGCAATGGTGTCCGCGTGTTTATTGGAACAGATGTTTCAGATAGCGGCTATCTAAACATGTCTCACTATAACCACTCTATTGTTCTTCGGAAGCTGGTTCAAGCGATGTTATTTACTTAATACTAAATCCAACTGCGAACTGACAAACTTGACTTCTCTTATATAGACATTCGTTAGTTTATATTATGTGACAGTTTGTGTAAATCCAAATAAATGCTGAATAAGACTTTTTCCTGCTGGCAAACAGTATTTTTTTTTATTCAACAAAGCGTCGAGGCGAGCGGAATGTTCATCTGATGGTAAGTGATACACCCGTTAGTCCGTCGAAGTCTTATACGCGCCAGTTAAGCTTAAACTTATTCAGTATATTAGCTTTGTATTTTTACAAATACACTTGTTTATAAATATACAAAAACATTGGCTCGTCATTTACAATTTTAAAGCTTTTCCCCGTAGCATTATATTTAATTAATTTTTAATCTTTAATTCGCTAAAAATGGTTTTGTTATAGTTTAATATACCATCCATCTCAGTTAATAGAAACGGATGATACAAAGATTGTCAATCGAGCCTTAAAAATTTATCGTCCACCGTGAAAGGGATAACAAATTTTTAAACAATCTAAAATCGTAAGCTGATGGTAACGTAATAACCCCATCATTGGTTCTCCAGGCAGAAAAGCGATCAGAAATCCTCGACACTTGTGGTACAAAGCATAGAAGCGCGCCAACTGGCATTCAATCGTACAGCTTAAACCGGAGCTCTCTCTAGACTGGTGGTGTTATACCTTTCACGTGCCGTGAAATACGCATCATTGGTCTATTTCTTACGACCCATTGACTGTGAGCTATTCATTGCTACCTTTTTAAAGTTAGAGCTTTAAATCTGACTCGCTACAAGGCGGAAAATGGACCGTGGTAGCGGACAAAACAAAACGTCTAACGCTACCATTCATAAACTATTAATTAGAACCCCGAACATTACTTTTAAAAATATAGAATTTTAAGTTTTGAGAAATTGTTTTTTTTAGCTGCTATTCTATACTATTAAGTAAAATTTAATTGTTTTTTATTTAATATCCTCAAGTTACATCTTATTCTTTTGATGTTTAAGACAAATCTTTGCGTTTTTGTAATTCCGTTTCATATCTGTACAGTTAATTCCAATTCCGAAGGAACGTCTTAGCAGATAGCTGAAGATAATAAAGCATGCTTTGAAATAATTGATTTTTTTATAAAGTTGATTAGTTTTATGAATTTGAATTAGAAGAAATACTACATTACTAATAATAATGATCAGAATATTAGTAAACGTTTTCCTTTTTCTGCTGAAGGTTGAATGGCACTTGTAACTAACAAAATAATTGAGGTAATAGAGCTGAAGTGTTTATCATCCTAACTGGTGTCTCATCTACATAACCATATATATAAATATTAAAATACTTGATGTGTTGTATAATATAACGTTTGACGTTCAAGTGGGAACAGAAAAAATAACTGAATAGTAGAAACAGAATTAAATAAAGGGAAATATACTATAGGTATTACATTTATTGTTCTTATGGCTCATACTGACCATGTATGACCGAACCCCGAGCCGTGTGTACATAACATGATTACTAAATGCCTAGTAATACTTAAAAAAGCTTAGATACAATTTTGCATTATGTATTCTAAACCATAAATGGATGTCTATTGAGGCCACGACCATAGATAGTATTGTTAACTATTTTTGTTTTTTGTGAGCCGTATAAATTAAATAAGTTTAATGAAGTACCACTTAGCGAAGGTGTGACTTGACATAACTATATCAACATACGAGTGAGGTGTGTTACAGCAACCACTTTAATGGTCATTACAACTAACTACTACGACCCAGTTTCGAGAGTTCTTACCTAATTAATGAAATTAATCTAAAAAAAAATATTTTAACAAATGTTAGATTTGATGTACAGTGTAGGTAGATTTTTTTTTAATACAATTATAAAACTTATCAAAACAAGGACTTATAACATTATTTAAGTAACTCAAAGGGAATTTTTATCGACTGTAACCTAATGGTCAAAACTATATTAGACTGCCTTTCCAATCCACCATTTATATACGAATACTATTTATAATAACTTATGCAGTGGGTTCACTAGTTTTTTTAGTAACATTATAACCTTTACTTTCTTTAAAAAAAATATTACACACAGCAGACATTTTTAACATATTTTATATATAATTGTAAAATACATACATATAACCGCAAGCTCACAATTCTATGAGCAGGTTACGATCTTGGTACTAACTCCACAAAATTTCGACCCCTAGTAATATACACACATACCGGCTAGAAAACCGCAGTACCTAGTGAAATTGCTAACGTGATCAGACTTAACATCGCCAATATAATAGGTGTACAAATTAAAATCAGGTGAAAAAGGTGGAAACACATGTGGAACCACAGGCCTAGACCACGATGATACCTGAGTAGCTACTGGATGTGTCATTTAACTTTAACCACCGTCTCTCTACCACGAACATTAAAAGCGCTCGACTAAAATCTCACACCGACGATTACGTCTTACATAATTATTATTATAATAGAAGTATTTTAATGTTTAAACTTTAATAATGTTTATAAATGCTAAACGACTCCTTCGCGAATATGCTACGTAGAAATCTTTTCAATTCTTTGCTAAATAGAAAAATAAAAACTAAATTTGTAACTATACGCAAACTGTAAGCTCCCCTCGTTGCGCTCATTATTCTCGTTATTAGCTTCCTTTTAATCCGGATTTTAAAACTGCAGGAGACTGCACAGGGCACTCCCGGGACCAGCATTGTAAAAGCACCTTTCCTTTTCAATGCGAATTGAGCGTTCGAACAAATATTTTTATTACTAAACCAATGTTTGCCTTGTCCTTATCAACTAGGGTTGGATCATTCATTCATTGCCTACCTTCTTTCTATTTATCCGCATTGTTAATCAAATGACATTCTAGTCGCTGGGTTTTGAATGAGTATAAACTGTTGCTGACGTTGTACTTTAATAGAAATAATAACATAGTAGTTTCTTTCTTCTATTCCGACTAAAAGTTATTAATATAGATCAAATTAGGAACCTCTAAAATTATCAGTATTTCTCTACTATATTATACATTTATTATACATATAAACTTTCCTCTTGAATCATTCTATCTATAAAAAAACTGCATCAAAATCAGTTGCGTAGATTTAAAGATCTAAACATATACAGATAGCGGGAAGCGACTTTGTCTTATCCTATGTAGTGAAGCAAAAAGTGTAGTTTGATCATGTATGTGGATGCGGTCGCAATTAATCGTTGTGTCCGAATAAGAAAAAATGTAAAACAAACCATAAATCTCACACTGGGCGAAGACAATATACGGTGTCATCATAAAGTCGGCCCCTCTCCCGCCAGGCGGCGCCACAGACTGCCCTCTGTCTCCCCCCATCCGCGCACTCTCCGCACGCACGTGCGTATACTGCTACTCGTCTCATCCATTCAAAAGACTCCTCTCTAACCAAGAACATGCTTTATTGCCTTAAGTTAAGATACGTATCCCTATAACAACCCTCAAAGGAAACACCGCAGACAATAAAATACCTTATTCCCTAAACATAAGATACAAATTGTCTTGACATGTCGCCGCATTCCTCTCGACTTAAGCGATTGTGTTGTCGATGAATGTTTGAACTTTTGTCCTTTTTTGATTAGCGGTTATAGTTGCGACTGTCTTACAATATTAAAACAAATTTATCTTTTTAGTGTTGCGTACACAAATGAACAATAACCAATGCCCAAACAATTTCACACTATAACTCATCAAATGATACGGTCACATTTTCGACAATAATTTATTACAAAATAATAAATAACACAATTATACAATAATTAGACGCTATCATCGAATTAGGGATTCTAACCCCCTATACAACATCCGGGGGGGAGCGCAGAGGTCCTGCACCCGCCACCCACCAGTAACCACACCTTAAAGTTAATAAATTGTACAGGAGAGCCCGATAATAAACGTCATGGCGACGAAGCGGTATTATGCACCCCAACCGCATAACAGTTCCCCGGTGTATTGGTCTCTGACGAATAACCCAATAAATACCCATAAGGCAAAATACGACACGTACAAAACATTCCGAGACATAAAAGCATTATCCTGTTAAGTAATTTATTTCTTCTTTCAGGTATTACCTGAACGGGTATTTTATGATCCCACTTAAACGTTCAATAATCCAAGCGGTTAAATCATAAAAGATGGTGTCGGAGCCCATAATGTAATACCATAAACAGTAGAGAATAAGGTTTTAGATACAAGCACCCACTGTAACCCCAACCATTAAACTTTAATATTATTTTTAATTCTATTCGTTGGTCTTCCATAACGTAATTTATTGTAAGTCCTTTTTTATAAATAATAGCTAGTTAGATTTATTGGTCCACGGTTATCACATTCATGAGATTACCCATGGTGGAGCAAATGCGAACACTGACCTTACTTAATCTTGTTCACAAGTGACTCATAGGAAACAGTGTCGGAGAAATTTCTGCATCCAATTCCCAACCCATACCCGTCTCGACAACGGCCTACACAGAACCGGTATGCCTGTTACTCAGCGGTACATTCAATGCGATATCGAAGTTATAAACGCAATTCGTACACACATAATGTATACAGTTACACTGTTAAAATTTATCACTAGCATTAAAAAGGCGTGTACCGTCCCCCAAGGCACTTTAAGGTGAATTTGTATTCTTTGAGTGCGCACTTAGCCGGAAGTTGCCTTCATTATCGCTTCGCGTTTTGTACACAATTTGCACAAATTGGACCAGCTCCCAGTTAGTACACATTGAGAATATATATCACTCTTATAAGATTTAAGTGCACCAAAATTAGCCTCTAATATGTCTAGAATACAGCTACAACTGATAGTGAGATTTTTTTTTTTTAAAAAAATGTACTGTGTGTTATTAAAAATGTTGCCACATTGTATACACGTACACATCATGCGAAAACTGCAAAAGGGATTTCATAGCGGTTCATTCAAAGGCTTATACATCTCAACATAAAAACTTCAATACTTTTCATCCGAGTATAAAGTATCGGGATTTATGTGAACATAGTCATGGTTAAAAACGTAGTAAAAGATTAGAAAAGTAAAAAGAGTGGTGGTAAAGTTAAAAAATTATAGTCATAGATCAAACAAATTTTTGGTCTTGTAAATTTACGATATAAAAATACTCTAATGTTTATTTTCCGTCTGAAAGTCCAACAGTGGGCATGTATCGTCTGATGATGTGATTTACATTTTGAGATATTTAATTAATAATATAATAAAAACGATAAAATTTTTTCATGTTTATTGAAACTATACAGAATATTGAATCGCTGAAATACAAAGCTAGAATTTATTGCCATACGAATCCTCGATCGTTTATTAACCGCAGAGCGCGGTCAGCCTAACCCCGCTGGTTTGAATTGGTAGATCACATTACTGAAGAGGTGTTGACTGACTCATATAATTTATTTTATTTTAATAGTAAAATATACATTAGATTCGTTTGTCGACAAATTCGTTCAATGACTAAAAACGATGCCTCGTTTATTCTATAACGAACAAACATAATTATAATATTACATTTGGCTGAATCTCTAAGATAATAATTCTTTATCAGGTTATTGTACACCGGCTAATAATGTTTATGCAGGTTATAAAAAAAAGAATAAAACTATTCGATTCGTGAATGTAGACTTGTAATAATGAATATGGAAATGGCATACAAAGCATTGTTAACTGTTAATTCAAATTCTTCGGTATGAAATAATCTATTATTATTTTAAAACGTTTGACGACAAAGACCGGATGCGAAGACAATTCAGGATATGCAGTCGACACTTTTATGTCTAGACATGTTTGACGCCAGTGTCTCGGTGTCCTTAAATCGACAGGTTACCCGATGCATTTAACTGATTCACAAACAGTACGAGACACCGAGCATTGAAAGCTTTTGAACTATCGAAATTCCTTTCGGCTCATAAAGCTTCAGTTATATTACCAATCCAGCTGTAACATTGCAAAACGTAGAATAAACTGGCTCGCTTTGTGTTCGCAGTAATGAGAGCCACGTGGCTCGTCCCCCGCAATGCAGAGTGCACAGTGAAACAATAGTATACAGCGCTCCAGTTGTACACTACGCTTTCATTTCTACAGGACGAACTGTCGCGTGACTGAGACTCGTTACAAGTATACCACAAGTCAAATTTCGGATATAAGCCGGCTTATTCTATTTACAGTAATATCACCGACTCTTACGTAAACAATTTCCATTGGATCACATAATGTACTACGTGTGTGGTCTGTCATTAGAATACGAGTATATATATATCTATTTGTTACACTTCTGAACAACACTGATGATTGTAAAAAAAACTTACCTACTTTAATAAATCGTTCACAATTTACATCTAAATAATTTGGCGAGAGCTTTGATGTAAAAAGAAAAAAAAAAGATGTTTTTAATTGCATTGATAGCAAGGAACGTATTACGTTTAAATCATGTGTTCCTGTGTTTTTATTTCTTACATGAACACTATGGATTCATTTAGACTTTTATATACCTTTTTTACATAGATACCATACGCAAGAAGAAAATAGCATTGATACAGTTCATTGACACAATTTCCGACAACAATGCAATTGCTTTTTAAAGCTCTACTTTACAAAAGTACAATATTTTTCGTTACAATTGAACGGATGAGTAGTTTTAACTTTATTTAGTAAAAATCTACCCTAAAAACATTGATTGATGTTATACTCGCAGACTTTTCGATTGTAACTAATTCAAAACTTTTGAAATGTTTGTATGCAAGTTGTCATGAGGCACAACGTAAACATGGGGCCACATAAACTAACGTGAGCTTGTTATTCAATGCTCGCGCGGAGTTTTACCGTTGCTAAGAGTGTTGTTTCGTTCACCATCAGCGGGCCGCGCGTTCGAATATTCACCACGACTTACCTAATTGCGCGAAGACTTTGGGCCTGACGTTCTCCTGCCAGGCGGCGGCGGCGGCGGCGAGGAGCGCCGCGAGGAAGGCACAGCGGAGCACGATCATTGCACTAGTCACAAGTCGACATCACTCGAAGGCACTCGCGGCACGTTCCGGCACGGCACGAGCGGTCGGGACTAGCGACAGCCGGCGGCAGACTGGCGGGCCGGGGGAAGACGAGAGGCGCGCTTGCGCTGCCGGCGCCCCGCGGTCTCGCATGCGTGGGGCTGCGGAGTGCGGACCTCGCACGTGACGCAGCCCTCCTCGCCCCAGCGCACCCTCGCGGCCGGCGACGACCCTGCGTCGTCATAATCATATTAAAAAACTGCATATCCTAATGAACGCTCAGCCTGCAATTAAACACAGACCGGGCCCGCGGCGGTGCCTTCGCCTCGCGTGGTTCAATTCATCGTCTCAATAAACTTCCGAACTCCTCCGAGAACTACCTACATCGAAACTCTTTAGTGTTCAAACTCGGATTGTTTACGGTACCCTACAAGTTTGAAAAAGCTAGTTGAAGTTGTAAGTGCCTAATAGTTATATCTAGATCATCAAATGTTCTAAAGGATATAAATTTTGTTATATAGCTTGACAGATGGCGTTGTTATTAAATGTAATGCTATTATCTTAATTAAAAGCAAGGAATTGTAATCGAAAACGTGCAATTAAGTGGGGGCCACCCGCAGCGTTGACTCCAAAGTTAAAAATGCGTTAGCGGGTGCGGAGGCGTGACGATAGTTCAAGTAAGGCCGCTGTTACACGTTTACCTACAACAACGAAGCTTAGGAGGGACTACATTGCTAAAGCACACTGCACCCTCCCCCACGGTTAAAATTCACAATAGAAGATTTGCCATTAATTGACTTACTTCTCACAGCTATCAAACTCATAGGACCATTTGAATGTTGTTTGAAAAAAAATCATATATTTGTTATACATAATTACATGCACTAGTCAATTTCTACAAATATATATATAACACTAACTTCATATCTTTGTCACTTTTTTTTTCAACAAAGCGACGAGACGAGCAAGACATTCACCTGATGTAAAGTGACACGACTGCCTAGTTATACACTGGAGCACATTTTGCTCGTCGACATAAGATGTTGGGTTTCGTTACCCCAGTAATTTCACTAGCTACAACTCATTCAATTTGGAACACGGTAATGTTTGCTCACTATTGTTTGTCGGCAGAAATAGAAGCTGGGGTGGTACTTACCCAGACGGTCTCCGGCAGCCGAGACCTATCATCTGTGTATAAAAACAAACTGGCCTATAGGCGCAAATTAAGCTTAAAATTATTCAGTATATTAGCTACGCTTTTTACAAATACACTTGTTTATAAATATACAAAAATATTGGCTCGTATCACTATCTTTAATATAAAATCAAAAATTTCAACACCAAATCAAATTCAATAGGAAGTGATTGATATTATAATATGCATTAAGAATTAAACATCTGTAATCTAACTGTTAGTATTATTGTCATTATTTATATAACATACAAGATAAATAAAAGTTTTAAAAGTTTCAATATTATTATACTTCTCCGAGTCCCCCTTTCAAGTAAAAAAAGTAGATGTTTTAATCAAAAACATTTGGTTATAGTACGACATTTGTAATTATACACATCATAAAAGTAATTATCCGAAAAATAAAACTAAGTAAGGTGAACCGAAACCGATATAAGGATACAAAAGAAATTATTAAAATATTACAAAGTTCCAATTTCCGGTAACGCGGTAGGCGAAACGGAACTTTGTCAAAATAAAAACGTGCAAGCTAAAATGGGGGCTTTGCAAGCGTGTTCATTATTATTAATATAGCAAGTTGCCCTGGTAATAATAAACGAGCAATTTGGAACTCTGTCGTATTAGCACCAGCTCTCAAGTTCGCTGCACACCAGCATAGCGAAACGGATGCGGATACCATGTGAAAATCAATAAAATAAACATTTATCGTACATCACAATACTAGCAGGGGGATATGCGTTTATATTGTAAAGAATTAGGTTTCTATTTCACTACTGTAAAGATCCATCGATTATTTAATACCAAATGAATAAATAAATATACTGAACAAACTTTAACTATATTATTTAAGTTAGTCAAGCGAGTGCAATGTTAAATGATCGAAAATTTTAAAAGATAATTTCACAGATTCTTAAAAATGTTAGAGCTATCGATCATAATTTTAAAAGTTAAATTTTCTCTGTTCATTCTTTCCCAACTTCCAATTTCGTACCCTTAACTAGGTATATTAAGAAAAGACTGGTGTTAAATTAAGTTACGGATTCCGAGGCTCTAGACGACTTTCGGTTAGAGTTTGCTGGCGTATAGAAACATAGGTAAGACCACTTTACCCCTGTAATAATCCAATTAATGCGGAATTTAAAGTATCCTCACATTTTGCACTGAATAAAATAAGATTACATTATGTAACCACAAAATGAACACCAATACATACTTATTGCTAAAGAAAGCTTTATTTTCTTAACCCTTAATAACCTAGAGTTTCAATTTTGATACCAATCTTTTAAACCGAATGTTCACATTACTATTAGTTTTTTTTTTATAGGCTGGCTGTACGTATTTTACTGTTGTATAATATTCTTCCCAATGAAATTAAAAAAATAAATATTGTGATTTTTTTGGCTATTTTTCCCTTCATCTAGACCCTCAAGTAAACATAATAATATTAAAAATAAATCACTTTCGTAAATCAGGCTACTAAGGGTTAAACAACGAAGCGATGGGGCAAGCTGACCGCTTACCTAATGGTAACACGAACGGTAAACTTGTGACGCTAGCTAGGATATTTACACAGCACTAGTATTAAGTTCGTCTCCTCGACAAATTGGTTTCGTTACCTCAGTAATTTCACCAGTTATATCGACACACTTCTGTTCGGTGTTAGAAAGTATTAAGTATACGGTTAATTGTATATTCTACTTGGTGTGTGATCGTTTGACTGAAATCAAATGTAGACGTGGAGAGAACAATCGGCAGCAGTCGAGACTTGTTAATTGAGGGAATAAATTATAAATAACGAGCCTGCCCGCGCCCCTCTTTCCATGCACACCCGGGAATAAGTGAGTTATACACTGGGCAATGAATTAACACAGTGTTTATCCACAATAATGTAACATGTGTCATTTTTATGATAAGTAAATCGTGCGGTCGAAGATAACGAAGAACGTCCCTTAGAATACGCTGAATCTCAAAGCAGCAGGTTTAAATTAAGAGAGTGATAGATAGCCAGGTTAGTTCAAAAAACCCCACTTTTATCCAAATTATAACATGTAGATCTTGGATAGACCTTGGGACCTTAATGATACAACAGTGGGTAGCCGGAGCTCTCTACATAGGCAGTTAAAATATGTTAAAAAAATTCAATATATAGTTATTGATAACAAATAAATTATTATTTTTTTAAATATTATTATTTTCTTTCCTTCAACTCATGTAATATTTATTTGTACTTTTTCTTAACAAAGACAATAATTCAACAGTGATACAAAAAAAAATTAAGAAGATTAAAAGCTCCAAAAAGTCACTTTGGTATGCCCTGTGTATAACAGCCTTAATATGGACGGTCCTCTACGGAATTCTAAGCAAGATGGGTCAGACCGAAATCTTCGTCAGAAGGATTCCCTCATTCACTCCCCCACGGCTATTCCGTGAGTTATCACTTGAGCATAATTCATGACTCCTCTGAAATTGATGTAACCGATGCTTTCCATTGACTTAAATTTGTACAATAAAGGCAGGTAGAGTAATAATTTTAGTTTAGCATAAAATATTAGTATTCTTGTTGAGATTAGCGATTAAACTACCATTGGATACTTGATAAGATATATGTTGTTACTCCAAATCGCAAATAAAAAAAATTCTGATGCTGAAAATACAACGCCATTATCTAATATCGAATGTCCCCTTACTCTATAGGTCCAAGAAAAGCGTAGTATCTTAGTCTTTAAGACTAATCATATTCTATATCAAAGCGACGAACTCAATAAGGAGCTGTGTAAATATTCTTATTAGCACTACATTGTTATTTACTGGTGGTAGATTTCTGTTGCTATAAACCGTCTAAGTAGGTACCACCGCAGCGTGTATTTCTACCACGGAATAGTAGTGTGCAAATCTTATTGTATTCCAGTTTGAACGTCGTTGTAAATAATGTACCTGGGGTAACAAGATTCAACGTTTTGTTTCAAGGCGACGAGCACGATACAGTGCAGTGTGTAACATCCTAACTAGCGTCACGTTATTATGGGCGGGCGTACCACTTAACATCAGGTGAACGTCCTGCTTGTCTCGCTGCTTTCTTCATTAAAAAATAAAGTTATAGGCAGCCCTGTCGCTTAGTACCTTTTATGAAACAAATAAAAAGTTTTATTGTAAGTTATTGTCCAAAGTCGAACTAAAGTTTTTTTTTCAAGCGTTTTTCTTTATACAAATTTCGTATAAGAAATCCGAAAAGGAGTCGTGTCAGCATAAAACGCTGCGACGAACATAACACAGAGAAGTTAATGTGACATCACAAAGACTGCAGCATTACGGTACGACTCGCGATGTCGCTACTCCTGATTTGAAGCGAAAAAGCGACGAGGACTGGTACTCCATCCGCCGTAGCACGAGCCCTTGACACATTTCATTCTAGAGGCGCGAATATACCGGAGACAAACACTACATGTGAAATATACCGTGTTCGTTATTATACGTTCTAACCAAGAGAATAACTGAACTATAATTTTTATTTATACAGCATTATAATTATTAACAACATGATCATCGTGTGTCATTATTATATGGAGAGAAATGTAATAGATGTTAAAAGAAGAGTCAGATTTAATTTGGAGAAATTGAAGCACATGACGAAATTTCTTAACATACAACTGTTTTACAAGCAGCTAGATTGGAGGTGGAAAGAGCACATGTTACGAAAAACAAGAGAAAATGGACAAAAATAATTACAGCATATAGAGCAGAAGATATGAAGGAAGTCGCTGATATAGAATAGATTCGAATGGCAATGAGAGACGTGGAAATCATCCGAGGAGGCCTTTGTCGAAAGACATCAAACAAAATAATAATAGTTTATGTGTAAATTCATATTAATATATTTTTTTGTTAGGAGATCATCTAGGTGGGTACCACCGCCAGTAGTGTACAAACATTACTGTTCCCAATTGAAAGGAATTGTAGCTAGCGAAATTACTGGGGTAATGAGACTTAACATCCTGTCTTAAGGCGACGAGCGCAATGTGGTGCTGTGTTTACCATTCTAAATAACACCACGTTGCAGGCGTATCATTATATAAGGTGAACGTCTCGCTCGTCTCGTAGATTCATTGAAAAAAAATATATATATTTTTTTAACTTTAACCGATTTGAAAAAGTTTAGCAGTACGAATAAATTTTAGAATGTTTTACCTAACAACGAAACATTTCTTATTACCTATGTCTCCAATGCGCCCTAACCAAACTTAACAAAAGTGAATATTTATAAGTAAGTGCCTACACCACAATAATTTGCATTTTATGTATGTTTAATTTTTTAGACGCGTGTGAAGCAGTGTATGATATATGAATACATTATAGACCTTGAACAACCAAGTTATTAAAATACTCTGAGAAACATGACTGTTTTAAGAAAACAATATACTTTATATACATGTTTATAATAAGTATTTGTATAAAAATTAAGCAAGTCGTAGGTTATAAATGAAAATATAGGAATAAATTCGTTTGAATATTACACGGCAGATAGACTCGCCTACATAAGGAGAAAGCAAAAGACCATCGAAAACACAAAGGCGGCAATACATTGCTATTGACACCCACTTCATCTTATAATCCCTAACAAACGCCCTGTGTGATTCCGCGACTCCATCGTATTCTCATATTATATCCCTATAAGAATTATACATTAATTTATTTTATAAATCAACCGTTACATCATAAGCATATATAAATATTTCTTAAGATAACAGATACTATTTATGAAGGTGCCTAACCTATTAACATTATAACAAAATGGAGAAAAAGTTTTACACTAGTATAAAAGAAATGTCTAAGTACATAAATAACGCAAATATATAAACAAATACATACGACAGATAGATAGATATACGTTAATGTTTATGTGTTATGTTATAGTATGAAATACATAATTTTATACTTTTTGAAAATTATAATTAAGTTTTTACTATTTATATAACTTAACTCATTGCTATGTTGTCATAATTTGTCACTGGAAATTTTATAAAAGCCCGAGAAATTTATTATAAATTACTTCTATGATTTTAATAAATAACTTTTATAAAGAAATAAACTCAGACAACATTTAAGAAAACAAATTAATTAACTATCCATTACATATATACTTTCCTAAAAAAAAGATGGAATTGTGTTATGCTTACAAAGATAGAATTTTACTTAAGATTCAAAGTAATTGAAAGTAATGCTCGAGTAAAACCTAGCGCTTAAAGGGGAGCTGACTCCATCCGGTGTACACTATACATATATGTTAATTACACAGTAATTAACAGACTCGGGGTTTATGTTCTAGCATTAAATCAAGGTTCCAAATCCTTTCATTATCCAGTAAATACGGGTTGCGTATAAATACAAAGAGGTTGGAGATCTAGAATTAAAGAGAAACATTCTCGGTGCGAGTGAATATTTCTGTGCGCTTTGATAAGTTGAAACGTTTATCTCGTAGTTAATTGCTAGAAAATTATTTCGTCAAAGTGACACAAAATTCTTACTAATGTTTAGTAGGAGTTTTATTACGAAAAGACTCAGAACATTTTTTTTAAATGTGTAGACTAGCTCTCCTTCATAGTGAGCGGCGAAGTAGTTCTTCCATGGTTAAGCGGTTTAATCCAAAAGTAGTGATAAATACTGCACTATATTGTACTTGCTGCCTTGAGACAAGATGTTAAGTCTTGTTACCCCAGTAACTTCATTAGCTACAATGCCCTTCAAACCAGAACACGGTAATGTTTGCACATAACTGTTTGGCGGCAGAAATAGGCGCTGAGGTGGTACCTACGTAGGCGGTCTCCGATGACTGTGACCTACCACCCTAAAAACAAAAGCATTCAATTTCTTAAATTCTCCACTGCTTTATTTTAGCTCATCATGCATGTTTTAATATATATATAG
Organism: Ornithoptera priamus; assembly: GCA_029034505.1. NCBI lineage: Eukaryota > Metazoa > Arthropoda > Insecta > Lepidoptera > Papilionidae > Ornithoptera > Ornithoptera priamus. The sequence goes on from JARDWD010000827.1 coordinate 4,194,282, forward strand.
TTACCTATATTTTATTAATTATTTATTTAATGATAATAGTTTAAAAGTTTCTTGTAATGTGTACATATGTCCAACATTGGACGTCCGTCTGCTGAAACGATGATGATGAACACTTTTCTAATTAACTTATGTATTTAAAATGTTAACACACTTTAAATACTTAAGTTATATATTAACATCTGTGAATGTTGACAGGTTACTCAAATAAAAAAGCTAGATTATAACATCTGAAACGACTGGATCGATATTTTAAGCCGTAAGCTAACAGCTAACAGACTATAAATGCCAATAGAGGTTCTGTGCGATGAAAATAAATTAATAATACTATGAACCATTCTATTTGTCCAGATTCATCAGTTTTACTGAGAAATATTTGGATGTGTAAGAAATATTTTAAGTCATTAATATAAAATAAATATACTCGGGAAGAAAGCTAAGTTTCATTAATTCGTTAACATTCTGAGGCCCTAAGATGGGGCAAAAAAATAAATAAAAAGATCTACGTTTTAAAAGTAAGAAATCTCATTCGATCGATGTTTTGCACGATGTATGCACGTGCCATATCATCCAATTATTTCATAAATGTTTTGTTTTTAGATTTAAGGATATACATGTTGTTGATGTAAATTTTCTTAAATAAATGAATAAATACATTGTTATTTCTTCTTTTCTATGCTTAAACCTAGTAACAACCAAAAACTCTGTTCCATAAAAATTTTTCATGTCAGGATCGTCTTAAAATGTAATTTTTTGGCAAATACCCTACTACTATAAAATGTATAAAGAAGAGCCATGAACTAATAAAATAATCCAAAAAGTAAATCTAGATATTTCAATTTCAATATACAAGTAGAGGGAATTTTAAAGCGCATACAGATTATAAATTGACTTTTGACTTGACATGTCTTGTAAAGATCAGAAAGAACAGAAAAAGAAATATACTGTCTGACTTAACAAGCAATGCAACATTCAAATAAGTCATCTTCCACCCTGGTGAGTGCAGTCAGTAAATCGCGTAAAGTAGTTACTTAATGCAGGGAGCACGAGGGTAGCAGTGAAAAAGAAACGCGAGTGGCAGCCAGTCAATCTACATTTACAATCATATGAGTATCGATCGAATATATACACGGACTTCTTACTTCTTGATATTGAAAATATTTTTTTTTAATCGACGAAGCGACAAGACGAGCAAGACGTTCACCTGATGGTAAACGCAACGCCTGCCTATTACAATGTGGCGGTAGTTAGGATGATGTACGCAGCGCTACATTGCGCTCCTCACCTTGAGACATAAGATGTTAAATCATGTTACCCCAATAATGTCACTAGTTACAACCCTCTTCAAACTGGAACACAGTAATATTTATACACTACTGTTTCTCGGCAGAAATGATAGCTGCTGTGGTGCCTACCCAGACGGTCTCCGGCAATAGACCTTCCACCATTAAAATTTATTTAAGAATCAATCGCATACTCAAAGCAACAGATCATACGTTGGTATACTTTGCACGGAGTTGTTTTCATCTGCTATGGGCTAAGGAACACAGGAACCCGAAAAAAAGCAACGCAGTTATATCAGCAAAATTTCGATATCCTTATATCGAAATATATATTTTGACTGCAGCGAAAGATGGCAGATAGTCAGACGAGTAAAAAAAACCCTAACATCAAGCAAATTAACATCAAGAAAATATCTGGCTCCGAAATATAAGCGATTTTAACTGCTGGTAAGTCTCTGTTGCCGGAAACCGTGTAGACAGATACCAATGTACAAACATTACTGTACTCCAGCATAAAAGGCGTTGATTCTACTGTGATAACCAGACTTATCTCTTAAGGCGACGTAACACAATGTGATGCTGTGTATATCATCTTCACTAGCTCCATGTTATTATGGGCGATTATGAACGTCTCGTCGAATGTCGCTTCGGCAAATTAAAAAAAAAAACGGCTACTGTAATAATACTGTATTTAGTTGTCATTATATATTTTATAACTTAAAAAATTTGTTTGATAAGATAATGTTATTGAAATGTATCTAATCAATGTAAGGAATCATTAATGTATATATCAATAAAGTAGTTTGAAATTCAAACGTCACCAATTACCAGATTAAGCTCACTTACAGTTAATTCTTCATACAAACGGATTATAGATATACGTAACGATTAGTAACCGATTACTGTACTAAGTATTAAGTTACCATAGTAAAATGTCAAAGTATCCTTATTAAGTTATACGCCTATAACGAGTAGCCAACTTCAATCTGATGTTGCTGTTATTTTATGATTTGAATAAACTCACTTCACTATTAAAAAGGAAAACGTTACTATTAATTTCATAGCAAATTATGGCTATTGTAACAATTTTAAATATATTCGGAAGTTTACCATTAGCAGTTTTTTAACAATCATATGATAATAGAATAACTATAACGCGTTACATTTTATCTTATTTGTTACCGTGATGAAAAATCAGTGCCAATAAAAATAACCTAAATAACATACTAAATATCTGATGAATTTATAAAGGTTATATAACAAAATGTAATGTTTTGGAGTGAAAGTATCAAGATGTTTTTGCCATAGTATGAAGACAGTGAATAGATTCGTTGCTTGAAATAGTTTAGAAAGAATTCGTTTGATATACGCTACAGGGTAAATGCAATGTTGAACAGCATAAGGAACGTCCTTACTCTTAGAGTTCCATGTTTTGATGGTCAGCGATCATCAAGACAAACTGCAATTTCTATACCGTAGGTCTCAAAAGTAAAGGGTACTTTTTTTATAACCGGTAACGTATGTCTTTTAACCAGGACATTATTTGAACCATACTTCTCTCGAATCTTTCTTTACACATCGACCTGCAACAACTCACACTTTCTGTTCCTTATATGATCTAAATATTACCAGCTTACTTCTCTTAATAGTTTATTTATTACTAAGTTGTATGCGCGATTTAACTTCATAACTTAATTAACCATTGATATAAATCTCTGGCGGTGTACAATGCAGTTGGAATAACCATACAAAAAATTGAAGTGGCTAGATACGGTGTAAAGTAATTTCGCGATTCATTTCCTATTCCTGAACAACATCTATATAGACTATTAGGCTAGTTTCCGATGCAAGTTATAGGTATGAAATTGAATTGATAGGAAGCCGCCGTAGCTGAGTCGACGACGTCGCCCGGCGTGAAATTATCTCGCCAAGTGCAACATAGCAGATTAAGTAACGCCGATCCCACCTACTGAATAACCTAACCGAGATCGATAGCCGTCCCACTTTGCAGAGAAAATAAACGATAAGGAAGTGAGACTCACTTAACGGTCTTGGAGTTTGCAAAGTGCATAGATGACTTTTACTAACCACTTATCTAAGTATTCGCTTTAAAATGTTTGGACTTGGAATTACTAACGTATTTAGTTAAGAAGTGACAAACTACTATTTTGTTCTATTTATCTATTTATTCAAGTGCCTCTCCGTTTCATTATCTTCATTAACTTTAATCATTACAGATAACAAAATAACCAGTGATAAAGTTGAAAAAAATATGATAATTATTTATTTTTTTATTTCTACACAAATTACCAATAATATTAACAACAGCAAAATCAATCATCAGCCTTCCTATCATAAAGTTTCAATATTTTTTTTCAATTTTCTATAACAAATGTAGATATTTACAAAGATCATATGATATGAAAATATAGTGAAAATAACAAAAAAAAATAAGCATAAAATTTTTCATCTCAAAGGAAACATTTTAAAAGATTTTTATAGTTTAGGGATACAACACCGTTTTACAATTCTTACTATGATTTTGCGTTATCTATTTACACAGATAAAAAGAAATGTTATATATGTTTTTATTAAATTAAGCGACTAGACGAGTCGTAAGACGTAAGCAAGCTGTTGAGTCTGGTTACTCCTATAATTCCACTAGCTATAGATCTTTGTTCTGGAACACAGTAATGTTTGCACTCTACTATTTGGAACCTATACAGTCTCCGGTTACAAATACTTACCATCAGTAGTTTTATTATTCTTTCTTTTTAAATTCCTTGTATAATATACGTCGCATATGAACTATTTGTTTATCATACATATAATATCAACAAATTTATATTGAATAAAAATAATAACATTGTTTCTACCATACAAACGTCATCCTCATCTCACCTTGATAGCTCAGTACGTAAGGCGGTCGTACGCGCTACATGTATCGAAGTGCACTTGTTGGATACCCGTTCAGCTTAAGCATCCGGTAAAATAAAAACACCTGGAGCGAACCGATATGATCCAACAACGACAGCTTTCATGGATATGTGACATTCGCCGACCTGCACTTGGCCATCGTGGTGGATAAACAAGCGTAACTTTCTCCTTGTAAGAAAAAGCCGCGACTCCCAGGAGTAAACTCTTATATCTATTTATTATACCTCTTGTATCTCTTAATGTTCATTGTATCTCATCTTTAAGTTTATTTTTAACATAATTTATATCTGTTGAATTTCTCTTATTTAAAAGGAAAATCTACATCACTACACGATAGGAAAGTCGCGTCACAAAAACAAATTGACTCGTTCTTAGCGTTTGCATTTAACTGGTGGGGTATTTTTGGTTGGATGGGTGTTTAAAATAAATTTTTTTTATAAAATCGTGACGATAGTTATTTTTGCCATCATCAAACTATACATATTACTAGTAATTTAAATGTTGCTTAAGGATAATTTATAAAGAATGTCGTAAGTATGCATTAGTTGGTAAAGAATAGGCGTTGCCAACAAACACAACTTACAATCGTCCTCCCTCTATGTAATAAGTTAAAATCGTTTTACCATTCGGAACGCAATCTCCTCCACACGCCCTCCAGCGGTCGTAATTCGATAGAATGAAATTAACGTGTCGGTTTCCTTCCGTTTTTCTTGCCGAACTTGTGTTTCAGGTCTCAGATAACTTTGTTAATTAAATTTTGCATTTTTCCTTAAAGCAAAGAAACGCTGAAGGCGCCACCTGAGTTACATTAAGCTGCTTCATGAAGTGTATGAAAGAAAGTTTATGGTGTGAGTTATATGCGGGCTTTAAATTTCCCGTTTATAATTGTACTAATTGGTCACTCCCGCCGACGACCGGATACGAAAGGATCTTAGTCTGTATTTAATTTTTAAATCCAACTAACTTTTATGTTTCACGTTGTTTGCGATTAACGTTAAAAGGAATTTATGCACCGACAGTCTAATTTCTTCAGATAAATTATAACTGTTAAGTAAGAAATAGTTCACTTAATATACTCACTGCTAGGAATTGGCGTCTGTTCCCAAAAGGAAACAATAAAATGTGCAAACATTACTATTTTCCGGTTCAGAAGGCGATGTAGCTAGTAAAATTACTTGGTTAACTTCTTAAGACGACGAACATATTTTGGTTCAGTACACATTAACCTAGAAAGCACATGTCTATAAGCATTATGAGCGGATGTATCACTCATCATCAGGTCTCAACATACTGCTCGTATCGTCGTTTCGCATAATAAAAAAAAAACAAAATGCATGCAAACATTTTCAATCTGTCAATGATGAGCCTGTAATCATATCTACACACATGCCAGAACACTAACTACAGTATATTTCTCTAGATAAACGTCAACAAGGACCTGCTCTTACTCTTAATTAAAAATACAAGTGAACAGATATGTAACATCCCACCATGCAAACACTGGTAATGGATTCGAATCTAACATAAATATGAGGGGCAGGGATACGTAAGGACAGTGTCTACACACAACATCCACAATAAACTTTTGATATCCAACCTGAACTTTATGATATTGGTCATGACTTGCTTTCACCGTTTTCTCTCTCAACTCATCTCTCTGACTCATCTGACAGACAAGTGGATCCACGAAGATGATAATATGGAATTTATTACTAATAGATGTCAACAATCGTATTTTATTTGGTGAGCCTGCGACATAAAAATTTATTAAATATACAGTGATATTTGAAGTTTATTTCAGAAATACGATTTTAAAATATTTATAAAAAAAATTGGATGACCAAAGCTAATTATAACGAAGAAATACGTTAAACAGAAAAAGAATTATATATGATATGTGTAGGAATTTACTTCAGCTTCATCATTATACCTTGAGAACATTAAATTTTAAAACCAAAAACTAAAGCAGAGCCTTAATATAGTTTTAAGGAGGCGGGTATTACCTAAAATAGACTCGATGCTAAGGAAGGGTTAATATAAGAGGATGTCGTTAATTTAGCCCCGTTAAGAGGGCTCCAGCTACCTTCCGTACGATATCGCGTCGAGTTTCAGAAGCCTTACAGAATTATCCTGCGGTGAACAGAAGAGCAAACTACTTAACCTAATTAACAGGAAAAATCTTTCTTCAACGAAAAAAATCTTTGTTTATTTTTCGACTGTTAGCAGGGATTTATGTACGCAGAATTCTTCTGTTATTTCGAATTGCAGAACAGCAATCGCAGATAATTGTCTAAACATTTCTTGGTTCAAAATTAATGCCATTATCTATCTGCCATATATTTATCAAAATAATATAAAAAATAGACAATTTTAGTTTGTGAATCGACATGCTAATACGCCTGCACGAAACAACGTGGCGTTAGTTAAGATTATATACCTTGTATTACACCGTGTCTCTAGATTTGAGATATAACATACAAGCCTCGTTACCTCAGTAATTTCACTAGCAACGACACCCTTCAAACCGGTACACAGTAATATTTACACAGTACTGTTTGGCGGCAGAAATAAGAGCTACTCTGGTACCTACTGAGACGGTCGCCGGTAAAAGATACTTATTACCACTAAAACTAATAAAGAACATAGTATAGCAAAGGTTAAAGTAACACTTGTATATTTTAAACTAAAACAGTAAAGTATAACACAATAATGACACTCGCTAATAAATTTGACCCGGTAGGTGACACATCGAAAGAAAAAAGGGGAAAATGCGTAATGATCGCCCATTAGCTTACTTCAATTATGCTCCAACTATGCTGAAAACTGAGAAGCTTCGGCTTACCGAAGCCTTACTATAGCACAAAAAAAGTCCGACTAGGCGTATCAGATAGCTGCCCTTTAATAGTTGAGACTTTATTTGTTAAAGGAAAAACTCAGGAACTAAATTAACCTTGTAAAGTAGACAGTATTATAAGGAATTTAACTCGATAATACTTTCTTTAATCTGAAGTTCGTCAGTCACAGCCGGCCTGAAGACACTATAATATATAATTGACACTTGTATTTATCTTACGAATTATTCCGTTATAAAATATGTATCTATTATCACTTGATCACATGTTGTTATACGATAATGAGACTAGAGATAATAATAAAGTGTGATCCTGTAGAAACGCCGGTTCTCGTTTCCGGACTCCATGGTGACTTAAGATATTAACTTAGTCAGGTGAGTTTCAAAAAACTAATTTCATTAGCAAATAATATCCGTGGTAGGTCTAGATAAGCATTTTTTGTAAACAGACCGTGGATCCAGATCCACGAGCCTAGTGTCAGATAAGCTGTAAAAGTCGCATGGCTTGCAGCACTGACATCGTTCGAATCTAGTCTAGATAAGTTCAACCGTAGATCCCGGCGTGGGAACCGGAGCGTGTCGGCGATGCTGGGAGGAGATATTACATGGAGATCCGTAGCCTCCTTTTGTGAAAGTGTTATGGTATAGAAGGAGGTTGCTGAGTAGAACCGAGGAAGGATAGATCACGTTCGGAGACAAGGCCGTGGCGCTGGCGCATGGCGTCGCGGCGCACCGGCGAATGGTGATCCCCTACTATAATAGAGTCGTCCGCAATCGCCTTCTAAACGACCGAGAAGGACAATGACTGGACGTGGTCTCTGGTAATTAAAGTACTCATGAGGCTGCTAGGATCTGTATAAAGCAGACCCCGGGACGGGCTATGCCAGAATGATGTTCGCGAGGCCGCGGTTGGGTTCCGAACGGTGATCCCGCGACCTCTCCATACGCCGATGGCCACCAAGTGGGTTTTAGTGGGTAAAAATTTCCACATAACTCTGATTTCCCTCCAGAAGACAGAGTCTTTTCGAAGATTTCCCTCCGAAATAAAAAAAGGCACAACCATACGTATTATTTCTGCCGCTAAACTGTAGTGTGTAAACATTACTATGTTCGAAAGACGTTGCATCTAGAGGAATTTTTATGGTAACGTAACAAATGATTTGTACCAAGCCGACGAGCGCAATGTGGTACAGTGTATAACATCCTAAATAAATAAGTCTCTTCGATCGAGGATTTGAACCGTGTTATACCCTGTTACAAGGCAAGCTGTTAGCCGCTGCGCTACTGAAACAATTTGTTCGGATTCTCTGAAGTTCGTGTAGATGATGATAAACTTTGAGAAGTATAAATGAATTACTTTTTGGGACCCTACATTAATGTACTCGCTTACGTTAATTACCATTAGGAATTAATAATATTTTTAAGCTTTTACTTTATACTTAATGGTAGATCAGCCATTTTATACAATATATATATATTAATTTTCCTAATGAGTAGCATTAGTCGCAATAAGTATATTTTTAACTGTCTTTAATTGTTTTTAACGTGGGAAAAATATTTCTTTTTAAAAATACACACAATAAATATTAGCACAAAAAAATTACTTATTTTGTAATCAGCATCAGCTTACAGATATCAGCATCTGGATATAGGCCTTTTACGAACATCTTCATACCAATCGGAAAAGTGAAGAATTACATACTCAGTAATCCTTTATCACGAAAAGCTGGAATCTTGAAGTAGACTATGTTCAAGATAAAGAAAAGTAAGACAGCATACTTCGTCATAAGACAGGAGCAAAGCTAAGAAGAAGAATGTACTGTCAAGCCGTTTGGCTTTTACACGAAAGTCTATAAAGTTGTCGCTCTTAAACCTATCTATAATGATAATTTTGTAAATCTGCCGCCATAATATCGTGCTTGTGTTCTAGCTGTCAATAATCAGACTATTTTAAGCGAACAATATTTACCCAATGGTCATTTACCATAACGAGAAATGTACGAATGCCTACTACTATCGAAAAGAAAATTTCTGATCAACTTGCGATGTTGTATTTTATAAGGACAAGTATAAAAAATAAAGCGAACAAAATTGTTACGATCATATCGTGGACAGAACATCTCATTACACGGTTACTATTTACCCCGTGGCTGTTCCTACAAAGATAAAGCGGACCATTGATGTTATTATTTATACCCCATAAGCAAAATGCAACGCAGCGCCCTTCCCTTGTACTATAAATATAAATTACAATGTTAAATTCCGCTCACCCCAAATCACAAGAGACCGGGCGATTCGTTCCGGTGCCTTGTAGTCTTTTATTAACGCTGTCTAAATTATTGTTAAATAAATTTTATCTATTTACATTGAACGTTTAATTTTTTAAGCAGAAACCTCGTCTTTTAATAACACTAAATTTTTATACGTTTTATAGCGTTTATTTATTAATTTATTACTCTGTTGTTACAAGTATAATATCCTATGTATTGAACTCGTTCTGGGTAGGTCAGGCTATAAACAATAAATTATAAAGTTACAATAAACTAGACACTTAGTTTGTATAAATGTATAACATACGTTAAATACCATATAAGTAACAGGCTCAAAACTGTAGCTCGCTGGCCTAATGGTTAGAGCGTGCTGCCTTCATTCCGAAGGTCGCGGACTCGAATCTCGTCATGTACCGATGACTTTAATATTTAAGTTATGTACAATTGTGAACTTTAGTAACAACAGCGAACTAAAATCAGTGAAGGAAACATCGTGAGGAAACCTGCACTTTAATTAGAATTTATTTGAAGGTGTGTGGGTGAAGTCACCAATCAGCATTGGTCCCGCGTAGTGACTACGGCCCATCGCCCTCATATTGAGGGTAGGCTTGTGCGCCAACATTGGGGACGTAAATTGGCTGTTGAAAAAAAAGGCCCAGAACTTACTCGAACTGCTTGCTTCTATATCAAAGAGATCCCTGGTTTAATTCCGTGCCGGAGACGGAATTTGGACACGAGCAGTAATTTTTTGGAATTCGTTTGATTCATATTGTAAATCTGCCGTTTTAAAAGTACAGCAGTTTTACCGCTTTGAATATATAGCCATAGTATTCTGTATGATCACTGTCCACCACCTTCTACTTCATTATCACCTAACATAACGTAAAATTCAGGTCAGGTGTTAGACCATAGTCGATGAAAAAAATATAAAAGCCTTCAACTCAAATCACGGTAACGTTAAGATAACAACGAAGTAACGAGGCGAGTGGGATGTTCACCTGATTGAAAGTGGTTCGCCTGCCCATAAAAACGTCGCGCTAGTTAAAATGATATAGACAGCACCACATTATCCTTGTCAGCTAGAAACATAAAATGTTAGGTATCATTTCTCCCCAGTGATCACACTAGCTGCAATGCCCTTCGAGACGGAACACTAACGTTTGCACACTACTACGGATTTAATTACCGCCGGTTGGTATGGGCAGGCGTATCACTTACCATCAGGTGAATGTCTCGCTCGTCTCGTAGTTTCATAGAAAGGAACAAAAAGTTATGTGCGCACACTACTGTTTTACGGTAGAAATAGAAACTTCAATGGTACCTAGACAATCTCCGGCATGAGAGACCTACCACCGGTGAAAGTCTATAACAAAAATAATTTGGTTTATATATACATAAGAAAGTAGGTATTAATGAATATGCAAATTAATTCAAGTGCCTACTTAGTAACAAAGTATAGTAACATTATATAGTACAATATATACTATCATTTTTTCAAATATCGCGCGTTAATTATGCCATGAAATATATCAATTACATCTGTAACTATGAAAATGTTATTATTAATCTATAAGGTATACACTCGGTTAATTAGAGATGTAAACGTGGTGCTCAATTACACAAATAACACCAGCTATATACTTCATCCCATCCACAGCTTCATGTATTCCAATAACGAACAAAATATTATGTGTTTCAAATAATTAAACATGAATACATACAGAAGTCGAATGATTAAACTGTTTATTTATTTATTTATTCTTATCGTAACACCTTAAGCTAAGGGTACAGAGAGCGGACTTAATACCACAGAAGCATTAACTGCCAATCAACCTAAGGGAAGAAGTAGATTTTGTATGTAGGTGTTAAAATCTAAATAAATGAACGAAATACAAACATTAACATCAAAATATATGCCACATATATATAATAGCACCAAAGTATATATATATATATATATAAGATATATACTTATACTAATATTTTATATCAATTCGTCATTGTCGTAAGCCGTCAATTTAATGATCTGCTAGTATCTACCGCGCAATCTATTTTTGTTATCATATGTCATGATAAGTAATACACCTGTCCATAACAACGCGACTCTAGTTAAAATGATAAACTACATCATCACTTTGACAGAAGATGTTAAGGCTCGTCGGTACCTTAACTTTACTAGCTGCAGCGTCCTTCAAACCGGAACACAGACAACTGTATTCCGGTTTGAAACAGAACCTTAGTTTATACTCTACTTTATATGGGTAGAAATATATAGCTGATTTCTTACACGGTCTCTGACAACAGAGCTATTAAATTATAAAAAAAATGGTTTTCAAACATTATCATGTTTTCGAGTAATATTGAATGAAAATGAATAAATTAAAAAATCTACTTGAATACATTTTTTAAGCTACCCATATTAAATCTCCTAAATGTATATTTAGAAATTAAGGACTTAAATATTATTTACACAGAGGAATTATAGAACGAAGTCCTAGAAGTAAAAGTAGTAGAAAGAAGAAGTAGTATAAAGATATATTAATATTAATACATAAACAAGTATTGAATACGAAACATACTAATTTTTCTTTGAGATTGAAGGATATATGTATTTAGATTTTTATGTACCATTTGGAATACGCTTCGTTTACGTCATCGCGTAATAATATGATAGCAATATTACAAAAAGCGAATTGCCTTCGGCCGAAGACAATAGCGTCAGAAACAAAACCCGGCATCTCGAGAAGCTCCCCATGTTTGCTGAGGGCTGCTCTCTAATAAATATGCAAATGTTATTCTGCGTTTAGCGCGACCATGCAGTAATATTTATATTGAAATAGGCGTCCGACGTCTGCCCTTGAACTCCCGTTTTCATCCTACCCTTCATGTCGCATTACGCAGCAATCTTATGTAAAAAAAAAAATTACGGAGATTATATATAATAAATATTCAAAATAACAAAACTAAGCTTTCCCTCATCATCACGCGATAGACATCCATTACTGGACGTAGCCCTCCCTCAAAGATTGTCACAGTGTTCATTGACAGGAATTGGGCCTTAGCTAACCACGCTGGCCCAGTACGGGTTGGTGGGTGTTTTTTGAAAGCAAATTTTACTTACATTAGCCATTTTATCGAAAAAGTTAATCGCAAATACGATTTTATTAAGTATAATACATGAAAAGTATGGTATAAACAAGTATAACATCTGCGAGTCTGAGTATAGTGTGAAATTGAGATGGAAATGTTTGAGTGCTTCCATGGTTTTGGGAAGACTGTGGTGACAGATATCCTGATGTCATAGTCAATACGGAGTACCTACAGCTTTCTTAATTATTTGTACAGTACAATGCAAAGCAGAATGAGCTCATTGTTTCTAGAAGTCTTCCAGTCTCGTTTATTAGTAAAGATGTCCCAATCTGGTGGTAATACTTAACTATCTTCTTGGTTGGATAATATTAGTAGAATTTTGTTTTATTACATATTAAATATAAGAATCTGTGTAATAATTATGTTGTAGTAATATCTAAGTTATTGTAATAATAAAAAATATCTTATTTGCTTTAATAAATTGACGAACCGCACTGTAACTATTAGAACGACTCCTCATAAAGCTGTGTTAACTAAAAAATCGTTAAAATGAATAGGCGCATCACTTACTGCCAGGTGAACTCACACCGCATACGTTATACGTCTAAGAGCAAATATAAAATATTTTAAATATCTTTTAGGATGACGTTAACTACTGTTTTATACAGAATTGTATAACAGCTTTTAACTGGGATTCTTTTTTCCCGATAATATAACTTATCATTTAAAGTTCTGATAAAATCATACAATAGTAAATTTGATATTTCAGAAAATAAAACATTACATTTTCTAAAATCTCAAAATATCTTTATCATCATCATCAGCCGATAGACGTCCACTGCTGAACAGGGACCTCCCCCGAAGATTTCCAATCGATCCTATCCTGCTCGAATCCAATAGCCACCTTAAAACATCTTATTGCATCTATGTTGCGCTTTTACTTTAAAAAATTAAAAAAAATAGTAACTCCTTCGATCTGAAATGTAATAAAGGACCCTTATTCAAAAATCTGAATCAAACAAGAAATGAAAATTATCTCTAAAGTTTCGTAAAAACGCACTACACAAATAGCAAAAGCAACGTCTGTAAAAATATGTGCTTCCAACCTTGGAACAGAAACTATAAAGACTTGGTATTCTTAACGCGAACCCGTAAATTTTCCCCCTCGTTTCACAAAATATCAGACAATAAACCTGTCCGCAAGCCTACATCGGACGTCGCAGCTAACACACAGACAAAATGGCTGAATGAAGACAAAACATCACATTCACTTTAGCTAATAAAGGATGGCTCGTAAAAAAACACTACAATCATCATAACTCCCCTGTCGTGGTCACAATGTCGCTTAAAAATTAACGCTTCCTTAGACATCAAAAGAGTTTTACTACTTAGCTATATATATAGATAATATCTAATTTATTATGTTAAATTTAAGCTACCTTTAAATAACGCATTACTTAATTTTCATTATTTACACTAGCTTCGTTAAAAGTAATTATCAAATGGGAAAATAAATACTACCATCAAATTTAACATGAAGGAATTCTTTTAACTTCTGTGACCGTCTCCTGAATGTCTTCAGAGGTAAATAATCTTATCCGAATGAATTCACAAGTAAATAATTATTAATAATTGTATCAAAAGTAACAAGCTTTGGACATTTGAAATATAACTGTCAAAGTTATTAAATTATGAAACATTTTTCCCAATGAACTGATTAATTTTGCTTAGAGAAGCCTTTTCTTAATTTTCTTGGCAGACTACCTTTATCAACGGCATTTTAAGGTATGTCTTCAAAATTTAGCGCAACTAATTAATTTATTTACTTATATAGTTTTTCTTTGATTTTTCACATATTTGTGAAGCTGTGACAGGTTAGTAAGAGTATACTTTTCAAAAGACGCGTGCTCGAACCTCACTGAGCACGAGTTTCCGATGAAGAATAAAATCATTAGGAAAGCAATACGTTCGTAAAACACATTTTCATGAACATCATTACTTCCACAAACTTGGCAGGTTTGGTGGATAAGTAACTCTCCCTGAAAGTAACCTCAGGCCCCAATAGTGGACACATGAATGCTGTTTTACATCTACATAACAACTAGATCCTCGCCCGTTATGTTAGCTACAATGTAGAATTATTTTTAAATTTGGTAGAAATATTTCCGCCAGGGGGGGCAACCTGCTGCCCTCTTTCCATTATTAACATCCCCGCAACGCGCTTTGAGAAAAGAATTTTGTACAACCCATTCTTAGCTGACCTCTAAATGGTAGTAACAATTACCTCTTCCTAATTTTAAGTGTTTACGTCCAACAGTTTTTGAGATCTCGTGATAAGTCAATGAATCTCTGGACATCTTTTTCTTTATTCAAGGAAACGACGCGACAAGCGCGTGTTGTGATGGATTAAGAAATGCCTGCTTTAATGGAATTTTTTAAATAAACTAACGCAAAATGTTGTAAAGAACTTTCTAGGCACTTGACTGGATCCTAATGGAGGCGACCACACTGTGCTAATGTCTTTTAAAATCATTTTTGCAGGTGCGTCCACGTTAAGTGTACTTTAACTATTACGACAGTTTAATGTAACGAACATATCGTTTAAATATTTACGTGCGAGACATAAAGCAACTAGATCGTTTACAGAAAATGCAGTTAACTTCAAATTTTACTAGATATCTAATATTATCTAGAGCAACGGGGCAAATTTAGAACAATCATAAAATACATTTTTTGTACTACGAAGCGAGAAGGAAAGGGGGAGGGAGATAAATAAAACGACGATCCCTGACTAAAATGTGACACTAATTAAGATGGTGGTGGTAGGTCTCTGTTGCAGGAAGTCGTCTAGGTAGGTAAGTAGGTAGTGTGCAAACATTACAGTGTTCCAGTTTGAAGGGCGCTGTAGCTCATAGCGTAATTACACTTAATTACTGGGGTAACGAGACGCAACATCTTATAGTTTCAAGGCGTCGAGTGCTGTGTGGTGCAGTATACTACGAGAACTAGCACCACGTTGTTATGGGCTGGGGGGGTACCACTTACCATCAGGTGAACGTCCTGCTCGTCTTGTCGCTTAATAAATTAAGAAAAAAGATCCATCGCCTTCAGACCTATGATATTAAATCTTAGTTATATTTCACTGGCTATAATGGCCTTCAACCTGTACACACTAATATTTCCACCCATCGCCAAGTAGGTATCCTTTGAATCTCCTGCAGTTTCAGGAAACTTTAATTTCATTTCTCCGCCATTGCAGCTAATAAACCTTTGTTAGAGGAATTTTTAAAGGCAAGATCCTTTCTAATAAGACCTTTACAATAAACTAGCCTAAAACACGTTACTTGTGTAACATATTCGCTAATTACTTTCGAGTGAGACGTCGAAGCGAAATACAACGTATTCTGTAACTAAAATTCCCGCTTGCCGCAAATGTAACGTATGAATACATAATTAATAAGCTAATTAATTAAAGCCATTACGGAACGACATGCACCAATTTAGTATCGCACTGCAGGTGCCGTGTTGCATATGCTGTTAAAGCTATAGCTGGGAATATATGTAGAATTATACATGTGCTGTTTTGATCAATATTTATATGTAACTATTTATTAACATAGAAGCGTCATGAGCTACGGACAATTTTAAGCTGTGGTAGGAATCTATTGTCAGAGACCGTCTAGGAAGGTACCACAACCAATATTTCTGCCGCCAAATAGTAGTGTTCAAACATTACTGTATTACGGTTTGAAGGGTGCTGTAACTAGTGAAATTACTACTCAACTTCTTATGTCTCAAAGCGACGAGCACATAGTGGTGCAGTGTATAACATCCTATCTAGCGGCACGTTGTTATGGGCAGGCGTGTCACTTACCATCAGCTAAACAACCAACCGGCCTAGTCGCTTCTTTGAATAAAAAAAAGAAGGTACCACCGCCTGTCCTATAGTCACGGGCTATTAAGAATAGGACTAAGGTAAGCCCAGCCTGTCGTAGAAGAGAAGTAAAAGTTTTAGGTTCGTGGGGTTTGAAGGTGGGGGCCCCCATTGCCGACTGAGCTCAGCGTGAAAGAAAAGTACAAGATGGTCTCGTATTTGTCGTAGCAAAAAGATGTTGGGAAGAGTAACGGCTCTACCCGGAACGTGCCTAGGCTTTGTGCAGGGAGGTATCGATGTGTTCCGTAGGAGATCTTGCGAAGAACTAAGGATGACCACTGAAGGTGATTCAATGGATACGAATCCCCCTGTTTCTTCCCCTCCCCAGAAGCAGGATATCTTTTGAAGATTTTCTTCCAACAAAAAAAAAGGTAATTACCGTCACACCGCCCATTTCTAGCTGCAGAACAATTTGCATATATTACTGTGTTCCGGTTTCAAGTGCGCTGTATCTAATGAAATAATTTTGTTAGTGTTTTAATTAATTAATTTAGTGTTTATCATTAGCTCCATATTTTTAGGAGCAGATAACGTTCAGCTCGGCTCCTCTCTTCTTCGTATACAAATATGATAAAGCGATGCCACGTTTAGACGCAGTATAGATCTTAGTTCTTAACGTCGTTAACAGAAATCTATAAAAATCTAAAATAACTGATGATCTCCTGTTTTTATCTCAATCACTTCTAGTTCCCCATTTTGACTATGCAGATGTTTGTTTTCTTGACGCTACAGAGGAACTACTAAATAAACTAGACGTCATTCGTTTCATTTTCACTTTGCGTAAATTTGATCACGTGTCTGATTACAGGGCTCACATGTAGTGACTATTGATTGGAAAACATGGAGATAAGCATGTTCTACCTTTTCTTTACTTATTACTTTCTACTCCTCACGCTTCTCCTTATGTTTCTGCCTGCCTTCTTATGTTGATAACTATCCATACTTAGATATCGTTAAGAAAAGAGTTAAAGAGTTAGACATCGTTAAGAATTCTGTGTCTCTAGTTGTACATTATATTAATATATACGTAACGTTATATATGTACTGTGTGTGTATATGTATATATATATTTAAAAATATTCTTCTCTGTTGTATTATACACCTACACTTGTTTTCATAATTTTCTTTATAATTTTCAGTGTATGGGTAATTAAGGGTATTAGATGAAAATTAAATAAATAACTACATGTTGCAATTTAAACTATAGCAACACTGAGTGTTGACAATACTTAAACTCATAAAGAGTCCCCGTCAAGACGGTGACAAAGTTCGACTTCTATATACCAGCATAATGCGACCACGAGAAAAACCATTAAGTATTTCCTCTCGCTTCGCCTGCAATAAATGAATGTAAAACTTTGTTGTTCAACTTCAGAGATGCGATTGCTAACTTGGCGAGTGCTAACTTCTTGCCTTCTCTTCCATTACTGAGCTATGAACGTTGTTTCAAACGTCAAAGGTATAGAACTGTGTTTTATTATTTTTATATCTATTTACAGTTTTACTACCATTTGACTGTATCCTTCATAAGGAGACTACATTTAGTGGAGATTGGGAGATGATAGTTTTCTTTATAGCCTCTGGCTGACTACCAAAACAAAATTTGCTTTATTCCGGCTGTCAAAAAATAAGGGTGCAAGAACACTTCATCAACTGCGGCTTCATTGATAACATCATATAGAATTGTATCCAATGACAGTAAGAAAATATATAAATACCTTATATAAGTTACCACATTGAAACAATTAAATCATTTAAGTATTAATAAAAATATTTGTAAATAACAATCTTAAGGGAATAACCAGCTTTTGTCCCCTGAACAAATACACAATGACAAGATGTGAAACACTGTCATTGTGTATTTGTTCGTTATTTAGATTGAAAAACACTTTTTTCTTATTTGAATACATAAATAATAGGCATCATACGTTTAAAAAAGCATTGTTTGTCTTATATGTACTTGAATTATAGTGGAAAGATCAATACAATTCCCAAATTCAAAACACTAAAATTGGCTTTAGCGACTGTCACCTAGCAATTTATCAAAAGCATATTTATGGCAGATCTTTGAGAAAAGCATTATTCAACTTTTCCTACATCTAGTAATAAGTGAATTTGAAACTTTAAACTTTGGAGATGCAATAGAACGGGTATGGTAGAGGAGAACTAACTTTTCCTTTCCTGAATCGTAACGGTTATTCAAAGAACTTTAAATTACGGGATTGATTGATATGACATTGACGATGCACGGATTCGGTGTAACTATTAACGAGTTGGAAAACAGGTATTTTTAAGCTGTATCCTTTTTATCTCTGAAACTTAAAAGCAACTGTTTTGGGAAACTCAACATCATACATCACTTTGAGATATTACATCAAAGTTATAGTTAAACCACAAATTACAATGGATTACAATGTTAATGTTTGGCGAGATCTACACCTATTAAACTTATGTATATAATAAAATACTTTTTCACTAAAGATAAAAACAATTAAAAAAATTATTAAATGACGCAAAATCCTTATTATATCGTCATCATTGAATTTCTTATTTTTATATAGATATTATTTACTACAGGCCCACTCTGTTAGACAAAATAAAGTTTATCATGAAAATAAACTTATATGATCCTACAACAAATGATTTAAGATATAGATAGAGGAACCCTTTATATGGCGCCAGGTAATACAACTGACACGTCTGCGGGATCACTGCACTAGATTTTCTTTTGCCCTATCTAAATTTGAGACGGAGGGGAAATGTAAAAACCTATCAATATATTTTCTACCTATATGAAGAGTCCAGTTTTTAATTAAAAACGAGACTCGCCACTTCCCGGTCTGCTGATCAACTTTTATTAGTTCGTGAAGCAGAAAAAGTAATCAAGACCACAGTGTATCGCGCATTGGCATCAGATAATTCACAATTGTTAAAAAAAGAAATCTCTTCATTGTATTCTAAGATAAACATTTAATTATTTTTGGAATACAAGTCAGTGTTTTAAATAGTTTTAATTGTTTACTATAATTATTCTAAATTAGCCTATCAATGCCAACAGCACCGAAAGTGTCGCTAGCGTCATGTCCACCCAAGATAAACTTTTTTACAGATTTTAATAAGAAATCTGTATTGTATAGCTCTAAGGAACAACCTCATTAGAAGTTCATTCCATAACTTCGGTATTCTCTGAAGATAGCATCCCTGGTACCGAAAATACGAGACTACTACATTTTGATGGTGTAAAATGAATCCCTTACCGATAGCGAGCGGTGCGATAATAATATGTATTAGGTTATAGAACAGTTCTTCAGAACATTCCCCGTAATATAAGGGCGGTAAATTACACGTAAGCAAAGTTTTTTAAACCTGTGTATTTATATATATATGTGTATTTATATTTCGAAAATTCGTCGAATTCTAAATAATAAGATCCAGATGCTTTTGGCCACAGGTAACGATAGTAATTAGAATCAGAATAGCGCTTTTCATGGCGACAGGTATCATCTTGCAATGAGTAGTAAGAGCAAGCACATCTAAGAAACTTATCGGCACAGTGTTACTATTATATATAAATAAGCTTTAAATAATTAACAATCTAGCAAAACTTTTGAAACTAATTCAAAATTAGGTATCATAATTAATGAAATAAATGTCCAAAGTAAATCAATTAAAATTTTAAACTAAATCCAGCGCAAACTGAAACAGTCACAGGCAATTACGCTCTGTAATATTGTCGGAAACATGGTTACGCAACATGAACCCACGGCTGGGATATTACAGCACTAGTATTATATCTTCAAATAGATTTTATTCGACGTAGTACTAGAACATCGTGTAACACGACATTGTTTTATTCATACCATAAAAAAATATAAAGTGAAGATAAATTCTGTAATACTAAAAAATAAAATACCCATCATTTACGAAACATCGACTAAAAGAAAGATTTAAAAAAATTTATGATTATTATCAGCAATTAATGCGATGAAGCGATGAGACCAGCGGGACATTCACCTGATGGTAAGTAATACGCCAGCTCATAACAACGTCGCGCCAATTAGTATAATATACACTGGACCACAACGTGCTCCCCACTTTGCCACATAAAATGTTACGACTCATTACCTCAGTAATTTCAATACTTAAAACGTCATTTAAACTGAAACAGTAATATTTGCACACTAGTATTTGTCGGCAGAGACATAAGCTGCGGTGGTACCTAGCTAGACGGACTCCGGCAACAGAGATTATCATCGTGAGAGCGACAGGCAGAATGAGAAAACTAATCCTTTAGCTAAACTAAATAAGCTAAGTCTTCAGCTATTCTTTTTAAGTGAACTTATTTAAGCCCAGTCCACTCCTCTAATCGCCAAACCACGTTACTAAACCAAAAGAGACCTACCACCGATAAAGATTGAGGTATCGCGCTGGATATAGCCTCTTTCCCTCCCTCCTAAAGGAGTCATAGCAAACGTTTAGACACTTCCCTTCTTCGCACATAATGAACCCCGTAAAAAAGCTCAATAGCATTTAAAGCGCAAAAAGCTCGGTTTTTCTGTGCTGATGTTCGTAAAAGAACTAAATTTACTTAACTCAAAGAATTGTTTAGCCCCAAGTGAGGAAATAAGCGAAGGAGTATGCCGGTATGTATCGCTTTTAATATCAAAAGACATATTATTATTATTATATGCATATATAGTTTATTTTTTTTTATCTATCTTGAATACTCCACCTATGTAGAGACTCATCGTCATATCTCTAGAGCCATAAGACCTAGAAACATGAAATTTGTTGTGAATATTCCTTTTACCGAGTACAGATAAGCTAAATATGAATTTTACAAAATTCCTTCCTTAAAGGAATTTGAGGAGGAGGTGGGGAACAGCTGGTAATAAATAATTACACGGGAAGCAGGTCAAATGCTAAGAAATGACGCTTTAGAATTTATAATATCAGAGTAGTGATTAACAAAATGTAGCTAAATATAATTCATGTTTTCATCGCATTATTAGCTATTATGAAATTTTAATGCTTAATTGCGAGTTCTCATTAAATAAAGCGTGACTGTTGATGTCGATCTTACGAAAACATTTAACAGTTAATGAGACGCGAGCGTGGAGGCCGGACGTTGATGGAACAGGACGTCGTTTTAGACCGTCGTTATTGTAACTACGCTACACGTGCCCCGGTGAAAGCCTCCGTGAACATACAAACGAGATTACCGAGCACAAATTCATTTATCTAATTCCATTCTACACGCTAAAATATTATTTCTATACTGATGCCTACACTGCTTGGAAAGACAACCCATAAATGATGTCTGCACGTATCGTATGTACTTTCCATTGTATACTCAATTTGAAAAATATCTAAGAATTAAATATATTTAAACCAAATTTCACAGCATACAATACTACTGGTGTTAGGCCGCTGTTGCCAAAGACCGTCTAGGTCTAGGAGACGAGACTCAACATCTTGTTTCAGGGGACAAGCGCAATGCGGTACTGTACATATAGTCGTAACCAGCGCCACTTTGTTAAGGGCAGGCGTATCACTTACCATCAGATGAACGTCGCGCTCGTCTCGTGGCCTAATGGAATAAAATAGCCTTACTGATGAGCAAACCAGATTGTTGAATGCACTGATGAACCTCTAAGAAATGTCAAAGTCATCATATTTATATAACACAAAATATATATTTGTAGTCATATACGAATATTAATAGAATACCATAAGACATGTGAAAACTAACCCGAGTTGCTTTATAAAAAACTTTTATGAACTCCATAAATATAAGACTAAAAAAGAAAATGCAAACCAATCAATAAATTTCTTGCACCTGGACCATATGAAAGGTTCAGTTTTAATTAAAAACGAGACATGCCACTTCTCGCTCTGCTCATCTTCTTTTATAAGTTTGTGGAGCAGAAAAAGTAATCAAATCTACAATACGTCGCGCATCAACTGCAGTAAATCCAAGAGTAACGAAAATATAGATATTATGATCTATTATATAATAGTGGAGTTTGAATGGAAGTAAGATTTTACTCTATACACTTAGGTCTCTAATGCCGGAGAATATCTATATAGGTCCTATTTCCGTTGCAAAACAGTATACAAACATCACTGCGTTCCGATTTTAAAAGCGTTGCAGTTACTAAAGTTACTCGGCAATGAGAGAACACGTTATCTGTCGAGAGTGTTATGTCCTAATAAGAGCTACGTTCAAGAGCTACGTTGTTAAGAGCGGGCGTAACACTTACCACCAGTTGAGCATTCCGTTCATCTCGTCACTTAGTACAGTAAATAATTCCTATGTTCCAGTTAACAACATACCAGTGGGAGAGTATTGAGTGAATTTCCTTTCAATCTTAACTTAATTAACTAGCGTCACGTTATTATGGGCAGGCGTATAACTTACTGTCAGATGATCATCCCGCTCGTCTCATTGCTTAATTAAATAAAAACGAAACGGTAAAATCTTCAATAAGATCTTTGGGGTTTATTTAAAACTTTGTTTATAACAATTTCTATTACTTACTATTATTATTCAGAGATTTAATATAGAAGGAATTCAGTTTTCTCCTGTTTTTGTTTTTAAATAATCGCAAGGTAGAAATACCCGAGAGTTTTTCTAAACACAAGAAATGACCTTCCCAAAATTCAACAAATAGCAATAAAGGCGGCTGTATTACGGCCCCTCGTCTCCTTACCTGTTGTACCGAATTTTAAAAAGAATGTAACACCCCAGTTATTTTCATTACGAAGTGACTTTGCTAGATTAAAAAACTCAACTTAAATTTTAGACACAATCATGTTAAATGGCTACCTCCATTAATTTCTAAGCTATACATTTTCAAGAGTATTTATATTACATTTTTTTTAACCGTGGAAACGAAGAGCCGCGTTACAATGTGGCACTATTTAAGATTATATACACTATACCATATTGTGCTTACTGACTTAAGACACTTGATATTACTACACTTTACTCGCCGTTACTATAACAATTTTACTAGCCACTTACCGTTTGATGGTAGTAATATATGTAACGGTGGTGCTAGAGTTTGAAGATCGTTGTATTTAGTAAAATTACGTCGGTAACGAGACATAATATCATGTGTTTCAAATAATTAGCACAATCTGGTGCTGTGTATATCATCCTAACTAACGCCAAGTTGTTATCGCTATTCTCATCGCTTCATCGAATAAAAAACATACAAACTACACACGCGGGTTCGCCATTTAACCACTAATCTATGTGGTATAAACTTCTATACCATGGAGGCTATTAAAATAAATTATAATAAGGGCTGCACTTCTATCAGATCCCTAATATTCATGCCCGTAGTCTAGAAACGTAAGTTACAAATATATAAGGGCTTTCATACGAACTAAAATTAATAAAGTGTTTATATTAATTTAAAAAAGAAATGGTGTTACCATATGGAGTGGTGGTCACATAATTAGAAACACTTGTTATGAATAAAGAATGTATAACTTCAATATACAAATGTTCGTAAAAAATATACACATTCAATAATTAATAATCACGCAATAATATAGACACTCAAATAAAAACTCATTAAATGCATAAAATATACAACATATCTTACTTTTAATCACAAAATGAGTTGTACACATGTAGGAGTTTATTTCCTTTTACTGGTTGCTTGAACCTCTAATTAGAACCATTTTAAAAAAGCATCCATAGTTCGTTCTTTTTTTGAAATTTGAGAATAACATTTCTTTCTTGGCTCTTTCTATTATTTTCGCGGTAATTCAAAATTTAATCTGAATTTTATTTTGTTCAAAGTAGGCACAAATAAAAGTTGTGACGCGTCAACTAAGCAAATATTTGTTAATTTATATAGATCATAAGTGAAGTCGGCGTACAGAGTAATAGCGGAGCATTTAAGTTGTTCTGTTAAGAAAGTTTTTAATGCAATTGATCATTATAAAACACATGAAACTGTTGAAAATGTTCTTAGAAAAGCTCGGCCAAGAAAACTTCTTCCAGAGAAGATACGCTAATCGTTCATGTTCCTAAAAAGTTAAGTAAAAGCTCCAACCAGATTAAAAATGAAGATTCTTTGCTTGATGACATGAGGAACATCTCGTCAAGAAGGATAAACCGAAGATTAGTGGAAACTAAATTGTTTGGAAGAATCTTTCAAAAGGGACCGCTTCTTACCACGCAACACCGAGGAAAGCGATTATTATTCGCTAAAATATATGTTAATTGGACGACAAGAGAATTGGAAAAAAGTGTTATTCTCAGATGAAACAAAAATAAATATGGTAAATTCCCATGGAAAGCGCTATGTTAGACGTCCAGTAAACTATACTTATAATTATAAATACACAAAGAGTATAGTCAAGCACGGTGGCGGTAACATTAAAGTTTGGGGGTATTTTTCCGGATGTGGAGTTGGACCCGTTTGGAAGATTGAAGGTAAAATGGAACAAGGCAATACAAAAATATCTTAGAGCACAAAATGATTCTCTACTCGGACGATCATTTGCCTGTAACCTGTATCTTTCAACATGACAATGACCCTAAACATACGGCCATAGCATCAAATGTTTCCTTAGCGAACAGCGTATATCCGTTTTAGACCGACCAGCAAGTAATCCGGATTTAAACCAGATAGAAAATCTCTGGTATATTGTTAAAAAGAAAGTCTCAAACAAACGTAACACCAACATGAGTCAAAACAAAGTATATGAAGAATTTGTTGAAGCATCGAATTCAACAAATGCTTCCCCCAGAAAAATGTATGAAATTGATTGAATCAATGCCACGTTGTTGCGTTGCAGTGCTGTTATTGAAAATCAGAGATACGCCACTAAATATTAATAATAACTATTGGTATGCTGTGGATAGTACCTATTTCGTACATATTAATATTAATTACTAATACTTAAAAAAACATTGTTTTTTATACGTTTTTTGTTGTTGCTTGTAATCAATTGACCATTATTGATTTAAATGTTTGCCCGTAATGTAATATTGGAACTTTACTTGTGTAATGGAATTTATATTGTTTTTATAATAAATGATAAATCGTTGAACATATTGTTGTCCTATTTATTGTTTAATTTCAAAATAAAAACGATTGCGGTGAACTATCTTACATAATGTCAAGGTGCGTTGGTAGTGTTTCTGATTATACAACCACCACTACATATGTTTGGCACGGATTGACGTTATCTATTATATATATATAATAAAATTATAATCACCTGAAAACTAGTGAACGTATCAACATGATAACATAACCATACTAGGTACAATAATTTGTAGATATATGGTTATAGGCTATTTAATTTTTGAATTTCATAGATCTTTTATAATCTTATTTCTAATTGACTTTTGCAAACACTTATTTCGTATTACTCATGCGGTTGCTATAGCGTAGTAACGGTTGAATTCAAGATTTTTTGCCGTTAAGGAATGTGGTGAATTAGACTTGAAATTTGTCTTAAAAAATTCAGACAAATTTCAAGTTTAATTTTATATTACGGCGAGCAAAGCGGGCGAGGAACAGCTAGTGTATTCATCTGAATATTCTGTATAGTTGAGAAAAAAATCATGTGAATAAATATGGTCAAAAATCTTCAAAAAATAATAATCAACGGTATAACTTTAGCACGACCGAAGTACTCATGTCGCCGTGCACTTGACAACACATACGTAGTCGACACTTGACACTATCTCATTTGCTGTATTGGCAGCATAACTAGAACAAGAGCTTTCAACGATTTACTAAAAATTTTATACGTTTATCATTCATCATCAGCCGATAGACTGCTGAACATGGAACTCGCCTAAAGATCTCCTAGTTAGAGTTCATGGAGGGGAATTGGGCACATTTATTATTACTAAATTAAATTTTTACATTTCGTTAATCAAGTATTTAATATTAAGATCATAATGTATACATTATATAAATAACTGTATACAAAGACTATAGTTTTTGAATACAGTTATTTATATACTGCGATTAACTTATTATTATCTTAGCAACAGACGATAACGAAAATAAATTTCAAAGTTTCAGAGAGCGCTGTAACTCGCCAGACATACATACGTAAATGCGTTTTGGTGCATTGCGCAACTGCGAGCAGACATTATTTACTCCAACACTAAGGATTCGGGCCAACAACGCTTTTGTATTCAATGTATATGGAAAATAAACTGTAATCAGTTCGCTTACTGATTACATCTCGCTGATATACAGTTAAACTCATACACAGTTTAAATCCGTTATCAAACTTTCATCTATACTCGACGATAAATGACACTCGATCATTTGTTGCTAAAAGGAGAAATTCTCAGGAAACTTCACCATCAATAACTGCTACGACAGACTGGTGGTAGGTTTCTGTTACCGGATACTATCTACCGGTAAACAGCCTGTGCAATTACTACCGTCTTCCTGTTTAAAGGGAGTTGTAGCTAGTGAAATTACTACAGTAGCTAAACAAACTTAACATCTTATGTTTGAAGGCAACGAGCATGATGTATTTCCTTTTATATCATCCTAAGTAACTAACCGTTGTTACGGAAAGGCGTATGGTTAACTATACAGGAGAATATCTCGCTCGTCTCGTCGTTTCGATGAATAAAAAGAAACCTATACATGCCCACAGCTGGACAAAGGCCTCTCTCAAAGATCTCCACTTCTTATCATCGTAACCGTACACCATTACGCTTTCTAAATAAAATAATTCCGCACCATAGAAAAGTATTAATCAATACTATCATAAAATCTAGTTTCAATTAAAAATAGCGCTCGCAAGTTCCCAGTTTCCGGTTAAACTTTTATTAAAACTCGAAGCAAGAGAAGCAGCTAAGTGTGCAATACATCACTCACTAACTTAAATTAACTCTTACCAGTATATTTTTAAACGCATAGAAAGCACAATTCACAATTATTGTACAGTTACGTTATCAAATTGAACCCCTACACGCTATGTCCACCTATGTTTAGGACCTTCACACTACTAACTTAATACGCGAACACACGTATTTGTTTTAGTAATGAATGAATAAATGTATTAATCACAAACTATTGTACTCTCTTCACAGGAACACAACTTTGTTTTTGTTCAGTGAGGAAAACAATCTCAATTATTTTCATTACGGTTATTTATATTCATTGGATTCTTGAGAAAACAAATAGAAAATAATCTTACACAAATATGCTAACCGCACATGAGTACTCTTTTTTTTATGCTACTTAGTAATGAGAAGAGAGAGACGTTCATCTGTATGTAATACACCTTTTTTATCGCAGGGGAAATCTTAAAAGATAATCTGCTTCTGGGAGGAAGACAAGGTTATGTGGAGCTTCTATTCACTAAAATCCTATCAGTGGCCTCCTTCAGTGTATTAGGAAGGACTCTGGGATCTCCTACGGAACGCATCGGTGCCTCCTTGCAATCTTGCTAAAACATCCAACGGAAGGACAAAGCCTTCCTTAGCCTTCACGCTATGCTACGGCAACTACAAGACTACCATGCACTTGCCGTCCTCCTAAGGCTCGCTTATTGAGGTTTGAGGGCCCCCACACTCAAAGCCTACGAACCAAAGGACCCTTTTAGTTACTATACGACAGGCAGGGAATACCTTATTCTTATTCTTAATAGCCTAAAACTACAGGTCTTCCAATTTAAACGGCGCTGTAGCTAGTGAAATTACTGGTGGTAACGATACTTAACTTCTTACATTTTAAAAATGGCGACCATAACATGATGCAGTATATATCATCCTAACTAGCGCCACGTTATGGGCTAGCGTATCACTTTCCATCGCGTGAGCATCCCGCTTGTCTTATCACTCTTCCTTGAATAAAAAAAAAACAAAATGTAGTCTCGTTACTGAGCAATGTTTACTACTACAATAATTTCACTAGCTGCAGCACCCTTCAAACCGAAACACAGTTATGTTTACAGGTCACTTTTTTTGTTTACACACTACACGGTTCGGCGGCAGAAATAGAAGCTGCTGTGGTTCCTAATTAGACGGTTCAGTAACAGAGACCAGTAAAACAACTACCTCTTGATAACTAAATAAAAATATACTAATAACATTAAATTTACTAACGAATACTATATTGTGTAATAAAGTAAATTGAACAAAAGTAAATTTATAAATTATACCGCAGCAGGCAAACGTGCGTAGGTTTGGTGCACTGCGCAATTTCCACGAGTGAGTGCCTCAACAGCCGACTTGAATAGTTAACCGATATAGCATAGCGTTTAAATCATAATACAAGAAGTTATTTCCGTTGAATACAAAGACGTCTAAGCTATAATATAAATAATTATCATTTAGATGGTCGCAAAAAAATTATGGCAATTATTTAACAATTTAACATAAATTTACGGTGAAACACATATTACATATTTGTTTTATTTAGTTTTCTATCCAATGAAGAGACGGAACGAGCGACACGTTCAACCGAGAGCGAGTGATACGCCTGCTCATAACAACGTGGCGCCAGTTGGGATGATATACACAGCACCATGTTACCCCAGTAATTATATAGTGATGTCCTCACACTACACTACAGCATCAGAAACAGGAGTTGCGGTGGTAACTACCTCAATGGTCTCTTGCAACGGAGACCTACTACCAGTAGTGTTGTTTAAATTAACATTGTTTTGCAATTATGAGCGCAATCGGCATTTGATTCAATTTACTTGTATATACATGTGCTGCTGAGGTTTGTGCAATACATATAATACAATAGTTGACAACATATCAATCTAAATTACTATTTCACATACTGCTAAAACATTTTGTGTATATAAATTGTGAAAATCAATAATTGTAATATTAATAGGTTATTTTATCATATTTATTTTCCCAGCAAATCAATAATGACTCGAAGAATAAACTCAATTTACGAGTATATCAGTGAATATATACAGAAACGTGTTTATTACAAACTAATGCTGGTTCGATCTATAAATATCAACTATATCACTAAATATAACAAACAGTGGCTAAATAATAAAAATTAATGAATTTACACAAAATAAGATTATATATCCAGATTTAGAATTTTCTTCCATAATCACTCAATTAAATAGTAATTAATAACAAATTAGTAAGAGAAATTAAACCAAGGACACCTAGCAAAATAGTAATAGTAGTTCTAGAAACAAAATACTTATTTATACTTCACATATTATAAATGCATATTTATACATATATGCATACATGCACTGCTTGAGACTGCAAAACAATAGTATACCAATGAGATTATTAGGAGAAAACAAAGCAACTAACACACGAAAAATTATAACTACTGTTATATTATAGCTAACATATTCAGAAACATGCAGCTTTTGAATATGGTAGCACTATTAAGAATAAGGCAGCTAGACCTACAAATGAGAAGCATGTAACTAGTGTAATAAAATTTTATTGAATGTTTCAGTACAAATTCAAACTTTACTTTTAATGGTATCTTACTAATACCATTTCTTTTACTTTCTAATGATTTTAATGTTAAAAATAAATACCCATAGAAAAATAATTTTTAATGTTAAAGAGGTTCTTAAATATATTTAGTGTAGCAATACACCTGGAGTATGTTTTGATATTATCATCACTGTTTAGTCTTTATTTAGAAAAGAGGAATATTTTTATAATTATAGCCATATAATAAAATAATGTATGAATTTTTCTTACACTATATTTTAATTGATTTGTAAACAATTTATTTTAAATAAAAGTTAGAAGAATGTTTGAGTAATTTAAAAGTATGAATACCAACACATTTTCTGTAATGGTATTTTTAATACTACTAAAACAATAACAACATAAAATGACTAAATTAATTTAATTGCAACCAAATAGAAATTACTATTTATCAACAACATGCACTGTACGAATTACGCACTTTTTTGTGTATCGCCTGTCGTCAGGTAATTTTGACAAAATTAAAACTTCAAATCCTTGGACACTCGTACACTTCTAAGATATATATGGATTTAAATGTTCAACTAATAAAACCGCTTTATATATATAATACTCTAACAGTTGTATATTTCAATTACAAAATATAACAATGGCAGTAAAACTATGTTTTAGTCATAAAATTCGATAAATATTTTTGTTTTTGTTATGCCGCCATGATAGCATTCACAATGACAGTTGACAAACTCGATCACAACAGATAATATTTATTTCATAGTCTAAAAAATTGTTCGTAAGTAGAATATTAAGAAGTTCAGGTTAACAAGGTACGTACTTAATTTTTATAGAACAGTTTTGGATGAAAGATTTTATAATTTTTAATAACATTATTTTCTTAATTTTACTGAATATATACATAAAGCACCAAGCCCCACTTGACCAACATCATAGTAAAGGGCCTACATTCGTTTCTTGCGATAATAGATTGCATGTTGAGTATTTTGATCATAATGAGGATTTTTTTACGAATGACATTAATCTACTTATCTATCCATGGCTTAATTGTTGTATTAAAATAATTGATGTATCTATAATATGCCACCTCCCCGCTAAAAAGATATTAACCTTTTATTAACTACATTAATCAACAAACATGAGCTCTGCGTAATTTAATGTACGGCCAAAAATAAGTTCGAAACCGATTTTTGTCGTCATTCTTTTTTTAATTTTTTGATTATAAAGATATAAAAAAAAAAACTAATTAATGAAATAAACTTATTCTTACTTGAAATGCCAACACATTATAACAAGAGTTATAAACCAAGGTACATTTATTTTCTTCGATTATATAAAACATTGTCTAGTTCTATATTTCTTTTAGTTAGTATATTTGTTACACAGTAACTTGTGTACAGATGTAACGATTTATATGAAATTTACCGATACTGTTCCAAAACTTTGTTTATTTAATTTGTTTGTGTGTTTAAATGAAATAATCTCCTTAAGAATATTGAAGAGGAATTCATATCATACGTACTTTTATTACATGATAAAGACGATTTTGACACAAAATAGACTGTTAAAAGATCTGAAATAAGTAGAGTAAGGGGTCTCGCACAACACCTCACGGAACCCAAGCCAACCTCACCTGCTCGTGGTGCACCCTGCTAATCAACAGACGAGGCTTTGGCGCCTAACAACACACATTGGGCCAGCGTGGGGGGAAATGGTTTAAATCCCCCCAAATTAATCCCTACAAAGGTCGGCCCGGGCCCGGTATCGGAGGTCATGACGGACGTTGGCAAGGTGCCGGAACCAGAGGTGTTAAGAATTCTCGGGCGGTGACGATTTCCCGTTAGACGAACTTGGCCCTGGCAACATATAATTTACGCACACTGTGAACCGAGGAGAAGCTGTTGCAACTAGAGAAAGAATTGAGCAGAATGCACTGGAGTATTGTGGGATTATCTGAGGTTCGTAAAGAAGGTGAAAGACACAATAACCCTTAAATCCAGCAACCTGCTGTAGTTCCAGGAGGTCGTAGAAAAGTCCGCAGCTGGTGTCGGGTTTATTGTCCACAGGTCTTTCGTGAATAGCGTTGTACAGATCGGGAGTGTGTCGAACAGAGTCGCGTACCTTATACTCAGAATCACCAAACGGTATTTGCTGAAGGTCATATAGGTATACACTCCAACGTCCACGTACCCCGACGAGGAGATAAAAATAATGTATGACGACATCTCTCAGGCTATGCATGCTTCTAGGACTCATTAAACCGATGTCATGGGAGACTTCACCGCAAGACTAGAAAAACGAGCCCCGACGGTGAGACGAAGAACGAGATTGACTTCATCATGTCGACAAAGACTCCTATATTTAATTATGTCTCAGTGATCAATTCATTTAATACGGGGTGTGATCACCGAATGTTTAGAGGCACATGGAATCTTAAAGTAAAATTTGAGAGGTGTCAAATGATAAGGTCTACGGCTCCGCCCAGTTCAAAGACACCGAATACTTTCAGCTATAACTTGAAAATCGCTTCGATTGTCTTGAGGACTGCACTGATGTGGATTTATACAACGATAAAGTCGTAGAAACTGATCTTACGGTTGGGTTAAAATTTATCAAACTCAATCGTAATAGAGGTAAAAAGCCTAATGAAAAGGCTGAAAGTCACCCAAAGGGCAATGATGAGATCTATGCTCGGAGTTTATCTGCGTGATCGAATCAGAAATGTGGAGATTCGCCGAAGAACTAAAGTCGACGACATAGCTCAAAATATTGCTAGACTTAAGTGGGAGTGGGCAGGGCACATTGCTCGAAAGACCGACGGCTGATGGGGCAGTAAAGTGCTCGAGTGGCGCCCGCGTACTGGTAGACGTAGTGTAGGGAGGCCTCCCACAAGGTGGACCGACGATCTAATGAGAATCGCGGGAACCCAGAAAATGAAATGCGAGCAACGCGGGACCGATTGACGTGGAGATCTTTGGGGGAGGTCTATGTCCATCGGCTGATAATGATGATCCAAAATATTTCCAAAGAATCGTTTCAAGTAAGTTTTTTTAATTTAATCAAATCATCAGCTAAGGCAGATGCTGTTTATTGAAATGTGGATCGACTTAAATAATCGTAAAATGAAAATTGACTTGAAATTTAATAGTTTTTACATTAAGCAATACTACTTACTCTCTGTTAATTGTATATGCAATATTATAAAACTTTCAAATTATCACGATCACTGTTTAAAATAAAAGTAGCTAGAACCTAGGAGATTGTAATAAAGTTTGCCTTTAAACGAACATGTATGCAAGTAATAATTTCACCTTTTTACGATATAATTAATGCAGAATAATTTAAGCTATAATAAACTGATTCTAATACTGTCTGTTTATTTTTGTTTCTAGGGTCAGATACCGCTATAATTCGAAAAATATGTTAATGTCAAATAACGTAATACACCTTTTAAGAAAAAAAATGTCAACATGAACCTTTTTTGGAACAAAATCATATGAAAAATTAATATTATGTGGCTAAATTACATATAATGTGACTGTTAAAAACGATTTACTTAAACTTATAAAATAATTTCTATGATATGCCAGGGCCTGATGTTAGAGCGGATAAAAATGTACTTGGGGAGATGTCTACAGAGCCCACGGCGACTGTACATAGCGGTGTTGAAGCCAAAGCTGACAGGAAGTTAACAGTTTTGGAAACTCATGGATATATACTCGGCAGAACCATAGGTTCCGGTTCATATGCGACAGTAAAGGTAAATGTATCTTTCGCAAGACTTAAATGCTTTACTACTATCGAAATTGTTCATTACATACACAAGTGTCTATATTCATATTACACGAGTGTGTATTTATTCGTATTAGATTAATAACTAAATACACATTAAAATTGAGTATGTGTTATAATAAATCTTTGTAAATTGTATATAAAGTGATCAACCAACATTAACATGAAGAAATCCTATGAAAATTAACCGTTTAATGAAATTTGTCTTTTAATATCTAATATGTTTAACTGATAACCAACTTTAACTCACTTTTTAAAGTAAACTCAACGCTAATTCAAACAAAAAACAATGAAACATAGACGTCGTTTATTGTAGTAAGAATGCTTCTTAGCATTTGATGATTATATCAATATTGAAGATTGACATTATTCTGTTCTGGTGATAGAATTTCGCCCTTGCTCAGAATACTGTGTCACTCATATGTTGACAGCTTTACCTCCACAAATCTGTTATGAAGAAATTTTAACATGAAGGTAGTACCTCGGCAGGCGAATGCGAAAAAACCCTACAATATCCAAATTCTACTCGATATAGCTCCGAATTGAGGCGAGACCTCCATTTTAAAAAGCAAGCGCTTAGGCGCTCGCCACGAATGTTTTAAAATTTACTTTAACCATCAGACATTCTTTATATTTAAAACTTTAAATAATATTGTACAGCATTAAAAATCTTACATTTTGTACGATGTAGGTAGCATCAAGCGATAGACATAGCTGTCAAGTGGCAATAAAAATAATAAGCAAATTTCAAGCACCGGGCGATTATCTGAAAAAGTTCTTACCGAGAGAAATAGAAGTTGTGAAAGGCTTAAAGCATGAAAATTTAATACGTTTCCTTCAAGCAATCGAAACTACTCACAGGTTTAGAACTTTGTTTACGAATTAACAATAGTCACGGTACTGGCTAATATGTGTTTGACTTTGCATAACACTAACGAAGTTGTTAAGTAATATGGCTTGGTGGCTTTAGTAGCCAATTGACATAATTTTCATATTTTATCTGGTTGTAGTCATTAAACAACTATAAGCAGGTGATAAAATAATCGTCTTCATTGTTTATAAATATTTATACCCAACAATTATATTACATAAGAATCTTTGTGATCTCCGAATAATTTTTTTCATTTTATTTCATGTAAATCCTAACAAAATATCAAATAGCTAATTAAAATAAATATGATCTAGCTGTTGGACCATCATTCGCAACGACTTAACCGATTTTAGCGAAATGTTCGCTTGTATATAACTGATGATGTATGGCATAAGTTAGTCTTCAGAATGTTCTTGAACTTCTTCTTAATTAGGGTCTACATTGTGATGGAATATGCTGAGAACGGTAGTCTCTTAGATATTATAAGGAAGGATCAGCATATCGATGAGGTGCGCGGCCGACGGTGGTTCCGCCAGCTAGTCGAGGCTGTCGATTACTGCCATGATCGAGGAGTTGTTCATCGGTTTGTAATTATTTATTTTTAGTTCCTTCCAGTTTTAAACTATTTTAATTCAACACGTGTTTCCTGTAGACCAATTTACTGTAGACCTAAAATTTCCATTATCATGCCTGCCAAAAGTAATTTTAGCCAAACATAATGGATTATTTTGAAAATAAAACTGATGTTATAACATTATATTTTCTAGACCAACATAATTAAACAGCGTAAATATGATGTGAAAGTTATTAGGTACTGGTTTTTCGGAAACTTGGCATTTTATCGAACCGAAGTTCTTTATTAAATATGTAAATTCAACATATTATATTTCATACGTATTTGCAAATATCATACATAAATATAAAATGATTTTAATAAAAAAAACGACATAAAGGATATTTATTTACCCTTATCTGATTTTTTTTGGACGCAAGGTCATGCTGATGAGATGACCAATTATATGTAATTGTAGATAGAAAGATTCTCATTGTTACAAAAATAATAACAATTTAATTTTTGTTTAATAGCGATATAAAATGCGAAAACCTTCTTATGGACCACAGTCTGAACATCAAACTGTCAGATTTTGGTTTCGCCCGGGGTCACATGAAGCCGAAGAATGGAGTTTACGCGTTGAGCGAAACTTTCTGCGGCAGTTATGCTTACGCTTCACCAGAGATCCTTAAAGGAGTTCCGTACAGGCCTCAAGACTCCGACATCTGGAGCATGGGTGTAGTTCTTTATGCCATTGTTTATGGCCGCCTACCTTTCGATGATACAAATTATACGCAGCTCCTTAAGGTGAGTTACAAACTGAAACTCGATAATATTTATGACCTGAGTCTTAGTTCCCACTACTGAAGCTCGTTGCTATATCTCAAAAGGAGAGAGTCGATGCCATTTATTCACCACGCTGACCAAATATGGTCACATTACCGAGAAAGCTTTCTTGTAATATGTGGACTTCCTTAGGATTTTTTCCGTCGCTGGGACTATGCTACTTTTGATAGGAGTGAACTGAATAATTAAAAAAAAAACTGTCTTAATAAATGGGCTATTGAACGCAAACGTCTATTTAATATTTAACGCGCGTAATTAAAGACTTTACTGAATTAAATAGCTATAAAATGAATATATAAAGTAAAATATGTGATATAACATCACAATATTTTCTTTTTGTCTATATACTTATTTTTTTTATATTCTATGAAACTACTTACAGTAAGAGTAGATAGTTGAACTGATGTGGTTGCAACAGTAAAGTTGTCGTGCGTATTGATTCAGTACTACCTTCATATATCTATTGTTTATCAAGTTATTCTGTACTATTCAAACTATTGCTGGCAGTTCGACCGATCTAAGAATACCATTCGTAAATATTAAATTATAGTACTCATTGTACACGATCATAAAATATACACCATTAGTTTAGTTTCAATGCAAATTTACTTAGGTAATAATGGCGTTGTTATTCCCCGCATGCAAACTTTACCTATATCTTTTACACATGTAAACTGCTTAATTACATAATCTTTTATTACATTGTCTTATGTCATTAACGTGTATTTACATTTATACGAAATCTATAAAAAATAGGAAGATATATTAAAGTTTTTGTCTAAAATACAATACTATATACTTTTTATAATACGCTTTATAACAATGGCCCTATTGATAATGATGTTGGGGTGACGTCATGACATTGAGAATATTACTATATTATTTTGTGTCATGAGCGAAGGTGTGGTGTAATGGAGGTCAAAAAATTGCACTAGGTTGGTTGCCATTTCTTTTAATGTAACAAAATAATCTTTACCTATCTGATTAAATTTCTTATATGTTCATAACGTGTAATACGATAGTACTGTAATACTATCTTGTTCACAAAGTATACTTCATAGCCATGTAACTCGCTCGTGTACAAGTACGTACGTCCGTTTCTATCTCATGCATGATAATATCTATAAAAGCTTAACTTACAGTCCTTGCTATGACCTTATAAGTTAATATCTTATATCTCATTGCTAAAATTATTTTTAACGAACAAATGTAATCTCGGACATTGTCTTGAAAAGGAAGTTATAGTAAAATAACAACATATTAAATTTAAGAAAATATATTCTTAACGGAAGGTTGTTGTGAATGACGTTCGCATTCAAAAGACAGCAAAAACTACTTCCTTTTTTACAAGGTAATCAAGTAAAGGAATTAAGAGTCTTGTTTTAAAAACATATTCAAATGAACTGCCTCTTAACATATATCATTTATTAAAGCGTTACGTTCTTCTCTAAGCATATGTAAAGAAAGGCATGACGAAAAAAATCAAATATGTAACAAACGTAAAATACGATTTACGTTAAAAATTTCACGATTTAATATCATTATTCTTTTATTCACGTAGCTTTATTAGATGGTAATTTATTTTGCATGTAATGTCTACAGCAGGTACAAAATAAAGTGTCGTTCCCCCGCGAGCCGAAAGTGTCTGCGGATTGCCGCAAATTGATCACAAAGATCCTGTCACCACTGAAGGTACGCGTCAAAATACCACAAATACTTGCCGATCCCTGGCTAAACCCGAACCAAACAGCTAAAGAAGAAGAAAACGATACCCCGCAGGTAGCTAAAAATATTGTGGAAGCCATTCATTCAGTTATATATATTTCCGTATGTTTTGGATGTTTTTTTTTATTATACGAAGCGACAAGACGAATGGGACGTTCACCTGATGGTAAGTGATACGGCCTGCCCATAACAACATGGCGCTAGTTAGGTTGGTATATACTGCACCACATTGCGCTCATTGCCCGAGACATAAGATGTCGAGTCTCGTTTCCCTAGTAATTACACTAGCTACATGAGCGCTGTAGTAGTAGTAGTTAATTTGGAATGGATGTTTGTTTTTGTAGAGAATCGATCATTTTAAGAGTATAATTACGTCATTCTATTATAAGAGATTCTTTTGATGGAAAATCAAGGACTATTTTTATTATTTTTAGATATATGGATCGCATAATTTTTGGCTAGAAAAAATTGTTTTACTATTATTATTTATTCTGTATACACTTTTCAGGAAAATGCACATACTAGTAAAGATGAGATAAAAAGTGTAAACATCGGTACAGTGACCTATGACAGGCATTTGGAAGAAGTAAAATAATTAAGACGGGAAACATATGGCATACACCAAAAATAAAATTATGTTATTGAACACAATATCTCTTTTATTTGAGTGAACGATGAAAGAAAATCAATTTGTTTCGATCAGAATCCGCCCATACTTATAATAAGTGCGGTTACGTTCCTACTGCTAAAAAAAATAACTAAATATTTTAGTAATGTTTATTATGCAGTTTTATAGTTCCTATAAACCATAAACTTAACAAACAAAAATAATATTCCTAAATTATAACTTATTATTTAACAATCATTAAAATTAATACAAGGAAATTATATAAATTGATGCTTAGGTTTGTGGTAGTACAATTTTCTTCAAAACTCAATTTTTACCTGTCTAGATAAATCAAATACACATATTTACGTATCGCACGAATAGAATATGTTTATATTATTTTGGACTTTTCTTCACAATACGTTTGCTCATCGGCTAATCTCTTTGCTTCTAAAACTGCCTTACGTTTCGCTTCGGTTATGCAGAAGTAAGAAAGTCCAATCATTACTACGTATATTGTAGCAGCAATCCAGCAATTATGCGCAACCTTAACAACAACGAAAGATCATCTCATTAATTCACCGGCGATATAAAAATTATTACCAGAAACGAAATACTCAAACGTTAATTTTACTTTAAAGTCGTAGTGAACTCTACAATGGATGTATGTATAAATGAAAGATCATAAACGGAAATAGTTTACTTTACAAATATATAGTTTGCCTGAGGAGTGCTAGCAGATGATAAATAAAGTGCCGTCTCTTGAGGATTGATAGGAAAATAATACTTTATAAACGCTGTCGCAAGTTACTGATGATAATGATATAACAAAATCACTTCTATCTTCAGTTGTAACAACTTATAAAGCAGGAAGGACATCGGCTAGTTTTTTTTAAAACATTTTAGTCGCATGAGATTGTATTGGAGTAGTTTATATACATTTTTATCTATTCTTTATTAGTTCAACTTTGTTAATAAACTGTGATAAAATGTATTCTGCGTAAAAACTTAAAACAAAATACCCTTCCGTAATTATCTGTAGTCTTTTTAATTAAATCCTCATAGTCGTCGTATTCTTCCTCGACAACGTCATCAAAAAAACCTAATGCTTCCACCTTTAACATTATCCCCATTACAAACTGCAAAAAAAGTTCGGTATAAATTAAAAATAATTACATAATCTCTGTCCTAAAATTAGAACATTAGTTAGAACAAACTTATTTGATACTAGAACTTATACACCGTAAAACTTTTTGATTATAACATCTTACCCGCACCGTCTTCAAGCAGAACATTTTTTTTACTACAACTTACCATTTTTTTCTTTACTTTTACTATAGTAACATTCTATTATAGAACCGTGAGAAAGTGGCGCAAATATTTTCGGAATTAATAGAGAATTGCGACATGAAGAGAAGCACGACAAGAAGATAAAATGGCGAAAATTTTTAATGAAATCTTTAGTAATGACAAAGTTAAGTAAATATATGATTATTTTTCTTTATTTACCAGTTGCAGAAACCCCCAAACACTTATTATCATGCAGCATAAACCGCACTTATATAAATTAGACATTGCAAATTACTGTTTCAAGATTGGCATGAATTTTTTCTTCCAGACATGACATGTATTTATAATCGTCTAGAATTTGTAAGCTTTCCTATAAATGAAAGATTGATAATTTAAAAATTTTGATATGTTTTCGCTAATGAGTAAAATTTAATAATTATTTAAATATTCGTTATTTTTATATTCAGTACAACATATTACGATTTATATATTGCCAAGACATCAAATTTGCTCACATAAATGAGGGCATATGAAGTACAATTCACCCTACTAAATCGGACGGTAAATTTTGTCCCTGAAAATAATAAAAAATATTCAATATGAAAAAAAGTTTTAAAGTTTCCAAACTTTATTTTTATCACTGTTT
This sequence comes from Ornithoptera priamus, assembly GCA_029034505.1. Lineage (NCBI taxonomy): Eukaryota > Metazoa > Arthropoda > Insecta > Lepidoptera > Papilionidae > Ornithoptera > Ornithoptera priamus. The sequence goes on from JARDWD010000827.1 coordinate 4,234,424, forward strand.
AATTACCTTCTGCAGACAGGCATGCAATAATTGCAATACAATATTTCACCATTAAAGTCCATGTACCTTATTTACAAAGTCAATAAAAATTAATAAAGTTATATAAATCTTAAATTACATCATTTCTGAACATCAACAATTTGTAAATTTTTATTGGATTTATAGTTGTTTGCTATTAAGGTTGTAAATGTAAAGTGAGTAAATACTTTGTTTCCACTGCTGGAACTTAAGTTTTCTCATAACAATAAATAGAGAAATGTGGGTAACCAAGTTAATCTGATACAGTATGATACCTTGGTATGTCTACTCATTTTTATACAATTAAGTGACAAGACAAGCGGGATGTTCATCTGATAAGTGCTATGCCTGCCCATAACAACATAGCACTCATTAAGATGTTATACACTGCACAACATTGTGCCTGTCATCTAAGACATATGATGTTGAGTCTTGTTACCCCTGTAATTACACTACCTTCGACACCCTTCAAACCTAAACACATTGTTTGGGGGCAGAAACACTACTGCTGTGGTACCTACTAAGACGGTCTTTGGCAACAAAAATCTACCACTATTTTTCTCAGTGTAAGCATTTTGACAAAACTTTTAAAAAACAAAGACGAGCAGATAATACATGCAGAGTTAAGTACTTTGTTCCAATTGCACTGAGGCTAAATGTTTGATCTGTAACACTGAATTCTGTTCTCTGGTTTGATTCCTAAAATTCATATTACTCTGTAATAAAAATAACTGGAGAAATGATAGAATAAAGAAATAAAATAACAAAGGAAACATTAAAACATTTACTCCAGAAAAACTATATATTCATTTTACAATGATCCTACAATAATTAAAAATAATTATTTTATGTACAATGCATAGCAATCATTTTTTGGTTGTATTCATTTACACCATATGCAATAATCAAAGTAACAGTTGTCCATAATTTATTTGCTATTAAGCAATTACAATTATCCAACCTAATTTTTTTTTTTTAACAAATAAGCATATTTAATATGTAGTATTCTATTCTATCAGAAATTAATGATTTGTATATTCTGATACCTATGTAATAAATATTGAAAAATTTAGATTACTTATTAGAAGTACTATACATCATAAGCTTTTATTTACCAAGAAAAGAAAAACAGGTAGGTAATTAATTGTTTTAAGTTCGAGGTTAATAAACTATTTGAAATTGTTTGAAACATTTTCTAACAGAGTAATTGGAATGGAATTAATAAATAATAACAACAGTAGCAAGTATTTAGTACCATTATTAAAAATTACATGCTAACTGAAGAGCGATTGTTCATCCAGAACTGATGACCAGATATAACCAATGTTATTACATACAGTAAAGCAGCAATCCAGCAGTTGTAAGCATTCTGAAATTTAACATTTATTATAACATTATAAATCAAGTTTTACCATCATTTAGACTAACAAAAGTTTTAAGTAAAAATTTTATTAAGAAAACCTAATCAAATTTAAATAGTTTTTCAATTTCAAATTCTATATAAAGGTATTAAAAACATTATGATAGTACATAACTCTTTACATCTTGAGTGTGACTAACTTGACAACTACAAATGTTAATAAAAAAAATTACTTAGATAAAGTGGTTATCTTTATTACCAATTTTCATAAAAAACCTAATATAATAATTGCATTAAAACTTCTCATAACATTCAGATTTTTTCATTTAATTTTTTATTATGTATAAAACGAGGTAATCTTGTTGTACCTACTCTGGAGATAATATTACATTCTTTCTGCGCAAATATCATATGTATTTATATATGATAATGATCTGAACTATAGATGGATTACAATTTTCAAATGCATATTTTGTACAGTCAATTGCTAAACTAATATTAATATTAATAACACAACTACATAGTGACCAAAACTTACTTACACCTAGATATCACTTTTATAATTAACAATGACCTTTTATACACTCACCCGACTATATCCTACTTCAACTTTGTGAATAAATTGTTCTATGGTATGGTGACCACCTTCTTCCTCAAGCGGCAAATCTTCTAAAAGAGCAACAGCTTCTATATAGTAGAAGACGCCCATCAAAGTCTGTAGGCAAAATTTTACAATGTCTTTTAATCGTGAAGATTTTATTACAAAATGAAATTTAGATACGCATTTTACTCACCAACTGGATGATTCCCCAAACGCTCAAAATTAACCCACACAGTGATAGTTTTGGGCCACAGAGTTTACAGGCCATTTTGTTCGTTTATTTAATAAAATTACGAACAATAAGTGATAGAATATCGACCACTGCCTGTCAGCAGGTGTCAAAAATCACACTAAAAATTGAACGCTCACATGATTAGTCTTTGTCTATGACAAGAATTTTGTTCGATAGTTCAAAAGCATACAGATTATTTAATTTAAAATTTCAGTAACTATAACCTCGATGGTGAATAAAAATTTTGTTTCAACAACTTTAATACCTACTTAGCTTTAAATTATTTCGATAAACTTTATGCTATTATAAATGCAAATTAAAAACATTTTAGTACAACGAAACGTTTATTTCATTTGGTTAATATTGTTGCCATATTTTTAAAGAGTTATATATTGAATGGAAAATTTTGCCTTTTAAACTGTTGTACTAGATAATTGAAAAAAAAATTGCATTGAGAAATGCAATTTCTATATAATAGATACTTTTATGTATGTTCTATAAAGATGCATATATAACTTTCTACACAAAACCTTACTGTACCAGTATATTTAAGTTTTATATGGTAATAAATTGGCTTATGACACATTTTTCTTCATCGTATCGTGTCTGCGAATCGAAAATAAATTTCTATAATGGTGGATCGTTTAGGTACGCATTTAAATAAAGTAATTAACAATTATATAAAACTACTTCTATACTATTAATTCACGACTACGGAATAATATTACTTTTGATATATTACATATAACTATTAGTTGTTTGTTCATTCGCTCACTTTCCTTTGACGTCAAAGTTTAATACTACACCGCAATTTAGAGCAATAATTTTTTCTAATTTCAGTAAATAGTGAAGCTAATGCCAGACGAATTGCAATGGTCGAGAACTGTTTTGGCAGTTCTGGGCAAGTAAGTGCATTTTATAGTTTAATATTTTTAACTTTCAAAGTATTGTGCGTTAGTTTTATCAGGCAACAAACTCAAGAAGATAAGTCTTCTGTACCTACATTCAACGAGTACGTACGATACGCTATCACATATTTATCAGAATTTTATGTACACTAATTTATTTTTGTGTGAATATAACTCTGTAGTGTTCAAATCATTTTTATTTACAATTGCTTTAATTATAATGCCACAGAGAATTATTTAAAATTTGAAATTTTTTATAACACTTTTCTTTTTGAATAAACAGAGGTTTTTTTATTTATAGTATTATTTTCATCATATAGTAAACTTCAGTTGATTTTCAGCCTCTGGCAGAGCAAGGGAGAGTGCTTGTTGGTGAAGGAGTCCTTACAAAAATGTGTCGCAAAAAGCCAAAAGCTCGTCAATTTTTTCTGTTTAATGATATCTTGGTTTATGGAAATATAGTAATAAATAAAAAAAAATATAACAAACAACATGTAATTCCACTTGAAGAAGTTAAGTTAGAGTCTCTTAAGGATGAAGGACGTAAGTTTTAGCTATTTCTCTTTACTTTAAAAAACTACTGTAGATATTATATTTATTATTTATATCATTGTCTGTTTACTATATAAAAAAATGACAGTGTTGCTGTATTTAATTACTTTATATAATAAAACAAAACATTGGTTGTAAATCAATATGTTTCATTTTTGTTCTATAAAACAGTTATGGATGATTATTTATTCAGATTTATACACTAATGTGCTGAGTTACTTGTTTCAATATTTATATAGAAAATGTTGTGAGTCATTATTGTGATGAATCATATTACTGCAGTATTAATGTTGTGGGTCATCTAATAATACATAAAGCATGTAGCATGTTCCCCACAATTTTATTATCCATGTATTCTAAGATTGCACCTTTTTTCCCTTAATATTTACTTATAAATAAAAATTATCAAAAATGTTATACAGTTCTGTATGATTTGCATCATAAAAACAATGTGTACAACATTATATAGGAATTCATTGCATTATCAATGAGTTAAAAATAGGTTCTAGTGTAGAGTGGTATCATCTACTTTTACCTTTACGTTTTTATGTGTGAATATTATTGTTTGTGTATTGCAGCAAGTAAAGTGGCAAAATTTTTGTCAAAGAGAATGTTTGCTGATAAACCAAAGTATATTTATTAACATATATGATATAATTTTAATAATGGTTTTCATCAAAGATCTTCCAGACAAATATAAATGCTTAACAATGTTGCCAATGATTCAGTTTCAATCAATATTGAGAGAGAGCTAAGTCTTAGATGATTTGAGTTTGTTTGGATCTTGTACAATGCAATATTCTTGAATGATAATAATACATGTTAACAATTTTTTTAGTTTTGATTTTTTTAGATTATTTTGTTTATTGATCAACCATTCAAAATATTTCAAAACTAATAATAGAATTAATGAAAATAAAGATTAGTTTTAGTTTGTAGATATTGTTAGACATATTTAATGTACTAAATCTATAGTATTTTGTATTAAATACTGACCCTATATTTTTAGAATATCGCAATGGCTGGTTGATACGTACTGCTTCCAAATCATTTGCTGTATATGCTGCAACAGCCACTGAAAAAGAAGAATGGATGGCACATATAGAAAAGTGCATAGAGGATTTGTTAAGAAAAAGTGAGTAACAATATAAAAATTTAAGTGTAAAAAGTGTAGTCTAAATTTTTTATTTTTTTAGCATATAATCTTTTATTTTTAAATTATTTTTTTATAATATAATTCTAAATATAGTAAATTTTTTAACTTATATTAAGTCAATCTTTGGCTCTTTGGGTCTGGGTCAAACTTTGATAAACTGTTTATTGCAGGTGGTAAACAACCACCATTGGAGCATGCTGCGGTCTGGGTGCCAGATAATGAAGCGGCAATATGTATGCACTGTAAGAAGACTCAATTCACTGTACTAAACAGGAGAGTGAGTATTCAGTAGATTTTTTTACTATTTTATGAGTGACAATACATTTAAAAAATAATTAACCATTTTTCTTTTGTTTAACAGTTCTAGCCATTAGTAATAGGGAAGTATATGAACAATGCTCATTAATAACCGTTTAATTTTTGTTTGCAGCATCATTGTCGCAAGTGCGGCTCTGTGGTATGTGGGCCGTGTTCATCAAAGCGGTTCGTGCTACGCGGGCAGAGCGACAAGCCGCTACGTGTATGCCTACAGTGCTACGACGAACTGAATAGGGAACGGGCGCGCGTAGCAACCGCACCACAAGCACCAAGCGCTATGCCAAGTCAGTAACAGTATAAGTTGATATGTTTTTTTATACAATCGGGCAACAAGATAAGGGGGATGTTCACCTGATGGTAAGTGATACGTCTGCCCGTAAACATAGCGCTTGTTAGGAGGATATACACGATGATGTAAGTCCTGTTACCAGAGTAATTTCATTAGCTATAGTGTCCTTCAAACTGGAACACAATAATGTTTGCCTAGCCCAGATTGGTGATACAAATAGGAACTGTGGTGGTACCTACCTAGACAGTCATTGGCAACAGAGCTACCATCAGTATTACTGTTTTATCACCCATTGTATTCTTACAACAAGAAATTTATGAAAAACCCCTATGTACTGGTTGTAGGACTATGTTGGTGAACATCATCTAGGCAGGTACCAATGCAGCTCCTCTTTCTGCCGCCGAGCAATAGTGTGTAAAACATTGTAGCGCTTCAGATTGAAAGGTGCTGTAGTTTAATTTAACTAATTACCATGGTAACATACTTAATATTTTATGTCTCAAAGTGGCAAGTACAATGTGGTCCTATCGCGGTAACTAAAGCAATCTTTCACTCATGTCTCACTTCGTGAAATAAAAAAAAAAGAATAACTTTTCCAACTTTTAATTTTTAAACAAATTTACCTATTTCAGTTTTTCAGGTTTTTTTTGTCATGTTATACAAAAATATCTACTCTATGTATTTTTGTATAACAACAAAAAAAAGAAATTTTTACAAGCACAGTTGAAAATAATTTTTTTTTATAATTTACAGTTTTCCTTTAGTTTACATTATGTTTAAAATGCAATGTGGAGTAATGGTGGTTATTTCTTCAACAGTAAAACCAGTGGCGGACACAGCAGGCTCCGGTGGTGACTCCTCGGCGGACGACGACAGCGACGATGATGACGAGCGCACGCCCGCTGAGGAGAAGCATGACGAGGTACAGTCACGCTCTTCTACTTTTTATTTATCAACTAAGCGATAAAACAAGTACAATGTTCACTTATAAAAACTACTTACCTAAGAATACTTTGGCTCTTAATACAATATGAAGGTGGTAGCCTAATGGAAGTTGGAAAAATGTTTGAAGATTTCTATGCCACTAAGGCATTGTCAATTTGTGAACCCCTTGCTTGCTATCTTCATTTAAAAAAACGTGAACATCTTGCTTGTCTCATTGTCATACAGTATCACTAAATAATAAATTTGTATGGAAGGAAAATACTAACAATTATATGCGGTATTGGAACGATAGTTTAATGTCGATACTATTTTAATTAATTTCATCTGTAGTATATAGTTATAGTTATTAATTTGATAAAAAAAATAAACAGTCTAATGTTTCCCACTGTTGGGCTTCGGGAGCCTACTTTATAATGAATACAGGCCTCTTATCCACCATGCCAACTAAGTGCAAATTGGATGTTTTTATATTTGTTTCAAAACATGGTGGTTTTCTTCACGATGTCTATTTTGACTGAAAGCTCGACGGGGTGCGAACCCTTACCGCTTTGAATCTCGTCTTCGAATCGGAACAATGTATAATTATTTATTTCTAGGGTTTTACAAGTTATAATGCCGTCAAAAATGGATTCGGAAATAAAGTAACAACAGTATAGTACAAATTTTGGCTGTGTGTAAGTCTACACTATATTAGATGCATCTGACCATGCTTACAGTATTAAAACAATGTGTTTGTTTGAGTTTTTGTTTGTTTATGCATTGGTACTTCACTGCTAGTGTTCATAGTACAGTACTTTGTATATATATATACCAGGGTGTACATTTGTAAACTGTTTCATGGCATATTGGAAATGGTATTTGGATGACTAAAGGCGTATATAAAGTTAAAAAGCAATTAGGAACTGCGATAATTCATAATTATAATATATTTTTTTTGAGTTAAAACATGAACTCAAGTTCTCGTGGTGGTAAATCAGATCGAGGCTGTCAATGGTGGAGTATGGGTCGCCCAGAATGCTCTGATACTTACATATTGACAATAGGAACACAGCAATGCTGTTACGGCGACGTACTGCAAGGATGGTTGCTAGCCGGTTTTGAGAAAACCTGGCCACCAATTAATCTTGACAAAACGGGGCACTAGATTGTAACTCAGAACTTCCGCTTAACAGCACAATAACCGTGCAGGGGAGAAGGTTGTTAAGCTCTTGCCATATCATATATGAAATATACTTTTTGTCATTGGTAGTGTCTCTGTTGCCGGAGATGGTCCAAGTAGTTACCACCGCATCGCTTCCTGCCGCCAAAGAGTGGTGTGCAAACATTACTGTGTTCCGATTTGAAGGGTCTGCAACTAGTGCTAGAAGAAGACAGACATAGTCTCATACAGACATAGTCTCAAGGCGACTAGCGCAATGTGGTGCTGTGTATACCATCCTAACTAGTGCCACGTTATTATGAGCAAGCGTATCACTTACCATCAGGTGAACGTCGGGCTCTTCTAGTCGCTTAATTGAAAATAAAAATGAAACACAAGTCCTTAAATACGATCGCAGCTTCATCTACTGCCACCAAACAGCAGTGTGTAAACATTACTATGTTCCAGTTTCAAGGACGTTGTAGTTAGTAAAGTATCGAAACTAATCCTTTTTTATCACAAAACGTCGAGTTCAATTTGATAGTGTGTAATATCGTAACTAGCGCCAAGTTTTTATGTGCAGGCGTATCACCATCAGGTGAATATTTCGCTCGTCTCGTTCCTTAACTGAATAAAAAAAAAAAAGATTTTCTGTAATGAACAAAGAAATGAGACAATTTTTTTTTTGTTATAGATTTCACAATAGAATTTCATAAAACATCTGTATACCTTTCGCAGCTTATAATTTCTTTTCTTTAACTGAACTTCTTTGTCTGAGCCATTACCAATATCACAAGTTTTTTTTTTATATTAGTAACTGTAACTTTTTTATATTTATGATTGTCGCTAAGCCTTTTTTTAATCTTAATACTTTCAATAATTTTTTTAGTTGTTAAACGCCATAGTATCTGCGTTTAAAATTTTTGTTAAAACGTGTATAGTAATCTCATACATTGTTTTGTCACTAATCATTTGTGGTGTTTCTTATTAATCAGTTCAGATGGAATTACTTGTGATGATTCATAGTAATAATAAAAAAAAAATCATCGCTCTTTTTACTTATACACATGTGGTGACTTTCAGCCAAAGTTCTACGGTGATGGTGAAAAGACTGAAGAGACCAACAATCATTCGTCCAAGGAGAACTAGTGAGCCTGAGGCGTCCTGGGACCACAAAACAAACAAAAAATCACACTTCGTAATGTTTAAATGTAAGAAGGTACAACCGCAGCGCTACTTACAGTCTGATGGGCGCTGTCGCTAGTGAACTTATTGGAGAAACGAGATTTAACATTTTATGTCTCAAGGCGACGAGCAAAATGTGGTACAGAGGATATAATCGTTATGATTATATCCTCTATACCACAATGATGTTGGTATCACAATCAGAACGTTCAGCTCGTCTCGTCCAATAAAAACCAAAAGAAAATCACTAATCAAGTTTTTATTACAAATGTTTCATCATTACTCTCGATGAATGTTTTAACAATAATAACATCCAGATTATGTAACATATTGATAAATTATTGACAGTTTACAAATATTACATACTTACCAACAAACATTAGCCTAAATGTTATTTAAAAAAAAATTATTATGAAATTGAACAGTGATTAGTAAATTTGTCAACATGTAACGGAACGGGTCCAACCTCGACACTTGATAAACAAACGGTCTCGAAAACAATTCACCAATATGGCCTTCTATTATATATTTAATAAATAGATTATACTAGGTTATAATTTTTTTACAGTGATATATATAATGTAACGAAAGCATTGCTAGGTTTAAGTGGCAATGGGCAGGGCAAAGGTCGAACTGCGCTCGAAGGTCTGGCGGCCGATGGAGCAGTAAGGTCCTCTCGGTAGACGTAGTGACCTATGATCAGGTGAAACAAGGAAACCGCTGGATGCGGCAGCGCTGGACCGGTGTGGATCTTATGGCAGGTCTACGTCCAGTCGACGTTTATCGGCTGATGATAAGACATTGTGTTAAACATATTTAAGTTGTATCACCGATCGCTGGAACAGCTTTAAAGACGCTCAAACATATAAAATGGGCGATCGCATGGAATAAAAAAAAATGTAATAATATATTTATTTAGGACCAGTTCAGTACCACGTATCGGTTCTGATTCCATTTAACCACTTGTTAATGTAAGACTTAATATATCGCAACGTATTTTAATTATTTAACACATTGTGAAACTTCACAGTACACGTAGTATATATACTATTAATTATTTTTAACATCGCAATATCATTTACAGATTAAAAAAAAAAAACTATATTTTGTAACATTTTACGCACCATACAATAACTAAAAGGTATTATGTTATGCATTTTTTATACATAGCCAAATCGTATAATTTTTTTTTATTTTTCAATCCACTCCTTTTTTTGTGTCGTGTCTTTTTTTGAGCCAGTGGAGCTGACATATCCCACAGGGATAAAAGCCCCCTGCCCTCAAAAAAAAATCTACTGCTATAACACGTTGAATAATATTGATTATTCCTTGAAGTAATCTAAAAAGATATTTTACGATAATGTCTGCGCTTGGTTACATGTGCAATGAGAAAAATCACAAATAACTTTAAAGTATCAAGTTGTAATATAACCGATGATTAGCAATGCAACGTATATATGCACATGTATCTCGCAACAGTATCGAACTTCCGGTTACTCCTGATAAATTTGTTTTACATAAAAAATAAGTTCTGATGTATTTAATGGTTTGCATAATTCATAACGTCATCATGTATATTTAAAACGAAGTGTTTCGAACTTTGTGTTTTGGCTCAGATTCTAGATCAGAAGTCCGATGAAGCTGTAAGCGTTGAGAGTAACACTAACAGCATTCAATAAAAGATCAACTTTTTTTTATGTTATTGTGGAAATTACAGCGTTGGTATTTTGAAGAAAAGACAATGGACTGTTAGTAGATCCTTATACTATTAATCACACACTTTTTTTTACGTGAGGAAAATGTATTCACTTCTGCCCTCGCGGGGCGAAGGACAGGTTATGTCGGACTTGTACCGACTAAAACCCCCACGATGTTCCACCGTCGTCGCTTTATGGCGGGGCCACGAGAACGCTTTCGTACTGCTCCGCGACCCCACCAAAAACCACACCACATCAACACCTAACGTCAGTTGGTAAAGTGGACATATAATAAAAAAAAATTCACAAAAGTTTGATCAAAAGTGCTTTGGACATAACACAAAGGATATTTTCAGAACGGAGAAAATGTTTAATTTTCCATCACAACAATAGCCAACATGTCGCTTATTATCACAGTAAACTACATATTTTCGATTACGCATACCAAAGTGTCTAAAATATAAATAAAAAAAAAAACATATTAAACTACGTTCACAACTATACCAGAGAATGTAATAGTAGGTAAAAAAACAGTTTAATATATATTTACTGTAAATCAACGATGAACGTTAGACGCCTATTCGGTGGTGGTGCAGTGTACGCAATCTTATTGTTTTCTATTATCCAACAAACAACAACAATACAATTGAATGCTTGTTTTGATGTCGATGCAGAATAAGTTGTATTAATCAAACATAAAACTTTACGTACAGCTATGTAGTGTAAGTAAATGCATATTCGTAGAAGAATTTTGTGTATGTATGTATATTAGCAATTTAGCTTGTAAGAGGTGAAATTAATCGTTTAAGCCATTGCGGGATAGTAAAGCTTATTTAAGCGCGTTGGATAGAATGTCGAAATGAATTTATTTATAATCAATATCGTATATAAATTAAGATATAAATGTTAACGTTTTGTATAAGAAACTGTTTTTTTTTTAAAAAAAAATGCTAAGCGAAATATTACAATATTGTTTCATTTTCGGTTGACAAATATACAAAAGTATTTTTATACAGTTTTCTATTTATTTTTATTACCGCCTTTCAATACAATACTCCACAATATTTCAGTATATGATACTACTGTGAATTAGGAAGCCGCTTCCGGAAACGAAGACAGACGATAGTACTAATGACACCATTGATGATGGGACGGAAACAAAATCGATCCTGATTAAAAAAAAAATATTTTAAAAACTTTTTATTAGCATTCTTTACGCTACATCATGTTAGTACAGCTAAATGAAACTATAGTTTCATAAAAAATACATTACTAAAAAAACCAGCAATAAAACACAAAATCAAAAATGGCCGATGCTCGGATCAACGTAAGTCCAGGCGCGACTGCGCTGCACCGGCAGCTAGCGATCGCACAAATACTTATTTACATTTGTCAAAATAACTTACCTACTTTACCACTGTGCTAGTCTCTACCTAACCGCTATCATTCCGATCAAAGTACCAGACGCAAAATGCTTTAGATTATATATCAATTTAAAAATAATTTCTCTACTCTTTAATATAATAAAACGGCGGTAGCAGTGATCTCTTTAATAAAAACAAGATTTTTAATTAATTTTTAAAATATACAATATTAATGAAGTTATTTGCAACAGGACAAGATTAATTAATTTGGATCCATCGGTTAATCGCAATGTACTGTGTTTTATGTATAAATAAATATTAGCAAGCTTCAATAAAAAACAAGTATGTTTTATAAAGTTTTTTTAATAATAAAATAAAATAAACCAAGTAAGATTGACGTATGTCCCCACTGAGAATGTCTACTGTTTAATAAGTTTTAATATTTTTTAAATATAAACTATGTATTTAGAATAACTCATGAACAGAAATTCAATATAAAAATAAATTTATATCTATTACATAATTAAAGACATCCTACATTATTTATATACTTAATTTACACTTATCAATAGCTGCAATAAGTAGTTAAGTTGTAGGACAGATTCATCCTAACAATTGTTACTAGTAATAGAGTTTGGATTTTACTTTAAGACAGACGGTTATTGGTTATAATGATAAATAATAAAAACAATTTTGTAAATATTTTTTTTCTTTTTAAAAATAAAATAAATTAAAGAATATATATAAATAGTACAGTAATTTCTTACATTTACGCGAATGTTGCTACATTTGTACTTAAAGGAAAATATTACTGAGCAAGTAAACGACCTTATTTGTAACCTATGAACCGATTATCAAATGAACATGTTTCTGTACATCAAAATAATAGCGTGAGAAAACATGAACAAAATTATCATGGAGGAAATCTTCAACAAATACAAAAAATAAGTACTAGTTGGACGCATTAGCGGCAAGCTCGAACCACTGCCTCAAGGCATCACCCAAAACGGTAGGCAGCGCCGACATATCCCTTAAGATGAGGTAGAACGGGAACGGGAACGCGTCCAGATAAGATATGAAGCTCGTCAGATTGTTCGTCACGGGATCTATCACTGGCCTCCTGATGTCCATTATTGAATCCTGTAAGTGATATATACTCATCAAGACAGTTTTTAGTTCATATTGCATTCACTACAAATACAAAATGTATTTCGGCTCGGAGGGTGCTGTAGCTAAATTACCGGGGTAACAAAACATCACGTCTCAAGACGAACGGCGCATCAATCACCATGAGGTAAATCTCCAGTTCGTCTAATCGCTATGTCAAACATAAAATTTTCAAAGCCTTTAAATAAATATTTAAAATATAACAATAAGGCAAATGACTTTTAATATTAACTTAAATATATGTTATGGTATTAGAATCACCAATACCTCATTTATCGCGAGATTTTATTCTTTTTTATCTACAATGAACAAACTAATACCTAACCACAAATCCATCTAAGGGGTCCTGCCTAACAACTCCAGGACCCAAACCAACCTCATATGCTTGTGATGCACCCTGCTAATAAAAAAGCCTTTTTTGTTGGCTCTGGCTTCCATCAACTCGCATTGGGCCAGCGTGGTGAGAAAAGGCCCAAATCCCCTCATTATAAACCTCTACAGATGATGGTGCCTCATAGTGCCTGGCGGTTTTGCGGGCAGCACAGGATCAATCGATGTGGAGATCTTTGAGGGATGCTTATATCCAGTAGTGGACATCTAGCGGCTGATGATGAAATACATCGAACGTTACGTGACAATGAAGGGGTGGATGGTGAATCTCGCCCAGAATAATCCATATAGTAGCTATCTCTACAATCAGAACACATCAATACTACTATGGCGGCAGATTTCCTATACGACTGTCAGATTTGTTTACTAAGCGAACATAAAAAATCTGACCAGTACCGGTACCTACAGAAACGAGTCTTCTGTACTACAAGGCAAACAGCTACCACGCTACGGATTATTTTTTTTATTATTTTTCAATCAAGCGATGAGACGAGCGCGACTTTTACCTGATGGTTGATACGCCTGCCCATAACAACCGGACGCTAGTTAGGATGGTATACACTGTACCATATTGCACATGTCGCCCGAGACAAGATGTTGAGTCTCGTTACCCCAGTAATAACACTAGTTACAGTACACTTCAAACCGGAACACAGTTTTGTTTGCTCAGCACTGTTTGGCGGCAGAAATAGGCGCTGCAGTGGTACCTACCTAGACGGTCTCCAGCAATAGAGACTTATCTGATGAGTGAGGACAGCAGTTGTCGCACATTCATAAGATTTTGCAAGAGGGTAATTAAAAAAGTCATAGAACAGAACAAAACGTAAGAAATAAGATTAGGGGAAACTATTGTGGTTCTAAAAAGATAATAAGAATAAGGAAATAAGAATTGTAAGAAATAGTAAAATAAGAAAGAAATGTTATAAGTACAAAAAAACTGTGATACATATTGTATTAAGAATGTGTAGACGTATAAAGAACGGACTGTGTCCTCATTTACGTGAGATGGATGTCAGAAGGATATAGGATGGAGTATGACAGAGAATGATATGTAAGAGAGAACTGGTATGAAAGGAATGGAAGAATGAAAGAACAGAATGAGGAAGGATGGTAAATGACTGTGTAAATAGGCCTCAGCCCAACAAAACTGACAGAATGATTTAAAAAAAAAACAGACTTACTACCAGTAAATTTGTTGCGAAATTAGACAAATGTAAATATCTCATTATTAATCTAGTTGCTGTGTTGAACAAATAATCAAAAATAAAACAAAAAATATTCTAACCTTATTAACAGGATTATCGATTATAAGGTAAACACAGAATATCCCGTGCTGCCTCGCCCTGCGCACCGCCTGCGTGACGCGGGTCTCGCCCTCGGAGAATATTCCGCGCCCGTCGCTCACGATCACAAGCAACCTGGCGTTGATCGCGTCGCTCCTAACGCTCTGCTGGTCGAACAGCACCGTGCAGAAGTCGAGCAGTTGCGCTATTCTGGTCTTGTTCTGATTGAAACGAAGCTGATCTAGAATCTTCGCGCCGGAATGTTCGGAAAATTGTTCGGTGAAAGGATGAAGAAGGCTTGGTTTCTCGCCGAAGCTAAGCACGGCAAGATCGCCTGACTCTAGCAGGTTGAGCGCCTGGAAATAAATCATATTATTATATTATGATAATAATAATAAATATTTTGCTAGAAACGAGTTCTATTCCTATCAGTTTATAACAAATTTTTTTTATCACCAAAAAAACGAAATGAGAAGACCATCCATCGGATTTTAAATGATACGTCTGCCCATAGAAATGTGACGTTAGGATGATATACACTATAGCATATTTTACTTATAACCTTGACACAAAAGCTATACGTGCAAGGTACTTCTTTAACATTAGAAGTCCTGTGGCGACCAGATGAAATCTCTGCCCGTTTCGATTATATATTCACCTGTGATACCAGCGCAAGACTTTCAAACGCGAGCTCCTTGCTCCTGTTGTCCGCCATGGAGCTGGAGTCGTCGACCGCGATCGCGATCTTGTACTCGCGCCTGGCCGGCTTCGTGCGCCGGAGCCAGATCCGGTCCTTGCGGAACTGCGACGCTATGTATGGGATCACGCGGCGCATGTTGATCGTACGCCCCGTACGGAAGTCACCTGAACGTCAGGTCTTTGTTAATCATAACTACAGAAGTCTTGACTAATAGTATTTAAATACAAAACTTAATTGTGTTTTTGATGAAACATAATCTTTAAAAAAAATTTAATGAGTAATCTTCATAAATATGAAGTATAAAGGAGAAGTAAGATGCTGTCTATGTGATTAGTACAGACAAAGACAAACATGAGGTATGAGGCTCAAAGAGCTATGGTAACATCTTAACGAGCAGGTTATAACAAAGAAATAATGTTTAGCATTGAGAAAGCGCCATAATGAGAATAAGAAAGAGAAGAAAAGAAACAGTGAATTGGGAGAAAGGAGATCACTAAAATGCTGCACTGACCTGCACGCCTTGAGCGGCCGGTGGGCTCCAACACGAGACGCAGACGCTCGCAAAGAGCGCGCGCCGCGGTTGCCGTGTCTCGCCACGCGCTGCGCCAAGCGTCCACCGCATCGCCCGCTCGCGACGGACCAGTCAAAAGGTACTCCCGTACACTCATATATTCTTCCATCGTTATATCTTCTACCGGTTCTACATGGTCATCGAATCTGTACACATGTATCAAAACCTTACTGGTGGCCAAACTATGTTATGTTTCGGTCCCTAACGAGTTTAAACTTCTGTTCGCGGAGTCGCGCAGAAATGGTATCGACTCACGAAGGCAAGGCCCTGAATCACGGCAGTGACAACATTAAGCGGGTAATGCTGGTACATTAAATAGTCAATTGTGTATTATTTATATATGTAAATGAAACGAAAACAAAGTAATCATATATCTACTATACATAAAAATAAATTTATATGTAAAATGCATGTCCTTAGGTCCCAAGTCCCATAGGTCATAAAACGGAACAACCCTGCAATCTCGGGCTAGTAAGAATAGAACTAAGGTAAACCCTGCCTGTCATAGAAGACGAATAGAAATCCCTTTATCGCACAACAAGCGAACCTGCGTGGGGCAGCGTGGCTCCGCGATAGTGCCTAGGAGGATTTTGCCCTTCCTCAGAGACGTGCTAACACAAAGTGTAGAGGGACACCGGTGCGTTCTGTAAGAATCTCGAGGCCTCCCCGAATGGACTGATATCCGAAGGTCATAAATAAGAAACATTAGTCAATAAAAAAGTTTAAGTTACAAAATGGCGAAATCAAAGGGACGTTCACGAAATAGAAATTGAAACGGCCACATATACCACGGGACGCTTGCTAGGATGGTATTTAGTACACCACATTATGATCAATTCCTATAATTAATATGAAATAAACTATAAACACTTTCATTAATTATTTGTACCGAATTATTGAAAGAATGTCGCTTGATGGTGTTTATTATAATGTGAACAACAACTCACTTGGTATGGTATGTAGTGTCCCGCCCCCTCGGCACGTTAGCAGTGAGCACAGCGTCCCCGTCTACCTCGACGCCCGCCTCTCCAGTAGTCTCCTCATTACCTTCTTTCGTATTGCCAGTTTTCTCTTTTTCTTTCTCTGAACCATCCTTCATTTTCTCCGATTTCATTTCTTCAGACTTTTCCACCTGAAATATAAAACGAGATTTGCTTATTAACGGCACTTACTTAATCATTTAGGTCGATAAAATAAACTTGCTCAACACAAAATACTTTACTACCCCTTTTTCAGGGTGTTTTTTTAATCGTTGAAGCGCCGCAAGACGAGTAGGACATTCACGTAATAGTAAGTGATACGACAAACACTAACTATATATGGTAAATATACACTGCATCGTATAGCGCAAATCACTATAAAAATATACACGAGTAATTTAACTAATTACAGCGCCTTACAAACTAGTAAATAGTAAAACTTGCACAGTAATATTTGGCAGGGAAAATAGTGTCTGCGGTGGTACCTGGCAACAAAAGCTTATCATCAGTACCAATTTGATTTTGTATAAACTTTTATGATCTACCTTCCTTCATACAAATTTACTACATACTTAAGACAAAAATTTATTTTTAACTTCGACTAGTGCGATTTAACTGTCTTTGTCTTGATAGTACATCACCGTTCATCATCAGATGGAACCTGGTTTGAATACTACCTTACGTATTTATAATATGTGCATGGACAGGTGGTGCAACATTTTTTAGTTAATTGATAATTGCTTACTTGAATTTCCTCGTCAACATCCATTGCTATTTCCTCGTTGTTCTTCATCTCTTCCGCTTCTTCATCCTCCTGCTGTAGTGTCGGTTGTTGATCCGCTTGATCTTTGGTTGCAGCGTCGATTGCCTTTAAAAACAAAGGAAATATACTACTGATCTGATGAAGTCACCACTTAAAAATGTTGACAAACAATAAGTTTATAGTTTAATATAGACAGCTTCAGATTCGCGCCTTTTGCCATGGCACAATGAGGGTGATCAGAAATACTTGACTGTTCCTTTGGGACGAGTTTAGCTTAAGCACGGGTACTACTTACTAACGAATGTATTATTAAATTTTATTAGTATTTTTTTGTCTATAGATAATGTCATCGCTGAACATATTTCTTTAGCATTTTATTTCAGTACAGAAATAAGTAATTATTCATTACAGTCGACTAATATCGCCTAAGCACTTTCCTTAAAACACTCGATCGAGAGATCTATAAACATCAGTACTAATATTGCCTAGAAATTTTTTAACTCTGTCCGTGGTGCAGTGGCTAACTGCTTGTGAGGTAACATGGTTGTCTTTGGTTCAGTTCAGTGGCCATATGCTGTGGATTTGGGTTGCTAATTTGAGATTTTCAAACCCACCTGGTTGGCTACAACAGTGTGTTCTGCCAACATATGAGAGCTAGTATATACTGGGCGAGCACGTCTCACCATCTTCATCCTCATTGTCACTTAACATCGTGTTAAACTGAAGTAAAATATTGACCAATAGTAAAATAGGAATAATAGATAATCGCGCACCTGTAAGTCATCCCTCTCCGCCTGTTTAACATGTTGGAATGCGTCAGCATCCTTTTCCTTCATGTTATCAGCATCACAACCATCTTCAGCGGTTTCATCTTCCTTCTCCATGTTTAAAGTATGCACCCTCTTTTGTTTCTCCTCACTCACTTCCGCTGTATAATTATATATGTTATAACAAAATATTTGGATATACGTTTTGCACAATTTTTACATATATTAGAATTTTACCATTTACTTTGTTTAATTCATGGGGCATTTAATCCAATGACTTAGAATATATTATCCATAATTTCTTCCGAAATAAAATAATGACGATGATTTAAAATTTTGCTGATCATGAGAATCACGTTTGAGTGCAAATAAATATGCATCACCATTTTTAACCTTATGAAGACAATAAAAGTGATTTAAAGAAATAAAAAAGTTAAAGTTTTTGCTTACCTAAAGTTCTCTCGTGATCAGATCTCCCAGGTTTATTTTCGCGTCGCTTCCGTTCATCCTCCGAGGCCTCAGCCCTAGCGGCTTGTTTCTCGCCTCGATGCCCCTTATCGCTCTTATCCAGCTCTGAGCGTCCTATCGATTGTTTGTCTTCGCCAACTTCTTCCTGTGCTTGTTCCTTAAAGCCAATAAACACATTTTAGCCATAGCATGTAGTACTGAAACCATGACATGAGCAGTGTGAATACTTCCTACTATGATAAAACTTCTTTTTTTATTAGTGTTTAGTAATTAAAATGAAATTTGTTTTTTCAAAACTAGTGTGTATTTTTATCATTTTGTACAAACATTTTTTTTTAAATGAATGTCATATTTTCTCTGATATTGTTCAGAGTTTGATAAGATCAGAATTATTTTATTGAATATTTGTTATGTTCAATAATTTTATTTAAATATCTCACCTATATGTAAAATGCGACATAAAATATGTATATACTCAATATAATAAAAAAAGCATTCACATTTAACATTATTAGGTGCATAGGAAAAAAATTTATAGTTTTAAGGAATTATTAATAGTTGACCTAATGCTAGATCCATCAGTATGAATATTACTTTGACCTCAATACATAAAAAAATAAAGAAATAAATTATTAATATTTAGAGTAAATTATCAAAAGTACAGTTACTTACATAAGGAGCTGCTTCTTCATCTTTAGCTTGTTCCGCATTTGTTTCCACATTATCGTTGGCACCTCGTTCCATTTCAGCGTTTTCAGCTTTCTCACCCGTTGATGGATCGTCACTCGATGGATTAGCTTGAGGATTAGCGTCATGCTCTTTTTTCTCTATTTCATCTTCTTCATTTAAATTTTCAGGGTTTTTAGGCATTTGAATATCTTCGTTACGTTCTTCTATATCTTCAGGCAAATTAGTGTTTTCTTCATCGTTGTGTTCGAGATTTTCTGCATTCGTATCATCATCAGGATCATTTTTATCTTCGTCTTGATTCTCTTCTTCATTATTCTTCTCTTGTTCTGTATCTTCTTTTTGCTATACGGTTTTAAAACAAGATATTTCAATCGTTGAAGTGTAACAAGTTTTACAGTTAAACACAATATTATTAAGCACTTATTCTTTTAAACAAATCGAAGTAGTATTAGTCTATGATAAGAAGGGTTTATTTACATCCTCCTTTTTTAATTTAAAAATTTAATTAATTATATGACAGCAAATCATGTATCATTTCTCTGACCTGCAACTCTGAACCTTGCTTATCTTCGTCACCATCATCTTCATCACTTGACACTTCCAGACCATTCTTATTGCCTTTTTCTTCTTCATCTTTCGGCTTGTCTTCTTCATTTTCTGCGACTTCCTTCATCACGTCGATATCAAATGGATTTTCAGTCTCTGTTTCGCCATCATTCTGTTTATTATTGAAAGTTAATAACATAGTTAAAAACTATCATCTTTCTCTTTTTCTTCAAATAAATATTTTAAAGTGTTAGAAATATTTAAAAGTACCTTATCCTCCTTCTCTTCTCCATCAACATTTAAATCCTCAGGTAGCTCAAAATCTTCCGGCTCCGGCAGCTTTTGTTCTTTACCGTGATGTGGATCGATCTAGTAATAAAATTCGTTATATAATAATTATAATAAGTAACAATAACTTTACTACTACCTACATTATTTTAATGGTTCCAATTCTCTTAAATTATTTACTTATAAAATATAAGAATAGAAAAATAAGTAAAAATAAATTTAAAAGGTCTAAAAAGTTTACTTGGTCATCGTCAATTTCTGGTTCATCCATTTCGTTGATATCTTTCTTTTGTTTTTTCTCTTGACCCTCAGAACCATCATCAACAGCATGCTCCTCTTCTTTAGCGCCAAATTCTTTTTCTCCTGTACTCTCTCCTTTGCCTTTTTCCTCCTTATCTTGTTTATCATCTAGATCGTCTTCATCTTCTGAACCCCAAATTTGTTGATCTAGTCTAGATATTTGTAAAAGTGATTTTATAATGTATGTTATGTTAATTTTAATGATTTATTTATTTAGTTTAAGAAATCTTTTTGCGGAAAAACATCGAATATAACAGTGACACCTACACTACACTGGTGGATGTCACTGTTCTAATGGATTTTTTACGATATACGATAGTTCGTATTTAAATTTAAAAAATATGAATAAAAAATAGTTATTGTTAATGTGAAAAAAATATAGAAGCCATGATAGCTCACTTCGTAAGCCGATTGTACCTGTTATACGGCTTGAGAGGCGGATTCTATACCCTCTAAAATATAAACCTCCCGTAAAAAAGAAAACATCACGAGAAAATAAGACAGATTTCATGAAAAACAGATAATTGGCATCCATAAACTTCCTTGTGAGGGAAGACTTCCCAGTCCCAATAAAAAGAGGACCAATTACTTCATTTATTGTTACATTTTAAAATTTAGTACTTTACAACTAATATATTAAAATCATCATTATGAAAAAGAACAAAATAACTAACTTGTCAGCTGTATTGTCTGTGTCACCCATTTGTTTATCAGCATCATCTTCATCACTTTCTTGGTCGGCACCATCTTCTGAAAAATTTATCCTTTTGGCGTATAATATAATAATAAAAAAAACCTTTTTTATACAAAATACACAAGCTCAAATATAACACTTGAACAATATTGTAAACAACTTATGTATATACTACTATAATATATATATTATCCTTACATATGAAATTAGCGTTTAGTCGTACTGACCTCTTTGATCTGAAATATCTTCTCTTTGGTTAAGAATTCCAAATTTAAATTTATAAATCTTTTAGCTGGTACATTTGGGTTTTAAAAATAGTCATTCATTTGTTTTTTCCTCATTATTTTTTTCTTTAGCGTCGCTTATTATCGCACAATGGAAAACATGAAATATCGGCATATTTAGAAGTACGAGTTCTTCCGTAGCACCAGTGCTGCAGAAACAGCTCGAAGGATTAATGATGTGTACGGCGCTGGCGTCGCAAAAGAAAGGACGGTACGTTTTTGGTTTCAACGTTTTCGTTGTGGAAGTTTCGACCTTCAGAACCAACCCCGTGGACGGTCGGAGACCAAAGTGGAAAATGAAGAATTAAAGACTATTGCGGAAGCGGATCCATCACAAAGCACTTCAGAGATAGATGCAGGCTTCGAAGTAAGTGACAAAAGTGTATTAATCCACTTGAAGCAAATCGGACAAGAAAAAAATTTTAACGATGGGTACCTCATGAATTGAGTGAATAGAACTTGCAAACGCGAGTCGACTGCTGTATTACTTTGTTCTACCGACACAATAATGAAGGGATTTTAAATCTAATCATTACTTGTAATGAAAAGTGGATACTGTACGATAATCGGAAGCGCTCGTCGCAATGGCTGAATTCTGGAGACCCAGCCAAATCCTGCCCTAAACGGAAATTGACTCAGAAAAGGTTATTTGTGTTTGGTGGACTAGCGCCAGTGTCGTTCACTGCAGCTTTCTAAAATCTGGCCAAACGATTACGGCAGAAATCTATTGTCAGCAACTGCAAACCATGAAGGAAGAACTAGTTGCTAAACAACCGAGATTGGTCAATCGCTCTAGGCCACTGCTGCTTCACGACAACGCAAAACCACACACTGCACAACAAACAACGACTAAGTTAGATGAGCTACAATTGGAATGTCTGCGAGAACCACCGTGCTCCCTGGTCTTTGCCCCAACAGATTACAATTTTTTCCGGAATTTGGACCAATTTTTACAAGGAAAAAAATTCAACTCCGATGCGGCAGTCTAAACCGCTTTCGAAGAGTTTATTGATTCTCGCCCGCATGGTTTTTTTGAGTAAAGGGATCGATGAACTACCTTTGAGATGGCAAAAGTGCATAGATAATAACCGTGCATATTTTGATTAATGAAATATATTTTACAAAAAAAAATTTACACTATATTCTCGTACAAAACGCCAAGTTTATATGTAAAAACCTAATATATTAAATATACACAGTTTGAGTGTAACAAAAAAACGAGTCGACAGAATAAATTATATTCAATACCTTTTTGTTCTACATCTTGTAAATGTGAGTTAAAGTCATCGGTCATATTTATTCCCTTTTCTTCTTCCCTGCAATCCTTGTCATCTTCCTTTTTCTCTTCACCTGGTTTCTGCGCTTCATCCAATTGATCCTAATAAAACAAATTATTTGTATAAGATTTTATTAATATTAAAAACATCCTTTTGCTTGACAGTTGTTGAAGGCATGATATAAATATTTTATAATTTCTATAACTCGTAACCTATAATCAGTTTAAAAAACAGACTACAACAGTCCATAATCAGGAGAGCAGTATATTGATTGCCACCTCAAAAAATTCAACATGTATTAATATTACTGCGTGAATTTCAAAAAAAAAATGCAAAGTAAATACAAATTGTTGGCAACATTTTAAAATGTTACATTTCAATCATAATCTTCCAAGGTTAAGTGATAACAGTAGAAGTTAAATATCGCCAGCAGTGGTACATTTGGACGGCGCTGGTCTCGCTCTCGTTATTATTAAGGACACTGGTGGGTGTAATTTGGAGAAAGATCTCTGAGAGGGAAACGAATACCCGAGGAGAGCAACTGATGCTTCTTTCAACTATTCAGTCTAGGTCTATTGAGAATACCTTACAGTAGCTTTCTAAGAAAGTCGGCGATATCTTAGAAAGCAACTGAATGGTACTACTGATATTCGACACTCAGCATAATTTAACCTGATTCTCTATTCTTTCGGAAACGTCGTTTTGACCTTCGCCTTCGCCCAGTCCCATGCCACTGGATAATTTTCCGGGGCCTTCAGCACCGTCACCGTCCTCCATATCTAAACCTGATGGCTGGCAAAAGCTGCAAACAGTCAATTTAAAATCAACCTAACGAAGGATGAGGAAATGAATTTATTTTAGATTTATGTTTTACATACCCTTTAGTAGCTAAATCGGAGAAAATCTTTAAAAGTACAGACAACATTTTACAAGAGACTCGGTGAACCGCTACTGTCTGTGAGACGAAATACTGTATGAACAACAAAGCCTGTTCCAATAGTGGGACTACTCTACCAACAGCTACTTTAACATTTTCATTTTTACCCACTATTGCTACATAGTGTACATAGTCATTTAATAATCCATTTATTTTAATAATTAAATTATCTAATTGCAGCAATTTTATATCGTTAAACAAATTTTCGTGTAAATGATCTTTTAAATGTTTATCTTTAAGCATTTCATTGGATGTGACTTCTTCTTGTTCTGTGCCTTCAATGATTTCATCAATAGCCGACAATACATCTATACTTTTTTGCAACGGCAAATGTTTTTTAAAAACAGTTTGTATGCTCAATAGTATTGTTGCCAATAAATCTTCGGTTTTTTCAATCAATCTCTTATTATCTCCCTCCATATCCACATCATATGTTTTATCTAACTGATCAAACTGTACGATAGTTTCATTCAAGTATTCTTTTAATTTATCAAAACTTCTCAAAAATGGATGTACAGGATTAAAATCATTATCAACGAGACATTTTGGTTTTAATTGATATTCGATATTTATGACATCTAATTCCGTTATAATGTTGTCTAAATTATTTCTGGCTTCGTTAGTTACTTCTATATGAGATTGTGACAGATTGGGTACTTCAATCAATTTTTGTCCAATTATTTTTGGGATGGAGACCGACAATTTGCGAATAGCGGTATTTTGTTTGTTAACTATTGTTACGATAGATGTCACCGATTTATACAGAGCTTTCCACTCTTCGCTATTTTTGTAACATCGAATCATTGGTGAATCAAAAACCACAGCATCAAATTCTGGCTTACAAACTTCGTCCAAAGTTTTCTCAGGACAAGATTGAAGTAGAACACAGAATTGGTCAAGTATCATATTAATATAGGAGTAACATTCGGAAAGTAGTCTCACTTTTTCGTTCAACGTCAACACGTTGTCTTTGTCAGTTTCGGTTTCTAAAGCGGATGTTAAACTTGCGGCGAGTGTACGTAAATCACATAAGTGCCTTGAACACTTCGCTATAGATTTTTTCTGTTGTATTGTAAGTTTCTGTAAAAAATATTAACATATGTAATGCACAAGAAACCAAGTGGCCTATTTTATCTGTAAGGCGCTTCAGTAATAACATCCATTTCACTTCGTTTCAGCGAATAAAAAAATTAAATAAAAGCGACTAAGCACTAAATGCGACAACATAAGACCTAAAACTTTAACCGCTAATGTCAAATTTTTTCAGTCATTCAATTTTAATGAAAAACATCAATTTTTTTTTATAGTGGAAATAATTCTTATTAAATAAAATTTTGATTAAATGTAGTAAATGGATAGTTACCATTAGTTGAGCTGCGAAACCTTTGCACCTTTCGATGTTCTGCATACCAAGATCTGCATGCGGTGATAGTAAAGACGACGCAAGCGACCTATGACGCGCTATATTCCGCTGGAAATATCTTTCACAACCAGACCAGAATAGTGATAAAGTTGCGTCACAGCGTCTAGAAAGATAGTCATGACTTTTATTATAAGAAATACTGAGGTCACCAACTTTGCCTTAATGACTATTTTAGTGACGATAGGCAGGGCAAGGACTCGTGGCCGAGGTACTCGAGGTGCAGCTCAGTATCAGCGAGAATGTAGCGCGCAGTATATGTAGCGCTGGAAGGCTCTTCCCAAGGTAGATTAACATTCTAAGGAAAATCGCTGGAAACCGCTATAATTTTTCTCGAATAGTAAATATCTAACTGCTGATGATAATTTTTTAATAACACTTCATAAAATTTATTATGTGCCGTTAATAATAACAGTAAGTTTAACTTGGGATAAAACAACACAATTTTAGTCAGTATATATAGTATATATTTACATATATTTTTTTATATATATATATATTTTTTATCTTCCACATATTTGACCTCAATTTCACATTATATTAGATGACAGAAAGATAGTGAATAGTGATAAGTGGTCAGTCAGAATTCCCAGGCTTTCATATATTGACAAACGAAATACAGCAATGTTGTTATGGCCAGAGATTTACAATGTAGGGGTAGATAATTAGTCTAGCGGGTTTAAAGAAAACCTATCACCAACCAAAATAAACAATATGAAGTCCGGGGGTTGAAACAAGTACTCCATGTTGGTTCCACCCTCTCGATATCAAAAGAGTTATGCATGTGTTATAGGGAACTACAGCCCAGTAGCAATCGAGAGACTCACCTGCTTTTTAAATAATTCAGAGCTGCATTTAAATCAACTGGTGATATAGTGAAATCGTACAAGTCATCGTTTGCTGATAGTATGACTAAGCCAGTGCGATAATTTAATCCTGTTTTAGCTAAATTCTTGAATAAATCTGCCAGTGCTTTGCGTTTTTGTTGAACAATATTCTTCGCTTGTGATTTTTGTTTTTCTTTAGGAATTGTTTCATCCACCTGAACGATATAAATTCAGCGCGTTAAATATTACATAGTACATAATACATTGAATAAAGAGAAAATTCTAGAGAAAGAAAAAGATTCCTCCTTCCTCAGTGCAGCAATCCTTGCACAGTGATTATTTATTTACTACAACAGAAATAAACACCAAATGTCAATTAACCGTTTTTATTCCAGGCCCAAAAGATGTCGAGTTTGGTTAACATAATGTCTAAAGGAAACACTGGCTCGATATCCACTTATGAAAGATATGTTTCAAGAACAAGAGATTTTGTGGACATTCAACATTTACCATTCCACACTTTACTGGTGTGGTGGATAAATGACTTTGTTTGTTTGTAAAGAGGATTGGAGTCTCAATTGGCAGAAGATTAAATGGGCTGATTATTTACATCTTTATCCACCAAAACTGTGCTGTTTCGATTCAAATGCCAATGGATGTTAGCAATATCGCTGACACATGATAAGTTTAATAATAAAATACCTGTAAAGAAGCTAGATGATTATTATTTTCTATGATCATGGTAACAAAGTCATCCAACGCCTGCACTAGAGATGGATATCTCGAGTTGATTATAGTGTCTTTACACAAAGACTTCGCTTTGTTCAGCAAACTAGGTAGTTTTGAGAGTAGGCTTCCTTCAGGCAGAATACTGCAAAGATGCTCCGCTTGATCAAAGTATTTCTGTAAATACAAAATTAATATTATAATTATCATCGCAGCCTAATATATATACCCCATCGATTGGTATGCGCGGCGAGAGACGACGCCCGTCAGATAGACAGAGGACCTAGTAAACATATATTTTTTTTATTTATTTATTAATCAAAAAATACAAACATATACACTTACATAATAACCTCGCCAAACTTTTACATTTGATGGCGAGATGCCCTAATTTTTTTATAAAAACTTACTACATTTAACTTATAACTAGGTATTACTATGAACTTTAAATATATCCTAGACTGGCACTTTTCATTGCTTCACTGTTATGTATATCAATTCCAATCAGCTAGTACCTATTCCAATTTATCCAAAAATCCTCAGTTTTGATTTTAACACATTTTTAATAACACTCCCTCTCAATAATTCTAATTTATTGAATATCTTGGTACTAAAAATTTTTATAATCTTTCTCCGTAACAATTAGTCATTCTTGGTTTAACAAACATTTTACATTTCATACTTCTTGTATGATATTTATTACTCACATAAATTTTGTAATCCTCACTAAAATAGTGTCGTACGGCAATTAGGTATTCGATTTTTTGGTCTACTGGCAGTATTTTACAATAGCGAAATAATTTATTATAGTTTTTTTCAGCATTATCATTAACTTTTTTATTAACCAGGTACTTAATCAGTCTTATTTGTAATTTTTTTATATTCTTTAGATAGGTGAAAAAGGTCCGCCCATATACACAATAAATCCATAACTAATTAGTGAGTCGGCAAGCGCATAATACACAATGCGTAATGTTTGCAAACAATGTTTGCAGTAGGAGTCATTTGACTGCTTGTGCTTATCATTATAAGCCGGTACACGTCCACTAGTGGACATAGGACTACTCCAGAGGTTCCTACACTAATCGATTCTGCTTTGCAGCTTCCCACTGTTTTCAGCGAGATTAACCATATCGTTGGTACACTTTTTACAAGGCCTTCCACCACTACATGTAATTGTAAGTGGCAGCTTCCCGACGACCTTACTGCCTATCTGCAGCCAATCCCACAACCGACCATGTCTAACAATTCTTTTAGCTATATACGTAACCTACAATTGTTACATACCTTAAAATTTCTAGCCAAAATTGTATAATTTAGTGGATCAATCATATAAGAGCTCCCAGCCAGTGCATGGGCACCCGTAACTCTCTTTGGCCGGTCCCAAATACCCACGTGCTCCACTAAGGTCTCCGTCATGTTATCAGTACAATAATTACTTGCTCTGTCTTCAAGAACATTCTGGAAATATATTATTTTACATTTTATATATTGTACAATTGGTTGAGACATTGATGATCATTTTTCATCGTTTCGCTTTACCTGGAATTCTCTTATTTGCTTATGAAGAGCTTTATGAGCTTTCTCCACAGTGTCTTTAACACTCCAGTAGCTTAAGTCTCTGTCCCAAGTACAAATTTTGATGAAATCTCGTAACTTCTTTTCTATCGGAGCTCGTTTTTCTTTGATCACATGAGCGACTTGCGAAGAAAATTGTGAGTAGTAATTGTAAGTGTTCCACATAATAGATAATAACTCGTCTAAAAAATGTAATTAACTTATGGTATTAAAGTTCTTAACAAGCTAGCACTATATTTAATTGTACAAGACGAACAGAATGCTTAGTGATATCGCTGTTTAAAGCGCATAAAACAAAAATTAAACTTATAATAGCATAAAGTTTTATGTTAATGTTTTTATACCTCTTTTCGGGCTTGATTCTACGTGAATCAAATGACAATGATATACATATATTGTTTCCAGCCTCACTTCAAATTCAGCTAGATTGGACATCTCCATGTAATCCTTTAGTGTTGAAATAACTACAGCACAATTGGAATTTGATTCAATTTCATCATCACCATCATAAAGACAACAATTTACCACAGAGTATAAATAAAACCAGTATTTGTGGGCTTCAGCTCGCTTTCTGTGGAAAACAATATTACAATTATTACCATAGATAGAGTCTATAACAAACATATACGCGTTAGAATATATATAATAAGCCCATTTTTCCGCCGAGTCTTACAAAGGTGGATATTACAGGACAGATCAGTGTCCAGATCTTTGGCAGAAGGCACTTGTAAACGCCTTTTGGTTGATATTATCATGATGGTGGTATACCTTGCATATAAATTATTTAAGCACTCTTTCCAATGGGACATTTCAAGTTTCCTCCAAGTTATTATCTGCTGACCAACATCCAGTGAAATGTCGATCATGTTGTTTCCTTTATGTGCATTTTTATTCCACTCCTCGATTTTATCTCGAAGTAGTTCCAAGCCCGTGAGGAAGCGAGTAACGGGGCTGGTCATTGGGAAATTTAATATCCGGTCCACTATCAGAATTATCTGAAATTTTTTGAATTGAATATGAAGAGGCCTAGAATGTTCTAAAGTGGTTTCCAAATATCAAACTATTATGTTTTAGTTGAAAATTATACAGGGAATAAATATTCTTTATCCTCTTTAAAAATTATGTTTTTGCATACAATACGTTTACTTCACAGGAAATTATTGGATGCAAGTGACATTGAACGAGTTATGCTGGAAATTATTCTGAGTATATTCAACAAAATGATGAAATGACAATGACAATGTTTAATTCTTAAGCAATTTAATGTTTAAAATAATGTAAAAAGTTAAATAGTGTCCACTCACGTCTTTGAGTGTGGGGAAGTCTGGCCATTGATCAAGTAACTCATTTGTCGCTTCTTTTACTCTATTTAACAATGGCAGGCATTGTCTAGTTTCAGAAATCCAAGGCGAGCAGTAAAAATCAAACTTGTTTGTTGATTCTATTAAAAATATAGAGATTATTAACAATTATAAAGAGGCACTCAGAACATAAAATCCAGAGCCTAAGAAATAGTTACTTTAAATGATATCAATAAATATCGTCGGTAGTACCTGAAACAGTACATCCAGGCACTCCATCCTCTAATTGTTATTTAACATAATATTAAATTGAGGCAAAAAGTTAGGAAATTTTAGATAAGAACAGAGAGATTATTACTCACCAATACCATCAACTCTTTCCTTTAGATGGGAAAGAAGTATCATTAAACTAGGCGCAATGTCACTTTCAACTTTTGCGTCAAGTGCACCCCAAGCATTCTCCATAACACGACTAAATATGGGATACCTCATAAGCAACGGGTTTACAACATTGGTCGTAACTACTTTTTTTGGAAGGGTTAACCATTCCGCCTCAGATACATTCTTTATGAAGTGTGAATACCATTCAAATATCAGAGAGACATCCTCATTGCTGATGAGGTATTGAGGATTTTTTTTATCTTCATTATTCTGTAATTTAGGTTTACTTTCATCTAATGTAAGCGGTTTAAATTCAGCAAAATCAGTGTCCGAGTAAGAAGGGAACATTTCCATAATTTCCTGTCGCGCGATCGCCTCCTCATCTTCGTCTTCGCATTTAGATCTTCAAAATATTGAAAATATTAGTAAATTAACTTTTCTATGAACTGGAATTACATCAGGACTGCGTTTGGTGATCACTTAGTTATCGAATGTAGCTCTATAATTCCATTAGCTACAACCTTCAAACTAGAACATAGTAATATTTTCATACTATTTAGTTGTAGGAGGTGGCGCTTCGGCGGTACTCACCAGGCGGCCTTTATTTTTTCAAGTGTTATTTATTAATTAATAGCAGTAGTAATTTTTAGTAAACAGTAAAATACTACTTTTTATAACCAATGTCAAAGATAAGCTAATTTGAATGTTGGGTTTATATAAAATTATGAAAAAATGTGGCACTACTCACTTTGTTACATAGAGTGCTTCGTCATCTATTTTCTTGTTTTCTATGTCTTTCCGTTGTTTCTCCCAACGATTAACAATCGCGTTCAACGTCGTCGATAATGAAGCGAAGGTCGCTTGGTCAAGTTTTTTCATCGCCGTACAATGTATTTGAAGCTCAAAAATATTCATTTTTAACACCCTAGTTTAAAATATAAAAGCATTTTTATAGTTTGCATTAATATTTTTCCGCAATAACAGACTACAATTACCTATTCCTTAATTATACTCTTAGTGATGTGGATAACTGTGTAGCAATTCATGTAATTATTATGTCAACTAATATAACTCTGACAAACTTTGAGAGGCGAAAACGGTTCATAACCACTCACAGGACCTAAGCCAACCTCACTCGCTTGTGGTGCACCCTGCTAATCAACAAACCAGGCTCTGGCTCCCGCCAACTGGCATTGGGTCAGCGTGGTGGGAAAAGGCCCAAATACCTCCATATGAAAACCTACATACGACAGTCCTTAGTGCCCAGCGGTATCGGAGGCCATGCTGACTGTATGTGGAGGTGTTTAGGGGAGGCCTATAACCAGCAGTGAACGTCTATCGGCTGATAATGATATTACTATGATCAAAGAATTAAATAGCAATAATTTTGTGACTAAATTTTAATTTAAAACTATTTAACTTATATAAATACGCAGGTCTTTTAATATCCCCCACAATTGCCAGCTGGACCACTTTGTCATAAGGATAGAGTCAATGTCATTAATACACAACGCAATCAACGTGAGCGTTTCCACACGTTGCATGTCCACAAAAGCTGTCAGGTCTACGAACATGTCTGTTTCGTCACGAGATTTTCTTTATACAGAAGGCTAAAGCCAATTGCGATCTAACCCGCACCTGATCGAAACGTAAAACTACAGGCGTCGCTTATTTGATTTATATACTTACTCTAGATATTCCAATTCGGCATTGAACAATTCTTTATCGTTGGTTGCACCGCGCTGTAACGTTTTCATAAATGATGACGACACAAATCTGTTTAAATAAGTTTCTTTTGTATCTCTTATTGGAATGATGTTAGGATACACCATTAGTCGAGTTACTACTTCTTCTAAACTACCACCATATTCTATTTTCATTATCATCTCTCTTACGAGATCACTTAGAGTTGTGGTGCTATAAATAACCTGTGATATGGAGGACTGTAGTGGCTTCGCTAGATCGGGGAAAGCCTCGGAATAAGTACCTTCAATTTTCTTATAAAACGCCTCGACCGAATATAACCACGATGAAGTTTCTTTCACAACGGTGTGAGCGTTCTGCATAATGTTCTTGTCAACTTTACTAGACTCTATACATTTGTACAGAGATTCGCACACTTCAATTAAATTCGATGATATAGCCATAACAGATTTTTCAGATAATACAGATTTAGTGAAGTGTTTACAATCCTAAAACATAAGATTAATATAAAAATATTTTGATAAGTTTAGATGTACAATAATTCTAAAAATTTAAAACTTGACAAGGATAAATTAATATGAACTGAACTGGTTCGTGGTACATGTATCATATGAAAATAAGATTTTTTTTTGTTTGCAAGGGGCTAACATTTAACCTTAACTTCACATTATATTTAGTGACGATTAAGCCGTAGATGGTGGAGAGTGCTCGCACTGAATATATTACTTTAGATATGTTGACAGTCAGAAAATAGTAATATTCTGTCATAGAAATAGATTTTCAATATGAGGGTGGTAGCAAGATTTTGAAGCAAGGGTTTGAAGAAAACCTATCGCTATCCAGAATCCACATATAGTCGTAAGAACAAACGAGGTACATCGATGCTATTATGCAAGCGGTTAGCCATTAAACTACAGAGACAATAAAACAAATATTTTAGTACTATGAGGTACGAGGGTGTCAAGAAATTGAATATTGTCATAACATATAAGATGAGGAAAGATGCAAGAAATAATATTCTGAAAAAAATACCTTCGCAAATTTTCCGTATGAAGGTTCCTTGGGTCTGAAAGTATTGCCTGATGCATACTTATGTATGCTTTTCGCTGTCTTCTCTTTCAGTTCCGCGATAATCGAGCAATAAGGGTGAACCTTAGAAAGTCTCTCTTTATTTTCTCTAAAGTTCTCTGTGGTTACATCTGAACTCTTCTCCAACTTCCCACTCTCTAATATACACCCAGATACAACGCCATGTATGTAATATACGCTAAGCAAAGAGTCAAACATTTTAATGTCTTCTTCTATGTATTGAATTTTGAGTCGATGCTTTTCTACATGGTCTATAGGACTAATTTCAGCCATAACCCTTATAAACAAGAAGCTTGTTAGTACAGACAATGCAGTAGTCAACATTTTGGCTCTCACGTTGTTCTCCTCGGTTTGAGAAGTTTCTTCAATAATTGTTGCAAGTTTCTCATATATGGCATTTGCTTTTGAAATTAATGTAACAACAGTGGAGTCATGTTTAAAATATTCTTCTAGTTGTGAAACTTCAAGCCTACATTTAAACGTTGTATCACCACATAGCTTTTCACTTACAAATAAGTGTATATGCGACATAAGTTGCTGGTACTTTTCGGTTTCGAATTTAATGTCAGATTTTCTGAAATTATATTATATCCGATACAATATGTGATTATTTATTATATAGCATACTTAATAACTATTTGGTAACGAATAACAATGTGTAAAGAAAAATAGATAAATTTAAAATATAATACATATGTAACATATACTTCTGAAGCCGTGATTGTTCAGTTTGTAAAGAGGTCATTTGCGCGATGTGTTGTCCAAGGTCGATGGCGTTAAGACATATGACATTAACAAACTCATACTGTGTAGTGATTCCATAACCTTGACTACTTCTTTGAGAAGTCCGTGCGGGAGGAGAATACCTCATTAATTTATTGCATTTTACTTATCAAAATGTATTTACTCACAATTTCAAACTAGACGCCCAGTGTAATGTACCAATATTATTCCACAAAGCATTGAGAAGAACACCCAATTGTTGAGAATATTCAATGCCATCTTTTAATGACACTGTCTTGTATGTTAAAATATCCTGGGGATCTAGAAAATAATTATAACAGAATTATTTCCACAGTCCAAAGACCTTCCTGATGGTAGTAGACCGAATAGGTAGATGCCATAGCAATATCTATTTCTGCTGCCAAACCATAGTGTAAAAATTTTCTTGAGTGTATATTCCGGTTTGAAGGGCGCCGTGGCTTATACATTTTTAAGGACCTCAATGAGGTGCAATATATATCATCATTACTAGCGCCAGCTTGTTATAAACAGGCGATTCATTTACCATCAGGAGACATCGCATCCAAAAAAAAGCTACAAAGTATTTAGATAATGAGTAGTTAATCAATAGGATAATTTACTTACTTATTTTATCACTAACTACAGTAAGTTTTGTAATATATAAAGGCATCAAAGGAAGATTTAGGGATACTCTTTCCGTATTAACAGGTATGTCCAAAAAATTTTCTTCTCTCATTAAAGAAGGAGTAAAGTTTAAGAAAGCTAAAGGTAATACGACTGGCGAATGCACAAGCATTTTGTACAATTCATCAATAAATTTCAACTGAATTGACGATATCCTGGAAAAGAAAATAATGAATTGAATATTTGTGATTTTTTTCAATGGGATAAAATTTGACTTTATTTTCGCAGTGTCAAACAATGATTCCGTTGAAGAGAAACGTACTTGCCGAGAATACACAGGTTCTCGTATATTGACAAGAGGAACACAAAAGTTTTGTCATGGTAGCAGATTTATAATGTGTGTGGTGGTTGGCCAGGCAAGTTAATAAAACCCAAACCAAACCAGTCAAACTTCATAACATGTGACCCAGAAATCAATTTATGTTACAAGTCAAGATGACTTAGTTGTTGTACCGAAGCAGTTAAAATTAAATGTTTTCGTGGAATAAACAGGAGAATACTTGTACTTACGCATTACAATCGACTTCGTTACTGTTTGTTAAATAACGATGTATATTTTTCAAAGAGTTCAAAAGAGCTGGCGGCATGCCTCTGATATGCTGTCCTATGTTGATCAAATAATGTAATACATCTAGGAAGTAATTTGTCACGTGATTACTTTTATCACTCAAGTTAATTTTGTTTACTATATTTAATAAATCTGATTTCATTAATGATATTACTCTGTGAATTACATACAAATGCACCGGTAACAGTTTAACATGCATTACTTTCGATAAATCTGCATTATCAAGACCCTTATAGATATTTACTTCTAACTCTTTTAAAACATTTGGATCAGGTATATCACTACTTAGGCATGTGACTAACGTAGGAATAATTCCTTGATTGATTTTAGAAATTTGTTTATGGATTGGTTGAGTCATGTCCAAAGTCAAAGAATCGAAAACAGCTGATCTTTGTGTGCAAAGAGATTGTTCTGTTTCATCGGTATATAATTTTGGCTGTCCATACACCTTTCGTAATTTTTTACTTAATTTATGTACAGTTAATGAATCATTGTGATTGTGTAAATTCATATTTTCCAATTCCGTATTAAATCTTTCTAACCTCTTATGATTTCCTGAAAGCTTAAAAAGTTCACCAAGTAAATATTTTTGCAACCATTTGCTGTGTACATTAAGTAATGGTATGATTTCTTCTCTTAAAATTGGTGTTCTACTGTTTTTCGTAGTGTCAAATATAGACATTGAGCATACATTTTGAAAGCGTCTTCTCCAATTCAGTAGCTGCAGTATTAAACAAACAGCTTTATCATCACATGAATCTTGTCCATGATTTATCGCCGTAACAATCTCTTTGTCGACATAATGTAGATAGATTTTGCAAAATTTTAAAATCGGATACTCGACAAAGTCATCTGTTAATTCTTGCGAAAGAACTGCTTTCGAATATTCAAGAGCCGAGAAGTTTTTTCCATTTTGTGAAGTTTCAGTAAATTCTTTGTGTAATTCATTGTAAAACAATGATATTCCAACATTAGATTCAATAATATCTTTACCGTTCTGTTTTACAGATTCTGGATAAAATCTTTGCAATGTTGATATATTTATATCTTTTTGATTCACATAATCATATGCTTTTTCGTTAAGTTTTATCGCCGTAATTGAGTGAATATCATTATTCTCTAGACCGGTGCATTCTTTTAATAAATAATGCAGTAATTTTGAAGTAGTTTTGGGACATTTTTGATAAGAAACAAATACATTAAAAAGTATATCGAAAGACGATAGTTTGCCAGAATTAAGGTATTTTATTGCCGGAAACGCTATTTGTCGGCTTATTTCGTAAGAGGAATTTATACACAACCCTTTTATAGATAAGGTGTGGGAAGAATGACTAAGATTAAAATGTTCATACCCTTCTTTTTCTATCTCATTTTCTAAAGCTTTCAACATAGCATTTTTCATCTCAGCTAATGACATATTGACGTTGGTAACAAAATCAATACCGTTTCTTGGTTTGATATAAACATCAGAAAAACTGTTACATAGTGCCGTTTTATATGAGATACCGCGAACAAGTTGTTGCCAT
This sequence comes from Ornithoptera priamus, assembly GCA_029034505.1. NCBI lineage: Eukaryota > Metazoa > Arthropoda > Insecta > Lepidoptera > Papilionidae > Ornithoptera > Ornithoptera priamus. The sequence goes on from JARDWD010000827.1 coordinate 4,270,840, forward strand.
ATCAAATGTGAAACTTGTATTAAATGTGATGTAGTTGGCTTTTCAATTCCTGTGAATAAGCCGATAATAATATTAAAATATAGTTTTTTTTACGAATAATATCTTAGTTAAATAAATTAAATACTATTTTATGAAAAATAAAAATTTACCTTGAATAAAAGTAGTTAATAAATGATGACATTTTATGCATATGGAATAATACTGCTCAGGAAGTCCACACGAAGATAAAAGCGCTAATAAATCCAAATATGGCATAGATTCTGATAAACTCGTTTCCCAGTCGTCAGACCTAAGTAGGAATAATTCTACACCACGATTTCTCATAGCCCTAGAAATTTCTCCGTATTTAGGGTCGACTGTGAAAAAAACTCTGAAATTAGGATGTGGTCTAAGTTCAGTCATTTCTCCCCTTTCAGGTATGCTCAAAACTCCATTCGGTTCTAATAAACCATTAAGTCTATCCAGTACAGCGGCTGAAGTCAAATTTACGTTGTCCAATAACAACCATGATCCTTCCATCAATGTTTTCACAAGTAATGAGTCTATCCATTCAAATTTTCCTCCTGGGTTAATCGATGATAATTGCACTTTATTTAGAAGATTCTTTAATCTATCTATGTTAATTTGTATTTTATGCGAAATTTCCTTACTTAATTTCCAATCCAGCAAATGGTCACAATGTTTCAAAAGGATTTTTACTTTTGCCTTGAAACATTCAATATCGTCTTTAAACGTTTCTTTTTTTAAATCATTGTGCTGTTGTGCTTTATAATTGTGAAGATTACTAAGTAAATAATTTTTGTTCCATTGATCCACTTTTTCTGTCAACCATAAATTGCGCACAGCGAATAGTGTTAACGATTCGATATCATTGTAAATATTTTCAAGATTTCTGTTGTAGTCCACTTGTTCGAACGCGCCTAAGAGATCTGAAACATCCATAGCTGATGTCACAGGAAGTACATGTAAATCGTGACCAGTCAGTTCGGCTAATATTTGAATCACACTACTTTTTCCCGTTGACATTGGCCCAACTAAAATTGTTAGCCAATTCATTTTTACATTTTGTGCAACAGCTTTCAGTACCGGCAGTTGATTCCGTAATATCAATAGATTTGATTCTAAAACTCCTCTATTCTTGAACGCCTTCTCTTTATTTCTTTTTAATCTTACATCACCAATTATTACTTCTTCATCATTTATATCAAACTGTGGATTTGTATCACTCCTTGGATACTCTGGATTAAAAATTTCGTCGTACGCTTTAGTCATTAGGTTTTTATCAGCGGAAGTTCTCATTCGATTAATATAAAGCATATCAACAAATTTTCCAGGTGCAAAAGTATTATTTGTATCAATATCAGATACCAGAGCGTCGCACCACCTTTGAATGTCTCTTAAATTCATTTCCCAGGGTCCACCTCTGTGACCCCAAGATTGAATTTCTGAGACCTCATACGAAACTTTACAATTAAACTCCACTATTCTATGCAAAACATCCTCAGGCAGTGATGGATATTGTGATTTTACAATATGCATGAGATCTTCTTTTGTTAAAGTGTCAATGTATACTTGAGTAAACCTATTAAGAAATGATACAGGGAGCCCTCTTCGAGCTCCGCCTTGTTTAAGGGGATTCTGACAAGCAAATAGTTTAGTTTCCTTTTTAACTTTGAATGTTTTCCCAAGTTCAGGTATAAAAACTTCACCTCTGTGATCCAAACAAGCATTTAACCCCTCTAATACAGGTTGCGGTGCTAAATTGAGTTCATCAAGCAATATCCAATCTCCATTTTGCAGGGCACTCAAGAATGCCCCTTTTTTAAATGTAAATGATCCATCTTCTGTCGGTAGATCAGTGCCAAATAAATCTGTTATGTCCTAAAAATAAATATAAACATTTTTTACCCAGAAATCATGTATTATAACTAAAGAATAGAAATAATAATATTTGGAGATTATGAAGAAAAGTTAATCTAACAATCTTTTAAAACTGATAATTTTAATACAGAAAACATGTTATAGTTCTAGTACTACTAAGTATGTCTATCTATAAATCATTTCTTTTGAATACTCACTGTTTGGTCACTCAAATTAATGCGAACAACTTTATGACCAGAGGACTTAGCTAAAGCAGTAACTAAACTCGTTTTACCAACACCCGGATTTCCTTCCAAAAGAATAGCTTTATTTAATTGAAGACCCCTCAATAATCTAAGAGTATTCATGCCAGTGGTAGGTGCAGTATATGTAAATTTTTCTTCAAGTCCAGTTTGGTTTATGTGTGGGCCCACATTAATATAAAATGGTTTAATACCAAACTTTTTGCCATCCGATTCCGCAATTAAGATTGATGATTTTGCGCTTAGTAAATCTTTAAGACTATCTGAATTTTCATTAGCAATCGTTTTTATTTGATTGTACAAAAACTTTATGGCCGAATTTCTTAATAGTATCAAAGACTCTGAATCAATATGGCCTGTTAGGGCTGTACCAAAACAATCTAAAAATGTCATGCACGCTCCATGTATGTAAGCTTCGTGAACGTCTAATAGTCCCTTAGTAACCGTTATGTTTATAAACTGAATCCAAGACAATAAATCACGTATACTAAACGGAAATTTATTAGTGACTTCTGAATATTTCAACCAGGAGGTAAAATCCAATATAGAATTTCCTATACCAGAAGTCCCGTCTTCTTGGTTACTCAATGCGATGCCTTTACCAACACTTTTTTCGAGAACTTTTAAGAGATCTTCCCTGTTTGTAACATTGTCGCACCATATTTCTGTAAATCTATTTCGAAGAGCGGGCGAAAGCTCCTTTTTGCCGAAATCTCCTCCAGGATTCATAGTGCCAATGAAATGAAAATTTTTCTTAGCAGTAACTACAACTATATCTGATCCATTATCCATTCCTTTTTCAGCCAACACTAGTTGTCTTTCAGGTTCAAGTAAAGAATTCAATCGTTCTAAAACACTGTCGTCAGCTAAAGAAATCTCATCAGCTAAGAACATATGTCCATTTTCCATAGATAGTATAAGGGGTCCATCAACCCATTCAAAAAGACGGCCGTCGTTTTTATATTGTCGCACCGGCCGTAGACCTCCTATAAAATCCGAACTCTCTGTGTGCATATGACAATTCACTGAGAGTAATAAGCGATTGCTTATCGCAGCAAGTACTTGGCAAATTGTGGTCTTCCCGCATCCAGTCTCTCCCACAAGCAGTACGGGTTCGTCGAATATAAAAGCTTTAGCAATTAATACTGCGAGTCTTCTCATGTTAAAAGTCCATACAACATGCGAAAATTCTTCGAGTTTATTATTGAGAATTGTGTTCAAAATATATTTGGTCACCGACGAAGTTTTCTGATGAATACTGAATAGATTATCAGGATTAACCTTTCTTTTTATATGTTTTTCAATTACTTCTTCTATAATAGACCTTTCAGCCGTTTGACGAACTTTTCCTGCTAATACTAAATAGCCCTCGTCAGCGATATGTTGATCCCAGTCATAGAACTTATCATTAGTTAATACATCTTTAGAAGCATGTTTATATCTATTTCCCCATCTAAACAGATCTCTGAGAGTAATAAAACCATCTTTTCCTTGGACTGCGGCGGAACCACGCCGCCTTACTTGTAAATCAGCCATCACTGCAATCATCTTTTTACTATAAGTCAGTGGTACATGACATCTTTGGTGCAGTATCGTTTCTAATTCACTCCTTGGTATCTCATCAAAATGTAGCTCAACAAATCTATTCCTAAATGCTCTGGATAACATTTTGCGTCCTCCGTACAAGCCCGGAGGGTTCTGTGTAGCAAATAGCATAAAATTAGGATCAGCTTTAATGAGCTGTTGTGTCTCCGGAATGTATAATTCTCGGTTGTCATCAAGTACACGATTTAAAGCTTCTAAAACATCGCTAGGTGCCAAATTAAGTTCGTCCAGAATGATCCAATATCCTTTTCTCATTGCTTCCACGAGTACACCTTCTTTAAATACTAGATTTCCACTTGAATCAGAAGCATAAGAACCAATGTACTCTTGTAAGTCAGTGTGTTCATGGTTATTAATTCTCACGCAATAATTTCCAGAAGCCTTTGCAATGTAGGTTATCAAGGATGTTTTTCCAACTGATGTGTCACCCTGTAATAATATTGGTAATCGACCGATAGATATAATGCGAGCTATATCTCTAAGATTCTTTTTAACAGTTGGAGTTAATATGTAACCATCTGGTATATCTACTGTCAATTTTCCTTGAGGAATCCAATGACCTTCAAACAGTAAGTAATTTTTTCCATTAACACGAGGTTCTGGAATGAGCTGATTAAGAATTGAATTAATATTTTTCTTGCCTATGACCGCCCTGCAATAGAAAATATATTTGATTTGTACAATAATGGCAATGAAATCGTAATTCCTTAAAGAAGCAATAAAATATTTTTTTGATAAACAAAATTAATAATAATAACACATTATTATTAACAACAAATGCGAATAATATATCTAATAGACTAAAATTATTCGCGTAACAATGTGGCGACAAGTAATGCGGTTCAACCATTTGTTGATATACACTGTGTAACCCTCTCCACCTTTTTTAAATTAATTAAATAAAGAAAACAAAGACTAGAAGAGAAAGGATAAAGAATAATTAGGATCTCCTATATTTTACGTGACCAGGATACTAATAAGTTTTAATATCGTTAATGTTTATTTTTTGGTCTTTATTTTATAATTATTTGTGATCGTCTCGATTAGGACCTTATTCTGCGTAGTGTTTATAATAATAATCAGTTCTTTTAGGTTTATATAGCAGGATGGATATTCGTTAAGTTAGTCTGATGTCGTACAAATAGTTTATTTTCTTATTTATAATCCCTTTACGCCTGTATAGGGCTCCACATTGTGTTACGGGTTTACAATATTTATTATTTGTTAAGACCCCAACACAAGTGTTTAAATTCGTTTCGTCACATTTAAAAAATGTAGGGAAGACATACGGCTCCAGTAACCAGACCTCGCCGTGTGCGGTGAGCGACAACCAAATAATGAAAAATAGGGAGAATTTAATTGGCCTTAGACCGCAGTCCACGGCAAAGTTTATTGGCGAGCTAGTAGAAGAGCACTCGGCTCATTGTTAGTGCGTAAGTACAAACTGTGATCAAATTACGTATGGTAATGTGAATAAGCATCTCACAAGATGCGTAACGAGATATACGGTGTATGGTCAACGCTCACACAAAATTGATATAAAGGGTACTCCTGACCTAAACCAGTCTTTCCACCACCTTCGCCAGCAACTTGCAGACGCATTGTAAAGTGTTGGAATTGGCATACCATCAACTACGTAGTCAGCGCTGGTCGTAACTCGGGAGTACATTCGAGAATTCATAGCCCACCTCATAGGATGACAAAGCGATGGACATTGCAGCCGTGAGATATCGTACTTCTACCAGCAACCACCACCCATGAAGTAAATGCATAACTCCGCCAACTGCTATAATGGATATAGCCAATAAATATTATCATAAGCCACCAGGCACGAGTCTTGGTCGTTAAGTAAAGTGTTGTTTGGATTAAGTTTGTCTCGCCCACCGATAATTCGCCACATATCTTAAAACTTAGTGAAACTGAGGCCTTCACTTGCAAAAAAACTAAAAAGATAGTGTCAAACCATAACGTGAGGCGCAACCTTCAAAGACAACCTATTTAACGAGTCACTATCGTAGATGTCGTATCAATGAATAGCGACGAACAAGCAGTTAACTATCATCAGTGCAAATAGCTTGCAAAAGTCCTCAGCCAACCTTATACGCAAGACGCATCAGCTCAATAACGTTGCTACCTCTACACTACAGCAAGACCCAAGATCAATATTTTATAAGCATCGAGGCAGTAGCCCGCGTCTGATGCCGCTACCTTATAATGTGTCGATTCAGTTAGAGCCGACTTTCACCTCAACCCTCTGGTAGCCAAAACGAGCAACTATGAGTCGTCGCGGAATCCGAAAACCAATTAGCACAGACCACGGCATGCGCTAATCCCTCAGGGGTTCCGCAAACCATGCACAATCAAACCGTCACCGACAATACATACTTCGGACACGACCAACACTGAATTTCGACATCACGCCTCTCACGCTTTAAAACACGGCGCTGTAGCTACAAATACACCGCATACGCAAACTACACCCGCGATTAGCGGCGGTTCTCACCGGCCAGAGTTTCCGATACAGGCGAAAGTGGTCGACGACCGAGCACATTCGACAGAAAGCAAAAATCCAGACACAATTCGAAAATCCGCCGTCGGATAACTACATTCCAAGTAGTACACTTTTTTAAAATACAGGCCGTGTTTCCGAGTCCACGAGTCCATTTTCCAATGAGCTGTAAGAGTAGTTATGACTTTCAAGCGCTCAACATCTCCAGAATACAGAAAGAGCCAACTTCAGTATCAACAAATATTACTAACCACGTGTCATAGCAGCAAGCTACTAAGACATCGAGCACCCATGTATCATAGAGCGGAAGCCCTAAGACATGGTTCTGAGTATCTCGCTATATCTGAACTGCTATCTAACTCACTTCCCAAATCGGAGTATAATCGAGTAGTTATTTGAATAACTAGCTGCTAGCTGGTATCTCACTTTCTCCACCAACTTGATGTTATATGTTAAATTTGTCATGCATCATTTTATACGGTTGCAAACCCGTATACTCTATAAATCTCATTAAGAAAGACCTCCAGTCTAACATTATCATATTTTATCGTAATACTTTATTATAATATTTGCATTTTCATTTTCTTCCGAGAATCGAACCGACACACCTCTTATAATTCATCACTAGAGACTTTCACACTCTTATACTATCACAATTTGTCACGATATATTCATATTTGCATTTTATTTTTAGGATTTCAAACCGTTATACCATCCCTTTAGTGTGTATTGCATGTCAATAATAACCCCCAACCTATATTTTGCTTAGTTTGTACAAAGTATATTTTCACATTCTACACGTACGCAGTACATGTCCGAACGGCCGTCTCTCGGCCGCCTATAGTATTCGTAGGAGCGCGAGTATGCATCTCCACCGCGCGCTCGCTGATACGGCCGGTCGATACATGAACAATTCCCGATTGTCTCTAGGGCGTTCCAACGAACACGCACCCATTGGACTTTAACTTTTTCACATATTATTATAATGAATCATTTTAAACTTAAACTTCACTATATAATTTTCATATTTTAGTTATATTTAATATTTAATTTTTTTCGCACTCTTCTAACTTTCGCTAAATTTATACTATATTTTTAACTTTATAAATTCGAATAATTTTTATTTCAGCTATCTAAACGCTCTTATTATTTAATATTGTTTGTAGAATCATTAATTTGTTTTTATAAATTAATCTATTTCGTTACAACTGGTATACCATCATAAGTAGCGCCACATTGTTATGAGTATCATCTACCGACCTGTAAACATTTTGCCCATCACATCGCTTCATCGGAAAAAAAATATAAAAATCAAATTTTAAGAATGAAATTGTATACAGACTAATTACCGTGTCAAGGGAAGGATGGTAAAAATACTTACTTAGCTATCATAGCTTCTACCTTCGGATGTGATGATCGATCTAGCTGAGTAAGAAATGAAAGGCAAAACGCTTCATATAAAGACCTTGCAACGGTCCCACATTTCGCCTTTGCCGCCGCTGTCAGTGCACGACATAAGGTTCGAAGGGAATAATGAGGTGCATTACCTAAAATATAATTACGAATTAGTACATCTTTTTGGTTTATTATTATACAAACATAATTTAAATATTTACCGGATCCGTCCACCAAATTAAGTTTAGCTTCTTTTTTTACACTAGAATAAAAACTATAAATAGCTTCTAAAATTGCGCCACTCAAATTCATGTGATACAAATAATCACCTATCAGAAGTATCAAGTCGTTTCGTTCAGTTAGCTCATCGACAAAAAACTCAGTAAAACGATTTCTTAGACCAACAGGTAAATCTTTTTTTCCAACATCTGTTGCTGGATTCATACAGGCAAACAATGTAAAGTCTGGATGGCAAGTAATAGGAATTTTATCACCCTTTTCTAATAAGTCTACTGTTTCATTTTTACCTTCTAATAAACCTGCAAGGCATTCTAATATTTCAGCTGAAGCTAAATTTATTTCATCTAGCAACACCCAATATCCTTCCTGCATTGCTTTTACTAAAGATCCTTCAATAAAAGCAAAAGTTAATCTAGATGTTGCTTTCACTTGTTGTTCTAACTTTAGTAGTTTGTGATTGAAAGTGTGCCAGGTTTTTAATTTAGTTTCTCTGTTCTCTTTGGTTAAGCGGTTAATTGCTGCTTTGTGGCTCTGTTTCATGAGAGTAATGAGTGCGGTCCAACTCTCTGTATCATAGCATGTTTCTATGTGACCGAGAAATTTTTGATTCTTATCAATATTGTAGAAGCTTTTGAATAAATTAACAAACTCATTTTTGATTGGACGTATTACGAATTTCAAATCCACGGGCTTATAGCCGCCAAGTAAATCAGCTGAGTCAGATTGTTGGTTCATATTGATGACAACAAGTTTATGTCCTGTTTGTCTAGCCAAATATTGTACTGAAGATGTTTTTCCTGTGCCAGTTTCACCTACTAAAAGAACAGGTTCGTTGTTCATGACACAGCATGCTATGCGTTCGAGCAAACATGCAGACTGTCTAGTGAACGAGAACACCTCTTGTTTATTGTCAAAGTTTATTGTGTCTAAACTTTTTTCAACTCTTGGCACTTTAGCACGGCCAACATCTAAAGATGAAGGATTCAGAGATACACTGGGTTTATAGTGTTTGCAATAAAATTCTGATTTAATTTCTGGAATTCCTAGTGTTATACCAACTTTCTTAGCCAATTCCAATCTGTGTTCAGCTGAAGACACTGAACATGTAAATATATCTAAACCATCCTGTAGTACTTTTAAAGCTGATTGTGGACTAGATACATCAAAATCACTTACTGCTCTGGAACACCATTTCATTAAGTCTCTAGTTGATATTAATCTGGAGCCTCTTAAAATAACATTTGTTTCTTTATCTGTATTAGAAAAACATTCAGTTGTTTGTAGCGATGTGTCATGGCTGCCTACAGAGAACAACATGAAGACTTCAATTATTCTTGGACTAATTGTTGTTAGAGTTGGATACAATGTTTGAATGATTTCTGCTAATTCAGTTCTTGATAAAGGTTCAACATTAATATGAGTCAAGTGTCTTTGTAGCAAAGTGCTTGAATTAGATAACTTCTTTTGGAAGCCATAGTTTGTTGTTACACTCCTATGTATGAAATAAAAAATCTATAATTAATTTAAACATGTTTGTAGAATCAAACTAAAGGAAGCTGATATATTGATGAAACATTACACATATTTTAGAGTATAAATTATTCAAATAATAATGCAAATTTATAATCGCTAGTAATAAATCATAACATATTTTATCTACCTTTGTGTAACAAATAGTTGAAAACCTGGTGTGACAGGTAAACTGTCTCTATACCCTGGTACACAGAGTGTATTTCTTTCTAAAAGCGAACTAAGGGTCGACGCCACATCTAAAGCAGCACAATCAATATCTTCTAATAGAAGCCAATGACCATTTTGGACAGCCTGAAATTACAAAAATCTATGTAATCATGCTGCATGTAATATAATTTAAAAAAAATCATATTATCCCATGCAGTGACAGGATCAGATCCCTTGTCTTTCTCCTTTACTTTGCTGGTCTCAACGTCATTGATGACTCAGAACTCACGCATGTCTCTTGACATTACACACAAATATAATACATTTTTCAACTTTTTCTAGGTTGGAATTTTTTTGCCGTTTATTGCCTGAAGAGGGAAAGATATAGTGATAAGTTGCCAACACAGTCAGAAGGCTTTCTTATCGACGGCATTCTATGTATACATTACATTATGTTAACGACTTTTGTACACCTGGCTATGTGCTGGTCTTGTAACATTTAAGTCTAAGAATCCATTCAAGGCTACATGCTTTGTCTTTGGTATAAGTTTAACTTTTTCTTTCTTTAATCACACATATTTGCGTGCAACTTATAATTTTTTTACAATATACTAACACTTGACTTACACTTAGTGATATATAACAATGAGACAAGATGGTGAGGCATGCTCATCCACAGTACTATGGCTCTATTATGTTAACAATTGGGCCAAAACAATGTTAAACAATTAGACCAAAACAGCAGGTAACCAGCCAATCGGGTTGGATAATACCACCAACCAACCTCTAAACGAAGCCCCATCAGCGAATGAATAATTCCCGAATTACAAGACAAGCACTAACCAACTGTGTCATGGAGGCAGTTTAAAAAGGTAAGAATTGATAAAATATAAATTTCTTACTTCAGTGAGTACACCAGGTGTCCATATAAATTCACCTGGAATGTCTGTGCATTGGTGAGACCCTAAAAGCATGCGTGAGTCAGTTTGATCTCCCAATTGTATTTTTTTGAAAGCAAAACCCTTTCGGCCTGTGATGGCTGCCAAATGCTCTATGAAGGATGTTTTTCCAGATCCCACCGGACCCATTAAAGATATAGCTTTTCCTGTAACACCCAGAGAAAAATATAAATAATCTTTAGATATCTTTGTATGTAGTCATAAGGAACCTCATATACTATTTTGTAATCTTACAACAAACTGTTATTTTATCAATGCTCATCAACTTTAAAGGCTTTTCTTAGTGTAATTCACATTTTCATAAATTCTTCTACACAATAAACTTCAAAGCATCAAAAGCTTCATATTGTGTAGATAATCAATTGATTTCTTAATACAGCTTGATATCTAAAGACAGTGATATCCCTTATTTTTATAAATTTTTGATGATCTGGTCTGTACACGAAGTAATATAAATTTAAAATTGAATCATTTAATAAAACTAAATTTTACGAATTTCATTGAGTTTATCTAATTATTATACAACACAACATTCTGTATATGAAATCATTATCAACAATTACATATTGGAAGATATTCTACATTCAATTTGCTTTGAACATTTTTCAATAATGATTAAAGGTTAAGTAAAATATAATGAAATATGAATGGACACTAAAATGCATTGATTATACATTTACCTGAAGCGACTGCCAGAGCTAAACTCCTCAAGTTATTAACAGTAGACTTAACTGGTACTAGGCTGCTTTTTTGAATGTTTAGTTCATTATATATTGGTAACATAATATCATCTATATTGACAATACTTTTGATGTTCAAATTAATATCTTCAGATTCATTTTGTGTAGAAAATGCAAATTGTTTTTTATTATTAAATTTAATTTTCAGGGTATCTTCATTAGTGATATTGAGAGTACTAGTTAGTATTTTTGATTGAGCTTCTGTCATATTTGTCAATATAACCATACAATCTTTCACCATCCTGAAAAAAAACATGCAATGTTTTATATAATAAGTTAAAAGCAATATATTGTGGACTACATTTAAATAATTTTATAGTTTACTGGTAGCCAAGAATGAACAACAGATATGATTACACATAGTGTAGAAAGGCACTGCTACTTTTGAACCACGTTTTAATTGGTAGTAATCCCCCATAAGCATGTCTTAAAATAAACAGGGTATCTTTTGAAGTTACTTCCCTTATTTGTAGAGTATGCACACTATACCACAAATATGTGTGCTTATACTGTACTGTGCTATAAATAAAAATAGACATTCTAATTTATTTTTAACATGTATCAATATGTAGACCTAAACATTTTTGTTCTTGATTTCAAATTAATGTATTTATCTAATTGTAAGGAAGAACTGACATCTATTCGAGAAAAGATTGGTTTAATTTTTAAAGTAGTGTAGGAAGAGTCATTTATCAGTACCAGGAGATGGTAAATATTATTACAAAAAACCACAACCAGTGAACACTAACACAGGGCAGATGGAATATTACCAACAACAAATGATTAAAATAATAGTTATCTTATCGAAAAATGTATTTTTAGTTTAAAAAAAAAGAAAACAATATACACAAGAAATAAAATAATTAATTTGTGTGTGTGTACACAACTTATTAGCCTCTTAAAATTATCATAATACTTTTAATAAAAAGTTTTTTACCCCTATTTAGACTTAAATCCAATATCATCGAGAATTGGTAGCGGTAGCTAAAATTAGTAGCAAAAAACCACCTATCTTTTATTTACTTAAAACACTAGATAATTAGACAATTACAATTCAATCGCATGGGCTCAAAATCAGAACATAAGAATTCTTATTCAAAACAAGCAAAATCGCAATAAAAGTCCGTAAATTCCATAATTTATGATATTTTGTGAGGTAAAATAATCAGGCTCTTTAACAAACATTTGTGCTATTGTTCGCAAGTGCTTGAATTTATCAGATAGGAGAAAGTACTACTTCCTCAATGTGTGCACACATCTATACTTTACTCATCAAGCAAACAATTTTAACTATCATATGTAATTATGCGGGCAGTGAATGTGTTAGAAAATGAACTTAGAATACAATGATAGTGCAGTTTGTTGGCAAGCATAGATGGCCTGATCTATGGTACCTTTTAGTATATTAATGAATTTACAGTCCAATTAGGTATTATTGTTATATATGTATTTTTAAATATTTTTTATTAATTATCATATTAAATTATTATTAAATCCTTTTTGTATTAATTAAATTATTATAAGGGCGAATTTAGGAAACAAGGGTATGCGGATAAGAATCTGCCTGCATAGAGCACTAACCCTTGCCTTGCCCCCTTCAATTGAAGAAAAAATATCATCAATAAAATCATACATATTCACATGTTCATTACCATCTTATCTCCTCATTCTCATGATTGCAAAAATTATCTATGAATTTTGACCAATCCCATTTTGGAGAGAACTCATTTGGCAATTTTGAAAGCAATGTATGACAGCACTTTACTATTCTGTAGTCAGTAATTTTTTGCCTATAGTCCATGAGTCTACGTTTTTTTGGTGCATTGTTATAGGAATCTTCATGTTGTATAAACACTTCAAATGGTGGAACCAAGTTTAGTTCAAAGTATTTAAGGGTGTACCTGAAAGAGCAAATATGGTTTACGAGTATATGTATTTTTGTTTGAGTAAAAGTATATTGTACTAGCAAAGTTTTTAGGACTGATACATTGTACACAGCATGTACACAAGCAAAATTGGTCCATAGCTAGTATAAAAAGTTGACATTAAAAAAAATCTTTGAAAAATTAAGGAGACAAATAAGTCTCTGGTAAGAAATGTCTGATACATTTATTATAATAACATGACCACAATTTCTTTATTACTTAACATTGTATTTCAATTAATATTTTTAGTTATGTAGAATAAAACTTTAGAGTAATTTTAGTAATAAACTTACTGGAGTATATCCGGGTGATCACACAATGTCGCCAGGACAATGGAATAAACTAAATGATTAATTTTTTCAGAATCATTACAGAGATTGAAGTTAAAATCGGAAAAGACTGGTTTTAGGGGAATCTCAGCAGATACTAAAGGCAGTAACAAATTAGTTAAATGGATAAGGAATAGTTCAGCATCATCAAAGTTTAAAATATACTCGGACACCATATCAAGGGTGTCTTCTATTTTAATACATTTTCTTTTTAGTAAATCCTGAAAAATAAAATAATACATAGTTCAAATGAATCTATAGATAACCAACATATAAATAAAAATAGGCAACAATAAAGGGCATGTAGTGCATGTACGGGAGAGTCTACAATACCTTCATTGTGATTTAATACCAGTAAGGATGGAAATAAATCCAGCAAAAGGGCAGTATCTCTGCAACTTACCAAAATAGTTTTGTTAACCCTTATATTAAGTATTGCACATACCTTAGTTGGAGATAGCCTATATCCAGCAGTTTAATACAGTAAATCTTAATAAATATATTTATATATTTTTGAATATATATATTGTTTATACAAACAAATATACTTTCTTAATTTTTTTATGTATTTATATATATCTAATGTAGAATATTACACCTTTCGTATTTATTATTAACAAATTTGTATACTATTAGATACGTGTAAATAGGAATCATTCAAAAAATTATTACTATAACATAAGTTTTGTTAATAATTACGTAAATCACTGTATTTTGGGTGTATCATTAAAAATCCTATCTAAAGAAGATTAAATTATACAGGTAAACAATTTAATGTTTTATTATCAACTACAGCAAAAAGTACCAAATATTTGGCATAAAACGCAAATTTGCTTAGCCGGCAAGCTTGAATTGTCAAGATTTTTTGAACCTCCATGAGGGAGGTACAAAATGAAATGAGGGTGGTTTAAAAATCGTATGACCATATAAACTATTCCACATGTTCACCGGAATCAAACATAAAATATCTAACACTGACTACTAATTAAAAGGACAAAAACATAATATTATGATCGCAAAATAAATATACAAAATAGCAAACGTTAAAAAAAACCTTCACATGTTGACATGTTTTCGCTAATTTCGTGTTCTTAGTCTCCGCTTCTATTCTTTCAATCGCCGTCAATGTGTGAGAATACATTCTCTTGTCGTAAAACGCAGCTGTATCGTTTTTGGCAATGTTTTTAATATAATTTTGAAACTAAAACAATAATACTGCCATACCGGTTGGTACTATTATATACAAAAGTATTGTTTCGACATCCATGCAATATACACGTGCAGAGTAAATGACAATAGCATTATTACCACTATCAAAAAACATATTTTTTGATTGTGGTAATGGTTCGGTAATATAAATCTTTTAGCCAAATATTAAAGCAATAAATAAAATAATACTAAGAGAACATTTGAATTTTTGTTAAACGAGTCTTAACGACTCAACAGTTTTCTAACAGCATATTTGAAAACTTTTAATTTACCTCGATCACTCCAAATTATTTCATGATTTGTCAAGTTTTTTATTTTTACTAGTCTTTTTTCAGTTAATATGAACATCAAGAATTTTAATTAAAAACTCTTCTCTTTGTTATATGTGGGGGAAATTTCTTCTCATACTGCTTTCGCGGGGGCAAATACAGGATATTTCAGACTTGCACCGACTAAAACCCCTCGATGTTCCACCAGACTCGCCTTACGGCGCGGGAACATGAACGCTTTTCTACATCTCCACGACAGCAGGGTCGCTGGCTGCAACGCGCAGCTCCATCTCAGAAGAAAACACTCCCCTCTTCCACCTCTGTAAGGGTGCGCCGGAACACAGAATCTCCCTCTTTTTCTCGGCCTCTTGATGTTACTCGGGCAACAGATCCTTCCGAATCCGTCACACAAAAGCTATGGGAGCTAAAAAAGAAATATCTCCCGACTTCACGGCGGATCTGCGAAACTCATCTCTCTCCGCGACTCCACCACGGCTGCGAAGGATAATGCAAGCCTGCTCTCGCAGTTCACCGGCACACATCCGAAGTGAGTTTACGGATCTCACCCGGAGCGACTACCACAAGCTAGCCGGGTAGGTTCCTTTTAACTTCAATATAGATGGGTGGTTGGCTGTTAGGGTGGTTGGTGTGGGTGGCTACTGATCCCCATCAACACGACAAGGCGGAAACCTATTAGGGGGGATGTTTAATATCCCTAGGGTAATGCAATATAATTCGACCCAAATATATAAAATACGTTTTTAATGGAACATTGAATTTATTATCTTATAGCTACTAATTATAATTGTTAGACTCTCAAGTCACATTATATGTGTTATAACATAGTTTCACTCTCAAGATTATTTTGAATTACGATATGCAAAGTAAGAATTATTGATTTGTCCTAAACATTTTCATTGTACTTAAATTTTCCATTAAAAAATTAGTAAAGATTAAATAATAATAATGAAATTATTCAGTTGGTAACTAATGTTCCATTTTTAAAAAGTAAAATCGTTCTCAAACACATTGATTATTTAGACTGTTGTTCTTTACCTTGTACGTCAAGTAATAAAACAAAAAAATATTGGCGCCAAAACAAGTTTGCAACAAAAAAACACAAACATCATCGTAAACTCAAACATTGTTATTAATGTACTTATATTAAAAATGAAAAAAATCCTTTTTTAAACAGTTTACTTACTATATGCTTTATATAATATGGAAAATGGATAGTTCTCAGAATTCTGATATTTTCTCAGATAATAGTGTACATGAAGATCAGTCTTTACTCGTATCCTTTTTGAATCGCTTATTATTTGTTAATAATAATAAATAGTAATATCCTTAACTCTTCATATGTTAGAGTTGCAACAATCAACCCTATCAAACGTTAGTAAAAACTACTAAAAAGTTTCTTTCTTTAGAGAATTTAGTAGAAGAACCTGAATTTATCGCCAAGTTTTCCTCATGTCTTGAAGATTGTAATATTTGTATTACACAAGTGAGAAAAATTTTAATCAATTAAATATTTATCATACTAAACTGATTTGTCTATTAACTTAATTTTTTTTTCTAGTGTTTGGAAAATATAAGCTCTATATTAGAGGATGTTAATGCTTCATTGGATAATTTACACAATTTTTTAAAAGATGCAAATTCGCTCTTACAAGTACTAACAAATTTTATGAATAATGTTATTGATTCAATAATTTTATCATGCTCTGATTTAAAAACATTTCCAATAACCACTGGACATATTATTTTAACAATATTTGCTCATTGTAAAGAGAGGTAAGTTCGTTTTTTTTGTAATTGCAGGGTTCATGGAAGTTAAAAGTATAGGTATATACATAATGTTTATTTTTTGTGTCATATTTTTTATATTATAGTGAACATCTGTATGGAAAACATTTGAATAGTGTTGCAGTACAATTAAAAGATTTATTTCATGCCTGCCATCAACTACAATTAATCTATTTGAAAATATTAGAAAAATACTTTATTTTTGATTTTATGGATAAAAATCAACAGTATATTCTTATAAAAGGTAATTTATTAAAAATTCATTATATTCATTAAATGATAGATGTCCATTGGTGCATATAGACCTCCCACATAGATCACAATGCCTATTAGTCCTGTATTTCTTATTGTTTTTAAATAATAGAAATAATTTTTATAAATCGGAAAATAATTTTACTGAAATTATGCTATGGAAAGCTGATTGGTAACATATATGTTGAATACATTTCTGTAAAAAATATTTCTTTTGCAGCTCTTAGCATCAATCTACAAATATGTGAAATAGTTCAAGTGTTAGATGTAAAGACAATGGCTGAGCAGTGGAAAGCCTTTACTGCTATATGTGAAAAATATATCAGTAGGCTCTTAGATGAGAACATTTACAACCATTGTTCTGAGCTCCTATGTAATATTATTGAGATTAACTTGAAATCTGCTATAGAGGTTTGTTTAAATATAGTAAAAAAAATAAAAAATAAGCTTGTTAATGTTTCCACCACTGAGACTCAACACTTCTCACAAGGAGAGTATTGAAGATGTTTATACAGCATATGTTGGCAACGAGCCAGACCAAGAACAGTCTAGAATCCAGTGATGTGGATATCTTTGGGGGAAGCCTATGTCCAGCAGTGGTCATCTATTGGATAATGATGATCTAGCATGTAGGCTGTTCTTGAAGCATGTAAAATTTTCTTATTATGTAATTTCTTGGACAAACTGTGAATTTTGTTGGATATTAGTGTCTTTTACACATCCAAAGGCAAAAAGTCAATTTTATTATAAATCCAAATTGTTGCATTTTTTTTTCAGAAAGATGCCGAAGATAAGATATTTTTGAAGTCAATAAAAGTTGCTAGTTTTTGTATAAAACTATTAACGAAAATGACTAGTATCTTCAAGTATGGGAAAACTAACAATTATAAAAATGTGGTCCACTTGCTTATATGTATTAATAAGTAAGTCCTGAACAAATTAAAAATTTCTATAGCTTCTTTGATTATATTAATTAATTTCGAACAGTAGAATACTCCATTTTGACACAAAGCACAAGGCAAGGTAGAGTTAACACCTTTATCCACAATGCTGGCCAAGTTCAGATTGTCAAGAACGCTGTTATTCTTGAAACATGCGTTACTTCATGTTGTTGTTCTTCATTAGCAGTTGCAGCTCGGTGGAGATGAAACCCATGCCTCCTCGAGATGTATAGTGTTTATTCGCCATACTGCACTATTACTACTCCAAAGTTATATATAGCAAAGAGATGGTGATATCACCATCTTGCATAAGCAAAGCAGGAAAGATACAATTTGGTTGAAGTACTACTAAAATGATATTTCAACCCTTATTATATATATGAGCTTAATATGCCATAACAGTTTTGTAAAATTTTTAGGTGTGATAGATCTGTTATTGAAATGATGTTAAATAAGTCACAACAATTTATCATTCAGATGAATTTGCTTATTGTTAATACATCACATGGCCTGGTATCCCAACTATTACTTGATGAGAGGTTTGTAAATGTAAGTAGTCTGGGTAGAACTATCAAATTGTCTTCCTGTGTAACACTTATTCTATGGTAGGTCTTAATTGACTCAAACTTTACATTTGTGGCATTCGTCAGAAGAAGCCTATGCCCAGCTGTGGACTGCTGCAGACTGATAATAATGATGATGATATATGTTTAAAGTACTTGCTACTACTAAAGCTAATCATATTTTTGATTATACACACCTGGTGGTTGGTATATGTCGCCGTACATAATTGTTCCGGTTAGGAGGGCATTAGAGCAAGTGAAATTACTGATGTGGCGAGACTTAACATCTAATTTCTTAATGCGACGAGCAAAATGTGGTGCAGTGTACATAATTCTAACTAATATTATTATCGGTGGAAAAGTATTACTAACAATCACACAAAAAGGAATATTATTTATAAAATTTTATTTTCTAATGTATAATAGTAATAATTATTTTTAGAGCCTTTTGCAGTTTGATATAAAGAACGTAAATGACGAAAATAGACTTGGATACATTTTGCTGGTGACATCAATCATTAAATGCAGTGTACGAATGCCTGCTGAAATTTCATCAAGGTCCAATGACATGTTAATAAATTGCATGTTCAATGTAATACCTTATTGTAAGTACTAAATTTGGTGTTCATAAAGCTTACATAAGGTAAAATATGAATAATGAATGATTGACCATCATTTGAAGAAGTTTCCCTGATAGTAGTCCCCTGTTGCCGCAGAGCGTCTAGAACAGCTAGCTGTACATAACCTGAGGCTCTCTCGGTTTTTGTGATTGCCCCATCTGGTGTTACTTTATTATAAACCGTTTTGAATTTCTCGCCTATTACAAACATCATAGTCATGATAAAATATGATAAATCCGTTTATATTTGTTTGAGAAAATCTGGAACCATTGCGAAAACTAAGAAGTTATAACCTTATTTGTTTATTTATTTTTAATACAAATATGTTGAGTACAGCTGAACTAGGAGCTAGATTCGTCGTTCCACTTATTCTCTCCAACTAAACTGTAGTGCAGAGAGGTGCGAGGAGAGTCGGTATTACATTTCGCCGTTTTTCCCATCTTACGAGGGCATTTAAAGGTTTGAAGTGTAGCCCAAGGCCAGATTACCGGATCGGGATATCAGGCTGAGAGGAAGGTACAACATTATGAGAAGGCACTAGTGGTTCCGGCGATCCCTAATAGAAGCCAAAATGCAGAGTACTTCCCTTAATACAGGGCTACATGTTGCTGCGACCATTCGCAGGGTCGCTGACGTTAGTGTTCCCGTGAACATGCTTTGAAGAGATGAAGAAAAAATATCGTATTGGTTTTAGTAGTCTGACATAACTGTTCCTTTATAGTCTTTTGAGCCAAAGTAATTAAATAATTTTACAGGTTGTGATTGGTTCCATTCGGGTTTAATGTTTAAGAACGAAGATGAAGTATCCGGGCTGGAGAACCATTTGCTTGCGCATGCGGCGGCTTTGTGCGCATCTTTAGGATCTGAGCAATTTGCGACGTTAGAGCGTCGTTTGTATGAAAATATAATGAGCACAAATGTTTTCATTGCCATGTTCACATCTCGATTGTGGCTGTTGTTAGCGAGGTATATATACATATATGTGTATATGTAATAATAGTTTATATTCCAATATTTTTATTTTTTTCTCTGTCCTTACTTATCGTTTTCTCCACATTAGTACTAGTGGCTAGCTGTATATTTGCCATTCATCGTCCATTGCGCAGCACTTTACTGATGGTAGGTTTCTGTTGCCGGAGACGGGTAGGTACCACAGCAGTTCCTATTTCTGTCGCCAAATTGTAGTGTGGAAACGTTGGCGTTGGCGGTGGAGCCAATGAAATTACCGGGGCAACGAGACTTAACATCTTCTGTCTTAAGGTGACGGGCACAATGTGATGCAGTGTATACCATGCCACGTTGTTAAGAGCAGACGTATCACTTCCTATCGGGTGAACGTCCCGCTAGGCTCGTCGCTTTGTAGAATATAAAAAATTACAGCTGTACGTATTCGTGTCGTGGACTGATTACTTAGGTTTTTTTTAGTGATAGCCTTAATTGTTTTTGATTATTAACATCTATAATGTTATTTTAAAAGTTTATCTAAAATATTACGTTTTTTTATATCGCTTTTGATTGTCTTGATTTAAACAAAAGTATAGCTCTATTCATCAACACTTCTCAAAAGTATGTCTATTTAACAAAATATTATAAAAGTACTTTAATAATACTCTTCGAATTTTTCACGTTTTTTAATGGTTTAAATATTTCAAATAGGATGGTGGGATCTTCATATACATTCTCTTTACTAATTACTTTATGCAAAATGTATGAAAAACTGGATAATATTGATTTATTCAATGATTCACTTCAAAAATTTTACTTGGGGAATGTAATGAATAGACTTTTCGAGGACCTACCATTAGATGATAAAGTTAAACTTAAAAACCAGTTTGAGATTGAAGAAAGTCACTACAGTCTATGGAGTATTCTGAAGATAAAAAATCTACCTGAAAACACTTACCTATCAGTTCATAAGTGTCTGATTGAAAAATTACTTCTAAATTTAAATAAGTTATCGATCAACGTTGATTATCAGAAACAAGATATGCAACTGTTGGTAAGAATATTTTACCATCATTTTATCCTCTATTGATGAATGTAGACCTCTCCTAAAGATTTTCAAAAATCAATAAAAACCACCACATACTATCACCACATAATTTAATCTAGGTGCGCACCACTGCCGCGCCTACTTCTACTGCCAAACAGTAGTATGCAAACGAGACTCAACATCTTATGTTAGGCGATGAGCGCAATGTGGTGCAGTGACATGGTAACTAGCACCACTTTGCTATGGGCGGCGTATTACTTACTATCAGATGAACGTCCCACTCGTCTCGTCGCTTACTAGTATAAATAAAACAAGGGACCTATCAAAGTCCATCGCTGTCTACCTATAATGATTGATTATTTATTTTGGATTATGTAGAGAAACTCCGACCTCATCCTCTATACTTTTGCGGCTTTCATATAAGGCTTTTCTTAAAGCAAATTGGAAGAGGTCTAATTTCGTCATCATTGATTATAATCAGGAGTAGAGTTTCGTCTTCACATTGAATAAAGCTTTGTATGTTCCAGATAACAACAACGAAAGTGTTGTCAACATGTTCTTTCACGGAACTAAATCCCAATTTAGAGAAAGGTATTGTCACGATATGGATTAAGGCATGTCCTAGATCTCTGTTTTCAGTCATTAAGGAGATAGATCCTGGCATACATTGGTATTATTCACTGTTGGAATCTATAATTCCTTTGACTGATCAGATCTTGGAGCAGCTCGGTTTCGAAAATGTGGTCAAGGTAAATATATAAAGGTTTCCTTTATTATTAATTCCATTTTCTTAAAAACATGATTTATTTTTGAAAAGTTACTACATACATTTCGATATATTTAAAAAAATATATCAAAAATTAGTTCCAACTACGAACGAGCAAGACATTTATCTGAAGGTAAATGTTATTCCCGCTCATCACATTGTGTTTAGTTAGCCATTATATATAGTACCACATTGTTATCGTCGCTTTGAGACATATAATGTTATCTCATTACCCCAGTAATTTTTCTTATTGCGACGCCCTTTAAACCGTCACATGGCAATATTTAGACACTACTGTTTGACAGCCGAAATAGGAGCTGCGGTGATAGCTACCTGGTTTGTACGCGGAGCTACAATCAGAATTAGAAATAGCAGCTTATTTTAATCACATTTATTCACAATAAATAATAAAAATAAACGATTTCTCATTTTGATTATCTCCATCATCATAAACTAGGTCATCCATTAGATTGTAATTCCTTAATTTGTTTTATTTTCAGATCTTTAAAATAATGACGAATATTGTATTAACAGGGAACAACGACTTACAGTTACTTTTATTACCAACGTACTGTAAAATATCATTCTACCCGAATGTAGTTGAAAATGAACTTTCTATAGACACAACTATAGACGAAGTATTTAAATATTTGCTTTCAGAAACGAATTCTTTAATTAAACGCTACATGCTCAACGAATTAGTAAAATACAGTAATGACAGAACATTTAAAAATGTTGTTTTAAAAATAATTACAGAGTCTGCTGAATTGCAAAATGTATGGCAAGATATAGTTAAAGTTGACCGATATAATATCAATGATGCGAATGAGTTAACCGTGTCACTTGCCGACTGTAACTTCATCCACAAGTGTGCCAATCGTGAAGTTAAAGGGGTAGGTCCATTGAATATGACCAGAACACAGTCTCAGTGTAATTTCGAGATAGATATAGATAATTTATTTGATGAAGATAGTGTCTCAAAAGAACCAGTTAGTAAGAAAGCAAAATTGGACGAGAGTGAGACGGAGATGATAATAAAAAGAATGGAAGAAGACTCTTTGCTGTTACACCAGATACATGATATATCTGATGAAGGTATGAAACGTATCGCGGTTGTTTATAATCGTTTGAAAAATATAATTGCGTGAAATAGTTTAGTGCTTTCGGAGTTATTGCTTTTTTAATAAAATTATTGTTCCGATGATTCTTTGTATTTCCGTGTTTAATAAAAAAAATTGTATTTATCCCGTACAATTTTTATCTACAATGGCATACGCTTAACCTACATCAATTGGTTTTGGTTTTACTGGTGGCAAGTCTCTGTAGAAGACCGTTTAGGTGGGTACCACCGCAGCGCCTATTTCAGCCGCCAAACGTTTTAAGGGCGCGGTAACTAGTGTAATTACTGAAGTAACGAGACTCAACATCTTGTCTCAGGCAACGAGCGCAATGTGGTGCAGTGTATATTATCCTAACTAGTGCCATATTATGAGCAGGCGAATCACTTATCATAAGGTGAACGTTCCGCTCCGCTCGTAATTTAATTGAATAAAAAAAATGTAGCTAAATGGTCGTGCTCGCTCAAAATACCCTGGTGCATGAGCGCACACATGAATATGACAAGATTTATAATACGAGGTTGTTAACTAGACTGGCGGATTCGAAAAAACTCTTCCATCAATCGAATTTATTATCAGTTACTCCTCAGACGTTGGCAGGTACACATCTCCTTAAGCTTCCAGTATTTAAATCGCAATCCAATGGACACAACCTCAGAAGCAGCGGCCTAAGTTGTAGCTTTATTGCAAGCGGGCCATAATCAACGGCAAGCCTCTCGTGAACTTCACATGTGTTAATCAGCTGTTTCGTCATCTCATGGGCATTGCTGTGCAACAGGAGCTTAGAAGTTTTTGAGGAGTGGCTGTAAGTCATGTGTCGATTAAAAGACGCCTGAAGAAAGCCAATTTATGTCCAAAGCGACCAGCCAGAAGTACGAAACTGACCGCAGCTCACCGTAAAGCCTGACTTCAATTTGCTCGTGAATACCTCAATTGGACTATTGAGCGATAGACCTCCATCCTGTTCACTGACGAGGGCAAAATGAAGTGAGAATACAGGCGTTCTGGGAAACGGTTGTCGCAATGCTGTTTCGCTGAAACAGTATCATATGGCGGTGGTTCAATCATGATGTAGGCTGGAATATCATATGAAGGGAAGACCAAGCTTGTTTTCGTGCCTGGTGGCGGTCGGAGGGGGTCTGGTAGCTCAAAAGTACGTGGAAAACATTCTCCTAGATCATGTTTTACCTTATGCAGGGTACATAGGAGATCTTGTATTGATGCATGATAATGCTCGGTGCCATACAGCAAGTGTTACTCGCCAGTTTCTTGAAGAGGTTGAAATTGAGACGATGATGTGGCCAGCCCTCAATCCTGACCAACCCTATTTAGCATTTATGGGACGATCTCAAACGGAGGGTTCGAGCTACAGATATAGCTCCATCAAGTATCGTCGAGCTCAAAATTGCGCTAGAAGAATAATGGAACATGATACCTAAAGATTTTATCAAAAAATTGATAAAGTCATAAAAGCAACGGAAGGCAATACAAAGTACTGATTATTACCACCATGAAAATCGGATTCGCCATTTTCTGAAAAATTAACCTTCTATACCAATATAAGCCTTGAGTCGATTCAGTTGCATGAGAGTGTATTTATGTTCATAAGTGCATTATGATATATGCACATCATCAACAACTGGTCATAAGCCTTTCCCAATACATGAACAACTTAAATATCCACTAAAAATTTAACGCGCAGGCATCCCTAAAAGATTCTCAACGCTGGTCCGTTACCTACCGCTTCCAACGAATCCCTGCGATCTTCATCAGACCGTCAATGTAGGCGGATACATTAGCTCAATAAAACGACAGAATTTTCACATTTAAAATTTATTGTTGTGTTAAAAAAAATGTTTACAAGTAAGTGAAATATAATAATCATAACCATACACAAGGTCAATATTACACTATCGACCGACAGACAGACAGACAGACAATCAGCAAAAGTGTAAGGAGATAAATGTGCGATCGTATAATCTAAGCGTCGGGCGGGATAGTGTAGCATTGGCCCACACGAAACTTAAAGTAGTTTTAATTGATACTCGGAGGTAATAGTTTAGCTCACGCTCACGTTATAGTATCAACTAACATCAGTCGCGCTACATACCGCTCCGATCGTACAGTACTGCAAAACCACACGCAATGTCATGTAACACGGCAACGATTACTAAACGTCTACATCTTTTAAACTAACATCCATTCTTAAAGCTTAACTAATGCATCCGATTCTCTCCGTTATTATTGTGATGGCGACCGTAGTACACTTAAAAAGAAATTGGCTAACTAATAATCCAATTAAAATTACGAATATAATTATGTTATTGCCGTATAGAACAGACAGACATAGCGATACTTAACTATTGCGGTGAAGCGGTTAAGCCTTAATGCATATTTATACAGCTATAACTTAAAAATTAATAAATTCACTAAATAAATTACGACAATAATACAAAAGGGAGTAAATAGATTTGGGATTCGTAAAACTTAGTGTTAAAAAAATAGAAATAATTTCTTCGTGTTATTTCTTTAGTTGACCAATTTACTGGATGCCTATCGTTTCGACTCTTGCCTCTCTTCATTCGTTCCTATACAAAATAAGTGCACTATCCACAGTGTAAAGTAGGAAAGAAATCTTTTTGTGACTTGTCCATGCTTAAGTGGGAGTAACGATCTCTTATCTATAATTAAGACAATTTTAAATTCCAAAAATATTTTTCATTACAAAAAGTTGATTAATATCATCCTTAAACGTTTAACAATTAGATGCTTAAATAAATTTACAACTGCCATGCCAAAGTGCGCCCACAGCATGAGCAAGTCCCGGGTGATAAGTTTGTGACGTGAAATTTCTCAGGCACCCTTATAAGTCGATATAAAAAATTGTTTTTGTGCGAATCGGTACATCTTAATGTGAGCTACAGAGGCTGCTGCACCTATTCCGGATACGAGTGTCGCCTAACATTGGAATGGTTCAATGGTCATGGAATTATCTATTACGTTTCATTTATATATTTATACCGTTATTATACAATTCAAACATAAATTCATTGTTTACTTCCGTTACTATTTACAATTTACGGCGAAATAAAATATGAACAATAAATCTCTGCTCATAATAATTAAAAAGTCAATGTTAATAAATCTTCTGTTGATTATTGTTCTGAGGATGTGCCCGCGTGTGCCTCCGCTGAAACTAACGTACAGGTCAGTTCAGTTCAGTTCATCCCGCGGCCTCGCTCGCGGCATATACAACAATACTGAGCACCGACTTCGTAAACAATATTGCACATTACACAAGGTAAATAACCGCGCGCAGTTTATAACAAATTAATATATATATATATATACTTCCGGTTATGTACTTTCCTTGTTTTGCTTCATAGGGAATATGCATTAATTCTCTAACAAGTTACATATCAAAAAGTATTTATAGTTCAAATTACGTTTCAATTATTCAAATGTTTGTATTTAAAATTAATGAAATGATAACAATTAGTGAAGCCGTAATATATAAACTTTATTAGGACTGTCAAAGTTTAATTAAATAATACTATTATTTGAATAATATGCTTATTCCCTATTATGTTCACATAACCGCTATGTTATTTCTAAAGTTTTAGAGTACAAAACCTACAACTGCAAAGTATTTATTTAGGCCAATTGTATATCTTACTCGTATGAAGTGTAGCGCTAATATAACCGATTTGTGATTATTACGAGGCAACCGTAAATCTTCGCTTAAACTAAATTATATTGGCACAAAAGATACATCATTACGGTTTTGTTTATATGGACTCATAAAAACAATAAAAACCTTGAGCACAAGTTTAATTGAATATCGATCCAAATAAAGGTAAACTCAATTTATGATAGAGAAGAATTTACATAAAAGAAATCCCCTAAAGAGTATATAAATTAAATCACTTAGTAAAGATAGCATATAGAAAAGCTAATAGTGTTTAAATTACATAAATAAAGTCCTAGTCTAAATACCCTCAGAACAATTAATGTGTATATTAAAATTCAGTTCTTTATTAGGATTATTTGGCATCTATCACCAATAGTGTACATTTAACCATGGTATA
The DNA here is from genome assembly GCA_029034505.1 of Ornithoptera priamus. Classification (NCBI taxonomy): domain Eukaryota; kingdom Metazoa; phylum Arthropoda; class Insecta; order Lepidoptera; family Papilionidae; genus Ornithoptera; species Ornithoptera priamus. Next base: position 4,297,970 of record JARDWD010000827.1, read on the forward strand.
CGCAGGTGAGAATATCTATTGGATATGCGCCCCCAATATTTTTTTTTAAAAAAAAGTAAATCCTTATAACAAATGATCCCTGCCGAACCCAAATTTCCTCCGTAACACGCACACAACCGCAAGTTATAAGCCACAAGCGCACGCGCACGCGCGGAATGACATCTACACCACAGCGCCCTTACATTCCAACTAAACGAACAGACGAACGTAAAGCTGTGGACACACAGCCGCGGAAACAGTTGCATACACTTACATCATTACTACACGAGATGATATACACTACAAAAAAACACGAAATTTTCTGGTGATAGGTCTCTCGTCTACACTATGCACTCCCATCTAGATCAGTGGTATTCAACCTTTTTCTCATGCGAGCTACAAACGCGCCTTAGTCTATCTGTAAACAGACTAACTATAAATTATTTATTGGTTCTATAACATTTTAACTTTTGTAATCAGCGCGAAATTCAAAATGGTTCAAAAGAAAGTAGCACGAGATGTTGAGCAACTCTGGTCCATATGGCTCAAAATAGACACGAGTTTGCAAATCTGATGGTCAACCTCCGATAATGGAGAGACAATAAGAAGAAGAATAACAAACAGATGGGCCAACCATGAAAGCCTAGCTGACCGCAGTTTGAGTACTATTGATACCTAGTTACCACCTCAGCTCCTAAACGACCTCTCAAGTCAACGAGCACAATGTGATGCAGTGTATATTATTTACCAGCACCGACTTTTTTGACCAGCGTCATCGTCAATTGTACGTCTTCATCGTCTCGTCGCTTCTCCGTATAAAAAAAAAAAACAGAAAAATTTACTTCTACACTCTGATGATGTTTGATGCTTCTAATCATTTGACCGACTCATACTCATCTTTGGATACTAAGGACCTGGAGTCCGCGGCCTTAAGAAACTAACTCATCAGGATAAGCGCGTGGAAATGCAATGTTCTATTTAAAAAAAAAACCTGCATATTATTGTATATTGGAATTACTACAATGATTGATATTATTTTTTTGACCTTACACTCCCACCGCCATGGCGGAACAGTAACCGTCCTGTTGCTACCTACGTATACACAGTCCTGTAACGTCTGCAGTTAAAGGTGTGGTTACTGCGTTCAGTTAGTTAAACATTTGCAATATTTTTTTATCCATACCTTAACTTACCGATTATTATTAAAAAATTTAATTTTACATATTTTCTCGTTAGTTTTTAACTTGTAATGTAACTAGTATTTGTTTTGACGCGACAAATGTATATAATTCATACAGTTACTACAAAATGGCTGACTCAAAAGAGATGTCATTTACGTATAATTAAAATTTTCGGTTACATTGCTTTATTTATAAATAACTCGATAAGTTATTAATTTACGTAAAAATGTATATATATAAAAAAAACTCGTTTAAAGCATGAATTTTTCGTTATTGAATATAATAACGAAGTTAATTATAGTTTGATTACAACTGAAGGTATGAGCACAGAAGATTGACGTTTCCGCTGTTTTATAAATTATAATGAATAGTCGTATAAGAAACTAACAGATTGCAGGATATCAATCACGTGCCCTTCATCATATACATCAGGTCAGGTTTATATCGGTAAGGTGTGATGTTCGGATTCAAGTAATGGCTGCATGTTTGTGTGTATGTGTGTGTGTGTGTGTGTGTGTTCGCTGAGGGTGCGGTGAGGGCGCGTGGTGTGCGGACATGCCGCCCCGCAAAACTACCGTATGTACGACAAAAAGCCAAAACCAGCTAGCGATATTACAAGTACACATTTAAATATATTTCGTATGTTATTTCACAATACACTTCGTACATACGGAATTTTTGACATAAAACGACTTATGTCCCGTGTCGTGGCGCGTGGTGGTGACAGAGTGGTCTCGGCCTCGCCGACTGCCCGATGTTCGCGTGGTGTGATTGCAACGGCCCGATACTCGAGTGGTGAGATTGTATCGGCCTGATACTCGCCTGGTGCGACTGCATTTGACTCAAGCCCGGATGTACTTGTATCTGGCTCAAACCCGGGTGGCCTTGTATCTGGCCGACGCTCGGGTGGGCTTGTATTTGGCCCAAAGTCGGCTGCATCTGCGCAATGGTTTGATGCGCCTGCATGTGCCCGAGGCGGACATGGTGCGCGGCCAGCTGGTGCATCTGCAGGTGTTGCATCGAAGCGCTGTTATGAAGCATTTGCAGCTCCGGTGGCATGTGGTAGAGACCTGGCGTCTGAAATAAGATGAATATGCATATATTTAATGATAACGTAGGTATAATAATGGTAGAGCGAGGCGAGGATTGCGCGTAGCCAAGCTCCGACTTTTTTTATATCTACTACGAGCTCACACTGGATGTTAGTTCCGTATGCTGTTAAGTGACAATGAGGCAGTGGATGATGAAGAATACGGCATAAATAGCCAATAATAATCCAAACACAGCATTGCTGTTGAGGCGATAGTTTATAGTACTAGGGAGGAGGCTAAAGTTGGGAATTGGAAAAAAATCCTACCAACCAATCTAAAACATGTTACCTTGGAATCGAACCAGGGACTTCCGTGTTACGAAAGATGAAGTTTTGTCATCTTCACTTAATACCCAAATGGACAAGTATAACAGGACCTCCTTAAGTACGGTTGGTAAAGTGTAACTTACATGATGCGGGTGCGCGTGTCGGTGGGGCGGCAGGGAAGGCCTGGCTCAGTAGGCAGACGCCTCCTTGTACTCCGAATTGTCCATGGTGAAGAAGTCCTCCAACTTCCACTGCAACGTCTCGAACGTTGGCCGCTTGAGTGGGTCCTTGTGCCAGCATTCCAGCATGATCTCATAAAGCGCGGCCGGACAGTTCTGCGGACACGGCATGCGGTAGCCGTGTTCCACCTGGTGGAGAACCTCGGCATTGGTCATGCCTGCAAAAGACAATAAGATTTTCAAAATAGTAATACTAAATATTGCTTGTACACAATTATTTAAGCATGAGCGTGAGTAGTGTCAACACCTCGTGAATGATACTGAATATTTTGTGACTAACAAAGTGACAAGAGTGAATAGTATGCGGTAACGTGAATTTTAACAAATAAACTTATACAAAGTGTATGGAAGCAAATATATTTTAATGATCGCTTCCTTTTACGAGTGAATAAAGTTGTGTACACAATTACTTTTACATATAAAAAAAAAATTGAGTTGTAAGCACCGAAAAAGAATATAATATTAATATCATACATTTCTGCGGAGATACTCTATTAAAAAAAAATTGATGTTTTCTTTTTGGCTATATGTATATACACACACAACGTATCATTTATTGCAGTAGTATACCAAAGTCCAGACAAAATCAGTGCGCAATCTTGATTAAACGACTACATAAGTAGAGTAATGATCTATAGTGGATGTCGTCGGTAGTGTATGAACTTCTGGTGGTAAACCAGCTGTTCAGTCAAGCTATTCATTGGGTTAAACAAGGTTGCTGGTGAAACATGTGTAATTAAAACAATTATATGAATAACCGACGGATATGCGAATTCGGATTAAATTTTACTCCCGATTGTACTCGAGACAGGAAAGAAACCATTAGTTCAGTGTTGTGCGTTCGTTGGTTAGTCTATTCTTGGATGAAGGGATATTTACCTGGGTATGGTATCCGACCGTATGTGACGAGCTCGGTTAATAATATACCGAAAGACCAAACGTCAGACTTGATGCTGAACTTGCTGTAGTTAGCAGCTTCGGGAGCCGTCCATTTTATTGGGAAGCGAGCGCCGACACGAGCTTCGTACTCGTCCTCCTGCGTAACAAACATTGAAAGATAACATACAAACAATATCAGCAATCTAATCCTTCGACTAGGACTCGGCGTATTCATTCAGAAGGATGGATGAAGGAATGAAATGAAGATGTCTGAGATGAGATAACGATCTGGTAAATCTCGGTTGTCAGCGATAGCCTAGGTGGTAACTACCACCGCAGCTCCTATTTCCGTCGCCAAACAGTAGTTTACACTGCTGTTTCGGTTTGAAGGGCGTAGTAGCTAGTGAAAATTCTGGGGTGATGAGACTCAACATCTTGTGTATAAAAGCGACGAGGACAATATTGTGCAGTCTGTCCTAACTAGCGTCGCGTTGTTACGGCCAAGCGTATCACTTACCATCCAATCTAAAACCGTTCCATGAGCGTTTGCTTTCTCAGGATACTTTCTTTCACCCTCGATCACGAGCACAGTTTTGAATGAATCCGTGCCAGCTGACGACTAAATATTTTAATGTAATATGAATATGCCTATTATTTTATACGGCGACCTCAAACGGAGCGGTTGTGTCGCAGCGATAAATTATTCAATGAGGTGCCGCTTATTGTCCATCGCATGCAACCTCACACTTCTGACACCTTCTGCTTAGACATTTAAATGGCGGAGAGTTTGTACTCATTATATTTTTTGCATGACATAGAATAGCGATGAAGTATTTCAAGGTAAACTGCACAATGATAATCATATAACGAAAACGAGTTTCAAGATTTTTTCCCGACGCTCTTTGAAACGACATAGCATAATTATATATCAATTTTGTATTAATATATAAAATATTTATTTTAATTGGAAGTCTTGATAGTTCAGTTTGTAAAGCAGTCAATCGTGCTAGAATTTGACGAAGATGCCAGGATTGGATCCGTCTAATCTATAGATCCCGTAAAAGAAACACTTCGTGAGGAAACCGATCTAGATAGGTATCGTCGCAGTGCATATCTCTACCGTTGAATAGCAGTATGGATAGATTACTGTATTCCGGTTTGAACGGCGCTGGTAGCTCGCGTAATTACATAAGTAACGAGATCTAACATCTTATGTTTTAAGGCGACGAGCACAATGTTGTGCAGTGTGTATCATCTGCACTAGCACAACGTTGTTATAAGCACACATATCTACTTATGCACAAGGGAAGCGTCCCGTTCGTCTGGCCATTTCGTCGAATAAAAAAAAAAGAAATGTACCAACGACAGCCTTCGTGGGCATGTGATATCTATCAATCTTCATTGGGTTAGAGTAACTGACAAATGGCCTAAACTCGTCATGTTGTGAGAGAAGGCGCTTACTTACATCCAGTAGTGAAAACATTAAATACACTGTTTACATGCTGCACTATGTGCAATATAAATTTATTATTACTAGTCTAATAATATACAATAACAATTATTCATACTTTGGAAAGGGAAGTAAGCATCTTTGATGTTTGCATTGTTTGTTTTATGGCGGTAGTACTTGAATTAACATTTAGATATTTAATTTATAGCACATCGATGATTAAAAAAAAGCTTTAGTACATTCGACGGAAGACCTTTTACGTTGCCCTTGCGAATTGAATGCACAGTGCGGGTATCGTGTTGCATCTGACATTAAGCGAGAACCGCACATGATGCTCGGGTGTGGTAAAAAAGAACCTATAAATTTTCCATAGAATATGGCGTGGAACGAAAGTGACAGGAGTTGCGTGAAAGCAAAATACATAAGAGCACGGTGGCCGGTAGTCCATTTGTGGATGTTTTAATTCACTTTCTTATTGCATCTGCTATAAGATTGAAAAACATGTAATGTCAAATTGAAAAGCTGTTACGATTAATGCGTTTTATAATGTGAATTGCGTTTCTTGCAAATGCATTCGTTAAACGTTTCTCTAGTAATAAAGCGGCCTCAAGAAACATTCTGGAGTCCATGTTTTATTGGTAGAAGGTCTATGTTGTCGGAGATCATAGGCAGGGCCGCAGATCCTACTATATAATATATAATATTATTCTCTTCCGGTTTGAAGGTAGTTTAACTAATGAAATTAGAGAGGTAAAGAGATTTAACATTTTGTCTCAAGTTGATGCTGTGTTTGTCATCCTAACTTGTTTTGTTTAGTGGTAATTATGTTTGTTTCTGTACTAGTTCTGTGAACTGGTCTGGCTAACTACTACCTCGCAAATTTGCCTCTATAATACCAATGATATGAACTATTAAAATATGAGAGCCAAAGTATTCCAAGCACGCTTCACCATCCACAACCTCACTGTGGTTTTAACACCATGAGAAATGGAGGTCAAGTGTTAGTTCAATGTAAATAAAAAAAAGGTAGTTAGATTCGATCATACATGTAACTACATAAGTTTTTAATAATTGTTAGGTAACTTAGTGCATGTGAAAGTAGGCAAGGGTCGACAGGTCGTGTTATAATGACGCTTGTTGATTAATGACTTAAATGTTTGACATCCTGTTGTATCGGAAACATACCTTTTAAAAATTTTATATTATTCTGGTAACATTATTTTAAATAAAATCGCATGGAGGCACTGGATACAAACAGCGCAAAACTGTGCTTTGTGGGAGACATTACAAGAGACCTATGTCCAGCAGTGGACATCGATTGGTTAAAATGATGAATTATGACGATAATGGACCTTATTTTATCACGCAAATAATAAAGATGTTTTAAGTTAAAAACTTTTCAAATGTTAGTTTAATTAAGATTTATACTAGACGTAATTTTTTTATCTTCTTGTTTCTTATATTGTTATGAGAGTTTTATATTATTAGTTGAAAGTAATGGAGGAAAAGCTAGTGTTTATATTACTTCAGCCGCTACACAAAACATGTGTGGATGTGCATAATACACGTTGCATAACGACCGATGTGATCGTTGGAGATGTTCGCTAAAATAGATTTAGAATTGATTATTGCAAAATATTAGAAATTTTGTGGATTTCACGACAGTAGTGATTATTTACCTTGATGAGCCTAGCGAGTCCGAAGTCGGCGATCTTCACTATGTTCGCGTCTGCGACTAGCACGTTCCTGGCGGCCAGGTCGCGGTGTATGTAGTTTTGCGACTCGAGGTACGCCATGCCGGCGGCGATCTGTGCCGCCATGTCTATCAACTGCTGCAGCTTCAGCCCACGCCCTTTACCTGGAGAGTAATCGTACAATTATATTTAACGCGATTGCCTAGATCATTGCTCTTAAACTTTGTTCTCGTGGCAAATCTGTAAAAAACTATTTCGCGACACATGTAGCTCTTAAAATAATTTGCAAAAAAAAAAAAGAAGAAAAACATTGCATATTTAATACTCAGTTATCTTTAATACGTGTGACGAATGAAATGTATTTTTCATTATCTCCTTTATTTATGGGAAGTGAAGTCAATTTTCATTACATATGCCGAGATAGCAAGTGCGATATATTGCAAATCCGTATACCTCTTCGTGTATTTTTCTATATAAAAATATAGCATGTTAAGTGGGTGTAACAATTTCAAAACATTTGACCGAAATTTTCCTGATTATTGCTGTGGCGCCCATTACGGCAACCGAAGATCTAGAGAGAAAATATTTTGCGACTGGTCTTCAGCGGTAAAGCCATACAAATCTAGATGCCTATTTACTTTAGTTTTAAAGTCCCCGTCATCATGTATAAATTTTATTAAAACCCAAATAATTGCTATGAAATTACCCGTAGCAGCATCTTCAAGGTATCTTTTATTCGACTAAGCATATTTTGAAATTTCAAGAGTAACAGATGGAAATAAGTATATTATTAAAGTTAATACATTTACTATAAAAAAGCAGTCGACATATAAACGTTAGTTAATATAATTCGTGTTTACCTCACAGTGGGAATAAAACGCATTCTAAGATTCTTTAGTGTAAAAACAGTTCTACCTACATTTTTTTTTCTCGTGTCGTGCGTTTCTTTGATGCACTTTAGTAGTTACAATGGGCGAAGACCTATTAGAGAATGAGATAGATATCCACTTTATCTATCTACCCAACGTAAATAATGTGTTAAATGAGGAGTGAGTCGATGAAGATTTAAACAATTATCAAGAAGTGAAATCACTTAAAAGAAGGAGGGTGATTAGCACGAATGAAACTAAAGAAATTTCAGAAATTAGAATAACAAATAGTGAGATTTTACCAAAGCAGTTTTCATTGGCGAAGTTATTTAAATCGAATAACATAACTAATATTACAAAAGTAAAATACATAAATCCTTATAAAGTTTTGGTTCATTTTGATTCGGAATATAGTGTAGAGAAATTAATAATTAATAAGATTTTTCTAGAAAATGTTTGGCGTTGTCAAAAACCATTAGAGGTGGCTTATCTTATAAGGTTATTAAAAATATAGAATTGCAATTAAATGAAAAGCAAATTCCCGAATCGATAAAAAGTTATATTGAATTAACAAGTGTATAGCGTCTACAGAGGAGAGAAGGTAGTGGATGGATTGATTCTGAGACAATACTTTTAGGTTTTAAGGGTCCAGTCCTTACTGGGTAAATTTATATATATGACATGAGAGTCAGGATGGAACCATACATATTTCCAGTAACTCAGTGTTCTCGCTGCTGGAAGTTCGGACATACGGCTAAAAGATGTCCCTTAAAGAAAACAATGTCAATGTCCTAAATGTGGAAAAGATTATGAAAATTGTGTGACTACGTTTATGTGCAGTAATTGCAGAGGCAATCACATGTCTTTGTCCAAATTATGTCCCATATAATTAAAAGGATAGATAATTAGGAAGATTATAGCTGAATTTAATTGTTCCGGTAGAAAAGTAATAATGATATACGTACCTCCCAGTACTCCAGAAACCTCTAAAGACAGAATCCAATCAAAATTTCAAAATAATAATATTATACCTAAAACAAATACTAATAATCGGAACAAGCGCTCTTATACAAACGTCATTAAATCAGTATCAGTGGAAAGAACTAACGTAGATAATTCACATAAACGTCTGGGACTTCAAAATAAATCTACTGTCAGTAAAGAAAAGGCACGAAATAAACCGGATGCTAATGAATTTTGAGACAGCTGTTCAGATACAGATTCAAATCAGGATGACATGTATAGTAGTAATAATAACTAATACAACTCTCGTAACTCGAATGATACATCATTCGTTTCTCGCTTATTATTAAAACAAAAACATAATTTTTGCTAGAGATCCATGGAGAAAAAATTTAAGAGTGTGATTAAAATTTGCGTTGACCGTCTAATATCTTGGATATTCAATAATATAAATGATGTCTCGATTTTAAATTTAAACAATTATAGCTATAAAATCTTTGCAAGATTTCAATGTCATCCAGTGGAATGCGCAAAGCATTAAACCTAAACGTCTAGCTTTTGAACAATTATTATGCTAAGAAAAAATTCACGTAGCGGTATTAAGCGAAATTTCGTTGAACAGCAAAGACAATCTTAATATTAATGGATATAATGTTTTTCGCCACGACCGATCGAACTCTTATGGAAACGTTACCATTTTGACTCATTGTTCGTTACAGGCGCAGATGATTCAAATTGGAGACATAAATGAAGATATTGAATGCATCCATGTCAGGATTTTTAACTGCAAATAAATTGAAAATATCGTTGGGATCTACTGCCCATCTTCGATTCGTACAACGGAAGCCGATTGGGGATCAATCTTTTCATTAGCCACCAAAAAAACCCTTATGTTGGGTGATTTTAATGGGGTACCAGTTGTCGATACTGTCAAGTATCTTGGTATGTGGTTGAAGCGTTCTCTAACATGGAGGCAACATATTACTGAAGCGTACGAAAAAGTTACAAAGTTTTTGAATTTATTTAAAGTTCTCTCTGGATTAAGTTGGAGTGCACATCCTAAGCATCTACGGGTGTTATATATTTCTAATATTCGCAGTCGCATAGATTATGCCAGTTTTCTATACGATAATAGTGCAGCACTTTGTAACCCTATATAAGCTTGATAAAATACAAAATCAAGCTATGAGGATTATTGGTGGTTTTATTAAGAGTACACCTATCCATGTTATGAAAAGTGAACTTAGTTTACAGTCATTACATATCAAACGATTATATTTAGCAGGGGGAAATTTTACCTCAAATCCTCCTCATTACAAAATAATGTATTTGTCAAAAATACTCAAAGAATAATCGATGATGTTTACTACATCTTCATAGAATGTTCGAAAAATCAAGCTTATAGAGACGCTTGCGATTCTAGTGTTTTGCTTCAAATTGGTAGAGTTAATACAATCTTGACTAAACCAATATCCAATGAAGCCAAACAACTTTACAAAATAGTTTTAAGGCGTGTTTGTGATTAATTATACATAAATTATGTTTGTATTTACTATGAGGGCGACATCACCGCATTAGCGATGAAGCCCTGTAAAAATAAATAGAAAAAAAAATTGTTACTATGAAGATGCTTAAATACACAATATGTGCAAACATTGTGGAGGTATAAAAAAATAGATTAAATGAAGGTATTGAGTTTTAAAGTGTTCTCAAGAATATCTGGGACAAGTTAATTCTTTTAATCATGTTTTTTCCATGCAATAAATTAATGATAAAGTCCATAATGTATCTCACTTAATTGAATTTTAAAAGTTTAATCAACGTTGAAAAATTCTTATATGGTTTATAACAATATTCTTATATGTATAGAAATACACAGACAATTCTAAATGTCGCTCACCTTGCAAGTATTCCAACAAGGAACCGTTCTTCATGAGTTCTGTGATGATGTAGATTGGTTCTTCGAGAGTGCATACCGCGTACAGTTGGATGAGTTTGTTATGTCGCAACTTCTTCATAATCTGGGCTTCGGCAAGAAAATCTTTAGGGTCCATGGTGCCCGGTTTAAGAGTCTTAATGGCAACTGGTGTGGTGTTATTCCACAATCCTTCCCACACTTCGCCAAATTGGCCATGTCCTAATTTTCTAGCGAATTTCAGGGATGATCTGTCTATTTCCCACTGATCGCGGGTTCTGTGTGATAGTCCTTCGGTGACTGGCTTCTCAACCTATAAAAAAAAATTATTACGACAGTTGTCACTATATAACACTGTTGCTGGTGATAGCTCTCTGTTGCCGGAGACCGTCTAGATACGTACCACCTCAGCGCCTATTTCTAAACAGTAGTGTGCAAACATTATTGTGTTCCGGTTTGAAGGACACCATAGCTATTCTAATTAGTGGGGTAACTAGACTTAACATCTTGTCTCAATGCGATGAGTGTGTAATGCGATGCGGTGTATACCGCTTTAACTAGCGCCATGTTATTATGGGCGGGCGTATCACTTACCATCAGGTGAACATCTTGCTCATCTAGTCGCTTAAGTGAATAAAAACCAAAAAATTTTGCTAATTCAAATTAAAACTTTGTGCAGAAAACCAACAATAGATTTAATTTTACACGTTCTTCGGTATAATAAGGTACATTTACACTTTATGGTTTTGCTACTTTAAATCTATCTTCCTATTTCCTTCTACCATTCCACTTCTCCCTTTCTCTCTTTTCCTCTATTTTATACATTCCATATCAAGTAGATATTTTATTTTAAAAAAGCACCCCTTAGAATTGGTCATATAAAAAGATGAAATTAAGCATGCATGAGATATGACGTTGGGAAATGTTAGTTGTTTATATAACGAATGCTTAAGTAGAATGTAACAGTAAGATTTTACACGTATTTATCGCAAAAGATAATCATGCTGAATATACATTTACTATCGCTTGCATATTGCAAGGAAAATAAGAGCTCCCATAACAATAGACCGTAAAAACTAATCGTCATGAAGATATTCGTAACTATGCCCGTCCGTACACGTTTCACACAGCAGCTGTGTGATATGACTTATATCACACATTGTCAAGCTTAATTGATCGTTTGTATGAAAATTTTAAAAGTTAGTAAGTACATGTGGATAAAATTTATTTACATATGTTGACTTCTAGGCTTAGACAACGTGAATCGATAGACATCAACATCTGTTTGATTTTCTAACGTCAAACACTCAGCATAGATTTTAAGTAATAATTAAATTTGAAGAAAAGTACATTGTTTATATAAAGTTTAAAGAGAGAAATAGTTAATTCAGAAGATCGCTTATTAGAACAGGAATTTCTTTTTTACAAGACTAAGATGAAAAAAGTTTAATTATAAATGTATACGTCAAGTAAGGAAAAATGTGTGGAATCAAGTTGAATGCATTAAATTTGAATTTCTTCCATGTTGCACATTAAAAAGACAATGGTATTGTGACATCTCGTGTCACCATATAAGTAATTAACTAAATACGTAATATGGACTAACATAAGTTTTTAGGTAACCGGTTATATTTTACTAAAGACGTAAGACTTCAACTTTATCAGTCTTATGTTTCTAGGTAGTAATTTTAAAGCTCGTGATAAATTTTTCATTTATAAACAATATGAATTTAATAAGTTAACCTCCATTAGTTACAAATGAAACGTTTATGAATATTAAATTTTTTTAAATGTTCATAAATTATTAGGCGATAGATATAATTGTTGTAAAGACAAGCAAACCTTTTGTACATACATTTCGATTTATAATGTTATTAATTTGTATGTATATTAATAAATAAACAAATTTATGGTTTTTATTAATAAGGCAAATAATAATATGATATAATGGTAACAAGATGTTATTAAATATTATCGCGTTTACTTATGGACGTCATAATTGTATTTGAAGTAATGCACGGATGGACCATTTTTTGCAGTGTTTAACGTGTAAATTCAAATTCGTTATGGCTAGCATTACGCACTGCATTACATCGTCAGCGTCTCGTTGGTTACCGGAAGACGTCACTTAGCCGAAATCGAGTATTATCATACGTCAGTGTGTTCTGTACGTGTGCGCATTGCGTTTTATTGTTTTCATTCAATACGCGTAAAACGACGCCGCCGGAATGGGTGGGCATCGACCGCGAGCGGCGTCTATCACGCTCGTCGCATCGCTACCTGATTAGAGGATCCCCCTCTTATCGGTTCCACGTTCGTCGATTTCAATTTCATATATTTGAATGCGTATCTTAAATTTTATACACTTTATCAAATGTCATGCAGCCAATTAAGTTTCGACTGGACACAACGTAACTAAATTAAATAATGCAAAATTAAACACACAGGTTCTGCTCATAATTAATTCAGAGACGACAGTTTTTTTTTCAAGTGTTTTGATTGAATATAACTATGGGTAAAATGTGATAGACGTATTTCTAAAAAAACAAGTGGAAAACAATAATTCAGTGTTCACTAAAATTTTGCCACGTAAATGCTATGGCGCATCGCGACAGTAGTGTGCAAAACCTAATACAGAAGCATTGCGAGCGATATCGTAGTGACATGCAAATGAGAAGCGAAAGTTATGCAACGCACAAATTATATGCAGATTCGTAATAAAACAGTATTGGCGTAGTGATCGCAGTCACAACATGTTAACGCATATCGTAAATCGAGCCGTTGATGTAATCGGCCGCCGGCACCATTGCAAAAAGTAACATTGTATGTGTTATACAATATATTAAAACAGAAGTTAGCGATACATTTAACCGTAACATATAGTTAAGTTGAACTATCACTTTGTAAGTGCAGCGGTGTTGTTGGGAGAGACGCGGGTTGTACTCCACACTGGCCTAATTGATTTCGTAGAAGGCAAACCTGGTGAGGAAAACGACATGTTCCAAGAACAACACCTCCTGTGGACGTACGACATTCACCAAACCACATTTTGCCAACATGACCTTGTGAGAGACCGAATTCCGGTAATAGAAATATTAAAAGTGGTGTTCACGTTATAAATTAATATTAACAAAAATTAAAACATTACTACTTGCATCATCATAATGATCATTACTAGCCTATAGACGTCCACAGCTAGACGTAGGTTTCCCTCAAGGATCCCCACAACACGTAGGGAGTATTATGGGGGGATTTGGGTCATTTCCCGCCACGCTAGCCCAATGTAGGTTGGTGAGAAACTAATTGCGTACTCAAACATATAACTATATTTTTAAAGATTATGTATAGGCAAATATTTGATATTTAGCTAGACTAACAACACTCTGTGGAAATTTCAATTAAATAGTATGAAAATTCATGGACAGTGCTTTTAAAGTAATTGTATAAAAAAAAATTATATCATGCCTTGCGCTAATTACCAGTTTGCCATCCTTGGGTCCACTACCTAGCGACTACGACCGACGCAACAAGTTCTACTCAGACCTCGACGAATAAAAGGTAACCTTAAATTTGCCGATGCATTGTAGACCCTAAAGTTATACCTAATTTAAACCTTAAAAAAAGATAACAAAAAAAACTTAACTAAACCAACCGTTCTTAAATTAAGCGTTAACCGATTTGTATAGTAATTTAGACTTTATTATAAACGTTTTGTAGCATCATCCAGTTAAATTTTTTTACGTAGTAATTGGTACGTAATTTAATATGGCTTTGGTAACCAAAAATTGTTTAATTAAAATGTGACTCTATATAATATTAAGAGGACAATAAATTAATTACCAAATAAAAATATATCCTTCATATATTTCAATAATCAACATGATTTAAATTGTAATAAATTATAAGGAATAATATCCTTTGAATCTCGTGCAAGCGATCAAGTGAAGCATGTGTAACAAATAAATTTAAGTGTTTATTAGTGTGTAATAAGTTGACATATATAAATAAATTTAAAATAAAATAAATAGTAATGGACAGAACAAAACATTCATTAGAAAAGAAATGAACTTGATTGTTAAACCGTAGTTTAAAACTTAACAATGGCGCTCGTTATAATATTAAAATTGACGTGACTCTTTAAATATTGAATTTTACTTCGCGTACGTGACAAAAAAAGTAGTAAAATGTGACTCAGTGGAGATTATTACAGTTTAGTAAGATTTTATAGCCTTGTCAAGAAATAGTAAAATGTGCTTTACAAAATGTTCGTAATGTTTTTAATTTTTGTTTTTATTGTAAACGGTGGAAACAAATAAGTTTACTAGACGGTAATCTCTGCCTTAAAAAATTACACCTGTATCCAAGCTGTGCGCCTATACAGGCAAGTAAGCACAGCATACGCATACGCTCCTGCCTCCCGAAACATAAACTAAATAATAATCTCTAAGTTATTCAAAAGCTACATAACTATGCTTTGACTATTGCTAAATTGGTTTTAAATTGACTAAATTGCTATACTAATATATCTTTATTTTTAAGTATAGATAAACAGAGAATTTGGGTGTCGTTTGCATCATCATCATCATCATCATCAGCCGATAGACGACCACTGCTGGATATAGGCCTTCTCTCACAGATCTCCCACGTTGATCGGTCATCCAGTGGGTCCCCGCGATTCTCACCAGATCGTCGGTGCACCTTGTAGGAGGCCTCCCAACGCTACGTCTACCGGTACGCGGGCGCCACTCAAGGAGCTTATTGCCCCATCGGCCGTCGATCCTTCAGCAACGTGCCCTGCGTTCTGCCACTAAAGTCTAGCAATCTTTTAAGGTATGTCGGTGACCTTAGTTCTTTACATTTCACAAATTCGTGGTTTGGATACCCTACGTGGAATCTTGGTGCACGTCCTTGCATGTATAGGAATAGTGGCAGGCTTGTTGTCACTAGAAAATACAAAGACGTATGCGCGTTAAAAACGCATTTGATGTAGAAATATCTTATGAAAAATTTAAAAAAAATAAAGATTAAATGATAAAAAAATTTTCTGCTTTCTTTCTTGCGGCGGTATCGCAGACTAATTTCAGATATGCTATACGAGGCGATAATTGACAGGGGAAAGACTTAAACTCTTTTATCTTAAAGCGATGCGTAGTGTGATGCTGCGTATTTCATCCTACGTAGTACTACGTAATATAGGCAGAGCGAAACTTAATATCAGGTGAACGTTCTACTCGTATTGTCGCTACTTCAAAAAAAAAATTAGATGTATTACAATGTAACAGGAATTTTAATGGTGCAACATATATAATAAAGATTTTTTTTTATGTATAACTGTGACAAATCACAAAATTAGTCACGTGTCTAAAAAATTGAACTAGAACAATAAAGCACTATAACAAGATATAAGAAAATATTGCTTTTATATTTAACATACAGATTGTCCGATTGACGTCTTTATTTGTGCAATCGGAACAAGCGAATCAAGGATAAAATAATTTTTCTCCCGATGTGATTGTTCGTTGTACTTAGGTGAGGTAGTTGCATAAATAGTATCTAATAAGATAATAGTGTAATAAGTGTCCTTGTTATATTTTCATTGCCACATCTCATCTTTATTAAAAAGATATAAGTTAAATTTTAAAACATATATTAAATTGTAATTTTATGTGGCTTGGTATAATTAATATTGATAACGATCGACAAGAGGACGCACTAGAATTTCCAAATGCCGAAGTCATATTCCGATATGACGTAATATGTAATTACTTATACAACATGTAAAATCATTAAGCAATAATAATGTTCCAACTGTTAAGAACGGCGACAGTGCTTTAGTCTCAGGAGAGTCAATGTAAATTTATCCACCTGTTTGGCGGATGACATAATTCCCCAAAAAAAAATATTGTTCTTGGAATATGTGTTTATTTAGCGGAGACGAACCCTAGCCTCTATGAAAGTATTCGCTTTATAAACGTAGTTATCACTGCAATACAGTTTACACTTATTCTTAAAACTGTACGAGATATATTAAAAAAATAAAAGTATGGGAACGAACTTTCACAGAGTTTTTGTCATCCACTTTTATCCTTTTCATCATATGGCACTAGCACACAATATAAACAGTTCATAGACCATTCATTCAAGTAGTGTAAAATTATCCATTTGGACATCTATCTATATATTTTATATTTATAATGTTATTGACTTTTACTTGTTTGACAATTACACGAAAACTAGTGAACGTATCGACCAAGAAACAGCCATTTCACGAGGAATCATTTGTAGATGATTATAGACTATTTATTTTTTGAATTTCAAAAATACTTCATTTCAGACAAATTTCAAGTCTAATTTTATATTACGGCCAGCAAAGCCAGCTAGGGACAGCTAGTATATACAGAAAATTTATAAACAATGGCAGCATCGCGTCTATCTAGCGGGTTCAGCTAGTTGCTTCTAAATTAAGCAATTGTTTTAAATCCTGACTAAACCAATGTCAGATGAAGCCAAACTTCTTTATAAAATAGCTCTTAAGCGTATTTGTGATTAATTAAATATATATTATATTTGTATTTACTATGAAGGCGACATTATCGCATTAGCGATTAAGCCCTGTTAATAAAGAGAAAAAAAAAATATTTTTAAACCTGTTCCTATAGTATAATAAATACAAATTCCCATAACTGTAATGAATATGTAAATAATAAAAAATACACGGATATAAAATAATTATGTTGATTATATTAACTTTTTCTAGCATTTAAGTGGCGCTTATGCGAAAGTATTAAAAAGATCTGTTATATTATGTACGTAATAAATGTCAATATTAAAATATGCGATTTGCTTATAATAATGATGTTCTCTATTTTTTTTTTGTATAATTTCAACAAATTATATTAAACTAGTATATCAACGTTTTTAGTTGACATTAAAATTTCAAAGTTCAATCCGAAGTGCGCAGTCGCCGTTATATATATACTGTAGGTACAGTTTTTTACATTCTTAGTCTCTGGCTAATAGTAGATCTAAGGTAAGAAATACCTATTGTAGAAAGCGACTGAGAGTTTCCTGGTAAGTGGGCTTTGGAGGTAGCGGGCCTTCAGTACCCAGTGAGTGAACCTACTCAGCCCGGGGTGGACGACAAATACAAAGTGATTATGTATTTGTCGCAGCAACAGTGAATGTACTACGGAGGGTTACAGCCTTCTCTGGGATGTTCCTAGGCGTACGCTGTCCAGGAAGGCACCGTTGCCGAAGATTACATTAGCAATTTTACGACTTTCCAACTTTGTAATTCCGTGAAAATAATTTCAGATGAGACAGCGTGACATAAGAAGACAGTATAATACACACATAAATCTGTTATATGGTTATAGCCCCGCCACTTATGTACTGAAGCCAAGTCTTGTTCTGATTCCGTGGTCGTGGACAAGAGTGAGATGAATTATGGATTTGCAAGACTTTTTGCAAAAGGTCACTTTTGCTTAGTGACGAGGGTTGTCACTTCTTTCGAAATATGCAAAAGTCGGGTTGCAGGTAGATTTTCACGCTCCGGTCGGGCTATTTGCATGCACTTAAGTTTTAGGTTTACACCGACTTTAGTGCCTTGGAATTAGTTATTTGTATTTCTGCCGTAGTTTATAGGGAAAATGATATTTAAGTGGTTTTTTTTTAAATAACAGAGTTTGTTTGATTTGAAATTAAATGCAACAAACAGCGAGTCAACCCTGTGCGCAACGAAAGCGGGGTCATCTCGACCTTGGCGTCGGTCGTTCGATCGCGAAACTGGAATGGGTCTATGTTGAATAATATACAAGTGTATTGCATATTATGGTGTATCAGTGCGCGGTTTAAAAAAATTGTCGTTTTTCTTACGGAAATTTATGACTAGCATCGTATTAAATTGGCAATAAACAATTAGAGAAAAAATCTTAGCATTACCTGTAACCGTGCCATTACGAAAGAATTCATTAACACTTTATTTATGAACCACTGATAGATCTGTTTTCATGTAGTTTTTATTGTGCTGGAATTTCCACACAGATAATCACTCGTCTTATGGTTTATAAATAATGGAACGTTACTGATAAATTGATTTAAACCATACATTATTAATCATTTCTATTCATTTTTATAATCGAGTTCTTATTTTATTTACACCTATTGGAATGGTAATTACTGGAAAAAATTCAAGATGTCTTATGCATAAAAATGCATTAAATTAATTAACGAGAATTATTACGTTATATGAGAAGAAATAATTACAATTCTCTCTAAGCAGAACTAAGACAATAAGCTAATCTTAATTATTGCATCAAGTACAATATTTACAATCAATCGTAGACGAAGACTGTTAATAAGGTTTTCGTCATATAACTCGATTACGTAATTTTACCATGAAATTGGATCATCATTATTATCGTTCGGTTAACTGGTTAATTTCTTATCCAGTAGCTTTTCGGCAGATTGTCGGTTCTCCTTTCGAGGGCAGTAGCGCGGCGGTACATGACCTAAATTAATAGACTTAACATTAGAGCCAATCGTTAAAAGAACAATTACTTATGTGATAAACACATCGATTTTAGCGACATATACAATAACGAGACAATTGACGTAATTGGAAGTATTATTTCTAGTAGAACAGGGGTTCGCGTCATAAAATAGTATCATTTTTCTCTGTCTCTATCATTAAAAATAATATAGTAATAAACATAAACATTTTCTTTACATTTTATTGCGAAGTTTGTCTTCGTTATAAGCATCATGTGATATAGTTTAGTAGCGTAAAATAATATTTCTTACAGTTGAAGTATTGTAATGAATATTTTTCATTGGGTGCAAAATATGCATGATTTCAGTAGTTGCGTTCGTCGAAACACATAAATTTTATGATGGTGCCGATATCGAATTTTGCAATATGCGCTGCGCGTTTGTAACAATATGTGGAATTATGAAACACGACCCTGATTTAACAATGTAACACGCCGACAATTGAAAACGAATCAATGTATATACTGAATTATCTGTTAGAATATTGTCATTATAATCGTCGTATAACAAGAAAACCAATCATGTTTTGTGGGGGCTGTCATTAGAACCTTGAGTATACCAATATATAATAAGGCCGTTTAATTTAGCTAAGGTTGCTGGCGTGTATGAAGTGAAAAATATTAATATAATTTTTGTTAAAAAATTATTTAAATAAATGCTTTCGGTGAAAGGGAAAGAAAAGGTTATTAATAACAAAATTGAATACGTCTTTTCTTGGCTCTTAGTACAACTTGCACAGGACACTGTTGACCCTGAACCCCTATCTCATATAATGAAGCGTGGATACGCGATGCAATATTAGTATGTACTGCTTACAATACTTGACAAATATCGATACAAACAAAAAAATATATAATAAATAATATATTTTTTTAATTTTCCTCCTAACAAAAGCCATGTAAAGATTAACGACAAAAACGTAATATTAAAAATTATTATACATTTGGCAATAAACTCAACATTCTTTAATGAACTGAAATATTTGAATGCTATAAAAACGTATTTCAACAAGGATATAATAAATGAATAAATTTAGTCGGTATATCCTTTATTTCACCATTTAGTTATAACTGGTTTAAAAATGTTTGAATTACCACTCCTAAAATAATTTTTATTGCATTCCTAACATTATCAATAATTATAGTTTAATTTTCAAAGTTCACTAACCTGCACACAAGGCTTATTGAGAGAAACGCATAGTCCGTCTGCGTCCTTGCTGTAGTGTTCTACAAGCTCCTGAAGGGTGCGGAATGTGGTGCGGCGGGCGATAAAGAAACCGCCTTCGTCCAGTTGTCTGATGCGGTAGTGTTTCACCGTATCGCCATCTCGAACTAAACAAATTCACATAAAATCAAGAATAAAGAAATGGTAATACATCGTGTATTAAATGTGATTAAGATTTTACATATCTCGCTTAGATTACACATTAACATATCCTGCTTGTAGGAAAATGACGAGGTTTAGCGGAATTTTTACCCAGGCAAACTCTCTTGGAGGTTACCCTTAATATCGCAAGATTCCGGATAAAAAGACTACATAGGTTATAATCCTATCTTATTAATTTTTTCTAGGTTATATATTTATAACGTTTTAACTAAGCAAAATTACTAATATCTATCAAGTCTTCCTTCGAGTCAATTCACCTATGGCACCCGTGGAATTTCAACATTTGTCAATGTTGAATTTCTTATTAACTTAGTAACGGTTAGTAATATTTTAAGTAGGTATAAGTTAACACGATAAAATCTCGTGCCGATCATAAAGTAAAATATTAATAGCTTTTCCTCACATATGAACATAAACGCTACATTTCTTATACAGTTTGTGATGACAGGTGAATACTCGTACCATGTTACAATCATAATGTATACTATATGAAAATTATAGATCATAACAATATACTCTCATGTTAGAGTATAAAATATCAAAATAGACGTCAAACAGTTGTACTGTAGCAATAAATAATATTATTATTCTTCACAAACAAAGAGTTGTACTTGTAAGGTTACTAATACATTCTACTAATTTATATATAATTAGTTAGTGAACGTGTAATATATTATATTGAACATTGTCTTTGAAGAGGCAGTAAATTTAGGTAGTAATTAAAAGGATGGGTATATACACATAACTTTTTTTTTGTTTACACAACCTTGAAAATATAAAATAATATGCACTATCAAAATTAATAACTATTCACGTTACTGTCAACCATATAATTTGTTTTCGTTTATTACCGGATGAGAAAGGTTTAGTAGTAAGTAACAAAATACAATGTATAATATATGTTACAAAACCATAAATTGTCTATTACTAAATATCAATACATAAGAATGAAGCATAATTCTTTATAATCTTTGACTCGTTTGTAAAACTGCACTGATATTTTTGTTATTTTCCTTTAATTTTTACAATGAGATATTTTTAATAAAATATCATTTGGGGAAAAAATACCAACGATAACGATCATGAGGTGAACATTGAATATACGTAAATAAAATAAGAGGTTATAAGTAAATATTTTTAATTGGACTTATTGTATTATGTATTGCATATTTTTTAACAGCATCTTTACGTCATTACTGTGAGCACAGGCCTACCCTCAATATGAGAGCGATGGGGCCATAGTCACCACGCAGGCCCAATGCGGATTGGTGACTTCACACATACCTCGGAATAAATCTAACTCATGGGCAGGTTTCCTCGCGATGATATATTGCATACGTTGCTTTAATCAATCCATACCAAATTTTATAGTGTGGGAAACTTGTGACGATTGTCTGGAAATAATTGATTTTTTTGCAATAAAACCTATTATGCATTTTATATTAGGAATGTGTCTTTTCATTTATTAAAGTATTTTTGTTTATTTATTTTTTATCTAACGACGCGAGTAGATGACGTTCACCGTTAAGCGAACGTATTACAATGTCAGTGATACGCCTGCCCATAACCACGTGAGGCCAGTTAGGATTATACACATTGCATTACATTATGCTCATCGCCTATAAGACAAAATGTTAAATCTCGTTACCCCAGTAATTTGATTATCTACAACGCCTTTTAAACTGAAAACCAGCAAAGTGTTCCTATTACTGTTTGGCGGCAGAAATAGGAGTTGCGATGGTACCCACCTAGACAGTCTCCGGGAACAGAGACCTACTACCAGTATATTTACTGTTCGCCTTTTTTTCAGTTTTCCTAATTTTGTCGTAACGAGGTTTAACATCTTATGTCACAAAGCCACGAGTACAATTGTTTTTGTCTATATCACTGTCACTACTTCTACATTGTTAAGGGTGGGCGTATCATTTACCATCAGTTGTAAGTCTTGCTCGTTTCGTCAAATATAAAAAAACATAAGCTTCTTCCCAAGAAAAAAGGGTAAAAATAAAGTTAGTAAATATTGCATACTTAGAAAAGTAGATCGATAAAATTCTTGATGCAATGAGCCACTTGGCACGACGCGTGCAGCAGATTCAGCGAACCTATTGTTTGTAAGGTTGCATGGACGTTATTGTGTTAGTGAATCGATAGTACTTACATGTCTTAGGACTGTGAGCTTTTTTTTTAATTTGTACAGGCAGTAAGGGTTAAAATTAAAGTTTCTGTAGTTATACAATTGTAGCTGTACTCGTGACTTTTAAAGTTGACTGCTAAAGTCGACAATACAACTGTACAACTTTAGAGAGAAATACCCAAACGATACTTTTCAAACTATTATTCAGTTTTTAACAATAACACAAAAGTATAACGGTTTTTTTTTTAGTTCATGTGACATGTTTATATGACATGTGTGCCATAGATACTTGTTTAGAACTTTTCGTCTTTAATTCATCTCGGATAAGTTAAGGATCGTCTGAACAGATTTTAACAGAAGCTGTTAATTGGAATATACTAGAACATAAGCTACCTTTCTTAAATAAAAACAATTAGGATCATAACAAGTGGAGAGAGGTGGACTCTGCCTACCCCATTGGGAACCAGGCGTGATATATATGTATGTATGAGTTGGGTACAAATAAAATAAAAATCTAACAAGTTTTGTTGATTTTAGGGGAAACTGTTATAAGTAACGAGTAGGTAGTTTCATGTGAAGGGTAAATGATACGCCTGCCCATAACAATATGGCGCTAGATAGGATGATTTATATTGTGCTCGCCGCCCTGAGACATAAAATGAAGTCTCGTTACCCCAGTAATTTCACTAGGTATAGTGTGCCGTTTAGACCGGAACACAGTAATGTTTTGCAGAAATAGGCGCTGCGGTGGTACCTACATAGACGGTCTCCGGCAACAAAGACCTAGCATCAATAAATATACATGAACAAGACATCTTCCAGTTAAAAACAGACAGGAGCTAACACAATTTTTTTTTTAACTAAAGCGTAATAAGTATTTGTGCATGATAAAAGACAAATAAAACAAGAATTTATACGAGTGAATTAAATGCGACATTTATTTAGGATTTGCTTGACAAGCGGATATGCATAAACATATCGACGCTTGAGACAATAAGGATAATGTCATGGCTGTGCGTCATTACACGTAATTGTTAATAACTGGAAACGATGCACATTTTAGCAGCATTACCAGAACACACATTGGGGAGTTATAAAATATTGAGTAATACCTTGAGATATCGCTTTACTGTATCTTTATCTGAAAGGTGAATTTAAAAATGTAAGAATGTCATATATAAACGAACAGTTTAAATTTATTCCATAAAATTTTATACTAAAAACCGAATACTAATATGTTTATTGCACAAAAAATATCCGGTTAAAACTATAAAATAAGACCATCTTTAAAAAAAAATCATGTCTACCTAGTGCACAAACGCCCATTAATTGTATACAACGAACATGCGGCCAATCGATAATTGAGGTCAAGCCTCTCCAAGAATGAAGGAATCTATTTTCTATTTACTGGTATTTCCACTTCATACATATGATCAGAAATGTGTGGTTTAAATGTATGGTAGCATTGATATAGGAACACAATCGCAATTCGGATCAAGTTAAGAAAAAATGTGACATATTTACATTATTATCCTGTATCTTCAATGTATCCATTTCTGAGATATAAATTCAAGTGATGTAATTTTTACTAGCCAATGATTTCATTTAATAATTCTCACAATTTTAAAAACAATAAGGTGTATTTCCCACAAGTAATGAATTCATTAACAGATGGTGACAGATCGTGTACTGTTCATATTCTTTAGGGTGTTTAGTTTCCTCGAAATCACGGCAGATGAATCTGGAATTTCTGGCCTAAAAAAGGTAAGAATAAATCGTTACGATGTTGGTATGAGAATTGGTTGATTATGTGTGCTATAAAATATTCCATGCAAAAAGTTGAGTCCTTTTAAAATGTTGTCTGCAAAGTAATCTAGACGACAGATCTAATCGTACAATACCTGATGCCTTTGCATTGTATCATCTGTTTGTTACGCGAAAATCAAGGTCATTTTTAAGGAACCATGTAATGTGATAAACGGTTTAAATTCTGCGGTAGCGCTGAAAATAAAACACATTTTCGAAGTGTAAATTGTTGTTGATGATGATGACGTATTGCTGGAACATTGTTCCTAATATGTATTAAAGCAAATAAATGTCATACTGTGTGTTTCTTCCGCAATTACGAAATATTTCTATCAGAGAACTGAGATTCAATATAATACGATAGTATTATTTAATATTAAACAAATGCATGTTGGTGCTGGTGGTGATAAAAGAACTTATGATAAAACACATTCTACTTCCCAATCCTCACAGTCTTGACCGACTGGTCGTAGCCATCAAGTAGAAGACACGTTCTATTTTATCTTTATATCTTTACTACCTATCTTTTTCATATATTTATACAATGGGACGTCTACTATCACTCGGTCCTGGTCGTTCGAACTCACGGGTGCTCTACCTTGAACTCTAACGCATCCTACCTTTTCCTGTACCACTAACCTCTCCGTGGACACATAATTTCTTGGCTGTGCATTTCTTTTTATTTTCTCTTATATTAGTATACTTAAATGAACTAGAGATTATTCTAATTATTTTTTATTTGCAAAGATTTATTTATTTGGTTAGGCCATGTAGAAAGAATTGATAGATGAAGAATAACAAAAGAGATATACAAGCTAAAAATGGAAAAATCGGTGCAGGTCGACCTAACATGGCGCTAGTTAGGATGACCTACCCTTCACCACATTGCGCTTGTAGCCTTGAGACATGACATGTTAAGTCTCGTTACTCCAGTACCTTCACTAGCTACAATTCTCTTCGCTCTCTCTCTGTTTCTAGCACATTACTGTTTGTAGGTAGAAATAGGAGCTGCGGTGGTACCTCCTTAGACGGACTCTGGCATCAAAGACCTACCACCAGTAAACTATAACAGTTATATTTCGAATTTTATTTTACAGACGGACTTTGTTCGCAATATGTAGAAATGTTTGGATGGATAGTAAGATGTGGTTTTAGAAACTCTACATACATTCAGCGGGAAAGCCAGCATCAGTTTTGTACGAGCCCTATTGTAATGAATATGCGGTGTTTAATTGTCGTCGCTGAGTGAAGGGGCCAAATTGCTCCATAAACCTTTAATATTCCACTAAATCATATATTCTATGTAAAGTAAAATGTATAACTGTAAATACTAATGATTTCTAGAAATTTTACGATTAAAATTTAATTCCTACGGTCTTATGTAGGGAAAACGCAGTAATTCATTTTAACTTAATACAACATAAATAGCATGTAAAATGAGCAATAATTGTAAACTAAGACAATTAAATAATGATGGGTTGGCTAATAGTCGATTTTGTGCTCGGTAATGTACCTGTACCTGGATATAAAAATTTATTGATCGATTATCCAGATGTTATAAGGGCTGCCATAAACATTTTAATTATAATACTGCTAACCACAATGTCACATAAATGTGTTCAAATACTGTAATCAGAATTTAACGTTGTAAATAAAGTAATGCAAAACATACATCGAATTTTAATTATAAGGGAACTTTGGGTTTTGACGGTTTCATGATAATAAAATGCAAATTTGATGTCATCATCATCTGCTGATAGACGTCCGCAGCTGGAAATAGGCCTCCTCTAATAAACTTCACGTCGATCAGTCCCGCGTTGATCGCATTCAGTGGGTTCTCGAGATTCCTGCCAGATCGTCGGTGCCCTTGTTTGAGGCCTCCCAACGCTACATCAACCGGTACGCGAGCGACACTCGAGGACCTTACATCCTCATCGGCATTCGTCCTACGAACAATGTGCCCTGCCCATTGCCACTTAAGTCTAGCAATCTTTTGGGCTATGTCGGTGACCTTAGTTCTTCCGCGGATCTCCACAATTCCGATTCGATCGCGCATAGAAACTCCGAGCATAGCTTTCTGCATTGCCCTTTGGGTGACTTTCAGCCTTCTTATAAGGGCGATAGTAAGGGGCCAATTTGATGTAGTGTAAAGCTATCTATCTGATGGCAAATTGTAATAAAGAGAGCAATATAAAATATTCTTCACGAAAAATCTACGTATTAAGTGATTTGCTAGATTTCGAATAGAGTTAACTATTTATTAATGATAAATGCTTAGGGTCCGCCTTATAACATGACATATATCAAAGAAAGTCCCGTTAAAGTTGTTACAGCAGTTTCAGAGATTACCCGGAACAACTAGATAGACAGACAAAAAGTTTGTTAAAATTAGATTTTTAGGTATGATGTTAACAGTATATTATACGATAAGAATTCATGTTACTTTGATAGTATTAATTTATACCTTTTATACACATTCATGTATTATTTATTGTTATATAAGATATTCGATGCGTAATTTTTTACCCTTTTATCCGTATCTCGATATTGAATTTTTTTGTAATTAAATATAAAAAAACTTGTGTCATAATTAATAATTGTCTTCCGAGAGCTGTTATGTGATATTTACATTTTTGTTAAGCTTAACTATGAAGGCAAACACCCAGTTAACGCTACTAGATTATTTCTACCGCTCGACCACTGGATATACCAAAAGCCATGCCTTATCTTCAAGAGCAGGAGATAGATAAACATATTAACAAAGTCTTATAATTGATTATCTTATATTGCGGCGATATTCCGCATGTTTCCACAGCATTTTTTTCTGTTTTATAGCACGTATAGCAGTATATCGTCCCGAGTTATATTTAAACCGTTATTTTTCAAAATAAGACTAAAAAATTGATAAAATAGTTCTAAGACATTACTTTAAATAAATATGTGATAGTCATAAGAGAGTAATCTCGAGTTAGCCTATGGCAGACTGAATTTGTTCCCACGGCGCCGGCGCCTATCCAGGGGCCTTAGAAAAACTTCAACCGGTTTACCATCGCGATCGGATCTTCGAGGCGTACTCATAGACGGGTTCTCTACTAGAATAGTTAGCACAATTTTATTTGTAGCTAGCCATTGCCCTCCGCTTTGGTCATGTAGTTACCACTCGGTTTGTATCTTTTCACTTGTGTGAGTTTTTTAAAGCTTTAAAGTAAATATGTTTCTTTGATTTATTTAACTTAGGTACTTTTATATGAATAAGGTTTACATACTTGGTATAATTAACGTCGCCTTCTTAAGGGATATTGATTATAATACATACAGATGTCGTTGTTTGGAACAAGATAAAGTATAGCCGGATATATATATCAGATATTCATTATTAAATGAAAAGTATCTGCGGTGGTAGATCACTATTGCTGGAGACCGTCTCAGTAGTTACCACAGCAGCTACTATTTCTGTCGCCTAACACTAGTGTGCAAACATTATTGTGTTCCATTTAGAAGGGTACTTGTAACTAATGAAATTATTAAGGTAATGAGACTTAACATGTCTGAAAGCGACAAGTATAACGTGGTGTTGTTTATTTTATACTAACTAGTGCCATGTTGCTATGGGCGGGCGTACCATATACCATGTGATCAACTAGCCCATGCCGTCGCTTCGACGAATAAAAAGAATAGAAACAAATTTCGCGTCATCCAAATAGTTTTAATCAGTTATTAAGAATGTTCGAATGATAAAAAAAACTTTGGTATTGGTTAGGCTAATGTAAAAACACTAATAGCATTGTTGTATTTTACCTGATAGTGAGAAATCATTGTGACGGCTCTCAGAATCGCGGATAAGGAAAGCGCCGTGCTCGTTCTCCGGCAGGAGCAGTTTTTTCTCGGCCTCGATTCGTTTTATCTTGCGGAAGTACCATCTGGAACAAAATAATTGTTGCATTATTTATTGTTTTCTGAAAGTATCGATTATCCCACAAATATCAGTCCTATTGTATAGAGATTATAATATATATATTTTTTTACATTAACCGTTCCTTAGCGAACTTGTTAGACGTTAAATAGCGTCTTAGTTTCTATAAAGATCTAGTGTGTATGCAATTGCATGTAAATTTTATATTTTTAATTTAAGCTATAAGCCTTTGTTTTTATATGATAATAATTATAATAATTTAACCAATGATAACTACTAGCAACTTAGGTAAGGTGTATATTCGGTAACTTCGAGAATATTGCACGCATTATATAATGTGAGGCTTAGAGACAAAATATTGTTAATATCACAAAGAGAAGAAAAGACTTTGTGCATATGTTTGCCGTTATACATTGTGACGATCGGTCAATGTCAAAAACAAGTTAAAGACGAGTTACATACTTCAATTAGACCAAGGAATGTTATTGTAAAAAAGTACATACATGAAATTTGATCCCTCAGCTGTAAAAACTGCTATCGTTATAAATAAATACAGTGGCGATATGATTAAGATTGTAGATTATTGTTAAAAAGTCTGACTGGACGGAGGACGTCATACATCACATAATATATAATAAGCTGATGTACAAAGACCGTGTAAAGCTTTCGTAAAGCCCAGAAAGCAGGGCGGCTATGAGTCAACGACAACGAATGAATAAGTGTTTTGCATTCAATTGGCGTGCGTTCGCCGCAACAAGAGGTCCAACTGAGTGTAGTAGTCAACGTGACAAACTAACGCCGATGTGGATTCATAACTCAAACGACAATAATTATATACAGGTATCACGTTGACATACACGTGGAACTGCACGTCAGTGCCTAACGCTAATTAATAATGATAAAGTACTACTTTGTTGTTAATTGACGGGACTTTTACCTGCTGGTAAGAGATACGTTTGTCCATATCAATGTGCTCATTGCAATAAAACGAGAGTTGTTCAATTTCGTTACCCCAAAAATTTCATTACCTATAACGCCCTTCAACCCTGTTGCACACTTGTTTTTGGCAGAAGAAATGAGAATTGCGGTGGTACCTACCTAGACAATCTCCCATACCACAGACCCACTATCAGTAAAGTCTATAGATGATAATAGCTTACAGACTATAATTTAAAATTTGTAATTATGTAAATCGACTGAACGGTTATATACTGAAGATATTTTAGAATGTGTGGTGTACACAACAAAAGTATTGTTTTGAAAATACATTAAATCAGATATTTCAAAAGACGTTTACGTCAAAACCTTACACAAAACAAGGGGAAAAGGACCATCTTTTTTGGGCTTTGTGATATCCTGATGAGATACTTTAAGATTGTATTAAAAGTCAAGGTGAATAACCTTCAGGCGATGCGTACATTAAGTGTTTTTAGACTAAAGTCGCTATTGTTGAAGATCAGTGAGTAATACACAAAATTCGGAGTAAAACACAATACAAAAACAGCACCGTTGCAACACTCGAAGCGACAAAGCTGAAGACTGATGTTATTCATTTTGAAACAAACATGAAACTTTAAAAGAAGAGTATTTGAATTTTTTTTTGAGAATTTTGACAATAACATGTCAAAATTTTTGTAAATCGATAATAAGAGTAAAAATATTAGTTTATCTAAATATTAACATCGAATTAATGAAATAGCTTGATAGGTCATTACAAATGTAAAAATGAGAAGTTATTTTCTGTTCTCACAAGCGGAAAGTGAATGGAGTTTATTTAAGCAAGTATTACTTATATTTAAGCGTTAATCTAATACTGTTCATGATTATTTATTGAAAAGTTTTGCATTGATAAGGCGAGCGACGGTTCAAACTATAAGTAAGACGAACTAAACTATTACACCAGCGATAGTAATGCAAATATGTGTGAAAGTGTATACCTTATATATTTCGGGTTTGTACCAGACTTGATTTAAAATTGCACTTGGTTTTGCTAGATATAACAACATTGATAACACGTTACTTTTTTCCCATCATCATAAATACTTATATACGTATTTTTTAACAGCTATGAATAAACATTGATCGTTATACCGCGATTCCTAACCTAACTTGCTCAATGTCGCTCTTAGGTAATAAAATTGCGAAGCAGGAAAATTATTAGGACCATTGCCGCAATAAACTTAATAATATGCTATGGAAAGGGCGTACAACATTGGACCTCGTCACGTGCATAGGACGTCCTTACGGTCAGAGACTTCTGCGGAGGCCCTCGAACTGATTTATTTCAATCATACGACAAGATCTATTTAACGACAGTAATCGTTAAGTATTATGAGAAGGTAAAATAACAGGTGAAACTGCTACAGCAAAGGATAAAGAGAAAAGAAACACGTAAGGGAATTGACATCGCATGTCATATGAATAATTTATCCGCCACACCATATTAGTCTTATTTTACTAGGGTGATGGAAAACTTCATCACTGTGGATACAGAGAGGATACCGCGCAGCATACCTTAGAGCATTCCTCGCCATGGGATGCCCAGCGACAAGATCTTGTCGCTGTTATGGGGGATGACCGCTCACTTCTTGGCTTTATCAAAACCATGGTCAGTAGTGAGAAGTCGCGGAATGCCGGGGTGGGCTTCTGTGAGGAGGTTATGCTGCAGAAAGAGGCTTTTGAGAGGCAGCGAGAAATAAACACTCATCTCTCAATCCGCAGGCAGTGACCGGGACGTCGAAGGAGGATAATTTACACCTTCAAACCTCCAAAACAGAGACCATAGTGGCAGATTCAGTTATTTAACACCAAATATGAAAGGCCTAGCGGAGGCGTGAGCGGTACTTTCGCCTAACATTTTTATAAAGGGTGGAGAGAAATAGTTCTACCCCAAGATGTGCTCTTATCAAAGCCTCTCGTTGTCGGAACCACGATAGTGTGCGAAAGCGTTCCCGTGGTTCCGGCCAAATGCGATAAGTGAGAAACCGTGGGGTTTTAGCCGGAAAGAGTTCGGCATAACTCTTCTGTTTCCCTGACAGCAGGTGTCTCCAGTGCAGGATTTCCACACGGAAAAAAAATAGTCATCGAAAACTATCACTAAAACACAACGATAGTGTAAATATAAAGCAAACGATATATCGCAAGTGAAACTTAACTCATATTGTAAGAGAAAAATGAAATATGAGTAACAGTACAACAAACAATTTTCACGTTTCGTGTTTTTGTTTATGTACAATACAAGTATTATTTGTAGAGGAATATAAATAAACAGTTTTTGTGAAAAAGGAAGTAATAAAAAAATTGTCTTTGCACAACATCTTGTGATCGGTTGGACAGAAACGGTCAAACATAATAAGATTTTTTTGTTTTTTACAATGTTTAAAACGACAAATATATACCGAAATGGAAAAATATAACGTACTTTACATTACACTTGTCAATTTAATGAATGTCAGCGAAGGTAGCGAAGATCCTTTACGTTTAGAGGTTTGTTCAACTGAAGGTCACTTTATTTTGATGTTCTTTCTCAAACTTGTTTAATTTATTAAGTGAACTTGGCTTATATATTCTTTCATAAATCCAAATAATTTATATATTGAAACCTATTATCGTCATCAGCCGATAGACGTCCATTGCTGGACATAGGCCTCTCGCGAAAATCTCCACGTCCGTCGGTCCCGTGTTGCTCACATCCAGTGGGTTCCGGCGATTCTCATGAAATCGTCGGTGCACATTGTGGAAGGCCTCCCTACACTACGTCTATCTGTATGCGGGCGCCACTCGAGGAGGACCTTACTGCTCCATCGGCCGTCGGCCCTTTGAGCGATGTGTCCTGCCTACGGCCACTTAAGTCTAGCAATCTTTTGGGTGATGTCGGTGACCTTAGTTTTTCGGCGGATCTCCACATTTCCGATTCGATCGCGCAGAGATACTCCGAGCATAGCTCTCTCCATTGCCCTTTGGGTGACTTTCAGCCATTTTAAGACTGATAGTAAGGGGCCACGTCTCGGATTCATATGTATGGCAACAAGCACGAGTTGAAGACTAGTTTAAACCGTATAAATAAAATTACGGTGAAATAATCCAAGATATTTTATTAAGTGTTTTGAAAATGGGGGCAATTATTTATGTATTTAAAGTATATACATTATATATATGGGAGATATCCAGAGATTCATTAACTGATTACGAGATCTTCGAAACTAATAGACATGATGCCGTACTCAAAATTTGATACAGGTGTTGCATCAGTAAAGGTGGATTTTACAAAATTAGTTCCCGAAAACGAGTTGCGGGGGAGTTACGTACGTACAGCAAAGAGGGGCGAAGAACAGCCAGTTTAATATAAACTATTTAACTAAAATATCATTTGAGAAATATTTATTATTACGCTATTGTGGTACCGTAGTTGAATTGTAACTTGTATTAATTTTAGTAAAAATCAAAGTAAAAAAAATGTTTCTAGATTAAATTATGTAATGGATATCTAACTACATGGGCATTGTATTCAATGAATCCTTTTTATAAATATACTTTCGTCTTAAATATGTACCATCTAAATGAAGAAGACAGTTAGTCGTAGACAAACAAAGCTACTGAACAGATACAAACACCGACCTTGACCGGTATAACCAAATGAGAGAAATCATCATATGAATCATATCTTTAGCCGGAGATAAATTTATTTGTTGAGTTAGTTTCTGCTTTACACGTAGAGAGGTCACATACTGAATGTCTCTTAATAATACAAAAACCTGTATATACTGCAGCACCAATAAATAATAAGATTTATTAAATTCTTCGTTATTTCAGATTTGCTTATGTAATTGCAATAATTGTTCAATAGCGCTGTGATTTTTAAATAAACCTTTTCACTCATCGAGTGTCTGTCTGTGTTGTCGCTAAGGCAACCTATTACTAGTCTAGCGGTTTCATTTCTTAGGCTGTTTTGAATTTTATACTGTTGCGTTGGTGACTTCGTCGCGTCTTACTCTAGTTTCCTGTCTTAACTTTCCACATTCCGATATGAATAAGCAAGGACGTTACGGAGTCTGAATTTAAACCACCCGCCTAAAATGATGTTGAAACAAGATTTTGTTCTTGGAATAAAAATGGTGAATGTTTATTCGGTGTGTCTAAAACTAATGTTTGCTATAACACTTAGAACGTTACTTTGTTTAAATAGAATCTGATTTGTCGGTTTAATTTGCAGTTATATTTGTTTTCGCCATGTTTCGATTGGCGATATTCGAAAGTGCAA
Organism: Ornithoptera priamus; assembly: GCA_029034505.1. Taxonomy (NCBI): domain Eukaryota; kingdom Metazoa; phylum Arthropoda; class Insecta; order Lepidoptera; family Papilionidae; genus Ornithoptera; species Ornithoptera priamus. Next base: position 4,331,545 of record JARDWD010000827.1, read on the forward strand.
ATAGCAATGTGCAAACATGACTAAGTAGTTATTATGCCAAGTAAAAGTATAGCCAATTACTACTGCATATAAGTAATTGAATACTACTCCATAGTTTCATACTTAGTTTAGTTTTTAACATTTTTTAAAATATGACTTTAAAACTAACTAGCATAAAAGATTAACCAATTTAGATTTTCGTGTATTTGTCATAAATCATATTTATAATAATAATTTGAATGAAATATGTATACTATCGCTCACATATTAACTACAACATTACGTCCAATTAACCTTATTATACACAAATGCGGTTTCTCTTTGTTGTTGAAGTTGACTATAGTCCGTTTCGGGCTAATCCCTTTTTTTACTAGCACTCATGTTTCCGTATAACTTTACTTTAAATTCTCTAGATACCGTACGTATGTCATCAGTTTAATCTAAATATAGAGATATTTGTGTGATTTTGAAATTGTTTATTTTCATTTCATTACTTAAAGTAATGAAACGATAAAGTTAAAAATGTTATTATACTTTAAGTAACGTAACAGCGTAAACGTTCCAACGAGCACTTATAGCCCCTTAAACTCAAAAAGAGATATTTCATTTTACATTTGGTAAATTAAAAGTTAATTCGCAAAACTTGTAATATATCAATCAATGCGTGAAGGAGTTGGGTATGGCAGTATAATTTATCTTATAAAATGAAAAATATAATTTATTTTGATGGTATGCAGGGACTGCTTCTGTTGCGAGGAGATGCATGAACTAAAAACCTCATTGAAGATAATAAAGCAAACGGTATTCGCAAGAAATATAGGTTTAACCGTTATTTATTCACAGAAGTTACAGATAAGGATAAGTCATACAGTTGGAGAGACATAGATTGAATTTTCAATAAGGACTTTCCGTTTAAACGTATCGCAGTGTTATAAAAAATATTTTACAATCAACATTTGCAATATTTTTACTACTGTAGTTGTTTATGTCAAGCACCGTCTAAACGACTACTGTACAAATACTTCCTTTTGTTTAGGTTATGTTAAAGGCCGCTAAAGTATGAGATCATTTCAGTTGTTTTCAATAACTAAAAATTGGGCTTTATTTAACCGTATGTACATTTAATTGAATTTCTGTACACAAAAATTTTGTAAATTTAATAATAACTATTCTTATATGTAGTGATAATACGTTCAATATACTATAAAAATTTACATTATAAATTCTTAAATAAAAATTATCGTGCAATTCTTTATGATCAGAAATAGATATCAAAATAACTAAAATTACATCATCAATGAATACAAAACAGTACCTTTTTCTATACATAAAGCATACTTTAAATATTATTATACGCGGGATATTACATCTCTATATAAGATCGATTGAACGTTAAGGGTCTATTTAAGAAAAAAATGTAGTTAAGTTGTCCATAGTCAAATAGTTTTTAATTTCACTTTACCTAGTGGAATTAAACTCGCGAATTTTCCTAGCACTTATGTATAGCAAAAGGTTTGCTTACAATTGTAAAAGGAAATCCTCGTTTAATATAATGTATATTTGGTAGTCCACCGCGGTGTAGAGACAAATAAGACAGTCTTTACAATAGATCGTTTAAAATTATTGCCACTTGTTACTCGTATATAGATATGAAGATGTTTGATATAATACCTCTAGCGAGAGATGTAGCAAAATAATTAATGACTAATTCTAATTTGCGATTTACATATTTATAGCTCATAATGTAAACAAACTAAAATAATAACTTCACAGATTTGCTTACATGAATCGATATAAAGGATTTCTGAGATTTCTTTTTGGCTATGAACGACTCATAACACTTATTAACGGAAAGAAATGGTTCCAAAAAAAATGTGCAACATAGTTTAGCAATATTTTTTGTATATATTTTGTACTTCTATTCATATTTAACAAATTTACCATTAAAATCTTAAAATAATGTACTGTACATCAACTACTATTAATTAATAACATAAATTTTTTAGATATTGCTTTATAACACAAATATATTATCACAAATCGTAACAAATTTTCCTGACATACCTTTCAAAGTTACTGTTTTTATATTATTGATATTTGTTGGTATAATTACTAGTAGCTCATCGAATTGACATCGAAATCAGATGATTATTTAAAATTGTTATTGTTATCCACGGAAAGTTTCAAATATGTCTTCTTAAAGCTATTGAGCACAAGATGTAGTGAGTCGGCACGCAATTGATTTAAAAACATCCGCAGCAACAATTACGGGTTGGGTGAGGTGGTGTGGGGGGTGTCCGTCGGTCTGCACGAGCACGGGCGAGTGTGTGCGCAAAAAGTAAAAACAAATCATAAAACCTGTTGTATTGTTCTTTCGCAAGAGACGAGCTCAGCTCAGCGCCGTGATAAGAGCGGGCCTTCGTCGATACTGTCACGTGTAACTAATCTAACAATGAATGAGCCACAATTTCCACAGCTTTGTTACTGTCAACTTCACTAATGTTATTATAAACTCGATACAATAAATTATGATCAATGTCAACAGATTAACATGAGCGCATAATTCGCTTAGAAAGTGAGTTGGGCAGTAGACTAAAAAACCCAATTCGACGTTGAGTTCAGAGACGTCACGACATGGCACCCAAATCATCGGCACAGTGAAAGTGAAGCAAAGGCAATTGATGTTATTAAACAAATTTGCATTATATGTACGAGTGTTGAAAAACGCTACAAAATAAAAATCTTAATACTTAATTCTGGAAACTGGATTGTTCTCAATTTTTGATGTAAAACCCGGATGCATGGTATGTTGCATATATATACACTTGGCATTATACCACAGGTAGCAACTGCAAATATCATAGTTATATATTACATGGACTACAAACGACACTCGTGTAATTATAACTAATGTAATTACGCAACTAAGAATGACATACGCGTTTATTCAGATCGATATACGAAATACAACTATAATGATTATCAAATCAATAACATTACATTATCATTTTACTTAATCAATTATGCCCGACCGGAATATCAGCATCTAAATAACATATAACATTATCCATAATGATTAATTTTAAATATGCTGATAATAGTTTCTAGGAACTTAATCTGTGCGTCAAACATTATTTATCCAACTAATTTAGCTAACAAATCTAGGTATCCTACCTGTACAGATAAAAGTAAAGTTCATTTGTCAGACAAATAACCTAAAAAAATCCTAGAAAATTAACTTCACTATCTTCGGAAATTCATAGCATGAGAAACTGAAATCAAATATTAGACCATTGTAGATAAAACATAACAATAATGTAAGATTATACTCTTTCACAACTACATAATTCTCAAGGTTTATTGATATCTACTAAGCTCTATTTTATAAGCAAAGGTTAAATTATAGCTTGAAAGAATCAGAAAGGAGAAACCAATTAACATGAAAAAAGTAGGAAAAAAACTATTTATTTGTACTTTGTAGTGTCCTGAAATCGTACAAACAAGCAAATTATAGCTGTTTAAAAATGTTTGATGTCTGTCGTTTATAAAGTGATTTGAGATAAAAGATATTAGTTGTAATTTATTGACTTTTATAATAAACACGACATATTTTGCTAAAGACAAAACTGTTGTATGTTTAAACTATGTTTAATTTCCCAGTAGTGGGAACGCATTGGAAGATTAAGAAAGTAAGGAAAATATTTCGTTATGGAGACCATTTGTTTGTTCGAATGCCCGCCTTATACTCATTTGGTACAATAGCAATGTTGATAATCTTTACGAACAAACATACATGTTTTCGGAACTCTGGCCTTAAACAATACAAGAGTTGCGACTTCGCGGCGTTTGTCCCAAAGAAAATCATAATCAGAATTTGAAAGCATAATTCATTGCCGGATTTAAAAAAAAACCACATCCGGGCCGAAAATGAGGTGAAATATGTTATAAATCTCCGGATTAAGAAAATATGTTTAGACGTTGTGCGTAACTAATTAAAGTTTAATAGAATGATGAACAACAAGTGTGTTAAGGGAAAGACATATTTTATGAACTTGTATAGAATATGCATTTTCAATCATAAAGTAATAAGGCTTTAATGGTGTCGTAATATTTTAGTACAAGCAATTGTGACAAATTGTAATTTTATAAAGAATAGTCGGAAGTACTGTAACAATTTTATTTTCAATGGTGGAAATAAATAAAAATTATACACGTAGTTTTACATTTATGGGTTTGAAGATAAAAAATAATTTAAAACAATACAAATAAATGCTACACATAATTCTTGAGATTGGAACTTTAAATATCTGAAATTACCTTATGTTAGATAACCTTAGTTTACTATATTATTATAAATATTAATAAAAATAGAAAGTTTTGTTGATGTACGTTAAAAATGTCATTGAAAATGAAGGAAGCGGAGGATTGGTTGTATTAATAACTAAGCCGCAATTGAAGTAATATTATAAAGTGATGTATGAAGCGTTCGAATGATAATGAATAATATATATTGTGCAACCAGAGTAACCTCAAGGCTGTAGCAGTGAAACCGACACCAACGTCCGTATACTTAACCAACCGAGGCTTCCTGCGCTACCGATCGTCTGTTTTGCCATCATCGTATTATTTTAACTGCCGCATGTGCCGTTGTACAAACACACATGTGTAGACCTAGCATAAGTGCACCGCTAATCGTTAAATGGTCAAGATTGCTTATTACTTTCTTTGTTGATAATAATACTACACAATATTTTACCACTAATTCTTCTGTTTTTGATATAAACTTAATAATAATGTTAAAGAGTTTAATCAAACAAAAATTCTTGTTACGTCCATAGTGACGGAAAAGTATGCCTCGTACGCATATTACCAATGCGTATACGCAACGAGTAGCAACTTAAATATCATATAGCATTAAAATTCTCTTCGGGGTATAATGCACGCATAACGTTAAAAATAAAGCATTCATTATTCCGAATGTAAACTTATCTGCGTGTGTCCTAATTATTCATGAAGAGGATTGAGGAAGCGTACAAAATCACGAACACGAGACGACGAAAATTCAAAGCACAATCGCTTCCGATTGGCTGGGTACAGTTTTTCGTTAACGTCAATTTCAAGGCTCACTTCCTGGGGCGACTTCCAATCGACGTATCGTCGAGAGGAAGACAACAGACGGCATCGGTGCAGCGACCTACCGAGCAAACGTAGCCTTGGACGCGAGCTCCCTGCATTCTAATCGAACGACCTTGCCGTGTCGCGTGTCTTCCAATGGCTGTTGTAAAATTTGTAGGTGTTGCCCAAAACCTTCTAATTATTCATTTGTATAGATTTATTTTTAAAATACATTTCACATATACAGCAGGATTATTCACAATGGCAATGAAACTAAAAATTATCCGAAAATACAGTATGATCAAGAAAGGTATGCGCACGCACATACTGAAACATCATCAGTAAATATCGACGTTAGTCATTGGAAATGATTAGCACAAAACCGTGGCTCGCCGCGAGCTATGAGGTGGTAACCAGTTCTACTTGCTGAACGGGTCGCCTTTGCTTAAGTGGACCGATGTGGCTCGTTGCGTGGATACGCATCACCGAAGCTAAAATTTTTCTTTAGCGGTATAGTTAGACACGATTTTTTTAACAAAAATTGTATGCAATACTTACGGCATAGTATTGAGTCTTAAGTAAGTATCGTGCGGCAGCGGCTCCAAGCTTTTTGTATTAATATTTGTACTAGATAATCGCCGTGCTGTTCTCATCCAACTGCCGCGCTGACGTCTAAAGCCTTTGTCATTTTTTAGCAACTGAAGATGTCTTTTCACGATATCATGCCATTTCCATTTAACTGTAGCTGGAGAATCACTAGCTGCATCTTCTTTGCATATCTGCAGCCCATCACTAAATCGTCTCATGTTTTGAAGATAAATTTCATTAGATTTTGGCGGTAAACTTTTTCTGCGTTCATCTTGTATAATTCCTGCTTCCTGCGAATTTTGTTCCGCTATCCATTTAGATATAAAATCATTCTTATCACAGACTTGACCGATGACAGGCTCTTCCTTAGTAGATGGTGGTATCCAATCTAAACTCACCCATTGACTAGATTTCGGTTTAGACTTAAAAATGACGTCGATTTCGTCGTCGCCATCAGAGGAACCGATCGAGCAAACAGATGTCTTTTTTTTTCGAAACCGAGATCGAAGAATAGGCTTACAAGATGATAACGACTCGGGACTTTCGCATTCCGTATTCTCCTCTCTTCTTACATCCTGACAACTCTTCAAACTTTCAATATTTACATAAGAGTTTTCGGAGCAGGAAGAGTCTACACTAAATCGAGGTGTACTTCGTTGAGAAGGTCTTGACCTAATTATAATTTCTTCATTATAATTTTCACCATATCCACAACCTATTTCCCTTTCGTTAGTTAACGAGATTCTCCTTTCGTTTGATTTTTCATTTTCCATTTCAATTATTTTCGCCATACTAGGAAATGCATCATCTTTTCCTACTTCTATTATTCTAGGTAACCTTTGCGGGCTTTCCTTTTCAACGTCACTATTATTACTTCTAATGTTTGAAAACGAATGGTCTTCATTTAATTCTATAATCCTAGTTATTCTTTGCGGCATTTCAGTATCTCCTTCCGCAGATACTGGTAGAGGCAAATTATTATTATCAAATTCTATAATCCTAGCTATCCTTTGAAGTGTTTCCTTTTCTGTTTCAGAGTTTTGTGTATTAAAATCATCTAATTCTATTATTCTCGTTATTCTTTGAGGATAAATTTCACCACTAGATTCTCTTAAAGGACAGGGCTTAAAATTTTCTTTGCCTAATCTTTTTTGACATTCGTCTGAATTTAAATTATTATTAGAACTAGCCAAAGATTTATTATCTAACTCGTTTTTGGTCGATAAAGATTTATTAAAATTTTCAGGTATTACCTTTTCTTCTAGAGAATTTCTATGACTCTTTGCCTTTTGAAGTGCACTTTCCGAGAGGAAAACACAAGGTACTTCAACCTGCATCGACATTTTTCTCCGCCTAGTCGTATTTTCCTTTTCTTTATTGATGTCATTGTCAATGTTCTCAGGGACAGCGGTGTGAGGTAAAATAATAGGTGTACCAGCGACCATACGCAAAAAGTCTGTAACTGCGGCAATATGCGCCCCTGTAACGGCACCTTGTAACTTAACACCGGATACTTGGTGAGGCACTAGTTGGTTGTCGCGCATACACCACACTACGGGCAGAGCCCCTTCCGACACCATCGTCTTATTGCGGGAGCGTCTTAAGGTTTATAATACACATAAATTTAAATAAGTCAAAAAATAATAAACACTGATTCACTGGCGCATTTCCGGGCTGTGGCTTGCACTTTTATAAATGAAAACGAGCGAGCATACAATGATACAGGTCGGGTGTCGGTAGGACGACATAACGCGATCGCGTTTGAACGGGCGCGCGGCGAGCGGCGTGCGGTGTGCGCGTGCGTGCACGTCTGGCGGAGGTCGCGAGAGATAAGGCGGTGAGAGCCGCATGCGCTCGACCGCCGCTCCCGGCCCCCGGCCCCCGCCACCGTCGCCCCGCGCGATCTTCCATCATGCATCAATTTTCATCTGATGCTACCCATTACACCGACGAATTATGTAACGGTACAAAATGACCTAATAAACTTTTGTTCACTATCCTGCAGTAATTAATTTAATACACACCAATCAATAAGGTCTGAAGTACTTTTGGGTAATATCTAAAATTTGTCTGTAATCCAGAAATTAGGAAAAAGTTTATTTTGGTATAATTTAACATATGATGTATAAACGTTACCAGCAATTGGAAAAAGTTTCGTTATTTACAAATTTATTTGCATAAAATATGCGAGGACTACAAGTTAGCTACGCTGACGTAACGAGTACGAACTGAAATTAGTAAAACGTACACCTTCCTTGGACTTCGTTTATTGTGGTTTTAATCGCTAACGGCACTTTAGATACGTCGTTTGTAATAAATTATTAAAATAAAGGCATAGTTTTATTACGTAGAATAAATCAAGGAGGCGTTTTCTTCATAAAGTTGCCTTATTTATTATATATAAACTTATACCATCTGAGACCGTCCTATTAAGTACAGTTACCGAGCTTTGTTGCTTGAGACCTATTCGTGTCATGGCGGTCCATCATTCAACCCTCGACTATGAAATACCGTAAGCTTTATGGCTTGCTTAGACATTGAAAACATTCGCAGCAACAGTTGGAAAAGTCTTCAGCTACGTTAGAAATCTACAAATAATTATGGTACAATTGGCTTAGTGTACACATATACTCTTTTATGCATAAATATAATTTTATATTAAATATTTTAAGTAGTGCACTTGTAATAGATTAGCTTATGCAAAAAAAATGCTTAGTTTCATAATAGTTAAATGTTAAGTGAATTTGATATAAATTTTGTTTGTTTGAATGCTTGGTGATATCCACAAACTATTCTTTGATCTATAATATTTCAGGTAAAATTTCGCATCTAACAACTAATCATCACATCGGTAGCAAAAAATAATGTAGCTTATTAATTAAATACATTTTTATTACTTGTACTATATTCTTCATGTTTTTTTTTACCTTCGCTTGACGTTAGGTCAAGGAATCAAAAATATTTTTCACATTCATGCCTTAATTTTGCAGGTATACTTGGCAAACAAACGATCAGAGTTATAATTCCAAGGAGTAGGGGAGGAGGTTTAAAGTTTAGGAATAGATTTTAGAGTTTTAAGTTATTAAATTACTCATATTAACTATATTCATATTTCACCTAAAATGTACTGAAAAACTAATGACGTGAAAAGTAAAACTAAAATTGGCGAGAGATCTCTCTATATCCACGACTCGACGTAACTGTAAGAAAAATCATCAAATGGAGTAAATTGTGCTTTTGCAAATAAATTTATTTATTTTTAAAATACTATGTACTTGTAAATAATAAATGAATAGTATAGTATTTGACAAAGAGGTTCAGGGTGATTCATGTGTAATAGTAACATTAGCATGATGGAAAGCATCAAAGATCGTCTTCTGGAAATGCATTGCAAGAATTTTTTTAGAGCTATTATTACATTCGTCGACTAATGTTAAATATCGGAAATACCTCGAAATGAGGAGATTAATGAAAGGTTGCATTTCCCATCTCAAGTGCACGAATGCACTGGTGACGGTGAGCCTAAATGTATGCGCAAATGCCAATCAACAGTTAGGCACGGCGCCTGAGTAGTTTACGATGCGCCTCCCGTAACTGGGACGAACAAATCGGCTATTTAATTATCCACATGCCTGTAATCTAAGTTTTCGTATGGGTTAAGGTGAACTATTATAGTTTCATGAAATATATCTCTCGCAGTGTCGTTGGTCAAGGTTTCCTGTAAGCGAATGTTGTGGGAACCACAGCGTGCCCCTATGAAATATCTTTTGTTTCTCTTTCTTGTTTTGTGCTAACACCAGCTATCATTAATTTGTATATATTATGTACTATATTATGTATGTATGTACTATATATAATATACTTATGTACATATAAGTATTAGCTTCCTTTGTCATTCAATTAAGCGACGAGACGAGCCGGACATTCACCTGAAGGTAAGAGACACCTGCTCATAACAACGTGGTGCTAGTTAGGATAATATACATTGCACCGTATTGCGATAGCCACCAAAGACAAACTCTTTCTCTTTTACAGTGCTTTCTTCGAACTGTCGTTCTCGTACTCTTTTAGGATATATGCACTAATCGTTTATGTATACGCCATATTTGTTATGATACAAGATACTGATATATCTTACACAATTTACACATATCACACACAACTTACATCTTTACTTTTGTTCTCTGCTCAACTTTATGGCAGACTAGGAGATCATGCGCTTTGGCATTAAGTTCATCATTATGTACATTTATGCTTGTGCAAATAAAGTTTTTAAAAAAAAATTGTGCTCTATTGAGGAAACCATTCTATCAACAAATAGTCGTTAATTGAAGAATTCCTATACAAATTACTATTACAAAAATGATTATGTAAGTTATTACATTGGTCGTATCGATATAATAATTATATTAATAAAATAAATAATTATTTACATAATGTTTGTTATAGATTACCATAAAATTAATACACCTAAAATATGTTATATTTTATTTATATAACTGTACAAAATTATTTATAATAAATCGACAATTAACATCCCAAGATTAATTAACAATACGAGAGATGACATAATTCAGATATTTAAAAAAAAACGGTGTTTTAAAGGAGTCTTGTTTGACATTATTTTATATGTATGTATAATAATGTAAAGAACCTTATTAAAAACAAATTTTACGTTCATATTTTTAACTGGAAGAGTATTTAATATAAAATTGTAATAAAAATGCTTTAGTTTTATTAAACTAAAGCATTTTTAAAAGAGTTTAATAATTGCTATTATGATAGCAATTATTAAACTCAAACAGCATCTAAGAAAGTTTGTAGCTACTAATTCTATCTTATAGGTTTTTTGACAACTTTGAGATTTAAAAGACTATGCACAAATTGCGACTTAGTAAAGAAAATAAGATTACATAAATTCTTAATCGCAGTGCACATGAAAGGTAAAATACATAATTCAATTAATACTTCATTGTTGATGGTTATGAAGTCGCATCATACATAAAAAGCGAATATGAAAAGATTCGGTTAGGTAACCATCGTAGGTGGTTACCTGACTTAGACGCTCATTTTATTAGCGACGATGACGCGAGACGTCGACCTCCGATATGATAATTCTCAATACAGCTTCGAAGAATAACTTTCTGTTTAACGGAATTTCGGGTAAGCCCAAAAGGAGGAAATATGTTGATTGTTTTAAATTATTACAACGGTTCCGTAATTGTTTTTTTTAAATAGATAATTCTGTCAACCATATACTATATGGAGAGAATCTGTCACAATTAACGGTGTGCTGATTATTCTTGACTATTTGTAAATGTTTGATATAAGTCACGCTTTTATTTTTTTCTCTGGTGGTAGGTATGCCAGAGAATGTCAAGGTATAAGTATGTACTGTCGCAACGTCTATTTTTGCCGCAAAAAAGTGGTGTGCAGCTTACCTATGTTTCAGTGTAAAGGGCGCTGTACTTAGTGAAATTCCTGGGGGTAACGAGGCTTAACATAATTTCTCAAGGTGACGAGCATAATGTCGTGCTGTATATATCATTCTAACTAGTGTCATGTTGTTATGGGCAGGCGTATCACTTATCACTAGGTGAACGTCTCGATCAATCGTCAAATAAAAAAAACATGTTGGTAAAAAATAGCATCAATTTTTTTCATAGACTGTTTTAATTGTGAACGATTTAGATCAGCAGTCACCAAAGTGGTGGTTCGCGGACCACTGAATGAGAAGTTATAAAATCTTAATTTTCTTGAGTTACATTATTTTATATATATTTAACTTAAACTCATCTTAATGCTCCGCAGATTTTAAATTATGAATTTAATGGTCCGTGAAGTAAAAAGTTTGGCGACCCCTAATTTAGATGATGAAGTTCCTGTACCTATTTGATAGCTTTTAATATTAATTATTTATGGCCTGCCTTTTGAGAATTATAGTAAATATATGGTTTAACAAAAAATATATTTGAATTGCATATTTAAATTCATCGCGTTAAAATTTCTACGGCTGTTGTAGGTACCTAAAGACAAAAGCCTGTCTATATTGCAGTACGAATAGTATGGTTTTTTTTTTTAAATCACAATGATTGTAGTGATTATTTGTTCAAGAAAGACCCCAACAATCGGCTGTACAATACCACATAATTAATCCTTTATGTTTATTTAATAATATATTCATTGTAGAAACACACGTCACATCACAAATATACACAAGACAATGATACCTATTGCGAGGTTTATCAAAATAAGACAATGGAATGTCAGTTTTGTGCATAGCATTTGGTAACTAGTTACTGATAAGAATATATTTCAGCTTTAACGTTATTGTTAAATATTGATAATTATAAAAAAACCGTTTGCGATCGATTCACCTTGAGTAAAAAAAACTAATTGTTGTAAACCATTACCTTCGTTTTTAATAATGATTTTCCTTTTTCATGCCAAGTTAAAGAAAGACGTATGTGTAATCCAAGGCTCTGAATTTTAAAAACATAACCGGAAGTGTCGTACGGTGTCGATACGTTAACAAAGACAAAGGACGCCGGTGTCATCCGGGCGGATGGGCGAGATGCCGTTAAAAGCCCGATTGCTGTGATACTCATTTGAATATTTTCAACGATCGAATATATCATGAATAAGGTCACATTTGCTTCCCCCAAGGCCCTGGCTTATGACTAATGTATTTAAGTGTTATTACAGGGAAAATTATTTCTTTTGTTACACCATAAACGAGAACAAGGTTTTAAATTGATTATATTTTTTTATTTAAAGAAGCGCTTTGACAAGCCAGGTTCACTTGGTGGTTAGCGATACGCCCGCTTATAATAACGTGGCGTTAGTTAGAATGATATACACAGCATCACATTGTGCTCATCGCCTTAGACATAAGAGGTTAGTCTCGTTACCCCCAGTAATTTCATTAGCTACAACACCCTTTGTACTGGAACACAGTAATGTTTGTACACTGCTGTCTGGCGACAGAAACGAGGACTGCGGGTACCATGCCAGATTTTCTGGCAATAGAGACCCACCACTAGTATATATATATTTATATTTCATCCAGTGTACGTACTTGGCACAAAATTAACGTTTTTTTTGCTTTTATACTTATTGTTACTCGTTCAATAAGAAACATTGAATATAACCTAAAACACTCATAAATTTCAATTATCTTAATGCAACAGTAGCGGAGAGACAATAAGAATGTTCAGCTAGCGGTAGTGATAAACTTGTCCGTAATAATATGATGCTGGTTAGGATATTTACAAAGTGCGATATTACAGGTTATATATAGGACAGGACATAAAGGAGGGGACCGGGTTTAAGTACAACCAGTTAAAAAGAATAGCTGAGGATCGAATTGGTTTTCTCAACCTGATCGCCAAACTTTAGTTTGAAGTGGGCACCTAATGATGATGATGATGATGATAGGACAAGACATATGAAAGTACATCTTGGTATCGTATTATTCCGGTAATAACATAAAAGACGTCCTTTTAATGACAGACATAAAAATGTATAGTAATGTATAAATTTTGTGAAGTGAAAATATTTAACGTACTAAATCATCAAAAGATAATAACTTTATGTAATTATTGTACAAATAAATCAATATAAAACATATCGTAATGTAATAACATTTTTCTACTCTTTTTATTTTTGTCATCTTCTCAAGCAATTGTGTGACCATTCATGTCTGTTGTGGGATCTCTGTCCCTGGTGGTAGTTCTCTGTTGGCGGAGATTGTCTAGGTAGGTACTACTGCACCGTCTATATCTGCCGCAAAACAGTAATGTGCAAACATTACAGTGTTCCGGTTTCATAGGCATTATAGCTATTGAAATTACTAAAGGTAACGAAACAACATTTTATTCCTTAAAGCGACAAGCAAGATGGGGTGCAGTTTATAGCACTCCATTGCAATGGGCAGGTGTATCACTTACTATCAGGTGAAATCGACTAGTGATTTTGTAGAATAAAAAATATCATATTATAGGTCTTAAACTGGGAAGTGGTAGTAGGTATCTGTTGCCAGGGAACGGGTAGATATGTAGATCGCATAGTCCAGTGCCGCTGGTAAACAGTGGTGCGCAAATATCACAGTTTTCTTTTTCGCCTTAGTTAAATTACTGGGATAATAAGACTAACATCCTGTCTCACGAGGCAACGTGCATATTGCAGTGTTGCAGTAGCAGTGATTTATTTCTATGCAATTTGTGATAAATAATTTTTTAATTACGCCACCGTGATGACCACGTGATAGTCCACGAGTTATAGAAAATGTCTCATTCCCACAATTATCATTCTATATAGGGCATCACATCACGTTGTAAGCCACTTGGCACAGTTTTGTTTTATTCATATTTACCAACGGCGATTGTTTTATGAGATTATGTGTATTTACTATTCGACATGCCATTGCATAAAATTAAAATTATTTTAATGTAATTATCTGTGAGGTAAACATATTACTTAACTCTGTAACTACATTTAAAGCCTTTTAAACAAATATAATGGTATGTCTTTGTTACCGAAGACGGTCTAGATAGGTACTATCGCAGTTCATATTTCTGTCTCCAAACAGTAGTGTGCAAGCGTTACTGTGTTCTGTATTGAAGGCAGTTGCAGCTAGTGAAATTACTGGGATAATGAGACTCAACATCCTATGTTTCAAGCGCAATATGTTGCAGTGTATAACATCATAGCTAGCGTCACGTTGGTATGGGCGGGAGTGTCCAAACCATCAGGTAACCTTACCGCTCGTCTCATCGTTTCATTGATAAAAAACATACAGTTGTACTATCTAAAAGATAATTATTTTTTCTAAATACGTTACCTAAAAAGTTACAATGGTACAGAAAGTGGAAGTAGTTTTTTTTATAACTAGCTTTTTCTTATGTACTATATATAATAGATAAGTAAAAAGAAGAATATAATAGATAAGAAAATAAAAATTACAATTAAATAGTGGAAGTATATAGGAATACAACAAACCATAAACGCCGATGTAGGATAACGATTATATAAAAACTACTCGACTAAATTATGAGACAGATAATGTATTTTGTGAGACGTTTCTTATTTCCCCTACTTCCTGTATATTCATTGCGGTATCTAAGTTTAATTAGGTATTAATAAGATACAATTAAAAACAAAAATAATTGTAAGGAAGAAATGTGCAGTGCCGAGACAAACCAACACGGTTTACCGGAGTTATAGCATTTCTATTATATTCTTTTATAGATATCTAAACAAATTAAAAATATTAATAAATTTGTAAGAATATTATTATTATTTTTGTGAATTGTGAAATTTCTGATAGATTAAATGTCTTCAACGTGTAAAAACGTACTGATGATACGCATATTATGGGAAAAGCTCTTTAAATTTTCTTTAATCTCTTTTGATTATTTGTACAATGACTCTTAAATTAATATTTAGCGTTTATATATGATCATAAAGATATGCTTCATTTGTGATGATCAACGCCGGTGGATTGTCTGTATGGTTGGATGGTTGGTTAACGGGGGTAGTGTCCGCATACTCAGCGCAACTAGCACAGCCAGTTCGTGGAAGCGGGCGGCCGGCGGCCGGCGGCGGGCGGCGAGCGGCAGGCGACAGGCGGCGGGCGGCGGGTGGCGACCCCGGCGCCAGGAGGTGGCGCCTCGCGGCCGCACCGCGGCGCTCGATTTTTTCTTCGCGACCAACAAGCCGTAACATAACACACTTTCGATCCACCCAGATATGAAATTATTAATGTTTCCACGAATAACAGTATGCCTAATCTGATGTACTGAATATTTATTTAAACTGATAATTTTATACAGCGTTCGCTTTATTAGATACAAAATAAGACTTTTACACATGTATTCTAAAATTATATCGATCCATTAATTATGGAGGCAATATTAATTTGTTTGCTAATGCAATAACTATACGATTTGTATCAACTCACGTTTATGCTAATGCAATATATTATTTGTTACACGTTATTCAATTTTACGTCTGCTTGTTTCTTAAATTTATTTCAAAATGCAAGTAGTTTTTTCATACCGGAATTTGGCTGTGTTTATGAAATTTTCTATAATGACGAAATTGATTTTGTTTTTAGCTTACCATGAAATTAGGCGGCCATTTAAATTACAAACAGTCAAAACTGAATAGATAATAATACCGTGTCTAAATCGAAGGTTTATTGCTGAGGAAATGAATTTATATTGATTTTTTTGGACAAAAAGACGAAGACGAATGTTATTGGTCAGTTTGTAAACAAAAGGAAACGCGTCGGCTAATGACATTCGTTTGCCAGTCCAGCTTTATAAATAGAACATTGTTGCTAACGACAAGCAATTCAACACGGGTTTCTGTACTACTGTATATGTGATTAGTTCAACGGGTTATACAACGATGTACCTACAAAGTATGCTAAGGCTTCACTTTAATTCGATTTGATGTTGTTGAGATGTGATAAATATTAATTGCTAATAG
Source organism: Ornithoptera priamus (assembly GCA_029034505.1). Lineage (NCBI taxonomy): Eukaryota > Metazoa > Arthropoda > Insecta > Lepidoptera > Papilionidae > Ornithoptera > Ornithoptera priamus. Next base: position 4,347,721 of record JARDWD010000827.1, read on the forward strand.
AAAGTAAAAAAATCAGAATTAGATTTTTATATCTATGAAAACAAATAAATTGTTGATTTTAATTATCATGAGATTTTTAAGCATTTTCAAAATAGGCGTAATTGTGTATAATATAAAAAAAGCACTGTTACAAGTTTTCTAATAAATATATTAGTCGTCACAATATATCACGAATTTTCTGCTATGGCTTAAGTATAAATATTATTAAATAAAAATGCTACAAAGCACAGGGAACGATTACAAAAGCTGCATTATTGCGATTTATAAAAGGACAAAAACTGTTTTGCTTACGAACCGCTCACATAAACTTTGACTCACGTAGCGATTCCTTTGAACAGGACAAATGATCTATTTCAAAATAATGCAAATTTATAATATACTAGGAGTGTGTGTAACGGGCAGTTTAATTTACTTGTCGTAACATTCTCTGTGTACGTCAATCTTGCGATTACTGTTTAAGAGCGTTCTAGACGCGTAGAAAGTTGCGGCGCGACTCGCCGGCGCCCGTGTCCTGCGATCCGCATTCTCCAGAGCTTTTAAAACGAAACTAAAAAGCACACTGTCTCTTAACACTAAACAAAGTATACCTCGGAGCCAGCACCCGGCCCCTGCTACGGTGAAAATAGACAATTATCTCACCGTATGAAATATCCGTTCTATAAATAAAATGGTAATGCGAATACCCTTAGCAAAACGGCGTTGGAATTCTTAAGATAGCACTGCGCCAAATGCTCAATAAAATTGTCTACGTGTGGTGGATTTTTTTTAGGACGTTCTAGTAAAAAGTTTTGTCTATATAGTAGATTCATGAGACATGATCAATTGAAAATCAAGTCTCATTCTACTAAAAATTTGAATTGTTTAATTCCTATTTAAAACACATCAAAGGTATTCTACATTTTAAAAACACTACGATGAAATATAACATTACATTATGTTGAGACCATTAAAAAAATAACTCCGAGAACATCGTTAATATTTATGATGTATGAGATGAAATCTAAAAATAAATTTAAACTAACATTGTTTATTGTTCTCAAAAAGAATCGTTTAACGTAACACTTATATGTTAAAATAATATTGGAAATTACATGTTGGAACGTTTTCGGACGGCTATTAATAAAACATGGGCTGATCCCGTTCGTCGTATGTCAAGCGAGAAGTAGGTCAATGAGATAACAGATCCCGTACAAGACAAGCTGCCGTTGCAGTGCTTCGAAAAAAAAGCGAGATAACTTAAACGTGTTTGTGGAACTGACCGGAGGGTTAATTGTGTAAAGATTAAGCTCACTTCGTTCCTCAACTCCATCTCAGATGACAATTTTTTTTTATTTATTAGCTTTTCCAACATGGAAACGTGATAAATCATAGCAATCTATTTTTCATTGTTATCTAAAAGCCTGTACGAGAGCAATTTTACAAAAAAAAAAGATAATAAAATTGATGTTTAAAAGTGAAAATACATAATCTACACTTTCGAACGAATACACGTTTTTGCTGTGTCGTTAATAAAAAATAAAATGTACATGCACATTCAATCAGGCGTCTAGCGGGCGTCGTTGTCGATTTTTTTTAGACCGCATCGCAGGATGCTTAGCTGTCCTTAGTAAAGTAATTATATGGACCCATCAATAGTTTTTACATACACGTACCATTAAAGGTATAAGCAAGTACATCGTACTCCAATAGAACTGTCTTAATTAGCTATTTGAATGTATAATTGGAGCTGGCAAGTGACTCACGGGTTTTATTTAAACAACTCGTAGTTAGCACCCGGTCTATTTCTGACGGCGAGACTTTTTATACAATGTTACACGCTACTAAGTAGTGCACGGCACAAAGAAATCGTAAAGAGAGGGAAAACAATATGTAGTAAGACCGTCCATAGTGTTTCGCGAAAGAAGAGCCTTAACCTACATTTCCAAATGATTACAAAGGAATGTAGCGAAGTAACAAAACATTGTATGGATAATGAGAGTGTATAAACAATTGTTTCTAAGTGCGGTTGCGGCGTTTGGGGTCGATGAACGACCTAGCTCGACGAGGCGGGTTCCTCCGATGCGGCGGCGCGACGACCCCGCCCCCGTTCAGTCTGCTTCATAAGCCAAATCTTATAACAAAGTAAATATAAAAGAAATACATTTGCCCTTATACCCGAGCAGTTTTGAGTGTGGGATGCAGGAAAATCCAGACATTCTCTCCTCGAAACATGATAATCAGAAATTATTTCGATCTCCACAAACGAAGTTTGGTACATGAAGGTTATTTTTTAATTATAATTTTTGTCGCTACTAACCTTCTTGTTTGTTGTCAATAACTTACGAAAATGTCAATGCTTTTGTGTCCACTAAAAACAATCGGCGCATATTCCTCCTGACGAATACTAGAAGGTTATTCATACGATGACTATTTTTGTTCTTTAGTTTAAATAATAAACAGCCCATTAAATGCCTCCACACTGCTGTGATACAGGGTCTTTTATCACAAGGAGAGAGTCAAGGCCATTTATCCATAACACTAGCCAAGTGCCGGTTCGTGAATTAACAACTCAACTTCTAAATTGATGTAATTTTAATTCGTCCCAATTAAACAATAATTGCGCATAAATATTTTTTTTAATTATATTTAATATATAATATAGTAGGTATTAGTTTAGTTTCTAATATCATTAAGTCGACGTTTTCGTAAGTTTCACTGTAAGTGTGTAAGTATACAAATGTTTCAAATCGAATGGTCTGTAATATAAGAACAAATTTTAATTCGCTTATATGGTGCTTATATTATTACTTACTTTATATTATGATGTTTGTATATTTATTTTAAATTTATATTGTTAAAATAATTAAAACAAAATTATCCTTATGTTTCTTTGTTCCGAGTGTGCTCTGAGGTAGGTGATTGATTGTATTAATTTTGAAGGGGCTTTATAGTTGGATATAATTTTTTTTTTGTAAAGGAATACTTTTAAATAATAAAATTGTAAAAAAGTAGGTGATTATTTTGATTATTTGTGAATGAATCTCGTATAATATATGTAATTACTATAGAGGTGTTTTTATATTTATTTTTTATTCTACATAGACACTGGACTAGGAAACCTTCATGTGATGTTAAGTGATACTCTTGCCCATAAAAACGTGACACCCTAATAAGATGATACACAATGCACCTCGACAAATAAGATAATAAAAATTACTGCAATGACGATTGTTCTTGTTGCATTAATATTATTTAATACATCGCCCTTCAAACTGGAAGACAGTAATATTTGCACACTACTGTTTGACGGCGGGAACAGGAGCTGCGATCATACCCACCTAGACGAGCTTAGACAACAAAGACACACCACCAGTGATGTATATATATTATTATAGCCCAGAGTTCTTTTTATAAATGCAATGTATTTTTAAACTTTTAACATGGTCATTTTAGAACATGCCTAGCCAGTAAAAAAAATTATAAGAAATCGACTAATGGGGATATGATGTTGGCAACCTTTGAACCACGCAAAAAGCACAGGACTATACGTCATCCATGTTTCATTTACGCAGCTGATAAAATTGAACGCAACAAAGAGATACAATCAATTCGCTCTTAAAACATGAAAAATGGCGTGTGAAATGGAAAAAGTGAAATTAGACAGTCGCGGATAAATTCGCTGTTGATATATATTTGCTCATTTCTGTATGTTTAGTAAAATTTTACTGGGGTAACTCAATATCTTATTTTTTAGGCTACGAGAGCAATGTGATGATGCAATGTGATATATCATCCTAATAAGCACCACGTTATTATGGACAGGCGTATCATTAACCATCAGATGAACGTCTCGCTCGTCACGTAAAAAACAAGTGTGAAATATAAGGTCTTTAAGAAAATGAACACCTTTTTTATAGCAACAGTCTAATACTTAACACGTGTCCACTTGATGGTTAGAGGAGAGCACTAGTTCAGTAATTCAATTTTGTATTATATAATTCAGTTAAAATTGAGAATATAAGTTTAATAACTTTCAAGTACTAGATTGTATATTAGACACTAAATTAGCATTTACAATGTAACAGATATAAAATAAAAACGAAAACAATCTTTTTTGGTATGTTTTTATCACACCTCAGTAAATTTTTTATTTGACGAAGGGACTCGACGAGGGAGACGTCCACACTGATGGTAACAATATACCCGCCCATAACAACGTGGCGTTAGTTAAGAAGGTATACACAACACCACATCGTACTCGTCGCTTTGAGAGGTAACACAAGTCTCTTTAATGCAGTAATTTCACAGGCTTGAACGCCCTTAAACTGGAGCAAAGTAATACTTGCAGACTACTATGCCATACTCTTAATACATAAATAGGGTGATTTTTTGTATATATCTGGTTTTTAGCTCTGTCCTATTTTATTAATTCTATTTTTCAGAAATTTATGTTCAGTGGGGTTTTTTAACATTTTAAACTGTTTCCAGTGAAATTTTGATAAAACTGTTTCGATGAAAATATTTAAAAACAAAACAAGAAACGCTCTGAATAAGAAAGTATATTAAAGTATTATTATATAAAAGTTTCCTTATATGTACCAATTTAAAATTTGATTCCATTTTTTGTCTCTTAAGTTTTTTTTTTATTTAAATTTAGTGAGAATTAAACCCGAAATTCTTCTAGTAGTTGAATTTTTAAAATGATATCAAACAATTTGTCAAATCTAGCGTAAATTGACACATGGTGTTTATGACCATAGGATCTAACGAATGAGTAAACTAGCATTTTTTTCACATACATGACCGTACCGGACGTGTATTAATATCTAAGAAATCATTACGCCGATCACCGGTACCAGTTTTGGTGTTGCAAAACTCTCACTTGCGGATGTCGCATCTCGCGCATGCGACGCTTCGCTGCTAATAAATTTGCGGCCGACAAAAAATATAATATTCTCTATACGTCGACGTTTCTAATGATCATATCTGGGTCAGCGGAAATTTACGACGCGGGCGATACACTGAAAGCCTTTTACATCACGAGTGCACTACGCCCGGCCGTACCAGGATCCGATCACCGCGGCTCCGACACTAATTAGCGAGATTTCTTTATCATCTGTCACTCGCAATTATATTTATTTAATGATCGCTTTATAATCTTTGCAAGACAACGTCACCTTCGATACAGCTTAAAGCTGAATTCGCGATTAACGAGTGACATATACGAAGACAGCTAAAAAATATCAAATGTCGGGCGTATTGGAGATTGTTAGATGTTTTGTATAAAACAAAAAGTAAACTTTGGTGAAGAGAAAGTACTGGTAAAATTCCGCAGTGAAAATATTGCAGTTAAAAATGATCGAAATGGTGCGTGGGCGCTCGGTGCGATGCAGTGATAATTGAAAGCGACATCAGTTGCAGGCTCTCGGACATCTGTACTAGATATAATGTGTGTCAAGAAGTTTTCACGGTCTAGGCGTTGGTATCTATGAAAACGGCCATTACATCGAGCTTTGATGGCGTGGGCGCTCCCGGAGACTGTTTGTTACACTCTGACACCAAATTTAATGTATAAGATACGCTCAATGTTTTCGAGTTGAACTCATCGCATTAAGAGCAAACAAATAAAAGACAGATGAGCGATAGAAAGCTACTTTGGCGATACTGTTATTGCTATTGTTTTACATGTATTATATTAGTAGAGTGAAACAATACAAATACCTTGCAAATTGTTAACTTTCATTTGTGTTTATGTGATTCTTGTATAATTAACATCTGGAAATAATTTTTTATACATCCAAATTAAACAATAATATACTGGTGGTAGGTTTCTGTTGGAAGAAATCGTCTAGGTAGATACCGTCTCAATAATTTCTGCTGCCTAACAGTATTGTGCAAACATTATTATGTTACGATTCGAAAGGTCGCATTAAATGGTCAAATTACTTGTGTCTCAAAGCGACGAACACAATGTAGTGTAGTCGTTATCAATTTAAGTAGCGTCACATTTTTATAGATAGCCGAATTATTTACCACTAGGTGAACATGTTGCCAATTTCGTTGCTTCATAAAAGAAAAAAAAAGTTGTTTGTTATATACAGGCTGAAAGGTAATAGGTGTAAAAGATTTGGAGGAGCTAAAGTATAGCTCATATCCTATCTATGTATGGAATACCCCATCCAAAAACAATGGTCCTGGAGTTATTAATTTTTTAAATATTTTACAAAAATTCCTGATTTTCTAGGAAAAATTCGATGATTTTATTACTTACTTATTTCCACACAAATTTTAATGTAATAATTATTGTTTAATCATTGTTTTATTAAATTAAAATATATAAAATTAGGTGCTTTGAAAGTAGTGAGACTAAAAATAAGGCTTCATACTTACATTTTTATTTAATCTTAAAATAAAATTTTATTTATAACAATTACCTATAAAGCATATAAATAAGTACCGGAAAAAACACTTAAAAAAACTAAAAGTACTATGAAATATCAAACTGTAGACTCATAAAAGTAGACGCCGCACCGTCCCTTAATTAGCCCTTTTGTTTTTGTTGTAACACGTGCGAGCTTATTGTTGTCGTTTTAGATATTGAGTTCATTATAAAACATATGCAATATCATTTTTAGGTAATGAGTCAGTACGACAGTTAAAATTTAACTACTTTCGTGGGCGGACGTACATTATCATTGTCTTCTTATTTTGAAGTTTTTCTTTTCCATACCAAATAAATTTAACTTCAATGGCGGATTACGGTAATGAAGAATACGCTGACTTTTCTATTGTTGTGGACTTAGTGATGGAAATTCTTTAATATGAGAGAATATCAGCTACTTTTTCTAAATCGTCACCTACCAAGTCATAGGCCGGGAAACTGGTAACGTTCAACAGAGGCGACATGGTGCAGGTAGGCCACATATCTACGATACTGAAGATAGAGAAGGAATCATAGACCATTTTGTTATAGACACGACAATGTCAACCACGATCGTAGCAAGATTGCTGGGTTTAACACAAAGAAAACTGTGGTTTATTGTGCAAACGGCAAGGCTTTACCCCTACCATTATACACCGGTCCAGACCCTATAGGATGGAGACTCTGCATAGGTTGCGTGCAGACTTAGAAAATAATAATTTTTTCACTAAAATATTGTGGACTGATGCATCGAAATTTGACAGAGACGGCATAACAAATTTTCATAATAGTCAGTATTGGGCTCTGCGAGGTGAAAATCGCCACGTGATTATAGAAAGCTTATCAGTGAAGATTCTCCATAAACGTATGGATGGGCATAATTCATACTTACTTGATAAGCCTAGTCTTCTTGCCCAACAATTTAAATGGAGAGACGTACGAAGATTTTCTTCAAAATTATTCTTTTAATTATTTGGAGGATATAACATTGGAAACCAGAAGAGAAATGGTTGTCCCGCCCATTTTCGTCTCGGCGTAAGACAGTGTTTGGTCAACACCGTGACTCGCAAGGTATCCTGATTTAACACCGTACGATTATTACTTATGGGGTCACATGAAATCTTTAGTGTCGCTGCTGACAAAATAAGAGAACAGCCCACAGGGCGAGTTACTCGATCTGATTTAAGAAAAAGGCTTCGTGCTTGTATCAGGACCGTAGCCGTCAGTTTGAGCAAAATTTAAATTATTCGTTATTTTAAATTTTTAGACTGAACTCAATATCTAAAACGACAACAATAAGCACGTGTTACAACAAAAACAAAAGGATTAATTAAGGGGCGGCGCGGCGTCTACTTTTATGAGTCTCTACAGTTTGATATTTCGGGGTACTTGGTTTTATTACAAGTGTTTATTTTTTCTAAATTTTAGAAACTTTATATACTTTCTTATACTTTGTCGGATAGGTATTGAAATCAGGTACTTATTTATGTGCTTTATACGTATTTTTTATAAATAAAATTTTATTTTAAGATTACATAACAATTTAAGTAAATGAGCCTTATTTTTACTGTCACAACTTTCAAAGAACCGAATTAAAAAATTTTAGCATCTAAATGATAATTATTAATTTAATTTGATAACAATGATTAAACAATAATTATTGCATTAAAATTTGTGCAGAAATAAAATCATCGAATTTTTCCTAGAAAATCGGAAATATTTCGAAAAATATTTAAAAAATTAGTAACTCTAGAACAGTTGTTTTTGAATAGGGTATTCCATAGATAGATAGATAGAGGATATGAGCTATACTTTAGTCTCTCCATATCTTTTACACCTATTACCTTTCACCCTGTATACTTTTAATTACCATAGAGCACTCCGTAATCTACATGTATTCATCCGGTTTTTTTTTCTTTGTGAATATAGATGTCGTTGAGCAAAAACTGACTGCTTTTTTATACTCCTAATAATTGTTTTGAACGATAAGTGTAATCTTCGTCAGAAGGTAGTAGGAATATAGGCCGAAAATTACTCACTTGTTGTCTGCCACCGTACCTTATAAGTGTGTTAGCTGGTTATTACGTTTTTATGTGTTTATTTATGTGCTTATTAATTATATTTAGACAGTATGCTTAACTGGTTATTTTACTGTCTTTAGTTACATACAAAAGCTATTTTTATTATTTTTTTTATTTAATTAAGCGACGAGACGAGCGGGACGTTCCCCCGGTGGTGACACGCTTGTCCACAACAACGTGGGGCTAGTTAGAATGATATATACTGTACAAAATTACGCTTGTCGCCTGAAACATAAGATGTTGAGTCTGGTTACTTTAGTAATTAAATTAGCTACAGCACCCTTCAAACTGGAACACAGTAATGTTTGCACATTACTGTTTGGCGGCAGAAATAAGCGCAGCGCGGTGGTGCTTACATAGATGGTCTTGGGCAACAAAGACCTACCACCATTAACCATACAGTAAAGAATTTTAAAATAGCTATTACGAGTAATTGTGAACAAAGGTGATGTAGGGTTATTCCGAAAACGGCAGTGTGTCCGTTTTATTTTCGTCACATCTCGACACTTTCTAAAGAAACTGCTACGTCTAATAACTAACAGCTCTCAACCTTCCAGAGGAAACATGCGATAATAAGGTATAATTGCCTACCAACCTGGCGACTATATTTAGAAGCAAATACTCTGGAACTGGCTGCGCTCGCGACTAGTTCAATTACGTAAAGCGGTTGTGCCATTTCTAATCTAAAAATAATCGCAGGCTGCGTAGACAGCGGCGCCAGTGGGATCGTATGTGAAAGTAAACACAATTAATTATGGATAATCACCCCAACAAAACTGCTTAAGCAAATACATTACAAAAATAAATAACGTATGAAAAATTATTATTTTTTAGTATGTAGTCCTTGTACGTACATAACATATATAAATTATCTATGAAAGAAAAACTACAGAAGATGCAAATGAACAACTAAATTAGATATGTATTGGATTATTCTCGTGTATACTAAATTTGCTAATTGTTATCTGTTGTGCAAAGTAAATATTCCGATCAGTGAAGATTTTAATTACGTTTTTTTTTAACGAACCGAGAAAACTGGCGTGACGTTCGCTTGATGGCAAGTAATACCCCTTGACAATTACAAATCATTGCTCCCTTCACTGAGACGTAAGATGTGAAAACTCGTTACCCCAGTAATTTCATAAGTAATATCACCCTTCAAACCGAAACAAAGGAATGCTTACACACCGCTTGGCGATAGAAACAAGCGGCGGAATTTAGCTAGACGGTTTCCGTTGCAAGAGATCTACCACCGGAATGTCGCTTTGTGTATTGAATAACTTGAAGGTACTTAAATAAATTTAAAATGAGTTGTCATTTCAGAGATTTTTTTATTCCCAGATTTAAAGAGCAAAATTTTATCGCGAATTTTAATAATTTGTTTTTCGATCTAAATTTTAAGTCCTGTCCGAAACGACGATTAAAATTGCTATAGTCCGTAGTTTCTAGTTCATGTTGCAGGAATATCTCATTTTTTCAGGAATTTTGCACAAGATTTTCGCTCACCGTCGAATATATTTAAAAATTGTAAAATATTATCAAATGACCAATATGAAGTTCTTCAAAAAGGGCGTGAAAAGGCTTCTGCAGGGTCGGCAACACGCCCAGTAATACCTCTGGTGTTACTGGCGGTCACAGGCTGCGGTTACCGCTCGATGCATGTTTGCCACTTAAGTAGTATAAAAAAAAGATACGCATATAAAATAGTAATGTGTTCGTTGAGTTCGTGCATAGCCATATTTTAGTCCCTAATTTAATTCACAATACGGCAGTACTGAATTGTTCCACGACGGTGCTTTGTGAGGGCGTGAAGTTCCCCGTTGAAGACTGTATCTCAAAAATTATAGTTAAATTATACCGAACCATGACAGTGATAATTTGTAAAACGATTCTCGCGATTAGTATAGGATTAGTATTAGTATTAGGATTAGTATTAGGATTAGTATTTCTCGTGATAGAGCGTAACAAAATTGCGAACGCTCGCGAATACTCGGACTGATATTAATATTACACCGCAACACATCCGCGACTCGAACTGGGTAATACGTCGATGGCGCCGGCGCCGTTTAATCGTTCGTCTGCGTCTTCGATGCGAATTTTCTCTTGCTTTTAACAGACAACACCGGTTCTCAAACATTTAAGAACAATTTCATGCATCAAGTTTAAAGATCTAAGGCAACAAAACTATCACGAAAATCAACAGTGCTAAAATGTAACCTCTAAAGGTTTAGATAAACTTGTTGACATAAGTGATATTATTTTAACTATATGAGTAAGAACTTGCTCTATTCTCATGTAACATCTCATATAATAATTTTTTTTAAATATTATTTACTTGAAATTACAAATAAAACTACCGAGTTTCAGATCTATGGGCTGATGTAAGAGTCACTGACCTGAAACATCAGGTAAGAGAAGCTATCATTTGCATGGCGACAGGGCGGACACTCACCGAAACCTGATTCGTACTCGCTAATCTCGTATATCAATAATAAAATAAATTTATCATGTAATCCTTCTGCAAATGGAATCCGGAAAATGATTATCGTTGTGATCAATGTTTACTCAAGATACTTTTAACCGAGAAAGCTATGAAACATTCTATCTATAACATATGGAATACATAACCTATAAAGCATGGAATAAATTTTTATGTTTAGATCGTAAGTATCGTAATCGTACCCCTAAGTAGTGTGCAATTTTTTATGATCCTTTGGTCAAGCAGTTAATAGGACCTTATGAGGGAGGTCTTAGTTAAGTTTAACAATCTTGAACAGTGGCCTCTGTATGTATATATATATTGCAAAAATAAGCTTTTTCATTTCATAAATATAACTTAAACAGCTGAAGAGTTAAAATTTGACCGTTTGATATCCCACGCTGATGTTATCAACTAGTTGGTCTCGTTCGAGTATGGTCTCTTAGAGATAGATAGGAACCTACCGCCAGTAACAAAAATATATTTAATATGACTTCTACAACACTGTACACCACACCACATATCGTACAGTCGTGATTGTTTAGTCGCGGGTTAGCCAGTTCAATTGTTAGAGCTACCTCAAAAACAAAATGCAACACAGCTTATTTCAGCGATATATAAACGTAATTATTATAATTTACAGAAGAATATATAAATAGATATTAGTTTAGTCAATAAATTAGTCACAACCTGTCTGAGGCCACAAACATCACCGAGGCCTGTCCACCGCTATGTGTGAACAAGGGCCGGCGTTCACGACATATGGTCTTTAATGACCTTAATTGTACACGAGAACTATGCCGCTGCTCTCTCTTAAATCAACCTCGGGGGCCCTAGATTCCCACTTAACGCGAGGTGTGTAGTCGCCCTAACGTGGGCATCACGCGTGCCTTATGCAATCGGAGCCAATGACCGCCGCAAGTTGTTTGTTGTGGATATTCAATAGCAACCGATCGAAAGGTCTAAATTTCGTTTGGGCTTTTCATCGTATTGTGAAAGGAAGGTTTACCTAAATTATGAATGAGCAAAATATTTCATTACCTAACATGCAAACTTATCGAACTGTAACATAAAGGTAAATGTACGAACATTTACGTAACAAACGTCTACTTTAATACCAAATCGATATCAGGTGCGTAAATTAAATTCTTCCCGCAATACCTATCATTTACAAATACTTCAAGAGATTTGTATATATATACTAGCTGTCTCCACCTGCTTTCTTGGCAGTAACACGCCTGCAAGTTCCTTTGGAGGAGGTATTGTGTAAAATCCATTCCTAGCTTACGTCTAAATGGCAGAAGCAAATAGCAAAGGCAAATTTTCTGTTTAATACTAATAGTTACATAGTTACTCGTGATGAGTCTATCAAATATGTATAAATAAATATATGTATTTACTAGTATTAGTTATATATCATAATCATATTCAAGATAATTATCTGTATATTTTTATTAACAATTACCTTTTTTATTTTAATTGTCCTATCAATCGTTCTACATAATAATTTCATAAATGTAAAGTGTTAACAAAATTAATAAAGAGCTTCATCATAATATATGATAAGCTTTATTGTAAGAAAAACAAATAATTCTAGATATACACAGATAATATACATCTCGTCGGTAACAGCAGTTTTCCAGAAGTAACGATAAAGGATGAGGAAATTAATGTATGCAGTACCGAATGGTGTGTTTTAATAAAAGAGAAATTATAAAATCACACACATGCATACATAAACTATAAAGAGACGAAAATATATGCATTATACAATTGCATTCCATCGAAGTTTATATAAATAATAATCGTGATTTGTATTCGTTTATATATGTAGCTTTTAATAATTCTACAGATATTCATACGTTGCTATTAATAACTCCCTTTTTAAGGGCGTAAAAAAAAATAGTCTGAATTATGAAAGAAAAGGGGTATAAGGTCCAAATATAGGTAGAATATTTTTATTAAGTTTTTTAACTCGAGATTGATGCATTATAATTATTTTATTATAATATTTTAGAGAAATGTTTGAGAAATTTATTTATACAAAGACGGTTGCGCTGGTTATTTTAAGGATCTTAAAGGTTTCTTTAATATAAATATTAGATGTTGGATATTATTTTTTTACTATAACCATGTAAATTATAGTAAAATAAATTAAAAAAAGGCAGTCTCCTCAGAATGTCATTTTCACTTATTTAAGTATACTTTATATTGTTTGTTGCGATAGTATTGAGCCTAAATATTTTTTCTAGTTTTATCTAGCAAGTGTCTAAAATATGATTTTAGTGAACTCAGATACAAAATGATTTTTTATCGTTATGTGCACTTCAGTAAGTTCTTTAACGGATGTGTATCAGATTGTGTTACAATATGGACTGTCATTTATAAAAACCCATGTATTTGTAACATTTATTTTATTACTTTACTTATTTTATATATATATATATATCAGTCTATATTAGAAAAAAATCTCTACGTAATTAAATACGCACAGATAACAATATTACGTAAAATCACAATAAAAGCCTATAACTTACAAGTTAAGTGGGTATGTAGGTGTTGTAGAGTTAAGTAAACACATTGGAAACCACAATTTATGGCCACTAAGTGTAAGTTTACTACTCGGCTACAGGAACGGGCCGCTGAACTCAAGCGCATCCTGTATCCCAAGTGGGAGATGTGGGACGGCCATATTTACCAGGAAATGGATGTTTTTAGCTGTCATTGACGGTATCTCGGATTCATTAACGTGCTGCGGTCTACAACCCATCATTTGATGGATATACGGACTGTTTAGCTAATATTTCATTTATCCGTACAACTGTACAGCTATTTGATATGGTATAAACGTTTTTCATTTTGATACAAATGGTGATGCTGATTTTGATCCTAAGCGGTAAGCAATACATGATGACTGAGGACGTGGACAAATTTCTTTTGTTTTTATTCACAACCTAGTAGTTTGGATTATTCATAAAAACTTTACATATTATAAACAAATTCATTTAGGAAAACAATAAATGATTTATTTGTTCTTTTTATCGGCCTGATAATGCCCATAGCTGGGCATAGGCCTCCCTCAAGGGATGATGATGATGATGATTTTATCTATAACTTATTTTGTCACTATAAAATTACAATAGCATAAAATCAGAGACGACTGTATTAAAATCAGTATTCTTAACCTATTGCGGGTACGTAAAGTTTGTAAAGAAGTGTACGAGATAAATAAGTTATTCAGCTAATATTAAGCGATACTCTCCGCCCATATGAATGTGGATTAGAATGTTAAACATTTATGTAAGCGAAAAAGAATTAACAGAATGAAAAAGCAATTAATTAAGCAAATTAGTACCAGAAATAGCAATGGCGTTCTAGAAACTCACATCAACAAAGTTATTTTGTAATTTGCCGGCAGTGTGTGCGTTTACATTGAACGAATATGTTTATAATTACCATAAGCTGCGGGTATACACGCCTTTGCTTCGGATGGTTAATAGCTTTTAAAGGACATCGTACGATAGTAATTTTTTGTTATAATTTAATATACGTTATAGATTATAAAATAAGTTTGATTAAATAATTTTAGGCCCTTTCAAACTCTAAACTGAAAAAGAGGTTGTTTTAAATTACTTTTATACTTAACTTATTTATCTACTTATTCTTACTTTGTAAACGTCCGTGACATAGAACCCGATTAATCAGGGGTTTGTACAAATAAAACAAATTTTCAAGACTCAAAACGTTAACACTATATTTTTCATACAAATTTTTCTCAAGTTTTATATTTGTGTATATTTTTCTTTTTGATATTACTTGACTTAACTGTCTGTCTGTTCTTTTCCATATTATATATTACATTTTTATCGAAGAGCACAATTTAACTGAACTAATTCTTTAACATATAATTCACTAGTGATAGGTAGCTATTGCTTTAAACCGTTTAGTTAGTTAACACCGCAACTCCTATTTCTACCGCTAAACAGTGTTCTGGTTTTAAAGGCGTTGCAGCTAATGAAATTACAACGGCAATGAGACAACGTCTTGTGTCTTAAAGCGGCGAGCACAATATGGTGTAGTTTATAACATTGTAATTAACGCCACGTTGTTACGAGTAGATCAATGATATAGGCTGCTTCATATTGTGGTTCTTGCCTTGAGACTTAAGACGCTAAGTTTGTTTACCCTAGTAATTTCACTAGCTACAGCGCCCTTCCAACCGAAACACAGTAACATTTGCACATTACTGTTTGGTGGCAGTAATAGGAGCTGCGTTGGTGCCTACCTAAACGATCTCCGGAGAGACAGACCTGATACTAATTTATATACGACGAAAATAGGCCCTATGACTTATCTACCATGGGGTACCGGTAAGTGATAAAGTAAAAAAGCTACAACCAGTTTTCATTACTTATGTCTCTACGAATCAACCTGTTGTTAAGTCGAAGGATTAGCTCCGTCATCTTTGCAATTTTTTTTCTTACTTGTCATCCTATGACACCAGACATTTTAGATTGAGTTCAATAATAAAATGCAGTAGTATTGAAATCTTAAAATGTTGAAAACTCGTTTATACTACTAAAACAACTAGAGGTACGAAAATACTAAACACATAATTTACTATTAAATTTAAACAGCTTATTACAAATGTATACAATTACATCCACATAAAATAACTTTCTCATAATTACAGTACAAATGAGCTTGCCATTAAATATATATGTTTGCGAGAAATGTATGTAGTAATCAGAGGTTATTACACCACCTGTTAGTATTAATACCTCACGCATATATTATCCGAAAGGGTACTTACTTATATCACACAGATTTACAACTATTTCATAGCATTATATGTAATGCTGTAAATTAACAATTATAATGGCTTCAAGTTTGACTTTAGCCAAGAGTTGCTAGCTGTTACAGTCTGTGTTATTGATAATAGGCGTATGATGCCGAAGGAGTTTTCATAGGTATCATCGCAGCTCCTATTTCTGCCACCAAACAGTAGTATGAATTGTTACTGTGTTCCGATTTGAAGAGAGTTGTAGCTAGGAGAATTACTCGAGCAACTGGACTTATCATCTTACCTCCCTAAGCGAAATCACAGTGTTGTGCTGGTGTTGTTCTGACTAACGCCATGTTGTTTTGTTAAGGCGCGTCACTTACTTTCAAGTAAACGCCTCGCTCGTCTCGTCGGTTCGCCAAATAAGAAAAAAAATATATTTGTTCTTCAAGAGTGAAATCGGGCGGGTATGGGAATATAATATTATTATACTGAATTCCAAAATAACAAAACCCTAGCAATAAACCAAACATATAAAAAGCTTAGAAATTGTTAAAAAAATTAAGTAAATTTCGGTTTACATTGGAAATGTGTAGTAAAAATTCTTAGTTTTTATTTCTTTTACATTAAAACAACTTAAGGAGAACAGCCCTAAAAAAACCGTAATGCCTCAGAAATTCCTTTTCCCACGCCGAAATGAAAGTAACAGCGAAACATGTGGTCATTTGTTGGTATTAAATGCAAATTGTTTATTGATAATGGTCGATCAGAATGCGCCGACGGATTGTCGCGCGCCGGACGGTCGCTCGCGCGCGATTCACCGAACCGGCCCACTTCCTGTCGCTCGGCGCATGCGTCATGAATAAACACAACATCACCCGCACACCCGCCTGTCTAATACCTTAATATAATGCATTAGCGTGAGATCTCTTTCTCTTCTAACCCTGCACAGGGATGATTGTCCTATATCCAAGTTTTTCGGTTAACAACAATTCCAACCACAATCTGATTTCTAACATTACAAAGTAATTGTAGTCACTGACAATTACTTTTTAATGTTGTGTTATGTTGTCATAACATATACCTAAACCAATATAAATATATATTTTATGTAAATTATTTAATCCAATTTTACAGAACAGAACGCTTTACACAGTATTTATAAGTTTGATATAAAAAAAGAACTTTAGTACAAAGAGCAAATCAAAATACATTGAAATAGGAAAGTAATTCGATGCAAATACAAAGTTGCTACAGAGTTTCTAGTTACCCGTAGGGTTGCGCGTCAGAGATGTTTTCTAATACTTAGGACGCATAAAATGTTTATTCTACGGGCTCCGGTGGTTTTATTCAAGTCATCAAACACCGTTAAGCAAGCTGCGGCCGAGGAATAGCTATTAGTTTAGTATCCGCACGGCGGCGGCATGGACATCACATACAGAACGCGGGGGGAGAACCTTGCAATTCTAATATTTGCTGTACAATTTGCTTGTTTGACTGGGAACAGATTTCCTGTAACTTGATCGCTGTTTACGTAGGGGTTTAAGTATTAAACTAGCGTTATTTTAAATCACGTACGTATAGAAATTGTTTTGGAATAAACGAACGATTTACTTATTTATTGCATTACATAATCGTTACTAGGTATGAAGTAAGATTCCAACTTTATATAAAGTACCCAACCCTTTTCATGAAAAAAATTACAATCAAATTTTTTTACACAATAATTAATTCTCAATATTATGCTCTCTTTATACTCGTATAAATTCAATACAGATTTAGTATTAGGTACTACTTGTTTAGTTTTGAAAACTGTTTTCGGTCGAACCGTCGGATTGACTGTTTGGAAACGTAAACTCAAAGGGAACAAAATTTAAGGAATCTGCTCCGTCAACAGACGATGCTGGGATAATGTTTTCCTACGCAAAATAGATTTAGAATTAAAGAAATCAGAGATGAAATTAGAATCGCTGTATATACACGTAATGATGAGAACTAAACAATGATCGCACGAAAAACGTAGAAAATGAACGCATTAGTTCCAACCAATAGAGGATAAACAAAATAGTGATGTAGATAATATAGCACCAGTCAACAGCTAAGTCTAACCCTCTCATTAACAGGAAATAAAAAAAAATAACACTAAATGATTTGCCGGAGACCATATAAAGAAAAATATTTGATGTACTATATATTGAGTCTCGTTACCACAGTATTTCGATAGTGGCAGAAAGAAGTGCTGCGCTGCGGTGGCATCTTCCAAAGCGGTTTCCGACAACAGAGATCTCACACGGTAACTTTTATTAATACAGCAAATGCTAGTTTATATTAATAGCTATTCCAATTTGTAAATATGTTTGGTATACATATAGTTAATGAGAAGACCATTTAAAAATTGAAGTTTTTTTTTTTAAACAGTCAATTTACGTCCCCACTGTTGGGGCACAGGGATGCCTTCATTATGAGAGCGATGGCTATAGTCACCGCGTGGGCACAATCCGGATTGGTGACTTAACACACACCTTAGAATAAATTCTAATTCATGTGCAGGTTTCCTCACGATGTTTTCCTTCACCGTTTGTATTTCTCTGTTGTAACTAAAGTTCACAAATGTACATAACTTAAATATTGAAGTCATCGGTACATGACGAGATTCGAACCCGCGACCTTCGGAATGAAGGCCGCATGCTCTAACCATTAGGCCAGCGAGCTATCGATGCTTTACGGAATATCGAAGCTTAAAGGAAGTTTTATGATGGAAATCTACAATAACCTTGTTAACACAACATTTTTGATCCCATAATCATTGGACAAACAATTTGTTATTTTTAACATAACCTCTAAGCGTCATATTGTTTAAAATGCAGCAATCAATAACACCAGTATACTTGTACTGGCCTCGTTAGTTCGGATAAGTGGTATGAAAATGCAATTGTTTTGAACATCATTTTAATATATTTGCTTTCAATATTAATAGTTAGGTTAGTTATATAAAAAAAATAAATATGAATCTTAAATATATTAGTTTTCTCACCGGAACCTCAAGCCTTGTGGGATCGCACTCACACCTTCTCTAGTCGTTCATTTGAGTTAATCTTAATCAATCTTAAATGATTGCGGTGACTAAAGAGAAGATAGGGAAAACAAAATTATTACTAAAAACAAAAATTAAAATTTATTCCTCATAAATGTGAACTTCTAGGTTAGACTGAATAGTATGTATTTCTGTTAAAGGCAAAGACTGCAAGATTATTAATTTGTACAGAAAACACTCAACATCTAAAAGAACATTGACTCTGTTTCTTAGAAAATTATATCATCACATACTCGTTGGACTTCAGATTAAACACACTCACTCTCACTTTAAACAAGCACGAAATAGCAAACCCACCAGCGACTTTCTGGAAAACAAATTGACAACGTTTTTTTGTCAGTCGTAACAAGTAATTCTAATTACTAGTTGTTTTGTGTCAATAATAACTGGAAGTGAAATAGGGAAAAAAACTTTGGAAATAAATCAAAAAGCTTAATTAATAGCAAATGCAAAGAGGTGTGTTAGTAATTTAAAATACGAGTAGGCAAATCGAAAATGTAGACAGCGAAATTAATTTGGAAATGTAAAGTGTCAGTGAAGTTAGATTTAGTGATTCGTTCAAACGGCTAATTAAATGTAACCGAATGCTCCTTACGTATGCACAACTTTTTAGTTCGTGTGAGAGGAAACGAGCTCCGTCGCTAAGCAAGAAAGGTTATATATATACCAGTTTCTAAATGTACATGCAATATTAACATATGGTGAGAACATGACGGAGAGATGATGATGATGATTATTTATCACGATGCCCTGTTCTCACTTTATGTAGGATCGGCACCAGGGACGTGCACAGTAATTTCGAGTTGGGTATGAAAATCACACTGGAAATATCTGTGTTTATATATACTTAGAAGTAAAGTTTGTTAATTTAACAATAGTCGAAGCAACGGTAATGTACCTTTTGAGTAACTTAAAAAATTATTATATAGATAAGTTTAGGAAGCCAGGGGAGTACGCAGTGCTTGTTTGTCTATATAGAGCGCTCGGCCCTGGTCAATACATATCTCAAGCTGTATTGTAAAAAAAATCCGCGCCTTTTTTAACACCAGCCGTCTGCAAAAGGTTAAACTTCCTTAGCAAACTCGTGCAAGCTGAAATCGCACATTCGATTAAGAAGTTCAGGTTATATCATTAAAACACTCAGGAAACAATTCTGCGCTTTTTGTTCCTTAGTCGCCTCTTACGACATTTTTGGGACAAGTGGAACTATCGTCCTTAGCCGGTGCCATGTCATACAGCGTTATGGGTTCATGTAAATATATTTTAATAAACCATTACTTTTCAGATCATGATGTGTAGATGTAACATGATATGGAGTTAATCGTTTGCATTTAATATTTTGTTAGACCTATAATTCGTCAGTGCATAATTATTTATATATATTGTCTTACCTATGGTTTTTTTTACACTGTCTATTAATGCGGATACTTATAGTAAAAGTCTCAAAACTCACAATTAAAGTTTTAGTTTGCAAATCCTATGCAAAAATAGACTGGCGAATGGTAACTAGTAAATTTTTTGGATATTTATGATTTACTATTACTGAACGCAGTGCGCAATACGGATAAAGTAAACCAGTGGGAGGTATTATTAAACTAATCGCAGACAATTCGAAATATCATAAAGGATAATTTTAAACAGTACAAATATATGGTCCGCTGTCACATTATAATCGATATAAAGTATTAACCTTTTACTCATGCGATACATATGGCAATAAATTTAATTTTAGTTTAAACGAATTTTTGTACTTATTAAACCGGCAACTTGAGGATTCAAATTTGTAAAAATTTACAGTTATTACTTTTCAACATGATTCAGCTTCGTGTGCTATGATGCTGATCCAACTTCTAATAATAAAATAATATACTGTCATAAATCATGACTGATAGTAGGTCTCTGTTGGCGGAGTTCCTCTAGGTAGGTACCGTCGCAGCTTATATTTTTGTACAAACAGTAGTGAGAAAACATTACAGTGTTCCGGATTATAAGGCGCTAACGAGAATTAACATGTCATGTCTCAAGGCGACGAGGATAATGTGGCGGTATGCATATCATTCTGACAAGCGCCAGATTGTTACGGGCAGGCGTATCACTTGCTATTAGGTTAACATTTCGCTCGTCTCATCGTAGAGTAAGAAAAAAAAAATTATTACCATATAAATGCACAATGTAATAGAGCAACATACATCGGATGCGTTCTATCAATTCCATCAGTTCATCAGTTACATTAGTTGTCCTTCACGAGTGGTTAGCTCAATCGGTAATAGATACATATTCTGATTTCCTGATGCGACACTAAGCCGCCGGGGCTGCGGTCGTATCACGTTATCGGTAGCTGGAGGAAGTTTTTTTTAAGGACGAGTTCGTTTGATGCGCCTACGAAACAACGAATCACATGATATGTATAATGTGTGTTTGAAGGTTTCTTTTTATATGCGGAAAAGAACCTACCGTCTGTCATTTTAAACAAAGGCTTCATTTTGTGTTTTAAATATCGACAGCAGAAAGTTGTTTTAATTTATGTCATAACGAATATCTTTTAAGACAATACTTCTGTTTTTACTCCACGGATTCGACAAAACGAGCAAGACGTTAGGGCCATCAGAAACCAGCTAAAATGCTATACATACATATGTGTATATATAAATACGTATCTATACATATGTGTATATAGTATTTAGTAAATACGACAAAGCGACGAGACGTACCAGACATTCACCTGATGATAAGTGATATGCCTGCCCATGCTCGTGCTCCATGAACGTGACGCTAGACCGTATACACTGCACCATGCTCCTCGTCTTAAGACAAAAGATGTTGATTCTCGTTACCTCAGCAATTTCACTACCTACGATGCCCTTCAAAACCGGAACACTAATGTTTGACGGCGGAAATAGTTGCGGCGGTAACTACCGAGACGGTCTCTGGCAATGGAGACCGACCACCGATAAAAAAATAAGTAGTAGTTTGTATAAGGGATACTAATATCTATGTGTCAATTATGAATATAAAGTGTTTAAGAACATTAATTTCTGCAACATGTAATTTTTCATGATAGAGTCTTATTTTATTGTCTATTCGGTTCTTATTTGCCGCCAGACAGCGTTACAGTATTTAAGGTGTAATATCATTTAACTAATTATCAGGCAAGATAAGTTAAACGTACTAGTGGGATAAAGTCTAAGGCGGTCTGTTATTATAACCAGAAAATCGAAGAACTTTTCTTTGATTTGACAAAGCTACGAGACTAGCGAGACGTTCGCCTGATGGCCACGTGGCGCTAGTTAAGATTATATACACTACGCCATAATAATTTCGTCGCCTCGAGACGCGTGTTGCGTAACTTTTATATAAGAGAGTATTATAATTTTTTTACTTTTATGTATATATAGACTAGCGCTTGACTACGATCTCGTCTGGTAGTAAGCGGCGATGTAGTTTTTAATGGTAAAGTGTAGTGTTTAAGTGGGTACTGGTCTAGAACTAATCTATTCACTCATCTCTTGAAGATTCTCACGTCATATCAGGACTAGAGAACTGACTTTATACAGTTTATTATACTTATTTAACCTATCCTCAAGTTCATCATTCACGCTTAGATGATTTTAGCCTCAGTACCTATTAAAACAATAAGAATGTATAAAATAAACAGAAAATTTCTCATTTATTTATTTCACAAAGTAAATCATTAAGTAGTATAATTAATTACACTTCATTTTATACTACTTCAAACATGGCGCGCTGTTGCGTTTCATGAAATTAATCAATGATATTTTCAAAGTGAAATTATTCCTTTCAGTTACGTAAACTTCATTATATTTAACGCAGTCAAAATATTATGTTAATGACTTCAAATTCAAAGCCTTGCTATTGACTTTAGACGTCAGTGAATGGCTGTAAGATAAAGTAGGAAGCGCATCGCTTCATATTAATCAAGACTTAACAAATTGTTTTCGATTCATGAATAATAAATAAGTAAATATAAATAATGAAGGCCGGATGCGTATAACACAGGGGTCGGCAAACTGTGGTTCTTAGAATACATTTTTGAAGTAGTCTTAAAAAAATTTTGAAAACTCATCTCAAAATGTAATGTAAACCGTTTTCAAAAGAGGTTTCATTAAAATATAAACCGCACTAAATAAAGTTAGTCGCTCTTGATAATTTCTAATATCTTTGGATTTATTGAATATTGAATAATATTCATCTAGAGCCAGTTAAAAATTATTGTATGTTAAAAAGATCCAAAGACATAATTACATATTGATTCTATTTGAGAAGACTTGTCTTGTGCCAGTTGCCTGCCTTACATGCCTTAATAAGTAATAAGCGGGAAATCTTTCCAGTGAAGTGAATAAAATTATTATTTAAATTCATAACACTATTATTTTGTTTCACTAAATTACTAATAATGAAACATAACATTTATGTCTCAACGTGACAAGCACAATGTGGTGCTGTGTATATCATCCTAACTAGCGCCGTTATTATGGCCTGTATCACTTACCAACTGCTGAAGGTTTTGCCCGTTTCGTCGTATTAAAAATACTTATACATGTTAAAACATATTTTTAGCTTGTACCTGAGGACTCCAACTTATGTAGTTACATAGCTCCAGTAGGTTTATATATGAACTAGTCCGGCAACTTTGCTGCCCATAATATATAAAATTATATTTGAAATTTTTCAGAAATATTCCCGACCGGCCGCAGCGGACGCGGCTGATGACGATGATGATTTCCGACTCGCGGTAATCTGTTCCATCCAAGCCTCTTCCTGTTAAGACCCAGCACCTCCCTTTGGGGAAGGAATTTTAAAATCCATTCTTAGCTGATCTCTAAATAACAGGAGCAATATCTCCATCATATTTTGAGTTAATGAATCTCTGGATATCTCATATATATATAGTATACTTAAGAATAATGAAATTTCTAATAATTTTAAATTTAGTAAATTCATCTCTTTAGCTGAAAAGTTTGCCAATACCTGGTATATCATATGATAGTTTTTTTTTATCTGTTCAATTCGGCGCCGCAGTGAGTACACTTTCGCTTGCAAATTTTCTAGTATAGCAGTGACAACGGCCGAGTGTAATTCTTGCGCAACACGAAAACGTGGTAAACTGTTTGTAATTATTATTGTAATAGCGTTCTAATCTAAATGAGGTGTAAGTGGTCTGCGTGGTGTGAAAGTGCGTCCGATCCGACATCTGCTGTTCGGTCACCAAATGATATAACAAGCTTATTGTATACATTTAAACGTTTAGCCCTGTTAGCTGAGCAAAAAGAAAACAAACTACAAACTTGAATAAATAATTATAACATTACGAGAAAGGTTTAAGTTTTGACCCACTTCGTTAAATCATAATCGGATATAATTACTGGTAGATATCTGTTCTTGGTACAATCGCAACTATTTTTTCTACTTAAACGGTAGTGTGCAAACACTGTGTTCCGGTTTCGAGGACCCATAGGCCAGTGGAATTTTTGGTTAACAAAAATGAAGATGGTTTGTCTCAAGACAACGAAAATAATGTGTGTATCATCCTAGCTAGTGCTATCTTGTTATGGGCAGGCATTTCACTTACCATGAGGTGAATGTCTCGCTCATCTGGTCCCTTTATAGAATAAAAAAAACTTAATGACATTTTTATGAAAGCAAAAGTTTATTCATTCAGTCACATTTTTTTAGATATAATCATTTCGTCAAATAGTGAACTACATACACTATGGATGTCATCATCATTATCAGTCGATAGACGACCACTGCTGGATAGGCCTCCCCCAAAGATTCCCACATCAATCGGGTAAGGGGTATATGGGGGGATTTGAGCCATTTCCTACCACACTGGCCCCATGCGGGGTGGTAGGACCCAGAGCCTCGCTTCTTACTTGACTCCCGTGATTTATTGCGCGAGAACCCTTACAGCCCATGGTATAATAATGTAATAATTGCAAGAGTTTTAGAATAACCATATTGACATTAAATAATGTAGGGTTTCAACCAAATTTCTAAGTAAGTCCAAACACATCACATATTGGTTAAAAAATTTACTTAGCGGAAGTAATAATGTAATAAGTTAGTATTACAAATGATTTGAGGAAATAATATAAATAAATTTTACATCCAAACCTGGAGATACTTTTCAAAGTGTTAATAAATTTATAAACATGTTGATAAAAATCAGTTAAAGAAACTGAAAAATAATACATTGAAAATGGACTCTAGAATTTTTATTTTTCATTCCATATGACTAAGAAAGTAAAGTGAATATTTGGTAATAGTGTGTTCCTATTTAAACCAAATATTCTGATACAAATAATTTAATAGTTGGTTAAGTACTCATTAATTTGATCTGCTGTAGGTGATTTTTTTCTATATTCTTTTACTGCCATTTTATTTAAATTAAGACTATGCATTAATATTAAAAGTGATGTAATAAGTATTACCACTAGTTTATGTGCCATCCGATATTGAAAAAATTAAAATCCTCAATGACCCTTATTACATTTATTTAAATAATTTATTGTGTAAATGTTTGTATTGTGATAAAACAAAATGGTGTATGATCAAAAGTAAATTAAATACACATACACATATACATACAGGTTGGCGCAAAAGTATTCCTCCAATCAGAAAATGCTATAAATTTTGCCTTAATGTAAAAAAATTAAAAGACCAAATAAAAATAATCCACAAGAAGAATCAGTTTTTCATTTTTTTTTTAAATTACAGCCAAAAAACATCGGAAGGTTATTTTTGCGCCACCTTATATATACATTATATATACATTACTGTATTGTATATACATTATATACAGTGGCGTAAAAATAACCTTCCGATATTTTTTGGCTGTCATTTAAAAAAAAAATTAAAAACTTTGATTCTTCTTTTGGATTATTTTTATTTGGTCTTTTAATTTTTTTACATCAAGGCAAAATTTATAGCATTTTCTGATAGGAGGATTACTTTTGCCCCAACCTGTATATATTGTTATAGGAAATAAATTATTATATTTAGACAAAGTATATACAACTAATTGACAAAGTTAATGATAAAACAATAATAGACACACAGACCTGATTTTTTTTCTTGCTACACTGGCATTGGTGTTAATTTTAGATTTCAAACTGATTATATTTATAAAATATGACTCAAAGAAATTATAAAATGATTTATTCATGTCTAAATGATTTTCCTATACTTTCTTAATAAACATGTAAATAAAATTCATGTAGGATTCATGTTACTTAAGCTAGTAAATTATAAATAAGCTAATTATCCAAAGTTTTTACACCTTTCTTCCTTAATTCACTGTGAACTAAGAAACAAACAAGATGAACATTAACAAGACTAAATATAAAAGTGGTGTTTTACATTTCTTATACTAGATCTGTGAGCCCATAGTTGGTTGAAGCTGCTATGTTTGGAAAATAACTAGCTGCGAAAACTTCATCATAAAAAAGTGGTGTCATGAAATATTTACAGCTATAACATCTCAAGAAGATCTCATCGTAAGAAAATCTTTTTATTAGACAAGAATAAGGATAAATTCTGTTGCTAAACTAATCGCAAGTATATAAACTGATAATAATTATTTAAATTACATTAATTTAATAATAGATATAAAAAGTTCAATTTACAGAGTTAATCAAAACAAGACATCACTATTTACTAATAAAATAACAGGCAAATTTTTCTGTCATAACAATAACATTACACAAACTGTAGGCTATAAATGGACTTTCAATTTTAATTTCAACCTTCTAAATTTACTAATAAAAATAGGCCAAAAAATGTTATCTTAAGAAAACTTAGAAGCCATATGTATATCAGAGAAGCCTTAGAGAGAAGAAAAATGTACTGTAGGAAAACATACTTGTCTGTAAGTAGGACAGCTGTAATAGATTATCTAACCGAAAAATAAAGGCAACTGAAACATATGTAGTTAATAAGAATACGTACAAGAAAAGAAATCGCACAGGAAGCGCTCACCGTAGTAAAGATTGCATAAAATCAGATATGATTACTCACGGTTCGGCCTCTATAGACTGCAAGCGGGCGACATAGTTTGAAGGAATGTAGCCTTCTTGTTTTGTTTTCTTGCTTCTTGCTAACCACCAGTCACCCTGGGTATCATTGAGTATTTCCAGGTGTTCACCCTTTCTAAAGCTTAGGTCTTCGTCCGTTCTAGCGTCATAATCATACAGGGCCACAAAAATACGAGTGGGAGGGATCTCACTTGTATCAGGTCCCTGATTTACAGTCGATCTTATTGGATCTGGAGGCGGTGTCGGCACCGGTGTATGGAATGGTCTCGGATCTTCTTCATGAGGATTCGTTCTCTCGTTTTTACTTTTAGAATCCTTTTCTCCTGTGCTACTAAAACAGTTCCCCATTTTCTCTTTACAAGGTGAAACAAGTATCACTTGTTTTATGTCAAATCACGCACTCATGTAAATCCAAACAGCTGTTAAGGATTGATGTGTCTATAAACATTTTATAATGTCACTAAAAAGTTAATAAAAGTAAACGGAAAACATATTTTATGGTAAACAAAGAATATAAAATCCCGATAGGACATTACTACAAGAAGCCATTTTGGAATAACATAGACAACAAATAGACAATCACTTCTAACATACATTAAATATATTAAGAAGAATTAAAGATATTCGCGATTGTTAAAAGTTATTTCATATATATGTATTGTTTTTTATGTAAGATATTTCATAACTAAGTACAAGTATTTTTAAAATATTAGCATAATGTTAAATATTTTTTTTTTATCTGACAACACTGATTTCTATTCACCAATAAAGTCGCACATATGGCCAGAGAAATAAACTGAGAGATAAGTGATTTAACAGTGGTAACTAAAAAAACAAAAAATATTAAAAGTAACTAATCAAAATAAGATAATTGATACAATGTAGAAAATGGGCCATTGTCAAAATTTTAATATGATAGCACTGCCATCTAGAGGACATAAGAAATATCTTTTAAAATACTTCAACATAAAATTCTAATGTGTGTGTGTAACTAGTATTCGTTTCTTATTTAGCAGATGGCGATATTAATGTTTTTTTTTTGATAATTAGATATTTAAAGGAATGTTGTAAAATCATATTTTAAACGCATAGATGTTTTAAATATACTTTTGCACATTTATCTCTATGTTCCTTTTTGCCTAAAAATTAATTGTTTCAGATGTGACAATTAAAGGAAAATCTATTTTGTTATCATTATCATCGTCATTAGTCAATAGATGTCCACTGCTGAACATAGGCCTCCCCAAAGATGCCCACATTGATCGGGTAGGGATTCATATGAGACGACGTATGTTTAATTGTTTTGATAGCTGGAAAAGTTTTTTTAACGTCCCGATAAATCCGGAGCCGTGGATATGCACGGTGATTTAAGAAAGTATATGTACTTAATCGTTCAGCGTGAGCAACTAAAAATTGGAAAACAAGTATCTATTTTCCGATGCCATATAGAATAGGACAAGGGCAGGAGAAAGGAAGAGTCGCTCACGCTGAATTTTTCCTAAATGTAGATGGTTGATCCTAGGTTTCTGTTGCTGGAGATTTTCTTGGTACATATCACTGCAGCGCCTGTTTCAGCTGCCAAACAATAGTGTATTAACATTACTGTGGTTCCCTTTGAAGGGCACTGCAGTTGGTGTAATTAAAGGAGTAATGAGACTTAACAGTTTACGTCTCAAAGCAACGAGCGCGGTATGGTACACTGTATAATCAGTGCCACGTTGCTATAGGTAGACGTATAATTTAACATCAGGTGATGGTGTATGTATATGGATCAGGTGTAACTGATCTCGTTACGATGAATAAAAAAATGTTGCACTTTTTTAAGAATACAGGTAAAACAATAAATTTTTGCCAGGAAAGGGTAGAAACGTCGCGTATATCAAAACATCGGTTTAATTGATAATATTTTATTTATTTCCATAAAATGATATATCTCTATATACTCAAGTTTTATCGTAGAAATACCGTCTTTGTTTTGTACAACACCCGGTGATAATTAATCGTTCGTTTAATACGTTACTGGAAATTTTTTAATTTAAGTCCCTTTAATAAATAAAAAAAATAGTACATCATTCTAAAAATGAATTAATTTATCGCGCAGATAGTTTTTTATAACTATTTATTAGAAATTTTATTCCATTTCTTGACTTAAACAAAATATACGTTATCTCGGGCAAACACTCATTAAATCTGTGTGCAAAATTTTGAGGTTATTTGTTTGATACCTTTAGTTTACAGAACTTTGAACAACTTCTCTTAAGTCTCAATAAACAGCGATGTTAATTAAGCTTCCAGATATGTTTTATCAAAATACGTTGAGCTTAATTTAATAAAGTTAAACCTGTCCTAATACTTTTAATTATTTATATCGCCTGTCTATGACGTATTTTGATATTTCTGTACATTTGATATACATCTGTCACAAAATAATAAATCTTTCACTCATTATTGGTAAATGTTCCTTTAAGTCAATTTCTAATTCACTTAATTTTTTTTATTAACAATAAGAAAATTACGCGTAGCGGAGAACGTTTATAAGTAACCTAATAATATAAGTCTAAACAATTCATTATTTTTAGAAGCTAGGGATAATAAACTAGACTAACGGTTACCGACTAAGCAGACCTAACTTCTGTAATTTATCGATATATATATATATGGGTTATTATGGGTTTTGTTTGTTTACCAATCACATGAAAACTAGTGAAATTATTTATGCTGTTGCTATAGAAACAGTTGCTATAGAGTCGTGTGCGGTTGCTCATAAGGAATATTTCAGACAAATTCCAGTCTAATTTTAATGTTATGGCCCGCAAAGCCGGCGAGCAAAAGCTAGTTAATAATATAATAGAAAGACATGTCAAACATTTTTAATATAGTATTTAAGTTGACGTCTTGTCAACGGAAAGATCATAAATCACTACACAAAGTCGTTTATTAAAATACCTGGCGTACGTCACATCGCTTCAGTGCTCCGTTTGTTATCGGAAGAGATTTCAGTATGTAATCCAAACTCGACGAGGACGACGACGACGACGACGAGAATGACGACGACGACGACGAGGACGACGACGACGCCGACGACGATGAGGAGGTAGACTTTTCCTCACAGTGGAGTTTTCCTCGTAGTAGCCTTTTTTTTTGTTTTTTATGTAAAATAAGAGGCAAACGAGCAAGACGGGTCACCTGATGGTAAGTGATTCACCGCCGCCCACGTCACCAGCGACGCCAGTGCGTTGCCTACCCTTCAGGTAAGAATATGCTTTTTTCTTGAATAACCCAATGTCGCAGTTGTTGGGGAAGACCGCTGATGGCAACGAGTTCCAGATATTTACTGTGCGTGGCAGAAAACTGTTTTTAAAACGCATTGTAGTGGAACGCCAACCATCCAGATGGTGCGGATGATAGTGCCGGCGAGACGATCGGTTGCGAAAATCAGCGGATTCGGTCAAATGGAGATAGCTGATAACCCGGAGCCCCGGCCCGCTTTTCCCCGCAGAAGACTTTCTCGCAGTAAATTTTTCCTCCCAGTAAACTTTTCCTCACAGTTAACTTTTCCTCGCTGCTAACTATTCTTCACAGTAAACATTCCTCGCAGTAAACTTTTCGTCACAGTTAACTTTTCCTCGCTGCTAACTATTCTTCACAGTAAAATTTTCCTTGCAGTAAACTTTTCCTCGCACTTATCTTTTCCTCGCAGTAAACTTTTCATAGCAGTAAACTTTTCCTCACAGTAAACTTTTCCTCGCAGTAAACTTTTCCTCACAGTGGATTTATCCTGGCAGTAAACTTTTCCTCGCAGTAAACTTATCCTCGCAGTAAACTTTTCCTCACAGTAGACTTTTCCTCGCAGTAAACTTTTCCCCGCAGTAAACTTTTCATGGTAGTAAAATTTTCCTCGCAGTAAACTTTTCATGGTAGTAAACTTTTCCTCGCTGCTAACTATTCTTCACAGTAAAATTTTCCTCGCAGTAAACTTTTCCTCGCAATAAACTTTTCCTCGCAGTAAACTTTTTCTCGCAGTAAACTATTTCTCACAGTAGACTTTTCCTCACAGTAAACTTTTCCTCACTGTATACTTTTCCTCGCAGTAAACTTTTCCTCGCTGCTCACTATTCTTAACAGTAAACTTTTCCTCACAGTAAACTTTTCCTCACAGTAGACTTTTCCTCGCAGTAAACATTTCCTCGCAGTAAACTTTTCCTCGCAGTAAACTTTTCCAGGTAGTAAACTTTTCTTCGTTGCTAACTATTCTTCACAGTAAAATTTTCCTCGCAGTAAACTTTTCCTCGCACTAAACTTTTCCTCGCAGTAAACTTTTACTCGCAGTAAACTATTTCTCACAGTAGACTTTTCCTCTTAGTATACTTTTCCTCGCAGTAAACTTTTCCTCGCAGTAGACGTGATGTTGATGATGATGATGATGATATTATATTTTTTAAATATATTGTACTGTAAGTTTTACGGTTTTATTCAATAATTCAAAACCCAATTATTGATAACATAACATCCAGCTTTGGTTGATAGAGGTCCTGACGGATAAGAAAATTATAATAATCTACAGTTTGCAATGAATCACAAGATTAAAGTAATATATTTTTTTGGAAAACAGTATACATTGATCAGAATACACAGTATTGAGATGATCATGTTCATTGTGTAATATTAATATATACCTGTGGAATGGATGAAATCAAACATAGTAATCTATAGCGCTAGAAACACCAATTTTTAGAAAAGTTAAAAAAAAAATCGTATATGTGTGACTAACATAATTTAGTACTTTCTCATTTTGAACCACAAGTTTTTTTTATTTTATTTACAGCTGAAATAAGATTCATTACTGGTTAAAGAGTACTTATTCATTTACTTAAAATGCTCTTAAGTATTACGTTGCTATTACATATTAATTTTATTTTAATTCTGAAAGCAACGACCCGAGTGGGACAATCTCCTGATGGTAAATGATACATTAGATCTTAACAACCTGGCGTTAGTAAGAAAGATATATATTGCACCACATAGTGTGTGTCGCCTTAAGACAAGAAGTTGAGTTTCGTTACCCTACCTACAGCGCCTTTCAAACCGGAACACGGTAATGTGTGCACAGTACTGTTTAGCGGCAGAAATAGGCGCTGCGGTGATACTTACTTAGACGGTCTTGAGCTACAGATATCTACCACAAGTAAAGTATAGGGTAACTGGTATGTACATTTCCTGTCAACTGTCTCTCTGATCCAGAGCGTTACTTTAATGAATATCGCAAGATACATTTCGGAATTTGTAATTCTGCGAGGATTATAAAAAAAACAAAATACAATAGCGAGTAACGGTAGAATATTGTAGATATTAGTATATATTTTTTAATTTTAACATGGACGATCTTTGGCAACAGAGACCTACCACCAGTGTATTTAACATGAAGGAAAGTCACATTTGTATGGACACGCTTCAATGAAAGGATTTCTATGCAAAAATAAAAAAGTAATGATAACCCTTTAAATAATTTGTTATAAATCAGTTTTGAGGTGTATAGTTTGTAATCACGTTAAGTAAAATGCCTACGTGATAATGTACATTGCTGTGATTAATATAAATAAAAATTAAGACTTATACAACACTTCAATTTAGGATGTACATAATGTGTCTATAGTCCAATTCGAGGTCTTGCTCGGGATAACGGGGTTCGATGTAATTCCCGATACTTACCACTCCTCGTTTACCGATCGGCAAAAACAATATGCTAAAATGCAATGGAAAAATTGCTACTCTTTTTTCAATAGGCGTTTCATGATCGCCAGTTACATGTCAAGGGCAGAGACGTGCATAGAGATTTCGGATAGGGCCATCATACACGTAATCTCTATGCTAATCTAAGTTTAAAAATAAATTTACAGAGTTAGCAAAAGTCAAAGCATATTTACATACCTTTTGAATAATTTGAGAGATTATTATTTAGATAGGATTGGGAGAAGGAACTGAAGTGCTTATTTGCCTGTGTGACCAGCACGTTCTTGGTCGAGTGCACAGTTGCGGTAGGAACCCAAAACATACCCATAACTTTAAAATATTTTCCACTAAATACATTTTTTTTCGTTGAGACTCTTTAATAAAAATGTAAGGGAACTAAGATGCAATAAAGGTTCCTACATACATTTAATAAAAGACACAAAAATATAATTCAATGACTAGAATATATACATTTATGCGAGATGTTCGTAAAACTCGGACAGAGTAATATAGCTCTACAATCTGTGTATCACTGCAGAAGGTTGTTGCTTAAATTTGCATAAAATGTTTAGCGGACAAGCTCAACGATATTGCAGAGATTGTTTAGCTTGTTATCAGATATTTCTTACTCTGTGTACTCGTACTATGCTTTTATTGTTAAAAATATATTCTGCCTAGGATAAATATTTTTAATCTTCTTATACAATAATTATAATCATGAATCTTACCGGCACCTTTGTACATCCGGGATGTGGAAGACTATTGCATCGGTGTCTGTGGACATGAACGTGCACAGAAATTTACTAATTTAGTCAATTTAAGACCAATTTAGCAATGGTCAAAACATAGTTATATATATATATTTATTGAATTATTTGGCAGATTATTATTATATTTAGGTTTAGGGACCCAGAGTATGCAGAGTTTATTTGCCCGTACGAAGCGCACGCCTCTGTCTGTAGAAAAGCTTTTTTTCCTTTATAGAGCATACACGTACCCCGTGCAGCGCTGTATTTCGACTGATATTTCCAAGCGCTTTTTGACTATAAAAATAGTCTGAAACAATGCTATTGACACCAGAAGTTTTAATTACCTAGTTCTTATTAAAGGCTATGGGGTTTAGATATATTATTTATTTTACCGGTGAAGTCATTTATAAAAATTTGATCATTTAGATTTATTTAACCAAGTAGGTACCACGTCTCTGTTTACATCTGATACTAGCTAAATTTTATTTTATTTATTAGCTAAGTTTTGTTCAGTGCACTTTTTTTGACTGTAATCGAATTTTCATAGTTATGCCTACCGGAACGTCGTCTTTCCGCTACAGTTTTACAATACGAGTATAAAGGATGGTATCTAGTCCCATCGAAGGTCCGAATGACTAAATTGCATTACATGTGGCCTAAAGATAAAAGCATTAATCGACGAGATATATGCGTCGTAGACGTAAATTTAATAAACCTAACACAATCTGCAATGTTGCGAATACACTCTCACTATTGCAGGTTATATAAACTGGTAACACAGTAGTGAAGTTTATTGGAAATTGGTTATTCGTATGATTAAAGATTAAAGATTATTCACACAAAAGACTCTTTCGTATTGATGGTTTGTTTAAATACTATTCTTCGATACTAATAACGGTGTGTTGAAGCAGGAATTAATATTTTTAAAGAAACTACACTATAGGGGATGGGTCCTATGCCTCTTTGATCCACACGTGTTTTGACCGCATCGTTAAACTAAGCTATCATCGCCACGTTTAGTTAATATTACACCAATATTGTGATATCCAATCGTTTACTATTATAAAATAAAATGTACGTATTAATGTAATCATGTCATTTTAGTGAAAATACTTATAAAGATATCGCGGGGTAAAGTCTCAAGTGTATATGAATAACTAATAAATATTGTAATGCACGACAGTATTTCATTGTAGCGAAAATATGATGCCTTTCATTATACGTATATTCAAATTAATGGTTTCATAATTATTGCGTATATGCAAATGTAAATGATTACCTCGTGCCTTTGTATTGTTCAATTAATCTGTAATTACATTTAGATGCAGAATATTGAAAGTACTGATTAGCTTTTTTAGTTCAATTAGACTAGTTAGAATGATAACCATTGTGTTATCTCTTTACCTCAGTAATTTTACTATATCTAACGGCCATTCAAACCAGGACATTAATTTTTGCACACTACTTTTTGTCATTAGAAATAGGTACTTAGGTGGTACCTATTTGAACGGTTTCCGGTATCAGAGTTTCCAATTTATGTTTTTTTTTTTTATTTAATTAAGTTATACTGGAATGCAAATTCGATTTATTAGTTCTAAGTACCTATGTGTATAGTGCTTTTAATGACACTATGACAAAAAAGAGATAGTGATGAAGAAATAAAAATTAAAAAGCAATCATTTATTAGATCCTTACATATGAAATTGGCGTATTGTACGGGAGGAATATAAAGTAATTATTTTTTTTGTAAAATATATTTAGTTAATCAAAGTATGCACCGTAGTTATCTATGCACTTTTGCCATTTAGTAGTAGTACTTCATTGATTCCTTTTCTAAAAAAAATTGAGGCGAGAATCAATAAACTCTTTGAAGGCGGTTTGGACTGCCGCATGTTGAATTTTTTTCCTTGCAAGGCCCGGGGAGTACGGTAGGTGTCGCAGATATTCCAATTGTAGCTCATCCAACTTAGTGGTTGTTTGTTGTGCAGTGTGTGGTCTTGCGTTGTCGTGAAGCAGCAGTGGCCTAGAGCGAATGACCAATCTCGGTTTTTTAGCAACTAGTTCTTCCTTAATGGTTTGCAGTTGCTGACAATAGATATCTGCTGTAATCGTTTGACCAGATTTTAGAAAGCTGTAGTGAATGAACCCGGCGCTAGCCTACCAAACACTCACAAGTGACTTTTTCTGTGTCAATTTTCGTTTAGGGCAGAATTTGGCTGGGTCTCCAGGGTTCAGACATTGCGACGAGCGCTTCTGATTATCGTACAATATCCGTATCAGTTTTCATGGCAAGTAATGATTCGACTGAAAATCCCTTCATTATTGTGTCGGTTGAGCAAAGTAACACAGCAGTCGACGCAAGTTTGCAAGTTCGATTCACTCAACCTTCCCGATTTACTTTAAGTGGATTAATACAGTTCTGTCACTTACCCCGAAGCTTGCAGCTACCCCTAAAATGCTTTGTGATGGATCCGCTTCCGCGATAGCTTTTAATTCTTCATTTTCCACTTTGGTCTCCGGCGGTCCACGGGGTTGGTTCTGAAGGTCGAAATTTGAAGAACAAAAACGTTGAAACCAAAAACGTACCGTGCTTTCTTTTGCGACACCAGCGCCGTACACATCATTAATCCATCGAGAAGTTTCTGCATAACTGGTACCACGGTAGACCTCGTACTCGTAAATATACCGATATTTCATGTTTTCTATTGTGCGGTAATAAGCGACGCGAAAGAAAAAACAAATGAATGACTGTTTTCAAAATTCAAATGTACCCGCTAAATGAATTTATAAATTTGAATTTGGAATCCTTAACCAAAGAGGAGATGTTTCAGATCAAAGTGGTCAGTACGATAAAACGCTAATTTCATATGTAAGGACCTAATCTACATCAAAAAATTACCTTCATCCGCGGAGTTTCAAAAATACTTATTTTAGTTAAGGTTATTTGAGTTAGTTAAGAGTTTAATTGGTAGTGCAACCGTATTTAACTCTCTTTAAAGGTTATCTGGTTAAATGTTTATGAATTACCTCGTATTGTTTAAAGAACAATGTTTTCTTTTATAAGAAAGTAAAGCAAATGAACAGACGATTTATGTCATGGCAGGTAGAATCGCAGCGGAAATGTTAATCTTCATTATTTCTTTTTTCTTCAGTTTAATCAAACTTTTTCCATCCTACTCCACACAAAGTGAGATCACGGTCAAAGATTCCCTTAATAATATGAAAAACATATTTGAAAATTTAATTTTAATTATATACGTAGTATTTTTATTAGAATTTTTTTTGTTAAGTTATCGATAATTACACTAAGGCTGTAAGCATAATATGTGTATAGAATATGTCGTTAAAATTATCATAAATGTTTACACATAGACAGGACCATTATGTCATTACTCCGAAGTTAATGACATGTCTGCATGTTACCATAAAGATAGTGGTAACTTAAGAGATAAATAGATAATGTGCCTGTGGTAAAATAGGAATACGTTTGTATGTCTTAAACTTGCAATGTTTTATTTAACATTAAAGAAGTTTGTTATTATAAAAATGTGATTGGGCCAAATATTAAAATTATTCCGGATAAACTTGACCATAATTCGTTTTGACAGGTTTGCGTTTGGCAGTTATTGATGTGGTGACAAATTGACATAAGAACAGTAAGACTTTTTTGGTACAATGAACAATAGGAGGTGAAATAAATATATTATATATACACTTACAGAAGGATTTTCTTGTCAGACCATAGAAATAAAACAAGAAAGATCTATAATTTTATTAAAGATAATAGTCAAAGAACAGCTGATATATTAATAACCATTTTATCAGTTATGTCCCTTTTTGCAAAGGATCTTTATGTATTATCTCGGGATGATGTCTTGACATTCTCTTGATTTACGAGCGATTTTCGACGAAAAAGGGGAAATGAAACTGAAAATTCTTTTCAAGATTGTTGCAGTGAGAATGGACTCTTTTTAATAATACGGTTGATGTTGATGTATGTTTTTGATATTTTCATGCCAAGCTCAAGTAGAAACATGAGAAGTATACCCAGAAATTTCAAATATAACAATATATAAACTCATTTATATAAATCTAATAGACAAATTTTCATCGATAATTAAAACTATTTATACATAGGAGTCGAACGATTTTAGCTTTTATCGGTACAACTTTGTCTTATTTAGTTTAATCGTTAAACTTTCTACTCCGTACCCTTTAATTTCTGTAAACAAACAATGCTTAAATTGATGAAACCTACCAGTACACAAATCAAAATAATGTTTACGTAAACAACTTTAAGTAATCGGTGTCAAATGAACTGACAATTGTGAGGAAGTTAAATAGAAGACAATGCTTACATGCACAAATAAAAAAATATCTTCTACTTTACTAAATATAACTTGAATAAAAACTGGTTCAATATATAATAATGCTTAAAACATACCAGAATTAAATAGTTAATGCATTAGTTTATGTTATGTAAAACTAGCTAGCCCTTGTCTTTAAGCTATGCGACATTTTTACAATAACGTAAATATGTCAGTGGTTAGCTAGAACTCTTTTACAATACTGCAACTCTTCGGTTGCTTCTTGTTTAATTGAATTACAATAGACATTTATATTAAAGCTGTTCTTGAGCAATGGTGTACTTCAATACATTGTAGAGGAACAGAGTCATACGCGGCGTCAGTTGGCATCGGTCGCCGTAGGAACATCGGTCGTGTACGGCGGCGCCGTTTTCTTTATACCGCTACTTGTTAACTCGTGTTTATACTTAATTCCTTTTAACAGGAGCATAGGTAAACTTTTTAATCGAGCGAAGAGGGAAAACGATCAAGTATGTGAGTATTACCAACATGAAAAGGTATACATAGGAAATATCACATAATTTATGTTTTTGATTTTAAAAATTTCTGGACAAAATGACAATATACTTCACATTTTTTGCCATTGCATATCTTTATATCGAATTTCTTCACAGTTTTTCACGTCGTTTCTTTTTGATTATTTTCGATCCTTTCAATTCTTTTTTTATATAAACTTAAAAACCAGACGTAATTGCATGATTAAACAATAATAATTTTTTTTTTGTTTTAACCGAAGAAAATGTATACACAATATTATGATTATATATGTAAGCAAAATATCAACAAATATTCCTTTTTGATTTCGGAGGATAAAATGCATTCTTGGTACGCAGCGGAAGAAATAGTTTCTCGATATAAACGTGTAGACCATGAGATGAAAACCGGAATCAATTTTCCAATCTCAACGAAGAAGACAATTTTCATGATGATAGTTTAGCTAGTGAATTTACTGGGTGATATAATTTAACACGCAATATCGGTGTTTCATTCTAACTAGCGCCACAGATGAAAGTTCAACTAGTCCTGTTGCTTTTCTTTTTTTAAAAAATTACATTAGGTTTTATAGTTATTTTAAATGGGGTTAATAATATCAAAATAATATTATTAAAATGCTTGCTAAATTCATGTAATTATTATGATTACGTATTAATAAAAAAAACTTCGATGGTAGAAACTAGAAGAGAATTGATGTCTTCCAACAATTATTCCTTTTTGTTTTACTATAATCATGAACATTGTAAATTGAAATGTCTATAAAATAACAACAAAAACAAACAAAAAGAGCAAAAATAGTCCGTTCGTCAAAAATATAACACTACTTATATAGGGGAGGTTAAAATAACAACGTATAAATAGCAGTTAATATTCGTCGTTTCACGACGTGAGTGTACTACGTACTTTGCACGATTAACAAGGATCGTTGATGTTAAAGGAATATTTTTCTAAAAATTGTTTTGTTCAAATTGATAAACAGAAAAATTCACATTAAAAAAAAGAAAATATCGTATTTGCTATCTGTTCATTATACTGATGTAGAAATAAAGTGTTTTTTATGATTTTTTTTCAATAAAATGCACCAACACTTAGCCGAAACTGTGGACCTTTACAATATGTGACTCCGTTGTCTTTACTACTGTCTAGGATGCAGGTTGGTCCAGGAAAACTTACCCGATATTAAGTGCTGATATGATCTTCGATAGAAACGTGCGATAGTAATATTAATTTTATTCTGTTAAGTGACGAGACGAGCGGGACGTTCACGTGATGGTAAATGATACGCCCGCCCATAACAACGTGACACTAGTTAGGATGATGTATACTGCATCACATCGTGCTTGTCGCCTGAGACATAAGATTTTGAGTCTCGTTACCCCGGTGATTACACTAGCTACAGCGCCCTTCACGCCGGAACACTGTTTAGAAATTGACGCTGCGGTGGTACCCACCTAGACGGTCCCCGGCAACGGAGACCTAGTACCAACAAATTCTATCCTTTGTAGTTCACATTAAAAACTGAGAACCAATCATGTTTATTCGGAAGCTGGGGATAATTAAAACATAAAAATTCTTATTTTAGATGATACATCAAAACTTCGCGAAAATGTTAAAAAAAACCATACGAACTATCAGTAAATGTGGATGTTATTGTGTAAGTGTAAAACAAATAAAACGTAATTCTTTTTTTTCGATAAGGTGCATTATTTACCTGAAAACGTTA
Source organism: Ornithoptera priamus (assembly GCA_029034505.1). Taxonomy (NCBI): domain Eukaryota; kingdom Metazoa; phylum Arthropoda; class Insecta; order Lepidoptera; family Papilionidae; genus Ornithoptera; species Ornithoptera priamus. The sequence goes on from JARDWD010000827.1 coordinate 4,387,676, forward strand.
ACTATTTACTCACTCAGTTTTTTTTTTATCACCGTAACTAATATTTTAATGAAAATAAAACATGTAGTGTTTTTTTATGGATTAATACTTGTAACTGGCGTTCACTCGATGGTGAACGGCACAATGGGTAGGATGTTTACACTATAATTAATTGCGCTTATCGCCTTACGACAATGATTTTAAGATATTTTCATTACTTTTTCTATTCTATTTCTTGATTCTTATTATTCAACTAAATTATCTTATATATAGAAATATCTATTCGACAGTATTTGAACTTTGGTTAATACTCAAGGCTTATGAAATGGGTAGATCCTCTTAATCCCCTTCTACGACAGGCAAGGCCTACCTTAGTCTTCCTGCCGGAGACCGTCTAGTCTCTGCCAAGGCGACTATTTTTACCGTCAAACAGTAGTGTGCAAAGATTACTGTCTTCTGATTTGAAGACCGTTGTAGCTATTGAGCGTACTGGTATACCGAGACTCAACATCTTATGTCTCAATGCGACGTGCTCAATGATGCAGTATATGTCATCCTAACTAGAGTCAGATTGTTATGCAGGCGTACCACTTAGCATCAGATGAACGTCCCACTCGTCTCATCGCTTAATTGAATTTAAAAAATTATAAAATAACATTTAGCTTGATAAAGTTCTTTACACTTTTACTTTAGTTTATATTTTTCGATTTTAAGTTGGAACTATTTGGTTAAAAAAAATATTATATAGAATTAATATAAACACAGAGTTAGAGAGTATAATTGTATTCATATTTACTGTTCCAGTATAAATATCCTAAATAGAGACCCAGTTATAAGATTTATGTTATATTAGTAAAAGCTCGGCAATCAACAGAATTGACTGCTGAGCTAGATATTATGAATTGTGATTAAGAATATCTGTGTTAAGGTGTCTACTAATTCAATTTGTAATTATTATAATTTGTTGTGGAAATCAGTGAAAATGTATGTGTGTATATGAACAACTGTTATAAATAAAAATCTTCTAATTGTTATCAATGGAAATTGAATTTAAAAATGATAATTGCTTATATGGTATCAGTGTATATATTCGTAGACTGTTTGAATTCCATGCTAACTTCACTCCATTGGCTGGCACTGGCACTGTTACGCTAGAAACCAATAAGTTATCCGCGATAATCTGATGCACACTTAAGCTGCATATGAATAAGATGTAAATCAATTTGCATCTAATCTATTATTATCAAGACAAGGGTTAAAAATAAATAATTCCTTAATGAAATATAAATTGTATAAAATTTGGAATAGTTGTAGTTACAAGTTAACGTGTTTTAAAGCATTCGTAGAAGAATATTAGCTGGCTTCATTTAGAAGCGCTTTTTTGCTACTTTATTTATTGTAGTAATAGGACGAGGCTTATAATAATGTATTAAGGCGATAAGAGGCATCATTCGATAACCGGTATTTCATATTCCCTTGTTAACGGTAAAAAGAAGGTCCTCCATCAGTTCCGAGGTAGCATGTAATGGATTTTGGACAGTAGTAAAGTATTTTCAAATCCGCTTGACTGGCCAACATCATTTTGTAAATCAGGCTCTTGTACAGCGTTGCTGTGCTCAAAGTAGTAATAGTCGAAGTACTCGGAGTGAGAAATTTCTGTATTTTTAGGTGTCTTTGTTACTAGACATGTGAAATCGAAGTCAAGCGTTTCCATCAGTTGATCTTTCGGGACCTGCTGTCCAAAAAACATGGAGTTAGTAATAACTGATGACCTGATGACCACTTTTGCGATAGGACAGAAGTTTTCTATCTGTATAGCAAATCTCAACTAACTTCAGATATGGAAATAATTTATGATAAAGTTTATATTTATTTATAATTAAATATAAAATTTACCATTTTTGTAATAAGTTTATATTCAGGACTCGACAACATTTCCCGGCTTCGGGTCGTACCAAACTATTTTTTTTATTCGATGAAGTGAGAAGACCAGCAAGACAGTCACTTGATGCTAAGTGATACGCTTGCCCATAACCACGTGACGCTAGTTAGGTTCATCGCCTTGGCACATAAGATGTTGATGACAGAAGATGTTATGTCTCATTTCCCTACTATTTTCACTAGCTACAACGCCTTTAAAAAAATCTATGTAATAAAAATAAGTTGGGTTACAGTTATAATTTTCATTGATATATTATACTTTATTATTAGTTCTAGGCTCTAGATCACTCGGTAACCCACAGATCAGAGGATATAGACCTCTGGTTTAAACCGTATGTCTAACAGGAATATTGCTTAAAGGTTTCTGCCAAAACCTCTATTCTATTATTTTCTGATGTCAAGGTGGTAGTTCATAATTTAATCGTCTAGACAGGAGCCACTGCAACGCCTATTTCTGCCGCCAAATATTACTGTGTACCAGTTGGAAGGGCGCTGTAACTAGTTTAATTACAGGGGTAACGAGACAACATCTTATGTCTCAGGCGACGAGCACAACGTGGTGCTCTGTGTACCATTCTAACTAGTGCCACATTGTCATGGGCTGGCCTATCATTTATCATCAGATGAACGACCCGCTCGTCACGTCATTTCGTAGAATAAAAAAAAAGTATATAACAAAGGAAATCTTATAAAAAATTTAAAAAAAACGTATCCTGAATATTACGAAAATAGGAAAGATTGATAGATATTGTATCGAATAATTTTTATGATCCTTTTATAAATTTCACTTCTAGTCGAAAACGTTTTTATCAAAAACGATTATTTGTTTAATATAAAGTGAATGAATGATCAGTGAATAGGACTCTAAGCTTATTAAATGACTAATTGTTGAATTAGGCTAATTAAATGACGCTATTTTTAGGCTCACTTAATTAGCCTTCTAAGTAATTTATTAGCGAAACCAAATTTGCACAGTATTCGTTTGCTTACCGCACCCTAATAACTTTTAGTCTTATGAGACCGATGAATTATTACATATTAGAGAAAATAACTTATAGTGTTATGATTAATAAGAAAAATATCACATAAATAAATTAAAAAAGATTTCCTTAATTTTTTTATAAATTGTTTAATAAGTCAATATTAATATAATACATATACGTAAAGAAATAATTATCATTTGAACTTGTTATTTAACATTATCTGTGTTATATAAATAACAATAGACACACAGCAAAGCTGTTATGTCATGCAGGAATTGAACCAAAAATAGTAATGATGTCACATTGTGTACACTGGTGGTTTGTTTCTGTTGCCGGAGACTGTCTAGGTTGCCACCAGAACCCATATTTCTGCCGCCAAACGATAATATGTAAACATTAAGGTGTTCCCATTTGAAGGGCGCTGTAGCTAGTGTAATTACAGGAGTAACCAAACTAAACAGGTCTCAGGCGATGAAAGCAATGCAGTGGAGTATATCATCTCTAACTAGCGCCTGGTTGTTATGGTCAGTGGTTCACTTACCATCAGGCGTACGCCCGAGTCGCTTAATTTATTTAAAAAAATGTTAGGTTTAAAACGCTAGCCGATAGTCTAGGTATTTTTTGGTTTATTTTTAGTCTCAGCAACAGTCTGAAATGAAAGTCAATTAGACCTGCGATATGATTATAACCTAAATAAAGTTTTTTCTGTTCACGTTACAAAGGAATTAATTGACAAATGAGTCTGGCAAATACGTATTATCTTTTGTTAGCTTTGATAACAATGTAGTAGTAAAATGAAGTACGGAAATGTACTAGGTTCCTCAAATAGATATACTGAAAAAGTGGAGAAGCTACTTCTTTAATCATATTACATATACATTAAGCGTACGAAGCTGTGACGAAATTAATTACGAAGCTCATTGTTCGTAGTTTCCGATCCGTTATGAGTACTCGAGCACTTTATAAATTATCTCGCATAGTCTGGACTTGGCTGGTAATTGTGATAGTAAATTGGACAAATTTTCTCATTACTAATCGTGATTGTAATGTTATTTTTTATTGTCTTCTTATATACAAAATCACGCGTTTTAAAAGGAATAATATAGCGTGTAGATGCAGTGATAAAGATTCGTATCTAACACAGAAATTTTAATTATTGTTTCTATCTTATGTGTATGTTTGTTTCTAGTCACTTCAAGGTAAAATTATAGATAGTAGTTGCTCAGTTAGAAGGCAAATTTGGGCGCCTTTTCCTGTTTTAAAAAAACCCTACAAAATCGATTTTTTGTTTCTGTACTTAATATTTTACTTGTATAGTATAATAGGACGTAAAAAGTAAAATAAAATTGTCTATAGTAAAATTTAGGATATAATAAATACTATAAAATATATTTTTATAAATTACTTTCTAAGTTTTATAGTTACATTGTTAATATATTTTATTTGTAATTTCTTTGATTCGTGAACAAAATTATTCCTAGTTCAATACAGATCTCTGTTGCCGGAGATCGTTCTCAAACATTACTGTGTTCTGGTTTAGGGCTTTGTAACTAGTGTAATTACTAGAGTAACGAGGCTCAATATCTTATCTCTCAGGCGACGGGTGTAATGTGGTCCTGTGTTTCATTCCAACTAGCTTCACATTGTTATGGACAAGCATATCACTTACCATAAGACTAACGTCCCTCTCGGCTTGTCGCTTGATTAAATAAAAAAAAATTATGGCAGTGGAGATCTCTCCACTAGGAAGCCACTTAGGGAACCGCAAGTACATGTTTCTGTGGCCAAACAACAAAGTACAAACATAACTATGTTTGATGATCGCTGTGGCTGATAAAGTAACGGGGGTCACGAGACATTAATATCGTGTGTTTCAAAGCACAATGTAATGCAGTGCAACGCAACATTGTTAGGGACACTGGTGTCATTTTATACTGACTGTTACACATTTTGATGCTTGTTGTTGAAACACATGACAGTTATGATGATACCCAAAGTTACATTAACTTTACTATAACAATAACATTTAATTTTAACAATCTCTGTGCCGCAGTGATTATTCGGTTGATTGTAATACGGAGATTCTATTTCGGCAGGAAACGTAGTGAAGTTTGTTTTGTGGTAATGTATTCCCATTTCACCAGGCTAACATCCACTCTCATATCGTAAGTCTGCCTTCATAACAGTATTTTACCATTACTGTTGGCAACATATAAGTGCTAAAGCCTCCCACTAACCCGCATTGGGCCAGCCTGATGGGAAATGGTCGAAACCCCACATATGAATTTTTACTCGATCGTTGTGGCGATCTTTGAAAGAGGCTTACGTTCAGCAGTGGACGTCTATCGGCTGATGATGATGATAATGTTGAAGAGCCAAAGTATTCTATGCGAGCACGCTTACCTATATTATACCTCATTGTTACCTCATATAATAATGAAAAAATTAACACAGGAAGAAGATTAAAAGAAAAACAAAGTTCATCGTTTTATAAAAGGTGTGATAAACTTATAATGCTGCGTTATATTAGCGATACCATAAATTTATACAAAGTACATTGTTGTTTATTAAATTAAGATTGGATACAATAACAAACATTTGGCCCCGGTACTTCATTATATGCAAATACGAGTAAGTTTAACCGGCAGAAACTCGCTTAATAACAGTCTTTAGTATGCTAAGAGCGTTACCAAATAGAAATGTTTATTGACCTCACGACTTGTACGGCAGGTGATCACGATTATTGTTAATAACTTACACAATGACGAGGATTTATTAATTACCATTATTGTCGTTGGTGTATTAAAGTCAATATATAAATGGAGTACTTAAATGTGCATGAATAACATCATCATGGTCATCGTGAGATGCCTTCTTCAAACTGAATTTAACCATAAGATTGACAATTTTTGTCGTGTCTTCAGTTATTTTTTTCAACTGACGGAATCTCCATGAAAGTCTAATCCATTCCTTTATATCTTAAAACAATTTCTTCCACTATCTACCAGGAGCACGTTATCGGGAAATTTGTCCCTTTAGGATCGAACTTGGGATCTGATAAAGGCAATCTATTTGCAAGTGTTCGGAAAATGCAATCTTTCAGTGTGATGGTTGTTATCTGCTTATGTTTGCAATTTAGTCTCCGTGGCTAATCGTCTGTTTTGTAACACAGAGGTTCGTGGTTTTAATTGACCATATTAACACTGAAATATGCCTGGCGGCAGGATTTCATTTACGGGTCATCTACTATTATTGTCACTTAATATCAAGTGAAATTGAGATCAAGTTCTAGCTAACTGTCGATGAAATACTTTTAATATTATATAAATTCGTCTGATCTTTGGAAGTACAAATTCCGGAGAAAAGTTAAATTACAAAAAACTTACCCTATAAAGATTTAGTTTTCAGTTTTTTTGTGTGTGGTCCCGTCTACATTATGTACCGATGTGCACGTGAATAAACAATCACGCGCACTGATAACTAATAGATAACCCAAAAAGTACAAATATTAAATTTAAAGCGGAAACAAACAAAAATTAGTAAAGTACGAGTACACAGACCTAAGAAGAGTGTATTCAGTCGCTTTATCTGTTTTAACATCGCCTAACGTTAGACCTTTTTGGGATTTGTGTTTTATACGTTTACCCTGGTAAGCGTTTTCGTTGAGGATTATCAGAGAAAACTATGAATTATTTATAACATCAGTGGACTGCATAATATACATTGGCATTTGATATGGATCAGGTTTTAGGACTAAGTAGAGCTACAGTCTAACGCTTTAAGTGATGAAAAATAGCACCAGTCCCGTTCAAGATATTGCCTTTGTAATTAATGATTGTTAATCTGATTGTAGATAATATATTTTTTTCCAGATACGTCGTGCTATAATTTATAAGTTACTACTAATAAGTTAAAGTTCAGACACCTAACATACAGCAAGTAATCTGAATATATATAATGAAAATTTGTTTTCTTTGTTTGCGAACCACATGAAAACTAGTAAACGTATCAACATGAAAATATGAGCATTCAACGCGGAATGATTTGTAGATGGTTATAGACTATGTAATTTTTTAATTTCATAGATCGATCATCATTTTATTTCTAAATGACTTTTATAAACATTTTCATTTTCTATTATTTATGCGGTTGCTATAATAACGTTTGCTACAGAAAGTCATGTGCGGTTGCGATTACTCTCAAAGAATATTTCAGTCTAATTTTATGTTACGGTCTGCCAGGCAGGCGGGGAACAGCTAGTTAATAAAACAAAATCTGAAAGATATGTCAAACATTTTTAATATAATATTAATATAGTATTTAATTTGACGTCTTGTCAACGGAAACATCTCGTACGTAATCGATTCTGCACGTAATTTAAACTCAATGTAACTGATAAAAGTACTTACATTAAAATTTTAAAAGGAATAATTAAGAAAGCACATTTTTTAAATGTACGGTGGTATATTGCAAGAAATGTGTTTTCCTCCTCTGATATAATTGTATTGTATATTTTAAGGTTTTATATAACCAGTAATAGGGAACAGCTAGTAATCTGATATAGTAAGATGGTGATTCCTAATCGAATTTCTTACTTTCCTTTTTTCCTCATTGTGGTGAAGTTTGTTATCCTAATGTTAGCTTATGTTTATATCTGAAAATTATTATTTACGTTTATAAAACAAGTTCGGAAGGTCTTTGTCGCTCGAAACGATGACGTATGGAGATTGACTCAGCAATTATTTCAGTCGCCAAACATTGATTTGCTAACATTACCGAGTTCAGGTGCGAAAGAGGCTGTAAGTATTTAAATTACTTCAGTTAAAGGTTTAACATTATGCTCATTTCAGTCAAATAAACTTTTAGCATGCGTCGTCGTATAGTCTAAATAAACAAAAACTATCCAACTGAATTGTATCCTTTTTAATACGTTCAGTACGTTATGAAATCTAAAGTATCTTTTACAAGTCTTTGAACTAGTGCAGTTTCAAAAATTGTCTCTGTAAGTTCTATATTTTTATGTGTCTGCTAGGGACAAATCCATACTTCCTGCTTACAGTTGGATTCAATATTTGAGATCATTTTGGTCCCAGATGCACTGCGATTAAGGGCGAATACAATATCTAAGAGATGACCAAGGCATTGGCTGAAGTCCTTTGTAAATAGCTCCATAGCTAATATGTTAATTGATGTTGACATTTGAGTAAAATAATAAGGGAAAACATATACGATGACATAGTTATACCCGAAATAAGATTACATCTTCACATCATAAAAGACTTAATCGACATTTAATACACAAAATAATATTGATCTTAGTACCTCGAGAGGAGCTACGACATACGACGCTCTGGTACTTTTGAAGTGATATTGTACCGGACTCTATTGAAGTTATTTAATAAAGTGAAGTTTTACGATGCCAGTGTTGATATCGGAGCGTGAGATAATTCCAGCTGTTAACAGTAACATGATCCGAGTTATTGCACTGCAGTCATAACAACATTGTCACCGACGTACGGTACGTTACTTGGAATTTCTATTATGCTTATATTATACATACCTATGTATTTAACTGGAATGTAACCTTTTAACTCTCGCAATGGGCACCCCACGTACTACGCTGAAGTCCGTTCCAAGAAAGACTTTACTTTAGCTATTGAAAATATCTTCACTGTAATACAAGAAACACAACACCACTTCGCATTTGTCATCTCGTCAGATCCGATAATTCTGCAATCCCGCAATATTTAAATCATTCCAGCCCGAAGTCGCTTTTAGTCACAACTTGCGATATACAGCGGTTGCGCTTGTCCCGCTTTTAATAGCCTGATATATTAAGGAGCAATTGGTTGCAAAAGAAATGTTTTTGTGTCAATATACTTTATTCCAATGCCTTCAAGCCTCGTTACTTTTTATTACTATTGCCGCACTATTAGTATCGATCGGAGGTTCTTAGACTGCTTGGGTTAAAAAAACTTATTAAATAAATGTTCGTTTTGTGGCCATTCGCTTATCCTAAACTGCATTTCTTGCATCAAAAATATTAAAAAAAAAAATACTTTTAGGAGACATTACCGAGATATTTAATAACCTCTGTCTGTGTATCGTGTCGTTGATTACTGAACGATTTGAACAAAGAGCTGGACTCAAGCATACAAATAATATGTTAGCTTGAAGCAAATTAATTCCCATTTGGGTTGTCCGGCTTGTTTATAATTCATTGAACATAGAATCCCTTCTCCATCACACAACGACCGCAGTAAGTTTAATTTGCATTACTTTGATCCCCATACTAAAATTGGATCAGATAGAATAAAATTTTTGGTTATTATCGTTCAGTGACTTTACTGATTTTACTGACATAGCCACAAGAAAGCTTTATGTAACAAGGGACAGAGCATATTTATCGAAAGATTGTTGGCCGTAAGTGCAGTGAGATTATTTAGTGGCAATGTAACATTAGTAGAGCTTCTACTTGGCGAAACGACTTTATAATAAAAGTCATGTAAAGGCAAGATTGATTGATATAAAGATCCTTAGAAAAGACCTTCATCGACCAGTGGGAATTCGATGATGATAAGGTTTGTCGGTAGAGATCGCCTTTGACCTATATTCATGGTTTAAAATATTTTTTAGCTGTAATTTTTGTGGCTAAACAGATTTAATACTTTCGTCTTAGTTTTGTTCTGTTTAAACATTTTAACTAGTCACACGTATAAGTTTATCACAAGCTATCGGTCTATAAGTACGACGGAATGTTCACCTCGGCTACAGATGGTCTGATCAATGGAAACATATAAATCATTTCCGGTTGTTATTTTCTTTCACATGAAACCTTTGTACAGCGTAAAAGGAAACATGTACATTATTTAAACGAGTGTCAATCTGTTCGCGCAAAAAATATTACTCCTGAATTATGGAGTCAATCAATCATGTTTTTTTTAATATATATTTTGTTTTTAAACAAGAAGTTATATTTGAAAGGACACTGAGTATCTAAATATTGAAAAGGCAACAAAATTTGTCACAACGAATGTGACAAACGAATCTATACAAATAAAACCTAGCAGTCTAGGAATTGTTAGTACCACCTCAGTGTACTGCCATAGTATGCAAATATTATTGTTCTGTTTTGAAAGGCGTTGTAGCTAGTGAAATTACAGGGGTAACAAGAGAGAAATTGTCATTTACACTAGCACCGTATTGTTATGAGAATGCAAACTATTTACCATCAGGTGAATGCTTTGTTTGTTTCATCACATCGTTGAATAAATAATATTCAAACGTTCAAAATATGACTGGATCTATAAATTTTTAGAATTTGTAATGTTTTTATATATTACAGCAAAACATAAATTGGGAAATTTATAATGGTGTTTATGACGCCATAGACTTTTTACGCGCCTTGGAATCATATTTATTATCAAATAATAAATAAACCACTGTTTGGTTGCCTTATCCTCTCACTCTCACAGGACCTCATCGTTAACGCGCTTGAATATTTATCTTTCTTGTAATTCTGTCCTAGTGCCATTAGCAAAGTCATAAATTTAAGGTTTTCTATTTTATTTTGTTCCTGTACTGGGCTATCGTTAACAAAGCAAAACACAAACATGCTCTGGATTCGTTAGCCAATTGGCAGTGCCTTTGGGCGTAGGTAAAGATAAACTTGTGTTATGCAAGCCACAAAACTTCAATAAATAAAGCAATTTATCGTTTTTTAAAGAAATCATTGGTTTTATAACAAAGTAATCATTACAATATTTTGCTATGTATAAAAAATATATTTTTAGTTTCGTAGCGATAAATTATGGGGCGTATAAACTAAAAATATCCGTATACGACTGCTGGCTAAACAATCTTTATTGCAGTTATAAAAGAATAAACCGACTGTTGAACTTGGCTAGTGAACGATACTTCACTGTAATTTGACGTGTCAGTATTGTAATGATAAGTATATAGTCGTTAAGTTAAATCTAGACCCTACTTTCCCAAATGAGGTGCCGCGTGCGTACGCCGGAGGTACTGCCGCAATAATGAAAAGTGAGCTAATAATTTTGAAATTTATAGAATCCCGTATTATACGTTTTGTTGAAAGAAAGTTATATGAAGACGTATTGCAACACACAACACGCACTAACTCAGGAGGAGTAATAAAAATTAGCTTCCTATGTTTATGGGAAGGATAGGGATTTTATGTTTATAAAAAAATTAAAAATTCATGCGAACAGTTACATTTGTCGAATTAAAGATAGTTGAGTATTTTTTCCCTTCAATCGATTTAAGGCAACTATGCTGCGAAATATTTTTTCGCCCATAACGGTGCTGCGGAGAAAAAAGGCCGCTCCAGGTTCGAGAATCGGTTGGATAACCGGAGCGGCCGGGGGCCGCAAGGGAGGATTCATGCTGCTCTTTGTAGCCAGGCTGCGGGGGCGGTTTCATACTCCTCCTTGCAGCCGAGGTAGAGTCCCGGAGGGAGTACCCTTTGCGACTAACCGGTGTCGCACCGGCGATGCGGTGGCGGTGAGGCCGCGGGGGAGAGGAATATCGGTAATGCGATGCGCCGTTCTCCCTTTCCTTCGCGGCCGTACACAGGTGGCGGAGAGCTCAAAATCTCTCCGCCACAGGGAGCCGAAGAGGTTTTCTCCCGTGGCTCCCATGGCATCCGGGCAACGGGTTCGGGCGAACCCGTCGCCCGCGCAACTGCAGGAGGCCGAGGAGGGGGCGCGCTGCATGTTTCGACGCGCACTAGAAAGGGAGGGTTTATCTCTCCCTCCGGAGGTTGAGTTGCGAGAGCAGCCAACGCCGGCGGTGACGCGGATGATGCGTAAGCGTTTCCGTAACCCCGCCATTAGGCGACGAGTTGGAACATGGGGGGGTTTTAGTCGGTGCAAGTCCGACATAACCTGTCCTTGCCCCCGCCAGGACGGGTAAGCGCAGGCGTTTCCCCCACGTAAAACAAAAAAAAACCTAGTAAACTTGAGATCAAGCACCCATTGTATAGTACGTTAAAAAAATGTGGTATATAGATTTTAAGCTCCATTCCAAATAGTTGTCTCGTAATAATCTTTATAGAAAATATGTATGCGCTGATTTATTTACACTTTTCAAAATTTCATATCTGTTGGTCTACTTCTTTTGATAATGCTTTTTATATATCGTTATATTTACTCAATATATAGACGGACTATAGTAACGACTGAGTAAATATATAGTTAGATAATAAAATGTTTAAACTGGAGCACATGTGTTAGACGTCCCTTGTTATAAAATATTTTTAGGACCGCCATGCTGGAGAAAGATCAAAAATATTTCTGAAATGGGAATCCTCTAACTTAGTAGATGTTTTAGTATTCTAATACGATATAAACCAAACTAGTTATCTGTTTAGAACTGTTTTGAAATAAATAAGAAATTCACCATTTGGATGTTTTTTTAGAACCCATTGAAGCTTTAAAATAATTTGAAATGAAATCTATGAAATCGGTTTTTTACAATACAAATAGATGTTATGTTAAATTTTTTGCTGTTAAAATTGTAAATAAATCAACAAACGTCACACACAAGAACGTGGCGATTGATTACATATGATGCCGATAAGGAAATACGTTATCCTAACTGATCATTTATATTATCGGAAATATATAGATTTTAGTCGTCAAGAAAAACTACTTGTAAAAAAATCGATCAAACTCCAATATAAATACAGTCAATACTCCGTTAACATAATAAACCATATAAAACCTTGGGCGCGGGCGTTTCATTATATTCAAATAAGGGTAAGTTGGCGTTGTACAGATATATTCTCAGTGCTCTTTTCAGTTCAGCAAGAATTTAACACAACGGTTTTGCAAGTTGAACTTACAATCACAAATAGTTTAACATGTTTCTTGTTGACATGTTCGCGAATTAGTGGAGTAGAATCGTTTATTCATTTGGGAATTTAATTATCAAGATATCGTTACACACACATAGCAACTTGTACGGCTTTTGATAGATACATATGTATATACAAATTAATATTACACAACCGATAATACATTATAATTTAATAAAGTTAATAGCTTTTGTGACTAGTACGGCCTATATTAAATTATTATTTGTTTTAGCATTGTGTTCTAGATAATACAATATTATAAGAATATATTTTTTTAATTGCTATGAAAGACAATTTTTTTGGCTTAAGTTCTCAAAGTATAACAAAGTACAGAATACTCAACATTTAATACAAAAAAGATACAATTTACTCTTAACGTCATTTTATAAAAATCCTGTTAAGTTTATTCTACAACTAAATACCAGTTGTTTTTAGTGAATTAAATGAAGAAGGCTAATGAAACACATAATGGTTTGAAGTTCTCATACTTTATTCTTGAAATAGGAAAATTTACGGTTTATAAATTCGCAGTAAATGTTTCGTAGTTATTTAACTTACAACTTCACGTTTATAACAATTGACAGCTTGAACAGAATTTTCCATTATATATGCCAATGCATATAAACACAGTAATAAATGTGTTAAATGAATACAGATTGGTTATTAATAGTTTCGATTAATACCGATTATTATTCGATATGTTTTTTTTATAGGCTTTATTAAATCAATGTTTTGTTCGTCAGTTTTTAACGTAAAAATTATAGCTTACTAGTTTCAGTTAAATAATGTAATCTCCTTCATCAGCAACTTGTAGGTCAGTTCATATATGTATAGCTACGCAGAAAAGATATATTTCATCTGATAGATCGGACTTGTTGGGTAAGGAATTATTGGTTCGAGGATATCTGAATTATTTATATCTTTTGTATTATGTATAATGTATGTTTTGCAATATACTCTTCTTATAAATTATTTATTGTGAATAGAAAACGATGTACGGTGGGAAAAATTAGGATAGTTATTATACTGGCTGTTAGTCGATCGTAGGGACTATTTTTTGTACAAATCTTTTAAATTCGTCATAGTTTTAAAAGTCAGAGAATTGTAAAGTTAGTACAGTCTTTACTTAAGTGTAAGCTCAGGTCTAAATTGCGTCAAGAGTTTTTTTAAGGTTATTTTTACCTTTTAATTGTTGCCTTTTTGTGCTGTACGATCATTTCTATCACCCTCGTGTTTGCTTTCGCACACATCCGTGACCCCATCAGCGCCGTCTACATCACGCAGCCCTCTTTTGGGGGAGGCAAAACATCTCCACTTTCCATCTCTGTAACAACGCGCGGGGGCATAAAGCGCGCCCTCTTCTTCTCAGCCTCTTACCGTCACATGAGCAACGGATCGTACCGAACCAGTCACCCAAAGGCCATGAGGCCTAAGAGAGAAAACTTCTGGCTCCCTGGGGCGGATCTGGTCTTGAACTCCGCTGCCAAACTTTATATAAGATAGGACGAGCGGCGGAACACAATACTGACACTCTTTTCCCTCGCGGCCCCACCACAGCCGCAGCAGCGGTGCGGCAACGCTTAGTCGCGAAGGGTAGAGAGAGCGGCGATTCGCTATAATCCTTACCTTCCGCGATTTCGCTACGACTGCGAAGAGCAATTCTAACTTGTCCCCGCAGCCCACCAACACACATCCGAGGTGGTCACAAAACCCACCAGGTGCGGCCGCTTCAGGCCAGCCGGATAAATTCCTCTTAGTTTCATCGCGGGTGATCAAGCCACTGCTACTGAGCTCCACCGCCACGACAAGGCCGGTACCTGTTCGAGATGAAACTGTCTTCACTTACGTTATATTTACAGCTTCTGTATTAGGTATTGAAAAGTAACATTAATAAGAAGCATTAAACAAAACATAAGACAATTTCACACGTCAAAATCCTTTCTATTTACAAATGACTCAATATTTAAAGTAACACTAAAGTTAACTTTTAAATGTCTACGTAAGGACAATTAAGCAAATATCAAGAAAAGGTGAGACTAGCTTATAAATTATAAAGATGTTTTTGTACTAAGTGTTAAGCGACTCGCCTTGCCACGACAATTATTATGACAACAATAATTCAGTAATTTCTTTAACTACAGTGCCTCTCAAACCGGATTGCAGTAATATTCCCTCTTTTTTATTCGATGGCGGAAGAAATATACAAAGACAAGGCAAGTCTCCTGACGAGGAAGTAATGTTTAATTAAATAAACCATTTTCCCTACAGCTTTTTTTTAGAAAGTTTCAGCGACATCAAATACTTTCCATTGTTTTTTTTTTCCCTATAACATTTTTCACTTAAGAAATTAATTTGATACTCGTCAACACCGTTACTTGAAGATTAAAATTGTACTTAACGATACCGTTAAAAAGAAAAGTTTATTTTTGTTTCCGTTTCAAGATACTCAAGTCCAATAAACAGAAGTTTTAAAGGGTACACTTTTCTATTTATCACTTTTTTAATTAGTTGATGAAGTTCAGTCGTTATACAAATTTAATATTTTAACTAAATGATTAATAGGAATACAATTTTATGAGAAAATTTGATGAACAAGTAAATGAAATGTCAATATTTATTATGATTTTGACAACAACGTTTTTAAGCACAAGCAAACAAATTATACAACGACAAAATATTCGTACTAAATAGTTTGTTAAAATATTACTTCAGGCTTTCAATATTAATAAACGTCAAGGAAACTTGTTCGAAGTATTGACATTTTTCCTATTGAAGTAACATTTATTTTTAAAAGCTACAGAAAATAATACTATGTTGTGAGAAATAATAGAGCTAACAGAGGTCTTTTTGTATATATTATAATTGTTAAAAATTTATTGTTTTGTTCTTAAACATTTGGATATTACTATTTCCTACTACAAGCATAGTTACTAGTTTCAGGTTTCGCGAAATGTATTGATGAGAATAATAATTGCACAGGTGTTCAGTTGAAATATCATCATGATTCTAATCAAAACCTAAGTTGATATCACGAGTGGAAAAGTGGAGTATTACAGTTTGTTGTGCTATTATGCTGTTTAAAAATCTTTTTCTGATTTCTATTATCAAGTATGAAGAAAAAAATAAAGCAGCTATATTTTATGTATAATTTTTATCCCTACAACCTCAAAAGGAAATATTGCTGGTGATTTTGGGAGCTGATTTGAAACACCTAGGTACAAGTCAGTTTATTTTGTCTGCGCTAATATCTGTAGCAGCAATAATTGTATATGTCGTATGTAAATTTTTAAGTAGTTTTTTTTGTAGGTTAAGAGATATATACATTGTAGTTATATGTCAGAGATAACAATAGCTGTTAAAGTTTTTTTTTAATTTCTATTAATATCCTATGGCCCCAAGATAATGTTAATAATTAGATCATAGTATTAATATATAATGGTAGTTTAAGGTTTAGACTTTTAAAGCATAATTGAGATTTAAGGTACAGAGACGCCGCTACAATTTTTTTTGTCGTGAGATTTTGTTCTGAATGATTCGATTAAATAATTATTTAGTTTATAACAAAATATTAGATATTTTGTGACGGCTGTAATGTGATTTAAACATTCAGCACGAGTAAAATGTTGTGAACAATGTTTCACTGCCTTACTAAATCACTCGGAAAATTATCATTATATATAATAAACGTTATGCTAAATGATTTTGCATAAGTTTGACCTACAATTTTGAGAACCGCTTCTTGATATGAAACAACTTGACACGATAATAGTGGTAGCAGTAGTTACTATAGAGATCGACGGCCAAATACTGGCTGAAGGGGTTCATCGGCTGATGATGACAAATATTTTTAAAATAAATTATAGTGATAGTTATTTTACAAATACAATAGTTTTTAGTTTATTGTAATACGAGATATACCGTCGCATGATGACATTTTAAATTATATTTGGTAATGCGGTATCATTTGTTATCAGTGGTAAAATTTATATGTTAAACCACCATTTGACATGTAAAACCGGCGCCAGGCAGCCGCAATTTGATACACTTTGTCATATTTCATTGCGATTGTCAAATCTCTCAGAGAGATAACGAAGTGGAATGGACATACACCTATTGAGATTTAACAACATCTAAATAAATCACGACACATTTAACTGTTTTATATTACATTCACTTTAATATCTAACCACATATATCCATAATCCACATCCGTATAGATGTACATATATATATATATATATATATCTATATAATGAAAATAGGTTTCCTTTGTTGGCCAATCACGTGAAAACTGGTGAACGTATTGACATGAAAACATGACCATTCGACGCGCTATGATCTGTGAATGGTTATAGGGTATTTATTTTTTTAATTTCATATAGCCTTCATCATTTTATTTGTAATTAATTTTGCTAAACATATTCATTTTGTAATATTTATGCGGTTGCTATAGTAACGGTTGTTATAGAACCTCATTTGCGGTTTAATTTTGTATAATATCCAGGAAAGCGGGCAGGGAACAGCTAGCAACTTATAAACAAATGTTGCTCGGTGAATTAAAGGAATATACGAATATATAGAATTTTTAGTCCCCAAAATCTCCAAAGACCTTGAAGATTTTATTGGTAACTTTTTAATTGTATTTGGATGGTAATTCTCGATTTATTCTATTTAGTGTTTGTTTTGTACATTCGTTATCTTTTAGTGTTTAAAGTCACGGCCATGTTAAAGACATAAGTTTCTCTTTTCGGTGTCAGTTTTCAGCTCATGTGTAAGGCGATATTTATTATACAAGAAATTTATTAACGTTTAATTAACAATGTAAAACTTGAGACATCTGGTATTTGGCTTCACTTTCAAAAACAGTACGGTAGAAATCCTTCTGTATTTACGTATTAATTACGAAATAGCTACATGTTGAAAAAGTATTCATTTTTCACAATAGCTATATTCATAACTTTTTTAACGATACAATTTGGTTTTTGTAATGACTCTTTGCATTGAGTTAATCTTTAAGCACTTTAAAAAAATCTTCGCTACTACTTGAGTTTGTCAGCTATGCTTATAGGGCTGATTATATTATAGTATAAATAGATAACCCTTCATGATAATTATTTATTTATCATTACCACGACCTTGCGCAGGGTTAACGTTCGATGCGATAATTATTTACAACATACATAGTAATCAATAAATTCAATGTGTACTGTATATAACAGTAATATAAATTAAACTAAAAAACATTTTTTTTTATTAAAAGTTTATAACAAAAGCTTGTGGTTTATGATATAATATTTATAAAACATAAGTTGCTAGTTGCTATAAACTATCATCTAATAGTGTTTGGAAATAAGTAAGAATAATAAGTTTTTATACTGATTTACATCGCCTGTTGTCAAGCGGATGTAGAGATTTTCTTTAATATACGGAAGTGCTAAAAAAAACTCCGTTCCTTTGTTATTATTCCTTTGGATATGGCTTAATCGCATAGGAAAGGCGAACAATTCCATTCTCAATCATATAAACAATACTTCTAAAATACCATAAGGATTTGTAGGAATTAATTTGAGTATTATTAATTCAATTGTTATTGATGATAGATGTTTATATACATACATATATATAAATTTATATATATATATATATATACATAAAGATTTGTTCATCATTCTGTCTGGTTTTAAAGGAAGACTCTCTTTATTATAAATGAGACAAAATAATAAAGATAACAAAAAGTTTAACGTGGGCAAATATTTCCTATGAAAATTTCAGTATTTGATCGTCAGCCGTACGGAGTACTTCTGCTTTCACAGTTCCCGGAAAAGTTTATAAATAAGTTTGTAAAGCTCTTTTCGCAACATTATATAGTTTTTCCATTGTGTTTTACTGAATTTAAATTTAGTTTCTGTGCGACGATATATTCGTCTTTGAGGTTTCTCAAGAACTGAAGACAAATTCAAAACCTTTTTGTGTTACCCGTACGTATTTGTTATTTTTTGTTACAAAGAAATCTTGATATTTAAATGAACATAGTGCCAACGGATTATATTTATAAAATACATTCATAGTCTATTAAATCCCACTTCTGGGACTGTGGGTCTTCTCTTATACAGAAAGAGAAAAGGTTGTTAATTCATCACGTCTGTCAAGTTTAAGCCGGCGGAGGTCGCAAGTTCTCGAAAGCTGAAGTTATCTGGAAACTACAAGTTTTACCTTTTCTAAAGTTCAAGCACTATGGGAGTTTTTAAGAAAATTCATATAGATAATTTATAACACTTGAAATTACTTCTCCAGATATAGATATACTGGATTAAAACATTGTATTAAAAATTAGCTTTGTATTATAAGGTAGAATAAATATTTAAAAATTGTATAAAGTCCTCTAGATAGGATGATGTCCTTCATTCTTCTTCTTCTTATTAGCCGTGTAATACACATTTCTCGCCATAGGCTTCCCTCAAGGATTCTCATTGAGATGGAAATTGGGCTTTAGCCTTACCACGCTGGCCTAGTGCGGGTTGGTGAGTGGTCAGTGCCTCATCTGTTGTTTAGCAGATGCATCGCATGCAAATAAGGTTGTTTTGAGCTCCATAAGGTATTGGGCGGAACCCCTTATACCCCTGTCCTCCATTCTTCATCAGCCGATAGATGTCCACAGTTGGACTAGGTCTCCACCAATGATCTCCACATCGATCGATACTGCGTCGCACTGGTTCCGGCACCATGCCAACGTCCGTCGCAGTTAACATGGCGTTCGTTACCGCCGGGCACCAAGGGCTATCGTTTGTAGGGGTTCATATGGGGGAGAGGGGGTTTGTCCTGTTTCTCATCACGCTGGCCCAATGCGAGTTGATGGAACTCAGAGTCTCGTTTGTTGATTAGCAGGTTGACGAGCAAATGAGGTTGGTTTGAGTCTCGTGAGTTGTTATGCGAGTCCTCCATTAGATTAAATTAAAATTTTGTTATTAATAACAAATGTTACTATAAATGTTCAAATAAAAAGTTCCGTTTCGATAAACAGTTGTAAATATATTTCTTATTGTATCGTATACATTTAAAAGATAAGTTGTTACAGAGTTCATTGATTATTTGTTTATTTGAATATGTATTACTGATGAAAAACTTTAGATCGGCTCATTTAAAATTATCAGATGAACCGCATTGTTTATTCTTTTAATGGCTTTAGGTAGGAATATAGTTGATAACGTAACAAGTTATTGAAATCAAAATCGAAATATATTATTTGCAACGTTTATAAATACAATATTGTATACTCATATAGATAGTTGACTTGGTGTAGTTTTATTTTAATTATAAATTTATAAGCGAATGCCGCCATCAAATTACACTAATTTAAAAATACCGACAGTGTCTATACAAATTTACTGGTAGAAGGTCTCTGTTGCCGGAGATTGTCTAGGTTCTCACCGCGGCGCCTGTTTCTACCACCAAACAATAGTATGCTAACCTTACTGGGTTTTAGTTTGAAGGGCGCTGTAGCTAGTAATTACTGGGATAACGAGACTCAACATCTTATGGGTTAGAACGAGTACAATGAGGTGTAAAGTATATCATCCTAACTAGTGCTACGTTGTTTCGAGCAGGAGTATCACTTACCATCAGGTGAACGTGCTACACGTCTCGTCGTTTCGTTGAAGAAAAAACAAGAATAACATACATAACAAATATTCGTCTTTTATTAGTGTTTTGTGTATGTCGTAAATATTTGTTTTCTTCCGTTTACTTTTATCGTACATCTATGCAGTAGTATTGTAAATTGATCAAGGCAGATTTTTTTTCCATATAGTCTTCAAACGGTTCCAATTTCTTTTCATATGTCCGTTGAGATTATTTTCCGTGTTTTGCGGTGGATTCCTCCAGGCGACGATAGCGATGGTTTTCATTACATTTAATGCCGTTTCACTAAATTGATTTCTGCTGTTGATAATTTTCGTGTGATATAATACACAGGGTGGCGCAAAAATAATCCTCCTATCAGAAAATGCTATAAATTTTGCCTTGATGAAAAAAAATTAAAAGACCAAATAAAACTAATCCACAAGAAGAATCAAAGTTTTTAATTTTTTTTTAAATCACAGCTAAAAAACATCGGAAGGTTATTTTCGCGCCACCTTGTATATATATATATAGCATTTTCTAATAGGAGGATTACTTTTGCGCCATCCTGTACTTTAAGGAAAAAATCTAATAAAAGGAATTTTTATCAATGTTATGTTTTGTTATAAATTTTAATTTTGTCTTCTCGTTTAACTTATAAACTAAATTAACATCGATGTAAGAAATTTTAAGGAATACCAAAATATCTTTCTCTTTTTTTTTTCATTTTATTTATTTTCATTATATTTTCTTGTTCTTTAAGCTAGGCATGTGATAATAGCCGTGGTTTTTGCGTAGAATTGAGAGATAGAAGTTCATCTCAATCTAGACTGTAATTAAAAACATGTTTTCAAGTGCTTTATCTTATTATTAGTCTTTGTAAGTTGTGCTTAAAGTACAAATAAAATCTTCAGTCCATACTTTAATATAATAAGTTGAACTCAAAGGAAACATTTCCTCTTAAACAATATTAAATAACGATAAAGAATAACCTGAAAATAAGTGTCCTTCATGTCTCTGTAAAACATTTTATCACTGGTGGTAATTCTCTGTTGCCGGAGAAGGTCTATGCAGGTAGGGCTAGGCAGCGGCTATTTCTGCCGACGAACAGTAGAATTCAAACATTACCGTATTCCGGTTTGACATGATGCTGTAGGTAGTGTAATTACTCGGGCGACAAGATTCAACATCTTATATTTCAGGCGACGGGCGCTATGTGGTGGAGTTATGGCATCTTGACTAGCGCCGCTTTAATATGGGCAGGTGTATCATTTACCATCAGGTGAACATTCATAGTCTCGTCGCTTAATTGAATAAAAAAATCATAATTCAAGTCTTCAATTTTATTTATTTTTTTAATCACATCATTAACTACTTCCAAATTTGATCTATTTCGAAAAGCGATACAAATTAAACCTCAATAGATAAAGTTAAGTAAGACTGAATTTTAAGGAACCAGTTATCTACTTCAGTAGTAACCGAACTTTTTGACTTCATGGACCAGTCACTTCATTACTTGTGTCCGCGTGACAGCTTAAAAATCCTATTAGGAATTTTAAGTGTTAAATGAATTAACAAAAAAATGTGATCTAAGAACACGCAAAGTGTACCTAGTTAATAAAATAAAACCATTAATTGTAACCAATTTGTGATAGCTATGTTAATAAACCATAATAACATAAACAATTATGTTAAAATGCATCTTAAAACATAACTTAATGTGATGTGTAAGTATATTCCACATTTTTCTGCGGACAAGCGACATTTTCATGCGAGCTCTGATCTATATTATAAGGTGTATAGATATTATATATTCCCTTTATTAACTATACTCTGACTACAACGAAGACTATTTTAAATATAATATAATACATTGTAAATTTAAAGTTTGAAAAGAATTGTATTGTATAAATAATACAATAATACAAATATAAATTGGACATATCAATATCATCAGGTGTATACACAAGTCTATGTTTTTCTGATGATCATAGATTCAGATCAAATCATTCGATATTTGGAGATATTGTACGCAGGCTTTGTACAAATAAAAAGGCTTATGCATCTCTCTTTAAAAAACTTAGACATTCTTTTGAAAGGAAAACGTTTTTATCTAAAAATATTATCAATGAAATTGGTATTACGTCAATCTTTTGTTTATATTCCATTTATTTCAACCTAGGTTGGTATTATTAAAGCTTTATAAAGTAATTTCTTCTCCTTTAAGGTTAAATACAACTAAGCTGAAGCTTAATTTGAATCTTCAGACGAATTTATACCTATAAATATAATTTCTCACAAGAATAATCTATTAGAAAATGGATTATACTTCATCCCCTGTCAATTTGTCACTGCCAGCGGATGAAGGTTTCGAGTGTTTATAATGATTCATCTTCTAGTCGACGTAGAAATCTCGTTTCTGCATAATAATGAGGATTGTATATCTTACGTATTCATTATTAGATATTTAGAAAACATGTCACCATAACGACTGAGTGTTAAATACGAAATTTATGTAAGAATTACACAAACAAAAAAAGAATACTAAACACAAAGATTTAGCATTAAAATTTAGTGTAGCAAATGCATGTGTTTTTTTTTTATATAAATAAGTAACGAGACGAGCGGGACATTCACCTGATCGGAAATGATACGCCTGCCCATAACAACATGGCGCTAGTCAGGATGACATATACTTCACACATTGCGCTCATCAACGGAGACTATGATGTTGAATCTCTTTACCCCTATAATTAAACTAACTACAGCGCCCTACAATCCGGAAGATAGTAATGTTTGCCCACTACTATTTGGCGGCAGACGTATATACATAGATTAGTCCAGCTGTGGACATCTATCGGTTGATGATAATGATGATATAAATTAGTTATATTACTCGTTTAATTTAAGACAATTTTAATATTTGGATTATTTTTTTCTTTTCAAATTCGAAAACGCAATAAGAAAAACAAGTAATATTCCTGATGCTAAGTGATATGTCTCAGCTTAACAATATGGTGCTATTTAGGATAATATACACAATACCACATTGTGGTCGTTGCATTTAAACATAAAATGATAACTTCAAATCGGTATGCAGTAATGTTTGCATGACTGTCGGCAAAATAGGTGTTGCCATGTTAGTTACTTAGTCTCCAGCGGCAGAAATCCACCGGGGTAGGTAAAACTAGATTAATCGTAAATAACTAATTATGTTATTTATATTATCGTCAAGAATACGTACAAAACTTAATAGAGGTAGATGTTAAATAGAAAAAAATAATACGCGAAGACGTGTTGTTGGAAACCCATTAGTGATTATTGTGAATATGTCTTTCTTCAACAATGGGCAACCTTTTAGTAACTTTATATTCGTGAAGCAACATAACGCGACCGGAAACTTGAGAACATCACACGACTGGAAACCGGTAGAAAAATAATGATGCAAGATTTAAAAAAATATGTTAGTGTCTACTTTTAACGCTTTTACTACTATGTAGTAGCATTTGAATTATAAATTTTAAATCATCTTATGTAGGCTTACAGTTATACTTTATGACTATTCATTACTGTATTATATTTTTTGATACGATTCATTAAGTTATTCGCATTTTATTATTGTTAGTCACTCTTCACGTTTTTTTATAACTATCAAATAGTATTTTAGACAGTATTTGCTTGTACATGTTTGTTTCGCTATTTTGCTATTCATCAAATCTTCCGCAAGTGCTTTTTGCGAAACGATAAAGATGAACTTTTATTTTATGCTGATGATCTGTCAGTAGAGATAAACTATTACTTTACGCTTTAATGTTTATGTTCATGTTTCGATCGTTCACGTCAATACTATATAAATTAAAGTTATATTAAAAAATTCACTCTTAGCTGACCTGACTGAAATGATAGAAGCTTTATATCTCTACCATATTTTGAGTGTTTGCGTCTAATAGTTTTGGATATCACGTGATGAGTTAATGAATCTTTAAATATGCTCTACATATATAAATTAAAGACAATTTATCTGCAATTATCTTCGGTTTTAGAATCTCATTCAGTTGGCCGTTAATGCTCTGAAAGTAATGAATCAAGCCATTCTCGGTTGTAATCATGAGATTTTAGAAAGGATCTATTCAAAAACTTTATTTTTTAACTTCACATTTGAGAGAATCAAGATAACATTATTATAATAGTGTGTAATTACTTGTGTTCATTCATTGAGTATGTTGGGAGAGAACATTCAGCTTGAATTATAACATCGTGTGAAATTATGGTTAAATGTTAGCCTATTGTTCATAAAAAAAACTTTGCGTTACTATCTGTCTATCTACTTGTAATCTGTTTATTTTTTTAAACGGACAACGATACGATACGATTTCGCTTATTTGTATGAATTTGATCTCAATTTCACGTTGTGTTAAACAACAATATGGCCGTAGATAGAAAGGCGTGCTCGCTCTGGTTACTCAAGCTCACAGATGTTGGCAGCCAGAACACAGAAGTACTGTTATGGTGGCAGATTTACAATATAAGGATGGTAGCTTGTCTAGCGATCACATGGCCTCGGAATGTAATCATGAACAGCCTTGTTTTTAGGCAATCTTAAACCCGATTTTCTTCATTTCCTGACATTGTAAAATATGGTCGTCGTTTACTTTGATTCTTCCTCGCTTTTATAAATTTTTTATAATACAAAGACGCGAGGCAAGCGAGACGTTTACTTCATAGTAAGTGCCTGTAGCAATGGGGTGCTATAAAGGATGTTATAAACTGCTCCACATTATGATCGTCGCTTTAAGACATACGTTGTTTCATCATCATTATCAGCCGATAGACGTCCACTGCTGGACGTGGGCCTGTGCCAAAGATCTCTACATTAATCGGTCACGCGTTGCTCGCATCTAGTGGATTCCCGCGATTCTCACTAGAGATCGTCGGTCCACCTTGTGGGAAGTCTTCCAATACTACGTCTACCGGTACGCGGGAGCTATTCGAGGACCTTACTGCACCAGCGGCAGCGATCCTTCGAGACAATGTGCCTTAAAGTATCATTACCTCTAGTGATTTCAATAGCTACAACGCCCTTTAAATCGGAACACAGTAATGTTTGCGCACTACTGTTTGGCGGCAGAAACAGACGCTGTTGTGGAATCTACCTAAACGGTCTCCGGCAACAGAGGCTTACCACCAGTTCTTTGTTAACTTATGTAGCCCTCTTTGACTCATTCGAAATCAATTTGTCCTATTTATATTTACATATATCATATTTGTTGTACTTACACTACAAATAATCTATTCTATTTCAGATGCTGTTATTTACCACCTTATCCAAATTTGCCACTACTTAACTGAGACATTGTATTATACTCGTACATGCATAACAAATATTTCATTGTTTAGGGAAAGTACTAAAGAATTTTGTTGATATCGTAAATCCCACGAACTGGCGTGACGCAACGGTAAAACACGATGAATAACATTCCTAATACCTTTTAATTACAAAGCGGCGTCCTCATTCTGATGACTGCATCGGTTTTATTGCTGTTCACATAACCACACTTAGGAAAAGTCGGGCGACATCGCGAAGCGGTGACCCAATTTAACTTGTTCAATACTTTGTTAGCGTAAATTAGTTAAATAAATAATTAAACTTTAATTAATTTACAGATTTCTTTCACGTCTTGATACAGCGATCGCTAAAACACTGAATCCTGTTAAGAATCTGGCTATCAGTGTATAAATTTCTTTTGCACCATTGCACAATGCTTCTTGCCATCATTTGACTTTAATTTCACATGTTCTTAATATAATATTGACTGTAAGATGATAAAGCGTGTTCGGCGAATATTCTTTCGCTTGGCAACCGGAATGCTGTAATAATTCTTTGGCAGATAAGAGTGTAGCCAGACGGGTTTGAAGGAACCCTATCATTGACCAAATTCCACACCGTGTGGCATCGGAATCGTAGCAGCACTCCTTCGCATTACAAGGCAAGCGGTTACCCGCTGCACCACGGTAGCGAATTCGGAAGAATGAGTACGTCTTTTATATTATTTTTTTTACTGTTGACATCAGAGCTCCGAGCTCTCATTTTACTCTTTCTACATACTTACTTTTTATAGAATATATAAAATCTTTTTAGGAAATTATTTTACGTATAATATTATCTTTTTATATTCAATCTACTTATAAGTTTACATCTTCTATATTGACAACAACACGGTCAGTTCACTGCTGGACATAGGCCTCTTAACGCCTTCGTCTTCTTCTTCTGCCCGTCCAACTATTGAAGATTGGACACCAGTTCTGGGAATCATATTCTGTTGCGCGCTAGGTGGATCAGCTGTGCGCATGCATTCATACCACCGAGCACGATTTCCGGCAGTTATAGTATATTATCGTACAATATAAATAAGTTTGGTTTATTATATGTGCAACAGTCATTAAAAGAAAATATGAAATGATTTACGATTATTTCTTGTAAATAGTATACTTCGAAATTCGTCATAAATAAAAAAGTTTACGGCCCGGAGTTAAACACGGCCACTATAAAACAAGAATCGTGTTCAAATTGACGACTCAGCGAGAACTTTTCCGAAATATCTTCGATACCAAAAGTGTAAACCCCTTTTTGGCCACTTATTTCTTACCGCCTTAGTATTCCTCGGTGAAATTAAAAATGTAAATAATCGAGCAATCGAATTAATTTCATAACGTCTCAATTTACGACAAGTTTACTAACAATTATGACTGTAAGTAGAAAAATACCTGTGATATATGTTACTCATGAATTAAGACAAATGAAATGACGAATAATGGAATTAGTTTTTCGTATCAAAGTTATAATGTAGTTGGGTTTATAGTAAAACAGTCAGCTAAGTTAGTTAATATTTAACCATCTTTTGAAGTGGTTCACAAGATCAGTAGCAATCTTTTGATTGCATCGTTGATAATTGTTATATTTGATTGTGAAAATATAATATAAACTTATCTTTGTAAGTGTTTAGTGCAAGTGTTATTAGAGAAGTGATACTATATGTAATATTTATGTGTATGTTTTAAAAAATGTTTATGTTATTATATTTATTTTTGATAACGTAACTGAAAGGTCAGCGTTAAAGAAACATTATGATTGACATTTTGGCTTTTGTGTAAAAAGATTTTTCTGAGGACTCTAAAATTAAAATCGTATATAAAATTACATAACATAAACAGTCTTGTGTATGTCATAATACATATAAGATGCTCAAAAATGAACTATATAACGGTATATAAATATTTGCTCCGAAAAAGGCAACGTTATTGGTAATTAAATTAAAATAAATTAACGAAGCAGTTGTTAATTATGAAGATTCATTTAAATACTGGAGAGAGAACAAGCAGTCCCTTAAGTATTATAGATAGATACTTTTAAGGTCTTTAAAGTTCCGAATCTAATTAATTAAATTTCAAGTGACTTTGAAACTCTTAATATAGAATTTGTAAGTCAAAATTAAAGAAGCCCTTCTAGTAACGATTCAACATTTTAGTAAGGTTTTCGTTAAAATTGTTTTACTTATTTCCACTGACGTTCCTCTATACATAATTTCTTATTTATATTAATATTTCCAAAAATCGCCTTTAATTATGTAAAAATAATTATATGCGTTTGTTACTTAAATATGAGCATAAAACGATATTATATAGAGTTTTTCTATTTAACTAATTTATTATAATTCACATTTTGTACCTTTGTATAATGTACATATCTGTTCATCTTACTTTATGTCGAGTATTGCTAGTTCATTTAATGTTCATTTGGACATAATTTGAAGTAGCAACACTGTTATATAACTCAAAAAAAAACGATAATTTTGTTTAGGTGATATAAAACGTCATAAAAGATATATATAACATAATTACGAAATATCTGATTTTCTAACATACTAGTAGAATGTTAGCATATATGTAGTTTAAATATTCAAATCGAATAAACACTCACCGGACTTGGCCGAAACATTCAAAAGCTTGGCGTTAAGAAAATATTTACGTTGTCGTCAATAACTGAAAAGTATTGACTTTGAAATATTTTTAACTTCCTCTCTATAATGTTTTAGAATGAAGACATAAAATATAATTAGTTAGCAATAAAACTTTCGGAAGCCTAGCTTTTCTCGCTTTAAGCTTGAGCTACTTTTATTTTTAGTAAAAGCCTACTTATGTTTAAATGAAATATATCTTTCTAAGAGGTTTTATATTATCAGAGATTTTAGCTCTAATAATTATTGGAATTTTTCTATGTCTTTTCATACGGTAACATATGATTTTAAAGATATAGATTTTGTTGTTTGTACTTAGTAAAACTAAGGCGCAGTTCCGGACATAGTCTTTATTATGAGTTTTATTTCTTACAGAATCAAAAACAAAAATTTCAAAAGAAAAGTTAACCTAGGTGTAAAGAATACAGTAATGGAATATGAAAACTAAGGGATGAACAAGGAACTGTATTCAGATAATAATGTCAGCCGACGATGATTCCCGTTACGTCAACGACAGTAACCTTGCATTTAACGACAGTATATTTTATGATACGCGATTAATATCTATATTAAAAAATGGAAACAATCACAGCACGAAAATAAGCGAAATCCTGAGGACATTGGAAAGTTGGAGGAACAGATACAATATCTCAGTTATCAAGGAGTGTGATCGATTCGATTACTGTTCTGGTGAATTTCGGGATATTATTTTTGCATATAACGGTATTCATGGGTACGTCAGCTTACTGGTAAGATTTATCTATTATACTATTTTTTTCCATCACAAAAGTTCGTAAAGTTTTTATTGCCATCAAGCGTTACAGTGGAAACACTGTGTCCAACTGAATTTAGACTTAAATTGGTGATGTTATCAGGGTTATGAATCATATCGAGTTTTAAAATGTACCGTGCAAGTTTATCGCCGTTGTATATCAAGCGTGGTCAAAAACTAATTTTTTGAAACGTCTTTTAACCCTTGGGTTATTAATATATCTCTAGACATAAAAGCAAAGTTAAAAATTCCACAATTATGGATAATAAAAAAATAATTAATTTTATTTATCAGTAAACCTTAAGCTATAGTGGATAGCTTTTTCACATTTTTCAATATTTTATGATTAGCAATGGTGTAATAATAATTATTCAAATAATGTAATTGTAGTGCGATTTTTTTTAATTTTTTAATAAAAATCATTCAAAAGTGGACAATGAATCGACTTGATGCTATTAAATTTTTTCTGCTGGTCGGCTCGCGTGGTGGAGAAAATTTTAATTAGGCGCGATGTATAAATAAGCATTTACGAAGGTTTTCTAATATGTGACTAGTAAATCATATAGATTAATATTATAATTGAAATAAACTTCAGGTTTTTTTCAGATTTGCATATTCGGTACTTTGGCGAATACAGTAAACGTAGCCGTATTGACTCGCCGCGATCTAGCCGCGGCACCTATCAACCGACTTCTCAAGTGGCTTGCCGTTGCTGACGTTTTCGTAATGATAGAGTATGTGCCCTTCTCTATCTACAGGTACATGGTAAGTTGAAAAATACATAATTCAATAATGATTTTAGAAATTGTAGGAAAACAATGTAATTAAAACTCTGATTGAAATTTCTCATACAATTCGTTAACATGTATAAACATAAAACACCATGTCCGCTATCTGTCAGCAGCAGATGAGTTTATTAACAAAGGATCTCTATAGAATTACATTAATTGTTCACCTTTCGTTTATGTTTAACCAATATCATATCAAAATTTGTTGTTGCAAATATACTATAATGGTATTACTCACATCCTTAATTCAGACAACCTATACATCTTTTTGATGTATGCCTTGTCACAAATATTCTTTATTACGGTAGAAAAATATAGATATTACTGTTTAAAACCCTAAACTGAAATGATGATTGATTTCTAATAACATATTCATTCAATAGTATATAAATACTTTGGAATTTAATTCTTTCAGTAATAACCACCAAATTTACTGAAAATTTTATAACAATTTGAACAGGCTTTCGAACTGAGAGACTTTTTACAAGTCTTTATTCAATGTTACATATATAAATATACATGTAGATTACAAACTTTGTTTAGTGCTTAAATTTGTAAAGTTTATTTATAATTTACAGTTGTTGCCACGGCAGGAGGAGCGGCCCTATGCCTGGGCCGTATACATGCTCTTTCATATGCATTTCACACAACTCCTACATACTGCGTCTATACTTTTAACGTTATCGCTTGCTATATGGCGGTATATAGCGATCAAGTAAGCCAAAACAGAATTAATTCTACCTTTGTATTATTACGATTATGATATGTATCTTCAAAACAAACATTAGTCAATTATTTTACTGAATAAGTTTTCTTGTAATATAAAATATTCTGATTCGAATTCATTGTTACTTAAGGGAAGATTGGGATATGGTAGAGAAATTACAATTTAATTTCGTTCGAAAAATATTACTCCTTCGATATACAGGAAAACCAAAATATTACGTATTTAAAAAGTATCAGATGTCAGTCAAAGTGAAGTAGTTTTCCTTATGGAAATGCAAATGAAGGAAAAAAGAAAATGTCTGAAACAGACATTTAACCCAGCGGTGAATTGCGAAAAATTGTTTATGCAATAAAATGTCTACTGTTCACGTTATATAAGACATTTCCTTATTCTCGGAAGAAAATATATCTAAATATTAATAAATGTACAGAACTACATGATTTTTTTCAAATATACAACAAGTTTAAAAGATCAAATAATCTACACTAAATCATCATTAGTCAATACAAGCTTTTAGAGCATTTCTACAACGATATTAAACTATTTGGTAGTGATTACTATTTTATTTTCAGACATTTCCTTTAATTTAAATTCACTTCAGCTCACTCCAAGCGTCAGATAACCTTTACAACATTTCAGGTACCCGTCGTATGGTCCATCTCTATGCACCGACCGACGTTGCTCGATGGCAATTCTGATAAGCTTTCTACTGCCTCCTCTTCTGTGTATACCCTCTTATTTTGTAAGTATTTTTTTCTATTCGGCAACAGTATAAGCTAAATATAGGAGCGGTAAAAAAATCCTTTTCTTCCGGTTCTCATTTGATACCATCATCATCAACTAATACACATTCACTGCTAAACATAGGCCTCCTCCAAAAATCTCCACGTCAATCGGTCCACCTTGTGAGAGGCCTCCCAACGTTACGTCTACCGGTATGGGAGCGCCACATGATTTGATATCATAATAGTTGCTTACTCTTTTAATCACCAAAGATATGAGATGATATGTCACAGGCCTGTCTATAATAAATATATTGCTATATTGTCTTAAAATATAATGTAAACATTGTAGCAAAAACAGTAAGTTCGAAAAATCCACATATGACCTTGGAATCGAACTAAGGATACCTCGGCTTACTGGTGCTAGGCCTCTGTTGCCAAGACTGTCTAGGTAGGTACTGCCGCAGCTCCTATTTCTGCCGACAAATAGTAGAATGCAAACATTACTGTGTTCCGGTTTCAACGGCGTTGTAGATAGCGATATTATTGCCATAATGAGACACCACATCTTATGTATCAAGGCGATACGTACAAACAGTGCTGTGTATATCATCCTTAACGCTGTTGTTATTTGCGGACGTGTTACTTACCATCATGTAAACGTCACTTTTGTCTAGCCTCCTTGTCGTATAAATAAAAGCTGCAAGTGGTTTTTACACACCTACGTTTTAAAATATTAAATTATCTTTTTGTTGTTTAAAGTTTATATATTCATTGTTGCCTCAAGCCTTTGTACCAATTTGTTTAATTCACCTTGCTTACAAGAACAAACTGGGTCTTTTAGTTTGTATAGTGTTGTTGTCACTAGCAAACGAGAAAGAACAATACAACTTTGACCCATTTTTTAATAATAAAATTGTAATATTCGTATAATAATACTCATTGCGTTAAATTCACATTTGGTGCATAAATTTCAAGAACTTTTCGTTTTAGGTTTGTTTAAAATTTGCATTACATTTGAATGATTCGAGTTTGCGAGATCTACATTGTACGTTACATATTTTATAAAAATCGCAGTCAGAAATAAATAAAAAGTAGCAGAGCTGCAGTTAGCACTATGAATTTGTGAATAAATGAAAGGAACCAAAACAATGTTTTTATGTAAGCTTAAATCGTACGTGAAATATTTACGAGTAAAGCTTCAGCTTGCACAAAGGCCGTACCGATAAAAATTATGTTAGTTACCACGTATAGCTACAATTTTGTATTATTCTGAATTTTCTTTCCATTTTATATTTCTAGGGATTTCGTTTACATCTTTTCAGGTGTTCACAATACACGAAGAGGTTTCGTTCGACAAAACAGCAAGTAAGGTCGCATCGAAAGTATACTACGTAGATTCTTCAAACTACGACGGCTTTTTGTATCAGCTAAACTTTTGGGTGCACGCTGTCTTCATAAAAATGTTGCCATGTTTCATATTAACGATCATCAGCGCTTGGCTTATACGAGTTTTGTATCGAGCTAATAGTAGAAAGAAAATATTGAAAGGTTACAACGCGTGCCCCGCCGACATCGTGGTCAATGAAAACGGCAACGTATTCACGAAGAAGCTCACGAAGCGGTCGAAAGCTGAGAAGAGGACCGACCGTACAACCAAAATGCTTGTGGCTGTTCTATTGTTATTCTTAATCACGGAGTTCCCTCAAGGTATTCTTGGTACGTATTAAATTAACTAACTATCAAAGAAAGAGGTTCCTAATTTAACGCTTACATATGTATGCGTACATTTTACACGATACATTAGAGAACTCTCTAATGTATCGTGTAAAATGCTAGAATTACACAAAGAAAATCCTTTATCTCCTTTTTACTATAGGATGACCAGGAGAAAGACAAGGAAACATTGGAAGTATGAATATAATATATTTTTTATCTTTGTTTATCTTTTAATAATTTTTTGACTTACAGTATTACGAACAGCTTAATTTTATATGACGTACGAAACATTTTTAGTCGAGATCCTTTAACATATTTATAAACATTTTGGAGATTAATTTTTAAATAAATTTCTTAATATTTTATGCTCACAATAGCTGTTCTCGCCCGTTGTCCTGGCCGCAACACCTTCGCATCAGCCTTTGGAGAAGGAATTTTGTAAAATCTATTCATAGCTGACCTCTAAATGGCAGAAGCAAAATCTCTATAAAATTTTGAGTATTTACGTCTATAGTTTCGGATCTCATAATGAATCAATGAATCTCAAGATATCTCCTATATATATAGCTATCCTATATGTAGATATGCTTAATTTTAACTGAATCTTAAATAAAAAAATATTAATTTGATAACAATATATTATGAGTATCATCTCTTTAAGATTAACTTACTAGAGCTCTGAAACACTACCTTTTCTTAACTTAACGGATTATATTGTATATAATTGTATTAAAGATACACATTTCTTACTTCTTGATTTTTCATTATTTAATATAGAAACAGTTTTCAAAATAAATAATATGATATATCGGCAATATGAAATCTAAAAAAATAGATTTTGCTGTTGGAGGCCGTCTGGTTAGGTACTATTGCAGTTCTTATTTCAGCCGCCAAACAGTACTGTGGAAAAATTACTGTCCAATATGATGGATGTTGTAAAGAGATTTACATCTTATGTCTCAAGGCAACGAGCACAGTGTGGTGCAGTCTATAGCATTCTAACTAGAGCCATGTTGTCAATGATACACTTACCGTCAAGTGAAAGACTCATTCGTTCTTCGTCGAATAAAAAGATGATTATCTTTTAAAATTTTGTCTGCCTGATGATATTTGTTATTACACCAATTATACGTATGATATATTTTAAATTTTCACCAAAGGCTAACGATTGAATTTTAGAGAAAAGCCTAAATGGACAGGTCGGAGCTGAAATTTTAAAATAGCTGGTTTACGTTCCATGTCAATATCAAATGTTTTATTATGACCATAAAAGATTTTATCCAAACGATATACAAACTACTTGTAATGTTAGTGCACGAATGCAGGAATGATTACTTTGTTTTATACCATCAGTGGTTCTCCAAAATTTATATTGTATGTTTATATGTATTTTTGGAATATTTACAAATTCTTTACGCTTTTGATGGTCTTTATCCTATATTATTTCATGGTAACTTGTTTCCATTCCGTAAGACAAGACATCAATACGACTAGGATAACTATATGTCACTGAAAGTAGTATAAAACAGTTTTTCATCTTTTTTAGATTAAATGTTCTATGACACTATTACATTGCTCAATGTTTGCAGGTCTGATGAGCGGAATGTTGGGTCGGTGTTTCTTTAAGCGCTGCTACGATC
Source organism: Ornithoptera priamus (assembly GCA_029034505.1). Classification (NCBI taxonomy): domain Eukaryota; kingdom Metazoa; phylum Arthropoda; class Insecta; order Lepidoptera; family Papilionidae; genus Ornithoptera; species Ornithoptera priamus. The sequence goes on from JARDWD010000827.1 coordinate 4,422,456, forward strand.
TGTTCGGCGAGTTGATGGACGCTTTGGCGCTCTTGAACGGTGCGATCAACTTCATCCTCTACTGCTCTATGTCCCGACAGTTTCGGACAACCTTCGGTCAGATAATAAGGAACCGGTGCACGCCAGCACCTCGAGCCAGTTCGCATACTGAACTGCAAACAACTTACGTCTGAGGAATCGAACTTACGTAATGTTGAGTTATGAATGTAGAATTACGTCGCGTTTAAATAATCACAACAAAAGTGACGGTATTACTGGAGAAGAGTCAACTTTAATAATGAGTTGGTGAAAGAGTTCCATAACGTCTGACTTTTTTATTTGAACCCGTGACATTTTGCTTGACTGGTGATAATTATGTACAAGCACCTAAACACTAAAGGAACATCCTTTAGCAGCTCTTCAGCACGCTCTACTATTTGAACCGAATGATTTGCTTTAGATACGGTACAAACCTATGTTGTGGCTTAAAATAGAGATGTTCCAATAGTATGTTTCGATTTTACTAATGTTTGATTGTAAAGTAGGCGTTGTGTTACCTACGTCTAACTACGAAAAAAGCCTAAAAATTTATTAAGAAGATCGATATGTACTATATTCCATTTCATGAGTGTTTTTAAATAATAGACTAAAGGAATTATGAACAAAATGTAACTATACATGTATTATTTTATGTAGTAGTTATGTAGTAACAATAGTTAACAGTTATCTGTTTTCCGCTCAGCATAAGTTTTTAAAAATATGCTAAAAATTAAATAGGGACATAAGAAATAGTGATTTTGTTTGCTATTTTATTGTGTGTAATAATATGTTGAAAAAGTTAAAGAAAGTATAAGATTGTTAAAAGTGTAGTGAAAATTTTACTGATTATTACTTAAACACAATTGTATTGAATGAACAGATCATTGATTTATTGTTATACAGGTTGGCGCAAAAGTAATTCTCCTATCAGAAAATGCTATAAATTGTGCCTTGATATAAAAAAATTAAAAGACCAAATGCATATATATACATATATACAAGGTAGCGCAAAAATAACCTTCCGATGTTTTTTGGCTGTAATTTAAAAAAAAAATGAAAAACTTTGTTTCTTCTTGTGGATTATTTTTATTTGGTATTTTAATTTTTTTATATCAAGGCAAAATTTATAGCATTTTCTCATAGGAGAATTACTTTTGCGCCAAACAAGTAAATTAATAATACTTATATACACATTACAGACTGGCGACATAAATAGGCACTGCGGTGGTCCACCACCTAAACCACAAAGAGACCTGTTACCAGTAAACGATTCATTCAAACGATGCCTTTCTATTAAGTTATTTAGAATTTACACCCACTAAAATACTCTTGGCGATATCCTTCAATTCGTTAAGAGGGGCACTTAAATCTAGAAATAAACCCCTCGCTTTGCTAGGGCAACTACGAAACCACTTTGCATATAGCGTCTTCCACAGTCTTTCTTTTTTTTTAAATTAAATTAAGCGATGACCCAAGCAGGACGTTCATCTAATGGTAAGTGATAGGCCCGCCTATAACAATGTGGCGCTAGTTAGGATAGTATATACTGCACCGCATTGCGCTCGTTACCTGAGATTTAAGATGCTGAGTCTCATTACCTCAGTAATTATATTAGCTACAGCGCCCTTGAAACCGGAACACAATAATGTTTGCACACTACTGCCCGACGGCAGAAACATGCGCTGCGGCGATACCCACCTAGATGGTCTCCGATATCAGGGATTTACCAATGAGACTTTTCTTCTCGTACGTACCTAGTTGATGACCGACGTATTGTTTATTTAAAAAAAATCCTTTAAAATATTTGTTTACCTGTGGGTATAAGCGGTAATTAAACAACATTATGTTGTGAACGACAGTGGGGAATATATATACAAGTGGATAGACAAATAGCTGTTTTAAATATGAATGTTTATATACATATATATATATATAGTGTATACGCGGAGATCGGCCTAAGTGGAAGTCCTTGGAAAAAGCCTATAACCAGCAACGGACTGCCGCAGTTTTGTTGATTATGATGATAAACGTATGTATTTAAATGATAATTTCGTAAACGGTTGTTTTATGACATTATATTTGGTTAGAGACAAAATCTTATATTTCCGTAAATAACGAGAGTACGTGAGACGCTCGGAAAGTTTTGAGAAACTAAAAAACTAACTTCTATGATAAAAATATTTTTACCAAATTTTTTCAAAAAACTCTCCTGCACCAATCTCTATACAAAGTTTCATGCGTCTGAACCAATTTTCAAAACATTTTTTCCAGTCCTCCGGAGACGCCTCTTCCACGGCCTTCTCAAACGCTGTTAGCGCATTTTCCGGCGATGAAAACTGTATCCCTTTGAGCTGATTTTTAATTTTAGGAAATAAAAAGGAGTCACATTGAGCTAAATCGGAACTGTAAGGAAGGTGTCCCAAGACTGCCCGGTGTGGAATCCAAGAAGTCCTTCGTTTTGATCACAGAGTGCGCGGGCGTGTTGTAGTGGTAAAGAAGGGCCCCGCGGAACCCGATGTTCGGTCATTTGTTACTCATTGCAGAAAAAACTTCTGGCAGGCATTTTGTGCGGTAGCATTAATGCTGCGTTGGTGTCAAAGTGGAATTGAAACTAGGTACCCCGTCAAATTGAAGAAACTAGCGATCAAAATTTTCCCTGCGCTCCTCGATCGCCTGACTTTCGTAGGCGTTGGTTCATTTTGAAACAGCCAAACGTCGTCTGACGCTTTGTTTCTGGATCGTATTGATAAATCCAGAATTCGCCACCTGTCACAATGTCAAACGCGCCGTGACAATCCTGCATCAAATGTTTGTATCATATCACGGTACCAATCTACACGGGCCTGCTTCTGAGCCTCGGTGAGATTGTGCGGCACTCAGCGGGAAACTAACCTCTTTACGCGAAGGTGCTTGTGATCACTTCCTGAACTAATCTGCAGAGTATGCTGAAATCTCTTCGTACGTAATTCGTCTGTTTTCTTGAATTAAATGTTTTACTGCCAGCATACTTTCTTCGGTGACAACCGTCGTAGGACTACCACCTCTTTGTTCATCCCCCAAAGTAAGACGACTGCGTTTGAACTGGCTATACCAACGGTAGATGGTTGCTTTTGAAGGTCCAATCCATAAAAGCAATTCGAAGTCGATCAAATGAGTCATCAGGTTTTAAGCCACATTTGAAATCGGAAAAAATCATAGCACGAAAATGTTCTCGACGCAAATCCATTTTTTAACGAGTCAAGAAAATTTGAATTAACGCTCAAAAACTTGGGGAGGGAAATTTGAAAATCGAACAGCGGTATTTTTACTTTTAAATAAATTTATATAATCGAAGTTTTCAAAATAAACACAAGTGGCCAGTGTCTTATACATAAAAACTTTTTTTCGCAAAACTTTCTGAGTGGCCTGGTATAGTATATTTTTAGATTCGTTTATTATGTGTAATAGGCGAGGCTTCAATTCGATGTAACCTTATTGGGAAAGCATGATAAATGAATGAGTATCCTCTAGAGTAATTAAATCAAATATTGGACTGTGCAAATTGTAATTATAAACGGTTATATTATTTGCAAAGGATTAGGGATATGAATTGTACAAAAAAAAACTTCGAAATGAAGTTTTAATAAGATAAACAACAGTGTAGGAGGCTTTAAGTGTAAATAAATGTTTCATAAATTAAGAAAATCTTTTTTTGAGATGTTTTCCATCTAATTAAAAATTGAAATCGTTCGTTGTCCGCACATTTAAATGAAAAGTAACGTTACAGTTAGTTGGATTTGTTAAAACACCGGAAGAGTAAAAAATATATCAAAAAGTTTCAGCTGTTTGATTTGCTAATTAACACAGTTATTAAAATAAAAAGAAAAACATTATTTTCAGAAAAACACCGGCACAATGCGTCCAAAATCGACTCCACGTAAGGTTTGCTGGAAGAAAACTATCTAGAGTTCACAATGTTTTTCATACTGTATGTACAAGAAAAATATTTAAATAAATTTCCAGTTTTCGAAATTGTAAAGCGGACTCATAATAAATGAATACAAGTATGATTAAAAAAATGACGTTATCGAAAATAAAATCAACATTCGTACGAAATCTCAAAGTACTAAATGGAAAATAATATTAAAATGTGAAAATTTTTCAAATTTGTTTCCTCTTCGCTCATATTTCGCCAATTATAATCTATGTATCTTTAAAAAAATAAGAACTTCCATATAATGATTCTCATAAAACAAGATAAATTAAAACTAAACAAATAGCTCGTAGTATTAAGGAAAATTATTAATGAGTACAAATTTCATATTTCTTTATTCGTAAAATGTAAATTAGTTTCTTTAACATTTTTAACAACAAGCTACCCTTTTAAAAAAAATCTATCTCACAAAATTTCAAACGAAATTAGTATTCCTCATCTCTAAGGGTTGTACCCTATCCTATATTTGTTCTTACGAAGTTACGCTATCTCGTACTATTTCCATCTATTTGGAGAGATCAGTTCTTACTTATTTCTACACAAATTTTAATGTAATAATTATTTTTTCATTAAATTAAATTAATAATCATCACTTAGAGGCTAAAACTTTCAAATTGCGTTCTTTGAAAGTCGTGACATGTCTTAAAATAAAATTTTATTTATAAAAAATACGTATAAAGCACATAAATAAGTACCAGACTTTAATATCTATCCGAAAAGGTATAAGAAAGTACATAAAATTTCTAAAATTTAGAAAAAAAAAACGCTTTTTTGCTTAAATAGATGGCCACGGTTCCTAATACAAGAACGAAGCCTTTTTCTTAAGTCGAGTGACTCGCTCTGTGATCTGTTCTCTCATTTTGTCAGCAGCGACGATGATGAGTGACTTTAAATCATCTAACCAGTTAATTGGTGTTGTGTGGACTAAAGACTTCATGTGACCCCATAAGTAATAATCGCAAGGTGTTAAATCAGGACCTTGCGGGCCACGGTGTTGGTCCGCCTCGGCCAATCCATCGCTGAGGGAAAGTAGTGTCTAACCACTGTCTTACGCCATGACGAAAATGGTGGAGACAACCGTCATGCTGGAACACCATTTCTCTTCTGGTTTCCAATGGTATATCTTCCAGATAATTAAAAAAATGATTTTGAAGAAAATCTTCGTATGGCTCCTCATTTAAATTGCTGGGCAAGAAGACTGGGCTTATCAAGTAAGTATGAATTATGCTCATCCATACGTTTACGGAGAATATTCGCTGATGAGCTCCTTCTCTAATCACGTGGGCATTTTCACCTCGCAGAGCTCAATAATGACTATTATGAAAATTTGTTATGCCGTCTCTGTCAAACTTCGATTCATCAGTCCACAATATTTTGGTGAGAAAATCATTATTTTATAAGTCTGGATGCAGCATAAAACGGCAGAAGTCTAACCTCTTTGCAGCGTCTCCTTCCTCCAGGGCCTTGGCCGGTGTATAATGGTAGGGGTAGAGCCTTGCCGTATGGGCAGTAAATCACACTTTCCATTGTATTAAACCCAGCAATTTTGCCACGACTGTGATTGACGTAGTCGGGTCTAAAATGGTCTATAGTTTCTTCTTCCTCTTAAGTATCCTACCTGCGTCATGTCGCCTCCATTGAACGCTGCCAGTTTCCCTGACTATCACTTGGTAGGTGACGACTTGGAAAACGTAGCTGATAGTCTCTTCGTGCTTGTAAAGAATTTCCATTACTAAGGTCATAATAACAATAGAAAATGTCAGCGTATTCTTCGTTACCGTAATCCGCCATTGAAATTAAATTTATTTGGTATGGAAAAGAAAAACTATTCAGAATTAAGAAGACAACGATAATGTACGTCCGCCCACGAAAGTAGTTAAATTTTAACTGTCGTACTGACTCATTACCTAAAAATTGTTATTTCTCAAAATTTTAGAAACTTTATCTGCTTTCTTATACCTTGTCGAATTGGTATTGAAGTCATCACTTATTTATGTGCTTTATACGTATTTTTTATAATTAAAATTTTATTTTAAGATTAAATAAAAATGTAAGTATGATGCTTTATTTTTTACTGTCACGACTTTCAAAGACCCTAATTTAAAAGTTTTAGCCTCTAAGCGATGATTATTAATTTAATTTAATAAAACAATAATTATTGCATTAAAATTTGTGTAAAAATAAGTAAAAAATAAAATCATCGATTTTTTTCCTAGAAAATCAGGACTTTTTTGAAAAATATTTAAAAAATTAATAAATTCAGTACCATTATTTTTGGATGAGGTATTCCATACATAGATAGATAGGATGCGAGGTATATTTTAACTCCTCCAGATTTTTTACACCTTTTACCTTTCACTCTGTGTAATAATAGATAATTACGACAACATTTCCACGATTTCTTTCTTTCTTCAGTAATTAAATAAAAAAGATTTTGTTTAACCTAAACAAGATTAAAGTCTGCATGTAAGTACATTAAGGAATGATTACAAAGGAAAGAGCTTTTATGTTAAATCTTCGCTTTGGGCGACTTTGTTCGCATGGGAATTGAGTTTGAGACTTGTGTGATAAGTAGATAAGCCTTAATTATTTTGCTCAATTTGTATCTTAAAGATTTCTTTTTTCGGTAATGTGCAAACGTTAAGAGAACTTATAATAAAAGAGAACCAATTATGTTTGAAGAACCATAGAAAAAATATTGCCAATTTAGTGTTCTTGGAATAAATTGCGTTCTCATAAGGTATTAGATACTTATTATCTGTTCCCTTGAATAATCGTAGAATCTTTTATAGGAAATTATTAAAATACATTGAAAAAATAGATCAATTTTTTTGTTAATAAAAGGAATAAAAGGAATTACGTATAAATCTAATATAAAAGAAAGATTTTTTTATCTATTGAAAACAGTATAACTTTTTGACAAAAAAAAGTAAAAATTATGTAACCATTTTGTAATCATTATATGTCCAGCTGTGGATGTTTACCGGCTGATGATGATGAATATAATCAATTGATGTACCTGCACTACTTAAACGTCATAATCGAAAATGATTTTTAACGATTATGTAAGGCGCAATTCTTAATAGAGATCTTATATTGTACTTCCATGATTATTGACTGATTTAACCTTTGACTTTTTTAGATAAAAATAGTTTCAATTCCTAGAACTACAGACGCCCGTGGGTGCCCGCCTTTAAGTGGGTTTAAGTAGATATATTGAGAAATTTCAAGAACTTTGCGAAATAAAAACATTGGAAAATATTCTTAAAACATCGTACTAAGCATCGATATTTAAGTTTCAAAAGATACTTAAAAAAAATTATTAATAAAGTCAACGATCTCTTAAAAATCTCAGAAGAACTATTTATATTCATAAAATAAATTGTCAGCTCCAACTATTTGGAAAATGAGTTAATATTGGATAAAAAATATATATCACTCATTTCCTTACTTCTTTAATTATTCCTCTTTAATAACTACGTACTAACAGTAGATATTATAATCATTATCATTATTATCCACCACGCTGATGAACTACAGATTTGCGGATGTCACATATCGATCTTGAAATATGTTCATATGCAGGTAGGGTACAATGTGTTCATTCGCAGGTAATTCAAGCTCGATAACTCAAAGCTCCTTCGATTCCCATAGGAATCTAACTCGACTATCTCTCGCACCACGAGTACGACTACTCTTCAAACTGAGCATCACCGCATCACAACAGATACAATTTTTTTTATATATTTGGGGTGGCAATCAAGCATGCGATCTGTCTGATGGTAAGCAGTTACCGTAGCCTATGGTCGCCTGTAATACCAGAGGCATGACAGACTCATTGCCAATCCCGCAGAAACTTTACCACGTTCTTTTTCAAATAGCCCATTTTGTAGCTGTATTACTTAAAAGTTAATTGGAAAAAATCTCTCTAGAACCGGACTGTTGGTGACCATGGCGGTTCAAGACTGTATGAATTCGCTGCCGATGAAGGACGATACGATGATGAAATGTGGCGGTGGGCATCAAATCTAATTCATTCCATTATACAGACAGTATATTACGTACAATTTAGCAAAATTGTGTCTGAGGCTCAAGTGTTCGAAATCCTCTGTAAGCTTGTAATTATCGATGATTCTTACCACTCGCGTCTGTACTGAGTCGAGAGGACTAAGAGATCGGCGTTTGGGTGCCTCCGCCCAAAGGTGCGAGCAGTACTCCATATGAGGTCTAACTTGGGCTTTATACAGAAATAGCTTTTGTCTTTACAATGTATCGACAAAACTGTCAAATAAAAGTAGAATTTTTCATTAAACTGTTACGTATTAGAGATTTATTTTTATTGCTTTGTATTTTTCTTAGGCGATGAAAAAAATATGAAAATGTTATTTAATTGTCATCGAAGTTTTTAGCGTGGACTTGTGATATGTTCCTGCTAAGTAAAGGTGCTAATTTATTATTTCGACTTATTAAATTTGTAGAAGTAATGGAATGGTTACTTTTGTTACAAAAAATGTACATTCTATTGCATACTAACTATCAAAAAACTTAGACAATGTTCTTCCTTTCATACTTTAGCTAATCTCTTATGTTATCTGTCACGATTGCACTGTAATCAAATATTGCATTGAGCATTTATAAGAAAGAAGAAAAATCTCACGAAGAATTAATCTCTTGCTTTGATAATAAGAAAAAATTACGCCCTCACAATTTCACAATACTTGTTTTATGTACTAAGTATCTATAAATTATGTATAGATCTATATATCCAGTTACAGAATTTGTATGCGCCACGTCCGTCAGGTTCTTCTATATAAACTTAAATAATTACTCTATATCTTAATATAGATATGCTTAAACTTGTAAGAGTTACAAATTATGGAGATAACCAAAAATTTTTGTAATATTTGAAGTCTCGTTGAACATCTAGTAACAATTGTTCAAAGCGTCTTTCAAGATTAATTTGATTTTGAAAAACTTATTGCATTCCAGATCGATGAAAATTACTTTATTTATTATAATAGTGAAATTAATTAACATTCTACTCGGTATGCATTACTATATAAAAAATGTTAATGTAGTATAAAAATCAGTTCTTTATGATTCGCTATTATTAAAACTATTTGTTTAAAAGTAAAATTGTTTATATATATAAGGCAATTGAAGCCTGCTTAATTAAAGCTTTGTTCCAAATATAATGTTCGGAACAAAGCTTTAGTTTTGGCTTTGATATTACAACATAGAGTAATTAATTTGGTTTCTCTAAAGCTGTAATAAATAGCTGACAATATTCACAGACTGCTCAATTTAAATCGCATTGCCTTACGAATAATGCTTGGTAATGTAACAACCATCTAATGTCCAACTCCTAATCACAACAAAACCAACGGACGATTTAATTTGCAAAGCCTATATCCTTGCATCACAAAAGTCACAAAAACTAATTTGTGAACGACCTAAAATAGTGCACTTCTGTCGGTAAATTGAGCTGCCTAATTTATTTAATTATCCCATCCAGCATAAAAGCCCACTCTAAGCGTGAATGTGGAAAATGTAGCTTTTCATCTAACCATTACCAGTTTCTTTCATCAGAGAATATTGTGAAAATCAATGGACCAGATCTGTATTAATTCTTAATAAATTGGTAAACAAGATGTATCGTAAATATATAAATAGTTAAGATTTCAGTCGCGGTATATAGATTAAGGTAAAACAATTATGCGTTATCTGAAGAGCTTGGTCCTGGACATCCATACAGGCGTGTCTATCTATCGTTTTACGACAGATATAAAATAAATTCATGGAAAAAAACTATTAATATTTCTGTTTATGACTTGATAACAGCGTGGATGTCGATGTTCTCTGAATGATATATAAAATCGTAGACACATGCTAATCATTTCAATTTGTGTGTTAAAAATTTGTGTTACATCGATACCATAGAAATAATATATACAATAATAAACGTACAGAAATAATATAAGATATACAGATATATGTACATACAATGAGTTATATTAAGCATAGCCTATTAATTTGTAATAAACAAATCAGAATCTATGTCGCTCCTAATTCACTTCCACCACGTTGGCTTTTACCAGATGTGACAAAGCAGCAATGTTAAGATAACCAGTTAGTTTCAATTTCTCGGAATAATTTGTCAATTAAACAGAAATTAATTAAAAATCATTAATAATTAACTTCGAGTTATTAATATTTATTTGATATCGTAGCGCCGTGGCTTTTCTTGTAACACTGAGGTCTATACTTCGGTTCCAGGACCATATAGATGATGCTTAAACTGCCTTCCTTCTACTCTCATATAGTTAATGTACTACTAAAATTATATCATGGTGTTTTTTGGTTTATTTTTATAACTTACACGTAAAAGTAAGATCAAGTGTTAACCTATTATATATACTAATAGATTTAAATTTTTTTGTTAAATCATAAACTATATTATGTAGATATTTTGGGGACTTATTTTGGTTTCACTTTAGTTATAAATTATAGATAGTAACAGTTAAAGTTTAATAAATGAAGGAATTCTCGATATGTCCTGGAAAAATATTAAATGTTATCTGGCAACTCTAGCCGCGGCCCTTAAAACTGGTCCCTGTTTCAGTCGCGTGCTTGTTCCCAGGTCGTAGAGCCGTGTTCGCGGCGTTTCCCTCTTAATTGCGGAAAAATTTAATATAAGTTTTTACCTGTTCGTTTAACCTAATATCAAATAATAGTTGTACAGTAAATAAATTTATCGAGTTTTGACACTATATTTCAAGAGTTTCGTGCAGTTAATTCAATTGGTATGTATTAAAAATTAAAAAAATATATATAAGGAATTTTTTTATTCACGCCAATAAAAATTAAATCAATTATTAAGATATATAAGTGTGTACGTATATTTTAGAGGCACATTGTGTTATATATATAAATATAAATTAAAGAACCTTAATATTTTTATTTATTTTTACGATCAATAGTGAATATAAATAGACTTATATAGGCATTTATAATTTTTATTACCAACAAAAGTTCATTATTAAACGAGAAAAATGTATTAAAAGTAATTTAAACTATAGAGAAACTAAATAATTTTTTGCAATTTTTATAGTCCAAAAATCGATGTAGCATTCAAGTATCACTATCAATAAACTTAAATTTAAAAAACTAAAACAATGTTAAAAGAAAATCCATTAAAAAGACAAATTTTCTTAAATAATAGACAATTTAACTTACAAGTAGAATTTTTAAATACAGTTTAGAGATTTCATAAATTTTTTGTTAGTAGACTAGATCCGAATCTTTGTCCGCGTTTTAATTCATACAGCATAAAATGAAAAAAACAATCTTCTTTTGTTATGTGATGCCTCACGTTCCTCTTTACCATTTTTGTCTGATATGAAAGAGCCATGTGTTAAATTCTATTAGGGTATAGTTTTAACTATAAATTATAAATATGACAAACTATTATACTATAAGAATATCACAAACTGTAAATTTATAATCTTAATGTAATATACTTGTAAAATAGTTCTGCTGCTTGTCAGTTAACTGATTTAAGAAAAACACATAAATATTTTACCTGCTGTCCATTGATTAACTGAAACCTAATGAACCTAAAAATATCCCTATTGTGACAAAATATATATAAATCATAAAACTATTACAATGGTTTGTTGGAACAATGGAAGTCTGTAAATGTTTAATTGCTTTGTTACGCTGTAAATCTTCTTCCTGTCACCCGACATAAAACGTATAACATGTTTGGCAGGAATTTTATAATAAATACTTAATAAAAAATTTTAATAGAATTTAACTGTTGATAAAATTTAGCAATCTTAATAACTAAACTCTTTAACAATCAAAATTCAATCTTTTTTTAATTAAATATAAAGCGTGGTCATTTACAATATACGGGCGATGTTTCCAAAGTTCTTGGAATTATACTATAATTACATCAGGAATATTGGTATTACGAAGGGATTGTTTATGGATTATCTGGGGAAAAGTATTACGATTAATTAATTATTTGAATTTATTATCTGGATCACGGCGACAGTCAAAAAGGTGCCTGGAGAGTTAACTATGCGTCGTTGTTCCAACAGGATAACGCAAGATTACATACACACCGCAAAAAAAAACGAAGGATGTTCTGAAAGATTTACGATAGGAATTGTTTCTGCATTCACCTTATTCCCCGGATCTTACACTTATTGATTACTATCTATTTCCGAATTTGGAAAAATCCATACGTGTTGTTTGATTTGAAAGTTTAGCTGACTTAAAAATGTTGAGGAGACACCGAAAAAGTCAAAGAAAGGAGATTATATTGAAATAAAAATACATTGTAATATTGACGACAATTAACAAAATAATATATATCTTTCGAGAACTTATGCAGAAATTAACGCAAATTATAAGAAATGAATTTTACAGAATTAAATAGAATTATTTAAAACTATAGTAATAGTACTCTGTTCAAGTTAAGCACATTCACATTTTCACACTAATTTATTTTTCAAATTCTTTATTTTAGTAATATAGCAATTAAAATCACTTACATGAATTTTACATACACATATATACTATCAATAAAAATATGAGTTTTCACATGAAGTTCTCCTTAACTTTTTATAAATTGTGAAAGGTTTAGTTACGAAAATATTTTTTTTTTATTTTGACTACTTCACGACAATTTTAAGTTTACAAAGGATCTAACATGTTTTGTAGACCGTACTTTATATCATAATAATTGCCATAGTTTTAGCTTATTGTTGACCGCTGCACCCTCTACTATTCGCTTTCATACATTTCCGGTCTCGCATTTTTTATTACTTGTTTACGCAATATAACACAAAATGTTATAGATGCATGTAAATTTAATAAAGTTAATACTGTAAGTGCATAACAAAATAATCCTTAGGTTTATCGTCTTACATTAATTAAAAGTTTTCTAATCTTAAGTGACAAATATAAAATAGTTCAATTGTTATTACTTAAAAATTTATTCTTATGATTTTCCTTGGAAGAGTTAGAACATGTAATAAAATACATTGCATTCTTTTAGCCTGTCGTAAAAGGCGACTAAAGCGATAATAATTCCAGAGAAAATGCTTTAGTTATTCTTTGTAACAGTGATTTACCAATTAGTAACCAATTTAATTACAAGACAAAATTTTCCATTGATTAATAAACATTTATCAATGTGCTGCAAGGTTCATTTTATCTTCCAACGGTAACGATGCCATTCATATCTATAACAGCCAATTTACGTTCCCACTTTTGGTGCACAGGCCTACCCTCAACAATATAAGGGTGATGGGGCCATAGTCACCACGCGGGCCCAATACGGATTGGTAACTTCATAAACACCTTAGAAAAAATTCTAATTCATGTGCAGTTTCCTCACGATGTTTTCCTTCACCGTTTGTATTTCGCTGTTGTTACTAAAGTTCACAAATGTACGTAACTTAAATATTAAAGTCATCGGTACATGACGAGATTCGAGCCCGCGACCTTTGGAACGAAGGGAGCACGTTCTAATCATTAGGCCAGCGAGCTACTAACGGTAATGATGACCTATTAATTAAGCAATAACTAATTGTCAAACTGAACCACAATAACTTACTTACATCAAGCTATTTGAACTTCGTTACAAGAAACTATGAGTTAGTTTATAAAAGAGTTAACAACTACATATTAAATTTTTTAAAAAAGCAAATCTTTAATATCCTGGGAATTTTTTTAACACAGAAAGTTGTTGCTTATACAATAAAAAAAATTGCAAAAGAATGTTCAGTTTATTATTATTCAAACGTCGTCTGTGTCCCAGCATCATTGTACAAGACGAAGATACATTATGCTCCTATAATACTCTTGACATATACCAGAATATAAATGTTCTCTTTCATTCGTGTACACTTAAGTGCCTAAATAAACGAGGAACGTCAGGAAATATATGATAGTCAATAGCTTATTAGTTCATACTTATAATGATTATTTATCCCGTGAAGAATTTGGTTAGTAATATCGGCTTTTCACATTAATTACACTATCGCATAACAGAAATCCACAAAAACGAAAAAGAGTTAAATGAAGATATTTTTTTCTTAGTTTTTTTTTCGGAAATTTAATACAATATGCTTTTAAATATGAATCAATGGAGTGTATGAGAGAGTAATGTTATATTTAACGTAGCTTGGAGCTTCGAGATAAATAATCATTACAAGAAAATTACTTAGTTGCAGGTGGCGGATAGTATCTACATTGAACTTACTAGTTTACTTCTTCCTAGAACTAAATAGTTTGATTTGTAAAGTAACTTATTAAACTGATAAACGTGTAAGCAAAATGTACGGCTCGTTTCGTTTGATATCAAACCTTTTACTCATAAATGGCTCTTGCCTTCGTTTTATTTTATAACTTAAGGTTTTCTGTAATAACTACGATTGCTCCGTTTTAAATATTTACTAACCATGTCATTTGTGAATTCATATTTATTTTAATTTGTAAGTAAACTTGATAGCAAGAACAAGATGTGTGCATAGAGAGCATATTCCTTGCTCTTACTATTTTCTGTATTTATACATGCATCCTATTTTCATATATTTTCAAAATTTGTGAGTTTGAACATCTACGCACGGTAATTGGCACTTCGGTATCATCTGCAACTGGAAACCCTGGAATGAAGTGAAATTCAATCTAGTTTATGTCAGTCGTACATATAACAGGACAGTACCCGCAAATTTCATTTCAGTATTTTTTTCATAGGCGTATATGCCATTAGTGTACTTTTTGATAATAAATGAATTGACACTCGTAAAGTTGCTTTAAATTCACTAAAGCCATTTCATCATTTTTAGACATTTCAAAATCTCTGTTATTATAAAACCAATACTTTAAAAAACAATTTATAGAGACCTTTGAAGATTTCATCAACGATTCTTCCCATAAAGGTCAGTTGTTTTCTTACTTCATTCCATATTTATTTTATAAGCAATAAAAACGCAACAAATTTTAAAGTTGAGACTGTTTTCATTACTGTTTTAACAAATTATTGATTCTTTATAAATAGTCTTGAAGTTTTATAATTTATATTACAGAATAACAATTAAAATATTCAACGAAATTGATTCAAAGGTTTGTACTTTAAAAAGTAACAAACAGAAGTCCTATCGCAATTGTACATACATTAATATGTATATGAATCATACAAGTGCCTTGCTTTGTCTTGGATTCTGTTATTATCAAAGCATTCAGCTAATGTTTAATATTCATAATCAATTGTGATAACGTTCAAAATTAATGACATCATTTAAGTAATTAGGTACTTAGTAAATGTATAGCTTTTCCGAGAATAATATTAATAATATTAAGTCAGGACAATTTAAAACAAATCATAAGGACGCCTATATACCTAATATAATAATAACATCTATGCAAACTTTATAAAGTCAAAGAGCTTTGCACAAAATTTTAAAAAAAAACTAATAGAAATGCGTAACAATATTCAATAGATCGATTAGATCGACTTGTTTTTACCGCCACTCCTCCATGATATTAGTCTTGATTAATTTGCTATTCCGTCCATAACAAAAAATAAAAAAAAACTCCATTGATTATTTCCGTCAAAACTTTCTTACGTTAAACCATAAAGCTTTAGTTTAGTTTTCTTTACATAAATCTGTAATACGAACGGCAAGCTCTCAGAGTTTATTAATTACTCTGAAATAATTTATTCAGCGTAAGAATTCTTCGTCTGGAAGTACAAAGTTGATTTAAAATAAATAAAATGTATGTACTGAGAAATGGAAGGATTACAGTTACAACAGCTTATTAATTATCCTGGACACATAGCTAAAAGGATTTTAATTAAAGTCTAGGGAATATAAAAAAATAGTATTTTAATTCTCTTCTAAGAGTAACACATATTAATAAAAAATATACTTTTGAACTTCATGCAAAAGCAAAGCCCAATAATAACCCACATTTTAACGTACTGAAGTCTATGACCTAAAATAGGTTTACCCGAAAGCGAACATTTGTCGTACCATATAAGTTAAACATAGAGGTGGGCAGTCGTATGTTACTGGTAACAGGTAAAGCTGTTACTATTTTCATGGAATTATTCTCTACTTTGGTGCCTTTTATGACACGTATAACTTAAAACTATACTTACGCACGGGGCAATCTATATAAACTTTATTAAAAGATTTAGATATCATTTACGCTATCATCATCAGCGTATAGACGTTCACTGCTGGAGATAGGCCTTCCCCAAAGATCACTAAATCGATCGGTACTGAGCTGCCCGCATCCAGCGGCTTTCCGCGACCTTCGTTAGTAGAAGTTTATTTATGGGTAATTGGGCCATTTCCCACCACCCTAGCCCAATGTGTGTTGGTGGGACTCAAAGCCTCGTTTGTTGATCATCAGGAGGCAGGTAAGATTGGCTTGAGCCCTTTGAGCATTTGTGCGAGACCCTTTAAACTTTATCAATTAATTAAAATAACAACATCCATTAACCATCAATTAATTATAAATGTCTGTGGTTCAAAGAGACGATTAATTATAATGAGACTATTAAATAAAACCATTTTACAATTAAATCGTAGAATCCTTTAAGTGACAAAAGTTAATAACTTATGTATTTTATAATGTTTATTATTTTGCAAACAACTCTAATGATGCAAAAGCTGTAATATCAAAGTATATAAATATTGCTACATATTTATGTCATGAAAAGATCATATTAATAATTAATTAGAACTGTCAAAAGAAAAATAGTTAATAGATAGGCTTTCTAATAACATTTTATTGTTTTTCCCAGGTCCAGAAACTTAAAAATAATTGGTAAAAGTTCAATATGTTTTTCAACAACCTCAAAAATTGTTTAAGAATATATTTCCACGGGTAAACAACTTGAAAGCATATTTACAAGATGACGAATAAAACACAGATACTTTTTAACATATTCCAAGAGATACTAGCAGCGTCGGATAACTCTTCTGATAGCCAGAGCATCAATGAGACAAAAATATTATCCATACTCCGCGAGCAAGCTGCTAAAGGGCACGGCAATAACCTTGGATCGGTTCTAGTTAAAGTTGTGAGTGATGCACAAAGTAAGTTAAATCTTACTATCAAACCAGACTCTTGTGGTTACTGTGACGGCGATTTCAGACATCTCATTGAAACTTACAATAGAATCCATGGATATGTTAGTTTATTGGTAAGTACATAAAATTTATTGAATAAATACCTTAAACATTTTATCTGTAATACAAGCTTCAATAAACTTTCGTCTTACTAAAGCAATGATTTCCAATAAAATTAATGTCATTGTTGAAATTAAGTCTTCACACTACGTCGAAGACAATATGTGTAAAAATGTGAAGTGAAACGTTATAACTTACATCGTGCTTATTATTTAGACACGCCACTATAACTGACAACATGTTATTCGAATAAAAGAATTGTATTCTCGAGGTGATTGATCATCATTACCCAAAACCGTAATCATTGGTAATTCTTTATTAATAAAGACCGCCTAGGTAGATTATAAAATACTAATATGTAAATACTGCCTCGGTTTGTAGGCGTTGTAGCTAGTGAAATTACTGACATGACAAGCGACGTCTAGTGTAGTGTTTATCATCTTGAAAAACGCTACATTATTATGAGAAGCAATTTTTATTCACGTGCCCTATTTTTAACACCGAATTGAATGAAAGCGTGATAATATTCCACTGGCACGAAAGGCACTGGTTGTCAAAGTTACTATTTAATAACACGTCTCGTATACGTAAAGTAAGTATGTGAAATAGGTAAATTCTCAAATATAGTTGTATATGTAATTAATACAGATATTTAACACAGAGTTTGATTAAAGTATAAACTTAACTTATATGCAGTTGACAACGGACAGCTACGAGTATTGCTGTGCTAACAACTTAACTGTCGAAAACTAATCACATTAGCCAGTGTTTACGTTAATATTGTTTCAAATATATTATAAGAATAAGCAATATAAATTCGATCTATTCCTATCATACTATTACACAGAAACAACTTGTTAATGCGATATGACAACTGTTACCTTAAGCATAATCAAGGTCTTATTTGTGACGCACTCTTATAAGCGCTAAATATAACAATATTATGCCGTATCTTTGAAATGGACCTCTACAGTGCAGAACATAAGGTTTATTTTACTGAAAATGATCGCCTGAACTGTCACCACCCAAAGGTTCAAATTAAGACAGTAAACTCATTACAATACAGTAATATAATTCTATTCATTATGCGCTATCTTGTGAAAAATTGAATTGACATGAAAAGCGTTCCGGACGCAATTTGTTTACAGTAAACAGAATTATTTGTTGTAATCTTACAGGAAAATATTTGCTCTGGATTCGAAGTTTTACACATTGAAATATGTTTAATTTGACGTTCACGTTGTTATCTCTAACGTAACAATACCTAATGGTTTATTATATGTTATTTACGTGATCATTACTCATTTAATAAAAGTTATCGTTAAGATTTTTATCGCGTTAAATTAAACAAATTCTCTACAAAAGAATACTGATTCCTACCAAAAATGATGCACAAGACTATTGAAATTTAAATCAGAACCTCGACTTGGTTCTCGTCGTGTGAATTCTATTATTAATGAACTTAAATCAAACACAAAGTAAACCAAAGGATACTAAGCTTTTGAAGTGTTTGGAATATGACCAACTGTACCGGCTCCATACTCACTTTGTGCAAGACGATCACTGCAATTCTATTTTCTTTAACACCCCATACCATACTGTAATTTGATAATGAACACGAAAAAATACGTGAAATGGCGCCAAATCGAAAGAAGTTTTCAAAATAATATACGTGTTGCAAACTCAACATAATTAAAAAGATTAAAAAAAAAAGGAAACGATTTTATGTGACAGTATTTATGGTCAGATTAGTTGTTATTATTCCTTTAATAAGAATGCACTTAGTGTAATAATTTTTTTAGATTGAAATAACTTTGAATTATTAGTAAAAAAAGAATATTCCTGTAATGAACTTGTTTTAATATCACTAAATCATACGTATTTAATTTTACGGTGACACGAATATATTTTCGCAGCTTTATAACCATAACAGAACTCCTTTTTTATGCGAATGTGTATTTGTGACATGATCGTTTTGTGAGTTTACCCTGCCCGGAAAATTAAATAACGCCGTGACGTCTCTCGCCTGCTTGTTATTAAATTTTTTCCAGTATGAGGTAAAATATATTAGTAATACCTGTTTAATTTAAAAATACACTTAATTACTGACGACTTACGCTTGATGTATGAAGTTTTAAATGCGCTTTGCCCATCTTGCAACTTTGTAAATAAATTGAACTGTACTGACTACTGATTAAATTAAACATGGTTACATATCAATTATGAATATAGATAGAATTCTTCGAACGAGGTTTAAGTGTTACTGCAGTGTTTTTTGTAAGACAACTTACAGTAATAGATTAATATCTTTCTTATTTATTTTACACTAAAAGTTGAACGGAAAAAAGATGATGAAGAGAGTGAAAATACTTAAAAACAAATTTGGCGTTTATATCTTAGATTAAAGCGTACCGCTAAGTGCATCGCAGCGTACGAAAGTTGTGTATATGTATAATGGTTGTCATTGTATGTGAAGAACCCTAATGCACCAGTCCCTTCTGCTTTACCCCTAATCACATACATTAGGCTGAAGCTGCTCTATAAATGACTAACAACTACGGAGCTATAGATCAGTTGGGGCCTATTATACGGATTATTTTAAACGTACCCTATTAGAGAAAAACGAATTAGGAAACATTTTTAACACTATTCTTCAACTACAAAATTGTTATAGGTTTGTACAATAGGAGTTTTGGCCAATTCAATGAATATAGCTGTATTAACAAGAAAGGACATGGCCGCTGCTCCAATTAACAGACTCCTTAAATGGCTAGCTGTTGCTGACGTTTTCGTGATGGTTGAATATGTCCCTTTTGCAGTTTACAAATATTTGGTAAGATACCCTGTAAAATATTTTTTACATTTGCATTAAAATCTAAACAGGTAATTGTAACCAGTCTATTCTTATGTTTTATTTCCTAAATTAATTCTAACTAGATTTCTGATCACTTCATTTTAAAAGCTCATGAATAATTATGACGCTTGATTTAACCATAACTATTTATTTTAAATTTTATTCCTAATTAAAAATCATTATTAATCTTACTCTATTATTTTTAGGTTTTGCCAGAAAAATTAGATTTTCCATACTCGTGGGCGGTGTATTTACTATTCCACATGCACTTTGCTCAAATTATGCACACTGCCTCAATCTGTCTCACTCTTTCTCTAGCGATATGGAGATACGTAGCAATAAAGTAAGTTTATGTTATATTATTAACTATACATCATCTTTCACGCCTTCATTTATAATATTAGACTACAGCTAAGTCTTGTACTCAACTAAAAGTATCAGGAGATGTAGTTTACTAGCCTACCACTACTTTAGAAAAAGCCTATTCAATTTTAAGCCCTCTTTACCTATTCATAACTCCTACGTCATGTATAGATTGAAACAATGATGATAATAGACAGTTACAATCCTACATTCTTCGCATTAAGCTTTATCCTAACGTCGACAGTGAATTATTATATATTTTGTTTGTATAATATTTATTAACAAATAAATGTTTTCAGGTATTCTGAAAAGAGCCATATACTGTGCACCGAACGAAGGTGCAGTATTGCCATCTTAACAAGCTTCATACTACCACCGATACTGTGCATTCCAACTTTTATGGTAAGTAATAGCGATTACAATGTGCTGTTTATTAGAAACCCTTTATTATATCTTGCTTGCCATCAGAAAGGTCATATCCTTGTTTATACTTTCAGTAGATCAAAATAAATTCTTAAGCTTACTTACTATTTACTTTTTTACACTCTTTTTTAAATCTTATCACTAAGAATTCAGCTGTTATTAAACTTGATAGTCTTGTATAAATATAATGAAACTCATAGTATATCAGACTGACAAATGTTTTAATTAGTGAGAAACACGTGAGGTTTACATTTGACACCAATAATTACGTAAATAAAGTTAATATATTCAAACTTTACAGCGTCTCTTGAGCAAAACTAGTAATAAAAGCAATAATAAAATAATTTGAGTTTACAATTTAAAGTAAACTTTAACTATTACTAAATAAATTAAAAGTTTTCGACTACACTGTTTATTGGGTGTCTAAAACGATAGTTAACCATTAAGTTCTTTAATACGTTCGTTTTATTGATAAATATATATATATAAATATTTTAAGTATCCGTCAATTTCAGTGTTTTTAAAGAAAAATAACGTGAGATATTTTTCAGTAAATAAAAAGTAATTTAAATGTTCAATGCCAACTTTTATCTAACTTAACAACATATAATGATCCACATAATCATTAAAGCAGCAAGGTGTGATTAATTAGTGCTGACAGGGGAAATTATTAAGTGAAAAGTTCATTATCATGACAAAGGAAGGCGACCGCTAATAATAGTTCATAGTTTGGTGCATGAATGAATACTATTCGAAATACAGTTTAATACTTTATGTAAATTCGTGAAGCAATATGATAGAATAGTAACTTATAACCAACAAACCTCATACCGTATGTTTTGTATGGCAGCGTATCCTTATTGGATGTACGTCGAATATTTTAGCAAAGTATGTAAATTAGAAATGGTCCGTGCCCACCTATTCCCGATAAAAAAAAACATTCAGAAATCTTCATACTGATAATTTTCTACAATTACCGTAATAAACACAGTTATTTTTCTAATAATATTCAAACTATTGAAATATACATTTTATTTTGAAAAATCTGACGTACCTGTCCCGACTGGTTAACTCTTTAGTTTAATTTAAATATTAAATTTAAAAGCATCATATACAATACTAATTACCATTGAATGTAGTACTTTCGCTTTTGACAGGTATTCGATATCCATACAAAGAACGTTGGTGACGTACACGGCAACCGCGATATTGCATACCACGTCGACTCGGACAGCCAGGGCAGACTATATCAAATAAATTTTTGGGTACACGGCGTGCTTATCAAGCTACTACCTTGCATTATTCTAACTGTAATAAGCTTATGGCTTATAAAAGCTCTGTACAAAGCAAACCAACATCAAAAGAATTTAAGAAAATACGGAGCCTGTCCTGCCGCGGAGAAGATGGTTAAAAGACAACACAAGGCGAACAAAAGAACTGATAGAACAACGAAGATGTTGTTGGCAGTACTACTGCTGTTCCTTCTTACAGAGCTTCCGCAGGGTATCATGGGATTGATGAGCGGTTTATTAGGATTCTGCTTTTTCAAAAGATGCTATAATTTATTTGGTGAAATCATGGATCTCTTGGCACTTGTAAATGGAGCGATCAATTTCATTCTGTACTGCTCCATGTCTCGTCAGTTTCGCCAAACATTCAGACAACTACTGTTGCAGCGGCCTCTCGCTCGATTTCTCCCCCCGACAGCTTCGCACTCCGAATCCCACAATCAAAATACGTAAGTCTATTTCTGGTTCTATATTTGTATAGAAGAAATAAAAACTACAATTTAGTGTATTCTACACTATTTTGCACATTCTTTCAAACATTACAATTTTTATAAAAAAAAACCTTGAAATTAACTGGAACAGCCTATGATCATTTAAACCTTTGATTAATAAATACTTTTAAAGTGAGAAGGTTTAACTAAACATGTAATATAAACAACTATTAACAGCTTCTTGTACATTTTTCACATATACTATTTTTACAATATATTCCATTGTTAA
Source organism: Ornithoptera priamus (assembly GCA_029034505.1). NCBI lineage: Eukaryota > Metazoa > Arthropoda > Insecta > Lepidoptera > Papilionidae > Ornithoptera > Ornithoptera priamus. Next base: position 4,445,313 of record JARDWD010000827.1, read on the forward strand.
ATCCTGATTATTACATATTCTTTCATTCTATTTATCTTATAACTAAATTGTAACAACGTTTTAAATTCTTTGTTTTCAATATAGAATATGTTCTTACTCTATTGCTTAGAGATGATTTCGTAATTCAGATAACAACATTCTTTTTATATTTCTCCTTATATAAATGTATTTATATATTCCATAAACGTTAATCGTATGTAACATAACAATGGTGAAGAGAGGTCCCTTTCAAGAAAATCACCTCGATACTGATTACGCTCTTAAATCTTTTCAGTTATTAATGCACATGTAAGCTTTAAGTGTCGTATACATATGATGCTTTTATGAAACCCTGAGTTTTGTTTCTTCCTGAATCTTTCATATAACCGTCTCCTCATTATCTTTAAAATATGATTCATCTTACATTAAAATAAATTGACTTCAGCCTTAGATTAATATCAGTTCTTTTCTGATCTGTGACGAAAGTAGTATTTTATTATTAAATTTATAATCATGATTCAACAGGTGCATAGAAAAGATTAAAAGATAATTCTGGACGACCTTCTATTATATGATGATAACGTAAGTGATTAAAAACTGATGCATGGAAAATGTTTTTCTAATGCTTGCGTTGTGCAGAATTTAACATAGATAACCACATGATAATAACATTTGCTATATTTCATAAATCCTAATTAACTTTTTATATGCTACGCTTATGGTGAATCAGTTCGTGTGATTAATTTAGGTGGGCACATTTCACCATACATCGCCTCATTGTCACTTAACACGGTACGAAATTAAGGCCGTATGCAATTAAAAAGGTATATTTCTGTACAGAAGCTACAAGACAAAAAAAGCTATTCTAAAATCAATTCTCTTCCATAAATAATCAAATAAGTGAAATTTATATGAGTAACAATTCATTTTCATTACAATTTCAAATATCTAGTTAGAAAGGATTAAATTTCGTCTAAATAAAATTAGCTAATACTTTAACCTAGTGAATTATAAATTTGATTATCCAGTCCGTATTAATTATAGCAAATCACTGAAATATCTAACATTCAAACTAATAAAAATGTTTCAGAGCTAAGACATCGGTTCCATGAGGCCGGCTTCAGCAGGCGAACGTACCCGCTGTATGTGAACAATTTCTCTAAAATCATTGTGGTCTCAACGTCGATTGAAGTGATGGTGAAAGTGGGTTTCGATATGAATTTTTCGCCGATAGTCTTATTACGTGTGAAAAAGCGATCTAGACGTATGTTTCTTCTACCATGGTATACCTAATAAATTAAGTAAATATGGATAAATAATTTGATTCTTAGGGAAAGAAAGCTCCGATTTCCAACTAAGAGAATATGAATAGCGCTAGTTATTATATTCTCTTATACTATTAAGTTTCCATATTAAATAAATAATCTAGTCAAATTCTAAATGGCTATCGTATATTATAAAAAAAATTAATGTTTATTAATGACATAATGATCTTGTTAACTTTTAATCAATTGTTTAATAACTTAATACGAAACTACACATGATTTAAGTCTCAGAATATTAAAATTAAATATATTATAAAAGTCGCTCAAGTTTAATACTATTGAAATAATACTTATACAAATTGTTTTTACTGTGAATATATCTTTATCATATAAAGCTTTAATATGAATATAGTAAAAATAAGTTAACTATACGGAATTACTTTATATAATATTTATACGAAAAAATACCTGTTATATTCCTAACCCACACTATATGTGGTACCAGGAAACAAATAGGAGACGCGAGGGATTAACCGCTGCGCCACAAAGGATATATTAAGTGTTAGTATTATTAAAAGCACAGTATATAATCTCAATCATACTTAGCATGTTCCACTCTTGTAATAAGACAATGATCTCATTAACTAGATGATAAGTAATGAAATTTTAATGTTTCATTGTTGGGAGTAATACAGCTCTTATCAAATATTTACCCAAATTGGATGTGTGTTTAAAGAAATAAATGTTTACAAATTTGATATTTTTTGTTTCATTTTAACACAGAAGTTTCCAATCTTCATGGTTAACGGAATATACGACACGTTTATAACATTATAGCAAAATATCACTTGCTATTATTATCCCAATAAAAGTTTTTATTGAAGTTAAGTTTGTGTTAGACTAGTAGAGATTTTTAATTCTTAGACGGATTGAAGACATACAACTACAAAGTAAAAGGCAAACTTTGGAGCACATTTAGAAGAACATTTCAAGTATATAAATTTAATTTTTCTTTATAACCGCCACGTTTATTTACAAATTCAAATATGGTAATAATTTCATAACAATTATATTATAAATTATAATAATCATCAATCATATGTAATACATAAAAATTAGTGCGCACATTCAACACAGTAACATTCGTACATTACTATTTGAAGGCAGAAAGAGGCGCGACACAATTTATTTATTTAAAATCTTTATTATACACCTTGAATTAGGTTACAATAGCCGAGCTTAATTCCTACATGCATTTTGTACCATTCAGCTAAGAGTAGATTTTACGAAATTTTACCCCCAAAGGTCATCGCCAGCGAAACAGGGTGGAAAAGGGGAGAGGGGACGAGAATGGGAATGGGAAACGAACAGGAAAATGGAAAACGGTAAACGGAAAATGCGGAGCTTGAAACACGAGACTCGAGGACGAAGACCGGAGACCGCAAGACGTTCACCTCATGGTAAGTGAACATTTGCCTAAAACAAGATGACGCTAGTTAGGATGATTTACACAACAACCATACAGTGTTTGTCGCTTTAAGACACAAGATATTAAAGCCCATTACTATGCATACTACATTTTAATTTCATTATGGATTTATATAAAAGATTTCCAACTGTATTGATACTCCTGATGAGTATTTACTCAAGTTTGTGTTAATACTGAAAACTATAAACGTTATGGAATATTTTCACTTACCTATGATGCTTTAACAGAAAATTCTGTAATTCAATAACGCAGCTTGTCAAACCGCAAACTCGAAAAGTGCTTAGACGTTAACGGCTACGAGGGAAATAACTTTGTAGGCAATGTTTTTGCTCGTGTAAACCAAGACTTCACATCACAAAGTATATTAGAATAAACACTTTACTACAAACAATATAGTGCAATTAAACTCATTTATAATATACATATTTTACATTTACTCCTTAAGAAAGTTAGCAACTATTACAGCTATTTCAACTTTAGCAACCGCCGCTCTAAATAGTTACTTGGAACTTTACCAAACCACTCGCACAAGTTCAAGGGTCATGATATCCTACTGTGGCCATGTCTGCTTCTATCTCCAACTTTACCTAGACGAGTAATCAAAGTCCATATTTTCAGACATTAGAATTTACGAAAAGGAATTTTGATTATTTTGACATTCTCAAAATCTTATAAATTCCTATTCTTAACAGATATAATAACTTCAACAGACTTTCCCAATTTCTACTGTACAGTCTATTTAGTATCGTCTTTCAAAAGCATGCGTCTGGACATCGACATCTTAAACATTTCCAATTTCTTAGACATGATACTATATCAAATTGTAACACTACGCCTTTCGTTTACGAAGAGAAATTACCTAGGTTTCTATCACCGCGTGCTTTTTTCATTCATGTAAAACTTGCTCTGATATTCGATGTTTTCAATGCATTTCACAGTTTTTCTTGTGCCTATATAAATTTGGAAGACCTCTCAAGATTTCGATTAACATAATTAAGTCGTAACTGTTAATAAAAAAGGAGCGTTCCCCGTGCTCAACCATTTCTAAAACCAAGTTGAGAAGACAATGAGAAGATTGAAAATTTGAAAATATTACTTCAACCTATTCAAATTTGAATATATAAAATATTACTTCCGTTTTTAGGATTATTTCAATGGGTCGGACGGAATATTACCAGAATCGTAAATAACGTTAAATAGTAATCTAAATTAAACTCATACCTGTTTTAGTGCGCCGGGAGTGTATTTATCATATAAGCTTTTAATCATCTTATGCATATTAAAGTAGTCTAATTTATTATTCAGTGTCTCTACTTCTGAACATTTGTAAATCACGGTTAGTATCTTTAATCTGTCTTATCGTGCTCCTAATTAAAATCATAATGTATATTATCATACGCTTTTTTCGTTTTCTTTGCGCGGCTCTCGTCATTCATTTTCATCTTATTTGATATTTGTTTGTTTTATACACGGTTTTGAGAATGGGTGTGTTTTAAGATGTGTCAAGTCTTAAATTTAAGCTACATATAGTTTATGCTTACAAAATAATGGTTACGGACTAGTTAAAGTAAATCTCCAAGTATGTGTTATTGTTTGTACAATGAAGTGATGAGATGAGCGGGACGTTCACCTGATGGTAAGTGATATTCCCGTCCAGTACAACGTAGCGCTAGTTCAAAAGTATACACTACATCACGTTGCACTTGTCGCCTTGAAACATTAGATGTTAAGTCTCGTTATCACAGTAATTACAATAGCTACAGCGCCTTTCAAACTGGAACACAATAATGTTTGCATACTACTGTTTAGCGACAGATATAGGCGCTGTGGTGGTACCTACCTAGACTATCTTCGGCAACAGAGATCTACCACCACTGAAACAGAGACCTGTCACCAGTATCAGGATCAGTGTTTGGGCTTTCTAATAATGGTAATATTCATTTTATTACTTTCTGTGTATAATTTCATTTTATTTAAGTTCACGTTTATGACCGCCTCAACATGGTTATGATCAAATCCATAATCTGCCTTTGAAAAGATTTACCGCATTTTATACTTTTTCTATAAACCTTTTGTTAATTAACTGTTCTCCGCTGCCAAATTTATTTCGATCTGTTATCAGTTATAATAATCACATTCCCTACCAATAATCCCAGGACACATTTAGCAAGAACAATCGCTGTTAACATATTCCAGAGTTAGTTTATAAGTTAATAATATAACTTCTAGAATAGTTTAATGGAGTGTCGAATAAATCTTTCGCGAAATTTATAGAAGTCGTTTAGTATATTTCGTAGATATAAACGCTTAATATTTCGTGAATGCTTTGAAATATATAATAACGATGTGTTCCTGGAAGATAAATTAATAGTTTTCATTTCTCTGAAACGGAGTAAATTCAGTCTAATATTATCTTTTCATATTGTATTAATAATTCCTGGCACTGTTATTAAACGATCTTTAATTGTAGTCCAGTAAATTGAATAATTTGTAATATTGTACATGTAAAACTTATTGAAATCGTTATGATTCTTGATCACACTCAACTTTCATTGTGTGCATTTGTCATTACGCATTTATTACACATAAATTTAATACACATAAATTTATTACACACATTTATTTATTACACATAAATTTAACACACACCCACTCTTAGCAAAATGTTTGTTACGGTATACTTTTAAAATAAAATTATTGTACATATTATATCAGTATCACCTACTAATGTTCCAATGAAAGTTTTTGTAAGTAGCTTTGAATATTAACCGGAACATGATAGAAAAACATACATTCGTCAACAATCCAATTTCTTTCTACAGCTTAAACTAATTAATGCAAATACTATGCTTATACATCTTCATACTTAATTTTAGTGGTATTGTCCTCTTTCATGTAAAGAACTTAAAAAAAAAACTTATTTCACGGTTCTCTATATATGATAAAATTAGATTTTCTTTATTCGCCAATCACGTGAAAACTAGTTGACGTATTGACATGGGAATATGACCATTCGACGCGAAATGGTTTGTAGATGTTTATGGGCTATTTATTTTCTGAATTTCATAGATTCTCCAATATTTTATTTCCAACAAAATTTTATAAACATTTTCACTGAGTGTTATTTTAGCAGTTGTTATAGTAACGGTTGCTATAGAAAATCATTTGCAAATTAATTTTAAATTACGGTTAGCAAAGCAGGCGGGGAACAGTTGATATAACAATAATTTTAGGTAACTAAAGTTAATAAATATAATACGTTCTAATGGTGGTAGGTCTCTATTGTAAGAAACCGACTAAATGGGTACCACCGCAGCGTCTATTTCTGCCGCCAAACATTAGTGTGCAAACATTACCGTGTTCCGGATTAACCGACACTGTAACTAGTGTAATTAATGGGGTAACGAGAATTAACATCTTATGTCTAAGGCAAAGAAAGCAATGAGGTGCAGTATATACCATCTTAACTAGCGTCACGTTATTATGAGCAAGTGTATCGCTTACATCAGGTGAACGTCCCGTCCGTCTCGTCGCTTAATTGAATAACAAAAATTCGATCATAAATCTTAATAATAAAATATTATCTTGTGCTTACCATTAACATTGAAATTTACACAAGTAGAACAAAGAAATTGACAAATGGATCAATAATTTAGCTTATTAAATTATATTGTGTCTTCCACCTAAAACCTTCAAAATAAAAGAAAGTATTTCTAAGACATCGATCTGGAAACAACTTTCGACTCCTGAAACGCAAAAATTTAAACCTTAAACTCTTAAACCTCCAAACATAAAATAACCATTACACTGCTAATATTGCCTTTTACGAGACGCTGGTAAAAATTTTACGCAGATCCATTACACGTTATAATGATAGCGAAAATAAATTGAGTACCAATCACAAATTTTTATTAAGTTATTTCCAAAAAGAAATAATTGTATCTACCTAAAAATAAAAAAAAATACTAATATCAACAATACCCCACGCGTTATACGATGAACGAGCGTATCACTTACCATCACGTGAACGAGCCGCTCATCTCATCGGTTTAATGTATAAAAAAACTCAAATAATTTTCTAAATCTTCTACTAACTAGTACTAATTGAACTCCGGTCGCGTGTGGGGTGCTGTTGTTATATCTGGTCAGATGCTTTCAAAACTCATCTAGCGGTACTAGACTCGATGAAGAGGCAGGTTACTAAGAAGCTTGTTGGTGATAAAGCACTTGTCACAACTAGGCTGACTGTCCTGAACAAAGGCGCCATGTAACTAGTTCCGAAGTGTTCTATCGGATTCATTTTTGAGTGTGCGATGGAATCACATGATATAATTCCTCCATTCCCTTTTCACCACCGGACGCCCAGACGCTAGGCTAATCACCATCCTTATATTGTGGACATCCCCAGTTTGAGAAGAAAGAGGTTCAACTACTCGTTCTTCATAAGAACAGCAAAGGAATGAAACAGTTTGCCGGGGTCGGTGTTCCCGTCCAAATACGACGTGAGTGTATTCAAAATAAGAGTGAATAGGCTGTTACTGGATAAATGCGTTTTACCATCACTGTTCAGATCATCACTTAACATCAGTTAGAATCGTGGTCAAGTGCTAAAAAAAATCTTCAGAATTGTTTCAAACATAATACATTTATTATTTTTATAATATCGTATTCTTATAGTTTCTTTCACAAGAGATATTTATAAGAATGAACTGGAGGTAATTTTAAGATGTATCCACTTAGTGTATCCTAGTTGGAAAAATTTATTCATTCTATAAATCCATTATACAATTGAAGAGTGAGATAAAAATAAAAAAACGCGTTATAATAAAATTTCATTACGTTAATGTAAAAATTATGGTCTTCAAGTGGATTTATAGTAGGAAAAAACAATGACTGGCATACCATAGCAGTGATATAATATGTATATATTTAGCTGAAGAGACAGAATAAGTAAGTAGTATAATTTTACAAAATGTTTGTTGGTGTGAACAGGCTTATTTTACTGACGCGACAAAAACAAATTTAGCTTACTTAGCATAATGAAATAATATCGTGCCTTAATTAAGATTTGTGATTATAGAGCTGTGCCGTCGGCTTAGCCAAAGTGTTTACGTATTAAAAAGATTTAGTTAATTTTTGCCCAAGGTGTAATAGTTAAATTGTTAGATTAAGACTAAACTTCTTCATATGCTCATCATCAACCTTAACTCCACTATATGGTTTGGTGTCCGTAACGTGTATCAGAGTAATCGGAATCTGAAATTAAAAAGCTGTTATTTTAATAACATAAGGCAATTAAGAAGATCTTCAATTAATTATAATTGATATATATTTATTACAAGTTATAATGGATATTTTTTTTTATCAAAGTGATGAGTCGAGCGAGATGTTTACCTCATGGTAAATGATACACCTGCCTATAGTAACGTGGTACTGATTGGGATGATATACACTGGACCACATTGTGCTCGTCGTCTTGGACATAAAATGTATAGTCTCGTTACCCCAGTAATTGTACTAGCTACAACGCAATTAAGCTCAGAACACAGTAATTTATGCACACTATAGTTTGACGACGGAAATGGGAGCTGCGGTGGGTGGTACCTACTTAGACGGCTTCATTTTTGCATTGAGCCTTTTTTTATCGTGGCTAAAATCTTCTTAAAAGATACTCTACTTCTGGGGTGAAAGACAAGATGATGTAGAATTTCTAATCACTAAAACCCTCTCGGTGGTTTCCTTCAGTGCATTAGGAGGGGCTCCGAGATTTCCTACGGAACACACCACTAGCACCCTGCACTCTGGCTCAAACATCCCACGGAAGGGCAAAGCCCGCCGTGGATGTTTTACGATTTTATTGTTCATGAGTGCTAAACCCACGTTGTGGTACGGCAATTACAAGACCACCTTGCATTTGTGGTCTTTTTACCCGGCAATAAAGACATATTTGTTATTATTGACCACCACTTCTTTTATCGAAAACTCCACTTAAAATTAGTAACTGTTTTAATTCTTTAATTTTACACCAAGGTCATGCAGTTTAAGCAAAGTAACCATTCTAAATACAAATGAAATAATATTTTTTATTATTAATCTACGTCTGGTACAATAAAGTTTTTGAACTTAGAGAAGTCTAAAAAAAAAAAACAATAATCTTTGCAACATTTTTGTGACACTGCAAAACCTGAATAGCGAATACATACTCAAGATAATATGAAATCGCATTAATTTAAAAAAACCATTTACAGTTATCTCAACGGTAATCAATTTTAAATTATTGCTAAAAATTCACGATGACTTCAATCTTACTGAACATTTCAATCATTATTTATGTTTAGTTACACTTCGGACTCTACCGACACGCTACGAATCTCGACATCACGCCGCCCTAGCTTCAGAACGCAGCGCCACAGCTACACACTGCGTACACTAAGTACACCCGGAATGATAAAACGCTAAAAATATTTACGCACAATTCAAGCTTAACAGCGATGACCACAATGTGGTGCAGTCTATATTAATCCTAACTAGCGCCACATTGTTATAGGCAGGCGAATCACTTACCAAGTGAACACCTCGCTTATCCCATCACTTCGTTAAAACAAAAAAATAACATTGCTATTAATACAATTTAGAAGTTATGTAATGAATATTGGAGCGAGCTACTGAAAGCTGCACAGCGTTATTTCATAAAAAATCAATGGCCTGTATAATATGTACGTTTTACTCAAAGAAAAAACATTAGCTGTTCATGAATTTATAGATTTCAAATGATACTTGAACTGTTATATCGATCATATAAAGGAAATCCATTTAAACCGTTATACAAAGTATAGATAACTTGTGTCCTGCGTCTACGCGCGTCACATTATGTAAATGTAAGTGTGCTTTGTTTTATTTTATACTTTTTATTGCTAACCCGTTCTCCGTAACACATAAATATGCATGACTAATATAAATTCAAGAACGTTCTTTGATAAAAAAAACAACCCCTGGCAATGAAGACGTAAGAGAATTACGAGGAGGGATCAAAAAGTAGTGAGAACGACATATATAATCCTTGAAAAGAAAAAAATAAATACTGACCTAGCTCAGATACATATTTGTAATATTAATAGAGAAAAAAAATCGATTCTCTTTTGTTTTTTTCTGAATGTAGTGATTTGTTTGCTTCGTGTCGGAACGTATTCTCGAAAATGGAGAAAAACGAAGTGCGAGCCGTTTAAAAAGTTAACGACGCAAGAGATTCATTGCGATTTGGAGACAACATTAGGACAGTCTACTCGCCGTATTCCACTCTCGCAAGGTGGGCTTCTCAATTTCGAGTAGGGAGAACGAGCACGGAAGATGAACATCGTTGCGGCCGTCCATCGACATCAGTCACCCAAGTCGAGAAAAAAAGAGCGATCGAAGAGTTACCAGTCGATGCTTAATTCAAGAAACGGGCATTTCATATGAAAGTATTCAATCCATATTGAAACAATCTTTGAATATGAGAAGTCTCCGCAAGATGGGTGCCAAGAATGTTAACCGACAGTCGAATCAAAATCGACCTGACATTTCGAAGATATTCTTGGATACGTTTCAAGAAGATTCTAATAACTTTTTGTCTCGTTTCGTAACAATGGACGAAACATGGATCCATCATTTTGATCCCGAGACAAAACAGCAATCTTCGCAATGGAAACGGCCATCATCACCAACCCCGAAGAAGTTTCGTGCCGTGGCATCGGCTGGCAAGGTTATGGCCTCAATATTTAGGGACTCAGAAAGGATATTGTTGACTGATTACTTGGAACATAGAAACACTGTTACAGGCCAATATTATGCAGCTTTAATTCCCAAGATCAGGAATGCCATCAAAGAGAAAAGGAGAGGAAAACTTCGAAGGGGCATGCTGTTTCATCACGACAACGCACCCGCGCAAAAGTTGTCAATTTTTTTTTTATTAACGTAGGGGAAATGCCTGCGCATACTCGTCCTCGCGGAGGCAAATACAGGTTATGTCGAACTTGCACCGACTAAAATCCCCACGATGTTCCAACTCGTCGCCTGATGACGGGTTTACGGGAACGCTTTCGAACCATCCGCGACCCCGCCAGCGCTGGCCGCTTGCGCAGCTCCACCTCGGGAGGGAAGGTTGAACCCTCTTTATCCACCTTCGTGGGGGCACGTCGGAACATGCAGCGCGTCCCCTCCTCGGCCTCTTGCTGTCGCACGGGCAACGGATTCCCCCGAACCCGTCGCCCAGAGGCCATAGGAGCCAAGAGTGAAAACTCGGAACACTCCAGGGGGCGCGCTGTATGTTCCTGAGTGCTCCATACAAAGGTGGAAAGGAAGGGTTCTCCCTTCCCTCCACAGGTGGGGCTGCGTTCTGCGGCCAGCGCTGACGGGTTGGCGGATGTGTGCGAAAGCGTTCTTGTCACGCCACCTTAAAGCGAAGAGGCGGAACGTCGTAGGAGTTTTAGCTAATGCAAGCTAGATTCCTGATGATGATAACACTGCGAGCCATTCGACTTTAAGCAGCTTATCTGACATTGGGCGCGTGGACTCGGATCCACGGCCTGTTCCAATGCAAGCCCGACATAACCTGTCCTTGCCCCGCGAGAACAGGTATGCGCAAGCATTTCCCTCACGTTAAACAAAAAAAAAACCTCACCTGCTTGTTGCGCATTATCCTAATCAACAAACAGGGCTCTGGCTCCCATCAATCAAGAAATTACTCAAATATCTCCATATAAACCCCTATAAAGGCAGGTCGCGAAAGGCCGCTCGAATGCGGGCAGCGTGGTATCGACCAATGTGAGGATCTTTGGAGGATTCCTATGTCCAGCAGTGGGCGTTAATCGGCTAATGATAATGATTTATTTGACCGCACGGTATATATTCAAACATTTAGATTATCAAACAAATAGCAATTATTTTAATAGCTTAACCACATTTCATAAAAAAACTTATATGTATAGTCTGAAATAATTTTATAGGCATGAACGAGAATAAATGAAACTAAAACAAGAATTAGAAATAGTTAATAATCACTTCGACGCCGTGTTAGGAAATGTTGAATTGAGAATGAATTAAGATAAAATCATTTTTCTACAGTTTTGTGATGGATTCATCAAATATTTTTTAAATTAAACAGTGTTCAGGAAATTCAACTACAGAAAGTACAACTGTCAGGTCAGTGGTACGTCATTCTAAAAGATGTAATATATACATATTTGCGAAGAAAAGATTTATAATATCCATCAATTTTTATTTTTAATTATAGAGTAGATTTTATAATCCAAGCAGATACGAAATCTGTTTCATAACAACTTCTGCTTGGGAATTTTTAAACGACTTACTCTGAGATACGAATGTTTTCAACAAAAACAAAAGTTTTGTTCCTTTTCTTAAGCAAGTCTACTCATAACTTTTTACAGATCGTTCCATTTTTGTAGATTATTTCTTTATAGCTATAACTCATATTGATTTTAGCGTAGAACGTACTTCCAATCAATATGTCCATGCTTTCGAATTAAACTGTTTATCTATAAGATGAGGCACCCGTAAGTAGTTACACGTATCTAATGTTTTGGTCATGAAAATAATATAGAAGTGAAACATGTTCGATTAAAAAAATTTTTGATACGTTCATAAATATGCAAGTGATGATTTTGAAAAAATATTGAAAATTCTGTTTTCGTCTGTTCTGATGTCAACTCATTATAAAGCACTTTCAACGCTGTATAAATTTTGTGTTGCCCAATCCCAGGTACCAGGGATAATTATTCCCTTTCGCTTCTTCCCCTTACCATCTAAAAAGTTTGAGTGTCTAGAGCGTGACTTGAAAGCCCTTGATGAATACTTGAAAAGGTTATTGACACCGCAACATAAGCAAATATATCAAAAACACATAATTTATAATACATACTGAAAGGGAAGTTCAAATATTAGTAAATTTATTCATTACAAGACTATTAAATTACACTATTTATCAAATAGAATAAAAAATGGGTCTACCAACATAATATGTTTGGCTATGAATGTTAATGTAAAATATATGAAAACAAAAAAAACAACATAGAGAACATTGCTATTTATTTGTGTACTTCACTAATTTAAGTAATAAAGCTTATAATAATTGTGTTAATTGTTTTTATTGAGAATAATAGTAAAAATAAAGTAGAAAATGATAACCATTAAATTTTATTCCATGCTAAGCATTTCAATACGTCATTATAAATAACCAATAAACTACCGGTTTTTTTTTATTTCTTATATATCATTAAATATTAATTATTAAAAAAATGATTTTATCCAATTGTTACTATTAAATATTCACATACATTTTATAAAGTTTGTCTATGTCTAGCTGCTATCAAATTCCAGTGAAGCCAATGTCTTCATATCAAAGCCTCGACTAGTACAAGTGATGAAAGATTTTTAACTGACGTGAAACCGATACCTATTATAATACTAAACACCAAACTATATTCTTATAAACATTGCCTTCTATAATTTTACATAAAAACAATTGTTTTTCCCCCTGCTGACTACGCTGAAAACACACGCACCTCCTGAAAACCTGGTTCACCTTAATGCGCGAAAAAAAAACACGGCCTACTCTAGTATCAGTCCCCGACACTCTTAGTCTAACGGTATACCGTGTAAGCTAGGTGCAGTCCCATAAGCGTACCGAACTTGGTTTTCACTTCGACCACCCGGATCCTTTTGACTTTACTAAAAAACACCCTTCCAATCACATTTCTTTGCCAGAGACCACGATACTCATTTAGATTCGCGATAAAAACTAAATCAGCTACTTATAAAGCACGTTTTCCCTCGGTTTTTTTTTACAAAATATATTAAAATATTAAATTGATTTTTTAATTAAACAATAAGAATGAACTTATTATTATAAACTCGTAATTGAGTATAGTTTTCACATGCCTGCCGTGTGGGCTCAGGCTGTCCACAATGTCACTAAAACAAAGCTCACGTCCCTCGCACTCCACTTCTTATGTCGCCTTACACTCAAGAGATACAAAACATCTCCTGCTGCACCTAATCTACATATATATAACTACTCAGTGCGTTAGGAATCTCTTCGATATTAATATCTTTTTATTCAACCATTGAATCAAAGTTAAAGCAGGAAGCATGTATGTATGTATCTCTGACAGACACATAAACATAAAGAAACTACGGAGTCCCGCACAATAGGAAGGAACATGAAAGACTCGTAAGTGATCCTTTAGACCCCTAATGCACTGAACGTGTTAAGAAAAAAGAAAAAAGAATCAACGAAAATAACCCCTAAGGATCATATATAGTAGTTAACAAGTAGACTCAACACATTTAACTTGTCTCTCGGATCATTTACTTATATTAAGAAAAGTTATTTTATAAGAATAAAGTGCGTATCAAATTCTTAATAAACATAACATTAGTTTTGACTTGACAATTTGTAAATATAAAAAAAATCTTGATTTGCATTACTGCAACAATGTATTTTTATTTCGCTCAATTAAGTAATCGCTATGTTTACGCAGCTTACAAATATTTTAAGAATATCATAATTTTTTCTTTTAATGATCCTTTTGGACATTAAAAACAAGTCGGCAGGAATAGTTGAAAACAATCTTAATGAAGCTTTTTTCCGCGGTTGTGTACCGCAAGTTCGCAGAATACTAAAAAATAAGAACTAATGAATACCTATCCACTAGTTTTTATTTCTAAGCCTAGATTAATACCCATTCACTGAAGTCGTAATAAAATTATGGAGGGCGTAAATCAATTAATAAAAATAAAGTAAATGTACTATAACTGGGTGCTTTAAAATAACAATATGCCTAAATGTTCAAAACCTTTATTATATTGGTATATTTATTGCAGTTTAAAGTGTTTAGGGTTATTTAGGCAGATATTTCTGCAAGAATACATTCAACGCTTCTTTACGCTCTTCTTTCGGGTTGTATACTTTCGACAATTCTTCCCAGTCGGCCGGTAGTTGTTCCATGATTGCTTTGATAACTTCCGCTACTAACGTCTTTTGTTTCTCAGTACACTTTCCACAATCAGTCTGCACTGCTTCAGGCATCCATTCTATTTATAAGAATGATACATTTAAAATTATTATTTTCACTAACAACCTTAGTCAACTGTAAAAACATATCAACAATAACATTAAAAGAAATGCCTTTCTTGCTAGCATACAAAATTACCAATTTAAATATGATTATTTAACGCATATTGGAGAAATTGAGAAGATAAAAATTAATTAAAATAATACACAAACCAAAGAAATGTTCCAGACTAGAAGTTACAAACTGTTTAACTTCGGGACTCATAACAAAAAGTTCTGAATAAAAACGTTATTGTTATGAGTATTACTTAACCAAAACAAAAGTAACAAAGGAAAGAATCAATACTTACTTTTGATATCTTTTCCTTCTGGTGTACATTTACCCTCTCCTTTGAAACACAGCACATATGACTTGAGGAGGCGAAGATTAGATATTAATTCTTTAACGTTGAAGTTTTCGTATATACCATCGTAAAAAGCTTCTTCAGGCTTTGCTGCGATCGCAGCAACCACGCCTAATAACGTCAATAATACCAGGGCTCGCATATCTATAATATAATCATGAAGCTATTGATAGGCAGTAGTGATCAAAAGGAACTCATTAGGTTATAATTCATTGTGACTCCTGACAAGGGGTGCGTCTTTACACACCCAAGCCCCGAAAATGGCTATTTTAATTGCACAAACATTGGTCACCTTTTAACAAAACATTTACAATGTAGGCAAGTTTTATAAGAACGTAAATGTATTGTAGTACACATTAATCTTTTTAGTAATTTAGTAAATAATGGAAATAAGGCTTGTTTTTCCTTCAATTGGAACGATAAATGGTGACCATTAGACAATGTAGGCGGCACGTTATACAGAAGACCGACGAGTATAACCGGCTACTTTGCCTAGCGTTTGTGGACTATGAGAAAGCTTTTGATTCGGTGGAAACCTAGGCAGTATTGAGTACACTTCAGAGATGCCGGATCGACTGTCGGTATATCCAACTATTGAAGAGCTTGGACGAAGCCGCCACCAGGTCAATCCGTATACATAACCAGGATACGAAACCTATCCAATTGCAGCAAGAAATGCGCTAAGGAGATGTAATCTCTCCTAAACTATTTACCGCTCTACTGGAGGACGTCTTTAAGGGTTTGGATTGGAACGGGTTTGACATCAACATCAATGACGAGTACATCACTCATCTACGGTTTGCCGATGATATAGTCGTCATGACTCTCTAAGCTCTAGGCTCTAGAAGACTTTAATATAATACTCGGTAACCTCAGAAGTCTCTCAACAGATAGGCCTTCATATGAATTTGAGCAAGACGAAAATCATGTCCAATACTCATGTTCAGCGCCACCCAGTGATAGTTAAGAACTCAGCATTCGAAATTGTTGACGAGTATGTGTACCTGGGGTACATGGTACCTGTACTAATTAGGTAGATCGAAATTCGAGAAAGAGGTAAACCACCGAATCCAACTGGAATGGGTAGCGTTCGGGAAACTTCGCAAGGTCCTTTCGTCCAAAATCCCTCAGTGCTCGTTGTTTTCGTTCTAAGTCATCCTATGACACTCTGTTAACTAAGTATTCATTACCGACTCTTGAGATGAGAAGGATGTTTTTGAACCAAAAGCTCTTACATAATATTTGCCACAACAAGTTTGATTGTAACCAACTGACAAGTGAGCGGACGCCGAGGGGGCATGACGCGGTCGGAGCACGTAGACAGCACACCGCCAACAGGCGGAACCGAGCACACGATCGCCGATGGCCTCCTTAGGCAGAGGAACCTGGCGTCGCGGCTGACATGGGCCGTCGGGTCAGCGCCCCCCTTGGAAAGAGTTCCTGGGGTGTATCTGGTAGCGCGTCTCGAATTCCGACGCGTCGCCACGTATGGACTATCTGTCAGGAGGGGTGTCTCACATCCCTCCCCGAGGCGCGCCCGGGCCCAGAGGAAGAACTGCTCGATGTTATCTCGTGGCCCTCATGCATACTGTCGGAAGTGATTGAAATACCGTGTGAAGATTTTTAATCGGTTGAAGTCCAACACCAGCCCTTGGTTCCGGGGTGTACGTTCCGTTAGTATTTTGTTACACTCTTTATTAATAAAAAAAAAACTGACAGGTCAAATTTTCAATCATATTCCGTACAGAACGCAGACAGCGCGGGATACTAACAATCGGCGCATATATATATATATATATATATATATATATATATATATATATATATATATATATATATATATTATAAGTAAGTTAAACTTAGCCGCAAGTCTATCCGTACAAATTAAGATCAGTTTGCTTACCTTGTTCGGTAAAGTGCACCGTACAAACTAATGAAATGTTATAAAACACTCACTTTATATAGTATCAAATGAGTATCCTTGACGCTTTAATAAAGGACGGCGTATTTAAAACAAATCGTGGAAAATAAGCGTGCACCTACTATAATAAGTTTATCGTAAGTAAAACCAAGTGAGTCGTTCAGATGCTTTTTTTCATGAATGTATACTCTGCCTTACGGTTTATTCTAGTAAATACCTAAACCTAAGTTCTCTGATAAATACCATTTTACTGTTATTTATAAGGCAGGAAGTCTCTGTTGCCGGACACCGCCTAGGTAGGTAACAACGCAGACCCTATTTCTGCCGGAAAACTAGTATACAATCATTACTTCCCGTATGAAGGAAGTTGTAACTTGTAAACATATTATATCTCGAAGAGGCGAGCACAATATGTTGCTGTATATCATCTTAGGTAGCACCACGTTGTCATAGGTATTACTGACCACCATAATTGAATAAAAATAACAACGAAGTAAAAGTAATAAAAGAACCTAATTAAGTAATATAAGTTGTATTATAAATGTGATATTCATTTGAAAAACACCATTTATCAATATAAGGCAAGAAAAAATCCATTTTTAAAACTAACATATAGCGCGAATAGATAATAGTGATTGTAGTTTACGATGATCTCTATTACGAAAAAAGAATTTAATTATAGTATATTTTATTCAAAAAACGTATTATGAAGTATATTCTTTGCACTACGAAGTGTAATATCCTGAAAGTACGATTTAAACTTGTTTATTTTGCTATAGACGTTTTAGTTATGATACCATTACGACTTTGAGAGGCTACTATGAAAAATCTACTGACTACACGAGTATACGAAAGGTATTTAAGTCGTGTAAAACATGTTACAACCTTGAAGTGATCATCACCATGTATCGCTATGCAAACAAATTCGTAATAGCATCACTTTGTTATCCACTTTAGGTTAAATTTTAAACCTTGTATTAACTATTTACAGGCAAATTACTTCATAACAATAATTTGCAATCAAATCTTTCAAACATCAGCATTAGCATTGAACATGTTCTATCTAATCTTCCCTTCTTATCTACAATAATAGAAGAGCAACATCCACACCTCAGATTTCAATATTAGATTTTGTTATACAAAAATCCTTTCTTTTCTCTTCATAAGGGTGTTTTCATTTATTTTGTGTGATATTCAGGAGATTTTGAATCGTTCATTTTTCTAATTATCAACCGAAATTGTAAAAACATATATATATTCATTTATGTTAAATCTTTAACTAAAGTTTATACTGTGAGTTTTTATTCTTTAATTTGCGAATAATAAAATATAATTATCGTTTACCGGAACGATGCCGTTTTTTTTTCAATGTCATAATTTTTTATTCAGTACCATAATTTTTTTTTTTATTTATTTAACGTGACGAGTATGTACGCTTATTTATACTTCCTTAATATATTCTGATGAACAGATAAGATCTGCGATTTTAATCTATTAAATACACCTGTCACATGAATCAACATATGAGCGAAGTTACTTTTTACTGGTGGTCCTTACTGGTAGTATCGTCTATGTTGCGCAGCACCTATTTCTATCGTCAAACAGTAGTGTGTAAATATTTCTGTGTTTCGGTTTAAAGGAGACTATAGCTAGCGAAATTACTGAGATAACGGGACACAATATCTTGTCTCAAGGCGACGAGCAGAATGTAGTGCAGTGTATACTATCCTAACGCCACATTGTAATGGGCCGGGGTATCAATTACCGTCAGGTGAACGTCCCGTTCGTGCAGTCGCTTCGTTGAATAAAAAAGAATCAATTACGTATGTATATATATATATATATATACGTAATATATATATTTTGCAGGCTGGTGGGAATCTATTTCCGTTGTACCCATTTGTCTGTTATCTTTTAATAACGCTTTTATCTCACCGTAGGTAATTGTGTCACTATCACATTACATGCATCTAACACACCTTCTTACTAAATGTTTCAAACAATTATTTATATTAATACTATTTTTAGTAAGATTTCATATATATAAAAATTTATAAGTTGGGTATATTTAAATCTTTTTTCTTGATTCCAATATTAATCGCTAAAAACATATATACTGGGTGTTACGAGGTCGCTGCCAGAAACGAAGACAGACGATATTACTAATGACACCTTTGATGATGGGATAGAAAAATATTTGATCCTGATTAAAAAAAAATCATGTATTTAAAATGTTTTATTATCATTATTTCCGCTCCATCATGTTTGTACAGCTAAATGAAACGATAGTTTCATAAAAAATACATTAATTTACTAAAAAAAAAACCAGAAAGGAAACACAAAATCACAAACAGCTGATGTTCGGATCAACGAACACCCGGGCGCTTCAATCTAAATGCTCCGTGGTCCTATAAAAAAAAGGTTCAAATTGAAACCAAATACATCTCGAGTTCCCGCCGTACCCGTGCTATTGTTGATGATTTGGTGTTTCATTGCTGTTTTTTTTTTAGTAAAGTAATATATTTTTTATGAAACTATGGTTTCATTTAGCTGTACTAACATGATGAACCGTAAATAATGCTAATAAAACGTTTTAAAAATATATATATTTTTTAATCAGGACCACTCTTTTTCCGTTCCATCATCAAAGGTGTCATTAGTACTATCGTCTGTCTTCGTTTTTGGAAACATAACACCCAGTATGTCTGTACCTTTAAATAACCACATGAATTTGTCAGTCATTACTAATCAAAACATAACGATTAATATGTTTATAAATAAATTTATATATATATATATACACATACATCTAAGTATGTATATAATAAGTTTTTATATACGTCACAACGATAGTGGTTGTTAATGCAAGTAATTATAATAAAATTAAATTATAACTCTTCATATAGGAGTGATTCATTTACAATACAGAACGCTGTATATTTTATACAGACAACGATGTAAAATGGAAATTAATAACATTATATATAAAAAAAAACAGGAAAAATTTACATAAGTACTCTACAGCGGACTGGGTGGCTGGAGGACTGATTATATTCTCTTCGTTGCCCCTTCCACAGACGATTTGTCGGAAGATGAGCAAAACTTGCATTAAAAAGTAGAGTAGCTAAATCGATGTGTTTTTACCAACCAGGCAAAGTACTAGACAAACCTGGCAAATACAGCAACTTCTATAATGCTACCAAAATAAAAACACTCAACCATTAGCAACGGGATGGTTAGGAGTACATTGGACCAGCCCTATAAAAAGTTGCTATCTCTGGCAGTGGATATTTGAACCTATTAATAATGGTACTATAACATATTCAACATTTAATTAAATAACAATTCACAAATTATAATCTTGGCCTATGGATAAACCGTTTAATTAAAGTCTGCGTTAATCATATACCTTATCTTTGTTACATTATATGTACTTAAGTGCTTCCAGAAAGAATTTCAAACAAGTTATTACAATAAATCCGCTTAATACGACAATAAAGTACTAAAAGTCATGTTTGTGACGAACTTTGACTATAATGCTACGAGTTTAATTTTTTTTCACGAAACTAATTCTTTTCTAAATTAAAAGGAAACTAAAAAAAATTCAAAGCTCCTTTCCGGTGAAACCTTTTAAAGAAAGTATTCACATGAATTAAACAGAAATAATAATTTTCTGACACTGCAAATAGATGTACATCGGTTCACAAAATCAAAATCATCAAATTCAGGGTTTTTCAATAACTAAATATATACTAATCAAGGGAATCAATATGAAAAACCGTTCGACGATAAATTAATTTAGTTGGTATGAATCAAATGTAATAATTGTGTAGGATATTGATAGGTTTTTAGATAAATGTTGTCAATTAACGGTAATCCACTTTCTTGTAAAGAATAACGCTTCGTCTAGTGTTCCGCTACAGGCATCAGTCGCTTTTTGAAGCCAAACACCGTCGCTTTCTTTAGTCTTGGCGTGTAGTACTAATAAATGTAAGCTGTCTTCTTCTTCTTAAAGTGCCTCTCCAACTAGTGACGAAACAATTCGGACGTCTCAGATATGCCAGTGTAAGCTGTAAAAGCTTAAATTAGCTATTTGTCAAAAATGTTGATATTTGTCGATTAACCACGTATTGACTAAAGAAATTTAAAAATCTTAAAACTTCTATCAATATATGTTTGATTCGATAATATATTGTTTCTGGAGAAAAAAGATCATATCCTTTAATGTCACAAAGGAAAATGTCATGACGTGGAATTTAAGTTTTGGCGTCCGGACATATCTATGAATAAAATAAAAAGTGAAAACAAACTATTTCAATTCTCCTTTAACTAATTACCAATAGAGTATGGAAAAAAAACGAAAATTGTTCTTCATCTATGTTCATTTGACTTACTATATAAAAATTATATTATTTCTTGAATAATATTTCAACCAACTGCCCACTGGAACTTTACATATAGCTTTTATAAGAGTTTACATATCTAAATATCTTCAAAGGAATATTATTTTTACGAAAGAACGGAACGTTAACATATTACTTATCAGAAATGAACGTACAATTTCCCGATTATTTCATCGCGTTAAAAACACCAGAGACCCGTAAAATTTACGTACGTACGTTTACGTAATTGTTATAATTGTACGTAAATAATAATTTTCTTAATTAACAACAGAAAAAATTAATTACTTAACAGATTTGTGATCAAAAGCACTTGTTTGACGTAATCTGATAATACCCACAAGGCTAATACTGTTAAGGCAACATTTGATTTATTGTGGATCATATATTAAAATTCCTATTTTTAATTTAGTTATCTTAAAATACATCTGTACCTGTAACATACGGTAAATTATATTAAATATAGGGAGTAATGTAGTAAGAGTATGCGAGCTTAATACACGATGAGTTCACTACCAAGCACTTTACTACCTCTTTGACAAAGTAAGCTTCTACGGGTAATTAATTTATAAACAATATTACTGATGGTAAGTTACTAATGCCATAAATCCTATCGTCTTGGTAAATAGCTAGTAGAACAAATATTTGCTGCTTATAGACAATATGCTTATGTTACTGCATTCCAGTTTAAATGACTGTTTTAGGTACCCAACCTATCAGTAACGTACATGTCGTTTGATTGGTTTTTCTCAATAAATTCTAAACCGTGAAGCATACCTAAATATTCCATTGCACAATAATGCCCTGGCCTGTGTCTCCAAAACCTATAGTATTTATTAAGCAATAAAGCTGACATTAAACGTTTACCAAGGCCCGTAACTTTTGTTAAGATTAATAAACAATTTAGGCTCATTTACCAGGTAAGTAATAAATTACACAAAAGAGTATAACTACTCGTAATATTTCTGTGTATGTATTAATAATTTGGTGACTAAAGATTTGTGACGATCATTTGAGTGTTCCTAATACGATAATTTTTTTTATTAAAAAACCTAGTTGTATCCGGCAAACGTTGTGCTAACATTTATTTTATTCGAATTAAGGCATTTCTTACAAATTTAATAACACTTACTAATAATAGCACCAATCTTCTTATTATGGTTTTAAGTTTCATGCGAACGACTATGACTTTTAAATAAAAATATTACATCATTTCCCTAGTTAACAATAAATTAAACTCGCTATCGAAATCCTTACCTAGATACTTGTTACTTCAGAAATTATTAAGAATAAACAGAAAGAAGTACAATTTATTTTTTGAGTGAAGTATTATAAAAACATTCACATGATTGCCATTAAACTGGATATTCGTATATTCATCATCATCAACCGATAGACGTCCACTGCTGAACCTCCCCCAATATCTCCAATGAAGAGGTTCATATATACTGAAGAGGTTGAATCGTGCCTCACTTTCTTATAATACAAGATAATGAATAGTAAAAAATTATTTATTCAGTCAATATCTTCAAAGGGTGTAAGGGGTCCTGCACAACAACTGACGGGACCCAACTCAATCTCACCTGCTCGTGGTACCAAAATCTCAATGCCATTTGGTTGCCTTCTACATCATGCAGTGGTTACCAAACTCTTATTTTTAACGATCCGCTCACTCTGGATTTACTTACGTAAAAATAATATTAATCTTAATTAAAAATACCTACATTTCTTTCTAACATAAGCTAAAAGAGAAATCTAATTAAGATTTCGTTTGTTTATGTCCGTGAGGTTGTACTTGTAATTTTTTTGCAGTATACGAGACGACTTCGTGTTTGCCGTCCCCCTCAGGCTCGCTTAATAAGCGACAAGGGCCCCCAACTTAAAGGCTCCCTAACCCAAAGATCCTTTCATGTTGCGTTCTACAACAGACACGGTTTACCTTTGTCATATTCTTACTAGCCCGAGACTATAGGACTGATTGTACATGTTCCTAATAATCATTATTAACGTCACACTGTGTACTGTTAACTTGGATTAATCAGAACTCTTGCGGAGCAATATAAATAACATGAAATAATTTCGGTTTTGAGATGAAAAGTTTATTCTTCTCAAGATTATGTAAGTTGAAATATAAATGATATTTTATTGCATGGATAAATTGTGCCTGAGCTTATTATTGGTCAAATGCATATACAGGTAAGGGGTGTACAACCAACGCCAAGCAGGAGCTTTTCCAATAGATATTGCTTCACTTACCCTGAAAAATTCAGCTCAGTGTTCACTAAATTGAATTAAATGTAAATCGCTCCGTGCTCGGGGTACGGAAAAGTGCCATGATCCGAATGTTATTTATATCTCGGTTGATTCGAATCTGACTAACGAAGTACACTTTCATCAATCACCAATGTTACTACTCTTCCCACTTCCCGTCACCTTAGTAAAATATCTTTTTTAGTATGCCATACATATTCATGCGATAGATAAATAAAATATTCTCACAACACAATAAACTCGATAAAATACTACATAGATATCCTTTACATAATTTTTTTAGTATCCATATAATTGACGATCTTCACATATGTATACAGAGATAATAAATATCCACTAGCAGTACCACAGCACGATTTTTATTTATTATTTTGTACGATTACAAAATAGTAGGTAAAAGGTACTTGTAATAAAATAATAGTATTACTAGGTAGTCCATTTTATCGAATATCGGTTAACACTTGACCTCAATTCAACGCGATGTTGAAAGACAATTAAGCCGGAGATGATAAAACACCCAAAATGTTCTGGCTCTCACAGCTCAAATACAGTAATGTTGTTATAGCAGCAAATTTATAAAACAAGGACAGTAGTAATCAAGGTTGTTTAGATAAAACTCTAATATAAACCATATATATATTAAGTTATTTTTATCTGCATACTCAATTTGTCTAGCTGCCTCTTACGAAATTTACAAGACTCCGGACGCGTTTTGTTATTTTGTTTATTAAAATATCGCCTCGCTTATTAAACTATATTTTGATTGACAGTTTATTTCAATAAATCGTAATATATCCTTCATCGATTTCGACCTTCGTACTGCCCTAACATTAATAACCAGTTTATAAAACAAAATATTTGATTGATTAAGTATCTGCAACCTACAATCATCGCGATAACATGAATAGAATCTAGTGCTTATTGTCATCTCATATCCAAAATTTCACTATGAAGACTCCTTCATCATCATCATTATCAGCCGACAGACGTGCATTTCTGGACATACGCCTCTCCCAATGATATCCACATCGTTTGTTGGAGTTCATTGAGAGGAATTGGGCCGTGATCCTCCACACTGGCCCAGTGCGAGTTGATAGGTGGTCAGAACATTGTCTATTATTCAACAGGTTGCACCGCGTGCAGGTGAGGTTGACCTGGGCTCCTTAAGATGATAGGCGGAACCCCTTACACCATGAAGTGCCCTAAAATGTTCCAATTAGTTTTACTTTAATATTAACATCCTTAGTAGCTGTTGATCTAAAAAAAAATGTTTTATTTTTTGTTCAACCCTTATTTTTCTAGACATCTTTACACAAAATACAAAAGTATACATTTTTGTTCATTCTCGCGATATACGGTTAGGGTGTAAAATGCAGAGTTAATAAAATTAATATCTGTTAATCACCCTAGGGGCATGAGGAATAGCAAGTCAAAAGAGAATAAAATAATATACATAAACACTAAAAGATAGAAGAAAGTAGATAAGTAATTCTATTGATCATTTATGACTGATAGTATATTACCCATATTAAATATTTAACATCATTCAGCTTTTGTTGGAAATTTATCACCGCTTTTTAACCCTTATAATTCGATCATTGCTCATTCTATCAAAAAGTCGAGCTTACGTAAAATAATAAACGTTGGAAACAATATTTTCTTTGAAAAGAAAAAATATTTTTTTTCACTACACCAATAAAGAAAATTAGAAAAATGCTTTACAACGCAATTTTTATTATAGGGTTTTCTTGAACGGTGCAAAATAAATTAATATTCATGGTTCACTGTAGTGTTTATGTAATATGTTTAGTTTTTTTATACAAATTACTTTTTACATATGTGGCGTGTATCCATCACCACAAGAGTACCGTCGTGACGCTGCTCTGGACAGACGTTCTTTGTTATTCGGTCGTCGTCCTCTCACATAGCACTCGAAGACTAAGCAATCGAATCTATCGCTTATATTTTGTAACAAATGTTAAGTTAATTTGTTTATATATACAATGCGTTGAAGGAAACAAGAGCGCAGTGTCGAGTTGGGCTTTCAAATAATCAATCAAGTATAAAAGACTGGGCGTCTTGCGGTAGAAATCACTTAGATTCCTACAACAGCCGAGTTAACTGTAACTGCTACTATATAATTTCTTTTACCACTGTAAAGTGAATTTTACGAAATACATGGCTTCTGTTTGAAACACGCGATTTATTTACAAGAACTAAACTTCACAATCCCCATATTGCTGCAAAAACTAACTCTACTTCAGCTGCAAAAAACCCAACAAACCATACATACTTTCTAAAGACCTTTCTTAAGTGTCCTTTAGCAGGAAAATTGTTACTAGATTTTGACTTTGATTTTTGTTTCCTGTATATAACAAATGTAATACAAAAAATCTACTGTGTCAGAATAGAAGGTTTGAAAGTAAAAAAAATTATTAACTAAAATATTTATGGTTACATAAATATGTTTCACAAGTCCACTATTGAACATCTATCAGCAGGTGATGAATAAAATGTATGTATATTATATTACGTCCTTACATATGAAATTTGCGTTTTGTACGGGAGGAATATAAAGTAATTTTTTTTCTGTAAAATATATTTAATTAATCAAAATATGCGACCGTTGTTATCTATGCACTTTTGACCATCTCATAGGTAGTTCATTGATCCCTTTACAAAAAAAACTATAGGGGCGAGAATCAATAAACTGTTTGAAGGCGGTTAAGACTGCCGCATCGGAGTTGAATTTTTTTCCATCTAAGAAGTTGTCAAATTCCGGAAGAAATGGAGTTGGGGCAAGGACCGGGGAGTACGTTTAGGGCAGGGTTTGGCTGGACCTTCAGGGTTCAGCCATTGCGACGAGCGCTTCCGATTATCGTACAGTATTCACTTTTCATCACAAGCAATGATTCGATTTAAAATCCCTTCATTATTGTGTCGGTTGAGCAAAGTAACACAGCAGTCGAAGCGTGTTTGCAAGTTTGATTCACTCAATTCATGAGGTACCCATCGTTCAAGTTTTTTACTTTCTCGATTTTCTTTAAGTGGATTAATATAGTTTTGTCACTTACCTCGAAGCCTGCAGCTATCTCTGAAGTGCTTTATGAAGAATTCGCTTCTACAATAGCCTTTAATTCTTCATTTTCCACGTTGCTCTCCGGCCGTCCACGGGGTTGGTTCTGAAGGTCGAAATTTCCGGAACGAAAACGTTGAAAAACGTACCGTGCTTTCTTTTGCGACACCAGCACCGTACACATCATTAATCCTTCGAGCTGTTTCTGTAGCACTATTTTCACGGTAGAACTCGTAGTCGTAAATATACCGATATTTCATGTTTTCCATTGTGCGATAATAAGTGACGCCAAAGAAAAATATAATGAGGAAAAAACAAATGAATGACTGTTTTCAAAACTCAAATGTAGCAGCTAAATGAATTTCTAAATTTGAATTTGGTATTCTTAACCAAAGAGCAGATACTTCAGATCAGAGTGGTCAGTACAACAAAACGCTAATTTCATATGTAAGGACCTAATATTAATAAATGTACGTTATACCAACCGTTAACAATAAATTATATAAGATCATTATCGATAACTAAAATGTACAGCTCCAGGTAGAATGATTTTAAACTAGTCTATACATATATATAGATAAAATATACAGAGATTTATTGACTCATTGCGAGATCTCCGAAACTATTAGACGTAAACACTAAAATTTGGTAAAGAAAATGTTTACATTTAGAGATTTAGTATACCATTGTACCTCGAGCAAACCATAATTTTCTATTAGAAGGGTCGAATTCACTTTTGATATCTGTGATAATTATTAATTACATTAATTTTACAGATTATTGCAGACATAGCTAACGCCTTGTAAACCGTTCATTAATCTTTTCCTCTGCAACGTTCAAAATATTTCAGCGTGAAATGCCATAAATATAAAACTTTCCTCGGGATAGCACTATCAGAAACTATAAATAAAAAAGCTTCAAATTTTGTCTGAGATGAAAATATAAAAAATATTATTACCGATTTTGTAAATTATACACTATGTACTCGGTATCATGGTTCCTTTAACAACAAAGAACTAACACTTGACCTCAACTTCTCTTGATGTTAAGTGACTAGTGAGTAATAAGATTGAACTAAGTGAAGCATGCTCGCACAATAAAGCTCTTATATATTAACAACCAGAACATAGCCAAGTTAATATAACAGTAGATTTCCAATATGAAGGTCGTTGGGGACGAAAACTACCTATATTTACAATCGCTGCGGTCAATATAATAATAATAACAACAGAAAATATATCTATAACAAAAATTTGTCTGCATTTGAAATGCGAAACTATATAAATATGCTTGTTCACGCAAATTCACATATGCAATTATTTAATGTTACAGGCATTATTATTATCCTACTTTTCATAATGTAAATAGTTTAGATTATCGACATCCTTATTCAATAGGGTTATGCGTCTACGCTTGACCAGTCAGGTAGGCACAGAAATTCCCTCACGCAAAGCTACCCCGGAGCCCGGTGTGCTAGCAAGCGTTCGCCACTTCAATGTCAATTGTCAAAACATTAACGACATATATTCGTAGTTTCAGACTCGCGAGTTGCAAGATATTTCAAATAAAGTAATTACGATCAAGACTAATAATATTGTCTAATAAACGTCAGTGGTGTTAAAATTAAAACAATCAGAATACAGGGTAGTATTGTGTAAGTATTCAGAAACTATATTTTTAACTCGACGATTTGGAAATAATCATTATAATTATTCTTTGACACGTCTCAATATTTTATTTGTAGAAAATCAACTCTGTGAATTATATTGAAGCAAATAATCAGATAATTCAAGAAGTTATACAGACTATACTGTCAGTAGCCCATTTCAGGATACCTAAATCAGTTCCATTAACCAATGTCCTCACATGATTAAATTTACTACAGTTAGATTTGTCCACAATGCTTGTTCCCTAATTAGGACACAGCTTATATATGTTTTCATCACTACTCTAATTTTATAAAGCTTCCCTGAAAGAAACTTAATACACAAGTACTCACAGTGTTCTATTATAACAATAAAGTTCCGCGAAACACTATATCATGACTGTAATAAACTTTCTGCTGAAACCATTCATTCCTCTTTCAACTGAAAAGTTGTCATTTAAATAAAAGCGCACGTTTTAAATTTCGAATAATACAGTACAGAAAAATTACAAAATTTAAAAATCGAGTATCAAATAATGCGTTCAAGCGTCAATGACAATAAAGTGTATTTCAGAACATAACTGAAAAAAGAGACATGCGTCTATAACATATTTTTCATATTTCATACGTATGACATTCATTATACATATTAAAAATGTGTGTTTACAAATTTATGTATGTCAAATTTAGGCGTCACTGCTGTTACTATTCTCCTTTGAATTTACGCGTGTCTCACACGAAACTAAGCCAAAAAAGACTACAGATTAGGAATTCCAAGCAAATGTCAACAATTCATATAATGTCTCCACAAAAAATTGTGGATAAAATTAATAGTTCAATGGAAACCTAAAAAGCGCTAAATGTATATTTCCTTTTATTCCATCTTACGGAGAATATTAAACTGTAACATAAAATAGCGTACTATTTAGTAAAACATTTTTCCTCTGTTATAACATTTCCTGTTTTTTCAGGAAATAATTGAATAGCTTGTGTTATTGTTGTATGCTGTTTCGCTTTAAACATATTGATTGACCCATTCCGAAAAATTTGGTGACATGCTATTTCTATCACATACCTCACGTCACAGCGCGAATATACATACCCTAATTGCATATACCGATTACAGTATATTAACTCTAAAAAGGCTTTATAATTATACAAAGGCATTTTAGATTTATTATTTTAACCGGTGCGACAGACCGCTTCCGGTTATAATGATATATTGTATATTACTGTATTGTGGACGTTAAAAGCCATGGACTTTATTGAATACTATAGGATTTAACGCTGATGTAATCAAGTGATAAACGTAATTGTAAAATACGCAAAAAATTTTAAAGTTTGTGTAACGTCAACACATTGAACATATTGAAAAGAAATTTTAAAAAAGTCACTCTAACCTCATTCGTGGTTCTCTAAAGTATACTATATGTAAATAAACTAATGCAATAATAACTTTGAAGCAACTCCCGCTCTTTAGATATAAGGAAATAATAAAGGTAATAGAAACGTTGTTGTGTATTCATATCACTTTAATAATGTTATTTTCACGGCTTCACACTTTTTTCATTTAAACTAAGTATTGTAACTAGTCTGGCCATAAATGTTACATAAAAGCTTTTAATTTTTTCAACTTTTTAATCATTTCGTACCAAACCAACATTCGTGACGCTTGAATTCCAATCGGTCAACAAAAGCAATTTTTTTTTAACTTCTGCTTCCATTCCATCAAGTAATGTTGCATATCCTTTGCGGTGTTCATTGCGCACAATAAAATGTATTAAATTGTAATGAGGTTATTCTTGCTTTTAAAAGGCTTCGTTTTATTACCCTTTAAAATGGAAGTTTAAATCATTTGGGATTTGAACAGTTTCTTTTTAATACTAAATAAAAATTCTTTGTGTCTTTTTTTTGCATTATCGCTTCCGATATATATAGAATGAAGACCGTGTATCCAACACAGTATCTAACTGCGTGTATAACTGGAAATTAAATCCAGGACTCTAGGAGTCGAAAAGCGCGTAGTATCCTCGCACTTACATACTGAGGTAACACTACCTTGACATTATAATAAAAAAGTATTTATTTTTAGTGTATTTTAACTACAATTTTATTATAATAAGATGAACAGGTACTGATAAATTTCTATCTAAATGAAACAAAAAATCAAACAAATTACGTATTCCTTGGAACTAGCTATATTTGTAACTGTATATAGCATAACATTTATTAAAGCCATACACGACTAGATAAGAAAATGCATTAACATTAACTTAATATAACAAAAAAGCGTATATTAAACGCTATTAAATTTATACTTAATACATATAAATGTGTAATTTACGGAATATTTAATTTATTTACACCCTGTATACTATAACGCTAAAATAGAGAATGAAAATACACAGTTACAGTATCGATCATATGATGATATGTGAAGGGTGCTCGCCTAAAACACTAAGATTATCTTAACATTTTACAGTTGAAACACGGAAGCGCTAGGAATAGCATATGGGGGTTGAAGCAAACGACCTCAAAAAACCTTTCTACCAAACGAATCCGTAGGCCTCGAAATCAAACCAGAGACTTCCGTGTTTCAAACAAAGCTGTTAACGCGGGAAGAACTTTGGCATTACATTATTCCAATATTACCTAATCATTAATGATATAAATGTGTTAGAAGTTTATTTAGCATTAAATCACGAATAGGTTTCTTTTATCAATAAGAACATCTTACTAAAGTAACAGGTAACCAACACATTAATATTAAGTGGTGTTTATAATTTTTAAATATTAACAACATCATTCATCAACATAATATACAGGTGAAAGGTAATAGGAGTAAAAGATCTGGTGGAGATAAAGTATAGCTCGCACCTTATCTATCTATGTATAGAATACCCCATCCGAAAACAATGGTTGTGGAGTTATCAAATATTTTTCAAAAAATCCCCGATTTTCTCGGAAAAAATTCGATGATTTTATTTCTTACTTATTTCTACTAAAATTTTAATGTAATAATTATTGTTTTATTAAATTAAATTAATAATCATCACTTAGAGCCTAAAACTTTTAAATTACGTTCTTTGAAAGTCGTGACAACAAAAAATAAGGCGTCACACTTACATTTTTATTTAATCTTAAAATATTTTTTATTTATCAAAAATACCTATAAGGCACAAATAAATACCTGACTTCAATACCTATTCGTCAAAGTATAAGAAAGTACATAAAGTTTCTAAAATGTTGAAAACAAAAACACTTGTAATAAAACCAAGTATTATGAAATATCAAACTGTGGAGACTCATAAAGGTAGACGCCGCTCCGCCCCTTAATTTCACCCTTTTGTTTTTGTTGTAACAGGTGCGAGCTTATTGTTGTTGTTTTAGATTTTGAGTTCATTATAAAACATATGCAATGTCATTTTTAGGTAATGAATCAGTACGACAGTTAAAATTTAACTACTTTCGTGGGCGGACGTATATTATCGTTGTCTTCTTAATTCTGAATAGTTTTTCTTTTCCATACCAAATAAATTTAATTACAATGGCGGATTACGGTAGTGAAGATTAAGCTGACATTTTCTATTGTTATGGACTTAGTTGATGGAAATTGGGCTCTGCGAGGTGAAAATGACTACTGGTAGACGTAGCGTTGGTAGGCCTCCACAAGGTGGACCGATGATCTAGTGAGAATCGCGGGAATCCACTGGATACGAGCAACCCCGGACCGATCGACTCCAGAGCTTTGACACCTATTACCTTTCACCCAGTATATAATATGAGCGTTCTCGCAATAATTATTTTAAGGACTGTACAATATAAGTGAAAAACAAATCCGACATTGTTAGCAACTTAACCAATTATTTATTCTACATATTTCGTAATCAACGCTTTTTGTACTCTGTCAATCGATGCCAGTTTATATATTTTTTAAATTTTAACACATTTTAATTCATACGAAATTACGCATGACAATTTCTTCCTTGTCCTTCATAGTCCTTCCTCACGGAACCAAAGTTTTTGCTCTGTAAACAAAATTAAAATTGTGTGTATGTGATATACAATAGTAGATATCCATTGGTGGACGTGATGGACGTATGTCACGTCAAAAGTAATTGCCGACAAAATTATAGCATATTAATATTAATTTTGTAACTAATTTCGATCTAACGAGAAAATATTTTTCTGCTATTTTTTCGCATTCCTTATAAGTACCGAGTGTTAGTTTAAACTATTTAAGAAAAACAGGAGAAATACCGTAATATAATAAATACTCATTGTTCCCCGCTCGCTTTGCTAGCTATATTATAGAATTAGATTTGAAATTTCCTTCTCGTTATTAACACTCCCGCACCTTCCTTTGGGAGAAGAATTTTGTAATATTCATTATTAGCTGATCTCTAAACGGCAGGAGCAATATCTCTACCAAATTTTGAGTCTTTACCTCTAATAGATTCGGAGACCTCGTGATGAATCAATAAATCTCTGGATGTCTCCAATATATATAGATAACAATTACAAATATAATTCCTACTTTCGCTAATAAAAATAAACTTACGTGGTAAATCCATCGGAATGTGATACATGCGGTGAAGGTAGATTACGTATATGAGCTCTCCACATAAGCTGACGAAACGTCATGCGAAACTGTCGAGACATGGAGCAGTATAAAATAAAGTTAATCGCTCCGTTTAATAACGCCATTGCATCCATTAATTCGCCAAAAAGATCATAACATCCTTTGAAGAAACATCGACCTAGTAAACCGCTTAGAAGACCAAGAATACCTTGCGGCAGCTCCGTCACCAGAAATAGAACCAAAACTGCGACTAACATCTTCGTAGTTCTATTCGCTCGTTTATCGGCCTTATTCTGACGGCTTCCATTTTTATTCTGACGCAATCCGTCTTTGCTTGTCGGACATGTATTGTATACACGTATTTTTCTTTGATGCTCATTAGCGTGATAAACTTCCCATATCAACCATAAACTTATAACAGTCAATATGCAGCAAGGGAGTAATTTTATGGCGACTGCGTGAACCCAAAAATTTATCATATACAATTGTCCTTCACGATCTGAGTCTACGTGATACAAGATCACGGGTCTTTTAGGTTCAAGCACTACCGCTGTGTGAATGTCGAAAACCTATATAAAAATAACAAAATATGTAAAAGCATTCTCTATGCTAAACAATGTACTCTTATCAAGAATAATTCTTCTTGAAAAGGATATTCTTTACATATAAATACGTACTATGTTGTCCACAAGTTATACTATATATATATCATCATTATAAAGAAAATTATTAACAAAAAAACCTCGAATATATATGACAACTGTATGTAAGGGTACATCATAGTAAAAAATATTATTAGATTTTCGGGTGGATATGATTAAGGAATAGGATGTGAATATTCATTTCCTATTCCTTAATATTATTTAATAATAATACATAAATCGTAAAATTATTCCAGAGATGTAGTACTAGAGGAAACTAATGAGTTTACAAAATTTAATATGCCGAACTTATTACATCATACCTGCATTGTCGCGACAACATGCAGGCGGATACTATGAATTTCACATTTCCTAGATTTTCAATTTTACTAACTTGAACGTAAACTATATGTCACTATAAGAATAATTTATATTTATTTTACTTTACTGCTTTGTGGTTTCAAACAAGGCAACAACAAACTAATTACACAATAATTTAATAGTACAAGCGGGCTTCACTCGGTTGAGGTTTCTAACCTCAGTGAAACAATAAGCCTGCATTGGAGAGTCACAAACAGAAACAGAAAAAAAGGATAAAAATACATGAACTTAATAAGGAGGAAACTATTTACATCTTCAAAGGAGATCTCTGCAGCCGAGCACATTCACATAAAACTTTGCATTTCATATTACTTTATGACTATTATAAATATATACACAATCAAGTTGCGGTACTCACCAAAAAGGTAGGTATGCAAAGAATCGGCGGCAGAATGAAACTACTCAATATAGCAACGCTACACCGCCTTTCGGTACACAATATGTGATTCTTATCGGAATATCTGCGGACACAAAATAATATGAAAATCTCTTCTTTTATTCATTTAAATAACTCTTAAGTTATACATTTTATTTAAAACTTAATCATTAAGTCATCCTTTATAGAATAACGCTGTTAACTAAAACGAATATTGAATCCCAAAGTTAAATGTTAACTCTCGTTACTTCGGGTATTTCAATGTGTTTGATCAGTCACCCACAACAGATATATACCACGAAAATAGAAAAGTTTCTACCGCATTTCTATGTCATTTCTGGACTATTAGTTAAGTACTAACTTTATGGCAACATATCTCCAAACAGCCAAAGAGAGTGTTAAGCAGATTGACGCGGTGTGAAAGATCTGAGCGAAGTGCATGTGGAACAGCAAGTAGGCAGCCCACTTGTACGGCATTTCGCGTTGATTCGGCAATATCTAAAATAAAAGATCTCAATAAGTTGAATTTATTTATTTAATGAAAATAGTCGTAAGATAAATCTTACCTTTATTCTTCCATTTAAAAGTTATTCCTTTTTCTTATAAATCTACACAATAATACATGAATACGAAATTCTTCAAGCTGAGACTACTACAGTTAATAAAATAATAAACGAAAAAACAACTAAAAATGTACAATACACAAGAATATTCCATTTTATTTTTTAAAAAAATTAGTAAACAATTATTTACTAACCAATGTTTAAAATTTAAAAAAAAAAACAAAAATAGCGACAAAAAATATCCTAAAATTAATTTATGGAGATTTAATTGAAATTTGCTCTTCATTAATTTTCCTTATAAACTGAAGCATACGGTATAAAAATATAATGAATATTACAATTGCACAAATTATTACAAATGCTTCTTTATTCCTACGGACGAAGTATATTTCATTAAAATGATAAAGCAACAAATCATTTTAAGTATTACTTCATCCATCATCATCATCATCATTCGATAGACGTCCACTGCTGGACATAGGCCACTACCAAAGTTCTTCATGTTTGTAGGGTTTCATATGGGGGGATTTGGGCGATTCTCCACCACGCTGGCCTAATACGGATTGCTGAGAGTCAAAGCCTCGGTTGTTGGTTAGTAAAGCCTACCACGAACAGGTGAGGTTTTAATCCCGTGGGTTATATTTAAAACGTTAAAAAAATAGAAAAAAAATATTCAGTTTTAATACAGTACTTTATGGGGTTGCGTGACGGCATAAAGCGTGGTGGTAAATGTTCCAAATCCCACCATATGAATCCCTACTCGAAAGTATGGGTATCTTGGGGGATGCCTATGGCCGGCAGTGAAAGTCTATCGGTTGATGATGATGATCATGATTTATATCTATAGTATTAAGAGAAATGAAAACTATTTTTTATATATTTATGTAATGTCAAGTCTCATTCTCCATGTCTGTCATAATCTATATAATACATAGAAGATGTCACGAGATTTATTGACTTATCACGGGATATCCAAAACTATTAGGCGTAAAAACTCAAAATTAGGTATAGATGCTGTTTCTGCCATTTAGAGGCGAGCTAAAAATTTATTTTAAAAAATTCCTTCCACAAACTGAGTAGCGGAAGGGGTTTCTATACTACGGCAGGGAAAGTGGGCGGGTAATATCCATTCTTTTTATATAACATTCACGAATTCATAAAGAAATATTAAATATTGATATTAAAATTAGATGATGACGACCTTTGAAAAAGTAGCATGCAAACAGTGGTATTTACCGTACTCGGCACGTCACTTCATTTTTCTACTTAAATTGTAGTGAACTCCAAAATTATGTATATATTTAAATATCTACGCAAACTAAGTCTCATCATATTTAACTACCTACCCACCAAAATTCCTCTTAAGCTTTGCTAAGATGAAAATATTCGAAGCTCACTTCCACCTGTATTACGATGAAACATTAACATCAACCAAGAGCCTGTATTGCAGAACTTATCCCATTTTCGACATAATAGGAAAAAAATATTAATCAATTACAATACAAACACACAAAGCTGTCATTAATCAAAAATACACTAATTAAATAATATATATAATAAATCGGAAATATATATCTAATGTAGATATTATGAATGCGATTATAACCTATCAATACTGTAAACAAAACAAAACAAAACAAAACGTTTATCGTACCGGTTATAATATGTTTGCTCGCCATTATCTGTTAGGTATATATTACTGATTACACTGAACATAATTACATTATAATCTCCATTGAAATGTTATCAATAATCAATAACGTCGACGAGTAGATAAATGTGATATAATCTCTTATTTAAAATTACTATTGCGTAGTGATTTCCTTATGATTCAAGAAGCTACTAAGTATTATATGGCGCAAAAGTAATCCTCCTATCAGAAAATGCTATAAATTTAAAGATAAAATTAATTAAAATGCTATAAATTAAGCGCTTTATAAGTATGTTTTTTGGCTATAATTTAAAAAAAGGTCTTTTAATTTTTTTACATCAAGGAAAAATTTGTAGCATTTTCTGATAGGATTACTTCTGCGCCACCTTGTACACAAATTGTTAGCAATCTTGCTTTTAAACGTATTTAAATATATTTTATGTAATTATTATTGGTAATCTGTGTGACTAATAGTATCTATTTCGTAAGAATGAAATGATATGAAAACATATTGTGGTACGAGTAGGGCAGCGTTATAGCGACCATTGCGGCGTACAATTGGTTTGTGATGGTATAATTAAAAGTACGAGTAATAGTAAGAACATTAAGGTGTGCTGTTTCATAAAACGTTATCATTTTTATAACACCAGACTTACTATAATTTAATGTAATATCTGTTTTTTTTTTAATACATTCAAAATAGCTTTCGGTTTTTTTCAAATAGAAATGGACTACAGATTGTTTTCACCTTATTTGAACAGACTTTATCATTTAAGTTTTCTCATAATAACAGTTATTTTAAAGAATTGTTATGTTGGATTGAACCGTGTATCGACTAAAATAATATTCAAATTATCAACTAAAGAAACTCTTTAACTGAGAGGGTATCTATAACTTTGTTTCCACGTATATTCCATAAAAGTATGATACTTCGGAAAAAGTACTCATTAAGTAGGCAAACTTGTCACATAATCACACATCGTAGTATAATGTCTTGTCGACTTAATATACTATATCTAATCAATGGAAAACGTTGGGGTGTGGTTGGATCGCCTTGTACCCTAATTCTTTGTCTATCGATCTAAAATCAAAGTATTCATATAGGTTTGAGAAGCAGAAAAAAATTATAGTGTGATTATGTTTACGTTATAAAAATAATATAATGATTATTTAAAATATTCTAATTTCCTGAAACAAATATAAAAAACGAATAGCAAGATTTCATATTAACCTCTTTGGTATATCTGGTGCTAATTTAATATACTCGTAAATTAGTTAAGTACGTAAATTTTACAGAAATAATTTTTATTAAATTAATCAACTGGAATCACAGAGTGAACAATAAAAATTTCTAATGATCATATAAAATGCACCATTTGGGGAACAAAATTGTCTCGCTGTATAAGATGTGTTCTGAGGTGCGGCAAAGTAAGGCCTTTGGGGTGATTCGCCTTTTATTATAATCAAATATATATGTTATACACAAATTACACTTTATTTATAAATAACATAAAGAGAAATACACAATAATATAAATAAGGGGTTCCGTAGAACTTTTTACAGAGCCCAATGCTCGCGGTGCACCCTGCTGAGTAACAGTCGAGGCTCTAACCATCCACCAACTCGCACTGAGCCAGCGTGGTGGGCTAAGGGCCAATTCTTCCCATTGAACTCTGTGGAGATCTTTGAGGGCTATCGGCTTATTATGATGATGATGATGACGCAATAATAATCAGTAACTGTACTTTATTATGAATATATATTTTGGCTCATACAGCATTGTTGTTTTATTTTTATTACGACTTTACCCATTTAATGATACGTATAATAATATAATTTTATACGTAGTGGTATATCCAGAGTTATTGTACATCTATATATATATATAATGAAAATAGGATTTTTTGTTCGCTAATCACACGAAAACTAGTGAATGTATCGACTGGTGAAGATGAGCCTTCAACGCGGAATGATTTGTAGATGGTTATAGGCTATTTATTTCTTTAACTTCATACATTCTTCATCATTTTATTTCTAATTAAATTTTTTAAACATTTTCATTTCGTATTATTTACGCGCTTGCTACAGAAAGTTATTTGCGGTTGCTCTCAGGGATTGTTTCAGAGAAATTTCAAGTCTAATTTTATGTCGCAGCCAACAAAGCGTGCGGGGAACAACTAGTTTAACGTAAGGGTAAATATGAGGTCCTTACATATGAAATTAGCATTTTGTCGTACTGACCACTTTGATCTGAAATATC
Source organism: Ornithoptera priamus (assembly GCA_029034505.1). NCBI lineage: Eukaryota > Metazoa > Arthropoda > Insecta > Lepidoptera > Papilionidae > Ornithoptera > Ornithoptera priamus. The sequence goes on from JARDWD010000827.1 coordinate 4,484,287, forward strand.
TCCTTTTTGGTTAAGAATTCCAAATTCAAATTTATAAATTCATTTAGCTGGTACATTTGAATTTTGAAAACAATTATTCATTTATTTTTTCCTTATTATTCTTTTCTTTGGCGTCGCTTATTACCGCGCAATGGAAAACATGAAATATCGGTATATTTACGAGTACGAGTTCTACCGTGGCACCAGTGCTGCAGAAACAACTCGAAGCATTAATGATGTGTACGGCGCTGGTGTCGCAAAAGAAAGCACGGTACGTTTTTGGTTTCAACGTTTTCGTTCTAGAAATTTCGACCTTCAGAACCAACCCCGTGGACAGCCGGTGACCAAAGTGGAAAATATAGAACTAAAGGCTATTGTGGAAGCGGATCCATCACAAAGCATTTCAGAGATAGCTACAGGTTTCGGGGTAAGTGACAAAGCTGTATTAATCCACTTGAAGCAAATCGGGAAAGTAAAAAATCTTGAACGATAGGTACCTCATGAATTGAGTGAATCGAACTTGCAAACACGCTTCGACTGCTGTGTTACTTTGCTCAACCGACACAATAATGAAGAGATTTTAAATCAAATCATTGCCTGTGATGAAAAGTGGATACTGTACGATAATCGGAAGCGCTCGTCGCAATGACTGAACCTTGGAGGCCTAGCCAAACCCTGCTCTAAACGAAAATTTACTCGGAAAAAGTTACTTGTGAGTGTTTGGTTGACTAGCACCGGTGTCATTCACTACAGCTTTCTAAAATCTGGTCAAACAATTACGGCAGATACCTATTGTCAGCAACTGGAAACCATGAAGGAAGAACTAGCTGCTAAACAACCGAGATTGGTCAATTGCTTTAAGCCACTGCTGCTTCACGATAACACAATGCACAACAAACAACCACTAAGTTAGATGAGCTACAATTGGAATGTTTACGACATCCACCGTACTGCCCGGACCTTGCCCGAACAAATTACCATTTTTTCCCGTATTTGGAGAATTTCTTACAAGAAAAAAAACTTTACTCCGATGCGGCAGTCCAAACCGACTTCAAAGACTTTATTGATTCTCGCCCCCATGGTTTTTTTAGTAAAGGGATCTATGAACTACCAATGAGATGGCAAAAGTGCATAGATAACAACGGTGCATACTTTGATTAATTAAATATATTTTACAAAAAAAAATTACATTATATTCCTCCCGTACAAAACGCCAAGTTTATATGTAAAACAAGATAAAATTTATCATCAAGATCACAGCTCATCGCAGCATACGAATTTCCGCCAGTCCGATCATTGCTATTTATTATGTGTTCAAAAAACTTACTAGATATCTGTAGATGGCGAATGGCACATATTCCATCATCACAAGGATATCGGCAACGGCCAGCCATTTCAACAACCGGTTGATGGGCGTCGCGGCGAGGTCGCGCCTTGTCAAAACGGCAACATTTATAGCATTCGCTAAACTACCGAAAAAGCATATCTGTAAGTGACACGAGATAAATATGAACATTACATAACATGTTTTTTTTTTTAAAAAAATATGTCTTATTAACCGACGAGACGAGCGGGACGTTTCCTGACGGTAAGCGATATATATAGGCGTATGCCTATCCATAACAACGTGGCGCTAGTTAAGATGATATTCATAGCACCACATTGCGCTCGTCACCTGAGACATAAGATGTTGAGTCTCGTTACCCCAGTAATTACACTAGTTACAACGCCCTTCAAATCGTAACACAGTGATGTTTGCACACTACTGTTTATCGACAAAAATAGGAGCTGCGGTAACATTGACATAGACGGTCTCCGGCGACAGAGACCTACCACCAAAGATAACGAGCAAGAACAAGACCAAGACTTGGATAATCTTAATATTGATCTTGCTTAAATACTTCTAATCTTGGTCTTGCATATTCAGTCTTATAACATATTAAATATTTTCTTTTCATAAATATTTTGACTGTATAATGTCAACGGAATTTTAATTTTATCGTTTAAGTCTAGCACATTTAGTCTTGAACTTTCATAATGGCTCAGTCTAGGTCTTGTGAAAATGCGAGACCAAAACTAATTTTACTCATCACTAAACACCAGTAGATGATGGTAACTATCCCCTATCCAGAATACCGTTTCAATAACAAACTTCAGAATATTTAGCTCTCGAATCGAATCGGAGATGTGTTATAACGTTAGTACCTATCCTTTGAGTCACGGACGCAGTAGGAATATTAAAACGTCGCTTGCAGATAACAAAAGAAGTAGGTCCATAAGCTCTACTAATTAAAACGATGCAAAATTTGCTCAAACTTTCTTCTCTCATTATAAACTTTTGCTTCATAACGCTCTAAAAAATAAACCATTCACTGAAATGACTGCTGTGTATAAAAACGTACGACACTCTTCTAATCTAACAACACTCCCACGTAATTGTTTTCTAACACTCCCTATAATAATTGCTATTTGACAAATTACAGTAATCATTGTTTAATACATAAGTTAAACACATTTTTTTTATAAGTATTGTCAAGCTTTTTTGTTTATATCTCAATCATAACTAAGTTCCAAGCCTTATCTTGAGGAAACAAAACATATAGTTTGAGTAGGTATGTAGATATAATATCGTCGTATCGTTTCTCCTACTAAAAGTATTTTCTATTTAAAATTATTATTTTCTAAAGTAAAATTGAGCGCTGTTTAAAATATTCCTGTGTACAGTCGGCATACATAGCATTCCCAGTTTCTTTTACGACTACATTCATAAAGAAAACCAGACACAAGACGAACAATTAACCTCAGACATATTTACTAACAACGTTTAAAATATAATATTTTGTTTTAAAAGTTACGACATAAATATCTCTAACAAGATCAACAAAGTCTCGCTATTTCTTATATTTACGTAAAAGCGATAGGTTTCAGTATAAATATGTGAAAGATAAAGTACGATTTTAAATAGGAGCCTTTTTTTTTAATAGAATTTTGGTACCTAAAATTATATTATAAACGGTTTGTGGTTTCATCTCACAAGATGCAGATGTACTCTAAATAGATAATATTTATTAAAACTTAATATTTAATAAAATATTTACTTACCATGAGGCTAATATATCCATGAATGCTATTGTACGCCAGTATAACGTCCCGGAAACTGCCATCACAATAATTGCAGTATCCATCTACGGGTTTGGTTAAATTCAGTTTAGTCCGCCAACCGTCTACCAATTTTATTAATGTTCCGAAATCTAAGATCTCCCGACTGCTGTTTGACAAATGCTCCTTTATCACGGACAGATGTAATAAATCGTTATCGCTTCTATTATAGTCTGATTCAGAAGCTAGTAGTCCCCCAAACAAATCTGATAACACTTTTGTAATATTGATTGTATTGTTATCATTCGACGACATCGTGCTGCGGTGTAAAATTTAAAGCGAAATTACACTTCAATTTAAAATACTCACAATAGTATAGCGAGTAATTTTTTTTTGTATTTTTGAATTTCATAAATATTCTGTAACAAAATTATAATTAATATTAAAATACAACATTTTAAAGCTAACCTGCATTGTAATAATTTCATGTACTCAATATACATCATTCGTGGTAATTTGTCAGAATCAAATTAATGGCAGAACATCAGCAATTTTGGTATTTTCATTTTCTCACGAGATCAAACATTTCTCTTACCTTAATTACTTTTAGACATTTTCAATAATCACCAATTTCTGGGCTGGCTATTTAAAGAAACATTAAACAAAGACTACACTTTGATCTACTGTGATCGGAGTTAATCATACCCACAATATGTAGTTAATTTTAAACAATGACTTTTTGAAAACTTGGCAGTTTAGTTTTCGTAGGCTTATTGTCTATTTTGTTTCAAATTGTTGGACTTACCTTAATTAATTTGCCAGTTATTGAATAAACGAAAGTGTTTATTTTAACTAAATCAAAGATTTCGTTTACAATGAAATTTAAAGAACGAAAATAATTTTCTAATAATATTATAAATACTGAGTTTACTATATTAAAATTTTTTAGCACGTTCTCCAGCGGGTTTTGAATTTAATATATGAAACAATGTATTAATACAGTTTGAAGGGCGTCTTATCATACTTTACCCAATGACTTCCACTGCTGAACTTAGGTCTCACCGAAAAGTGTATTCGCCATACTGGCCTGTCTTATGAAATAACAAGCGCTACGTGGATAACAATTACAGGGGAAACAGCTGCCTATTCCCTGAAATAATTACTTCATTAGTCACCTTACACGACACGCTGAGGATAAAATGACAATGAAGATATACCGTTTTCGAAATGGAGTTTAAATGAATTGAGAGGCAGCGGCTAATAAAATAAATATGATAATATATCAAACGGTTTTGCGTAAATGCAATAATTTAACGTGGTTCAGTATAAACATTCAAATTAACATCACATTACTCACCACCGATAAACATATTACTACCCCTAAATAAACGTCCTATTCTTTGATTTATAATTATTATGATCTCAGTGCATATTATTAAGAATATAATAAACAATGTCGTAAAAATCCCAAAAAAACTTGCGGAAATAATTGTAATAGAGAACAAATAGTTACAAAACAAAGTAGAACTTACCATCATTAAAAAATCCTGTTTTTAATGTTAAGTATGGATGTCGAAATAATAATATTTTATTGAATATTGAAACAATTTTGCGTTGGTATAACAATTTTGTGAAGATAAATGAATTATATCTCGTGGAGCATATAATAGCACACTCTGTTATGTCCCGAAAGCTCGCGACTGACTGAGGCTATAATATCACGTTTATCGTAGACGCGGCGAAATAAATCTAACCTGAGAAACCAAGGCGTTTTTGTTAAGAGCAATATTTATTACCTTTCGAAACTAATATTAGTAATTTGTTTCCGTTTCCTACGATACAACAAATAAAAATAAACTCCAACATTCAAACAAGTCTTAATAGAATATGAACGTTCAATCACAAATTACTAGCAGGTCTCTGGTTTCGGAGACCGTATATACTATTGCAGCTTGTATACCTGACGCTCAGTAGTATGCAAACATTACTGTCTTCCTTTTTGAAGAGCTTTGTAGCTAGTTCCTATTGCGTCACTGTCCTACTGTGCTGTTGATTAGTTAATTAAAATATATAATATATGACAGTGTCAAAATTAAATGTATAATGTCCATTAATCTTATCTTAATTATTTTCGTCTATCTATTCAAATGACAGAAGTTAGCAACGAGCTAAATGGAATTAGAGCTCATGATGGCTTTATAATTTCCTCAAACGTACTGTTAGCGCAACTCTGATGAGAGTAAAAGTAATTAAGAACTAACAAAGGCAAAACAAGCTTTGGAATAAATAATTAAAAACCTATGTATATATAAGAATATTTAAAAAAAATATTGTTAGAAAAATTTTATTTAAACTCTCATCATATAATCTTATAAGTTAAAATTGGCGAAGATATATTAAACGTAACATACGTATCCTTTAATTAAATTAAAAAAAATCTTTGAAACATTGAAAGAGTAAAAAAAAATTTATGTAAAAGATTTTTTTTTATTTAATTAGGCGATGAGACGGGCGAGAGGTCACCTGATGGTAAGTGATACGCCCGCCCATAACATCGTGGCGCTAGTTAGGATGGTATACACTGCACTACATTGCGCTCGTCGTCTGTAACATAAAATGTCTAGTCTCGGTACCCTAGTAATTAACACTAGTTACAGCGCCTATCAAAGCCGAACATAGTAATGTTTGTACACAACTATTTGTTTACTGCTATATTTGAACTTTGAGAAGATGATGGGAATATTAAAATTGTAAAACCATGCCTTCAAGGAAAGAGCGTTATTCCCTTAAACGTCGGCAACGTAGCCGCTACCCCTCCAGTGTTGCGACTGTCCATGGGCATCAGTAATCACTTTCCACCAGAAGAAATGTTCGCTCGTTGGTCCTCCCTTCCTATAAAAAAAATGATTTATTTAATTTGCAAATTAGAAAAATAATTCACAAAAATTACAAACTGAAAGTAAACAGAAAAAATTTTTTTCTTTGCTGCTCAAATAAACATTGTTGTTAACCAACTACACAGCGGCATGATAGTTAAATCTACCATATAAATATTATATTATGATAATCATCATCATTTCAAATGGGACATCCACTGCTGGACATAGCTCTTTTATAATGTATTCCACAAACCACGGTCAATTATGATAATATAAAATAATTATCTAATTAACACATCAATATATAACCCTATATTCACTGGTGGTAGATCTCTGTTGCTGGAGACCGTATAAGCATTACAGCTCCTATTTCTGCCGCCAAACAATAGTGTGCAAACATTACTGTGTTCCAGTTTAAAAAGCGTTGTAGCTACTGTAACTACTGGGGTACTGGGGTAACGAGACTCAACACCTTGTCTCAGGCAACGAGCGTAATGGGGTGCAGTATATTTCATCCTAACTAGCGCCCACGCTCTTAAGGACAGGCGGATTACTTATCATTAGGAGAAAGTCATGCTCGTGTCGTCGTTTAACAGTATAAAAAATATTGTCCCCCTCAACTATCGCAGTGTGAAAGTATGTGATAATTAATGCTATTATATAAATCAAGCTATAACATTGTTATTATTTATCAAGTACAAAGTTTATTAAGTCCATGTAAAAAAAAAACATTGTGGACCAAAATGAGTACAAATTACGGTGACAATGAATCACACGCAAATAAATAGGTCGACAAAAGCAAATAACCCAATTGCACGAGAGGATAACGATTTTATATTAATCCGTTTGATTTGTACTTTTTGACTTCCGCCTTCACTTTGTATTTGCGAATAAATATGTTGTCTAATATAACAAATCTATCCGTCAATATATAAGTGATAGAAGTAAAATAACCCCGATACTGTCTTGCCACATATTTATATATTAGTCGGTATCATCCAATCTACGCATTAGATTAACTTTAAAGCAGAACATCTATTTATCATCGCATTAGTGATGGAGCCCTGTATGATAAAGAGAATATAATACCGAGAATGGTATTTCATTTATGCTGTCATCATACCACCAACCCGCATTGGGGCAGCGAGGTAGGGAGTAGCTTAGATCCCCTCATATTAACCCCAGTAAACGACAGCCGATGATGCCCAACGGTACCGAAGGGCATCATGAGTATGTCGGACGTTTGCAAGGCGCCGGAACCAGGGCAGCGCAGACACGATCGATGTGGATATTTTTGGAAGAGGCTATGTCCAGCAGTGGACGTCTATCGACTCATAATGATTGTGTCAATTATGTTAAAAACAACAAAAAAAATATTTTTCTCTTACAATATAGATATATATGTATCTAGACAATTTTTTTATAATGTTAAAGGACGAGACGAGCGGCACGTTCACCTGATGTTAAGTGTTACACGCCCGCCCATAGCAACGTGATGCTAGTTAAAATGGTATACACTGCACTACATTGCGCTCGTCGCCTGAGACGACAGTCTCGTTACCCAACAATTACACCAGTTACAGCGCCCTTCAAACCGGAAGACAGTAATGTTTGTCCACTACACTGAAGAAGTGCCGAGCATAAGTTTCTAGGCATTGTTTATGATCAACATTGCAACTGGACAGACTAGACATGTTATGTGCTAAATTAGACAAGTACGTGTACGTGATGACGCGGCTTCAACTGCGTCAAAGGAAGCGGCACTGAACTACGTACCATGGATACGTGTCGTCGGTACTCTCGTATGGAATAATCATTCGGGACAACTCTGTAGATTTTGAAAAGGTTTTTAAAATACAGAAAAAATTGATTAGTGCCGTTTGTGGCGCAAGGTCATTTGTTAGCTGCCGACCATTTTTTCAAATATTAAATATATTGCCCCTGCCTTCATTGTATATCCGTGTAATAAGTTTATTTGTTAAGAAATATCCTTCACATTTTCACTTATGTGCAGAAAGAAAAACAAAGCCATCTCGGTACCCAAACAAACTTATCTACCCAGTTCCCTGGAAATGTTCAGACGCAATGCCTACGTCATCACCATTACGATCCACAACGCAATACCGAACGAATTAAAAACATTGCCTACGTATAAATTTAAAACTAAACAAATTGGCTCCTAAATAAAATGTACTATGGGTAGATAATTTTTTAAATGATGCTGATCCTTGGTAATTGCTTAATAATTATTATTAATTATTCTTTTGTCTAGTTCATGTAGTTTAATAAACATTTGCATGCTTTACAATAAATGCAATGTGCGCTCTCTATTCTGCTGTAAACGTCTATATTTTGTGACCATATTTCGCAAATAAATTTATTTGATTTGATTTGATATTTGCACGGCAGAAATAGACGTTACATTGGTCTCCAGCAACAGACCTTTCATTGCCTTTACGCAAAACGGTTTCATATATTATCATATTTATTTTACTCAATATATATACAAAACTACTGCTTCTCAATTCATTTAAACCCCATATGGAAAATGGTATAAATATCTTCATTGTCATTTTATCCTCAGCGTGTCGTGAAAGGTGACTAATGAAGTAATTATAAGTAATATCAGTGAATCCTAAATGAAACATGTATAAAACATTTTAGAAAATCATAAATGAGTTTGAAATACTTTTTATTTATCTACATTCAAATATCACTGTCACAATCTAGACACCGAATATGAAGCAATTGCCATTAAAGAACATTGTAGTAAAATTGTAAATGTATATCTATAACAAAAAAAGTACTGAGAGCTACATTTGGTATTTATAGCATACTTGCTGTTCTCTGTCTGCTTTGCTGAGGTTAATATAAAATTAAGCCACAAATGACTTTCTATAGCAACTGCTACTATACTCACCGCATAAATAATACGTAATGTGTTTATAAAAATAGAATTAAAATAACCTATAACTATCTACAAATCATTCCGCGTCGAATGGTCATGTTCCCGTGTCGATACGTTTACTAATTTTCACGTGATTGTCGAATCAAAGGAAATCCATTTTCATTATATATATATATATAATTAAAAGATTGCCGTCGCTAAACTTCAATTCTATAAAAAATTGTTTCATTATTACAAACATTTTAATTAAACTGGTCAGCCCGCTTAAGTGTATGGGTATATTCAAAACTGCTTTTTTACGGAAATAAAAATATAATCCCTAATTATAATTATATTATATTTATTGGTATTCATTGACAAAATTTTTGCTTATATAATCCCTTTGAGTTAACATGTATATGGTATAAGTTAAGAGAAAATGTAAAAACATGAATTATTTTACGCTATTTATGAATACCATCATTTCAAGAGTGGCGTTATTACCGAGTAATTAAATAGCTTTTACTCTTAAAAAATTTGTATAAGTAATATTTCATTTACTATTTTAGTACAATAATTTATACAAAGTTTAAATAAAATACAAATTGTCAAGTATAACATTATATTTAAAAAGGATTACAATATATACTCGTACGCCCAGTGAACAATTTTTATCAATTGATTTGAATAAATTTAAAATTGACCTCACATGACCATATGAATGATAACTGACAAATTAATTAGGATGTTATTTTAATTCCAGTAATCCATTTAATATCGTTAATTAAATTATAACCTTAACGATCCTTTGTTACTGATCATAAAAAATATTTTTTACAATAATTTAAATATATTAATAATGTATGTAAACTTGATGCTTAAATCTTTGGTCTGCCAAAAAATTAACGAGGACCAAATATAACTCGTCTCCCATCTCCTCACATATAGAGACCATCAATTTTATCGAAACCGAACAAGGTCAAACTATGTTACCTATAAACATACGATCTGTCTTAGGTCTGACAGATATCTTTACGGTCCTAACGTGTTAAAACATGAATACGAAGTCTTTTTGCTTAATTGAAAAACCTTTAACTTAATATGTATTTTAATTACCTAATGTTACCATATATATACATATACATAACATCAAATATTTGATCAATTCCAAATTGAATAATTTTTCGATAATCAATACTTTTGGAAGAATATTTTCAACGGTAAATATTATATTCAAACTAAATAAATTTTATTTTCATACGAGAGATCATATTTAAACTAAACTAAAAAATTTGTTTATTTCTATTGAAAGACTTAATTATATTCCACTTTAATGTAACACTTCAGCTTGTGTGAAATCGGCGTAACTCTATACCTTTCTTCCTACTGATTTCATCGCTATTTAGTTTTTTATATATATATTTAATGAGGGGGATTTACCTGAAGACAATCTGACTTCTGGAAAGAACTATGTACTTTTTAGCAACTAATACCTCTTCAGCAATTGTCCCGTTTCGCAAGGTCATGACCGTTCAGAAAACGACTGCAGCCATGGCGACTAGCCATACATCATCAAATAAATAAAAAGTTCAATCTGGTAATACTTTTACGAAATCCATGGCACAGTAGCTAAACGTTTAATATGTATACAGAATAAAAAGGTCCCCAGTTCGTTTCGGGAACCACACGAGAGTTAGGTCGGTGGAAAAGTTTTTTCCAACCTGCTTGCTATCTTCCATAACATTACAACTCGCCGCCATCACGGCATCATGGTCACTTAATACCGTGTGAAAATAAAGTCAAAAGTTAGATAAATAAAATTTTGTGCACCAAGACTTGTTCCTTTAATTGGAATAATTCTTAACTAATTTGAATTTCACATTGCTTACGCTCTAAAAACAAATGTATGAATTATTTTAGTTTATCAATTGACATAATCATTGTGCAGCGTTACAAATTATACTAACGCTATTAAGTTAATGCGAACTGCGCGCGAACAGTGATGTACCCGTGTGTAATAATTACAAGAAACTGTGGTGAATTATTACAAAAAAAATCATAATCCCACCTAGTATCACCTAACATGACATATCAATTGTCTTTTAGTGACAAAAATGTATACAATTAAAGACACATCGAGTCCGAAGGTATACAGTAATTAATAATATACGTAAGTATCGCCAAACACATTCGCTAGCACCGTTCCGTCCTAATCAGTCTACATAATCACAATAATTATAGATCAATCTCGTTCCTAAATGAACATGTTACAATATATAATTAGTAATAAATCATTAAACAATATTTCTAAATCGTAATTAATTAACACCGAACAAGGGTGATCCCATCTTTTCAACGACCATCAACTACTGGATGTCACACGTCCACGAAATCTGTTCTTGGTACATGTCGGTTTTCTCACGATGTTTCCCTTCACCGAAAATTGAAGAATTAGTGGGGATCCACCGCTTTACAAATCGAGTCATCATGGCTTCTTATATATATATATTTTAAAAAATTCACAACAGCTCATTGCAAATATTTGCAAATACATAAAACAATAATGAATATTCTTATAACTACTATTAATTTCATATAAACACTTTGCTCGTTTTAACATATTTTAAATGATCATCTAATATCATCTTTGGTTTAAATTCATAAATCTGGAAATCAATAGATGTACATAACAAATAGCCATAAACTATGTATACCGGGAAACGTAAAACCTATGAGATTATAATTACAGTGAATACAAGCTAAATTTATAAATTTTCTGGCCTCCTCATCCATCTGTCACAGTATGATAATTACACTATATTTATTTTCTCATACAGTCAGACTAGTAAAATTAAAAATAAGCAATAATAAACGTCACTTGCGTGTACAATAAACTTTATCGACCTGCATAAAGGCCTTTATAGCTATAACAATATTTATTTCGGCAAGTTTATTTCTGACTGCTTAATAAGTTTTCGATTACTTATATAAATTACACTTAGATATTAACAGACTTAAAAACTAAAACTAAAATACATTTCACAATAACTTCATTGCACTGTCACTATATCGCAATACAGGGTATAGAAATGCTAATAAACAATATTAATACTACACCTATTATTACTATATAAGGCAAATGCAAAGAGGAACCACAAAAAACACAATACACTATTTCGCGCACATATATACATTTATTGCAACAAATAAGGTAACAAAACCCTGGAAATCAAAGAAACTTTTATATATAAGTAATATATATTTTATTTGAAAAAACATCGAGCTCAGCCGAACTTTCACTGAATGCAACTACATCATGCTAGTCCCCTGGAGATAAATGATATTACGTCTCAATACCCCGGTAATTTTTCTAGCCACAGCACCGGTTAAACCGGAACACAACGTATGCACACTACTTATTGGCAGCATCAACAGACACTGAGGTTGTATCTACAGATACCACCACCTAACAACAAAATAATGTTAACATTTTGAAATTTCACAAATAAATATTATTATACAATAACTTTTAATAGTAAATGAAAATTTTCCATTGTATACAAATAAATTATCCATACATATATATATTTAATTAGTCATATTCGAAAATTTTAATTGCTGATATATATTCATGTTCATTCGAACCCCAACCCTCCTGGATTTCGCGGGATAATCTGAATAATTACTCCGGTGTTTTCTAAAATTATTTTTATGTAAATATTAGTTACTGCTCAAAAGCACAATAAATATAATTTAAAAATAAAAAATGTGTGATATACGAGTTTTTCCTCCATCACCAACCCTAGTTACAAAAACCATCCCGGGTTGGTTGTTCGGAGAGTTGATAACCCCATTGGACATGCACACATACAAATAGACCTCTGTAAAACGTAAACTATCTCCGGCATTACTTATATTCATCCATAAACCTCTTGCACATATGTATGAGATCGATAAACTTCGGCCTCAGATTAGGGTCGACAGTCCAACAGTCTTTCATTAGGTGCCTAAATATCTCCGACGGACAACCTTCAGGAATTTGGAAGCTGAAATAAGAAATAATTTGTGTTGTTATCATATCATAACGTCACGATAATTATTTCGATAAACGTTGTGCGAACATTTAAAAGAAATATTATCGACATCCAACATCATCCACATCCAACATCATCCACATCAACAGTTAAGGATTTGTGGCATCCACCAACCCGCTCTTAACCAGGGCAGTGGACGAATGTCAGTGACTGTCTCCTTGTGGGGAAAGGATCAGAGTCCCACCAGTGCCTACTATATGGTTGTTTTCTTACATTTTATCTTTTCATTAAACATGTATGACGATTAAAGTAATACGAAACAAACATAGTATTAATACAAAAATATATTATATATATGATAGATATTAAAACCTCTCGACAGTTATACCAAATTAAAAACTATGCATTAAAAACTGCATTGGTTAAGACCACACTAAGCTATTATTTTTTGATAAGCTTAGAGTTATGTAAATCATCATCTCAAACCTATCTAATGAAGTGTTATAAAAGAAGGCTTGTTACCAGGAGGCGCGCTCCCTGGGCCTCTCGACGTCGAACTTGGGAACTTCCTGGCGCGCCCGCGTGAATATCTCCCATGCGGTGACCCCGTACGACCACACGTCACTCTTTGTCGAAAAATGCCAAGGCTCCACAGCGGACTCGGGCGCGTACCTGTAAACGATCAATGCCGGTTTCGTATACTACATTATTTTTTTACAATGCTTGAAATTATGATTTTCTTATTTAAAGTGTGCCTACCTACTAATTGAAAACCAAGAAAAAGATCGTCAATACAACAACACAGTTACTGGAGGGAGGTCTCTATTGCCGGATACTGTCCAGGTAGGTATTACTATGTTCGCCTATTTTCGCCTAAACCTATTTTCGCTGCTAAACAGTAGTGTGAAAATATTACTGTTTCAGTGTGAAGTGCGTTGTAGCTAGTGTAATTACTGGGGTAATGAGATTCGTGCCAGGCGACGAGCACACTGTGGTGTAGCGTATATCATCCTAAGTAGTGCCACATTATTATGAGCAAACGTGTACTTTCCATCAAACGAACGTCCGGCTCATCTCGTCGCTTCATTGAATAAAATATATTTTTTTATTAAAAATAATTTTTACCAATTCAAATAATGACATTTGCATGAAGACGTTCACCTGATAGTGATAGGTCCACCCATAACAATGTGAAGCTAGTTAAGATGTTGTACACTACAACATATTGTGCTACTCACATTGAGATATAATAGTTACCGAGTTTCGTTCCCTCAGTAATATCATTAGCTACAATGCCGAAATTGTAGAAATAGGCGCTGCGGTAATACCTACCAAGCCTTTGATATTTACTATGTATTTACAATAATTACCAGTTAATTGGAAGCAACCGCTCTGTTTTAATTCTATACGCATTCTCCTCTTTAGGAATTATCCTTGCTAGTCCAAAATCTGAGATCTTCACGTGATACTTGTTGACGACCAAAATATTTCGAGTTGCTAAATCACGATGCACCACATTTTTAGCTGACACATGATCCATACCCTGAAATAATAATTTTGAAAAATATTTATTTTCAAATATACTTGATAAGAATGATTAACATATTTTTTAAACGACTTTATAAATTACACTGAAAAAGAGATGATAGATGTTGGCACCAGAAGCGAACCACCATCCACCAAGAGGAGCACTTAACCAATCCGCGACGGAGGCATTGAAGATACCGATAAAATTTAAAATACGATTACATAGCAAATGTGCTAATTTAAATTCCTTTGTTAAATTTTTATCCACCTACAGTAGCTATATCCTTGGCATATTTGAGCAGATGCGAGATGCGGAGTTTGTCTCCTTGAAACTTGAGGTAGTAGTTAAGCGAGCCCTCTTCCAAGTACTCCATAACGATGAGCACGTCCGAACCATGGTCCCACGAGTATCCTAGGATCTCCACGATGTTTATGTGTTGCAGTGACTGTAACGAACGACAATTTTATGCTTCATTATTTCTTTAATTAACTAAATACTTATTACGCACTAACATAATGTAAATGTTATAAGGAAAAAAGTTCATAATTAAAAAAAATTAAAACGTTTGTGAATACCTTCATAATATCAAGTTCATTTTTAAAATCTTCATATAGGTTTCCATTCCTTTCGGAAGCTTGCCGTGTTAGCTTCTTAACTGCGACTTCCTTCCTTTGGGATTCCTGATTATCACGTTCCATCCAACCCTTGTACACATGACCATAATTACCCTGTAATATTAACCTTATATTTTTTATTCTACGAAGTGACGACGCAAGAGAGAAATTTCATGATGTGGCTGTTTGAGACTCAAGATGTCTCGTTACTTCAGTAATTTCATTGCCTATGAGCTGTCTTAAACCAAAACAAGCAATTTTAGCGTACTATTTAGCGACGAAAATAAGCATTGTAGAGGTACTTTCCAGGATATTGTCAGAAAACTACCACGAGAATATCACAAAATATATATTTTTTTGTATCCTGTAACTAGCTACCGAAAAACGTTGCGTGGAGCATATTACCATTCTACTGATTGCTCAAGAAATCGGTTTAAACCTCTGAATTTAAAATTGTCTACGTAAGGAAGGATTTCCTATATACAAAGATAATAGCTTTTACCTATTTACCCCTATTTACCATAGGTGTGTATATCATACTTACGCTGCCTATCTTCTTGGTAAGGGTGACTAGGTAGGTCTTGCCCTGCGACACGATGGACTCCATGAGGCGCGGCGCCGCGCTCGCGGCCAGCTCGTCGCGCTCGTCGGGCGCCGCGCATGCGCTGCTCCGCCCGCTCCCTGCCTCGCCGCGGAGTGCGTAGGCCAGCGCGTTCATGTTTTCCAAAGAGCTCGACGACTTGTTGTCCGAAAACTGTGTTATGCAACAGTAACAACTATTTCAAATGTAAATTAAATTAAATCTACTAAAGTTTTAAATTTTAAAACTAGATACTTTAACGGAAAATAAGTGGAAACATTTAGTGAAAAGTGACTCCTGCCGATAACTGTCTAGAACCTCCGAGGCAACTCCGGCCGCAAAAGTATTTAATCCGGTTCGCCGAAGGTCCATCGACATGGATAGTATATGGCACACTATAATTACATTTTGACGGTCAAGAAGTATAAAGCAGATTCTACTTAGTAGAATAATAGATGCGTAAGCTATATAGAAAAAACGCTGGATTTTCAGGTATTTTTCAGAACCAGAATCCTAATCGTGATGTATTTTTACATTGTATAATTTAACAGGATGTACTTTGTTAAACTGCAATAGATATACCCATGTACTTAATAATAATGAAAATTTGGTGTGGAAGAGGTGATCCAGGATCGTAGCAAGTGGAGAGAGGTGGTCTCTGCCTACCCCATTGGGAACGAGGCGTGATATATATATATATATGTATCTTCTTCTTCTTTCTCCTGCCCTGGTCCCACTCTATGTAGGGTCGGCACAATATGTTCTTCTCTTCCAGTCTCGCCTATCAGCCGTCATCTCATCGGTTACCCCTTTCTTACTCATGTCATCCTTCACGCAATCCATCCATCTTTTCTTAGGTCTACCTCGACCCACATATCCCTCCACATTCATATCTAACATTCTTCTTGTTATATGACATTCATCCCTTCGCATAATATGTCCATACCACGCTAATCTATTACTTCTAAACTTATCCGTCACCGGCGCTACTTTTAAACTTGATATATATGTATGTATGTTAAATAATATTCTCAATTCGTTCTGTTACTTATTTCTTTATTTATACTTTTGTTAATTTATGAATAATCAGTTACCATAAAGTTATTTTGATAAAAATTCCAATAAAAATCATGGAAAAATTAAAAAGGTTCATTTTGTACTTGTTTATTAGTGTTGAACTTTTCACGTGTTGAACTACATATTTTTTTTTAAATATCTAATTATTAGTGTTAATACTTACAGGATTGTCATACTGATCAGACATAGTTCCGTTCATTGACGGAACACTGCTATCAACAGAAATCAAGGATTTGTTGCTTCCGGCGTCGCTTAACTCGCTCGGTATGAATCTATCGCCTGAAATTAATTAAACAATATAACATTTATGGTAATAATCGAATAAAATATAACTTAGTGAGAAGTTTAACTTACTTGACACAGTCTCAGCGTGTTCCAAATGATCGAGAGATATTTTCGGTTCCTCATACGTATGTATTGGGACATATTCTATAAACAAAAAAATGCTATTTAACCTGTCACTAAACACAGTACTGAAAAAAGTCATGGCATTTGACACCAGCTATATACCTCTGTGCAACATATGATTCATGTCTCGCATTATTTCTTGGGGACGTAAGGGGTCATTTTGCCAACACTGACGCATCAGGGCCCATACTTCGCTTGGGCACCTCGCCGGTCGAAGCAAGCGGTCACCCATCTCGTAACTCTAGAAAATGTTACATCATTTTAACGACGAATATTCCGATGAAACTAAAAATTATATCTTTACAATTACGTTAAAAAACTTAAAAGAAAACAGTTTATATGTTTACATTTAAAATTTAATCATTTAAAAGATTACTTTAATTTTTTAACGATATTTTAGATGACAATTAAAAAAAGCACTTTTTTTTATTATTTTGTTCTATTTACCCTTGCAGTGAGTACAGGATTCGTTTCATTGGGCGACTGTCCATAAGAGAAGACTTCCCATAAAGTAGTCGCAAAGGCCCAGATGTCTGCCACCACAGATCTCTTAGCAATGTTCAAATCTGAATAAAATTCAACTGGTATCCAATGCACACTGAAACAATCATTGTTATTCGATATTTTTTTCAAAACAGTTGCCCATATGTACACACAACTGGGGCTCGGGGCCTTCTCTCACAAGTAAATAGTGATGGCTGGAAAGGAAACCGCGAGTTCAAGAACCCTGTTGTTCTTAGATCAAGTTAGTTACTTCGCAATATTTTCTATTATCGGAAGCTCTAAGGTCGTCAGATGAGATGAAAACGGCCCCTCTTCAAGTTGTGTTTTCATCTCACTTCAAAGATTACTTAATTATTAAATCACAGTGAGAAATAATGTATGCATCGTAACTCAATCTATTTGCAAAGATTATCATGACATGTTGATGAGAAAATTAAATAATATTGTTTAGCAGAACTTGAGGTTTCAAAAGTATATTTTTTATCTACAATGGCCTAACTACTCGCCCAAAATACTTTGGCTCATATTTTACACAGCAATGCTGTTATGTCAGCAGATTTACAAAGCGAGGATACCAACCAAACACCATAACATGTGGCCCCTTGATAGAATTACAGACTTCCATGTTACAAAATAAGTTCTAAGCCAATGAGCTTAACAATTAATAAAAAAAATATATTAACTCACTCCTGTTGTGTATAAGTGCGTAACGTGGGCCCGGCTAACTTGACAACGAGACGGTCGCTGGTCTGCGCGGCCAGCAGTAGCCGCCGACAGCGGATGCCGCCGTGCGCTACGCCCGCTTCCGACAGATCCCACAAGGCACGGGCCAGGCCCGCACACACCTTCTTCAAGTGTAACAGCTTCACACGCTCACCGTGCTCCCTGTTTACCAACATTTTCTATCTATTAAAATGCAAAGGACGGGGAGGTTGCGGGAAGACACTGAAAGCGAACAGCACCATCTTTGAAGAAAAAATTTATTTCCTACACTGGGCGTTTTACGACCTTTGATCAAGTTGAATACATCAAAAAATATTTCTTAATATATGACCATAACATTATATCAAAAATCCAACTTCACGGTTGAGATGGTGATGACAATAAAATTATATCATAGTGATATATATATCGTAGTGATAATATAATAATAAATGGTCATACCACAAGGAGAAATTTTCTCACTACCTGAACCTTCTCACATATGTGTCTCAGAACCAAGTTACGAATAGCGTTACAAGTCAAGCTAGTAGCTCACTTTATTTTCATACACACATATTTCGTTATCTAAGGCACTTACCTAAGATAATCGTCAAATGGTCCATATGGTAAATATTCTAGAACCATAGCAGTGGGTGAACTCAACGTGACCCCATACAGTCGAACTATGGAGCTGGACTGCACACAGGCCCACTTACTTGCTAACTCAATAAAGTCCTAAAACAATTATTTATTTTCAAAAGTTATATTTAAAAAAAAAACTCATTTGGATAATCAATTTTGTACAAATCTACAATATGAATTAACTACATCATTCATTTTTACCTTCAAATAATCTACTGCTTTCTCCCTTTGGAGAGTTTTGAATGCTACCACAAGTTTTTTGGTTTCATCAAGTTTCCACAAGGCTTTGTATGTTGCTGTTATATTCTCGGAACCTATTTTTTCGGAACCTGTTTAGCAGAAATGTTTGGAAATTTATTAAAAACAGTTTAGGTGTCACTCAATGCAGTACCAGATGGGATTGTGACCAAACGGTAACCTATTTAAGTAGGTATTCAAAATTCTCTGCATTCAAATCCAACACCGATAAGTCATCCTAATATTAGTACTATTCACGTGAAAACATTTTTGTATATCCAGTCAAGTATGTAAAATCTGCATAAAGGAACCTGTTTAAGTCGTTAATAAGTAGGCTCAGGATCTCATTTTCATATTTTAAGTGTTAAATCATCACTCAGTCTACCATATTTTCGTTGTATACTACAACTACCTTATACAGAATCAATGTGGTGATATTTGGAATATGTTTTGAAAAGAGGCTAGCTGTCCAAGGAAAAAAAAAATATATGTGTTGATTTAAATATTTTAACAAAAAATTGGATAAATGTTTTTTGTTTTGTACCTGTATAAAGCAATATGTCTTTATTTGGCAGACAGCGTGGGCTTTTGTTGTCTTTAAGTATCTCCTGCAATTCTGCTTGATCAATACGAACACCTTTTTTTACTGGTTCACCACACAAAAGTAATTGGGATTTATCTAGAAAATTATATAACAACTTTTTATTGTTTTACATCTATGCTACCAGAAGAATGATAAATAAGAATGCGGAAGGGTAATAGAATAGAGGAAGAAGATATGAATGGAGTGTGTAAAATAGGATATACATGTAAAAAGATTGGTTTTGAATCAACAGTAGATTAAAATTTAATGAAAAAGAAAATGTATGTTAAACAAACAAATTCCTTTATCAATAATAGCTTTTCAATTTAAGAAATAAAGTTCCTACCATATTCAGATGGAGGTATACATTCATTGAGGAATATCCGCCCCTCAGGATTTTGGTGGCAACCAACTAGTCTCTCAATACTAAAATATTCCTCCTTATTAAATATATAACAATGTCCTTTAAATTCCAATCTATAAGTCTCGGTTGTGCTAAAAGCAATAAGAAATTTAATTAAAAATAATTGTTAATAAATCATGCACTTTTACTGGTCTAGACATAGTTACCTATTTTTTGTGCAAACATCTAAGTAATACACATTATAGTCATCTTGACATTGCCTCAATATGTAACAACCATGTTTTTTTCCACGTTTTTCTTCTAACTTACGATACGAAAATGCACCGCTGCAATAGAAAACATGTTTAGCATAACTTACACCTGTACACCATAATTATATTAAAAATTAACTTCCACTGTGAAGCTATAAGTGACTAACTGCCATCAAAATAACATTGCTGTTTTCATGTTGCCAACATATGAGAACTAGAGTATTCTGTGAAAGCACTCTTAAACATCCACAGTCTCATTGTGTAATACGATATGAAATTGAGGCCAAGTGTAACATCAATCTAAACAAAAAAAACATACCCCACGGGTCCATGACATTTTATTCGATGTAATTCCTTTAATGATGGTGTCTCATCATCCTTCGATAAATTGAACGTCCACTTTACCATTAATCTGATTAAAAAGAAAATATTAAATATTTAAAAAATATAAATGAAACCTCTATTTATATTAGTAATAGTGTATAACTTATGCACTAACCTGTAGTAACCATCACATATGGATATAAATGAAGAAAGTTGTTCTTCAGTTTTAAATTTAAAAAATAATGGTGTTCCTCTTCTAGAAACTTCAACAGAATTATCACCATTTCTGGTTAAATAAATTAACTCTTCTATTGTACAAACATGAAACCACTGTAAAGTAATTTAAGTTATTAATATTGAATGTAATTATAAAAATTAACACTGCTGCATATTATTGTTGAATATTCTTTCTATTGTTAAAAAACAATAAAATAGATTTATAAAAAATGTAATTTGCAACAAATTACATTTTTTAGTTAAAGTTAATATAATTATAAAAAGTACAACAAACATAATTCAATGGCCTTTGCTAATACAATACAATCTTCACTATCATTATCATCACAAACTAAACTAGTTAATGACTGTTGTTGAAAATGAGCCTCTTATAATTTATTCAATAAAGCAAAGTCTGGTACCTACAGCTGTATTAATCAAATTATAAGTGTTATCAAATTCAGTTGCTATGAATTCTAATTTAATGTTCTGTGGAAACTTCTTATCACATGCACTATATTTCTCTTTATCAAAACAGTTATCTGCAATACATACATACATACATACATCTATTCATAATGATGATAACTAAGTGATGAACATTTAAAAAGATCACATTTCCTTTTTAAATCAATGTAAACTCTTTCAATCACAAGGGCATATGATCCTCATTATGTTTAATATACTTCAATACTATTCACCAGAGATATCCCATCTATGATAACATGGATGTTAGGTCAACTTAAATCAATTAAACCAACATTAAAATCATTGAATTCGTGTAATCAACATTTTTAATCTCTTACAAATATTGAAAATAGAACAGATTAACTTACATCACGTTTTAGTGTATTGTAAAGTCTTATGCCAGGTTCATGGGAGTGAAAGGGGGCCACAACAACACGAACGGGTATAACTTCTCCACCATTTTGCCATAACACATTTTCAAACTCTTCTGATAAATAGTTGGGCGCCAAACCATACAATTGTTGAAGATAAAGATTTTTGACATAACTAAAAAATTTTAATATTTATATTGTTATGGATGATGAGTACATAGTTATATGTAAGCAACCTACAGAAATTAAGAAATGCCATACATTTTGCTTTAATTCATCTGGGATGTGTGTAGTCATTCGTAATAATTTTTAAGAAAATATGTATGAAATTAGTTACACTGACTGATCATATTGCAGAATGCTTGGCTTATTGTTTCTGTACACACAGTATCACACATCGGATCAACACATTTTTCCGTAATTTATTTATTTTTAATGTTAATTTTTAAGAAAGGCTAAGCAAAAAAATTTAAAAGCACAGACATTGTTCAGAGGGAAAGTTATGTGAAAAACTATATAAAAAAAAGCATAATTTTTATATGAATGCAAACAACTTCACATTTTTGCACATCACACTCAGAGTGGCGCCGAAATAACAGTGTTTTAGGTATCTTCATCCAATAACTTTAGTTTTAATTACTTAATAGTATTTAATTATTTCTTTGTAATTGATTTTTTTATTGTACAGCAATAAGAATTTTCATAAAATACGTGAATATTTCTCGATTATAAATGTAAAACGTAATATTTAAAAAAGCCGACATTAAAACTACAATGTGTATGATTTAAACTTACTTAACATTATGGCCCACAGAGCATAGTTGTGGAAGATAATCATGTGCATATTTCTTAGGAAATGGACCATGTCTTCTTACTATAACTTTTGGAATATACTTCTTATAATTTCTCACAACATCATTAAGGGGTAAATTTTCTTCTAGTATGGCCCTTGTCCTACAAATTAAATATGAACTGTAAAAACTGTTATAATAGTTTAACAATTAATTATTATTGTGTACATTTCAATTTATTATTTATATGATTTATATTCATTTCGAATAAACATGTTTGTGTTGTTATTTAGAATGAGTATAGACCAGATATATTTTAATATAATGAAAATAGATAAATTTAGTAGAGATATTTTTTAAAAACTCTACTAAAAATTAGTGATATATAAATATTTGTTAAATCATTAACTTCATTTATTAATTCTGATAAATAAAATAATTGATTTCAATTATAAACAAACAAATAATGTTAAGATGTACTTTGCCTCTTTAAGACAAGATGGAACATAAATCAATATTTATTGATATTTTATATTAATTACACTCCTGATCAAAAATATAGAAATAAGTATTGATATCACTGGTTTCGCCTATTTTTAATAAGAGATAAATAACAGTATAATTTCTTTTTGACATAATACATACACTAAAGCAAAAATATTATAAGGAAAAATATTTCACTTAGCTGCAATATCACATTTGAAAAAGATCTATATGTCAGCTATTTTGCTAAGGAATAGATCTGTAAAATCTGATAACTTACTTTGTTTCATAGAAAGTATATATCACATACAGTAGAGATATGGTATATCATATTACATTTTATTTTTTAATTTAAACATGTTTATTTCTATAACATGTTTTAAGTATTTTTTGCCTAATTTTTTTGCAAAATATTTGAAAATTATTTTCACCCATAATATGTAATTATACTTACATATTTTAATATAAAACATAATTCGTGTACAAGTCTAAATTCTCAGACAAAACTGTAAAATTATTTTAATACAACTTAGTCAAATATTCCATAAAATGTTGTTTTTACTAAGAACTTACATATCTGCAATGCCCAATCCTAACAATTCTTGTTTATGTTCTGGATACTTAATTTCTGGCACTTTATTTTCATTAACATCATTACGGGCTTGTTGAAAATAATAATCGTAAGTAGTTTCATCAAGAGTAATCAGTAAACCCAGTCGGGGTACCTTAAAGTGAATTAAAAATTATGTTATATTTCAATGATATAATTTTTAGTGAATTTTATAGACTTTGACAGTCTACTATCTCATTCGAAAAATTGGTACAATAAATATTTACACCGCAAAAAGTACTGATAAAAATAAATTTGGATAAACATTAAAATTTTTTGGTACTTACCTTGAAACGTATTCTTAGCTCATAATCGCGAGAACCAGTAAGAACTAGACAGTTATCTTTGAGGAAAAAATCAGTGCCTTTAACTCTTAATGCAAATAAAGTGCGCGTCAGAGGCGGTATGTTATACTTCTTGCATAAAAGTATACACAACTCTTCGGCAGTAAAGGTGCTAGAACATGACACAATATTAGGATTACGATCGATTACAACTGACACTTTTACCGTATCTATCGATGCCATATCTTATTTTGTAAACTGTATCACAAAAATCCTGGCGACGCCAACAACGATGGCACTTAATCTATAACAATTTGTTAAAAAAGGAGTTATTTTAGGAATTGTTTAACACGTTCATTTTGTTCTCCCTCCTTGACATCGCATACATACATGAAAACTAATCAAATAACAAAAATGTTTATTTATAAACCATCTAAGGTCACTACTACCAAAAAGTATGTATTTATGGTATATTGACGAGCTACAACCGCACAACTACGAAGAAAATCCAACTCTAGTACAAAAACGATTTTTTTTTATCAACAAAACGACGTCATCTAACAGTAGATTCGTAACTAATATAATAACTGCTTTCATATCGATTTACTAGATGGCATTATCATACAACTTAATTTATTAAAAGACTATATAGAATAAACATTTTACCTAGATTATATTTAATACAAACCTCAATTTCATTTTAATTATTTAAATACACGTGATACGTAAAAGTTTGCATTGGCATACTTTTTATTTTCATAAAATAACCCAAAACTTTTTAAGGTTAGTATTTAAATCTAATTGAAAAAAAATTTGTTAAAGTACTATTTTATAGTTCTATTAATAAAAATATTTAAAGACATTTGTTATAAATAATACGGTCGGACATATCGTTTACAAGTCAAGGTTTTACTTTTTCTTCCACGCTTTGTCGTAAAAATCCTTAAAATGTAGTAAATGTTATAAATATTTTGTAACATTTTTAGCTTAAAAACAAATTTTTATGCATTTGTATTATCACCAGTAACATAAAAATTTAAATATTATTATAAAAAAAGGAATCAAAAATATCTATATTCTAAATATTTTAGTTCTTTTAACACTATGTTTAACTAGAAATTATATTAATTTTATTTTAAGCCTCTGCTTAAGAATTCAAATTAAAATCAATAAAGAACTAAATTGTTAAGTCAAAATTTAGTCCTATATTAGTGTTTTACGATACATGTATCTTGAATTTGATAATTAATCGATTTGTTGATTGTGTAACTAAATTATATTGATTAAAAATATTTATCGGTACAATTTTAATTCGGTAATTTTTTTAAGCGATTGGTATTCGATAGTGTCTAGAAATGAACGATGACTTGAAATCGATTTTTATTTTATATTAAATGTTTCGTTTTAGCCGCCATTTAAGAGCTGTCGTTGAACGTCTTTGTTCGCATTTTTTTGAAATTCTGTATTTACTAAATTTAGAAGGTTTAAACTTATTTTCTTATAGGTAAGAATTCTTTATTTAAATCTTTCAATGCTGTTGTTTAAAGTAAATATTGTACAAGTAAATGTTTGTGTCCACATGTGTGAATAAATGCCGGTATTTTGTGTCTTCTGCTGTTTCTAAATAAAGATTTTTGTATTTTACATTAACTAAAGGTTACTTTTATTAACCACAACAGTTTTTAATAAACTTTTTCATATTTATGAGGTCATTCAATTAACAAAATTTTATTTTATTCAAGGTGGGTAGTATCGGAAAACATACTGTTAAATAGTTACAATGCAAAGCCATTTATAACCACCCCCCTTTTAATAACATATTCTTGAAAAGAGTTTTGCACTTAGTTATTTAGAGTTAATTAATTAAAGATAAAAATTATTTGCAGATAATGGATGACGAATGGGATGATTCCTCTGAAGTAGTAAGTTTCAGTAATAACAGTCAGTTATATTCGTCCTTTTTATTAAAATTCGTTAAATCATATTCTTATATTTAGGCAGTACCTCCACCACCAGTTATTAACAATTCATATGAAGATAATGTTGATGAAGGTCACAGTCTCTCTAGAGGTAGAGGATTTATATCTTTCAATGAAGAAGGTATGTTTCATTAAAAGTTTTACTATAATTAAAAATTTAAATATGTGGTTGCCAACTTATTTTTGTTATCTTAAGCCAATGTACCAATCATGATGATTTATTTTTAATTTATATCTTCACTTTAGGAAAGCTATTAAGGCTTTTCCATTGTATTTTAATATCATCACAGACTAACTTAATATTTATACAGTAATCACTCCCATTCACTTCACCTTTTAATTTTTTGGTGTCAATTAATCTGAGGAAGAAAGAGAGATTTTATAGCTCAGATTATAAAAATAAATTTGAAGGTCTTAAAATCAAGTACTTGAAAATTTATTAAGTTTTGTTCTGTTTCATAGATTGTTACTTTAACATTAATGTGCTTGTTTCACTTTCGTATAAAATAAAAGTAGTCTAAGTTCATTCAATAACATTTAGTAGTTGTTGTGTCAAAATAGGACCAGTGAAAATTAAACTTAAAATGTATTGTATATTCTAAAATGGTTTTTTAAACCCTTAGTACCTTTTTTACTTACCTGTGACAAAACTGAAGTTGATATAATATGAACAAACAGGTCTTGTTGACTTAGTACTGAAATGATTTATTACTAGAGGTAGATTTTTAGTAACAATCTATATACAACAAAGAGCTTCCACCTTCATGATAAAAAAATAAGAAAATAGGTTTCCCTTCATTGTAGGAAAATTAATTCTTAGATATCTACATTATACTAATTAAAACTTTTAAATGGGATATTTTTAACAAAATACACTCATCCCCTGATTTACATGTTAGATACATTCTTGGAAAGGTGGGGCAAGGAAGTGCAAAATGAAACAGTGTAAAACAAGACAAATTTCATACAAATTAGATGAATATGTTCAATTAACATGAAACCCATATAAATTGATCTAAAGAAGACAGAGAAAAGTCGAAGATATGTTATTTATAATCATGTAAAATGAGATAAGGATTGGAGAATAAAAGAGGGATTGTTGCTCCATTCATTCCATATCCTTTTGCTATGGATGTTGAGCCTTGTCCAGATTTTAGTTTGTCTAAACTTTCAATTTTTTTTCCTAACTGATTGTTTTCTATTCCTTGGGTTTTCTTTTGATTTAAATTATAGCTGTGCTAAAGTTGAAACACTATGCCGAAATAAATTTTTTAAACTAAAAAATTGCATTTTTTCACCTGTTATTAGAATTCAATCAGAACATATGACATTGATGTTTGTTCTTCTTCCAAAAAAGAGGCTGATGCAAGCAAGAGCCCCCATAATGTTTTGAAAAAGGGTGTGATCTGTAACTTTGAATGAACTTTTAAAAGAGATAGAGAGAGAGAATGCAAAACTAAATCTATGTGAAAGTTAAACCATGTAATGCAAGTACTGTGCAAATAGAGGGATGAGGGTATTTTCATTAGGTAAAGGCAAATATGGAGCTTAGGTACACATTTATACAATTCTTTGCTATTTTATTTGTTATCTCTTTAATTTCATGCTGCTCTTGTTTTACTAATGTACTAATCCATATTTACAATACCCCTGTTTATGTAAATTGCGGTATTCCTTAAAACACATCTTAATAAAGTATAAAACAAAACATGCACAAATGTTGCTTCACAAAAAAACTATCTCCTGTGCTTAATGTTTTCTTATTCTGAGTATCATTAGTATATAGTATGTTGAGATCCAAAGTTAATTTAGTCAATTTATAGTATAAACTTTATACAGAAAGTTTCATTTTTAGATCATAAAAATGAAATGGAAAATGGATTTGGTGAAAAGAGGGGCAGAGGTGGCGGCAGAGGACGGGGTGGTCGTGGTGGTAGAGGAGGATACCGAGATCACAGAAATTCTGATTTAAATGGTATTGTAACTATAGTAATTTACAAATTTATTTATTCATTACAGAGCCAGAAAAATATTATTACATGTCAAGTTAAAACTATTTTGTAAACATACTTGAGTAATGTATTTTATGCATTATTTTTGCATTGTATCAAAAATACAATATCCCAAACAACTTTAAAGCGAAAATTTTATATGTAGTGTATGTACATATCAAATTTATGCAAACCAAAATTTTATTTCCAAAATGGTTGTATTGTGATAAGTAATAAATATAGCCCATACCACTGTTTTACATTACTGTATAAGTATAAAAAGGTTAAAGTTAACCCACATTACATTATTTTTCAGACTAAAATGTGAAATCTCATTTTTCTAGTAAACTTCCTTCTATCTGGAACATAATAATGTAGTAGTAGTTTGTTGTAGTCTGTAGTTTAGCAGTTATAAAAGCAGTAGATATAAAGTTGCAGTGGTAGTTACCTCAACAGTATCTTGCAACAGAGACCTATCATGAGTACCTAAACAGCAGCAGTAGTTTGTTATTCAAAAGATTGGACAAACTTGATGTACCTAATTAAGCTTGTCCAATATTTTTAACATTTATTGTTTTAACAGTTTTTCTTTCCTAACCTGTATCCTATTACTTAAATATTATGTGTTTAATTACTTGTATGTAGTCAGATTTCTAAATTATGTTCCCAAAACCAAAATGTATATACAAGTGTGTGTGTACATGAATAAAAATTAGCTTTTGATGTTTTTTTCATCTTCAAACATTAAAATAGCAACATATTATAGGAGATCATTATGAGGACAATAAAGATGAAAGATGTGAAAGAGGAGAACGTGGTAGAGGCAGGGGAAGGGGTCGTGGTGGTCGAGGTAGTGGTGCCGGAAGAGGTGGTCGTAACAGCGACGAAGAAAACAATGCAATGGGAGATGAGGAGGCAAAAAAATCACCTGTGACTTATGTACCACCTGACCCTACCGAAAATGAAGAAGAAATTTTCAGTAGTAGCATTAGCTCGGGAATAAACTTTGATAAATTTGACCGCATTGCTGTTAAAGTAAGTGATTTTCTAATTATATAAATGATTATAGATCATGTACTAATTACATTTATACATTTTTTAAATGTTTTAATAAAACTACATAAAGCTAAAATTATATAGCCGAGTTTAAACATTATATATAAAGCAACTATCAGGTTACATATCACGACGGCCTTATTGGTCTTGTCACCTTTTTTGTATGAATAAAGTAAATTTTATTTCATTCAGGTAAGTGGTGAAAATCCACCGCAGCCAATTGAAAGTTTCGAGACTGCCAACTTGCGAAAGTATGTTTTAGATAACATACTCAAATCTGGTTATAAGAAACCGACACCCATACAAAAACATGCCATCCCCATTATAATGGCCGGTCGGGATCTTATGGGCTGCGCTCAAACTGGCTCAGGAAAAACTGTAAGTTAGAACAATAATATATAGTATTATTTTTTTTATTTAAAAAGCAGATATTGTAAATTAAGTTCTACTGTATTGTAATAACATAGTTAATTTTTGATTTTAAATCACAAATCCTCATTAAGATAATCTAGCTCAGTGGACACTGTGTTAAGAAATCTCTTAAGGTCATCTTCATATTGTTAATAG
This sequence comes from Ornithoptera priamus, assembly GCA_029034505.1. Lineage (NCBI taxonomy): Eukaryota > Metazoa > Arthropoda > Insecta > Lepidoptera > Papilionidae > Ornithoptera > Ornithoptera priamus. The sequence goes on from JARDWD010000827.1 coordinate 4,513,795, forward strand.
CCCAGTTTCAATTAGGGATCAAAGAGTAGCGAGAATGAGGTAGAATATAATGAATATTGATAACTTAATAATTTATTTTTCTACATAGTCTCCGAGTATAAGTATTCTTTCAATTTGGGAAACAAAAAAAAGTTACTAGGCACCAGATCTGATGAATAAGAGGCGTGGTCAACCAATTCGAAGCCAGCTTGCTGGATAGCAGCCATCACAACTGCCGACCTGTGCGCGGGTGCGTTGTCGTGATGAAACTGCACGACTCTTCGAAGTTTCCCTCTCCTTTTCTCTTTGCTGGCATTCCTCAACTTGGGAATTAAAGCTGCATAATATTGGCCTGTAATAGTGGTTCCACGCTCCAGGTAACCAATCAACAATATCCCTTCCGAGTCCCAAAATATTGAGACCATAACCTTGCCAGCCGATGCCACGGCACAAAACTTCTTCGGGGTCGGTGATGATCACCGTTTCCATTGCGAAGATAGCTGTTTTGTCTCGGGATCAAAATGATAGACCCATGTTTCGTCCATTGTTACGAAACGAGACAAAAAGTTTTCAGAATCTTCTTGAAACTTGTCCAACAATATCTTGTAACATTCTCGGCACCCATCTTGCGGAGAGCTCTTCTCAAATTTAAAGGTTTCTTCAATATGGATTGAATACTTCCACATGAAGTGACCGTTTCTTTAATTACGAGTGAGTATCAGAGGGTAACTCTTCGATCGGTCAATATAATTTTCGACTTTCGCAACATTGTCTTGGGTGACTGATAACGATGGACGGCCGCAACGATGTTCGTCTTCCGTGCTCGTGCTCTCTACTCGAAATTGAGAAGCCTACCTTGCGACAGTGGAATACAGCTCTCCCAATGTTGCCTCCAAATCACAATGAATCTCTTGCGTCGTTAACTTTTTTAAACGGAGGTATTTAATAACGGCTCGCACTTCGTTCTTCTCCATTTTCGAGAACACGTTTCGACACGAAGCAAACAAATGACTACATTCAGAAAAAACAAAAGAGAATCGAAGATTTTTTTCTTACCAAGGAGTATATATGTCGATCTCACAAATTTTTGATTCCTCCTTGTTTACACAGTGTATTTGCTGAAGTTGGAGTTTTTACGTATTTGGGTTAAAAGTCGAAAATTAATAAAGCCCTTCTTTTTTAATACTTTAAGGCGCAATAATTATTTTAAAACCACCCACAACAAATATTTAAATATATTATTAAAGTGTTTTTAATTATCCTATTTAACAACTAATTTGATTTATACCTGGTTAATGTTATATATTTATCCATTAAACAAAATTATGTTAAAATAATGTAGCTGTTTGATACATTTCCTCCCATACCGTTTCTTAGAAATTTCCAGTTTATGCCGGGTGGGGCATATTCTATTTTTATTATATTGTATTGTCTTGTTTCCATCATTAGGTCCGCAATGTTAGTGCTCTCAAGACCATGGGTATTGTAAATCAAAACTACGGGGTGATAAAAAGTATTGAATTTGTAAACTCTAGTTATAAGAGAGGTTCACTTAAAACAAAGTCTGCTTCATTTGAAAGATTCGTCACGTTATCTAAGATACCCAGAATTAACTTAAACTAACTAGTGAGAAAAAGCCCCGAGTTCCAGCTGTGAACATTTTTTAGTATACACAGTACATATGTAGTAAAATGTTAAAAAAGCCTAACTTTTTTAACATTTTACTACATAATGAATTATTTAAATATTCTACTTGATTTACATCGATATTCCCCAATGACGCAGCAATTCGGTATTTCTTATTTAATATAAACATTGTTATGTTTGTTTCAGGCTGCTTTTCTATTACCTATAATAAATATTCTACTTCAAGATGTAAGAGAACTTGTTTCTAGTCCAAACGCCCAACCACAGGCATGTATTATTAGATTATTTTGTATTATTTAGTATTAATAGATAATTAATATTTATCGATATTCGTATTTAGTCTGTTATATTGAGAGTATTCGTTTTCAGGTTATTATAGTTTCACCTACAAGGGAATTAACATTGCAAATCTTTAATGAGGCTAGAAAGTTTTCTTATGGCTCTGTACTGAAGGTGGCTGTTGCATATGGTGGAACTGCTGTTCGCCATCAAGGTGACATTATTTCAGTAAGTGACTCTTAATGATTTGATAAAAAAAAATTTCATTGATTAAATATTACAACAATATTTTTTATATTTATTTAAATTTTCTGGTTGTTTATTGATACGACGATATTTAATGTAATTTATTGAATGTAATCTGGGTTTACTTTTAGCGGGGGTGCCACATTTTAGTAGCGACACCAGGTCGTCTGCACGACTTTGTTGATCGCAATCGGGTTTCGTTTGAGAGCGTGCGGTTTGTTGTGCTGGATGAAGCAGACCGTATGCTCGATATGGGCTTCATGCCTACTATCGAAAAAATGATGGAACATCCCACTATGGTACCAAGTGTAAGTACACCATTATTTATTGCTTCCAAGGAAAAAGATGTACCACGGTATGTAGATTATATTGATAGTGGGCTCTAAACTGTACCTGCAGTATATTTGCACCTTTATTATATTTAGCGGCAAGATTAATCGGTAGTAGTATTTTTTAAATGGTCTCCATCAATAGGTCTCTATTGTACTACCATCTATAAATATAAACAAAATATATATCCATAAGCAGAACGTCTGTTAAAGTTGTATTTTCAACTAGTATAAACGACCTCTACTGTAATACCCAAGCAACATTGAAATTCTTTTCAGAGCGATCGTCAGACTTCGATGTTTTCTGCAACCTTCCCTGAGGATATACAGCACTTAGCTGGACGTTTCTTGAACAACTATTTGTTCGTTGCTGTTGGTATAGTTGGCGGCGCCAGTGCTGACGTGGAGCAAATATTCCATCAAGTCAGTAAATACGAAAAGAAGAACATGCTTAAAAATCTTATTGAGGAAAATGGTAAGAAATAAAAAGTATTATTTGTGTTTATAAGATATATCTACTAGTATGAGGGTATTACCCTAATTGGCGCCCATTTTCATGAACAGGCGTATGATTTATCATCAGGTGAATGTCTTGCATGTCTCGACGCTTTGTCTATTTGAATGATAAATATCCATGTGGATGAGTAAAATAGTAGAGAAAGATTTTTTTTTCGAGGGAGAAATCTTCAAAAAATACCCTGCACTTGGACAAGAGAGGGTTATGTAAGATTTTGTAGCCAATCCCCTCGGTGGTCATCCTTAATGATTTGCGAGAGGTCTCGAGACCTACGAACACCCAGATACCTCTCAGCACTACGTCTAAGCATGTCCCGGGAGTGTCGTAGCCCTCTACAGCTCCCTCTCTTCTAGAGGAAAACTTCAGAAGAGATTGTGGGATTATGTGAAAGAGAATATGGGTGTTAAAATATTGTATTATGATTAACGGTTAATAGAAAGAATGAAAGGAAAAAATATTATTGGTGGTCTGACTACATGAAATAGGGGCAAGGTTGGAAGATGATAACTTGACATTTTATAATATTGAGATAAATTTAAATATGATTCGGCATTCTCTCTCTCGGTCAGTATAATTATGAATTTAAGTTAGCAAAATTTTGCCAGTTTGCTTAGCTTTGATGTATCTTTACTTTATTATGTATTATGTCTACACCCACCTATTCATTTTTGGACGTTAACGCCAACCCAGAAAAAGGAATAAATGTGTATAATGAATTGAGAGTATGAAGAAAGCTGTTTAAAAAAATCGTACCTATAATATTAAACAAATATTGCAGATAGCAAACGTGTCTTGGTGTTTGTGGAAACAAAACGTAATGCTGATTTTATAGCAGCTATGTTATCGCAACAACAAATACTTACTTCTTCTATCCACGGTGATCGCATGCAGAAGGAACGTGAAGAAGCACTTTATAACTTCAAGAGTGGAAGGCATTGCATACTTGTAGCTACGGCAGTGGCTGCACGCGGGTTAGGTGAGGATTTTCTCCTTTTATACAGTTTTTGCCAGTGCATTGTCTCCAAACCTTATTAACAGCTTTCACATTAACAATTTGATTTACTGTTTATCATTTAAATCTATTGACGTCTATTGCTGAACATGGGCGTCCCTAATCGTTTTCCGATGCATATTTCATGCAAAGATTCTTTGCGATCGGCACCAAGTCCTTAGTCAACCAGGTAGACCGAGTTCCCTACGCTGTGTATCACTTCCTATTATTATATGAATAATCTGATTGTCTCAAACTTTGATCATGTTTTGATTGCTCTATTATGATTTATAGATTAATATATAAAATATAGATATGACCGAAAATTATGACTTTTAATGATTTACTCATCATAAATATTTTTTTTTTATTTTACGAAGTGAAGTGAGACGAGCTAGACGTTCGTCTAATGGTAGGTTATAGTGCTAGAAACTACAAAGATATGTTTATTAGGATAATATACTTACCATACTGCGCATCTCCATGAGGCATAAGACGTTGAGTTTCGTTACCCTAGTTGACTAGTTACAACGCCATTCAAACCGGAGCACCTTAATGTTTGTGCACGACTGTTTGGCATCTATCTATACGGTCTCCAGCCATAGAGACCTACCACCAAATAATTATTACTTACCTATTGAGTAAGAAAGTTTTATGTTATTTCTACCTTCTCATCTTATAAAATGCTTGTTTCAGATATTAAAAATGTGGACATTGTGGTTAACTATGATTTGCCTAAGAGCATAGATGAGTATGTGCACAGAATCGGAAGGACGGGACGTGTCGGGAACAGAGGCATGGCTGTTTCATTCTTTGATGATCAGCAGGTATGAAAAAAAATATGTTTGCCTGTTTGTGCTTTTAGAGCTGCTACATGACTGAACCAATTTTTACATAATCCTTGTTTGAAGAAGATAACCCACTTAAATGAGTTTTTTTGCATTCCATATTGTTTTGTTATTATGGAGATTGTAAGAATATTCCTTATTTATTTATTATATCAATTGCGCACACACAAACTTTGTGCACTACTCCCATAATTTTTTTTAAAAACTATCCGAAATCTTGTTTTTTTAATACCTACTTAGTGTAGTTAAGTAATTTTTCATTAATTTAACTCTAATGTGGGCTCCAATTTTTACTAAATCAATTATTATAATTCGTTTATTAGGACATAGCTCTGATGGCGGACTTGGCAAAAATCTTGCGTCAAGCAGACCAGGCAGTTCCCGACTTCTTAGAAGGAGGTGGAACAGCAACATACAGAAGCAACAAGTATGGAGGCAGTGATGTTCGGGTTGGTAAATTTATTAATAATTATAATCTTATATGTTGGACGATCTGATGAATGTTGCGGAAAATAGCTGGATGCGAGCAGCATATTAGTGATTAGTGGGAAAATTTTTGGGGTTAGGACTATGTTTAGCAATGGACATTAGCTCCTGATGATAATCACTTATCAATAAGGAATCCTAAATGCAATATTGTTACTGTTATATTTGTATGGTATTCTAGTAAATGTTTATCGGATAATTATAAAATAAAAAAATATACTGTCTATGTGGTATTAAGACCACAGCTCAAACAGTAATAGTTTTTCAATTAGAATCCCTTATTGATAAATCATTAAATAAATTATTTACATCAAATTTTATTATAAAACAATACATATTAAAATAATTATTTTACTTTTCATGCTACCTAAAGAGATCGGATGTAAGTAAATTTGTTAGAGAAGAGTTTTATTTAAAAAAAAAAACAATTTAAAATCGAAACGAAAATGAATAATGCGAGGTCAGGGTCACTGGATATTCATAACAGAGTATTCAGCTTTTTTTATTTTGACGAAGGGTGGCAGCACATTCAGCTGATAGGGGGGTATATATTCTATGTAGCACTAATATGACACAAAATATATTTGATGGTAAATTATATTCTTTGTATATTATATTTTTGCAGATTTATTTTATTTATTTCGTGTCATTACTGCACAAAATTATACAGCACACTTGTGTTTAGAACTAGCGCAACTTTTGTTTAATTCCGTCACAATAATAAGTTTACACAATTGTTTCTTGTTTTTTTCAAAATACAAACTGCAATTATTACGAAAAATGTGTTATTTTATAGATACGCCTTATTTGTATAGTTTTAACAACCTTCTCTTTATTTTCCAGAATTTCAAAGACAAAAACACGGCGAATGTTAATCAGGGCCAGGAGCCAGAAGAGGAGTGGTAGATAAATAACGGGAAAATCATTATCTCGTTAAAAAAAAACTTCGCCAACAATGTTGGCTATTTGATTATAATGGTGCAACTAGTGATGCGTGTATGTGATTGGTGCTTTTACTCTGAAATATTTTCTATTCATAATGCTGAGAATGACGAAACCTATGACCCCAACTAAACAACAACCCCCTAGTGTTACGTTCTCTATATAGAAAAAAATGTGAACAAAAGTGTTAAAAGGGAGAATTAAGTTGTTTACTTAACTTTTTTTATGTTCTTATACCTTCTTAAGTGGCGTAGTAATAGTAAGTCACATGTGACGTATCCACGCTATATATATTAAATGTATCTGCATGTGGATCCACAGGATAGTTAACAAAAGACCTACATTGTATACGCCACATACAAGCTAATGCAAAGTAATATTTTTTATTATTATTTAAGTGACGAAACGACGTGACGTTCACCTGGTGTTAAGTGATACCCTTTCCCATAAAAACCCTCACTTGCCATCTGACATAACATATCGAGGTTCGTTACCTTAGTAACTACACTATGTACCTACAGCACCATTAAATCCGGGACAGAGTAATGTTTACGTAATATCGTTTGCCGGACAATATGGGCGCTGTAGTCACAATTTTTTTTGTTTCACATGGGGGGAAATGCCTTTGCATACCTGCATCAGCAGAGGCAAATACAGCTTGTCGGATTTACATTGACTAAAATTCTCCACGATGTTCCACCTGCGTCGCTTTATGGAGGGGCCACAGGACCGTTTTTGCACACATTCGCGACCCCGCCAGTGCCGGCTGCACTGTGTCGATCACTAGGGGAGTGGACCCTGTTTTCACCTCTATACGAGCGCGTTAGAACGTGCAGTACGCCGTACTGTAGGCGTCTTATCATTACTTGGGCAACGGACTACCCCGCATCCGTTGCCCAGTGGCCTTAGAAGCCAAGTTAGAAAACTCAGATCTTCGGCACTCCTCTCTCTTTCTCCTCGCGACTCCACCACGGCTGTGCAGGGCAGAGCAAGCAAGCCCCCGCAGCCCACCGGCACACGTACATGGTGAGCTTACGGACGACACCTGGAGCCGGCCGGGTTGAACTCACTGTCACTGTCAACTCACTGTCACGACAAGGTGGGAACCTGTTCGGAGGGCTGCGGTGGCACCTACCTAGACGATTTCGGCAACAGACCTAGCACCAGTTTTTTTTCCTTCCTTAATTACGACCATTGAGAGTGTGCGCCAGTCGATTTGTGTGCCTTTATAGACGAATAAAAAAAATGTTTTTGTCACACTACACAAAATGGTTCGCAATGTCTGCCTCATATCTTTGTAGGGAGAAATCATGAGACAAGCGTAAACCAATGCAGGAATAAAAATAAAGACTGCAATATAACGTGACAAGTATTGTAGTGTAAGTTAATTACAAGGTATATACAAATTAATCGTGAAAAAGTATGGATACGCGCATACATCATTATGTTGTACTTACAATTATTTTTAGTTTAATTTGATTGTTATCGTTAACCTAAAGTTAACACTCCTCCTTTAATTATTTTTTTTGTGTACAAATCGTAATGCTTCTCAAAGTAAAGCAAATTATTTTTATAAGGTACTGTGATGTGTAAGTTAGCCGTTGCTCAGTTAAAATTTTTTTTTAAAAAAATGTTGAGTTTATTTCAATATGTTTATATTATTGTTAAGAGTAAACAGCGTGAAACTTAACGACATAAGGTTTAGAAATTGAAGTAAGCTAAAACAACAACAACGTCATATATTGTTTAATTATCATCTTATAGTATTATTTTCCTAAAAGTACAAAGTATACTTTTTTGAATTTGATTTAGATTTTCATTTCAACCAGAAACACTGAAGCCATGACAGATAGCTCAGATTGTAAGCGTTTGCACTATAATATATCTTTGTGCTATACCTAGAAGGCACGGGTTCGATCACCACCGAACTTAAGCTTGGGCTACGTCGTGGATAAACCGCGACTCTTCTGGAAATTTATTTGTATCAGAAAACTAATACTTTGAAGCAACGAGGTTAGCACAGATTGCTTTCTCGATATTTTGATTGTAATATGTCTGAAGCTACTTGATTATTAAACTTTATAAATCTGTGATGATTATTATAAGTTTAACCTTTTAGATTTAATTAAACAACTACTCCATTAACGATATGGTTCAAACATCCTATAGTTTTTGGTCCTACTTTATTATATACTCATGTTCAATATTAGAAATGTCCATTCTATCGTTATAAGTTAACTATAGTTTACTATCAGGGTAAATATGATGACGTTATTTCTATAATTTATATTCACCTTTGACGCGGTGTACCCTGGGGGAGTACTGCGCAGCGCTCAAGTTTAGTGGCAGACCTGAAGTATATTTTTTTCTTTGAAAAGACCATTACTGGTAGGAGTCGTTATAAGAATTTGATTTTCGTTTATATCTTTTTCGGGATTAATGTATAAATAAAGTATGTGTGACATTAATAGGCTTTTTTTTTTAATATCCATGACTGTCGTCTTGTCTGCGATTTTTCTAGTTCGGCCACTCCAAAATTATTTTAATTTCGTTACAAGTATTTTTATTACCAAGATATTTTACTTTTAGTCATTGGTATAAAAGTAGTCTTTATCCTTTTGCAGGTAGAAAAAACTTTTACGCTCGATCCATTGCATAATAATAGGTTTATGTGACACGTTTTTTTTAAAAGAATCGCTGGGAACCACTGGATTCAAACAGCGGAAGACCCTGCTTTTTGGAACACATTACAAGAGACTTACGTCCACCGATTGAGATGATGATGACACATTTTACATTAGTAACTTAAAATGTTAAAAAATAAAGTAACATCTAATATCACATTTTATTTTATCAAATGTATAAAAAAATTATTGTACAAAGAATATGAAAATGGAGTCATCTTAAACATTAAATTCAAAAATATACAAAAAAAATTATACTTACATACTATTACAGTTTTATTAAGTAAATATTTTATTTTAAGAATATAATGAAAAAATTAAACACTAACAACAATAAATACTAACAATTTAAATATTTCAACTGTTTTTCTTAACACAGAATAACACAGTATGACCTTTTTTCAAAATTAATTACTCATATCGTTATATTCAATACTGTTTATTATCATATAAGTACTATTATTTTATAGAAGTGTTCTTAACATGCTTCATATATTTATATCAAAATATAATGTATAACTTTGGTAATAAAACATCTATTTTGTAATTAGTTATTTATAAAATATTCATGTACTTATTACTTGTTCGTGACTTGAATCAATTATCAGTGATTTAAGTCGCAGAAATATTCTGCAGGTTGCAAAACATGAATAGATTAAGTCGAAACTTAAATAGTATCACTACAAGAACTTAAAACTGACTGAAAACTTAAACCCAAAATATCTTGTACTTTATGTTTTAAAGCTTATTTTCAGACTGTACAGTTGAACTGCGCAGGCACAGTCGTCATTATACGATATATTTTTAATATTGATCTATGTACCAATAAGTGATTAAGTAAACTGCAAGACTTGTTCATTTCTTAGTATTAATTAATTATAGTGATTCATGACTTTAATACTTATTACAGCGAGCTATTCCTAATTGCATATAATTTTAATTGGTCCACTGGATAATTTTATTAACTATTATGAAGGCTCTGTATAAAGTGGAAACGGCGGAGTTAATACTTAAAAACATCACCTATAAGTCAACAAGTGATATGATCAGAATTAATCACATGTGTAATTAATATAATTTAAAATAAAAATCCCCCTTGTGTTCCCACAACTGGGACTCTAGTCTTGGTCTAACATGGAGAAAGTACAAAATATCATAGTTAAGTACAGGTAGGTAAATATCGCATGTCCCCGAAAGAAGTTGTTTTTGAAACAGTTTCTTAGAGATGTTCTTTTTACATAGGAGCTGAATGTTAGTAAGAATCAAATGCGTAGCACGTATACATCAAATTTCAAAATCCAGCTATCGCGACTCTGTTATAATGAATATTTAAATGCCAATGTGTTCATACACTTATTTCCTAAAGTCCATAACGTTTAGTCTGAATAATAATATAATCTTTAATAAAAAAAAGGAATTAATTGTCATCATCCGTTAAAGATCGATAGGGTGTAGTCGGCGTATTCCATGTAAAATATTGTACAAACCTGAAAGGATAAAAATAAGATTATAAATCCTACCCTAGACTGGAGCTGTCTAAATATTATAATTAATAGATCGCTTCGCCATTTAAAATTTGGCATGTCCTGACAAGTCTCTAAAGAGAGTATAGTTCCAGAGAAATGGCAACGTTCCTTGTGTTATAATAATGCGTTTGCTAATCGCATGTTAATATTTAACAGACTAAGCTATGATGATGATACAATTTAAAAATGCCTGTACCACTTAAAAGCAATAAATACATATTTATAATCCTTACCCAAGCAGTATAATGCATACTGCAACAAGCCCTGTGCTCACCAAATAAATGGTACCAGGGAACGAAGACAATGTACTGATGTAGATTGAATTACAAATAATGGGTGCGATTAACGGCGTTAAACCTTCTATTGCGCACATCAAGGCAAACACCTTAGCTATATCTTCAACAGGCAACACCTTCGTCACAAATGATCTTATTAATGGTCCAGATAGCCCTTTGAACAATGATACTGAGACACCTTAAACAAAAATCTTGAGATGAGTTAGTACAATTTCAATACACTAATTTATCGCGATTTAAAATTTTACATTAAGAATGAAAAACAATAATAATGACAAAGATTTGGTTTAAATTAAAATAATAATAGTTATAAAGTATAACATTGTCGTGCTCCTAATAGTCGTCATCAACAAGTAATAAACGCGTACTTTGGGCCAAAACACTTCTCCGAATATTTTCACAACTATTCCACGCTGCCTGTTCTAACGAGTGCTCCCAGATCATCTATCCACTTTGCAAGAGGCATGCCAACACTGGCGTTCCTACTAAAGGATTAATACACACACACATATATATATATATACTCACTTAAATACATCTGCCACGACGAAACAGCAAGTGCTTTTATCGTATATTCGATGCCGGCCGATATAAATGATACGATAGCAAAAATCATGTCATTTAGAGGCAATATTTTTTGTACAAACGCAACACCAAAGAATCCTCCCGCAAAAGTTAGCGCTGTGTTCGTTGCTGAATATTTATTATACTCTTCTAAAGCCCAATGCAATTTCTCCCTTGTGTATAAATACTCCAACCCGGCGACACCATATAAAAGGAAGACTGAGATACACCTGACGGCTGTGAGAAGCAATATAACACCTCTGAAGTGATTAGGACGCTTTTTGAAACATTCGTTCAGCATTTCCTTTACATATAACCAGTCTAAAATTTTGCAAAAACCACCCTAAAAATAAAAGTTAAGGTGATCAGATTACAATATACTAACTTTCACAATACTTCTGCACATAATAATTGTATTTCTATTTTGGTTTCCTACCTCCACAGCGCCAACCAACGACTCCCTCACGTAAATATTAGTATATGAATATGCTAATACCATCAAAGCTGCTGATATTAATAATATATTGACATTCCCCACAAGAAAAATAAGATATGCGCTCAAAAGTGATCCTACGACGTTTCCTAAAGATACTGTTGCATCAATTAGGGTCATCCTGTAAAAAAATCACGAAAAATAATAACAGAATAGTCTTCGCTTCATTGTTTTCCCGATATCGATATTGATGTGGTCGACGATATAACTTCTTTTTTTTATGTTATTGATTAATCTGAATCTGAAAATACAGACTAGTTAAATCTATTACCAGATTGATTGTCTTTAATAATACAAATAAATTTACGTTTCTGTTAAATTAGTTAGTTAATTTTATTACTTAATGTTCAGTAGATGTTACTAACCACTAAATGAATAATAGTTCAACCGAGCATATGATTCATTTGGAACCGCTTTATTTTATTATACAATTTTATATATGTACCCGTGTATGTAAATATAAATAATTGTATTAAAAATGTGTTTGTATATGTATCTTTAATATTGGTGGATATTAACGTAAAAATTAAAGCGTAAATAAAAGATTGAGTGTGAGATAGATAGCAAAATTTTAATCTAAAATTAAACTATATTAAATATGCACTTTAGTAGTATATAACAAGTTGTACAACTTTTTATACACAAGTAGTAGTTAGTAATGATGTAGTCATCGTAATCATTTTTTACAGCTAGCCGGTCTCTTTTCCTGAAACCCGTCTAAGTAGACCACCGCAGCTTCTATTTCTACCTCTAAACAATAGTGTGCAATTATTACTAGGGTAACCAGATTTAACATATTATGTCTCACATACAACATATTGGTACATTGCACCACGATAGCGCCACGTAGTAATGAGTAGGAGTATCGTTTACCTTCAGGTGAATGTCTCACTCAGTCTTGTTAGTTAGTCGAATAAAAAACAATCAAAATTATCAATTTAAGTAATAATATTTTGACAACAAGCAATTTGAATGTTGTCTTTAAAATAGATATATTTAAACGATTTGTTAGTGTAAGAAATAGTATATTTCATTACCTAATTGAAGCACTTTCAGTGGTTGTGATATCACTGACATAGCAATATGAGCCTGTAAACAATACTACAAAACCGCCAGTAAGCGAAAAGGGTATAACAGTTAATATGTACCACCAAGGATTTAGGTCTATTAAGCCATAGATCACAATCAACATAGAAGATAGTGCCATACCTAAAATTTTAATATGAGAAAAAAATATATCATACCATATTATTATTACAAAAGTAATAATATGTTACATATATTACAAAACAATCAATATACTGTCTAATACAGGGATTCTCAAACTATTTCAAGGAAGAGACACTTTTTCAACACGAAAATGTAATTAATATGTATTAATACGAATTGTGTAAAAACTCTTAAGGAATTATTCTTTGTAAGAAAACATTAAAATACTTGGGGTTGATAAGACTAATATTGAGACCTTATTGACCCTAAAATCAGTTTTCATTTATGATCAATTTGGGAATCCCTGGTCTAATAGGCTTAGAAATTTCTATTGAAAATGCTAAACCAATGGTTATAAAGCAACAAAAGCATGTTTCACTACAAACCCGTTTATATTTGAAAATAAAAACATAGTGTTAAAATCAGAAGTAATGCCACAGAAACGGCTAGCATCTAATATTATAATTAATCTTAAACAAAATCTAAATATTCAATGAGTATACACAAGCATGAATTATGATATAAATTTATAAAACTTTCAATAATCAAGCAATATCATGAAGTACATACCTAGAATGGGCCATACAATTAAAGGTTTTCTACCGTATGTGTCAGACCATACTCCGAGAAACATGGACAGTATAGCAGGAACTACTGACTCTATTACTATTTTAACAGTTAACACTAGTGTTGCATATTTCTGTACATCTTTCTCTAAATTTTTTGTTGAATTTAATTTTATTGGAGATAAAAAATCTTTACATTGTTCTTCTGTATGGTTTAAAGAGTGAACACAAGTTCGAAAAAAAATTACGTTGTTTATAGCAGAACCTAAAACAAAATATTTTTCTGATAAAGTTATTCTTATCTATTACACATTTTTTTTGAAGGTTATCCCACACTCACCAAAAGCTGATAACAACCAGCTGAGAATTATCAACTTGTGGTGGCTAACAAAGCTGTGTTTTGCTTTTTTGAATTACAGAAATGACTGACATCATCAAGACCTGATTAGATTTAGAATCTTCACACCAATGCTTACCCAACAATCTATCCAAATATTAAAGTGCTTGTGAATCACTGTGAGAATCCAAAAACAGCAATGTACGATTTATTCCATTTCAGTAGGGAGAGAAGCAAGAAGATAAACTGTCCCTCATAACTGTTTATCTTGAGGACACTTTAAGATGCTACACTGGATCTGACACTTTTAGTACATATGTATTACAGCTTAATGATGTGATTCTAATAGCAGAATCGCTGAAGTATCTTAGGTGTGTCCTAAATAATGTAAATGTTACTTATCAATTTTGGAGTTCAATTACCTCATTATATATCATACATATAATTAATATTATAATAAAATGAGTCATATAACTTTACATGAAAGTAATATATAATCATTGTTTTATGTATTATATTCATATAATAATATATGTAATTGTATGAATAAGATATAAAGTAGGTTAAAACAGTGAATACAGTGGTATAACTTATTCTTAGGAGAAACAATCTGTATAATAAAAGGTAAAATAACTCAGATTTAAGATTAAAATTATGTATAAAATGTTACCAGATTATAGATAAGTTTAGACTTTCTTCTTTTTCCTGCCATTTTCCCAGCTATGTGGGCCCAGCACAGTATGTACTTCTCTTCCATATCACTCTATCAGCCATCATATCTGGATTCAAACTCTGCTTACACATGTTATCTTTACACAATCTATCCACATTTTCTTCAGTCTTCTTTACTCTTATAACCATCCACAATCATTCTTATTATTTTATTTGTTATATGTCCTTCATCCCTCTGCAAAACATGCCCGTACCACTCTAACCTCTTGCTCCTCAATTTCTCTCTCTCACTGGAGCAACTTTTAGATTTCCTCTAATATATGCATTCTTAATTTGATTTATATTATAGACAAGTTTAGACAAAGGTTACAAATAAACATAAGAAGGCAATATGTAGTGGACTACTGACAATTAGGTGGATAAGAAACAAGATTACAAGGATATGTAAATTAATACTTATAGTGTAAAAAAATAGACTGACAAGGGTAAGTTAAATAAAAAGGGATAGGAAATAAAAATAGACATAAATATTTAGATCTCTGAAAAAAATACTGAGGAAAGAGCAGAAAAACTCAAGAAAAGAGATATTAGTTTAGAGTCGGATAAAATATATATTTCTTTTTCATATTAATAACCATTTCTAATTTTTATTTTTCTAACAAAAACAATTGATGTAATCAATTAAATAAAAGCTTACCAGATAGCGACAGAGCTAACATGCACAAAAACAAAGGAATCTCAATGGTAATTTTGTATCGTCTCCCGGGTGGACCGCTTATAAAGATTGTCGAACTCGTTTCTGCTTGGTCTATATCATTTGCCATTATTATTGTTTAATGTTTGTATTAAAACTATCTTATAATCTTGTCACAAAATAAAATCTTGTAAATCCTTATTCTTTCTCTTTTTCGTCGTCGGTATCACGCTTCACAAAGTGGGAGATAAATCTATATTATTATTTTCTTAATTGCAATATGTGCTAAAATAATACCTAAACTTCAAAAATGTACATTAATTTTAGATACATATATAAATATGTAAAAAATTAAAACTACAAATATTAACAAAACGTTCAAAGTTACTTTGAATGTATAGAGATAATGTTTTGTTTTGACATAACTGATACGTTATTTAATATGACATTTAACGCTACATCGATCTTTGGGTGGGGAGGGGCCTATATTCAGTACTGGACGACTGTCGGCTGATGATGATAAATTATGTTAATTGAAAAAAGTTTAAAAAATATTTTTTTATATTTACTCCAATATTACAAATGTAATAAAACTAAATTTTAAAATTCTATCGCGCTTTTTTATTTTGTTACTTGTCGACGTTTCGTACTATAGTAATGGCAAGATGCCGTTTCTCTAGCTTTAAATTTATAAAATATTTCGATTGCTTAAACTGAAATTGAAAATGTTAGGTATTAATAATGTTACAGATAATTATTGTCTTTAAAATATAATAAATGTAAATTTGGAACTAAATGGAACAACACAAGAAGTAATTTCAGATAAAAGATAAGCAAAGTTTATTCACTGTTTATGAAGTAATTGATTTTTCCAAAGATGTATGAAATATTATGATTACTTTAAAAGATTAAATAATGTTCTCAAATTAAATACTCTCATTTAGATTCTCACATTGAATTTTACAATGATTATTATTACTAACTTTATTATTTGATCATATATAATTTTCTGATTGTCATCAAATCAAGGCGAATGTTTGACGCGTGGACACAAGAATTATTATAATACTAGTTAAGGCTGATTAACTCCGCACTGAACCAGTCTTTATATCCTTGATACATTAAAAAGCAATCATCATAAAAAGAGAAACTAATTAGAATTTATCAATTTAGATATTTTTATTAGGAGTTAAAATAAAGGCATCTGTCCAAGAATCATTTATTTTCCAACAAAAAAATTTTTTTCGTCCAATTTTATCTAGAGTACCACATCACAACTCATCGAAATGCTTGGAACATAGTCCACTAGATGATTTTAAGTGCCAGTCTTGTCTCTTCATTTTAGTCAACCACACGAATTTCATATTTTCATCCTTTGAAAACCTGCGCAATAGCTTAATAAGCGTACATCCAAAACTCAATTAAAAATAACACAGGATTTTAGAAAAGTAATTACTGAATTCGGCAACTCAAAATGTACAAGTTGATAATACGTCAAATTTATTGTCCCGGCGTTTAATTTGTCGATTGGATAATGTTAATGAAAAGAAAATTTTTACTTTCGTAGTTTATGGTGTGTTCATTAATAATAGCTTTAACATATTTAAACATTAATAAAAAAATATCACTGTAGTCATACGAGAATAAAACGCACAAAAACTGACTGGTAGGACGTAATTTCAGGTGTTTACTTATATTTTGCGTTGTCACACAAAAGCGCATTTCTCTATTCACCTTTCTATCAGTCTTTAATGTATATGCACAACGATTCGCAGAAAACAAAACATAACCTTTGTCACTTATTGTTGACGCTATATGCCGCTTATATTATAGCTTGACTAAAAAAAAATCTGCTACATTTCAATGTTATGTGTTAATGTCGCTACAGCAAAAGAGAAAGGTAACATTATTGAACTGTAATTGGTGTAAGAGACATGGAGATATTAAATTATTCCTATACAAGTATTTATGAAGTTTTTTTAGACCTGCTTCTCTTTATACGTATGTGCTATTGAATATTAGTTTTTCGGAAAGGTTTACAAAATTAATATAAGTAAATTATTATCTTAACAGAATCCATATTGCAGTTCAACATCGCAGTTGCTAGGTAGATATCCAGGTAGAAGACCTCATTAAATGTAATATTGTTAATTCATATATATGAATATTTAACGACTCACAAATATGTGATTACATGTAATCAAGTCCGGTCGTGATAAAAGGTTTAAATATGATAAAATACATTTTTGATGCATCATAAATTGTAATAATCTTACATATAATTCATATCACGTTATCACCTTGTATCAAATATTGACGGTGTTGTTCGCCGAGTATCGTTATGATATTGCGATATGTCAGACACATATATCAATTTCTTTATTGACTAAAATAAAAGATTTTATGCTTTTCCTCGGGACATTTGAAGCCTGATCAGGTTGAAAAAGATCGCCTTGAGACTGTACGATAGACAACGCTCCGAGGTGAATAGAGTTAAGGCGCGCCGCCTTCAGAGGGCTGTCAAAGAGCGCGTCAGGAAACACAGAGCCGACAGATGGGATTTACTGCACAGCGACCTCGAGTCTTCCAAGGACGTTTTCTCACGTCTGGCTCGGGGGTCAAGTTACAGAACCCTGGACTCATGCCACCCCTCGTCAAAAACGTCGACGCGCCGTCGTTGGCCTTCGAGGACGATGAAAAGGCCGAGTGCTAACCCGACAGTCTGGAGAACCAGTGCACACTGTCATCTTCGCCAGCAGACCCCACTCACATAAAACTGGTGGAGGTCGAGATCGTGCGCAGATCCTCCATCCATCCGGTCCACCCCTAACTCAGATCTCAGAAGACTAGGTCGCCGTTACCATCAGAGGACTAAAATCCAAGTCCGCCCCGGACCTTGATGGCATTTCGAACAGAGTACTACCAAGTCCCTCCCCGCTCATAAGATCTGTTTGTTCGCGACCATCTTCACCGTGGTCCTCTCCAGCTGGTCCTTTCCGGACGCCTGGAAAGAGGCCGAAGTTGAGGGAATTCCTAAGCCAAACAAGCCTAGGAACATTCTCTCCAACTACAGACCGATAAGCCTCCTCTGTAACATGGGAAAGGTTTATTAGCGTCTAATCCTTACGCGTCTGTCTAACTTCGTGTCGGAGAATAAACTTCTGCCCGACGAACAGTTCGGGTTCAGCCAAAACATATCTTCGTCCTGTCCCTGGGAGCGACTCGGTCAAATACCTCGGGGTTAACTTAGACCAAAGGCTAAATTTCAAGAGCCACATACGCAGAGTGAGGACAATGCTGCCTTTGTAATGGGCAGACTTCATCCCTTGCTATGAAAATCTGGCAAGCTAGCCCTAAAACAAAAGGTGCACTTGTACAAGGCCTGCATAAGACCTATTATGACTTATACGTGCGTTGTTTTTCCGCATTCTTCCTCTAACACCCTCAAACCCATACAGATAATCTAAAACCGCTTCGCCAGCAAGGCCACGGGTGCGGAATGGTATCAACGAAAATTCGACTTGCACAGTGACCTTAAACTTCTTTCGGTAACACAATTCATGCAAGATTGTGGTAACTATAACGTTGCCAAGGCCACACACCACTTGAACCTACTTATAGAGCAAACAGTGGACTACTTCGCTATCCCCGATGCCACCAGTAAGAATCGACGTCCTAGGAACATGCTTCCGATCCACATCGATTCAGAGAATCGGCCCTACAGACACGACACACCTACCAACGACTCCAACAAGCACAATATGACATCGAAGCGTAAAGACGCCAATCACGGATTCACCACATTTCGGACGCGACGCTTCCGCCGCTGGTTGAGGCGCCCGTCAGGCTTGCACACCGCGCACACAAGTCACACCCCGCTGCCCGGGCGGTTCTCGCCGCCCTCGGCTCGCGATACAGGCGAAGGTGATTGGACCTCATAGTCATTGTCGCCATGCGAGGCGCGCCGTGCGCGTCTTAAAATCATATATATATATATTAGATTACACCCCCCTTGTCTTTCCTCCTATAGCATTAGTCAACTCTTCAACCCTTCCGCATCCAATATTTTCTCACCTTTCTCCTCCCCCTTTTACATACTACTTTATGTACATATGTATGTATTTATTTTAATTTTTTTATGTTTTTGTATTTTGTGTTCATTTTAAGTTTTGGTTTAATTTGAAATTAATTTAATCTTACTATTAGTTTCTTTTTCTTCTTTTTATTACTATTTTAGCTCGCGGATACCAGATCCGAGAGCCCTGAGTTCGATGAAGCCGCAATGGTTGTCAATAAAACTGCGGCGTAAACATCACCATTAAAAAAAAAAGACAGGTCACTTGCAGTCCGACACGCAACAAAAGAATAAACAGTGCAACATGGGATAACGAAGTTATCATTTCTCCAAAAAACCGCCCAGCGTTACAGCGAATGTACAGAAGTTTACATATAAGATCTCGTTTCCCCAGTAATAACACTAGTTACCACTCCCTTCAAACCGGAACACAGTAATATTTGCACACTACTGTTTGGTCGCAGAAATAGAAGCTGCAGAGGTACCTACCTAAACGGTCTCTGACAACTAAGACCCACAACCAGTAAACTTGTAAGGTTTTATTCAATAAAGTTAGTCCATATAAGGGGTATATATTATAATGTTTACAAACCTTTAAAAAAATTAAAAAGTATATTTATCATTATACCGGTAAAGGTAAACTATATATAACTTCTTTTATTAACAAAAATATAAGAAGCTTCTTACTTCAACTAAGCGTCATATTTATTAGAACATTAAAAAATAAACAGTTAAGTATATTCAACACTTGTGAGACATTGACGATATTTAACGATTAAGTTGTTATATAGCACCAATTTTATTTTTAAAAAAAGTATGATCATGATAAATCTTCTTCCAATGGTTGAAAGTTCTCTTGAGTTCCTCCATTCCATCTAAAATATTGCACGAACCTGAAAACGACGTTTTATTTTTGTACGTAAATATATCATAACAAATAGAAATTCCAAAATATCTTCAGCAAATTGTATTGTGCTTGTGCTAAACCTAGTCACTGGTTCGTCTTCTTAAGGTCTTTTTTCTTGATTAAGCGACGAGACTAGCGGGATGTTCACCCGATGGTAAGTCATACGCCTGCCTATACCAACGTGGCGCAAATTAAGTTGATATATACTGCACCACATTGCGCTCGTCGCCTGAGACATAAATTGTTGAGTCTCGTCTTCCCAGTAATTACACTAACTACAGTGCCGTTCAAATCTGAACACAGTAATGTTTGCACACTAATGTTTAGCGTTAGAAACAGGCCCTGCGGTGGTCCACCTACTGGGTCTTCGTTAACATGGACTTACCACCAATAGTCATATTGTCTATTATTTCTTCCATTCCATTATTTAATCATCGAAATGGTATATTATATTGTGAAACGGGTTTTCTTTTGTTCGAGGAAGCGACGAGGCTCATAACAATGTAATGCTAGTTTGAATGATATACATTACCACATTGTGCTGGTTACCTTGATGCCTTTCAAACCGGAACACAGAAATGTTTAACGGCGTATAAAGGCACTGCGGTGATATCTACCTAGACACGCTCTTTCACCAGTAAATGGTCTTCATTTTTGTTTTATTATAACCATATTATTCATTCTTCCAAAATATTTTGTAACATTCGTTTGTCTCACAGTTATCAGTGCCAAATGGTTTGATCGTGGTTGTTTAAATATATATTTTTTTTACATTGAATGTGCATCTAACCTTGGTTTAACATAAAATGTCATTGAATTAAAAAAAAAACGTGAATCATTCAAATTAAAGGTCAGCTATAATCCTCTATTATTAGTACCTTCGTCACTTGTTAATTGAATGGTTTTTAGGTTACTTTTTATTTACATTTAACGGATTTTATCTGATAAAAACTACAAAATTATTTTATTAAATGTCAAATCAGTACAAAATTAAATTATAATAATGTATTTTAATGTTGTGAATATTGTGCAATTAAAGTCACATGTAATATTTATAAATTATGAATAACAAATTTAATGGACATCGTTCTTTTTTCCCACAATAAAACCTGAGGTGTCCTATCTGAATATCTTAAATACTGATTTCTTGATTTAACGTAAAAATTTACATAATTATATCATTATGTATATTATTAAGTTTGGGCCAGCATGGTAGGAAACGACCAAAAGTCCTCCATATGAGCCCCTACAAATGACGGTCCCTAGTACCCGGCGGTACCGGAGGCTATGCTGTCTGGTGAAGGTAACGAGAAGACATTGGATGCGCACAGCGCAGCACCGTTCAATGTGGTGGTTCTTGTGTGTGGCCTATGTCCAGTAGTGGATGTCTAAACTGCAAACTAAAAAAGTAGCGGAATAACTGTTCATCACCCTACGAACTATTAATATGTTCATTAAATATGTTTTTCATTATTTTTCTGCCACTTGGTCTATTTGTAATTAATATTATCAACATATTTCGTTAGTGTTAGGTTCTTACATATGAAATTAGCGTTTTGTCGTACTCTGACCACTTTAATCCGAAATATCTACTCTTTGGTTAAGAAATTCCAATTCAAATTTATAAATTCATTGGCACGTTTGAATTTTGAAAACAACCATTCGTTTGTTTTTTCCTCATTATTTTTTTCTTTAGCGTCGCTTATTACCGCACAATGGAAAACATGAAATATCGGTATATTTACGAGTACGAGGTCTACCGTGGCACCAATGCTGCAGAAACAGCTCAAAGGATTAATGATGTGTACGGCGCTGATGTCGCAAAAGAGAGCACGGTACGTTTTTGGTTTCAACGTTTTGGTTCTGGAAATTTCGACCTTCAGAACCGACCCCGTGGACGGCCAGAGACCAAAGTGGAAAATGAAGAATTAAAGGCTATTGTGGAAGCGGATCCATCACAAAGCACTTCAGAGATAGCTGCAAGCTTCGGGGTAAGTGACAAAACTGTATTAATCCACTTGAAGCAAATCGGGAAAGTAAAAAAACTTTAACGATAGGTACCTCATGAATTGGAGAATCGAACTTGCAAACACGCCTCGACTGCTGTCTTTGCTCAACCGACACAAGAATGAAGTGATTTTAAATCGAATCATTACTTGTGATGGAAAGTGGATACTGTACGATAATCGGAAGGGCTCGTCGCAATAGCCAAACCCTGGATATCCAGCCAAATCCTGTCCTAAACGAAAATTGACTCGGAAAAAGTTACTTGTGTTTTGTGGACATGTTTGCGCACGCATTTACTGAAAAAAAAAATCTATAGACGTGGAAGAAGTTCCATAAGCTTGTAGTGCCATGGAATAAATATCGTCTAATACATTAAAACGTAATAGTCCATACTAGCCAATAAAAATTCATGTAAAAATACATACAAATGAAATCATTTACTATATTTTTTTTTTTATGCACAATAAGGAAAATTAAATGGGAACAGTAGATATTAAGCAAGAAGTAATTTAAACTTCGACTTTATCTAAGTCTTAATAAATTTAAACCGGGCGAAATTAATTAGCATATTAACAGGATGCGCAAATGGAATAAGATAAAAACGTTTTCGTATTCCAAGTATTTTTAGTAATAAAAATAACACCGATCGGACCTTTACTTTGGTCACTTACCTTTGCGGGCCAAAAAAGTGCATTTAAAAATTTTCCAGGTCTGTCCTTTATTATTGCCCGACTGTTTGTTGTCCGAGTTTTACAAATGTCCGTAAAAAGATATAAAAGAACCATCCTGTTTTAAAATTATAATCATGTCGATGAGATATGAGTTTAACATTTTCAATTTTTAAAAATCCAATAAGTCCAGTTAACAAAGACTAACTGAACAACCGAGTTAAAACTGTAGTTAAACACCGTTCTTTTCTTTTTGCAGATTTTTAAAAGTAACTGAGTTTTTATAAATAATCTTGTTTTTCTCAGTAGTCACGAGTAGAAAAAAATAAGTTTATTTAAATATAAACTTATTTAGTAGGAAATCGGTAACTTAATCTCACCTGCGTTACTACATTTCCGTGTAATCAGTGTTTTGTTTATTATGTACAAACTAGAAAAGTAAACGGCAACAGACTCCGTCTAGATACGTACCATAGCGGCTCCTATTTCTGACATATCTATAATAACACGTAACATCTGATGTTTCAAGACATGAGCACAAAGTGGTGCAGTGTATATAATTCTAACTGGCGTCACGTTGTTGGGGGCTGAAGTGTCGCTTATCGTCAGGTGAATGTCTCGTTCGTCTCGTCGCTTCGACGTAGAAAAAGATTAAATAAATAAACTACGAAAGTATAATTTTTTTTCTACTAAATTAACCTTTAGATTATCATTTAAAAAAAAGAACATGCATATAATATGAATAATCACCAGCATAGCATAAAAACATAAAAATAAAACAAATTGCGTTCGCAAAAAGAGAACGTGAAATTTATCAGCAATGTCGAACAGGTAAGGAATCAACCAGTTTTTTGTGTTTATTTTCTTGTGTCAAGTAAATAGAATCAAACTTTAAATAATCACTGCGAGTTTATCATGGCTATGAGTTTTATCTGTTACATTATTGTTAATAAAATATGTAAGTTTATCATTTCGCATGTTCATAATAAACAGCAGATAACTGTTTATTTCCAGCTACATACAAATATCTGTTATGTGTTTTGATAACCACCAGATTTTTTTTTTCAATTTTTAAACCATTTTTATGCATCATCATCATCTGAATAGACGTTTATTGTTGAGTATTGGCTTTCCCCAAATGTCTACACACCGATCGGTCCTACGCCGCCCGTATGCAGTAGTTTCTCATGACCTTTACCGGATCTTTGGTCCACTTTGAGGCCGCCCAGTACGCGGTCGTCAATCGAAAACCTTACAGCCCTATGAAATACCAATCTTTAGAGGAATACGTTCAGTCTATCACTACTTTTAAATTACCGGTAACTAAATTGTTTGTAAATTTTGTAAATGTACGCTGAATTCGAGTAAAGTTTACGTCTATCTAATTAAAATGTATAAAAGATACACTGCCACTTGAAATTAACGATCTCTGTCACGCGATAATTTAAATTAAAAGGTACGACGAAGTATGAGTAATAATTATAAAATAAAATCGTCTTACTGTGTACTTACATAGTGAGTAGGTATTGAGTAAACACTATTACCTCAACTCGTAAAAGGAAAAATACTCTCATGTTGATTATGTAATAAAACATTAATCTAGGAGGTAAAAAGTATAGTTTCTTTAAATGAATCATTTTAATGGTGGTAGGTTGGTAAGTTTTGCCGGGTCCGTCGCGGAGAAGTGTGTACCGTCGCAGAACTTATTTCTGTCGCCAAACAATAGCGGGTAAATAATACTGTGTTCTAGTTTAATAGATAGTAAAATTACTGGGATCTCAAAGCGACAAGTACCATGTGGTATATACTGCATCCTAATTAGCACCAGATAGTTATAGACGGGCTTAGCATCACTCACTGCTCAGTTTCATATCTTAGTCGAATAAGAGAAACAATGTTGTATATATTATATTAGTCTACTTAAATCACTAAAATTAACATAAAAATACTTACCCTAAAAAGACAACGCAAACACCTGTAATACAGCTACTGAGTATATAAATCGCGCCAGGAAAAAATTTTATTGTATATGCATACAAAGAGCTGAATATTGCCGGCGATACAAGCGGCGCGACACCTTCGATGGCGCACATCAATGCGAAAACCTTTGCAATGTCGTCAGCGGGCAACATTTTCGTCAACATGGATCTGATTAAAGGTGACGACAGACCTTTGAATAATGATACCCCGGCACCTGCAATATATGTTTTGTATATTTAATCAAATAAAATCTATTAGCTCCTGAAGTCCCGAGTCCAATAAAATATGTCGTTTATAAACAACCCAAAATTTCATAAAAATAAACAACCTTTTAACCCTTAATATATATAACAAATGCTTGTTCATTTAACATGGGCCTATATTTGACCACTATATTAATGATTAAGTGACAATGAGATTGTGGACAGTGAAAAGTACTTCAGTTCTCACATGTTGACAGACAAAACAGTATTTAATACTGTTATGGCATCAGGTTTCAATATAAAGGTAGTGGCTAGCCAGGCAGTTTTGAAAACCTACTACCAAAACAAAATCTATAACACTTGTCTCTGTAATCACACTAGCCTCAGTAATCCTAAGAAAACAACTCAATGCTTAATCGGATATATCTTTTAGAAAATTGTATTTCGCGATATATTGATTATTTTTATTTTATACAATAATAATACTTCGATGTAGAGAGAGACTCACCTAGGTACATAAACCATGATGTTACTGCAAACATCTTAATCAAATACTCAGTAGTTGAGGATAAGAATGCTACAATAGAAAATGATAAGTCACTGATATGAAGCAACTTTTGCACTACAACCACACCAATCAAGGAGCCCAGAAACGATATAGTTGTATTAACCGCCGAGTAGGTGGTGTACTGCTTAATCGCCCAGTGAAGTTTAGTTCTTGTGTAATCATACTCTAAATTCATTAATCCCATCATAATGAAAATGGACAAGCTGTTTCCAAACGTTAACAGAAGAATTTGTGCACGACCATGATTGGGTCTCTTCTTGAAACACTTTTTGCCCATTTCCTTTATAAGTGAAAAGTCTAGAACTGATAACAGATTGCCCTGGAACAAATGTGTTAATTTAAACACTCAAATATTGCAATAATAGCTTTTGACCTAAAAAGTGGTTAACATGCATTGAAATAAAAATGTAAAGGTTTAATTCATTCATATAGTTTTCAAATAAAAATATCATTAAAGTTCTAGAAATAGTTTTTTTTTTTTACATATTCACATTCATGTGTTGTGAGCAGCTGTGTAGCCATGTTCTAGTGACATTGTGTGAATATATTATGAAGTACCCACTTAGTTGATAATATTTGTCAAGAACACAAACAAGTCAAATACCCAGATATATAACAATATGCATACTCATATAAAACTTAGTTTAAAAGATTATGTCAGTTTTTACCAACTAATCGAACTAAGATAATGGTCACTAGAATGCTCCATATATATTCCCAATCCCGACAACGTATTTTTCTTCATCTAAAAATAGATCAATCTTCATCTTCCTGGTAAATGTCAACAGAAAATACAAAATATTTTTTAACTTCGTTGTTTTTTTTGTAATGAAGCCAACTCAACACCTCGAATACTTTGCTCAGAAGTTTAGATCCTGTTGGTTCACAGCAACAGAACTAGATAGGTCTTAGCCACCACTTTTATTCAGCATTGGAGGACAGTATGTAACCCTACACACTATGTAAACCTATAAACACACTTTTCTCCCTTTTTATTAATCGCAGCTGTGAGTAAAAGGAAAAATGACACCTATGCACACTTAACAGTAACCTTATCAAGTCCTATCAGAGCCCTTTTAGCTTTATTACAAAAGCCAGTCATATAGGTTCCTCTTTGTTTCTCTGAGGATGATGAGGTCACAGGTACGAACTTCTTGATTAAAAAGAGGGAACCAGTACAAAAGGACATGTGTGATTTTTTTTTTATACTGAAAAACAATAAATTAAAAATGAAAGTATGTAAACAGATAATGTGAAATGTTTTAAGCAACTTAATTAAAATAATAAAGTAAGCAAGATTAACCTGGACTGCTCCTTGCAAGGACTCTTTTAAAAAAACAGTTGTGAAAATGTATGCAATAACTTGAAGTGTTGCAGTTACTAGTAATAAGTACACAACTCCCAGAGCTTTTAGAACATATGAACTTGCCATTGATCCAATAACACTTCCTAAGGAAACTGCAGCTTCTACCAGTGTCATTCTATAAATATATGCTCCATTAAATTATATTAACATCAAAAGGTATAAGAAGCATTAGCTATTTCACATCACTCACATTTGCAGCTATCATATTTTTTTTACCTAAAAGATCTTTTTTCAACTGTGGTGATGTCGCTCACATAGCAAAATGCGCCAGTGAAAAGTGATGTAAACCCTCCCATGAAAGACATTGGTATTACAGTTAAAATATACCACCATGGTCCCAAATTATCATACATACTGTAGATAACAGTCAATGCTCCACTAATTGACATACCTATAAAAAATTGTATTTGCAATGAAAAGCAAACTTAATAGATTCATGACAAATAGCGATTTTGAATTATATTATGCAATTGTTCACAAATAATTTACATTGTAGAAGTACATTTTTTGAAAATATGACATATACCCATATCATATTCCAAAATATGCAATAGTACAACTATTTGGAAATATTGTAAAAAATGCTACATTATGATCAGGTCACATATCTCCAATATATCAACTACCTTAATAGTGCTGCAACATCAACATATTTAAAAATCTGTCTTTTTATAATCTTAAAAAAAAATTGTTATGTTATTTCTAATTTATATATTGTCTGGTAATGTACATTTTACACCTGACATTATTTTATACATTCTCTGCACACAAGTCACCAAATCAAATGTTTAAAAAAACTTACCAAAAAGAGGCCAAACAATCAAAGGTTTTCTTCCGTGAGTGTCAGACCATACTCCAAGAAACAATGAAAGTACTGCAGGTGCCAATGATTCAAATGTTATCCGCCCCATAGATACAAATGCTTCATATTTTTGTACTTCTTCTTCTAAGTGCTGGCTAATATTAGCCTTTGATGGCATAAGAAACCCAACACATTCTAACTTACTGTGATTTAAAGAATGTACACATGTACGGTATAGAATTATATTTCTTGTTACAGCACCTTAAATTAAGTGTAAAGTTAAATAAATTAATTGCTGTTGTATTTCACTGACAATCATTTTAAGATCAAATTATAAATGAAGTGCAATACCTGAAAGTGCGACAGACATCATAGAAAAAAACAAAGGTAATTCCATAGTAATCTTGAATTTTTTATTAGTATCTTGATTATCCGTGTTAATAGCTGGATTAGTTTCTGAAGGGCATTCGTCGTTTTCCATCATTGTAACAACAAAGTCACAATAAACAACAAGTAAATAATATTATACTAGTAATGTTTTTATTTCGTTCAAGAAATTATCAAATGACAATTAAAAAAAACTTCATTCGTAAATTGACGTCGTTGCGATACCCAGAGAGAAAGAGATTTTCGTTTTTGTTTTGATTAACATTAAAAAGCGCAACTGCTTCAAAATGCATAAAAACACTGAGCGTAGATACCATTTTATTATTAATATAACCATTTTTGCATTTAGTACCAGTCGGAAACGACTTTTCTCTATGACTTGCAGTGATCAAGGTGACAGTTGACACTTTCGACATAATTTTTGATTACTGGCAATAGTTTCTGCATTTAACGTTTTTTTGAGCATTTAATATTTCTTTTTATTTCTTCTCAATATAAGATATAAATTATAATACACATGAAACTTCAAAAAATTTATTAAATCGTCTTCATTAATCGACCTAGTCACAATCGATAATCAAAGCTTTCATTGCACTCACTATAAGATGCTTCGGAAATAAACATTTTGTCTATGATTAAAAAGACGAAGTCTAGAACAATTTAAGGGAAAAATTAACGTTTTTTGGTTACATTGTTTAAAATAAAGTTAAGAGTGTAACTTACGAAATATTGGTCTTTCCTTGCTTGAGGTTAGTTAATTTATTTATTTCATATTAAGTAAAGAATACACGTGTCATATATGAGATAGATTTCGATTTTTGATGAGTCGTCTGCTGTCATAACCACATCCGCCGTTAAATGAGACGAATTTGTTAATATTTTTTGGTAACATGTAATGTTTTAAACACTGCTTGGAATCAAAGCTAATTTACTAAATATTTAGTTGTTCAGGTGGGTACTTTAATCAGTCGTTACTCAAATAAGATCCGACCTATTTTTGGAACGGCTTTCTTTTTTTTTATCCGTGTAGTAGCCTTTGCGCTCTTACCGGTGACTAACTTATTTTTATGGTGATATCTTTTTTTTTTGGTTTTTCAGCAATTTTGAGTTATAAAAATGGCAGTGAACGTATATTCAACAAATGTAACCGCAGAGAATCTATCACGGCATGATATGTTAGCATGGGTCAATGACTGCCTACAGTCAAATTTTGCGAAAATTGAGGAGCTGTGTACTGGTGCCGCTTATTGTCAGTTTATGGACATGCTATTTCCTGGTAGTGTGCCTGTTAAGCGAATTAAATTCAAGACTAATTTGGAACATGAATATATACAAAACTTCAAAATATTACAGGCTGCTTTTAAAAAAATGGGTGTTGATAAGGTAAGGGTTGAAATTAAAGAAGCATGAATTAAGTTATATTTTACTCAATGTCTTAGGCCCGAAATAGTGTTTCTAGTTAAATTTCACAGATATTTTAGTACCAGGAAATATTCATTTACATTTTTGTTATTATAATATAAACATTAACTAGAATAAAGAGACTAATGGTACAATTGGTATTTTTAAAAAATTGTGTAATGGTTCAAATGAATTAAATAAAAAGCTGATATAAATACAAAATATTTTATTATAATAAATTTATATAAAGAATCATAAGATATTATCATTAGTAATAGAAAGATGTCATGTTTATTGGAATACCTATTGATTAAGTAAATCACTAAATTTAAACATCAAGTAAGTAGCTTTAACATTAAATATATGTAGTAATTATCTATCAGATAAATATTTCCTCAAAGGTATGTAAGTAAGCCCTAATATAGTTTTCAAACACCTCATAAATTGACAATAACAAATTATGTTTTAGTAACAATGTGTCATTAAATTAATATAGAAGATACATGAAAACTAATGCAGCTGTAAAGTAGCAAAATGTTTTACTTATGATGAACCAATATAACACATATGTAATAATATAATATATATTAGTTTTCATCTTCATTAAATTTATTCTTACATTTGCACAGATGCATTATCATTTCAGATCTAAAATATTTGACTAACTTGTCCAGGACTTATAGTATAGGGGCAAAAAACATTATTATTAGTTGTAAAACAAAAAACTTTGCATATTTTTTTAAATAAAATCCTCCTGCCCTTTTTCCAGCTATGTGGGGTTAGTTGTGTTTTTATTTTTAAAATAAAATAATGATACTAAGTCATTGTTCGTAATGATGTGGTATTCTTAATAATAAACAATATTTTCCTGTGTAATTTGTAGGTAATACCAGTGGACAAATTGATAAAGGGGAGGTTTCAAGACAATTTTGAGTTTTTACAGTGGTTTAAAAAGTTTTTTGATGCGAACTATGATGGTCGGGAGTATGACGCCTTCGAGGCACGAGGTGGCTTCACGATCGGTTCCGGAGCTTGCGATAGTGGGGTCCCTCTATGTGGGGGCGGCCCTGTTCCACCACGGATCCGTAAAGCCGCGCCTCTACACCATTCCGGCAGTACGCATCAGCCGTCACATATTCGCAATTATTCATCATAGAAATATTCACGCAGCTCACCATCCATCACAGCATGGACAGAACAATTAATATTAAGTGCAAATATACTCCATCCAGATACCCACACAAAACGCTCTCACTATAGAAACATTTCAACTTTAGAATCTTTTTATTTTTATCTTTCCATTTTGTTTTTCTTTTGTAGATAGTTCCCATTGACAAACTGGTGAAGGGTCGTTTCCAAGACAACTTTGAGTTCTTACAATGGTTCAAAAAATTTTTCGATGCCAACTATGGGGGCACCGAGTATGACGCAGTCGCGCAACGCGAAGGCCTGCCCATGGGGCACGGAGGCTCGTCGGCGCCTCGGGCCAGCAATGTTAAGAAACCAGCGGCGCCCATCGCGAGAGTCGCAGCTAGACCCCAAACCAGTACTATCTGTTTTCTTAATACTTTCATTAATTGGTTCAAATTATGCTTTATTGGCTATTTTCAAATAAAAATATTATTAATTTATTTATTATATCCGCCCTATATTGAGGGTAGGCTTGTGCCCCAACAGTGGGTATGTAAATTGGCTGTTGAAAAATTCATTAATAAACCCTTAAACCTCCCTAAAACCAGTGCTTGTACACTAAAACTAAACCCTTTATAAAAAGCTATGTTGATTATGCACACATTTTTACATAGCATTTCCTTATACAATTTAATATCCTGTACATACTGCGGTGGCTTTTAATGAAATATTAAGCTATTACAAATTTGTTATTTTCCTAAAAATATTTCTTTTTTTTTTCTTACGTCACAATATCAATTTTATTTGGGTCATATAAGTTTTATCATAAAAGGTTTTAACTGATATAGTTAAAACGTAACTAGTATAACAAATATTTATTTTATAATTCAATTTTTATTATTACATTATTAATAAAAATTAATTACAATTTATTATAAACTTGTTAAAGTATTAGATAGCAATAATAAAATATACAATTTGCAGTTTAATAAAACTTGTTTTATGAACACAAATTCATTACTTTTGTATTTGTGTTAAACAGTTGTCAAGAGTAACAGCACAGTGCGTTCACCTCCAGCAAACATTGCAAGGTTAAATCAAAGTCCTAAAGGAGACTCCAAAGCAATTGATGAGCTTAACCATCAGGTACATATTTATATTATCTGCATCCATGATTTGCTGGCTTACAGCTCTTGTGTTCTAGGTTCAATTTTTAGGTCATATGTTTTAAAGAATGGATGGTAAGACTTGCCTGGCCAGCTGCCACCCCTGTATTGTTAATCTACCACCATAACAGTATTCCAGCTGCCATTGTAAATAAAAAAAACAATCTATTTATTACCCATAAAATATTATTAAATTCAGTGAATATTTATAAGTATTATATTTGTTGATATTTAACTTTTTTATATTATCGAAAAAGAATATAACTATGTGGGTACTAAACAAATATTTTACATTGTGTTGCTTTGAGAAATGACAGCTAAGCAGCTGCGACCATTACAGTACCTAGTCATGATTTTATTATATATTTAGTGCTTTACAGTATTATTGAGTGCACATTTAAAATTTTAAGGTAAATGAATTAAAAGCGTCTATTGATGGATTGGAAAAGGAGAGGGATTTCTACTTTGGTAAACTTCGGGACATTGAAGTGATTTGCCAAGAGATTGAGGAGCAAGAAAATGCTCCAATCATACGTAAAATATTGGACATCTTATATGCAACAGAGGTTAGTACAAATGAAGTAATTTTAATTTGTATCTACGTCCTATCCTATAACACTAACATAATTTTGATCAAAGATTTATTTAATACAGTTCTCTTAGTCTCTTGGGGCTTTCACTTACAAGAACATTGTCACATCGCATGTTTCAAGTATGGATTGGTAGATGTCACCCATCCATGAAAACTTCTTTACTCAATGTTTTTTCGGAACTTCAATTCAGTAAAGATCGAACCCATGCATCATTGATTTATATAACTTCACACAACTGTTGTCACAACTGCATTTCATCTGACATTTATTAACTTAAATTTTATTCTTATAAACAATATTTTATAGAATGGAATGAAGAATCCACTTGTTCCATGTGATAAACCTAAATGGCTTATTTTCTCTCGTTCAGTTCAGGAAATACTATTATAATTCAGAATAAACTAAAATAATACAAAATTCTTAATAACATTATTAGGAAACATTTTAGTTTTGTTTACTTATTAACATTAAATATTAATAATTATAAATAGTCCAATTAATATCATTACTGCTGAAACTCTGAGCATTCTCTCACATGGATTCAAATGCTCTATTCATTACACTGGCTGAGTTTGGACAAATGAATACCATGTATTCATATAAATTGTTGTTTTTAAAGCAATTTGTTTTTCTAAATGTTTACCTTTATCAGAAGCTCAATTTCACTGGGTATCATAACTGTCTCACAAACTGAGATGTCACTACACCATTACAAATTTCATCATCAGCTGATAGATGTCCACTGCTGAACATAGGTCTCCCCCAAAGATCTCCATGTTTGTAGGAGTTCATGGGGAGGTTTGAGGTCATTACCCACCACGCTGGCCCAATGCCTGTTGGCGGTTGCCAGAGCCTCGTTTATTAATTAGCAGGGTGCACCACAAGCAATTGGGGTTGGCTTGGGCCACTTGAGTTGTGGGGGACCCATTACACCCCTATTAGATGTTTACTAATTTGAATTTAATAGTGAATTTATTCTTAAGAAATAGTGGTGTGTGTATATATAAAATGCCAAATTTTTATAAGGCTATTGAGAGAAAAACATTGAGGTTTTAATAATAATTAAACTGGTTGTAGTGTAAAGCATCCTAACTTGATTGAGTAGTTCTGTTGTTTGTAAAATAGTTTCTGTGAAGTACCTGTTCACTTAAAATTTTCAAAATGTTTTATTTCTCATAAGCGATTTGTAATTTGTGGAAATATAAGAAGTCTTAAACCTTAACCTATAAAAAAGCGTTTGTTCTCTATTTAACGAATGTGTTTTTATCATGTAAAAGGAAAACAAAATGTTCGTAATTCTAGATCAGAAGACCTTATATGAAATGTTGTTTATGTAGTAATGGGGTCAAGGTAGCTTTATTTTCCATGTCACTTTGCCTTATATGTACTGAGCATATGTTGTGAATTCACCGTTAAAGTATTCAAGTAGTACCTTAGAGGTTTAACAAATTAAATAGACATTTGTTTTTTCTAGGAGGGATTTGCTCCACCCGAAGAAATAGACGGTGACAACCCCCATCCACCGGAAGAGGAGGATGAATACTGAAAAATATTGTATAATATTTACGCATATTCTAGAGCTCTTTGTATAAAAAAAAATCTCGAAATTTTATCGCTTCATAATTATCAACAGTGTCAAGTGCTTTAGTATTTCACAGCCAATAAGTCGTAGCGGACATTATTGTAGGTTAAATAAATAGGAAATGTGGCCCAAAAATCTACAACGTGCACAGCGACGTGAAGTTCCTATGAAGCGTATATAGAAATTGTATTTATAATGTTATTTCATATTTATGCAGGATTTACATTTTCTATTGCCACATCCGATTTCTTAAATTAGACTGTCACTGCGTTTCACCATTCGGCATCAAATTGGGTTGAGCTCAAAGACTATTTGATTTTAAAAAGAAAATACATTCCTTAACAATTGGGATTGCTGTGTCTTGATTATGTTTTATTGTCTCAATGATGCAGTGGCTAAGCATTTGCTTAGTAAGATGAATGTCCACAGTTCAATTTCACAGCAACATGCAGTTTGGTTGGTGTTAAGGTTCATAAACGCCAGTCCAGCTACCACCCGTGTTTTGTAAATCCGACTCCATAACAGCATGGCTGTATTCTGGGTGTCTGCTTACGAGTCAAGGTATTCTAAGATATTGTCTCATTATCACGTGTAAGCCGGAAAGAAACGAGTACACTATTACGACAGTTGAATGAACCTCTTTAAATTTCTTAGTTTATAAAGAACGAAAGTATTTATATGAAATGCAATGAATATTGCTCTCGTCTCATGAAATATAATTTTTGGGCCACCGGTCCTAACGTAAACGTGCATTTAATAGGTTGTTAAATATGTAAAGAGATTTAACTGTTTCTGTTATTGTGTCAAAATTTGACTAAAATTATATTTGGTCCTAAATTAATACGTGCGATTGTGAAATAGATCTGAACGCGTCATTTGTAACGGACAATGAGATTTATCTCCCGGTTATTGTTAATTGGATTTAATTATAATAACGTTTAGATTAGCAAGTAAATGATACTTGTAGGTCGTTCATTATCTACACTACATTATTGAAGATGTATTAAAAATTGATTATTTAACATGCATAGCCCGTATTACTAATAACCTATAGAAATAATATACAGTTAATATTTTAACGGAGGTCATGGTGCAGAAATTTCTGGCGACTTGTTGGCAATAAGAGATATGGCTCATAAACATTAGATAATTATTTGCTTATTGAGAAATTGCCTTAACTATAGATATAAAGTAAAGCCTCTGATATTATGATTGTCAGTCTTATCATTAAAATAACTACTGAAAAAATCATTGTATTCTTTTATACACACCAATATCAATATCCATACTTAGATTCCAAAGGGCACCTGATGACTGATGGTGGTAGGTTTTTTTTATTATTAACATGGGGAAAATGCCTCCGCATACCGGTCCTCGCGGGGGCAAGGACAGGTTAGGTCGGACTTGCACCGACTAAAACCCCCACGATGTTCCAGCTCGTCGTCTGATCGCGGGATTACGGGAACGTTTTCGCACCGTCCGCGGTGATGGTAGTAGGTTGCTGTCGCCAGGTTAACTACATACTCTCTAACAGTCAATGTGGAGCCAAGTTATCTACATAAAAGAGCCAGTGTCCCGGGCGAACAGCATCTTCTGCATAATGGTTACTTAATACTGGTACATTGAGACTCTTACCTTCTTGATAATAAAAGAAACCAAATTATTATACATGGGCTACCATTACTTTTAACACCCTGGTTAATAACTACAGCATTATTGGATGAAGGTAAGCTAAAACGTGACCTGTGCTAGACTAGATATGCCAGTGCTGCCGAGTGCCAGTTGATACGATATGTTCTTGAAATGCCGATTTTCCTGTTACATTTCACCGGAAGCTATCGTGCAATGGAGTCGAATAATGACCTCCAACGTACAATATTAACAGAAAATGCAAATAGAGAATAAAGTGTAAAAAAAAAATTTTTTTTGGACGAAACCAGCGAGACGTTTATCCAATGGCAAGTAGTACGCCTACCCATAACGTGGCGCTAGTTAGAACGGTATACTACACCACTTTGTCCTGGTGACCATGTGGCTTGAGATGCTGTCTCGTTATACTTGAAGTTACACTAGCTACAGTGCCTTTTGAGCCAGAACAGTAATGTTTGCAAACTAGTTTGATGGTAGAAATACGAGCTGTGGGTGCTTATTATCTGTGCCACTTGGAGGATTGGAGAGCGATTAGCTTAGGTTATCTGGCAAATTAGCTATATTGCAATTATTTACTAGAAACAATATTAAAAAAAAACTCAGAATAATTTTATCAATCTTTAATTCTACTCACATTTATTCCAATTATTATTATTTTACAAATTATCTTGAACATGATTATAAATTAACTGAATCATTAGCAATGAAAAATAAAAAAAAAAATCTACGGCACCAGCCCACATCAATCAATGAGAAGAATGGCCTCACAATCAATTCATATATATACATTCATAGATAACTTATTTTATTATAATATTAAACCTTACACTTTGTACACATTGTTAATCTGCAAAGTTAGTCTGCAAAATTTGCTCCAATTACTTTTAGTTAACGTTAATTATTTTTTTTTTTGTTGCGCCATGATCTAAGACTCTTGGTTGATATGTTAAATTCGTTAGTCTCATCTGATGATTTCATTTCACCCAATGTATTATTCTTATGTGTGTTTTTCTCTTCAAGCCTCTTAGACCTCAATACCCTATGATTTATTAAGGTAGCAGTATTGAAATTCTTGTATGGGTTCTCCTCTTTCTCCAGGTTCTCAGTGCGTCTCATAATTCTTAAATTTCTATTTGACAAGTGTGAAACATTTTGTTCATTATCAGATCCACCTTTTTTCTTTCTTTGAGGTGTATTGCTCCCTTTTTCTACATTTTTCGAATTGTCTCCTTTATTCTGTGTCTGTGCAGTTTTCACAGCCGCTGTCCGCTTCGGCTTACTTTGAGTAGTTATCGCGTTATCTTCTACATTCTCAGTTTCTTTATTATTGTAATTATTATTGGTAGCTGTAAAAACATTATGCATTAATGAAATGTATATGATATTGTATTTTATATAAGATATGCAACTAATTATAATACTTACATCTCACTCTGTCTTCATCTCTTTTCTTTGCGACACTATTAATTTTTTTGAGGTTTAGATTACGTGGCAGTGAACAGTTATTATCATTATCACTCTCCAGATCAGTATCCCAAAATGATTTTTGAGGTAAAATAGGTTTCTTTTTAGCATCATCTAGAATTTTAAAGATAGATTAGAGCAGTGAAGGTGAAATGATAATGTTCTAAGTATATTTTGGTGGGCGGTCTCTGTTGCCGGGCTACCATCTAGGTGTGTCCCACCGCAGCGTCTATTTCCGCCGCCAAACATTACTATGCAAATATTACCGTATTCCGGTTTGAAGGGCACTGTAGCTACTGTAATTACTGGGGTAGCGAGACTATCTTACGTTCCAGATACCACCACAATTCAGCAGGTGTATCACTTTATCATCAGGTGAATGTCTTGTCTTGCTCCTTTAGTCCCTTAATTAAATAAAAAAAAATAGAAATTGTATATTATTTATTTGGTGGTTAAAAGATGGAAGGGTAAATGGAAAGTTCTGAAGTTTTTGTTTTACAACTTAGGGTAACTAACAAATGTACTGACTAAAACACCTTTAATACTGAAATTTTACTAACAGTGTGAAACATCCAGATGGTTAACTGGCAAGCAGAACAAATCAGTACATTAACATCGAAATACCACATCAGTAGCTTTACGAGGTACTGAACTCAAAAGCAAACCCCTGTTTTGTCGAATACATTACAACAGAACTATGTCCAGCAGTGTATGAGCATTGGTGGAGATTTTTGTTTTATTAAACAGAGAAACAAGCCATTCAACCCGTTTATACAATGGTGATATGTCTGTCCATAAAAGCAAGGTACTAGTTAGTATACATGGTATACTAACTAGTACTAGTGGTAGTAGCATGTGCAGTGTAGTATACATGGTAGGTACCATATAATATACATGGCACATCACATTGTGCTCATCACTTTAAGACTTAATATGTTGTGTTGTCACCCTAGTAATCACTAATTACATCGCCATTCATACCGAAACACTAGTAATGTTTGTACACTATTGTTTACAGTTGCATAAAGAACTACAGAGGTCCTCTTTTTATTAAATTAAGAGACCATAGACACACTCACCTGATGGTAACTGATATGTCTGCCCATAACAACATAGCACTAGTGAAGATGACCATATTGCGCTAGTCACCTAAGACACGAGATGCCGAGTCTCATTACCCCAGAAATTACACTAGCCAGAGAGCTTTCCAAATTGACACAGTAATGTTTGCACACTTGGTTGGCGGCAGAAATTGGCGCTGAAGTGGTACCCGTGTAGACAGGCTCCAGCAACAGAATACTGCCACTAATGAAAATGTTGATGATCTCGTTATTTACAACAAACCTTTTCTTATTCCATTAGTAACATTTTGTTCCTTCATATTGTCATTTATAATTGTTGAAGTTGTAAAGGTATTCGGTAATTTTTTTAACACAATACTACAATTAGTATTCAGATTACTTTGCACTTTATTAGAATTGCTTTTAGATTTATTTGCAACCTTTACAGGATTAAATATTTCTTCATCTGTGTATGTGTCACTGAAATCATTTGTTT
This sequence comes from Ornithoptera priamus, assembly GCA_029034505.1. Taxonomy (NCBI): domain Eukaryota; kingdom Metazoa; phylum Arthropoda; class Insecta; order Lepidoptera; family Papilionidae; genus Ornithoptera; species Ornithoptera priamus. Next base: position 4,552,607 of record JARDWD010000827.1, read on the forward strand.
TGCAAGTGGATATGACTGAAGTAATATCATATTTATCATCGGCATCTGGTTGACTCTTACTGTTGCATGCTTCAGATTGGTTCACAGCATTAGTTACAATTATACCATCAGAGGGAACAATCTTTTGAATAAGGTTCTTAATGTTGCTATCTTCTACTAATACATCACGACTCAAACATGACTGTGATGAAGCTATTTTTCGAGTTTTATTCTTTTCTTTATTATTAGCTGAACCGCTGGTCTGAGGACTATTATGTTGAGAGATGTTACATAAGTTTTTATTCTCAGTGATATCAAGCTTTTGTGTGAATAATTTTCTTTTAATAAAGCTTGATCTCAAAGATACATCATTATTTGACAGATTTTTTTCTAATTTATCATTGATTTCAGTCCGTTTTGGTAATTTATGAGAAGACTGACTTTTTTTTGGAGATAAACTACTATTAGTACATTCATCAGCAACAGTGGCAGGCTGGCAAGAATTAGGTATTAAAATTTCTGGTTTTGAAGTTTTTCTTTTAATTTTGCCTGACTTTTGAAATGGTAATTTGGGTTTTGCAAATACAAAATTAAATTTGTCATTGTTATCACAATCCATCTCACTGTCTAATCCGTTTTGTACTTGGGTTTTGGACATTTTAATTTTTTTACTTTGATTACCATGTAATTCATTTGATTCATTACATCTTTTATAAGGGTTACTATTTTTGGGATTTCTTTCGATAGTTGTAATTTCTGAGAATATTTCTTCTTGTTCACTTTCTAAATCACAACTTAAACTGTTTGTTCTTTGCTTATCCTGATGGAGCATTTGTCTGTCTTTCATGCTATTTGATTTGGGCTCAGTCGACAATTGTTGACATTTGTTGAACCTTTGTGCAGGGTAAGAAAAACCTTTTTTGAATCTATCTTTCAGTAAAACAGGTTTTTCTGTAGTTGTATTTCTTGAATTGGGAACACGGTCTGTATTCAACATATGCAGTAAGTGACTTTGCCTTAAATTTTCAGTGCAGTCATTATATAAATTGTTTTCATTAATTGTTTGGAGATTTATTATTCTATCCTTATTTACTTTGTATTTTGAAAGGTTCTCTTTGTAAGGAGCAGTTCTTGTTGATCTGCAGTCATCACTACTTATAGATGAATCACTCCCTAGATCCCCAGAATCCTCATCACATTTCCGTCTAGCATTTTTTAAAACTAGCTTGAGATTTCGTCTTTTCTCAATTCTTCTTCGAGATCGGCTGTTGAAGTACTTGTTGTATGCCTCTCTTATTAATCTTTTATCATTTTTGTTGTAGTTTGCATTCTTAAATGCCAAAGCTATTTCAGCTGCACTCACACTTGCAGTTGAATCTAAAATTAAATATTTTTTTTACTAATGTAAATTTTTTTTTTTTTATTAGACTACCCTGAAGGTTTAGAACCAAGGCTGGCAGATTAGAAAAAGTAGCCCTGATCATTTCACTATTGACACATTTAATAAGTTCAAAAGTGTATTAGTTTAATAGTGTGAAAAATAAGCTAACTTGCCTATTAAAGAATAAAATCTTTAGTAACATTAAGAGGTATTATTGTTTTTTCCATTTGAGTGACATCACTTTTTGTGTGATGAAATAGACAGCAAGTATGTATATGGCCTACTAGTCATTAACTTTCATTTTGGACATAAAATAGGTATGCAACTAAATAAAAAATAAATACCTATGCTCTGCACAGATACCGGTGAAACACCTCTACCACTATATACAGATTGTTGATAGCTTCTATAATTTTGTACAGGAAAGTGGTTATAGAAATTTTGTCGTCTTAAATCTTGTATTTTTGATACAGACATTGGTGACACTTTTCTTCTATAATATGAACTTTGTTGGTCCGATTTAATAGTTCCATATTTTGGTTGTTTCATGTTACACAGCAGCATATTTCTTGTGAATGACAAAAAATTATTTGGGAAACTGAATCCACTGACAGTTGTATCATTTGGTCCTTTGACATAAACTGACTGAAAGTAATAAAAATATTCATATTAAGTCTTCAGTTAAGTCTTAAGTTTGAAGTACTTCTCTGGCCCTGTGGTTAGAGCGTGCGGTCTTCATTCCGAAGGTCGCGGGTTCGAATCTTGGCATGTACCGATGACTTTAATATTTAAATTATGTACATTTGTGAACTTTAGTTACAACAGCGAAATAAAAACGGTAAAGGAAAACATCGTGAGGAAAAGTACACATGAATTAAAATTTATTCTAGGATGTGCGTGAAGTCACCAATCCGCAATATGGCCCGCGTGGTGACACTATGGCTCGTCGCCCTCATATTGAGGGTAGACCTGTACCCCAACAGTGGCGATGTAAATTGGCCGAGGAGCGGTGCGTATTAATTGTTTAATAATTTGTGGAATTCACCGTAAACACTATAATTTTTAAATTTATTTAAGTACTCAGTATTTCGGAGAAAGATTAGAGTGATGAGACACGGGCATAAGTATACTTCAGTGTGTTAAATTTTTTTTAATACACGGCAATCTTAAAGGTCACGGCCTTTTGCATTAAAATATAAGTTTGGGGGTAAAATACTTTTTGCATGGTGAATTTGCTTTGGTATTACTGCTGAAGCTGACAAAACTACAGCAACAAGTTATTATTATTATTACATAAACAAATCAGTAAATTCTAGTTCTTAGTATGATAGTTTTTCTCATTACATTTTACATAATAATTAAAAATTACACATAAGTAACGTTGAAAATGCATAATAAAATACTTACCGTTTGACCACTCTGATAACTGGAAGCATTATTAGATAATAGATCGTCCTCACTGTCTGACATATTAACAGTTGTGTAAAAAACTTTATAATAAACGATGAATGACTAGTTGTTATTTTTTTATAATATATAATAAACTAACAAATGTTTATTTACGTAGCACAAAACTGAAAGTTATTTATTAACTTCCATCCACCACCAACTTCCATAAGCGTCGCTCAGCTTTAAATTTAAAACCTGGTTAATAACGGAATAACATAGACAACATTGATCATGGATACATTTTTTTTTTCTTCTATAATAAAGGCAAAAGACATGAATATATAGAAACAAATAATAATTCATTAAGTTACAGTACTAACAACGGTGTTGTTACATTGTTGCTCAAAAATTAAATGCTAACTTATAAATGATTTATTAATTCTTAAACACATCACAAATAAGTGTAAATACTAAAAAATTACTACTACACATTTATCAACTATGGTTTAAAAGTAAAATATAGATAATGAAATGAGTACGTGAATACACTTTAATGTTTATTACTATTAGACGGATCGTAACAAAAATTTTACCATTTGTATTTTGATGATTTATAGCAGTTAATCAATAAAATAAATTAAAAACATACAGTACTTTAAATTCTTTATACGATAGCTTAAATTTTATTATCTAATTCAATACCATTTTATAATAAAATATCCAATTATTATGAAAGTTTTTGCGTAGGTGTAAGTTAATAAAATACAGTAAGATTTTTTTTAAATTACATTGGTACTAATTTTATATCTATTTCTTTCACAAGCATAACATTAGGGCGACTGCCAAATAGGAATAGAATGTTTACCTAAACGCATGTATGTTGCTCTTATTACGGTTTTTATTGCTTTAAAATAACATGTTACAAACACGTTTATTTGTGGGTAATATCCCGGAATATTTAACTGATGCTGATTTACGTGAGGCGTTTTCAACTTACGGTGCTATAGTTAATTTAGAATTAAAAAATAAACCAGGAGTTGGAAATGAGAAGAAACGATTTGCATTTATAACCTTGACTGCTTCCAACTACCACATTGAATCCTGTATGTATACCCAAAAATCTACTAGTTTTAGATAATGCATTCAGTTAACATTTGTTAAAAATGTGCTTTAGTAACCATATTTCATTAAGTAAAAAGATGATCTTGTTATTTAAGGTATAAAAGACATCCCTAATCAAGAATTTCAGGGACAAAGATTGTATGTCACACGAGCAAGAGAAAGTTTTTTAGAAAGACTTCAGCGAGAAAGAGAACAAGCTAGACAATTCGATGAAAAAAAAGTAATTATAAAATTAGTTAAAAATTATTTCTCAAAATCAAGTTAAAAGCTTTATTATCATTTATTAGTTATTTCACATTCAATTATCAAATTGTGATTGTTGGTTAAATATTATTTTTATTTAAGTAAAGGGAGATTAATCAATTATCAGCCATATCAGTGTTCTATCCACATCTGCCAGTTTTCGAAAAACATTCACCAAATTTTTACTGCATACACTAATGGGCACAAAGTTTTTGAATGATTTATCATGAATACTTAATGTTTTTTTCTTATTATTTAGAACTGGCACTCAGATCATGTTTCAGAAGATAAACCTATTATTAACTTAAGTGTTCATTTAAATCCACAAATAAGAAAAATTGGTATTTCATACCACTCCAATGAAGATAAGTATCAGCAAAGACTGTCACTTAAAAATGTGCAAGGTATTAAAACAGAGTCTCAGCACCTTAACAATACATTTTGTGAAAATAATGAAAACTTTGGAGGCAATGTGAAAAAATTTAACTCTGAGCAAAAAAGATTAGAGTCATTAAAAAGAAAGAGGCAAGAGTTCAAGGAGAAAAATATGATTATTAAAACTGGATTAATTGCAATAGTGAGTATTGGTTTGTTTTTAGTATTTTTTTCAATGTTAAGTTAATTTTTGTGTTCACTTTTAAATTCTAAAACTTTCAATAATTTTTATATTAAAGGATAAAATACCTAATAAAAAAGTAATTTTCTCTGACAATGAAGAAAACAGTGAAACTCCTAGTTGTGTGAAAAATAATGCAGGAGAAAACATTACAAATAATGAATTTAATAGTAAGACAAGTTTATTTAACGATGTAGATAGTGACACTGAAGTAAATTTTGAAATAAAGAACCAATTTGAAGGAAAAAATGGGCAAAAGGTAAAAGTTTAGTAATATATTTTCAACAATTTCTTTGACCTTTTAAATTTTTGATATAACGCAGATTTTTTTCTGTAGGTACTAGATTTACAGTCACGTTATAAGTCTGATAAGCGTTTTAAATTAGATGAAAGGTTTATTGAAGACTCATTGACTCATGAAAAAGAAGATAAAAATATCAATGAAGATGACATTGACATAGTGCAAAGTGATGAAAAATATAAACAAATGACCATTTTGCAAGATGTCCTCGGGGTTTCTATAAAAATGAATGATTCTGAGCCTGTTGATGGAAAAAAGTAAGTGGACTACACATAAAAATCTTTCTTATTTTTTTTGGGCCAATTCTTTACAGTGTTCAACAAGTCAATAATTTATTTTATTATTACATACTACTTACATACATAACCTATTTTTTTATAGGTTATGTTATATTAGTTTCAAAATAAATAACTGCAACTTATTTAAATCTAAATATCGCAGAATAAAAGCAATTCATGCAGCTTTAGAATTGAACCGGAACTTGTGATTTAAAGCAAACAATTAGCCACAATGCCACAGAGGCAGTTATATGTTATTCAAATAACATCAGGGTAAACTAAAAATTATGTTTCAGGTCTAAGTTAGGTATGTTGCGATATGATCCAATGCATCCAGACCATCAAAAATTCTTAGCACCTGTGGAAAGTTTATCAATAACAACTAAAAAAGGAAAGAAGAAAAAATCTAAAGATGTACTTGAAGAGCCTACAGAACCTGAAATAGTTGTTGAAAAAGTTGAAGCATCCAAGGAACAATTTTATAAAATCAGTGATACATTAAAAGAAGCAATGGCTCAACCGAATACTTTCAGTTTGCGAAATTTATTTGCAAATGAAGACAATGATGAAAGAGGTAAGAACATTGGTTATTACGTTTGTGAAAAACCTCTTTAGTAGTCCACATTTTAATAAGAGTATGCGCCATCAAGATATTTTTTAAAGCGATGAGATGAGCAGGATGTTCATTGATAATAAGTAATACACCCACTCATGACAATGTGATACTAGTTCAGATGAATATTCATGCTTTTCATCAGAGATAATCACAAAATATGTTTATGACCATTTTATTTATTTATGAAACATTATCCTCAAAATTTTTTGTAGAACAACAAAGTCCACAATATGTAGAAGTGCCTAAACAACAAGAAAAAAAACAAGAAATCAGTTAGATACCAGTGGGAAAAATCCATTTGTATATGATTCATCAGACACAGAAGATGAAGACGGAGGCAAAAAGTTAAGTAGCCAAGACATAAATGATGATGAAAAATCGGCTCCGAAAAGTTCAGAAATTAAAGCTGTTTGGAGAGAAAATTTATTTTTTGCACCAAATGATCATCGGCTCACAGGTAATAATTAATATAATTTTTTTTATTTCCTCACACAAGTGTCTTATTGCCTTATGATTTTACCTGGTGACAAAGACCACCAGAAAATCTTTACATAGATTGTATAAATCTGTTCATATTGTTTCATACTCATACTGTTTTCTGTTCTAAAATTTGTTTGTCACACATAAAAATTTAGAAATTATTTTGCTAATATATTCTTAAATAAAATTTGAATTTTTCACTCAATTTTTGTTATTTCACAAAGGAATGAGATGCAAGTTCACATGATGGCAAGTTATATGCTTGCCTATAACATTCTTGTAATTGTTGCAATTATAAACACTGCAGAAGTATGTGCACTCTTCATGTTCAGTAGTAACATGTTCAATTGAGGAGATTTATTATCAAGTGTCAAGTCCCATTACTCCTGGACTTTCACTAGCTAGGTCTTCAATCTGGAGCGCAGTAATGTTTGCACATTGCTGTTTGGTGACAAAAATAGGTGCTGGGGTAGCACCTAACCTACCTAGAAAGTCGTCGGTGAAGACACTCACCAGTGAAGTGAATTGCCTTTATAAATATAGAATGCACTCAACAATAACTGTAAAATTTATGTTTATGTTTTAGAAGCATTACTTTTCTTCAACAAATTTGAAGACGGCGAGAGACAAAAAGAAAGAAGGGAGCTAAAAACCATTATGAAAAAGAGAATATACAATAAAGAAAGAAAAAACCATCTGTTCCAAAAGAAAATTGGAGGAAGAAAAAAAACTATGAAAAAATCCATAACAAAAAGAAGATAATTTATTAAATAAAGATGATTAAAATACACTTGTTTTTTTTTTATAACTACATTTGTGTATCACATTTTTTTATCTTCTCTTCCATGTAGGTTTTTTCCTTGCACCTGGTTGACCAGGCTTCTTTCGTTCACGTCTTCTGGGATCTCTAGTTAACAAACCAGCTACTTGCATGGCTTCTAACATGTTTTTATCAACAAAACTGCGTAGTCCCCATGCAATACCCCATCTTATAGCTCCGGCTTGTCCTGATGGTCCACCTTCCTCAACTTGGCATTCAACATCTACTTTATTTTGCAATCCAGTAAATATTAATGGGAAAATAACCTGTTCTTTGGACTGAGTATCTTCAAAGTATGTTATATCTTTTCCGTTTATTGTTATTAGTCCAGTACCAGGTGAGAGAATAGTTACATCACCTCTAGCTTTTTTTCTTCGACACTCGTATGTAGTCACATATGCTCGACCTTCATTATCATAACTAGGTTTCGGTATCTCCAAAGAAAACTTTTGCAACATTAGCGTCTTTCTATATTTTTCTATGAAATCTTTGAATTTGTATGAATATGGTAAGGAGACAAGTCTTTCCATTACAAGTTTGAAATTCTCATATTCTAAATCTGTAAGTTTTTCCACTAAATGTTGTTCCAGCTGTTCTTTTGTAAACCATACAGTATTATTTAAATTTAGCTCTCCATTAGGATCTGGTGTCTCCTTTTTTCTTATTACTTTGTCTTGAAACTGCTGTAAAAGTTGGATATTCTCTGCTGCATCATAAAGTAGCTTGAAAAAGTTAGGTTTACCAGTATAAAACAAAAAATGATAAGGTCTACCAGCTTCATCGAACTCGGCGGCTTTTCGTGCGGGAAATACTTCTTCTGGTGGTTTCATAAGCGGGCGTGCGGCTGGGTCATAAATACCACTTGGAAATAGATATTCGATTGCACGGTCAACATCTTTTTGAGTAAAGGTTTCAGGGTCCTCGCCCATCATATTTGCCAGGTGCCTCTTTCCAATATTATATTCGAATTGCTGTTTTTTCATGAAATCATCATGTTCCCTAGCTCTTTCAAGATAAGCTCTCATGGGTTTGCTAATCTCCTTCTTTTTATTTAGTGTTTCCCAGTCAGTAAAATTATTATCTACATTACTGGTAACTGTAACTTTATTGCTGCAAACGCGAATATTTTGTAAATTAATATTTGTTACAAGTTTATAAAAATATTTTGTGATTGGTGTTATTTGTTTAAAACCGGCCTTTATTACGTGAGACATGATGACATAGTTATAGTATTTTAAGTATTAATCTAAATAGTTTTTGTCTAGGTTATAACAAAAACTCGCAGCTAACATCTTAAGTACAGATAACAAACACTACATACGAAATACCACAAAGTATCACTAATATGACGCATCAATGTTAATAATATGACTAAAATCGATTTGGTTAATCATTAAGAGTTAATAGGAACTAAATGGTATTAACAGATAATCAAAAAATTTTCAACTAATGAGAAAGAGGAAGCACTGATTTTAAAATTGCAATAATATACATTTTCTATGATAAAATATCTATTATTTATTTATATTATTTAACTATATCTCTATCCATTTGTTGGAAGAGCTCTAAAACGTCAAAATCCTGAAAACTATAAATTAAATTAAGCCGGATTGTCTTAGAGAAAACACTTTATACGAGAAGAACTATTTAGGGGCGATTTTTATTTTTGGTTTCCATAAAAGCAGTGGACTTTTTATTTTCATAAATCTAATAAAAACTAAATACTTTTATCGATGCGATAAATCTAATTAAATGTTATCTACTCATATATCATAAGATTCTTTTAATGCTAGGAAATTTCTAATTACATTTCAATTTATATCGCCAATAATGAATTTGGAATCTTTAAATAAAAAACAAAACAATCTTATTGCTTTTTTTAATGTTTAAAAAAATATTAATATAGTGAAGAGGTCAATAATATAAAACGTTATTACAGTATCAATTGCATTAAAAATCTTTAACAATACTGACATTGCTGATAGTTTTACTTCGATCAACAATATTGCTGTTGCGTAAAACAAACATAACACAAAGCTAAAGCAGCCACAGTTTTGTGTTTATAAAATACTAACAGCTTTTTAGCAATAATGAAAAATATTTCACATTGTGATCTACCCTCAAGCAATTATATATTTCAAATCTTAAAATAATGCTTAAAATGCTTCGCAAAGCAAACTATAAATACTTTTCTGCAATTTCTTTATATTTAATTTTTCATAATAGAAGTACTTGATTATGTTTAATTGATACCATGGAAAACTAAGTGTTTAAATATATTTAAGAAAAATAACATATTAATTACAAAGCAATTATAATTCTCACATAAAAGACACTGCTTATTTAGTCATGTTAAAATTGTTTTTGACAAAGCTATCTTTTATTGTTGAACGAAGGCTGTTTCTATAATAATATAATATTTCTATAACATATGTATGATAATTAAACACTAAAACTCATAATGTTGTGATTAACTAATAGATTTTAATAAATATTTTAAAGAGTATTGTTTAAATTTTTAAAGATATTCTACAAAAGAAGATCCATAGAAATTAACAAAGATTTTTGTTCGTTATAGATAGATCATAAATGTTGTCTAGGAATATTTTACATTGTTCATTCTTTGCAATTGAATGAATTGCAATCGTAAAACCAATATGAAAATAGTTACGATGATTTTTGCTTGGATTTTGATGTTTGTTTTTTTTACGATATCCGATTAAAGAGTTCGTGTATTGATAATAAACGTTTAAATTTGTTTTTTAAATGGTGTTCATCACATTTTCATAATTACTTTTATCTATTAACCATATTTATATCCATCGTTACAATATTAAAAATGTTTCCATTTTAAGTAAGCTATAGCAAACTAATCTCTTCAGCTATGTTGTCTTTTTTAATTCTTATATGTTAAGTTGTTTTTTATTTTTCGAGCAATAGATAAAAAGCTCACTGGAACTTACATTCAGAAATATTTAAATAATTTAATAGTTTTATACAAATTAGTGAAAGTAATTTTATTTATAGGGTACAGACCATTAGATTGTTTTTTTAATGACAAATCTATCTCTATTTTTTTTCACTATGGTGAAATGATAATGAAATATTTTTTTTAATCGAATATATAACAATAAGAATATAGTTACTATACAAAGATATTTGTTATATGAAAATAGAAATACACAAACATTAAATACAAACTTGTGACATTATTTGTAAACTTTTTTAAAGAAACGATTGTTTTTTCATATCACTATTTATAAAAGTAAAGAAATCTCTTTTGTAATTATCCAAAAAAATATTTATTTTCATTCATATAAATGTTTATACAATACTTACAGAAAAAATTGATTGACTGAAAAATAAAAACAATATAAAATATTTTAGTTTGTCATTTTATATAGGGTAATCTCTGTAAAGGCTATTTGATTGAAAGAGATACGCCTGCCAATAACAATATGGCGTTAGTTGGGATGAGATACTTAGCATCATATTAGGCTTATCGCCTTGTTATATAGGATGTTAAGTATTGTTACCCTAGTTAATTCTCTAAGTACAGCTCCCTTCCTACTGTAGCACAGAAAACTTTCCACATTACTGCTTAACGTCATAAATTAGCGCTACGGTGGTACCTACCTAGCCAGCCCCAGAAACAATAATCATTTACAGATATGCAGAACCTAAAACAACTATACACACTATGCGTAAGGAACAATTGTTTTGGAATGATTTAAAAAAAAATAACAGTAAACATATGTTTTTCAATTAAATAATATTGCCAAATAGACGTCATTTTCACTTAGTATATTTTTTTTATATAAATGCTATATATAACAGACTAGGAATAACAAAATGCGTTCACACGCCAAACCTCGCGAGCCCCATTTGCCGAACCGAGTCATGATCAGTGGAGTTTCGAAAACTGTTACGTTGGTTCATTTGCTGACATGAGTGCTTCAGATTGTTCATCCAATTCGGCGATATTTCTAATTGTACTTGAAAAAAAAGAAAATATTTATCATACATTTGATTAAATCGTCCAATGTGCTCGATAAATTAAATGGTAATATATACATACACATCTTTGATACTTTGCGTTCTAAGTTTACTTACCTACGGTTTATATTCTTGTAGTGACAATATTCAAGTTTGAATTAATACCTTTTTTTTTACTTTCAGGCCCTTCTAAATCACTAGTCACTGTTAATGAAGTGTAATTACTGGAGTAACAAGACTCAACATTAAGGTGTTATCTCAGGCGAAGAGCAAAATGTGGTGCAGTGTACAATCCCAACTAGCGGCACTTTGTCATGATCGAGTGTATCACTTACCATCAGGTGAACGTCTTGTTCCTTTTGTCGCTTACTTGTATAAAAAAAGTATTTAGAATAAGACTATTTAGCTTATTTAGTTCACTGTCGATAGTAGTTACCAGTATGGGCCTGTATCAAGCCAGTGGACATTTGTTGACTTGTGATTGTAAAATAGATTTTTTGAATAAAAATACTTACGAGAAGCCTTCGGAGGCCCTCAGCCGTGCAGTTATCCAATCTAAGGGTGCTGAAACACGAGGCAAGTCGATAGCAGCCGTCACCCAGCCGGTGCTCACAAACATCGCGGCTAAAAAACGCCACGCATCCGTGCCACTTGTACCGCGCCACAATTCGACACAAGCACCGAGAGGTATACTCAGCGCGAGCATACAAGTGGCTGTTTTTGATGAGGTGAGAGTTCTGCCCCTTTGGAAACATTTATAATAAATTGAGAATGAGACAGAGTTGTCGAAGTATTTGAATCATTTTCTTCTCGTGTGCCTCATTATGTTTGCAAAACAGTAGTGTGCAAATTTATTGTGTTCTAGTTTAAAGAGATTTGTAGCTAGGATAATGAGATGTTATGAATACTTAACTTGTGGTAAGTCCCTGTTGCTGATAATGTAACCAACTAGGAAGGTACCACTGCAGCTCCCATTTGTGCTCTGGTTTAAAATGCGTTGTAGCTAGTGAAATTACAGAGTTAACGAGACAACCTCTCACAATGCTAGGGGCACATTGTGGTGCTGTGTATGTCATCCTACTAGTGCCACGTTATTACGCGTAAACCGAATCACTTGTAACCAAGTGAACATTCTGTTCATTATGTCGCTAGGTTGAAAAAAAATATCTAACCAGATCCATAGTGAGTCTAGTAGTAGGGGCCCAAGTATAGCATCTAAGAGCAGCCAACTCCACAGTTTTGGTGGCGGCAGTTCTGCTTTCTCCACGCCGGTTGCTGCTAACACCCCACCCATTGCCCAAGCCATGCAACCACACGCGCTCCCGACCACACCTAGAATAACAACAACGGTTTAGATTTCATAAGAGACGCTGATTGATTGCTCCATTAAAAGTTTAATTTTCTCTTTTTATCTAAGCATTTACCAATGAGAAGAACCGAGTTGATACCATCGCCTTTCCTCAACTCCTGTCGGAACAATAGTAAATGTACTGCATAGCATAATGATGCACCCAACGCTGATAACACAGCGGTCCAATTTGTTTCATGTGTCTCAGACAAACCTAAAACCACCTGAAAGAAAACAGTTATTTATTGAAAGTCTTTTACTGGAATTCTTTATAGCAAGAAAAAACTTATAAATGCTTGGAAGCATAGTTACATGCATTTATAAGTTTTTTTATGAATTGTATAAAATTCTAAAATTTTATCTAAGACTTTATTATACGGCAATGAGGTCCTGGATGTTAAAGCATAGTCATCTAGAATACTTTAGCTGTCATGAGTTGACAGCAGGAACAAACTTATTATGGCGATATATTTGTACTATATGAAGATAGTCGATAGCCAGATGAGTTCGAAAACACCACTACCATTGACGAAACTACAACATATAGCACCGAAATCGAACCAATAACCTCTGTTTACTAAGTCAAGATCACAGTTCCTAACAAGGTAATAAATGCTTATTAACCATTTTTTTTTATTTCACTAAGTGACAACATGGGAAGTTCATGTGATGACCAGTCATTCGCCACACAGATAATGCTTTAGCATTGTAATGAATCCTAATTACAGGATTCATTGTGCCATGTTGTACAAGTAGCCTTGAGCTCAATGACCATTTTATAAATATATCTAATGTTGAATATGAATTAACTTAACTGATAGGGTATTTACCGAAGATGTGTTCATGTAATAATTGCTACTTAATATTTAATACATCAGGTTTTGATGACTTTTGTTTTATTTATTTTCCCGCTATGCATATTTAAACGTTACAAAATGAAAAAATATGTCATGACTATCTATCATTCGGCAAACAACGATGTGACTAAAACTATTCTACCCCTATTTTAGTTGTTATATCATTTGAATTGGCGTTGGACTTCAGACCTGAGCGATGCCATGGTAACTACAGTTATGATCTCTGCACTCCCATTTCTGACGTCGAGAATTTTTTTTTTATTATTTTTTACTCACAAGTCCAGCTGCGGTGAGTATGACTGCGATATATTTAGATGCAGTGAAGCGATCGGTGGGAGACTGCGCGAACACCGCACCCATAGTGAGAGCGAACGCACTAGCCGTTGAGGTGTAAATGATGGCTGAACCCGACGAAGTGTGGAGCAAGCTTAGCCGGTACAAATAATTGGATATGAACCACTGAAATTAAAATATTTTTTTTGAATCATTATAACATTTCAATAGTTAGATTTAAGTTCAAAACAAAATTATAAAGATCTTTTGTATTTTTATTCTCTCTCAATCCAACTATGATATTAGGAGATGCAGTTGTAATTTAGACAGAAATTGGGAATAGAACAAGAAAATAAAATATCATAAAAATTTTTTATCTATATGCCTATATACATAAATTTACAAATATATATGAAAATAATATTTACTGACCGGTAAACAGAAAAGTAGTGCGAGTCGCAAGTGTCGTTTTGTAGCGGCGGCCGCCGCGCGTCGCTGCGCGTGCTCTGAAGCGCGGACCGAAGCCGCCCACGAGAGGCGAGCTAGCAAGGCCTCGCCGGCCATTGCCGCCGACATCACGCGTACCTAAACAAAAATGACTCTTTCTTTACTCTTTAACACGATTTCAAGCGTGGCCCAATTCCAACAGGTCGCCCGCCTATAAAACAAAAACCGAACTGTAGCCCGGAATCAACACTGTATTTGCTATCAAGAATAAGTACAGAAATGTTCATGTCTTGGACTCATAATGAGTTTTTTGTGTGGCTCCCAAGCCGTATATGAAAAAAATAAAATAAAACATCAACCTATATTATTTCAATTGCCTTAAATTACTTATGTTTTAACAAACAATATGAACTAGATTTAGTATTACATTATATACATTAAGAAAAAGTATATATATATATGTATATTTTGGTGTTGATTTGAATTTATATATTTATGTTTCGGTACTTACAGTATTAACCTTTTCTTAAAAATTCAACAAAACTCTCCAAACTTGAATGAAAAGAGTTACCCTAATGATTGACAGTGATGAACGTGATGTCAAATAAGTAAGCTTAAAGTTCATTAAATATCAGTTGGTATTGAAATCTTCTTCTGTATCCATGTCGAAAAGTTAAATTAGAGCATTGCCATGGTTGTTGAAATAAATGCGAAACTTGTGTACAAAGCATTTATGTATGACAACCAATCTGAGGATTGTTTAAACAGTTTGAAGTTACTAAGTAAAAATTACAGAGGAAAACACATAAAAGATGTAGTGAAATTACCTCAGCAACTTTATTAAAACGAACTGCTCTTGGAGCAGTATCATCACTATCTGTAGTCTCTCCAGCTCTGACAGGCACAAATGTTGAATCTCCCTGTAAAGTTAATATTTTTTTAGTAAAAAAGTAATAGAATAGTCCAAGCAGGTTTTTGATATAAGTTAAAAGAACAGGTGCATAAGTTATTAACTGACAATTAATGGTGGTAGGTCTCTGTCACTGGAGGCAGTCTAAGTAGATACCACTGCACTTTTTATTTTTACAGACAAATAGTAGTGTGCAAATATTGTTATTTCGGTTTAAAGATGCTGTAGCTAGTGTAACTACTAGGGTACCAAGACTCAACATCTTAATTGTCAAGGAGATGAGCACAATGTGATCCTTTGTATATCATCCTAACTAGTGCCATGTTATGGGTAGACATGTTACTTACCATCAAGTGAGTGTTAAGATATCTCAGAGTATTCTTTAATTTTACATTGTGTATTTACTTGTGACAAAAATATCAACAAAAGTAATTTATCTTTTTCATCAAATGTCAAAGTAACCATGGTTTTTTTGCTTATATTGATATCTTTTACCAAACAGCCTATCTACTTCTTTCAGTGAACAATTTTATAGTAATCTAGCATCAAAATACAAATATAATTAGCATTTAACCATTATCAAGTTGACCACAAAATATACATAAAATTCACATTAAAATTTTATTTTAAATAATTTTTGTTATATTAACATAAATTTTCCTTTTCATTTAACATGGTCAAAATATTCATAAACAATGTACTTTTTAAAAATTTCACTATTATTCACTATTTTACACAAATAAGAAAGAGTACAAAGGCAACAATTTAAACTTCTTTTAAATACTTACCAAACTACTAGTAGACTCTGTATAATAGTTTTCATCATCAGTTTCAGCAGAAGGCTCTAATAATTGCTAAAAAATCAAAATATTATTAAGACAGATTTAAACATAAAATCTAATAACTTTTATTAATGTACACAGTGTTTTTTACCGTGTAATCTGCAGGCCTACATGGGTCTCTAGTAGGTGGTGAGAAGCATAGCACAATCAGGTAAACAAATAATAAAGAACTGCGGACATAGGTAATGACAAATGGTCTTTCAAATTTCTTCTCTATGTAAATGTACTGTAACAAATAAAAATTTGTAAAACTTTTAATTACAAAACAAATTGCAAAGCTATATTGGGTCTATGTTATAAAATAAGATTTTGAAATTTACCTTAGTCAATTCTGATGAAACTACCCATAACACAGCTACCAAAAACAAAATGAAAAGACCAAACACGAATTTCTTTTTACTGTAGTGGTTAACAACATCTTTGTTTTTAGAATTAGGAGTCACTTGAAAGTAGTTGTGACATAAAGTTAACATTAGAGAAGAGTTTTATAACATTAAAATGAAAAAGTCGAATATTAACGTCACGGTATGTAAAATTTCATTGTTTTAGAACACAATGCTTAGAAATAACAACTTTGAATAAATATTAGTGACCATGTTTCATTTATATATAAAACCACGCAATTAGAAGCACTACAATATTTTCTTTGATTTTTGTCAATTTTATTATATATTATAATATTCGTCTATAATAATATTTCACGAATTAAAAATATTTTTGATGTTATATTCTCAATTGACAAGTTAATGACAATAAATGATCGTATTTTGTATATTATCTATGAATTCAATCGGTGTAATCGATTTTGCATGTAAATCGAATAAGTAAATTGCTTTAGCCGTATGTTACAAAAGTACATTCCGAATAGGGCTTCATATATTTTTTATAAAATATCTTTTTAGAAATTCAATAGAATCTAAGCCTTGGAATAAATTATTTTAATATTAATAAATAATAGTTAATTTATTTAATACATTTAATTTGTATTCCTGATTAAATAATCTTTTTACATATTAATAACATTATTATCGTGAAATATTCCATCGTTTCTAGATATTGGTATTATTTTATAATAGCTATAATACTCTTGTAATATACCTATTTGATTTATTTTTATTCCATTTTAACCGATTGTCAAAATGAAGTGGACGGGTTATGTCTTTTTAGGTTAAAAAGTCTATTGCGAATACTACAATATTCTAGAACTATTATCACATATATAATGGAAGTAGTCAAATCAGTCGGGAAATACCTCAACACACCCGTTGGAACCCTTTGTTATAATACGGATAAAGTAATTAAATATCACAAAATTAAAAAAAAATTCTAATAAATGTAATTAATGATAAACAAACACATCCTCGTCGATGTCTGAGGCGTTTGCTGTTTACTCTTGAATGAAGACTTCTCTATTAAATTTTCATTAACTAGTCTATCGCTTTCAATTGTTTACTCTAATTTTTCCCAGATCATTAGTGCACCTTGTATGTAGCCATCCCATGCACTTTCTAATATAAAAAGTATAAACATGTATGTGGTCACATACATGTTTACATTCAGTAACTTCTTGTCACTAATACTTGCTCACATATTCAAACTGTAAATATCATTTTTTTTTTTTAATAAAGCTATAATCTTTCCTCCTTTTTAACAGGTTTTAAATACAGTTCTGGATAAAGAAAATGTAGAAGGATTTGCAAGTATAATTTTGAGACTAGCTTCAATGAGTAATATTGCGATGACTCAGGAGCAAGTTCTGCTTAGTTATCAGTGGTTGGAACACATGGCCATGTATGCTAACCAAGCTTTTACCGGTTCATCATTTGCGAAAAAATTTTTACAGGTGTGATTAGAAAGCTATTTTACAAATAATATATATTGAAACATATTTTTTATAAAAAAAATTATTAATTAAAACATCATTATATAACACCCATACAAATCTTTAATTTATATTGTATATTTGTTCTAAAAATATATATATATATATATATGTTTCTGTATGTATATACATTTGTGTTTGGGTATATATATATATATATACGGCTTTTATATGTTTATAATTTGTTTGTCAATGTAATTTTCCAAACCTACATGTTAAATTTACTTCTTCCCTTGAATTGACTAGCAGAAAATGTGTCTTTGATATTAAGTCTACCCTTACCCTTAGCTTAAGGTGATACATTTAGAATAAGTAAAACTAAATTAACGAACTTCAGCTTGAAGAGGGCACCTAATGATGATGATGATGATAAGGATGTTCTGGTTTGGTCTGGTAAATCTTATATTTTACGACAGAATTGCAAAAGATTTTTGTGGTCTTTTATCCAACAAATTTTTAACTATTCTAGACACAGTAGGATAATTACTAAAATAACATCTGTTACCTTCTAGAGATTATAAGTATTAAAATGTTCAATTTAATAATAATTATGTCTTTCTATCAATAATTTGTAGTTAGCATTTTTTTGATCTATGTTTTAATTTTTAGGGTATCAACAGGGCATTGGCCAATAATACATTTTTAACAGGACCTACTTTGACTGTGACAGACATTGCAGCCTACCATGTTTTATACCCTCTAATAGTGAGTATTAAGTTTTTTTGTTCTACATTTTAAAAAAAAACAACTTATTAAGGTGACTGCATTTTTAAATGGTTCATTAACTCCTTATTGGCCTGCTGCCCACATACATGGTACCTATTAATTTATATTTATCACTAAGTGGTTACGTTAAAATTAGCTTTCTTTATAAGATGTGCACTTACAATGAAACTTTTTGCACTATATTTAATCTGCGCTTTTTTTTATAAATAATTAAATAGATTTTTCATTTCAGGAAAGTCTCAGCATAGTAGAACAAGAATCATTCTTGCATGTTTGTAGATGGTTTAAGCATGTTCAGACAATGCCAAGGATTTGTGTAAATCGGATTCCACTGAAATTGAACACTTTGACCCTTTCCATTCTAGCTCCTGTTGTACATTAAGTATTAATCTACTGTTAATGGAAACTAATTTTATGGTTATAATTAAATTGTCGTAAAACTGCAAAGAGTAAATGTGTTTGTACAAATAATGTCTTTGATTATTTTTTTTATCAAGAAAATGCAATTTATGGAAACTTTATTTCAAATTCCATTTAGTTACATTATTGGATTATTATTCACTTTCTTTTTCTTTAATATTTTTCAAGTAAGTATCAATTTTCTTGTAATATACAAGCACAAGCAAGATTTTTATGACAATTACATATGGTGTTAGGTAATGAGGTGGGAGATGATGAAACTTGCTTGCCAAAATTTCCCTATCTCTTCATGTTGATAGCTGCAACACAGCAATTTTGTTTTGGCAGTAGAATTACAAAAGAGGATGGGAGCTAACACAGCAGGTTCAATGAAAACTTTAGAATCACAAATAGAATTATGATATAATACTTCTGTAACAATACAGTGAATTAAAATTTAACATTTGAAAAATCCATTTATTTTTCAAATACAACCAACAATGAAACAAATTGCATCAGATGAATTTGCATTCAATAGCATGTCAACATATTTTTCACTCAATACTTGAAATGTAATGTGATATCTTCTCCAACAATTGTACTAGTTATAACACTGTTTAATCATAGTATGGTGTACAATATTTCAGACATCAACAGGATCTGTTATAAAATTACCGAAACAGATTTTACCACATGAATTGAAAAATATAAGTTTGGATCAACCATTTGTATACCACCCTCAACCGTTCTCATATCCTGGTTATCCTGTTATTTTATACCTGTAAATGAATTATTATACGTATATTTATAATAATCAATTAATGACAATATCACTAACATAATGTGCTTTGCAATAAAGTAATATAATCTAAAAACTGTATTCATTTATCTTATTGGTCTTTCTGGAATACATATAGTTTAGGACACAAGACATCACTTACACTTACTGATGCAATCTATATTAAAAAAAAAACAAAGCTGTACAGATTTTTCTTCGTGATGATTTTGGATTCAAGAAATCAGATTCTGATTAAATTCTAAAAGCCGAATAACCAGGATCTCTGATGACTACATCACACATGAGCCGAATTTTAAATAATGTATTAAGATATTAGATTGCAGATAATTAGCTAAGCTTTAAACTGATGCAACACTACTTATAAGCAGATGCTAAGTTACAGTTTTGATCTTGGTCTTTTACATTGAAGTTTATATTTTTTCGTTATATTTAAATATTAGTATGTATTTGCTACTAAGTAATTAACTTAATCCTTGTCGCACATTTACATTAACACTTATTTTTCAAGATTTCGATTTGCTGCTATTTCTAGTACTGCCAGTAAGTCTAAGATTGTTATAGTTTACCATTATTTACTACCGGCAGTAGTAAAGGAACAACTACCATTACGCCGCTACTTGCGTAATAGTACTTGTTCCTTTTTTTTTTCAATGATTTTGTTTGAAAGAATATTTCATCGCTGATGAGGATATTTCGATCTATTAAAATCTACAGCATAACATATTTTCTTAACGATAAATTTAAGAAAATGAAAATATTTGTTATTTAAAAGTACATTTGTTTCCATAGTAAATCAGATTTGATTAAGACAGGATTTCATTTTCCGTTTGATTTTGGCGGTTCCCACGAACTCGGTCCGAGAATCGGAGCCTTAGGCAACGTTCAAGCTTATTAGAATAAGAGCAAATATTTTCATCGGTTTCTGGAAAGAAATAGAAATTTTTCTGTGAAAAAAAATTAGGGATTGTTGTCGGGTACCTGTCGATTTATGTGAATAATTCCTTCGTTTAGAACATATACTTTGAAACTAATATAGCTGTTTTAAAAGAATAAAAAATGCACAGGAGTTAAAAGTTTGTTCTATAATAAATCTATTTATATTTCGGGTCAAAATAACGATAAACCCGAATAATAATAAAAACTTTGAAAATTGATTTATAAAATATGCTTATGATGTTTAGGTACCTATATTTATTTTGAAAGAAAATTATTGAATAAATAAATAATTCCAAAGACGTTTAAGGCCTAAAGTTGATGTTGCTATCTGTAAGAGATACATGCGTGATTTTTTATTTAATAGCAACGTTATTTAAAATTAATTGCCTATAATTGAACTTTCAAGAGCAGTCAATTTTAATAATATTATTTCTTATTACCATTATGTAGATTATGGAAATATGTTCTTATTTGATCTTCCAATAAAGCTCGTGATTTGTGTGACTTGATGGTGGTTTCAATTTTATTCCAAAATTTTCCTTCGTGCGGTATTCCCCGTTTATCAACCTGTTAAAACTCATATTTTATGTTTGTTATTATTAACCTATTTTATATCACGTGTACTTACCACGTGTAAATTGGCGAATACACATCGGCTGAGACACTGGAAAAACAACAAGTTATTGAAAGGTATTGTATCTAACTGGATTTAGCCGCTGAGGTAGCAGAAGCTTTAAAATGTGATAAAATAAGGAGAAAGTAGTATTACATAAAGAAAAAAATAAAAAAAAATACGATCGACTCTAGATACAGAAAGCATGTCGACTAAAATCTATGTTAAAATAATTCGGTCAAAGATAGAGTAGCTATGTGTTTCTTTTCGACATGATTTTTTAATGAATACATACATTTTACTATGATACATATTTATATGAACAATTGCTTTAGAATTCCTATCCATGTTGTGTGTATATTGATAGCGACAAAATTTTGAATTATTAAATAATGCAATGATTTTTTAATTTTTGTTCACAAGTTTGTTCAATACCATTTACAAATAACAAATGTTTAGAAAAATATATCAAATTATATTTGTAATACGGCTTTCTTCGTGAACATTTTGTTTAAAAATGAGTAGACGTATATCGCGCATATAATTTCTTGCAAGAGCAAGTTTGATGTAAGTATTAATATCTATGACATTTTTTTTTAAAGTGGGGTAAATGCTTGCTCGTACCCGTCCTCGCGAGAGCGAGGACAGGTTATGTCGGACTTGCTCATGGGGTCATGGAAACGCTTTCGCACACATCCGCGACCCCGCCAGCGCTGGCTGCACCTTGCAGCCCCACCTCGGGAGGGAGGGAAGAACCCCTTTTTTCCACTTCTGTAGGGGCCCGCCGGAACAGAGAGCGCGCCCCCTCCTCGGCGTCTTGCAGTCACGCAGGCAACAGGTTCCCACGAATCCGTCACCCAGAGACCATAGGAGGCTGGAGAAAAATCTCGTCCGACTCCCTGTGGCGGATCCGATCTTGGGTTCCGCCGCCATCCGTTGTACAGCCGCAAAGGATAGAGAGAGCGGCGAATTTCAATACCGATACTCCTTTCTCTCCGCGACCCTACCTTGGCTGCAAGGGCAGTATAAAGCCACTCCTGCAGCCCACCGGCACTCATCCGAGGTGAGCTCACTTTAATAGGAGCTCTAACCTGAAGCGTCTGCCTAAGGCCGGCCAGGTAGGTTTTTTTTTCGCTTCACCGTGGCGGACCAAGCCAGAGCTATTAAGCCACACTGCCATGACAAGGCGGGAACCTGTTCAGGGGGAATATCTATGACGTATTTCAGGGTAATTTAATATTTTTTACATATATAAACACAACATTTAATACTTTCATTTGTACTGTGGGTCAATTTTTTTTTATGAAATTTAATTTGCACAATGCCTTTAATATTCTGTCGTTTGTTATAAAAATTAGTTAAAAAGAGCAATTTATTTCTAAACGTTATCACATTTCAAATAATTTTCAAAACAATAACATACTTTTTGCATAGAATATGCTCAATACATACAAATTTATTAAAAAAAATTTTACAACATTCGTGGGACATAATGCGAATTCTAGAAATACTACAGATTCATGTCTTCAAAAACTTGCCTGATCTGATGCATAATTTTTATTATTCATTTGTTTACTTCTATTTATCCTTTTTAATGTATTTCGTACAAAATGATCCAAATGAGTAGACGGGATGTGATTATATGTTTGGCCATATTGATTATTAGATTCTAGAAAATCGTTTTTTGTTATCGTAGAAATGTTGCTTTGATTCATTATTTCACTAGTGTTTCTCCTTCCATGGCTATATTGGTTTGAGTTCTTAGTATCACTGTCCACTTGTGAATACTGATAATTTTGCTTAAAAGTGTTTCTATTAAAACGACGGATAAAATCTCTGTAACCCTGTACCTGTTCATGTTTAAAAGCTTGTATAGCAGTCATGACTTATTTTTCTAGCAAACGAATATTTCCATCACTGGAAAATGTTTCCATAGATAGAAGTAAAATTATTAAAATTGGTACAAACATAATGACTGTTAACGTTTGAAATGAATTTTGTTTAGAATTGATATGAAAAAATACAGTTCCTATATAAACAGTATAATACAGGAAGTAAGCGCATTATGGACGACGTGTGAACGGCAGATTTGCATCCTGTTTTGCTGTTTGACTTTTAAAATTAATTATTACTCCACTGACATTAATTGAGTACGATTAATCATAATAATATGTTATACTAAAGGTTGTATGCTTTACCTAGGATAATGTGTAATTACTTGATAAATTACATGGTAACATGTGAGTATTGTTTATTTTATTATAGTAATATTTATGTTAACATAAATAACTTTAAAACATAAATTTAGGTGATTTAATTAAATGCTTTATACCGGAATAATTAAACCTGGTTTAAACCAAGTACAACGGTAACCTTATTTGGTTATGAAAGTTTATTTGATTAGATTTTAACCAAGATTACAAAAGAGACAACGCAGGTGTGACGTTCAAACCTGGAACTACTTGTCTTGAAAGCACCGTATTTGGTGAGAAGTTGTAGTGGGTGATAGAGCTACATAAAAAGATTTGGTAACTGAAATATTGCATAATGCAGCAACTCGTCCAATTACGGGCCAGCTTAAAAAACTTGAGTACAAGCACGAAAATAATGCCCTTTTGTTACAGACATACATCTCAAAAATATAGTATCAAAGACTTTGGTAAATGAATGAAATTTTATTATTTATAAAACCATTCATGGCTGAAAGCCATCTGGAAAACCATCATCATCATCGTTTACTTAATATTTCCAAAAGGAAATTAAAACGCATCGAGTTTATTTTCCATTTTTTCCAAGGTCCTCGGATGGCGGCCGCGTACCGAAAGACGTAGTTTTGGCAGGCCCTCCACTAGGTGGTCTGACGATCTGGTGAAGGTTGCGGGAAGCAGCTCGATGCGAGCAGCGCAGGACCGATCGATGTGGAGATTTTTGGATGAGGCCTATATCCAGTAGTGGACGTCTGTCGGATGATGAGCTTATTTTCTTGTTATGCTTTTATAATTGATAAACTTACTGACATTTATCCATAAACCGCTTTTATCACACTTTACTCCAAAGATTTGATTTAACAATGCATCGATAAATGCATAATTGTTCTGCAGTTAGTGATGTGATATTTGTATTGTTTATAAAATTTTTAAAAACTGATAAATGATGAATATACAGTCCCTGCTATAATATTTTATTTCAGCCGCTGAATTCTAGTGTGCATGTACTCCAGTATGTCCTCTGTACTCCAGATTGAACGCTGCAGCGGCAAATGAAATTGTTGCTTCATCTAGAAGTATATTCATAACTAACTTATTTTTCACAATTACAGGTTTTAGACATAGTTTTTAAAATAGGTTTGGGATTAAATAAATAAATATGATTTTGTGCCAAAATTTATTTATTGTATTTAACAGACTCCTTGGCTCAGCGACCAACCCCTTTCTTGTAACACTAAGTTAAGGGGTGTAACGGGTTCTGCACCACAACTCCGGGGACCCAAACCAACCTTATCTGCTAGGGGTGCATTCTGCTAATCAACAAATGAGGCTCTGGCTTCCACCAACCCGCGTTAGGCCAGCGTGATGAAAATGGCCTGAATCCCCCCATATAAATGACGGCCCTAGGTACCGGAGGCCATGCTGACTGTGATAACTGATCGATTTAGAAATCTTTGGAGGAAGTCTATGTCCAGTAGTGGCCGTCTATAGGCTGATGATGATAAGTTTCCGTACTCGATTTCATTGCTGTGAAATCTTGCAGATAAAATAAGCCACGAAATTAATTTGCAACATGCGTATTAATATTCGGAATACTTATAACTTAGATTAAAGAAATGTGTACATGTTATTTATTTAATATAAAGATAAAATATTGTAATTACTTGTTTTTAAATTATTAGTCTCGATCAAAGCGGATTGAACTTGAATCTTGATTGAATGGCATATTAATTCTGAGATAATTATTATGTAGTCAATGACAGGTAATGCATAGTACACACCTTATAGTATTGTATAATCTATCGCCTTTAAAATTATGCGCTATGCTTTGTGATGATGTAAGTTTTATGATAGATAAGGATAAGTATACAGCTCCTATAATTTTAAATGCAAAAGATGTGTCTATCATGCAGCCGCTTATTTTATTATAATCCTTGCTTTGTAACACAGATCCTTAATTTACAAAAGCGGAAGAGCTTTGATGCTTGTAGGGCGAATCTCTACCTAGATACTATCTTCCAATCGTTATTTTGCTGATATAAAATCATTGCTTCCGGCATACACGCGAGAGCGAGAGTATTTTGAGCCAGCGTGCCTTACCATTTTCGGGCTTAATGTCACTTAACACCATTAAAAATTGTGGTCAGTGTGGCCAGATATCATGCAATAACATGTGAAAATGTATTTACGATAAAAATTATTCCTCACTCGATACACTCCTACGCTAAATTGTTTATTTTGGAAGGCTTCTTTTGAAGTTTTATTTTGTACAACTGAATTTTAGGTGATAAACAAATTTTTTAAGAAGTTGAATAATCTGACTTAATACTAGTGCTATGTATAAATAATACTAGTATGCCTTAGAATGACCTATGAAATGACGTCATTTAATTTATGCCTCAAGATGATTTCGCGTGCATTGAATTACAAGTACTTATTTATGGAGTGTTGATTTTATTATCAACGATAAGAAGAGATTCTTAATTCGTCGACTTTTTGGTTTTTTTTTACTTAATTTTATAATATTACAAAGTAGTCTAATTTCGAAGTTTTTTTTTTAATAGAAAAAATATAGTTAAGATATTTCAAAATTTCCAGCTGTACTAATTTCTAAACTTCTCAGCTATAAGGATTTTGTACTAATATTTAGTTATTTATTAAGACTTTAAAGGCTTAAGTATATCAATATCATTAACATTAACTTGAGCCGTTTGATTTAACAAAACTTGCATTATAACTTCGTTTATTCTTTGCAGAATTTAAATCTTTAGTTTTACCATTTCTACTAAAAATCTGTATTGGCCATTACGGTACTTTACTTTAAGAATTATTGTAAGAATATTTAATTTAAAGTTTTATGTAGTTTTAAACACTTTTGTATAAATATATTTATTTAAATAAAAGTAAAGTTATAACATTAATTATATACTATTTAACTGATTAGATGTATCATTTTACAATATCTTTAGCAGACAAGATTTATAAAAAATAAAGTTAGACAATTTCCGAATTATGATTAAAATTGCTATAATTTTATTTCTTTGTTTGTTTATGTATTAATAAACTAACATTTATATATATATACATATATATATATAGAACAATCATAATGTAAAGAAAAATCTGGTATAATAAATTTACGCATCATGTTTTTATAGTATACCTTGGATGCGTATTTTCATATAAGTAAAATAAAAGTGATTCATAATCGTGTGTTATCCTTTGCCATAGTGTCCCCATTTCCTGTTACCCCATCTACTCCAGGCTGGCTTATTATCACTTCCATATATTCTCATTAAGGTAGCCTCAGGCTTAAAACTGGAGCCAATGAAAGAAGGATGTGTGTTTGTAGTTACTACTTTAGAAGTTTCAACTCCCAAAACACTTTCATAATTTGTTCCTATTGTGCTTTTGCTAGTATCAAAATTGCCATATAAGCCACTTACGCTAAATGTAAGTGGAATATGAATACTTCCTAATCTGTAGTCTGTGCGTATTTTTGGCCAAAAAGTTCGTGGCTTCGGTATTGTAGTTTCTGTATTTGTGATCGATACTGGAAAAAAATATGTCTTAGTAAGCATGATAACTAACAGTAGTTTTTAAAAACTACATTTAATTTGGAGTATTTCAATTTACATACAGTTGTTAAAGAGCATACATACTATGTGAATCGTTTAAATTTGGTTACACTTAATCTATGTGTTCTTACACATAATTCGTATATTATTAAAAAAAAGCACTTACCGTCAGTATTTTCTGTAGAAATTTCAACATTTGAATGAAGAGACTGCAACCATGTAGACTCTGAATTTGAACGTTTTATTGGCGGACTAGGTTGAAGATACAATGCCGGATCTAGTACTGCACATTCCATAACATTTAAAATATTTAAGGCGTACCAAATTAATAGAAACTGAAATAAAAATATTAATCTTAATTTACCTCTTCGACTCATAAAAGATTTTATTATAATTTATGACCTTTATAGCTATCGTCGATATAAATTTAATTTTATTGGTGCTATAGAAGTTTTTTAAAATAAAACTAATTATTCGTCGATGAGATGTGATGATTTAAAACAACTTTTAGATTTATATGTGTTTCGAAATTAAATTAATCGAAAATACTGCAACGTAGCCTTAGTTGTACAATACAATATATAACATGTATTACTCTATTTTTAATTCATTATTATTTATTAAACGGCTTATTTGTAATTTTATAAGCATTTAATAGTTTTTATTATTGCTAAGGAAGAAAACGATTTTCAAAGATGGATAATGCATTATTTGAATATGTTATTCATTATAAAATAATTCCTTCTTATTAATAACTTGGCATTAAATGTCTTTTAAAACACCGGTTAATATATTAATACTTACAAACATCTCGCAGTGCTTAAAGATAATTGCAAACAACACAACAAACTGCTTACAAGACTGTAGTTCCCACTGTATTGGAAGAAGCACCGGAAAGGCTTTCTCCTTATCTTAGTTCTATGATGTTCCCGAGTTTAAAAACCTGTTTCACGATGATGTAAGTGAAGAGCCCTCATGCTAGGTCAAGGGTAAAGAAAGTTATTCTCGATGGTCAGTCATATAACTGTAACTTTGAGTATATAATATCCTTGGTGCACAGAGAAAGTTTTTATCTTTTCGTACAAAAACTTACCATGTAAAATATTATACAGCTTTCTTACCGAGAGAATTGAACTATTATAGTGTCATTGAATATTCAGGTAGTTCTAAAAAAATATAATAAATAGACAGTGACACGTATTATTAATAATAAAAATGTTATTTATAGTTTTATGGGGAAATTGATTCATTGACATGTAAAGATGTTTTGAAGGTTACTGATTCGTTAGACACATTGATGGAAATTACAGAAATATTGGAAAATCCTCAAGGATTTCGATTTGTGTCAGAAATAAACAACTGACGCGTAAACATATTTATAATGAATATATGTGTTGCAATACGTTTCTAATTTCGGAAGATTGAGGTTTTAGCCAAAAGACAGAGTATTCAAGTTGGTGAAATAGTTCTTGTTCTTTTTCTCAGATCTTGAGTGGTTTGCCGTTACAGTATCTTTTACACAAAACATAAACAGAAAAACAGTTTAGATAAACTTTTTGTAAAACCGAAAATCGTTTATGGTAATTTAATGATCTGGAAGTAGCACGTTTAACCATTTCTTTTCGTATATTGATGCGCATACAATAGATATATGAATTTGTATGTTTCCGATAATCTAGAGGACATTACACCAAAGCCTTGTGATTGTTGATTCATCGTTCTTTATCATCTATTATTTGTTGCTGATTAATGATCGCGTTCGTCTGCCACTAAGTGCAAAATAAATATTACTATACAAATATTGAACAACTGACCACAGTTGTTTTTGGGTTTTCCACAAGTAGGATGAAAGACGTATATTGATTTGATTTTTTAAAAATTATTTTGTATTGGTAATGTTTTTTTTTAAGAGATTTTAAAAGAAATGTATTTTCGTAAACTCGTCAGTATGCATATGTTTCAAATAAGAGGCCAGACCAAGAGATACAGACATTACATATGCAACACAAGTGTTACATGACATTAACTATTTGAAAAATATTTACATTTCTATAATTTTCCGTTTTGCTAATCTATACGCCAGAAGTGTAATAGGCTCCAGTATACGTAAACAAATACCTTGATATAAATATTACACTACTTGGCACTTGGCAATAAATAAAATATTATGTTATAACTACTTAGGACATGGTTTTAGGTAAAATTGTTATGCACTGTTTATACCAACAAGGAGATAGACACTATTATTTTGTTAAAGTTATATATATATATATATGTATTTTCGATTAAGCGAAGAGACGAGCGGGACATTTACTTGATAGTAAGTGTTACGCCTGCCCATAATAACGTGGCGCTAGTTAGGATGGTTATACTGCACCATATCGCGCACGTCGCAGTGATAAAAATGTCGAGTCCCGTTACTCCAGTCATTACTCCTTCCTCCTGCGCTCTTTAAATCGGAATAGTAATGTTAGCATACTACTGTTTGGCGGTAGAAATAGGCGCTGTGGTGGTGAATTCCTAATTGGTCTCCGGCCACAGAGACCTATCACCAGTAAAACAAGGGATTATTCCTTTAAAAGTTAACTGGTGGTGCGGTGGAAGGCGAGATGCCTGAAACTACCTCGGTACGTAATAACCACCTGTTTATGTGGTCAAATTTTAGTGTGTAAATATAGTGATCCGGTTTGAAGGGTATTTAAACTAGTAAAATAATTAAAGTAAATGGATTTAGCATCGTAGGAGTGCATCGTTGAAACATCTCAACCACAATGAAATGAGTGTAGTACTTATCATCAGGTGAGTGTCCTGCTCCTCGTGATAGTCGGGTCGGATAAAAGAACATTTAAAAAGATAACTTTAGACACGAAATTATGACTCCATTTTTATTACAAAATCTTATACTTTGAAAAAAAAAAATATTAATACTTTACATTAGGTTTTTAAAAGAACTACTAAGGAGATTATCCAATTAAGTAATGATACGAGCGAGACGGTAATCTGATCGTATACAGCTTTAAGAAGCAATTCTTATAACAGATGGATTACAAAGTGTTTATCCTTTAATGGCGTTGCAGTACAAATAGTGACAATATTGTCTGTATGAAAATGTAATTGTAATACATTACATTAGTAATATGTGTAAACAAGGATATTCATGAAGTGTGCAATAAAATTTGCATAAGTAAATCGTTCATTGTAATGAAATACGAAAGATAAGAGAAGAAATAAAATTGCAATCGATTTAAATATATATGCTTTATTTTAAAATATAAATCAATAACTAAAACCGGTTACATTTGTTATTGTATCTCGACAAGGTTCCTGAGAATAGTATTTTAAATTTAAGTAAATACGTATGTACTCATTAATAAAGATAACAAAATCAAGTCACAGTCAAACAGTTTTGCAATAAACGTCGTGTATGCAGTGTTTAGCCATACCATCCACCACCGAAACCGCCGAAACCGAATCCTCCTCCCCAACCACCGCCGCGACCCCAACCGAAGCTTGGTCGGCCCCATCCGTAGCTAGGTCGACCCCATCCTCCGCCCCATCCGCGACCGCCCCAACCATACCCACCCCAACCCCATCGGGATTCTTGTGGTTCGAGTAAATCGTCTGTGGCAGATAGAGGCTTGGTTTCTTCAATTTCTGGTTTCGCTAATTCATTTTCAGGCGTTGGTAATGCATTGATGAGTATCAAGCAATACACGAAGATACCAAAACACACTGCCTGCAATTTAGATACAATTGAAATAAGTGTTAAAGGTTTTTCAAATAAAAAAAAATATGATAGTGTTAGCTCTAAAAGTTTTTATAAGTTTCACTTACAGTCTTCATTTCATAGAATCTGGGCGACAAATGATGCCGGAGTTTCAAGTCGCCCGCCTATTTATTAAGATGCCGAAGCTCGGAAACTGAAGCGTAATTTTACTCATTATTGACACAAGAATATTATTACGCCATCTGCGATGTCATGACCATTTATCAAGTGTTTAAAAAATACCAAGTCAATTTCTATAAGGTATTACCAAAAAAATTTTAGATTGATGATTAGTATCAAACAGCTAATAAGTTAGCGCAGCAACGCTAGGTTTTTCTTTGATGATCACTATGAATTTTATATTGATGACTGGGAATGTGTTACTAAAGGTATTTTCATGAGATTTTTTATTAACTTGGGGCGCGATAATGAAACAGAAAGTTGTTACGTTTTATCCACAATTATTTGACTTACGAAGTCATTGAGTTCGTCACGTATCACCATCACAAAAAATATTGAAAATTGCTCCTATTAAATTAATAGAATATCACATACTGGAAGCCACTGGAAACATTCATTTTACTACGTCGTAGTGTAAGCGAGGGGTCGAGCCGAATGTTCACCTGATGAAAGGTGATACGCCTGTCAATAACAGCATAGTGCTAATCAGGATGACCACCACATTGCGCTCGTCGCCCGAGACATAACATGTTCATGTTACCCCGGTAATTAAACTAACTACAGCGCCTTACAGACCGGAAAACAGTTATGTTTGCACACTGCTGTTTGAGATTTTATTAAATGTAACACTTAAATATATATATATATATACGTAATCTTTCTAGGTTATTGTTGCTCTTATTATATCAAAAATCGATTACTCGCATGAGTCATGATCAAGCAAACACAATTAAATACCATGATGTCTTAGGCGGAGTTTCAATATTGTGCAATGTTTTATTAAGGAACCTATAACATTTGTAGCTGTGCAAAGTCATGCATGATGTTAAGTGACAATGAGGCCTGAGATGGCGATGTATACTTGCTTAAAATATTCAAGCTTTCATATATTAACACCTGAACCACAGTGATGCTTTTATGGCAGACTTAAGATATGTCTGTGGTAATTAGTCAGACAGGTTCG
This sequence comes from Ornithoptera priamus, assembly GCA_029034505.1. Lineage (NCBI taxonomy): Eukaryota > Metazoa > Arthropoda > Insecta > Lepidoptera > Papilionidae > Ornithoptera > Ornithoptera priamus. The sequence continues at coordinate 4,584,555 of JARDWD010000827.1, forward strand.
AAAAAACCGTAAATTAACCTCTCCGTGTTACAAGCCAACTTAATAAATGTTCTTAAATTAGAACTATTATGTTTTGAAGTCGATAAGAATATCAGGATTCAGGAAGTTTAATACTGATCTTGAATAATTTAAACAATCTAGGTTATTTTAATTTTATGTAGGTAGAAATGAGTTATGATAATTTTTGCAAATCATCATTCTTTAATAAAACCAATTTTACGTTTCATTGTTACGAGCTACATAGCAAGTAGACATAACTTTTGAATGACTCGACCCTCCACTGGCAATAAATGTTTTTATCTCTCTATAAAATTTATTAATACTGGTTCATTTGGCATTTACGTCAAAACCCTAGTACCAAGAAGCAAGTAAAGTATAATGTCTTTGACTTTAAAAGCAACATTACTGTTTAATGCAGATTAATGTATAAAGAAGGACTATACGTGTATTAAACCGTATATGATTATTCCGTTTAGTAAATGAGAGAAAATATTTCGTTTTACTGTCTTTTTTTATTCATGTTACACTTGTTTATTTACATTCATAATTTCTGTTTAAATGCATTCGGTATATTACTAAAAGGCGAGCATTTGACGAACAAAGAATGTTTCTTTTAGGAATATTACAATTAGACCAACTACGAGAAAAATAACTATAGAGTAAAAGTATTTGAATTTAATATAATATTTCGCCTTAATCTCTTTTTGTTACTAATTAGTGCCAATATTATTGTATCAGTATCTAAGACTTTAGTGCTAATGGAACTAAGCCGTGACTTGCAGTGACATTAGGAAAATACTCAATGTCAGTCAAAAACCATTGAAAAGGGCTTTTCTCATGGTTTCTTTGCTCGAAGAAATAAAAAATGAGAAGAATAATAAGAGATTTAAGATTTTTTCATAACTCATGACAATCATAACAATAGCAGGAGCACATTACTTGAACATCCGGCCGCAAACTTCTTAAGTAACGGCTGCGAGACCGTAGTTTTACACTAGATAAATCTTCGATGTTCAAATAATCGCGGTAACCTTCTCATTCCCTGCGGCGTATGATCGATTAGTGTAGAATTCCTCAGCGGAAGCTCATGCCCAACAAAATTGTCGTCTATTGAAAAAATTGACGGAGGAGCATATTGAAAATTAGGATTGACTTAATTGAAACAGACAGTAAATGTGCCGACCCATTCATGGTAGCTATTGTAGAATTTGCCTCAGACATGATTTCGAAATCCTTAGCCTTCCCAACGCCGTCTCTAGTCATTGTCACTCCATTCCGGCCTTAACACTTTTGGCTCTTATTAACAGAACCTACCACTTTTCCAACTATATTTTCAGGAGTCGATAGTAGGATTTTAAGTATCAAAAAATATATCATCAATATTAGTAACAATACCTAAAACATTACGAGTTCAAATAATTATAGCCATTGCTTGTTTGTTGACTATAAGAAAGTAAAATTTAATTTTTTAAAGTTTGTTTAAAATTGATACAATTTATTATGGAAGATGTTGTAATGATTGAATTGTATATTTACTCGAAGAATACTCGTATGTTGTTACATGTGAATCATTTTGAACCTGATAGAACGATTATTGACTGGGGAAAACACAATGTTTTGTTTAAATTAACAAACTTGTACTAATTCATTTCTTATGAATGTTTGTTGATTTTAAATCTGTATACAGTATAATATACAATTGTGAAGGTCTACTACATTTAAAAATTATCTATCGTACACTGAATAAAATCTTTTTATAAAAAAAATATTCATGTAGATTTAGTGACGTAAAGATTCCAACAACTTTTTGATTAAAATTACTGCTTCTTATGATGTAGTTTCGTAACCATCTTGAGATTGTTGCTGTAAATCTTACAGGTGTAATCAATGATAAATCTGTTTTGTAGTATGATTATTTGTAATTATTATGGCGTTAAGAAGATTATGAAAAAATAGAAACAAAGTTTAGGATTAATAAGAAATGGCGAGTGCAAAATAGAGCTTTAATTTTACAAGATAGATTTTATTATAAAGTATTAAGTTTTTATTACTTTTAGATAACCGAAAACAATGAAAATTGGATGAGAAAGTATTTGCTTTTAAGATGCTAAAATAATAATATTAAACGAACATACATACCACAGCAGTTAATGACCGTTAGGTGAATAAACCATTCCGCAGCCATCCGTGTCTCGGGGAATCACAACAATAACTTCAAACTGGTTTTGTCTACGCAACTCGAAGCATTTATCTTGTAATGTATATTATAATGACATTTTACGTTTTCTTGTGAATGTACTTATACTCGTATAAAGAACCTTATCCATTTTTTTTATTTCTTAAACAAGATCCTTGTCTCTGTTAACTGTTTTAGGTTTAATGGTGTTATTTTCAAGAATTTTATATTTTAGAACTAATTTATGTTGTTTCTTGGGCTAATATTTTATATATATATTTAATAAATATTTGTTAGTTATTATGACATATCATACATGTTAGTTGTTGAGGCCGTAAAAATTTGGATACCGATGATTTTCAAAAGTAATGTGATTTCTATGCTGCTCTAGCGCTAATCATCCGAGATTTAGTATCTGAAGAACTGTTAATATTTTATGTAAGTTCGCTATTTCGTGAGAAAGTTTTTATTATCTGTGAAATGTTTACCTAAATTATTATCTGTTTCAGCAAAAGGATGAGCAGACTTCAGTTGATATTAAGCTATATACACTCATAACAATTTTCTCACTGGCCCGTGTGGGAACATTAAACTCTTTTATATTTCGTTACATCAATTTACTAACACCTCCAATATTCCAACAGTAATATTTGCATACCGTTTGGTGATACGATAGTAATTATCTATGGTAAATGTCTCTACCAAGAAAGACCTATGACCAGGTAACATGACACAATTAAAGTAAATACATAAAATACGAAAATACATACTTTTGATGTTTGGGTGAATCAATCTAGGATATAATGAAGGATAACTAAAAATATGTAAAGTTCTACTCAAACACTACAATAACTAGTATATTGTGCTTTCGTGCAAAATATTTTATACCTGATTTTTATTAACATTAGCAATATTACGTATCGGTTTTATAAATAGTTGTGTTTAATGTCAAACTATTTGACTAATGTTAGCATTAGATTTATCTTAGGCATAATAATGCTTTTACTTTCGCACGCGGTACAATCAAATTTTTTATTGTATTAATAATCAACTAATAAATACAGGAAACGTATTATTATTATTGTTATTATCTGTTCTTGAATGGAAAATTAAAATTTACCTTTATACGTGTGTTTCATAATGTTCGTAAATCTGTTTCCTTCCGCTATCTTTTATTGAAAACAATTAGTATAATTGTAATTAAAGGAAAATATATTGAATAATGTTATTTTTTATAAAAAGTGCAATTGTTTAACTTTTGTAATAATTAGTTGTATTTAAGTGATTGTAATAACGTACTGAGTGTTATTATAAAGATGTATGAACTGAAACTGAACGTTACTGAAAATTTTCTAGTTATGCGGAAGATCACACATAAACAACAAATACATTTTTGTCAAATTACTTACTTTATTAATTCAATATTTGTACTTAATCAGCACCTTATATATTTTAACAGATTGCATAACTTCGTAAAACAATATATATATGTACAAAAGTCAAATCTAATTAGCCACCCCATCCTCCCCCGTAACCAAAGCCTCCTCCAAATCCATATCCACCGCCATAGCCTGCGCCGTATCCACCGCCGTATCCTGCGCCATAGCCTCCGCCATAGCCGCCACCATAGCCCCCTCCATAGCCTCCGCCGTAACCCCCTCCATATCCTCCACCAAGTCCCCAACCCTGTCCACCGTAGCCATGATTACCCCATCTTCTGCCGTGATGATGATGCCACTTTGATTCTTCTGGTTGTAGAACTTCCGCAACTACAAGTGGCTCTGCGTTGTCAACAATTTCTGGCGTTGGCAGAGCCCTTCCGCTGGTTAAATAAACACATGACAGTGCCAGAAAAAATATCTGTAACGTAATATTAAAACGTAAGGAAACACATTTTTATATATATTGTCTTGTTACAATTTTTACGATTAAAAAGATTCTTTTTACATAATTACAAATAAATAAATAAATTTTACTTACTGACTTCATTTTGTCGGTGTTTGTTGAATAATGCGTGATGTTCTTGGATGAAATCCTTTTTATTCATAACGCCAAAATCTCGTTTTGCTACTCCAAAAAAACGAGTAATAATCTTGATTATAAAACAGTACCGTGACTAACATAAACTTTTTGTAGCACTGGGTTAAGAGGTGCGAACTTGATATTATTTTGATTTGACTTGTCATTTCTTGAAGAGCAAACAGATTCTTTGGATTCTGATTAAATGTGTTTATCAAGTTAATGAATTGCCGTCCATTGCTAAATATCAGTAAGTCTAAAATCTTCTATTTCCTCTACTTGCCGCGCACAACAGGGCAGAATGGTGACCTGAGTATCATAGTAAAGATTACAGAGAATGCTACTGTCTTTCTTTAGTTTGCTTTCCTAATCAAATCTAATCAAGTGGCCTTTACGATGATACCACCTTGATTCTTCTGGTTGTAGAATTTCCGCAATTACCAGCAGCTCGGCTTTGTCAATAGTTTCTGGTGTTGGTATCATGGGGTGGTAGCTACAGGAGTATTCTAAACAGGATTAGCCAAAACAAAAAATACCATAAATAAATAAAGTACTATAAATATAACTGTATATAACGAGCAAAATGTATTTATATATATAATGAAAATGAGTTTTGTTTGTTTGCTAAATACGTAAAATGAGTGAACGCATCGACATTAGAACATGACCTTTCTACGATGATATGTAAATGGTTATAGGCTATTTATTTTTTTAATTTCATAGATCCTTCATCGTTCTAATTCTAATTACCTTTTATACACTTTTTCAATTCGTATTATTTATGTGGTTGCTATAGTAACGGTTTCTCTAGAAAATCATTTGCAGTTGCAGTTGCTCTCAACGAATATTTCAGTCAAATTTCAAGTCTATTTTTATATTACGGCTAGCAAAGCGTGCCGGACACAGCTAGTACTTAATAATACCTAGTAATGTGTAAAATACAGCATGTACACCTCCTTGAATGATCATCTATAACATTAAACATAGTTCCTTTACAAATTGGAGAAGTATATTGCTTCTAATGAATGATGGATGTTGTACTTGAGATAAACCTTGTAATTATGGATTTAACGCTTCACGAAATAATATTTCAAACAAATATGTCTGTTCGATAGTGTGTTGATAATTATTTATTACTTATCGTTTAGTAATAAACGCGGTGAAATGTTACGTTAAAGATTTCTTAATAACCCGTGAAATTTGCATTTACTTCATTATGTAAAAATTTTGTCATTTGAATGAAAAAATTTCGTATGTAAACCTATTTCTTAAAATTTTTTACATATCTTGAAAATGTTGTTGTTAGAACTATTTCTTGGTGGTTCACAAATTCATCTGAACTTGCATTTAGTATAACATTTGCAATTGAATATAATAAAGTATTTGTCACTCCCAATACAATATACTATGTTGTGGTACATTATTTATATTATTAAAAATAGTTGTTGACGGCGGCAGCTATCCCTAAAAGCCTGGAAAACCTTGGCACTAATTAAAGTTTACAACTTCACCCATGGCGTAGGTTACTACAAAATTTTGATCATGTATCCGTGTAATGATAATGCTCGCTGTTTTAAATAAAAACAGGTTAAAGTATATAAAAAAAATACATAAAAAGTTACGCATGTATTTTTGAAATATTTGCATATTGCATGTAACAGAAACCTACCACCGGTAAATCCTCAACCACTATTTACCAGTTGTAGGGTTCAAATCTCAGCTCAAGAAACTCTTGTTACTAAAACTATTTAGTGCATGGTAGTCATAACGTTTATTTTGTAATTATCAACATTTTCTGCTTGCTATTTAAATAAAAAGGTTGTAGTTATTTACATAATTAATATTCGTTTGCATTTAATATTCTATCGTCTCAGAAATATTTAAAAGCAGGGTAATAAAAAACAATTCACATAACCAACATACTCAATTTCATCGTGAAGTTCTTATTGTTTCAAGAGTTGACACGTATTTCAGGTTTTAACTTAATTTTTTGTTGAATATTTTATTGAAGTAAAATTCGCAACGTAATGTTTTGCTCATAAAACAGAAATATTGATTGAACAATTCTTTTCGATCATTACACAATAAATTTATGTAGATGTAGTGACTTCCACGTGAGTATACAAAGATCTTTAGTGTCATTTCCTGATGCGTGTACAATATTATCTTGCGTGTTCTATACGTCTCTTTAAGAGCTCTTAAAGTTGTTTATGCATTCAATTTACTTATATTTAACTAAAAGTACCTTTACCGAGTAAATAATTAAATATATGGTTTATGTCGAATATAATAAATATATGGTCTTTGTGAATAATTTGTTTGTTTATTAGTCTTATCTTTGTATTTAGATTTGTAAGTTGTACTGTAAAGTATTATCATCATTGCTGATAATTTATTTCAATTTTATATGATGTTAATTTAAGATGATAATCGATAAATCAAGGTGACGGACCATGCTTACCTAGAACATTGTAGCTTTTCTTCACTACATCACCAGGAAACGACAAAATTATGACGATATTTAGACAGTATGAAATTGATAATCAGGGTCAAACTACACTAGATTTCTATACATTTGGACACCATTATACTCAAAAGTAAGCTGGTTAGCCATTGATTCACAAAGGCAGTTAAAAATATAAAGAGCCTTCAGAAGCATACATACTGGATTTATTTGTCATATTATAATGTTTTAGGTATGGTTTTAATGAAACACAAAAAACAATTAAAATTGAAATGGTATTGGAGTACTAATCATGTAAAATGTTGGTCCCTTGAGCATCGAAAGATATTACTGTTAGTAGAAGTTCTTATTTTCGAAATTTAGTCAACTCGTAGAGAAGCTTAAAATTGTGTAAATATTTTTCTATAATTATTAATGTTTTATTACTACAATGTACTAGATCAAAAAGTTAAGCTTAATCTAGATTAAAAAAAACAGTGCTTTTCCATAAAATTTTAATTAAATCACAGGCAATGTGGCGTTGAATTTATATATAATGCGTATAACCGAGAGCGTGTTAGATTTGTTGATGGGTCTTCGATTTTAGCGTCCCCAACCGCGTCCCCAACCGTAGTGTCCGCCGTGTCCCCATCCTCCTCCGTATCCCCAGCCGCCGCCGTGTCCCCACCCGCCACCGTGCCCCCAACCGCGACCCCAACCGCGACCACCCCAACCACCACCCCATCTTGACTCGTCTGCTTGTAAGCCTTCCGGTTGGGCTTCAACACCATCTGGGTATGGCAGTGCCCAGGCATATGATAAGCACATGCACATCAAGGCAATGAAGTAGAGAACCTGTAAGTAATTCTACTTTTGTAAAGTGCAATAAACATATAGTAAGCAGAGGTATTTTTTTTTATAATTAATAATAAAGTGCGCGGTAACTTTTACAAAAGACGTAGATCCTTAATTAAAGCACTGCAGTTAAAAATTAAGAAGCTGATACTACTATGACTAAAATACTCAATTTTTATTTGTACTGTCCATGGGCGTCAGTGATCACTTTCCACCAGGTGAACTATTCACTTGTTTGTCCACCCTTCCTATAACATAACCTTAAACTTAGAAAATATATTTAACGGATTAATACTTGGTTTCAATATCATGACAATAAGACTTCGGGAAAAAGCTTTTAGGTTTTACGTCTATTAACGACTATTGCAGAGCTTTGTAGATTATTTCCAAAAATTTCCAAAGTTGTTAACAAAAATTATTGTAACTTACGGTCTTCATGTTGACAGGTTTTCTTTAACAGTGTTTGTGCAATCTGTTGGTAGAGAGCTATTTATATGGCTTTAAGATGATCTCCCGGTGACTAAGCGCCGCTTGATGCAGGAAAATAACCCGTACGTAATGCACCATTACATTATATCATGAACATATGATACTTGTAAAAAGATTAAATAAAAATGTTTATTTAATCACTTCCACAAGAATCATTTAGAAATTATATTTATTAAAACGTATTATTACTTTGGCACGGCTATAGCTTAACTAAACTTTATTTTTGTGCTTAGATGATTTACAAATGATCTACTTTTATTCATTGCAGTAAAACCTTTGTTAACACTTTTATTTATTTTTATTATGCATATATAATTCGTTAAATGAAAACTTTATAAGAATCTTCTATTAATTAAAACGATTTATACATAGTTGCGTTTAAATTCGTAGTACTCTCAAGAAGTTATGGGAACTTTCTTACTCGTAGAGTATGCACAAATTATTTCGCACATAATATGCTTCAGTATGAATTTTTTCCTATAATTTTTTTTCAAACATGAGGTACAGAAATAACGCTTTAGCAGTTTAAAGTATTATTTTCGTGAAATCCACAGGACGAAACTTTTTAATAGTATATTGGGGTTGTAGTTTTGTCTAAATTTTTTGCTAATATAACAAGCAATAGAATTTATGAAAAAAAAATCATTACTTTATCTATATATGCAAACCATAGAAAATACAGGTTTGAGACATAAATTAGTTTGAATATTATCTCTTTTACTATTTGAATTCAGTCTAAGTACAATAGCATATGTTGTTAAAACGCCATAATACTATCCAAAATGGTAAAACTTTAATATCCAAACCGATACTACTATGTCTAATTGTCTTCATTAAGTTTATTACTATGCAGATTTAGAAGTAATGTTGTCACTAAAATCTTATTCAATTATTGGTGATTTATTTATGCAAATTATTGGTCATTGTTAAGAAAATTACTGTTAGACCAGGCGAGGTTAAATTGTAAATTCTGTAAATTTTAATTCATTCATCTAAGTCATCAATCCAGGCTGCGACAGATAGCCTTCGTCACGATGATATATTACAGCGGTAGTATAAATAACCGTAAACAATAAACTTATTTAACAACATCTTTAATTAAAAATACATTTTATATTTACAGTAATGCTTAGCATTATAACACAAGTAAGTACAAAATAATGTATTCGTTCTTCACGCCGTATTTTCTCATCTGATTAACATGAAATGTCCATAAATTAGTTATTTGTTTATATTTCCTATTTTAAGGAATGCAAAAGAGATGATCGTCTTGTTCAACACAATTTTTAGTTTCCTCTATCGTTTTGTTTATGGTATACTTCGTTGTTAACTTCTTTGTCGAAGCAGTTGTAGAATTAGTTTTAAGTATTAGAGTTATAATTGGAGTGGTTGAGGGATAAATCATTGATTTATTGGATAGTTGTCTGGTGGTATGTATAATTTCAGTAGTAGAAATATTTTTTTTTCTTGTGGTATCCGTTGTTAAAGTCGTTTGTGTCATTAGTTTTTTAAACATTGTGGATTCTGAATGTGTGGATTTTGATGTAGTTCTCGTAAATTTTAACAGTTCCTTTGTTTCATCGTATCCTGGTGGGCGCCGTGGATGTGTAAAAGGACCGATCAAATATCCGCATTCGATTCTGTCACCGCGTATTTGACATCCATTGTCTAAATCCTCAATTAAATCCTTATTTTCGACATCGACTTTATTCTTGTTATAGCCACATAAGATTCTATCATTTTTTGGTTTACATATAGTCCCATCAAAATCATAACCGTTGAACGTAGTTTTCACAGTAACGTTAATTTCTTTAGTATTATTGTTTGATCGTAAGTATTGATTTTCAAGGGATTTGGTTGTTTTTTGCGAATCTTTATTCTTGGATAAATTTGCTTCATAAACCAATGGATCAAAAAATATATGACCAAGTTTCGGAGCGCCTTCAACGCAAATATATATTTTAATTAGTAATAAACAAAGCTAAAAAAAAAGTCTTAATAGTATTAAATCTTGTTTTGTATCTTGTTTTTGATAACTAACTAACAAATTGCTAATAGTCAAATGTAATGGTCTCTAAACTGTTTTAAAAAAAGTGTTTTTATTAAATAAAAATACTCACCCATAAGAGAAATGACATCGTAAATCCAATCTAAGGAAAAATATTGATTGATCGATACGTGAAAATTAGATTTTGTAATCATGCAAGTAATTTTTTTTTTGTAGAGATTGCAAAATATGTTTATTTATTGTACAATATTTAATATTTGTTAATTAATAATCAATAATTCATAGCTATAAAGATTTAAAAGTGATATCTTTTTGACCAAACGGGATTTACCAACGGACTTAAAATACGTGAACCAATAATAATTATATTGATAAAGGTCATGGAAAATGCTTCAGGCCTATTATAAAAGTTTTTTATCTTAGTCACTCCGAGTGTAAGAGTGATAAAGAGAAGCGTCCTCCGTAAAAATATTTTATCCAGCAAAGAATTTTTTATACTGGCTATAGGTCCCTGTTGCGGTGACCATTTTGATAGAAACCACCTCAGCTCTTATATCTTCTGCTAAACAGCAGTGTGCGAACATTACTGTGTTACTGTTTAAGTGTTGTTGTTAGTGAGATTACTAGGGTAACGTGACTTAACATTTTATCTCAAGCCGATGAGCATAACGTAGTGCAGTGTATATCATCCTAACTTGCGTCATCTTGTTATGGTTAGGCGTATGAATTACCATGAGGTCAATACCTCGGTCATCTTGTCGTCTCGGTCGGCTTGGTTGATTCGTGGAATAAAATAAAAAAAGAAAACGTACCACTACTCCTGAAAAGCACTGAATAATTGTTTTTAATTTAAAATACTAGAGAATTATGTTTTCAGTGATCGTGTGGCGCCTTTTAAATTATATTTCTGTGTAAAATTACACACACGATGTACACATAACAAAACAACAGGCGCAAAGTAAATTTGGAAATTATTGTACTACTGTTTTAATGTTATGTAACATAAGGCTATCTAAATAGGCATTTTTTCAACAATGGTTAGTACATTACGTGATTAATTTTTTTTATCAAAGATTTGTATTAGAACCTTACATCACTTTAAGTGATTAAATTCGCATCGAAGAAGTCATTTATTCGAAAGAGCAATGACCAGGATATACATCGAGTTTATTTTGGTTTGTCTACAAACAAGAAGTTTTTGCTTTTGGTTATGTGTTCATTTTTAATTTGTTTTTAAATTAAATTACAGGTTTTAATTGTAACCCCAAATGAAGCGATTCCAATTAATTGCCTTACCACGGATGAACAGAGCCTTAACGATGTAGAAATATTGAATAAAGAAGTAATGACTAAATCGAAACACAAATCACGTTGCTGCCCTTACAATTTCGATTCGACTCATTGCAAGGTAGTTGGTGATAGATTGCTTTGTGGTTATAACAGAAATATAGGTGGTTTTCAAAACGACAATGCCTTTAAGGAGCTAGCAAATGGTTGTCGCTTACGAGGTGGAAGAGTAGAATGTGGTTATGTTAAAGGACCTTTTACTAATCCACGTCGGCCGCCTGCTATGGATAATAATTCTATGTACGACAATATTGTTTCAAAAAGTACGGCTAATGATGTGGATAAGAATGGTAGTAAAGGAATGGAGGATGATAAACACAGAGAGTCGTTGAAGCACGTCTCGTCAGATTTTAATTTGCACAGCACCACAAAGTGCCTAGAAATACAGAAACGAGTCGTGTGTCGTTACTAATAAATTTTATGATGATTTATGAAATGGTGTCGGAGTTTAGTTATATCATACATGTATCATTATCAAAAACTATATATCTCTCCCTCTGTCTCTCAATCATAGAAGATCAGGTTCATCTTGAAATGTTGTAGTGACATAGTTTGTACTCTTTTCTGCCTTTAGCTGTTTATACATGATCCATAGTCCGGGCTCTATCGTCAACTGTACAGAGCTGCAAAAGTATCGTGGGGGTTGAACTCGGAGGTGATCAGAACGATGTATCTGGCGGTGTTGGAGCCGATCATTTTGTATGCAGCGAGTGCATGGGCGCTAGCGGCTAAGAAGCTGCTGGTCCGAAAGCAGCTCGATGTGGTTCAGCGTGGCTTCGCGCAGAAAATTGCGCGAACTCACCGAACCGCGTCGTTGCACTCGGCGCTAGTACTTGCCGGGCTGCTTTCTCTGGACCGTCGGGTCCAAGAAGCGGCCACTTTATTTGAGGTAAAGTGCGGCCACTCCCGGAAAGTGCTAGGAGACCGGAAGTATCCGAACCAGGAGTCCGGCTGTGATTGGGACATTTATTTATATATATACATTGGAAGAAAGTATAGAATTTGAAACAGTATAAAAAGAGAAAATCTCGGGGAGAAAAAAGAAACATTTTGTATAATAATTTAAATTTGTAATATTCATATTTATATATTAATATATGTTAATAGTTCTTCTTTTTATATCGCCTACCGGTTTTTAAAAATGAAAATATTTAATTTTCTTTTTCTTTTCCAGTCCTAATTTTAGAAGCAAGTTTAGATTTTCATCACAATTGTATTTCGCCAATAAAACAAATTAACACACTATTTTAAACCAATTTATTAGATTATTAATAAATACAGGCAAATATGGCTAAATATTCTGACTTAGTAAATTACTCCTCTACATATAGTTAGTAACGTTAGCGATAATTATTGGCGTGTAAATTACACCAATCATTTGTTAGTTTTAAGAAAAAGTTTCTATTAGAATTTAGTCGATTTCAACTTCCAAATAAGAACTCCAACGCCGACAGTCCGCTTTCCATTTCTGGTAGGCCATCTTCAGCGAACATTTTGAATATTTCTTTCATTATCGATGTTTCCGAATCGTCTTTTGGAAAAACGTAATCTAAGAAGTCTAAGACAGCGTCTGGCATGCCACGTTTTTCTGGATTTACTTCCGATTCAAAAATATTCTTAATCCAGTCACCTTTACACCAACATATTTCTAGACATAAAAAGCAGAGCACTGCGATTATAATTGTCCTCGCTGGATTCATGATTCTGCAATAAAAAAGTAATTATTTGGTACTAATGCATAAATTTTATAAATCAAAGTATAGTTTTACCTTTGTCAAGCAGCAATAAATATTTTTTTATTGAAGTCAATAACTTTTTTATTTAAATTGCTTTATCATCATCAGCGAAAAGATGTCCACAGTTGGACATAGGCCTCTCCCAAAGATCTACAAACATTGATCGGTCCTACGTTGCCGGCATCCAACCTTCACCAGATTCGATCAACCTTGTGGGGGGCCTACCAGCACTACGTCTACCGGTACGCGGCTGCCAATCGAGTCTCTTACTGTTTCATCGGATGTCAGTCTTTCGAACAATGTGCCTGCCCACTGTGATATAAGTCTAGCAATGTTTCGGGCTATGCCAGTGACCTTAGTTCTTCTGCGAATCTCACCATTTCTGATTCAATCGCACAGTGATATTCTGAGCATAGCATCCTTTGGGTGACTGTGCATTTTTATAAGGCTCGTAGTAAGGGGCTACGACTCGGCTCTATAAGTCAACACTGGCATAACACACGAATTGAAGACTTGTCTTCAGACACTGCGGTATGTGAGTCGAGAAGATGCTACATAGCCTCCCGAACGCTACCCAGTCGAATTGGATTCGTCGATTGCCCTCCTGGAAGTTGGACTTACTTAACAGGATTATTTGTTCTCGGTAAACATTTTCGACGACAACTTCCAGTTTAGAGAGATTTAAATTGCTTAGAATTATACAATAATTACTTTCCAGAATCTATTAAAGATAATATACATATTATCTATAACTATACACTAATATGCACGCTTACTTTCAGCCGGTTTGTTACAGATGCATGTCTTTTTATTTTTTCTCATTTATTTGTTTTAGTTAATATGCCTATATATATACTGAATTGTCTTATATAATATCTCTTAGAGAAAGAGATGCAAAAAAAATATTATTTAACTCATGATTTTCCATTGCATTTGCCATATTCCTGGGAAAAACCAAAGTATGTGATAAAGGTGTTTAGACTTTAACGCATATACTTATATGATATCTTAGTAATTTTAAAAACCAGTAGTTGCAAAAAAAACTCAAGCTGGGTTTTTTTTAATATATATATAACATTTTAAAATTGACACAAAAAGAGTTCACACAGCTCGACATTATAGTTGCTATCACGTTACTATAATAATTTTATTATATACTAAACCATGGTAACAGGAATTCAGTAACTTTTACAAATTATTGTTTGGCTGTGGAAAAAGGTTCTGCTGTGGCATCAACCTAGACGATCTTCGGTACCAAAAATCTAAAATTGACAAGTTATTACCGCCTTCACGAAATAATTAGCATTGAATCGCAGCTGTGTTTATATTGCTATTGTTTGTACTATTGTATATTAAAAATAAACCAATTTTTTCTTTCAGTACATAGACACTGACACTGAAAAATATGTGTCGGAAAAAAATAACATCGGTGCACCTATGCTTTGCATAATTTAAGTTAGGATTTGTCATTCATTTAGAAACAAAATTTATTCTTTATATTAATTTAAAATCCTAATCTAGTTTTTACGAACTATAGCACAAAATATTATCCACTTAATTAAGTGTGCATGTTTTAATTTAAAGAGATTTAATCTCTTATTATAATATCATTTATATTGCGCATTACTTAAGACTGGTAATCGATACTTTGGCATAGTCTAAAAAAAAAATTATATTAATTGAAATTTATCGTAATAATGAATATAAGAACATCTTCAATTATTAATACCTGACATGTCTCGAAATATTAACGAAGCATTTGCTATTCTTTTTTGTTTCTTTTACGGCAATTACGCTTTATATGTACTAATTTACTATGCTCTGTTACGTCGCTTTCTTTATAACGTTCCAGAAGGTGAATGTTGCTTTTGACGTGATGTTTTTTTATTTATTTAATTAAATATATTGTTAATAAATTCTACATATAAGTGAAAAATCTTTGGGGGTTTGAGTAAATTCCAAAAATCATAACTGGTTCGTAGAAATATATGGTAAGTGTAAAAAGAAATGATTGTATATTTCAACTTCATTCTCAAAATTGCGTTTAAATTCATATTCTGCTAAAAGTTAGAGTAATGAAAATAAAGACCTACACGTTCAAATTATTTTTTGATATATTACTTGTATTTTGTAAACGGTGGGAATCGGAAGTAAAATAGTAATTGTGGTATTATCTTTTACTAAACCGTATGCTTTCATATTGTATCTATTCTCATGTCTAACCTGCGACCCGTTTAATACTCTGTATTTGCTGTATCTTATTAAAATATTAAAACTATAACCTTTCTTTCTTAATAATTATCTATTTTTAAACGTAAGTAGTATTATATAACAGAGATAAATGTATTTAACATATAACAAACTTTTTTCCATTTAAATATATCTTGAAATATTTTGATCATGATGTTAAGTGTATCGTTAAATTCAACCAGATTATTTTAATCATTGGCACAGATTTATATAATAAGAAATAATAGTAACATGATAATTCTTTGTTGGTATTGATGTCATTATTATGTAAAGAACCGGTCGATGAATCTAAAAGTGAAATTATTTACATACGTAATGTATGTTGTTCACTTTCTGTTTATTTGAAAACGCGTTCACAAATTTATTGGGGATATTTCAAAGATTTACAATCAAGAAAAAAGAAAAAAAAGAGTTTCAATGTTTTTTTCATGGTAATGTAATAATATGAAATGATTAACTTACGATTAAAATAATGTAACAATGAGTTCTATTGACAAAAGTAGTTAAGTTTAAAAACTAATTTATCATTAATTTTTAAAATTTAAAAAAAAATCTCACCAATGCATTATAATTCATGGATAAATGTTTTTATGAATTAAAATGATAGATGTATCCAAATCTTTTTCTTTATTTTCACTATCCTAATTTCACTTCAACACAGTTTATGTCCGTTACGTTCGTTTTACTGTTTTTGACATTGGCATGCGCGCGAGTCAACCTTCTGCTGCGTCCTTTGCTTTCTGTCGCACGCGATACTAAGACTGTGGCCAACAAATTGGTAACTTTCCACTTCTTCCAAGCGGTGAGGAGAAACGGTTATGAAATATGTAATTACATACATAAATTTCGTTTTAAAAAAATATCTTTGTAATTTTTTATTTTTTAAACCTCTGTTTTTATTAGGAAAAATTAGGTTAGAATAGGTTCACTAATTATAAAATCACTTGGTTAATTATACAAAAGTTGAATTATACAAGAGAGAGTTGAAACTTTGTTTATTATTTGTAACTAGTCATAATTTTCACAGTAATCAGTAAATATATTGAAATTTATTAATTAATTATGAATGCAATAATTATTAAGCAAATTTTACATCTCTTTTACCGGTACGGTTGCTTTATTTATATTTTAACAACATTTTTGTCTATTGTTTAAATAAATGATGTGTTCATGTCTTGCCCGCAAAACCATTAATATTCACAGTAATTTTGCTGCCTATCAATTTGTATTCCGAATGTGATTTCTTGTTTTTTACTTTCTAAGCCTTACATTGTTCTTTCCTATTAAGTATGCTGGAAGCAATTACGCTTTACTTTGTTGATGGCTTATTCATTTGTAAATAGTTTCCTTTGCAAAAACATTTTGGAAAATTTACAGTTACCTTATTTTCTGTTTTTATATTTTTATGCAGTATCATATCTCAAATAATTTTTTTAGCTATTTGAATTATAAGATAATAGAAATAACCATATTATTGATATAAGGAAACAACATCTCATGTTTCTATGATATGATGTGTAAACATGCTTATTGGAGGCTTACTCACTAGCAGGTGAAAGTTTTGATCATATTGTCATTTCGTAATATAAGAAAAAAATTATGTATGTTGCGAAGTCAATAACTTTGATCACCCAATTTGCAAGGAAAGTGTATTATAATATAAAGGAAGAAATATCTAGGATTTCGTAAAAACTCGTGGTGTTTTATGCTTTAGTTATGTTTCGTAAAATTTACTTTTTCCTTAAAATTTATCGGGGTCGTATATATAAAAATGTTAACTGGGTATTTGGGGTCACATTCTACTTGATAGTACCACCATATACAGATGAATTCATTCTGTTCTTTGAATACAAAACAAATATATATTTTTATACATAGTACAATTTAATTTAGTGTTTAGATCGAGGAACGAGTTGATCGTGCTAATTTTGTACTCGTTCCGAGGGACACTAACTTAATTGTTTATGCAGTTTTCACATAAAATAATAATGTCTATTTGTTCTTTATTATTGGCCATCACTAAAGTTTTAAACTCTTTTAAGTGATGATGAAGCTAACGTTGGTAAAGCATACTCGCTCAGAATACTTGGCTCTCGAACATTGACAGTTGGAATACAGCAATGTTATTGCGCGGATTTATAATAAGAGGAGGGTTTATAAATACTGTACCACCATCGAAATTAGTACATTTAGTCCTAAAGGCGAACTATAGTAATCGGTGTTATAAAGACAGCGTATTGTCGTTGTATTGCTGAGACAGTTATAAGCATGGTTAGACTTTTAATTGTGTTTGTTAGTAACTATTTAAAAAACAAGCTGTAAAGCAACATTATGTATTACTTTTCGACAAGTTGAAATAAAAATTAAAACTTAAATAAATAAATTAATGTATATGAAAATTATGTGTATAATTACAATATATTTTTTTCATTTCTTTATTTTGGAGTGGAGCCGCGTTCAAACTTTCAGTATTATTTCTAAATAAATACAGTGTCTGAAAAAGTTATAGGTATTTAATATTGATAATGAATAAAAAAAGAAACTATATGTGCAAATATATCTGCATTTAAGTTGATATAATCCAAAAAGAATCTTTTTGGTTTTTTTTATACGTCTAAAATATAAGGAATATTCATAGAATACGAGTATCTTGAATGATTTTACCTCAAATGACTAATCTTTGTACGAGTAAAGCATTATGGGATGGTATTTTGTTATTTGTACGTGTCTGTTGAGTGCCCATAGGTAAATAGTCAGTAACTTTGTTTGAACATATAATTTAAAGGATATTATTTGAGTTTAGACAAGGTACGCGATGATCTAATTCATTAAACCTTAACCTAGTAAATAAGAGTGAAAAACCTCTTGCGTGTTCTAGGGTCATGATATTCAAACGCGGTTGTTATTTAATGAGATTCATTTTCACAATAATAAATGTTTATTCAATGAATTTCATCATTTTTATTTTGATATTCACTCGGTGTAGTTCTGCACTGCAAGATGAAATATTTTGTTCAGGTTATAACATGTCTGATACCTTTTATTTTTTACCTTATTGCTTATGAACTTTTGTACAGCAAAAATTTGTGTTCACAGATATTCATGCTAGTCTTTATAATTAAATATGGACATACTAAGCCTATTGCTGGAATTAACATCAAGAAAAATTTTGAGATTCAATTCGACCCGAAGCCATTAAAATCATTGGAATTTATTATTGAGAAGTGGACGAGGTTTGGAAGGTTTGGATTGAAACACAAAATCGTCAAAAGGAATACTAATGATGTCATTGATTCTTCGCAGTTAACTGTTGAACAGGATGACTTTAATTTGTTACCTGCAAAAATAGAACCGCTTACTGTACTGCCCTTATTACAGAGTACAGAAAAGCCTCAATCTGATTTATTAGAAAAACTCATAGTTATTCCAGTTGTGGAGCCATCCGAAGAAGAAATAACGCTTGTGAAACCATTTCTTTCAGTATCAGGTGAGCCAAATATTGAAACAAGTGTTCCAATAGAAACAACGATCCCACTTTCAACTACGACAACATTACCATCTGTCTCAGTTAACTTGGATGCGAATTCAATATCACCACCCAGACTTTATACAAACATTCTTCATTCCCTTAATGTTCCACGTATAAATGAAGTCGATAAACAAATAGCAGAAAATCTTCCCCTTCCCTATCTAGAAAACGCAAATGTTATTACAAGGGGTTCAAGATTTGCCATGTACTTGGGTTCTGTGTTGTTAAGAATTTTGTCTCAATATCTTTCTGGAAATCATATTTCTTTTGGTACTTTTTCTGGGCAAGGTCCTCTTTAATTAAAATAGCTGTTAGTTTTAAATATATTAACCTTTATTATACATAACAGTCATAGATAATATTTAAATTCACACGAAAATATTTTTTAATGTCAAATATATGTATTAACGTCAAAATCTACCTCCGAAATCACCTTGGCCGAATCCATTGTGTCCGAAACCACCTTGTCCAAACCCGCCATGCCCAAATCCTCCTTGTCCAGGTCCACCATGTCCAAATCCTCTTTGTCCAAATCCTCTTTGTCCAAATCTACCATGTCCAAATCCTCCTTGTCCAAATCCGCCATGTCCAAACCCTTCTTGTCCAAATCCACCATGTTCAAAACTTCTATGACCAAATGCACCGTGACCAAAGTCGCCGTGGCCAAATTCATCATGCCCACCGTATCCTTGGCCGTGACCAAATCCCCTTTCAAAACCGCCAGGTCTGTCGAATCCTCCTCCAAAACCATAATCACCATAACCAATGATAATGGGGGTTAAAAAAACTATCATAACAACAATTATAAAATTTACCTGAAATAATGAACATCTGTTATATTACACACAAATAATAATATCCAGATATTTAAAAAAATTATGTTTTTGAATTGTTTTAATATACTTTTTTTACTATTTGAAAATAATTTTAATTTTAATTATATAATTATATTTCATGTATAATTTTGGACGCTTAAAAATTCAAATATATGTATAGAGTAATACTTTATATTAAGTATAGCCATCAATTACAAATGTTTATTAAGATTGTTAATAAAACTAAAATGAAGGTAATGTCGGTTATTGTTGAAATTTTTAAGACAAAAACTTACATTGAACATCGCCATTGTTTTATAGTTATGTCCTTCTCGCGTTGGTCTACGAATACTGAGTAAAGTAAATTTAAAGATCTTTTTAAATATTTAGCAGGTGACTATTTCGGTTTTGTTTAAACATTTATAACCAGTTTTAGGACATTTTACACGAAGTCTAACGTTAATATTATAATTCAATAAACCGTCATAGGCGAGTTATTTAGGGTAGTTTGTATATATATATATATATATATATACACAAATAGGAGAACAGTATTCTCTTATGTTAAGACATAAGATCACGTTGTATAACTGTAAATACATAATTTAAACTTTATTTTAATTATATAAAAATTAACGATAACTATGTTTTAATAAATATAACACCTGGTTTAGTTGTGTATGAAAATGATGTTTTTTATTATTTGTTAATACTCTACTGCATTGTAATTATTAAAAAGGGAACAAGGTAAGGTTCATAATTTGTTATTTATTATAATAATTTTCCTTGAGATCACTGTGTAATTACTACGCTGGTTACTTTATATATATAAAATATTATTTTTCTGGTATATTATGTTATGAAACTAGTGACTTTATTTTGCTTGGTATTATTGTTTCCATATGATGTACTACTAATTCAATTTGACTATAGGTGTTAATATTATTGCGCAAGATGCATGGCATGTACAGATTCGTAAAGACCTCTGCTATTCGCAAGTAATATGATTAAAAAAACCATCTTATCGATATAAGTCTTTAATCCTTGAAAATTTAAAATAACTAGTAAATGAAAATAATTTACTTCGTTTTAGTTAATACATTTTAAGATTAGTTTTTTGCTGGAAATTATTTCATCAACGTCCTGGACGTCCCCCGCCGAATCCTCCAGGACCACCGCCGAAGCCACCTCCTGGTCTACCTCCAAAACCGCCTGGGCCACCGCCAAATCCTCCGAAGCCACCACCAAAACCTCCCGGACCGCCACCAAATCCCCTGTCACCAAATCCTCTCTGACCACCGCCAAATCCTCCTTGACCCCTACCAAATCCACCTTGACCGCGACCAAATCCACCTTGACGGCCACCTCTTTGTGCGAAAGCTGTCGCTAATAGCACTAAAACTATAGCAAGGATGTAAAAAATCTGAAAATACAAATAATACAATAATAATGGAAAATTACATATTTTTTCAACGCTCTATTGAATTACTTCTCGTACGATATCCCACCATATTATAAGGTACTTACATATGAAATTGGCGTTTTGTACGGGAGGAATATAAAGTCCATTATTTTTTGTAAAATATACTTAATTAATCAAAGTATGCACCGTTGTATGTATGTACTTTTGCCATCTCATAGGTAGTTCATTGATTCCTTTACAAGAAAAAATATAGGGAGGGGGAAGGGGGGAAAGAATTTATAAACTCATTGAAGGCGGTTTGGACTGCAATATCGGAGTTGAATTTTTTTCCTTGTAAGAAGTTGTCCTAATTCCGGAAAAAGTGATAATCTGTTCTGTCAAGGTCCGGAGAGGACGGTGGATATCGCAGACATTCCAAATGTAGCTCAATCTAACTTAGTGGTTGTTTATTGTGGAGTGTGTGGTCTTGCGTTGTAGTGAAGCAGCAGAGGTCTAGAGCGATTAACCAATTTTGGTTGTTTAGCAGCTAGTTCTTCCTTCATGGTTTGCAGTTGCTGACAATATATATATATATATATATATATAGTAATATAATGACAATAGATATCTGCCGTAATCGTTTGGCCAGATTTTAAAAAGCTGTAGTGAACGACACCGGCGTTAGTCCACCAAACACTCACAAGTAACTTTTTCTGAGTTAATTATCGTTTAGGGCAGGATTTGGCTGGGTCTCCAGAGTTCAGCCATTACGACGAGCGCTTCCGATTATCGTCCAGAATGCACTTTTCATCACAAGTAATGATTCGATTTTAAACCCCTTCATTATTGTGTCGGTTAAGTACCACAGTAAAGTACCACAGCAGTCGATGTGTGTTTACAAGTTTGATTCACTCAATTCATGAGGTACCTATCGTTCAAGTTTTTTTACCTTCCCGAGATGCTACAAGTGGATTAATGCAGTTTTGTCACTTACCCCGAAGCTTGCAATTATCTCTGAAGTGCTTTGTGATGGATCCGCTTCCACAATAGCCTTTAATTCTTCATTTTCCACTTTGGTCTCCAGCCGTCCACGGTGTTGGTTCTAAAGATCATTTCCAGAACGAAAACGTTTGAACCAAAAACATACCGTGCTTTCTTTTGCGACACCAGCGCCGTACACATCATTAATCCTTCGAGGTGTTTCTGCCGCACTGGTGCCATGGTAGAACTCTCGTACTATCGAACTCTCGGTACTCGTAAATATATTTCATGTTTTCCATTGTGCGGTAATAAGCGACGCCAGAGAAAAAAATAATGACGAAAAAACAAATGAATGACTGTTTTCAAAACTCAAATGTACCTGCTAAATGAATTTATAAATTTGAATTTGGAATTCTTAACCAAAGAGGAGATATTTCAGTTCAAAGTGGTCAGTACGACAAAACGCTAATTTCATATGTCAGGACCTAATAATTAACTTTAGATTGAGATTTTTAAAGTAGTTATATTTAAAAAAAATTAAATGTGATCAAACAATCTATTTAAAGTTAATATGTTGTTTTATACAACTAACATAAAACTATTGAGGGGAATACTGTAACAACAGTTATATAAAAGTGTTATTATTACCTTTGCTGCAGCCATCGCTAAGTCTTCTGGTTAAGGAATTAACGTTAATGTTATAAATATTTAGCTTTTATATAGTTCCTTCAAATTTGCTACGTCTTTTATTTATTTGGTAAAACCGCAAGAGTCGATAGTGGTTCTCAAATAAAGACCTCTTCTAGTAGTTTGCAATATTAAATAAATATTTGCAATATTACAGTTATTAATTTTAGAAATTATGACTTATTTTAAGCATTGTTTTTGTTTTATGTGTTTTTGTAATAAAAATCAACCGTAAAACTTCAATTCATCACATCTACTTAATTGGAAAAAAAAACTTATTTTAATTAAATGTGGTTCAAGGGTTTGGGGATGAATTATTCTGATGGCGCGTGGTAACAGTAATAGGTAGCTTATAATTCAAAAGTATATTTAGTATTTAATTTAAATGATTTAATATGAAGTAGTGGGTTGTGTCAGACATGTTATTGACGAATGGAGATCCTGTAAGTTATCCAATCGCACAGAACCAACACTGAAAGGGCTACAGTGGATAAAATATCCACATAATCCTGACTTTTCTCCGGACGACTTTACGAATAATTACTCCCAGGTACCAAAAGAAATAGGAACACTTAAAAGTAATTGGCACGTCGTGCTCATATCAATGCAGTGATTGTTTAATTACTTCAGATTCGTTTAGAACTTGTTAATCCATTTTCTTCGTGGGTCGAGTTAATATACAAACTGGTATATATCCGGGGTAAGCACTAGTTTACATATTAGTCGGAAGACTAATGAAAAGACGTGGTCACTAAGAGGTGAATATTACAATTGAACAGTTTTACACAGATCCCGACGACTATTCCGGGTTCAACACTTCCCGGGATGTCGATAGGCGTCTAATAGTATATACCTTACAACCTACCACTAAAATGAAATTACATAAAGGAATATAACAACTTGACCTTAGTAATAAAAAGACATTATAAAATGTTCTAGTAAAAAACTGGATCCCCGTATCTCTTGGATTTTTTATTACGAACGGGATGTGTGGCTGCGGCGGTCACTGGCGGAAGGGTTTGTGAGGGTAATTCCAGTACTTCTGACTCACTCGGTAGTAACAGATAGGATATAATAGGACCGCTAGCAATGAGCTGGTTGTTGGAGCGGTTCGTTGGTACCCTTACAGAATTTGTTTGTCATTGTTCAATATGACGTTTGATCTCTTGACCGTTCTCCGAAGATATAATGTAAAATCTTGATCCTATCGTATCCTTCAACCTAACACTAATTCAATTTTCAGTTCTTCTGAAATTGTTAACCCACACCCTATCTCCAATTGCGAAATTACGCAAAACCCCGCGAGCGTTGTTCACCTATTTTTGCTGTACTGCTTTTACTCTTATTTCGGTAGGGCTCTCTGATTTCGGTATTCGCAACATATCGAGCCGTAAATGCAGCGTCTTATGTAACAACAATTCTCCAGGCGACTTCCCTGTTGTCGATTGAATTGCATTACGATAAGTAAAAAGGTACATTTGATGAGCAATGTCAATATCGCCTTTAAGGCTTTTTTATTTGTTTTCTTATATAGCTTAACCGCATTTTCTCCTGCACCACTGGAAGTCGGATGATAAACTGGTGTCAAAATGTGGGCTATTTTATTATTCTCTAGAAAAGGAGAAAATTCAGAGCTTGTGAAAGGCGGGCCATTGTCTGACACGATTTCCTTTGGTAAACCAAAACGTGAAAACACCTCACTTAGCACCTTTATAACCTCCTGAGCTGTTGTATGCTTCCTTGGAAAGGTTTCTATCAATTTTGTAGAGGAATCTATTATAATAAAAAAAATCTTTTCACTGTTGCGGAGGCGCCCGCGTCGACGCCGGAGCCTCTGCGGTGCACATCTCGCACTCCCGACACGTCCTCTCGATGTCAACATCTATACGGAGCCACCGAACAAAACTTCTGGCAAGGCTCTTTGTCTTCGACCTTCAGCGCTAAGAAGGCACCTGACGCAGACCTTTGCCGGGTGGCCAGCGCCGTGGATGCCGCCCTGTTTCTAGCGCTCTCACACCGGTGCCTGGCTCTCTCTTACTTCCCCAGGAAGTGGAAGAAGGCAATGGTCGTAGTGTTGCGAAAGCCTAATACGGAGGACTACACGCACCCGAAATTCTACCGGCCTATTGGACCCTTGCCCGTCATGGGCAAGATCGTGGAGAAGATGATGGTCCGGAGATCCAGTGGTACTCTGCATCAGTCGCCACCAATACAGCTTTATGCCGCAGAAGAGTATCGAAGACCCCCCTATATGGTCCAGCACATACGGTTTCGCTTGAAGGAGAAGGAGATCGTAGTGCTGGTATCGTTAGACATAGAGGAAGTTATTGATAACGTCTAGTGGCCTGCTATACGGTGCAAACTGGCTTAAATTCGCTGCTCTGCGAATCTGTGGTGCCTTGTCGATAGCTACTTTAGCGATCGCAGGGTGTCCGGCAGGTACGCGGGGGCGGAGTGGGCCTGAGACACCACCAAGGAGTATGTGCAGGGATCCGTGGGTAATCCGACTTTTTGGACCCTTCTCCTCAATCCGCTCTTGGTGGAGATGGAGAAGAGCGAGGTGCACTGCCGACGAGCGCCGCGCCTATGTCGCTGCTACCACTCCATCCACTCTCCCCGATTTTCAAGTGACGATGCTTCAATTGCATCACTCTTGCACACTCGCTTGTACTTCCTTACTCACGACTACCACCAGTATCCAGTGCCATCGCGTTCCTTGCTGCTCAGTCCCTGGATGGCTAACTGATACACTTTAGTAAAGGATGGAGTATTCTTGCAGATGAAAACTGGTTGACAGATAAACTCGTTTCGGATATCACATGCAAATTGGTCCCTCATGTTGTCTTCTAAATTTGTATCGAATTAGCAATGTTTCGCAATTTTTTTTTAATTCTGCCACGTAGTCTGCGTGTGATTCATCCAGTAACTGGTACTTTTGTCAGAACGTATACCTTTCTACCAGAATACTGCGTTTCCGTTGTAAATGATTTTTCATTATTGTTACTATGTGTTGGAAAGATTTTGTGGCAGGTTTTTCTAGAGTGCGCAGTGTCACTAAAACTTCGAACTTTCTGGCCTCATCGTTGTTATTAATGTTGGCACTTTATGCGTTTTCTTGACATCATATATAATACAATACTGGTCGAGGCGTTCAATATACAAAGTCCAATCTTCCATCTTGACATCGAATTTGTTCAATTTTCTGATAGACCTTTTGATCAAATTTTTAAAACAATCGGACGATGCATAATCACATACAGTATACGTAACCTACGTACTCGTCACTTCGTCGCCAATTGGTATATATCCGGGGTAAGCACTAGTTTACATACTAGTCGGGAGATCAATAAAAAGACGTGGTCACTACAGGGCGTATATTACAACTAAACAGTTTTACACAGATGCTGACGCCTATGCCGGATTGAAAATTTTACGGGATGTCCGTTGGCGCCTAAAACTACATAACTCATACAAGCAAGTAGTTTATTTGATAGTAACGTAAGGTGTTGTCTAGCAAAGCATTATGACTAAAAAAACTAATTTGAATAAACTATTGAAAGTTTGGGAAACTGCTCCAGCGAAGAATTTATTATTTGGCAGCTGCTATTAAATTAGATATGACCAAAGATGACATAACCGATATGACTGCCAAAACAAATATTCGTTGAAGTTTTAAAGTGAAAATATGTGGTCTTGTTCTTCGTCGGTTTCATTTTTTATAGAGTGGTCGTGGTCATCACTTTAGGTGTAAATACGTTATACTCACTTTATAATAATGGGTAAAAAATTTATCTTCATGGAATATCACAGTTAAAATTTGCTATTTTATTCATCATTGATATAAATGATGACTTATCTATGTAAACCTGAATCATAGAGTTGAAGTTGTTTTTCTCTGTTGGGTATTATAAAGCGAAACTTCGGTTATTATCATAGACTTTTTTATTCAACGACGCGATGAGCGAGACGTTCACCTGATGGTAATTGATACGCCTGCTCATAAAAACGAGGCACTAGTTAGGATGGTATACACAGCACCACACTATGCTCGTCGTCTTCACACATAACATGTCTTGTTGCCCGCAGTAATTTCATTACTGACAAGTTTCTTCAATGCGGAACACAGTAATATTTTCACAGTACTCTTTGGCGACAGAAATAGGAGCTGCGGTTGTAGCTGCCTAGACCATCTGTCCGACAAGAAACAACTGTTACCATTGTACCAAAGTTTACCAACTTAGACTAAGCTTTGCTTTAATTGATAATTATATTCTAAACGTACCTTTACCGATTTATATATTTCTATCAATAATAAACATAACATATTTAATATTTAAAATGTGTTATACGTGTAAATGTTGATAGAAAGTTGTTGATAGCGGTTTCTGTATAAAAAAATGATGTGTTAAGGTTGGAGGAAGATGTTGGTTTTAATTCCGTTATGTAAAGAAAGAGAAAAAAATAATAGATTGATTGAATAAGAACTTTATTAAAACTGTTTGTAAACCTTATTATACGTTAATAGTTATTATAATTGGCATTTAATGGTTTATTCTTGTACACCTTCTTAATGAAGTAATTTATATCCGGATACGAATAAATTGGCGTATGTAAATGTGCCGGCAGTCCTCCGTATGCGTAATATGGGAAAGTATAGAGTCCACTTATAAAAGGAGTCGGAACGTATGGTTTCAGTACGCCGAATTTTTCACCAGATACCTGATCTTTTTCTTTAACTGGTCTGGTTTTGTCATCTAATGGCAGGATCGGTTTCCAAAAATTTTTCTCGGCGTACTCATTGTCGCCATTGTATTGGTTTTCTACGTAATGGTCCCCTCGTACCACATTCACGACAGAAAGGTAGAAAAAACATATTAATAATTTATGTACACACATCGTCTGACTTGCAAAGATCGATCGTGAAGGAAACTAGGCGGGATTTCTTTGCAGCAGTTTTTAAATATTCATTTCTGTGTAAAACTTAGTACTAATTACTGTTATCTATAACAATCGGAAAACCCAACGCTTTAAGCGTTATCTTTATTACTTTGCCCTTGTGTAACTAATAGCAAAAGAAATACTGTCTTCACTGATTTAAAAATGGCGTGCTGTAAATTGCAAAAACACACGTTAAGTTGAGACTTTCAAATGTAATTTTGGAAATATTTAAAGCATACCTAATCTATTGAAAATATGTATTTAATTGTCTGTTTGTTTTGTATTTTAAAATCACGTGGAACCTGTTCGACTATGCACAGGAAATTATTGTAATGTCTTGTTAATAATAATCACAGTAGATTAAAACCTCCCATAAATGAGATCATTAAGAGGAGTGTTTATGTCATGTCGAACGCTGCTAGTTTCCTTGGCGCGTTGATACTACGCAGCAAAGACTATGACTTGATAGGTGACGATTTGGAATACGTAGCTGATATTCTCTTTGTGCTTGTAAAGAATTTCCATCACTAAGTCCCTAACAAAAGAAAAT
The DNA here is from genome assembly GCA_029034505.1 of Ornithoptera priamus. Lineage (NCBI taxonomy): Eukaryota > Metazoa > Arthropoda > Insecta > Lepidoptera > Papilionidae > Ornithoptera > Ornithoptera priamus. Next base: position 4,612,780 of record JARDWD010000827.1, read on the forward strand.
ATCAGCGTATTCTTCATTACCGTAATCCGCCATTGAAATTAAATTTATTTGATATGGAAATGAAAAACTAATCAAAATTAACAACGATGATGTACGCCCGCCCACGAAAGTAGTTAAATTTTAATTGTATTACTGACTCATTACCTAAAAAGTATTTTTTTTTAAATTTTAGAAACTATACCTTGTCGGATAGGTATTGAAGTCAGGTACTTATTTATGTGTTTTATACGTATTTTTTATAAATAAAATTCTATACTAAGATTAAATAAAAATGTAAGTATGACGCTTTATTTTTTGCTGTCATGACTTTCAAAGAACCTAATTTAAAAGTTTTAGCTTCTAAGTGATGATTATTAATTTAATTTAATAAAACAATGATTAAACAATAATTATTACATTAAAATTTGTGTAGAAATAAGTAAGAAATAAAATCATCTAATTATTTTTTTAGGAAATCGAGAATATTTTGAAAAATATTTAAAAAATGAATAACTCCAGAATCACTGTTTTCGGATGGGGTATTCCATACATAGATAGATAGAATACGAGCTATACTTTAGCCCCTCCAGACCTTTCACCCAGTATATGTCACGATTATAATTTAACATAGTAAATCGTAAACTTTATATTTTAAAGAGGACACGTATCATTAGATAAATGAACAAAAGATTAAAATTTGCTTTATTGTTTTTATTTATATTTAATATGTTCATCCAGTCGCAACAAAGGTATTGATAGATTGTCCAACGTTGTTAACGACCGAATTACTTGCGATTATAGTATTATTGGCTACATTTGTACTTGATATTGTAGTTTGTCTTGTTTGTCGAAAAATGGTTTCGCACTGGATAGAGTTACAAACGTAAAATATTAATAAAAGCTGCAATAAGACATCCTGGAAAGGAAACCACACAATTATAGATGTACTTAATAGAGAATTTTGTATTTTTTTTTTATTATGAACGGACTAACACTTGATCATATTAGATTAATTGTACATGATGTTAAATGACAACGAGGACGAAGATGGTGAAGCCAGTGCAACCAGAATACTCTGACTCATATGTTGACAACCGTAATATAAAAACGTTGCAGAAGCGATGGATTTTTAATATTATGGTGGTAGATAGACAGGCGGATTTGAGAAAAGACCAATACTTTATTAACATAATACATAATTTCTTTATTGATATGTCGGTTTTATTGGTGAATTTAGAAAACTGTTTATTTATAAGGAACTAGCTGTACTCCGCGCGTTTAGATCGTCGTGATATAAAATTAGACTTGAGATTTATCTGAAATATTTCTTGAGAGCAACCGCAACAGCAAATGACTATCTATAGTAACTGTCACTATAGCAAACGCACAAATAATACGAAATGAAAACGTTTACAAAAATAATTAGAAATAAAATAATGAAGGATCTATGAAATTAAAAACTAAAGCCTAATAAACGTCTACAAATAATTCCGCGGTCAATGGTAATGTTCTCATGTCGGTACGATCGCTACTGATTGGCGAACAAACATAACCCATTTTCATTATATATGTATACATTTATTAATAAATAATATCCTTTTTTAATTTAATCATAATAATAACAAGACTTACTAAAAAGTATTGTATATTCAACGTACCTTACTTGCCATTTTAGTGGTTGATATAAGAATCTTGTTATATTTTTATTTATATATAAATAAATTTCCAATTTATCGATTTCTGTAACTAATTAAAAGTTTTATATTAATTAAATGTAATCTTTTAGTTGGCATATCAACTTTTTCGATTGCTGTCAATGTTGCAAGTTAAATTAATAATTAGTGGTAACGTGACACTAATGAATCGCAAATAACGGAGTAGATAGGTGATGAGGACTTTTAAGTATTTAATTAACATTGCAACAGACTATATTTATTTTCGTGAAAAGAAAATGCCGATGACTCAGTGACTAGTATGAATAATGTTCAAGTTTATCTTAAAAACCTGGTTTTGTTAGAATGTAATTAGTACTGTTTGGTATTATTGAGGGCTCTTACATCTTCATCTCTGTGAGGGTTCGCAGATCCAGAATCGAATACTAACGAAAATAATGGAATATGAGAGATACATAATTTTTAAACAAACAGAGGAGAAAATTTAAAGGGATCATTTCTGGTAATTTTGACCCCATTGTTTGGCTCGTGGATTCCGGTTCGGCAACTCCTCAGTTCCGTGCAGTTGAAGCGTTGTTGATAAGTCTAACAGTAATTGTTAAGCAAAAAGACTCATTAATCGTCGAAAATAGTCGGTCATAGAAGACACTCGGTTGTTTCCATAAGCAGTGACCCTTAAATGCGAGGATGTATGATAGGGGTAGTGATCCGATAACTGACGGTAGGGACGAAAAAAATGTTACCGTACGTCGAGGAAAGAAAGTGCGCATTGCCATGGATTCACAAGAGACTGCCACGGGCTTAGGTTAATATAATATAAAAGTCCCGCAATTTTCACTGGAGGATCCCGAAATTTGGTTTATCTTGTTAGAAGCTTAGTTTGAGTCCTTAGACATTACCCCAACTATCGCTGTATCCATAGAGGGATATGGAAGAGAAGTACATACTGTGCCGACCCCATATAGCTGGAAAAAGGGCAGGAGGAAGAAGAAGACGAAGGTACATGACGAGATTGGAACCCGCGACCTTCGGAATGAAGGCCGTACGCTCTACCCCATTAGGCCATCGAGCTACATATCTACAAACAAGGCGTGAGATGCTTGTTTAACAATGAAGTTATATTAGTCATAAATCAAATAAACGGTAGTTTTTATTAAGTATCAAAATTATAAAAACGTTACAATTATTACTCGAAAACTAATAAGATTTATCTGGGCAGTAGCCCAGTCGTGGCTATACTGTAATGCAAATCATATCCAGGTTGTTTTGTAATGAGCATCTCTTAAGCCACACTTGGTGTGATCCCAAAGATACAATGTTTTGGATTTCTTGTGGTAGGTTAATTATAGAATTAGATGTTTTAGATTGGCTTTTGTACTCTGTGACTCTAAGAAAGCATAATTCAATAGGATTTATTTAATTTTGTCATTTACATCAAACAGCATAAATAGATTTTAATCATAATTTTTGTACTCGCTTTTAACCTTATAACAATTTAGTTTTAATTATTTACATGTACTATATAGTTATGGTAGAGTAATTCTTTATTGATAACCGTAAGACAAATCAGAAATTTATTTAGCTTTAACGAATAAATTTGATACGATAATTTGGGCTTAAGGAGTCTTTATTGTGGAATCCTTTGGCAATATGTTAACGGGTGCAGACAATCCTTTTAATGATTATTTTTTTATTTTTATTTATCTTTTATTGTACACCAGTTACAAGATATGAAATACATTATATATATACATAAATGTACCATGGGCTGTCTTATTGCTCAAAAAGCAATTTGTTCCTCACAACCCAATGAAAAGGAAGACGTGAACTAAAAGCAAAGATAAGATAGTGGTGCATGAAATAGGACGGCAATCAGACAGGCAAGTAGGGGTTATACTGAAAAGGGAGAAGGAACCATAGACTATTTTGTCATAGACCCGACTATGTCTACCAGGATTGCTGGATTTAACACAATGGAAAGTGTGGTTTACTGTCCATACGGCAAGGCTATATCTCTACCATTATACACCAGTCCAGGCCCGGGAAGGAGAAGACCCTGCAACGAGGTTAGTCTTCTGCCGTTTTATGTTGCATGTAGATTTAGAAAATAATAATTTTGTATCACTAAAATATTGTTGTCTGATGAATTGAAATTTGACAGAGACGGCATAACAAATTTTCATAATAGTCATTATTGGGCTATGCGAGGTGAAAATGCCCACGTGATTAGAAAAGGAGCTCATCAGCGAAGATTCTCCGTAAACGTATGGACGGGCATAATTCATACTTACTTGATAGGCCCAGTCTTCTTGCCCAACAATTTAATTGTTGAGATGTACGAAGATTTTCTTCGAAATCATTTTTTTAATTATCTGGAGGATATACCGTTGAAATCCCGAAGAGAAATGGTAGTCTACTGCGGGGAAAAGTCTAACTCATAAAAGAAAATACAAAGAGATTATATTTTATCTATATTAACCGCTTTGTTATTTTTTTCTGGTACTGTAGCTTTTGTAGCTAATGTTTTCTCCAGCAGCAGTTTGTTTGCCCCCTCTTTTATCAGATGGTAAAGGTTTTCAACCGCTAGTATGACAGCGTTTTTCAATACTGTCTACATATTGCGAGTTGAATTAATATTATTCTTTACATACTCCAGCCAATCCTTCACCTCTTTTATCCTACTGCCTGGTGCTCTCTTTCTTGGCTCGGGCATCTGTGCCTCTTCAGCTATTTCCACTATTTAATCCAGTAATTACACTAGCTACAGTGCCCTTCAAACCGGAACATACTATTATTTGGTGCAGATATAGGCGCTGCTGCGGTACTTAGCTAGACAGTCCCCGGCAACAGAGATCTATCACCAGTAATAACCTCATTTTTATGATATATTAGATCTTATTTATATGTTATATGTTGTTATAGGTCTATGTCGTTATAGGTCTATGTCTAGCAGTAGGTGTCTATCGGTTGATGATGATTGATATCAACTCCTGTTCTCTTCCTTGTGTATATTATTATCTATTGGACTATAAGAGTAGTGTTGTACATTGTATTTTAACGTATTCGTGTGTTACTTTAAGATAATTAAGGTCAATGTAACTTATTTCTTACGGGCTCATTTAACTTAGGATATGAACGGTTAATTTATTTAGCTTAGCATATGCAGATTATGTAAATCAACATTTAATATTTATGATCAAAAATAACTACATAATAATATTAAACAATTTATTTTATATTAATAACTAGTGATAAGTACAGTAAATCACTTATTTTTCTTGCACATATTTATGATTTTTTTTTATTTTATTACGCCTTTTTTCCCAGTAGGAGTAGGCGGAGGCAAATAAACACCCACTTTTTAGCCAGATGTGGTCAGATTAGGTCCCACGTAACAGGGGGCGAGCCTGTTACCACTTTATTGGGGCCACCACATACACACACACGCAAAAATAATTTCAATGTGCGGGTTTCCTCACGATGTTTTCCTTCACCGTTTGTATTTCGCTGTTGTTACTTAAGTTCACAAATGTACATAACTTTAATATGAAGTCATCGGTACATGCCGAGATTCGAACCCGCGACCTTCGGAATGAAAGCCGCACGCTCTAACGATTAGGACAGCGAGCAGAACATATTTATAAAAACTATACAATAATCTTAAATTTTATTTTGTGTTTATTTTTATTGTTATCCTAATGGATTACTGTTTTTTAATGTTGTAATAATATTTTTCCATTTCTTCCTCACCCAATTATCGGCAGAGTTATAATATTTCTTAAGTGAACCCCAGGTATCGTTGAAATATGACAAGACAGAATTTTCCGCTGATTTCACTATAGCACGGTAGTCTTCTCCTGCAGCAGACTTTAATAACAGCAATAGGAAGATCTGTAAAGAACAAGAACGTAACTACGACACATGGACCAGGACAACAGGTTACTGCTTCACTTAATTACACTTTCACTTTCCACATGAGTTTATCAACATATAAGTAATGCGTAAATATGTATAAAACATATATCAAAACAAAATATTTTAACCAAAGTAGACAAGGACAGAAGCACATTCTTAAACGTAATTTTCTATACAAAACATCAACGCTCAACTATACCAACCGAATACAGTAAGACATATTTCAAATACATTATATTCTAATATTTGCTGAGAAGACGATAACTTCATGATAGATACGAGAGAGTAATAGCGGCCTGTTTTTAAACTTGAAACAGTTTATAAACATATCACGTCCGCGTATATGCCCTATCGTAGATGCTTTGAATTTCCCGATAAGGCACAAATGAGAAATCAATCTCGATATTTAAATAACATAGAGTTTATTCATAATCTATAAATACATATATGAAATATCCAGAAGTTCATTGAGTTACCACAAGATCGGCGAAACTATTAGACGTGAAGACTCAAAATTTGCTAGAGATATTGCTTCTGCCATTTATAGGACATCTATGAATGGATCTTACAGAAGTTCCTCCTCAAAGGGAGTTGCAGGAGTGTTAATAACGGGAAAGAGCCTGAAGGGCGGCGGGTTGCAATTAGGCGGGAATACTTATTACAAATTTTCAAGCTAAATTACAAATCTACGACACAATTTAAATTACGGCCAGCAAAGCGGGTAAGGAACAACCGGTGAGATATAAATCTTTGGCACTAATTTAAAAAATAAAACAATATCTGCAGTAGTTATTATATACATTTCGAAACTATGAAAAATAGGATTAATGACGTTGCAAATGATATTTTTTAAATTTGGGAACAGCATTAAAACGCAGATTGTCCCACTTACAGTCACACCCACAATGAGATAATAAATGTAATGATCACAGTTTTCTGTTTAAATTCAGATAAAAATATTGTTCAAAAAGGTCAATAATTCCGGAAATTGGACAAGTTGCACGGTATGGAGTCTCTAGATAACAAAAAATCAATGACAGATTAAGTACTCTTGCCGTTCTACTTCCTTGCAATTAATCTAAACAGATTCAATTGGTAAGAATACGACAATATTATACTTTATATGAAACATGTGAATAAGACTGACAATCGATGTGTTATAAAAAAATCGCTGCTTAGATAAGTTATGAGATGTGTCCTGACGCTAACGTCAATAATATTTACATAATACGAATAAAAACGAGTTTTCTAAATTAGAAAAGTACAAATAAATGTAAATTTATTGAGTTATCAATAACTGTTTTTTAATGTTGTTAAACTGACGTTACATCGAAATAAAACGGAAAAGTACAATATTTATAAAAATAAAAAAATATTAAATAATGAGGAAAAAACAATTGAATGACTATTTTAAAAACTCAAATGTAACCGCTAACTGAATTTATAAATTTGAATTGGGAATTCTTAACCAAAGAGGAGATATTTCAGATCAAAGTGGTCAGTACGACAAAACGCTAATTTCATATGTAAGGATCTAATATATACATGTAATACAAAAAAAGAAACATCTCACAAAATGATGAGAACATTGAAGGATGCCTATGTCCAGCAGTGGACGTCTATCGGCTGATGATATCATTGATATTATAATTAACTTTTTACCTTTTTGGATTTACCTAATTCTGTTAGTTTTGGTTATGCAGTAGCGTTTACTGGTGATAGGTCTTTGTTGCCAGAGACCGTCTAAGTAGATACCACCGAAGCGCCTATTGCTGCCCATAAACAGTAATGTGCAACCACACTGCACACCACACACAACAACACAAACACATTACACACTATGTTCCTGTTTGAAGGGCTCTGTAACTAGGGAAATTATTGGGGTAACTTAACATCTTATCTCAGGGCGACGAGCGCAATGTAGTGTAAAGTATATAATCATAACTAGCGCTATGTTATAATGAACAGGCGTATTGATTACCATCAGATGGACGGCCCGGTCGTCTCGTCCTTTCGTTAAATAAAAAAAGGTCATATTGAACAAAAAGAACGCGTGTTGAACGAAAATACCGAAAATTAACGTTTCATAAAATATGTATTATAATAGACTGATTAGATCCTGAATTAGATGAATAAATAAGGGAAGGAATCCGAAGAATTTGCCTCTGCTCCGCTGTTTATATATTAGTACGCAATAATACAAAACTTTATAAATTACTTCACATACCTGTTATTTTTGATATGAGATGAGCGGAATGTTCACCTGACGGTAAGTGATACGCCCAGCCATAGCAACTCGGCGCTACTCAGGATGAATATACACGGTACCATATTGCGTTCGTCGCCTGACATGTGTTGAGTCTTGCTACCCCAATAGGACAGCTGTTCTCCTGCAACAGAGATCTATCACCAGTTAAGGAAGCACATCCGTGAATTCGCCTATTCTCGACTATGCCGATGTTTGCTATCTTGACTTAACTGAAGCGCAGCTTCATAAGCTTGAGCTTATTCAAAATTTTTGTATATGATTCATATTTGGGCTACGCAAATATGATCACGTCTCTGAATTTAGCAAAAAACTCAAATGGCTGCCAAAGCGTTTTCGCAGGAATACTCACATTTTTTTTTATTTTATACAAGATATTGTTCAATCCTCACCTTCACACCTTCCTACCTAAAAAATCAGTTCGAATTTATTTCCGATTGCCACAGCCGTACTCTTCGCTCTTCAATAAACCTTTCCTTCGCGTCCCCGTCCACTCCTCTTAATTTTTCCAAAACTCTTTCCGTTACGGCGGTTCTTTTATGGAACTCTTTACCGAACCATATTTGATCGCCAAATCCTTATCTTCAAAAGCCACTTAAGTAATTATTATCGTAAAGTTTATGGTCATATATTAGTCTTGGTCTTGTTTGTTCCGTCTTGGTCTTTTTTATCTAAATAAACCAGATCAAGACTAGTCTTGATCTTGCGTATTCAGTCTTGGTTTCATACATCTGATCTGATACTTGAGGTTTTTTTTAAATATTTTTTCTATATACATTGTAACTATTGCTTAAAGACATGAATTGGAAATTATACATAATCAATATTTTACTAATGAAACATTATGTTATTGCGATCTATAGTATAAATTTTTTTTTAATAAATATTTTAAATAATAATTACAACGGAATTTTTATTTTTTAGTTTAGTTTTGCATAATTGGTTTTTGTTTTGGTCTTGTTCAATCGGTTTTGATCTTGGGCTTGCTTTTTCGTTAGACCAAGACTAAGACTGCGAGGCCCAGAAATATTTTACTCGTCACTAATTTTCATCATAAATCTTTTGAAATTAATGTTTTTGTATTTATATCTATACAACGGAAATCTCTATTTATCTATAATAAAGGATAACTTGTAACTTGGGCAGCGACGATCGAATTTTTTCAGTGGCTTTATCATTCATTGGTTTTTTCTTTAAAAATTAAACACTATACATAATTTAAAACAAAAATAGAAGATTAATATGTAAAATTTATGGGCAAATTGTTGGTACTTAACATATAAAACCTTTTTATACTATAATTATTAAGCCATTGTTTCAGCAGTGGCCCGAAATTCACGTCAAAAACAAATTTGATTTCATTGTACTAGCTTTTAAATTTGAAAACATTATCATTTTTGTTTTTTTTTATAAATGTTTCAGTCACTAATACATTATATTATTTTTCTTATTGCTACTGAAATGTGGTAATAAAAAGTTAATCGAATCATTCTATAAAGTCAGCAGTAATTACTAGTATTCTGTGATCATATTCTATATTGAATCTCTTCAATATTGATTATCTAAAAAGATTGTGATGTATATATAAATCTGTATAAATGATTTTCATGACATTGATGTCATACTTTTGAAAAATAGTTTTTAATTGGTTCTTTTTCCTTTAAAGGATAGATTTTTTTCTAAAAATATTTTAGAACATTTTTGGGATTCGTGGCTTTAACGTTCGTCCCCATAAAATTATTAAAAAAATAACACCGTGGTTAGGATATTAGAGTCGGATATTAAGATACGGTTAAAAGTTATCAAAAATGAATGTTGGCTATTGTAGAAGAATCATTTATTTACCATTAACATAGCATATTGTCTCTAATGAATTATTCCATGTTATAAGGGTCGTCAATATTAAATAAATCAGTTATTCTATTTAATATTTTTTTAAAGGTGATGGGAACTACCATTGCAATGGCCGCATCCGGGAGATGTATTTGATGCATGGATTAAATCGTAAATTGCCTGTCCAGTGTTGATCACCGACGAGTTAACTGCGTTGACACTATTGACTGAAGTGTTGGTATCCGTGTTATTGATTTGCCTTTTGCCTCGTAGAACGTTAAGTTCGACTATTTGGAACAGGCAAATAAGTACAACCAAGCACGTCGCAACGTTCTATAACAGTAAAATGAGATTAATATACACAATATTTTTTTTTCGACTATGGACAGATTGACCTCAATTACATATTATGTGTAGTTGCAATGAGGCAGATGATCCTAAAGCTTGATTGTCTAGAATACTTTGGCTCATATATGTTGCTGATGTGATCGGTAATTAAAACATAGCTGTGTAGTCTCAGGATAGTAAGAATAGAACTAATGAGTAGTAGAAGACGACTAAAAGGGTCTAGGAGTTTCGCGAGCCTTGAGGGCGGGGGTCCTTGTCGCTTAAGAAGTAAACATGCGTGGTACAACATATGGCCCAGCGATGGTGCCTAGGACGGTTAAGCGTCTCCTCAGAGACGTGTTAATATAAAGTGTAGAGAGGCACGGGTGCGATCTATAAGAGATTACGGAGCATCTCCGAATGGGTTGATGTAGAGCACCGAAAGGGTTTTAGTGAGTAAGAATCTCACATATACCTGACTTCCCCCTAGATGCAGGATATCATTCGAAGATTTAATTAGAATAAAAAGGTGATTTACAACATCAGGGTATTAGCTAGACAGAGGGGTTTGAAAAAACCATAGCACTATCTCCACTGCAGGTGGCCCCTGAATCGAAATGATTTCTTCGTTACAAGATTAGTGGCTATGCCAGGGAGACAGTTAAATTGCACGACTAAAGTATATGAGTACATAAGCATATTTGTTTTATTTTATAATTGCATATACACGTATATAAAGCAACTATGTAAACAAAGTATTAAAACAGGGGGTAATGCTATTCAAAACATCCTCCTTATCAACGATTAATAAAATAACAGAACTTACTTTAGTTTCCATTGTGAATGTTTTATTGCGGCTTATAAGCTGTAAGTTAATAATTGGTTTATGGTTACGGTTGTCATTATTTATACCGGTTGATATCACAGAAGTAATCAGAATGCTTGTTAATTTCGTTGTTATGTTCTTAATTGGCAATATTCCATTTAAATAAAGCGTTTTTTTAAGTATTATGCATGGGCGTTTAATTAATGTCTTGTTATTTATTTTCATTAATTACATAGTGTTGTCGCACACTATGCGTCAATTTGAATATATGCTGAGTTTTGTTACAAGAAAAAAAAATAGAATAAATAAAAGGTGAGAATTGTGTCATCATTATCATCAACTGATAGACGTCCACTGCTGGACATAGTCCTTACCGAAAGAGTTCTACATCCGTAGGTCCGGCGCTGTCTGCATCCAGCGGTTTCTCACATAACATCATTTCATCATCGTTCATATGACAGCATTTGTGGCAATTCCCACCACGCTGGCCCAATGTGAGTTGCTAGGAGCCAGAGCCTGGTTTGTTAACTAACAGGGTGCACCACAAGCAGGTAGGGTGGCTTACACCCCTGTGTGTGAAACGTGTTTATCACCTTTTATATGTTAATAATAATAATAAATATATGAGAAATTCTTCTCCTGCCACCAAATAGTCGTGGTAGTGTGCAAACATTACTGTGTTCTGATTTGAAAGGCGTTAGTGAAATTAAGGGTACTGAGTAATATAGATATCAAGGCGACGGTTACAATGTAGTGTAGTATATGTCACCCTAATTAGCACCATGTTATTATAGGTACGGGTGTCACTTGTGATGTCTTCTTCATTTCGACGAGTTAAAAAAAATAGTATATAGAAAATGTTAAGTATTATGAAATTGACATTTGAATTCTTTGCTTCTTGAGCAGTTTACGCCGTATAAAACAAATATTTTTATATTACAATTAGTACTAATATCTCATAGCATGTAATAAAAAAAATTATTGCACATTTAACGTTTTAACCATAATATTGTAATAAAAAATCTGAGACAAACTGTCTAAGTGTGATGATGAGCCATTTTACCTATAAATTTGACATCTTTCTGTAACTTGATTTCTTGTTTATTACATACTAATTTTGCCCTGCCCGATTTGCTGGCTTAAATTAGACTTGAAGTTTGTCTGAAATATTCCTTGAATCAACCGCGACAGGAAATGACTTTCTATTATTTTTATAATATTTAATTTTATATAGCAGTCGTTACTACAGCAACTACAAATAATACGAAATGAAACTGTTTATAAAAGTTAATAAGAAATACAATGATGAAGTAGCTATAAAATTAAAAAAATGAATAGCCTATAACTTTCCACAAATCGTACCGCGTCGAATGGTACGATTCCGGTCCCATGTTGGTACGTTCACTAGTTTTCACGTGATTGGCGAAGAAAGAAAACACATTTCCATTATATATATATGCTAGCTATCCCCCGCCGCCTTATATTATATTGAATCTAGTTTTAGTCGCAGTGTTTTTCCAGAAAATTAAAAAATACCAGGCATTTTTCTTCAATTCATTTGTTCTTTTAAGAATGTGAATGTAAACGAAATGTGTTAATTTTTTCTCTAAATGATCCATTCATCTTTAGTAATGTTTGCACAACTACTCTATGCGAATGCAATAGGCGTTGCGGTGGTACTTATCCAGATGCCACCTAGATCTATTAATATAGTGCTGCTGTGGATTTGCCCAAGGGAAGGTTTTGTTATCTTAATTTAACTGAGAATTCATCATTATAACCTTAAATTTATGCACCTTAAACCAATGAATAGCAATTGTTACTTATGTATATGTAACAGCCCGCCGGTTGAATCAGGCGCTAAGGTAAACACTAACTCGAAAGTTTAGCTGTTTTTATATTTTAATTAACTGACGAGACGATCGGGACGTTCACCTGATGGTAAGTGATACTCCCGCCCATAACAACGTGGCGCTAGTTAGCATGTTTTATACTGCACCACATTACGCCCGTCGCTCGAGACATAAGATGTTGAATCTCGTTAACCTAGTAATTACATTGGCTATAGTGCCCTTCAAACCGTAACACAGTAATGTTTGCACACTACGGTTTGGCGGCAGAGATATATTGAGTATCGTTAACCTAGTAATTACACTAGATACACACCCGAACATACTAACTACTGTTTAACGCAGAAGTAGGCAACCTTAAACTTCTTTCGGTAACTCAATTCGTGCAAGATTGTGCTATCTATCATTTTGCCAAGGCCACACACATTCGATCCTACTAATAGAGCACACAGTGGACTACGTCTCGATCCCCGATGCCACCAGTAAGATTCGACATCCGTGGAACGTGCTTCTGCTCCATATCGATGCAGAGGGTCGGCCCGACAATCATGACACACCCACCACCGAAACCAACAAGCACAACACGACATCCAAGCGTAAAGACACCAATCACGGTTTGACATGATTTCCGACCCGCCACTTCCGCCGCTGGTTGAGGCGCCCGTCAGGCGCGCACACCGTCAGGCTCGTGATACAGGCGAAGGTGATGGGAGGACGGGCCCGAGCTCTCTTACGATGACCTCATATTCATTACCGTCAATCGACGAGCACCGTGCGCATCTTATACTCATATGTATATTTATCTATGTATATATTTAATTAAACCCCCCTTATCTTTCCCCCTGTAGCACTATCCATCTTTTCAACCCTTCCACATCCAATAATTTCTCACCTTTCTCCTCCCCCTTTTACATACTACTTTATCTACATATATATTTATATATTTAATTTTTATGTTTTTGGTTTCAGGTTTGTGTTTTCGTCTTTTAGGATTTTTGTGTTTAGCTTTTATATTTTTGTGTTCATTTAAAGTTTTTGTTTAATTTTAATTTCATTTTTACTTTCTTTTCTTCTTTTTTTTTATTATTATTTTAGCTCGCGAATACCAGATCCTCGAGCCCTGAGTCCGAAAAGGCCGCAAAGGTTGTCAAATAAACTGCGGCTAAACATAATTAAATAAAAAAGGAAAAAAGCAGAAATAGGCGCTGATGTGGTACTTACCTAGACGGTCTCCAGCAACAGAGATCTATCACTAGTAATAATCTCCTTTTAATGATATATCAGTTCTTATATATATTTTATATGTTCTTATAGGTCTATGTCCAGCAGTGGACGTCGATCGGCTGATAATGACGATGATGATGCAGATCATGTAAAACAAAATGTAATATTTATTATCAACAATAGTTACAAAATAATATTAAACAATTTATACATACATTAATAACTAGTTATAAGTACAGTAAATCAATTATTTTTCTTGCGCATATTTATAAAAACTATCACAATAATTTTAAGTTTAATTTTGTGTTAATTTTTATTGTTATTCTAATGGATTACAGTTTTGTAATGTTGTAATAATATTATTCCAGTTCTTCGTCACCCAATTATCGGCAGAGTTATAATATTTCTTAACTGTCTTCCAAATGTCGTTAAACAATGACACGACAGAATCTTCCAATGATTTAACAAAAGTACAATAGTTTTTTTCTGCAGCAGAATTTAATAACAGCAATAGCAGGATCTGTAGAGAACATAAGAATGTAAATATGACACATGGACCACGACAACAGGTTACTGCTTCACTTAATTACACCTTCACTTTCCACATGAGTTTATTCAACATATAAGTAATGCGTAAATATGTATAAAACATATATCAACACAAAATATTTTAACCAAAGTAGACAAGGACAGAAGCACATTCTCAAACGTAATTTTCAATACAAATCAACGCTCAACTATACCAACCGAATACAGTAACACATATTTCAAACACATTATATTCTAATATTTGCTGAAAAGACGATAACTTCATTATAGATACGAGAGAGTAATAGCGGCCTGTTTTTAAACTTGAAACAGTTTATAAACATATCACGTCCGCGTATATGCCCTATCGTAAGATGCTTTGAATTTCCCGATAAGGTTCAAATGAGAAATCAATCTCGATATTTAAATAACAAAGAATTTATTCATAATCTATATATATATTAGATATGCAGAGGTACATTGACTTACCACGAAATCGCCGAAATTATTAGACGTAAAGACTCAAAATTTGATAGAGATATTGCTCCTGCCATTTATAGGACATCTACGAATGGATCTTGCAGAATGTCTTCCTTAAAAGGAGTTGCAGGAGTGATAATAACGGGGAAGAGCCTGAAGGGCGGCGGGTTGCCATTGGGCAGGAATACTTGTTACAAATTTTCAAGCTAAATTACAAATCTACGAGACAATTTAAATTACGGCCAGCAAAGCGGGTAAGGAACAACTAGTGAGATATAAATCTTTGGCGCTAATTTCGAAAATAAAAAACATCTGGAGTATTTATTAACCTTTCGAAACTATCAAAAATAAGAATAATGACGTTGCAAATGATATTTTTTAAATTTGGGGACAGCATTAAAACGCAGATTGTCCCACTTACAGTCACACCCACAATGAGATAATAAGTGTAATGATCACAGTTTTCGAAAGTTTAAATTCAGATAAAAATATTGTTCAAAAAGGTCAATAATTCCGGAAATTGGACAAGCTGCACGCTATGGAATCTCTAGATAAAAAAAGTCAATGACAGACTAAATATTCTTGACGTTCTACTTCCTTGAAAATAATCTAAACAGATTCAGTTGGTAAGAATACGACAATACTATACTTTATGTGAAACATGTGAATAAGACTGACAATCGATGTGTTATAAAAAAATCGCTGCTTACATAAGTTATAAGATATGTCCTGACGCTAACGCCAATAATATTTACTTTTAAATCAACACGAGTTTCCTATATTAGAAAAGTACATGTAAATGTAGAGTAATTGAGTTATCAATAATTTTATTTTTCTTTTTTTAATGTTATTAAACTGACGTTACATCGCAATAAAAAGGAAAAGTACAATATTTATAAAACTAAAAAATTATTAATAAATATATGTGGGACTCAGATACGGAAATAAAGGGATCGTTTTCTAAAACACTGGTTTTTATTTTATAACTCAAAAAGCACTCATCTCATTCGCCATCGTTACACGTATTTTCGACTTCCTAGTATATCTCTCTCGTTCACGGTCTTGCATACTGTCTCGTTTCATTTCAAGCATCCATCGCTCACACATTCTACACTCTGCCAGCCGGGTTTTGTCTGCCCTCAGCCATCATGCGAATTCCTATCACCAATATTCTAATTATGATGCTTTGATAAACAGCAAGCGTGCTGATTATTTCAGCTATAATAAGTAAACACGTTATACAAAGCAAAACTTAACTATGATTATAGCAACAAATAAAATCAAGATCGGTAAACATCATTAATTAAGCTATTGCAGAGATGCATTTTAAGCTAACACTATCTTAAACATAAACATGACACATTTGTTGACTATATGACTAGTGAAAAGCATTTTACTGTCTTGAATTCTTTTATCAACGCACATACACACACACACTCATTCATCCCTTACAATACATCACATAACAAAATAATACCACAGACTAATCAATCTTCAGTGGCATCTGGCCTTCATTTCATATGGTCTGCGGAGGTTGAAGTCTTATTAAGTCCTTCAGCGAGAGGGTCTGCCTTCAGCAAGTCGTATCGATCAAGCCTCTTTACTTTAGTAATGAGATATGACCATGATTATGAGCCCTTCTTATAATCTCAGTCTCCATCTTAGCAGGAATGATAAGCTGCTGTTCTGCGCCTTTATATAGCACTCCGTTGCGCAGTGTGTGGTTTTTGTATATACCTTCGTTTAAAATTTTCATTATTGCGTTCAGACCTTCGTCACCTTCCTGGGCGCGTCGTATATCGGTATGAGAATCAGATGTGATCAGTGTTACATATGGATTTCTGCTCAGCGCGTCAACGTGTCTCATTCTCGTACCATCACGGTGTTCAATCGTGAACGTGTAGTCTTGCAGTAGTAAAATCTAACGTAGAAAGAGCTATATCTCATTTGTTCAATGTTAGCTGGAATGCCTTGCAATCTATCACAATTTTGAAAAACCTTCCATACAAGTAATGACGGAATTTTTTTACACCTATTATCGCAAGAGCCCCTAATTCATAACTGGTGTACCGGCTTTCAGCTGGTGTAGTCCGTCGACTCATATAATGAACTGGATGAAACTCACCATTATCATGTTTTTGCATTAGAATCGCGGAATATGCCAAACTATTAGCATCCGTGTATACTTGCGTGTCTGCTCCTGGAATGAAAAAGTACGGGTCTAGTAGCTAACTCCATCTTAAGCTCTTTGAAGGTTCTCCCATGCTTCTCAGTGAACATAAACTTCGTATTTTTCTTCATTAGATCTGTGAGCGGTTGCACTATCTTTGGCAAAATGGGGTATAAACTTTCTGAAGTAAAACCAGACTCCCATGAAGCTTTGTAGAAGATGCTTAATACTCTGTGGTTCGGGAAATTTTGTAACAGCGTCAATCTTTCCCAGCGATGGCATTACTGAACTATTTACTATCACGTGGCCAAGGTACTCTGCCTTTCTGACAAGCAACTGACACTTCCTCCAGTTGATTTGCTAGCCATACTCCGATGCAATCTTCAAAACTTCGGCCAAGCGCTCTGCTGTTTGTTGCTTGTTCTTCGCCGGCATTAAAACATCGTCAATGAAAACAATAACAATCCCTCCTGTGATTAGTTCCCCGAATATGATGGTGATAAACCTAGTAAAGATTTTGGGACAGATCGTTAACCCGAAAGGAGCCCTAAGGAACTCTAACTGCGATGTCATAGTAACAAATGATGTGTATTTTTAAATCCTCGTGTACCCGCAAATGAAAGAAGCCACTTTTGAGATCAAGAGCACTAAATATCTTAGCCGACGCCAACTTTTCTGTGATCCTCAATTAATGGAAGCGGGTAATCAGCTTTCATTATCTTACTGTCGATTTTTCTATAATCAATACATACTCTAAGACTGCCATCCTTTATTCGTACTAACAATAAGAGTCTGGAGTATTCCGAGAAACTCACCTGTATGACGCCATCATTAAACTACTCTTTTTGCTGATTGTCCACCTCTTCTTGTTCCTTCAGAGATATACGTACCGGACGTTGAGCCACAGGTGCACCGTCTTTAAGAACGAGCTTCAACTCAATCGGTGCTTCCTTAGTCTGGGACGGTGCATAGTTCTCAACCAACCTCATTACCTTTTCTTTGACGGCCGACGAGCGACGCGCTCACGTGACCTAGACAATCAACAGAACAAGAAAAACATTTTACATCGTTCAGCCACTCACTACTCTGATTCATCCAAACAGAACTTCCTTTCATAACTGTTATAACATTACACAAAAAATCATTCCCCAAAATAATGTCAAATGGCGTAAAGTCTTTAGGTACTAAGTAAATCACAGTTGTGTCGTGAGCGGTGCCGTCGATTCGATACACGTAGTCAGATTGCTAAAAGATTTCAGCTTAGCTTGTCCGCAACCAATCATTGTAATTTTCAAGCTGTCGTCGTAAACTGGTAATTGGAAGTTCTTGATAGAGTTCAATTGACAAAATATTTACCTCACTTCCGCTATCCACCAAAGCCGATAATACTTAATCCGATATTCGTATGTTCTTTAAAGAATTATTTATAATGTCCGCGTGAAATATTGGTTCGTTCATATTGTGCGAAATCATGATATCCCGATTACAATGCGTGGACGACGCCATCTTGAAGATATCGTCACTACAGCCAATGGCCGCTGTTTTAGCAATGTCACTCGCGTCGTTTTGATTCGGTAAGCTACTAATGTCTCGTTATATTTCTTCGCCGCCATACAAAGTGCTGCTACCTGCCTCGGCGTTCAGATAAACTTTCTTCGACTGAAGTTCGTCTCTTGCAGTGCTGCCATCAAAACGTCTGTTTAAGTAATTTGCACGTCGGTGATTTTCCGTTGTAGGCTTCGATTGATTTGAGTCAGCCATCTTGCGCATTTTACATTTACCTGATAAAGGGCCGAAATTGTTACAATTAAAACACTTACGCCCATGTGCTATATATGGACATTCCGTAATGACATGGTATTTTTTCCCGCAAGCATAACATCGCGTCGCAAGTGTTCCCGATCTCGATCTTGATGAATTAGCCCGAGTTCCTGCTTGCGTTGTGTTCGGCTTATGTGACTTAGAATTTTGCTTCGTTCTCATCTTCTCGTAAACTAATAGTTTTTCTTTTAAGTGGGGAAATAGGTTAAAACCAAAATTCCAAACAACTATTAAAAAGTATTAAAAAAATAGAATTAAAACAAAATAACAATAGAACAAAAGAATAAAGGAGTCATAAAAGGGTTTTATAAAACAACTGTAATTATTTTTGTATCAAAATAAATAATTACTTCTTGCATGTCTTTAGATACCTATTGTTTTATTTTAATTAATAAAAAATTATATTTTTATGGTCACTTCTTAATTGTTTGTTTATTGAAAAATACCCTCTTAATTGTTGAATTATCCTTGTCTCTTTTCAGTTATATCTATTGTTTGTCCTCTCGGTCGTCGTCGCGGACCAGTTGGAGAGGGACTGCGGAGTCCTTAATTTCCTCCAGGCATGGATGGTCGCGGGGTGCTTTTGTGCTCCGGGATATATCCATGCCTGAGTAGGGTGGTAGGGAGCACGAGGCGTGCGACGATCCGACTTCCAACACCTTGGCCGACTGCTTCCACGGGAGGGACGTAGAACGCACTCCTAGCGGTATTAGGGAGTGACATCTCGCTTTTGGTCGAAAGCGAGAGGTCACGAGTGGCGGTATCCCGATTTCGCGACTTCATTGTGACGCGGAAACGGGAGACTGTTCGTATCAGAGAGCGGATGCCGTGAAAGCGGGATGCGGTAATCGCGCGATGACGGTTCACCGCCATCCGGCGGAATTCGAGCGCACTACCGCCGAATGTCTCCTCCGGCAGAGAAACCTGGCGTGGCGACCGACATGGGTTGTTGGTCCGGCCTCCCGTTGGAGACGTTTCCCGAGGTGACTTTGGCGGCACATCCTGTGTTCCGATGCGTTGTTACGTAGGGTTTGTTTGATGGGAGGGGTGGTTCACATCCCACCCCGAGGTGGACCCACGCATACCGGGTGTCGCGTAATATCGTCGTCCACTTATTTCCACGCTCTATCCCGGACGAGCCCGCATATGTGGGACTGAGGTTGTGGAAATAAAGAGATCATTTTCTAACACACTGGTTTTTATTTTATAACTCAAAAAGTAGTCGGGCCATTCGCCATCGCTACACGTATCCTCTATTTCCTAGTATATCTGTCTAGATCACGCTCATGCATACTGTCTCGTTCTTACGTTTCGTTTCAAGCATCCATTGCTCATGCATCCTACATATATATACATGTAATACAAAAAAACAAACGCGGCACAGATCGATGTCAGTGGTCGTCTATCGGCGGATGATGATGACATATAATAAAGAAAAATAAATATTTTTTGTTAAACAATAATATAAATTATAAGTATTCTTATTCGCGAATCTAAGATAGAAAACAAGTCCCCGTTTCTAATGTTTACAGACATTTAAGTCTTTGAAATCTTTAAATATTATTCGTAAGCATTAAAAAGTGTTAAAGCAACTTATTTATCAAGTAACATATGTTACTAAATAGCAGAAAGATTCACTTGAGCGAATTTTTTGTTTTTTGGAATAATTAGAAAACAAAAATTCAATACGAGATATTAGGTAACACATTTAAAGCTTGGTTGAATTTAGCAAAGAAAGAGTTTTAAAATAACGTAATCAGTTTTCATTGTTTTGCAGTGTGTCGGAAATACCGAATGAGTGTAATAATAGTTATAGACCAATTAAAACGATCATTAACGTTGTCTTGTTTCCTTTTCCTTTAAGGCTAAATTATCAGTTATTGATACTACCGGCAGTAATTAACTTTAATTAAAAATAAAAAGAAAGATTAACATTTTTTTTGTTTAACCATAAGGGAAATAATTGTTACTTTTATCACCTAAAAGAACTATAAAATTTAGCCTATAAAGCTGTAGTAAAAATTTTCTGTAAACCAATATATTACAGCAGATCTATTAAACTGTTTAAAGTTACTTAAATTTGACCATGACTTTAAAAGTGAGTAACCTTTATAACAATACGGATTTTTTTCTCATACGTTACTTAATTAAGAAAAAGCTAATTTGATTATTTTTATCTGAACCAAAATATCATTACTAACAAAATACCTACACATTTTATATTAAATTGCACATTTTTATTACACAGGCTACTTTAATAGGGTTATTCCTTGCTTTGTACTTCTTCGAGGTACTACAACATTCAACGGCTAACGAAGCGAAGCTTGAAAATTGTCTGCAGGAAAAAGAAACGCCTGAATCTTCGGCATCCAGTCACAGTACAGAAGATCAGAATAACACAAATAAAAAAAATATGACCCATGTGGTTCTTAAAAAGAGATTAATAAAAATGGCAACCAAACTGGGCATGAGTTGTAAAGAGGATTAATTTTGTAATAAATCAAAGTAATAAAACCAAGTGTGTAATTTATTATAGTTTAATTAATAATAGTTCATCTTAAACTTTGGTTTTATTTAAAAGTGTAATAAGTATTCAAACTCGATATAATTGGGTTGTATAGAAAAAGAATCATACATATTCAACATTCTGAACAAAGTATAATCTATTAAGCGGTCGAAAGAAAATAAAAAGTAGCAGAAGATTTGGTTCTAGATATATAAAAATGATTACGATTGTCTTTTCAAGTCTCTTCTTACAATTTACCTTGTTGTTAGCCTTTTTCACTCTCGCGACGGTTTAATTGAAAATATTACAAAAGACAGAGAAACTTATAAAAAACAGTCTGAAACATTCTTCCAAAAATAATTATAAAATACTTTTGATTACACATATCACAAATGTTGTTTTCTACTCGTAAATATTGAAGGTTATTACCATTTTTAACGAGTATAAATACTTAAACGATATAGATTTTTGTAATAAGTGGCCAAGATAAAACTATTTCCCATTGTCCAATACCCACATACACTATTTTACAGAGATCAAATGAACATAGGGTTATGAAGTTATAAATGAAAATATAGAAAATAATACAGAAATTTCGTCTTCATACAAACATGGCAATGTTGATTGGTATAATAGTCTAGGTGATTGGCTTTCTCAATCGATTTATGCCACTTATTTATATATAAAAGATAAATTTTATTACAGCTGAAACACCAAAGCAGTAAAATAAGGATATGTGTATCAAGTTATCAACAAATATCCTGTAAGCCAGTAATAAATGCAGTTTATATAACACAGTTTTAAAAATCTCTTATTAAAAATAACAACATGGCTGTCCTGGTAAGAGGAATAGATACTTTTTATAATACTGTACATTTAAAAGATTCTATATTAAAAACATAAAAACACTTTTGATACTATAAATATATTATTTTTGAAACTATTTCAGAAACAATTTGTTCCATTTTTAATGCTTGTTGTGTTACTGGAATTCACGGATGCCATGCCAGAATCTAGAAGACTAAGACAGACCGAAGAGATACCTGTACCTGAACAAGCAAGGGACTCTACTCTAGATCCCATGGCCACGTTAACAAATCTTATTAGTCTAACTCAACTCATTCAATTATTATCATTACTTTCCAATCCAACGGGTTTATTCGGCAATGCTAGTTAACAAGATATATTAATAATGTTTGAATAGAATTATTCAATAACATGTTTTAAACTTTAAATAAATGAATCTGCATATTTAATGTTTTTTTTATTAATTATTTATTCCACCGTCCATTAATTACACAGGCTGAGGTTTGCAATATTATTCGTTGGAAGGTATAATTTATTTTTAATTTTTTTGGGGGTTTTTATCTCGGTAGGTTTAATGGACTCTAAAATTATTTTATTAAATTAGCGATGCACTAATACTTGTTAAACAGTATCGACAGTCTATTGCATTGCAACCCTTTGAATTCATTTAACAATATCATAGAAGCAAATAATCTCATAAATATAGTATTCGTTATAATAATAATCAACACAAAATTTTAAGCTGTTGAGGATGGAATATAAAATTACTGTAAGTAATTTTCAAAATGGACAGTATGATATGAAATTAGATTATAAATTCTTTATCTATCGAGAGAATATCCGTAAGACTAAATTAGAGCAAAAGCGTATATTCATAAAAATACTATTTACCTGTACCTGTTCATGGTACCACTTTATAATCTATGTAATTATAGGTTGGAATCCATTCTTATCCCCAAGAAAAATATTGCTAATATTCTATAAACTGAAAATCAGTGCATACCGGTAAAAGATACGATCAGTATAGATTTTTGAAGGATATGTATCTAGCTGTAGACGTCTCTCGGCTGAGGATAATGACGACGACGGTATTGATTTAATCTAGCTGCCTTTCATAAAATATTGTGCGGTATTTAATTCATATGAATTCTCCTTCTTTGTCGTAACCTCATGATTGAGGGACGTGACTCTGAATTAGGTCTGATTATATAACGTATAGGTGGTTTAAGAATCAAATTCAATCGAGTACTTCTAGATGGGTGGCTAGATTAATGACATAAAAGAAACTATGTAATTACACGGTATATTAGAATTTCCCTATCCTTTTTTTACCACTGGATGTCCAAGCGCACGGCAAATCATAGTGACTTGCAGTGCAATATATTTCAGTTGTTCATTGAGACTAAAGCTAAAATAACTAAAGGAATATGGGGATCCTTGTAAAAGTGCGGCAGTATTTCACACCAGGGTAGTTGTAGACTTTTTATAAAGTGCAGGCCTGGTTATATGTGGAGTACTGATGTCATATCTTGGCAGGTGTTGCGAAAACTCATCTCCATGCACTAGATTCGATTGGGAAGCGCGTCAAGAGGCTTGCGGGTGGTCAAAAATTTGTTATAGCTAAATTGGATAGTTTTGAACACAAGCGCTGAAAGGTTATTACTATAGGATATATTTCTGAGAATGTACGTTGGAATTACATGACATAGCTCGCCTATTCCCTTACCACCACTTAACTTACCATTCTTATTTTGTAAATATCCTAGGTTTGTGAACAAAGAGGTTTAACACCGCGTTCTTGATAACAACAGAGAAGGAGTGGAACAATTTGCCGACGACAGTGTTCCCGTTCAAATTCGACGTCAAGAAGAATGTAAATAGGCTTGTTACTAGGTTAGTGATTTACTAATGCTATTATTTAACACCAGGTAGGATCAAAATATTAGTAGTTACCAGTTTAGACAAATAATCTAACAGGTAATTTAATTATTATCACTGAAATTTTGATTTAACAATTTATAGATACAAAATTAAATCCAGGAACGCCAGAATATCAGCCTTAGAAATTTAGATAAAATAAACGGTTAAACTTGTGATAGAAAAAAACATCATTAAGTTCTGTCTCATTGTCACTCACTATTGTGTGAAATTGAGGTTAAACGTTGTAGATAACAAGAAATCCCCTCTAACGGGATCTCGCCTTGTCGTGGCGGAGGGGCTTAGTAACCGTGATCCGGAACACGGTGAAGCTAAGTGGAACCCACCCAGCCGGCTCGCGGCGAAGGGCTGGCTGAAGCGGCCGCTACAGGTTCGAGTTCCGGAGGCCTATCGAGAGCTCACCCGAGCGGCTGTGTGCTGCCCTAGCGGCCGGATGCAGGGGCGGTTTCATACCGCCCCTCGCAGCCGAGGTGGGGTCGCGGAGGGAAGAGGAGTTTCGATATTGCGATGCGCCGTACTCCCTATCCTCCGCGGCCGTTGACAGGTTGACGGCGGCGGGCCTAACATCTCTCCGTCGCGGGGAGCCGGGAAAGGTTTTCTCCAGTGGCACCCATCGCCTCTGGGCGACAGGTTCGGGGGAACCGGTCGCCCACACACGCATGAGATCGAGGAGGGGACGCGCTGCACGTTCCAGCGCGCCCTGGAAAGGGAGGGTTCAACCCTCCCTCCCGAGATGGGGCTGCGCAAGCGGCCAGCGCCGGCAGGGTCGCGGTTGAGTGCATGCGTTCCCGTAACTCTGCCATCATGGTGATGAGGTGGAACATCGTGGGGGTTTTAGTCGGTGCAAGTCCGACATAACTCGTCCTTGCCCCCGCGAGGACGAGTATGCGTAGGCATTTCCGCCACGTTAAACAAAAAAAAAAAGATAACAAGAAATACGCAAATGGATAAATTGAATGTTTTCTTTTAGGTTTATTGTACGCTGTATCATTTATTAATAAAACAAGGTACGGACGGAAATGAGAAATAATTTAGATCATGCTTTATCTTTAAATATCTTTAGGATATCCAACAATTGTTGCATATATAAGACGTTGTTAAAGAAGTTACTACGAGAAAATAACAAGATGTTGCCTGTGGTAAGAAAAACCTTTTATTATAACTCTTTTTCATCCACATTGTAGACTAATGAAATGAAAAATAAATACAACGCCAGCAAAGTGGTATGTTTCATGCCCAGCTTGTGTGACCATGTGATATCCGCTTTAACGCATTTGGTCAACGTATTGGATATGTAGGTTTCACTTTCTCTTTTTGAGAGAAGGTACTGTGGCTGAAACTTATGGCTTATGTAATATATGTAATTTTTTTTATTTTCATTTGTTTAAATGTAATGACAAGTATTTATAAAAAAATAACTGTTTCAGATAAAACCTATCAAAATCTTGATTCTCGTCGTGTACGTCGTAGTCTTATTGGATCTAAGTCATGCTATTCCAGAAATGAGAATGATAAGACAAGCCGCGACCCCTGAACCTGAAAAACCTAATGAAGACGCTCCAAATCCTGTGACGACATTAACGAATCTTATTAGCCTATCTCAACTTATCCAGGTTTTGTCGCTACTTTCCAATCCATCGGGTTTATTTGGAAATGCTGCTTAGGATTATTTTATAATATTCTACGGTTTACAAAAATGGATAGTTCAATAAATGCACCAAATTTTTGTGAAAATTTGCATTCCCACAATATTTCTTTATTTTTTTATGCGTGTTTAGATTAATAGGTGTAATATGTAAAAGTGTGTTAAATATATAATTAAAAAACAACTACAATATATATTGTATGATATTAATATGTTATTGTTTTACTGTGCTTAGTACTTCAAAGTACATGAATGAAAACACATAATGCTTCAAATTTCCCATCCTACATCTTAAAATTTTTATTATTACTATATTGGCTATAATATAAAAAATATAATTTTTATTATGCTCCATCGATGTACTAAAACGTTATAGTTTTCAATGATGTAGTAGAAATATATGTTATAAATTCATGTTTATAACCTCAGTTAGTATAAAATCTTGATTACAACAGATTTCTTAATATTTAAGAAAATTAACTGGAGCAAAGAAATCTTGTTTATTCCGGTTTTAGTACACATCATATTTCTAGCATCCAATAACTTGGATTGGTGCTGCCTCTCTTTGTGATAATGAAATCTTATTTAAATAAGCTGTAGGTACTCCGTGATAACTATCACATGTGACGTCTTGTATCCTAATCCTCTACTCTAAATTAAGGAACAAGTATAAAAATCAAACTAAAAATGTAAAAGAAGTAAAACTGTAAAAGTAAAAATTAAAAATGTAAATAAAAAAGGAGAAAAACAGGAAGAAGAAGAAAAGTAGAAATGCAAAAACGGATGATTTGTTCCAGGTTCTACGACGAGGCGACTCTCTTTACTTGCGAGAGGTATGGCAGGAGGAATTGTAACGTATATAGTATGATAGGGGATAAAAAGTATTATAGATAAGTAGAGGATCATGGATAAGAAGGATGACAGAAGAGTATGAAGAATATAAAAAAATAGAAATAGATAGATGCTAAATGTACTATATAAAAAGGCCCTGACCTACAACACGCAGGAGAACAATTTAAAAAAATACCCTCTTCTCTAAAGCATTCGAAACGTCGAGTAAATGAATGGTTAAATACATTTGTCAAAACCCATACAATTTGATTCTCTTTTATGGTACGAAGCGACAAGACAAGCGAGATGTTCACTTGATGGTAAGTCATATGCCTGATCATAACAACGTCGAGCTAGTTAAGATGAAATACACTGCACCGCATTTTGTACATCGACTTGAGACATAAGATGTTATCTCGATACCCATGAATTTTACTATCTACAACTTACAATTTTTTTGATAGAATTTGTTAGTACTGTCAGTCTTATTGATGACGTTTGCAACTTCATCGGGCTTAGAGCTCACGTATCCGAAATCCGCTAAAAATATAAAAAGTGGATAAATATATGTAGATAATTTTTTTACAAGATGAGAAGAGAAAGATGATAGAGTATTTGATAACGGTTTATATAGTAATATAAGTATAGAGGCAAATAAAAAAGCTATTGAAAAAATGTATAAATAAGGAAATTAAAGTAAATACGTACAATATGTATGTTTATCGGCGGCGAGAACCATGCGATCGTCGGGGTTGGGTACGGACCCGGTTTCTGACCACTTTCGATTGTGTCACAAACCCTGGGCCGAAAGAATCGTCCAGAGATATGAGTGTACCGAATGCTGTAATGTCTGCTCACTAATGCTAGGCGGAAGAAATAGGTGCTGTAGTAATACCTACCTAAACGGTACATAAGTTACTTTACTCAAAATGCATAAAAAATTTTCGAATCTTCTGGATTGTATTGTCATTGAATATTGTCGTACTATAAGATGTTTTAGTACAAAATTTACAAATTATCCTACGCCAAAACGAAGTCGTACTAAGAATATTACTCTTATCAATACAAGCAACGGAAACAACATAAACAAAAGGAAAGTGTTGTAATAAGAATTTATCATAATGTTAAAGTATCGAACCCCCAGACCATTAGTAAGTTCCAAGTGTATAAAAATATCATAACCTTATCTTTATATGAATTTCTTTGATATGAGGTTAGTATTTAAACAAATACAAGCGAACTTTACCAAAAAAGAACGAATGCTCTTGCTCTAAAATGTTCGCCATACGTGAGGTAAGTTTTTAAGATCATATGTAATAATGTTTTTATAATAATATAATCTTCGACAATAAATATGAAGAGCATAATAAACAACATAGCAATTTACAATATTTGAATTATATCGTAAATTGCTATAACTTAAACAGAAACACAAAAAAATATTTTTTTTTAAGCAACCTATTGCCTTAAATGGTTACTAGTTTTTTTTTTTTTATAGCATTCACCTCTGCGTGTTGTGGGTCAGGGCATATTTATACCATTCTCTTTCCATCACAAATGTTACTTATCTCTATACATTTTTCTCATACTCTTCTTTCATCCTTTCTTAACTATCTTACTTTTACTTAACACTCTTACTCCATCCAAATTCCTTCTTTCGTGCATCCTTTCTGATCGAAGTGGAGACTGCCTCTTCCTTGTATTTCTGAAGGGGTGGGGGGGAGGTCCTGAAACAAACATTCCCTGTAGCATAATTTTTTTCAGGCTTATCTTCTTTCTTCTTCTTACATATTACATATTTATATTTATTTATTTACATTTTTATTCTTATTTATTTATATTTTAATTTAATTTTCTTATGCTCTATTTTTCGCATTTTTTTAATTATTTTACTAATTACTCACCTACTGTACTCCAGAAATATGGCGCGACTTCCGTCGTCACTCATCAGAGAGGCGATGACTCCAGTTTCTATCTTCTTACCAATCTCCACTTCGCAGTCATTCCTTTCTCTCCCAAATAAGAGACAGGAAGTGAGGAGGTGCACCACGGTCTGGTCCACCACTGGATCACAGAGGCACGTGGGACTCTCCTTGAGCTTGAACCTATGAAGGTACTCGGAGAATCCCCCGTGCCCAGTGAACATCTGGACCAGGACCATGTCGAGCTCCAATCGGCGAAGGGTCCGGTATGCTGACGCGACGTCTGGGAAAATCCTTGTTGTCGAAGCCGTCGTACCTTGCACGTACCTCCTGTTCCATTCGTCAAGCGTCAGCTCAGGCTGAAGACGAAACGAAACGGGGCAATCCTCGTACTCTGGTCTTCTTTTACAGTTGGTCCGCCCTTTCGTTTCCCCCCATTCCCACATGCGCATTCACCCAGAATAGCCTCACATTCGTCCCTTTTGCCCGCGCTTTCATAATATTCTCTTCCACACGGAGCGCCAGGGGGTGGAAGATGTCAGATCTTGCGACTATTTCAAGGGCGGACCTCGAGTCGCTAAGTACGGCGCATGACTGCGCCGACCCGCTGGCCGCGTACCCCGTCGCTTCTGCTAATGCCAGCAGCTCTGCCTGGTATACGGTGCAGAAGTTGCCCAACTTGAGTTTGTTCGTCGCAACCTCTGCGGCGTTCCGCATGACGTTGAACGATGACGCTTGACGATAGAGCCCTTGGGCCTTCTTGCTCACGTTCTTCATGTGCGTGTTGAACGTAAGCCTATCGTCAACTGTGGGGCCTAGTATCCGAACCTTACGAGTTCGACAAAGGGGCTCTCCACCCATACTCAATATTGGGTTGTCGTACTTCAGCTTATTGGTTAGCACCATCACCTTAGTTTTGTGTGGTACCTAAGCTTGTTTCGGACCCCCCAACCGTGAATATCGGCGAGTACCTCATTTGCCTTTCTCGTGATGTTTCCGGTCTCTTGCCCCGAGAAGATCAGAACGACAACGTCTGCAAACGCCTGGCAGTGTGTCCCGCTCTTGGCCACCTCCTCCAGGAGTGGGTTGAGGAGGAGGGTCCAGAAGATTGGGCCGCCCACGGATCCCTGCACGCACCCCTTGGTGGTATCTCTGGCGCACTCCGCCCCAGCGTACCTTACGGCCACCTTGCGGTCGCTAAAATAGCTATCGACAAGGCGCCGCAAGCCGACGGGGCAGCGAGTCTCTGCCAGTCTGCTTCGTATAGGAGGCCATCATCGTTAACTCATTGTGTATAAAAAGTGATTACATGTACATAACAATAGATTGCTAAAACCTGTGTTACTTTGTATACATGAAAAGAAAGTAAAGTAAGGTGTATAACTGATTATCATCTTATAATTTAATTTTGTTAATGTTGGTCCATCATTTGTTACCTTCTTTAGATAATACAGTAAAGAATATGTAAATAATATATAAAGTGTTACGGTATGAGTGTAATAACATCATATTATCTTAATTATTGAAAAGAACTGTAGCAAAAGAAATGACCTTTTCTGTTATCAGAAAATCAATGAAGGCTTTTTAAATAACTTCTCTAATCATTACTTTTTTCAGGCAAGGATCGCTACAATAATGATGCTTCTTTTCCTAATCGAAGTTATGCATGCCTCCAACGTTGACAGAGAACGCCGTGAACTGCCCGAATTGCCTACCGAAGGAACTGCTAATTCTATTCCAGGAGGAGATATATGGGGTGGACCACTAGGTATACTAGGGGGCGGAATAGACCCATCTAAACTGCCCGGCATGTTTTCTAATATATTTAAAAAGCCTTAGTAAAATCTATGATTGTATCGCTTTATTCATTAATTCAATAAAGACCACGTATCTGAACACGCAGTCAATTTTCTTGTGTTTCTGTTAAAGACTCTTGTATGTTTAGCTATCCTTAATATGACTATATCTTTACAGACTTGTTACACTTTTTTTTATTTAACTAAACGAGGGGAAGGGCGGGGCGTCAACCTGGTGGTAAGTGATACGTCTGTATAAATCAACGTGGTGTTAGTCAGTATGATATATACTGTACCACGTTGTCCTCGTGGCCTGAGACATAAGATGTTGAGTCTCGTTACTTCAGTAATTACACTAGCTACAGCGCCCTTCAAACTGGAACATAGCAATGTTTACACACTGCTGTTTCGCGGTAGAAATAGGCGCCGCGGTGGTACCTACCTAAACGGTCTCCGGAAACAAAGACCTACTACCAGTATACCACCAGTTATTTGCTTGCATATTATCACTAAAGCCTCACGTTCTTACGAGGCCCATTGTTAGAAAACAAATTTTGTAGCTGATGGTCATTATTCTAAATATATTTTTTTTTATACTATCACGCCTTTTTTCCCAGTAGGAATAGGCAGAGGCGAATAAACACCAACTTTTCGCCAGATGTAGTTAGATTAGATCCCATGTAACAGGAGGCGAGCCTGTTACCACTTTATTGGGGCCACCACACACATACAAAGATAATTTCAATGTCCGGGTTTCCTCACGATGTTTTCATTCACCGTTAAGTACTTGGTAATTGAAACAATATGCACATTAGGCATTGAAAAACTGCCTAAGAGGTGCACGCCCCGGCCGGGATTAGAACCCTCGTCATCTGATTGCGATGTACGAGTTCTTAGCCATTGAGCCACCACGATCTAAATACATATTAAGTAGTTATTAAATTATTTAAACCAAATTTTAATTACATATTTTTATTCATGCAAAATTAAATATTTTTATTCATGCTTTTAACAAAGTACTGATAATGATATTGAAAAACTTATTAATTATCTTTTTATATCAAAACTTTTAATTGAGCAATTAATTCCTTTGTTAAAAAAATGCCTGATATTTATATTTACACTTCAATGTGCAATCAATACATGTGCACAATGTCGTTAAAGGTAAGAAGGATCCAGAGTTAAGAATTAACAAAAAACATTTAAAAGAATTTTATAAAAAAAATGTTTTTTGGCTTTAATTGTTTAAATTATTAATTTTTTCTCTTATTTAACTTTGTTACAAAGATTGTTATTTATATCTATAAAGATATTGGAGTACCTGAATTTCAATACGAATAGAACCAAAACGTTAAATACATAAGTGTTTCTTTATACATATATAGTAAATCAATCGCAGGAGATCATCTGGGTATTAACATACAAACCCAGCACCTGTTTCTGCCTGTCCTGCTGCCTATCCTGATTATCCCTCTGCTAATTAGTGGGTTCAAATTGGCACTGTTTATTGTATACGGGTTTCATGGTCAAGTAGGTAGTGCATATTCTACAATAATGGGACATAAAACCTTAAATTCAGAGTTGAATGTAGTGCAGTGCAAAAAATTCCAACAAGCATTATATTGTGAGCAGAAGTGTCACATTCAGGGTAATCCTCCATCCTTCATCCTGCTTGTCTTATATTCATTAGATAAATTGTATATTAAAAAAAATTATACTCTTTTGTTGCAGATCGTTGTTATTGTTCTATTAACATATTTTTTTGACTTTTTGAATTCTCAAAATTCGACGGAACAACAACAGAACGCAGAAGTATATCAGAACTTGACGTCCATCAGCAACATTATTGCAGAAAATGGAACCACAGTCAATAATATTGGACAATCTATTAATAATTACCAGCTACCTTCTAATAATACAGGCTTAGTGTCTGGTGTTTTAAATGCAATTTTTTCTAATTTACTATAACATAAATATTTATTCCTGTTCACTTCATTCACTGTTGGTAATTGAAAAATTCATTTATTACTGTCTTTAATAATTTACTCTTATTGATGTTTCTTTAAATTATGTATTTTTACGGGTACATATGTAGATACAATGATTTGCTTTTAAAACTGTTTTTAGATACAATTATATAGTTTAAAAAATCTGCAGATATTTGGCCGGTAAGTTAAAATAAATTTGTAAACATTTCATCTCCATTTTGCGGTATTGGACTGCGGGGAAAAGGTTTATGATGAATGAGGTAGTATTATCACAGTGTTAGAAGAGGAAATTCAGTCGAGTGCATACTCTGATAGCCGCTATGATCTCTGGGCAACAGAATAAGCAGGTCAGATGTACAATTGAGAATTAAAATTAGATTTAGAAGACTTTATATTCCAACGTTCTTTTTCAAGGGCGTACGGAACTAGCAAAACATCGGAAGTATACGGAACCATTACCCAACGGAAATCAGCAAAGTTGTATTTTGTCTCTTCATTATATATAAATTAATACAATGATGTAGGTGTAAGATACTTCAAATGATTGTATCAATCAATAGTCACAGTATAATTTGTTATCGCTGTAAACAATAAAAAATATAAAAACAGACTAAACATTGAATATTTATTGCTTAAGCGTCTAATACCTGTTGTCCTGTTATCCTGCGGAAGTCGTTAAATTAGTAGGTGCCTCATAAACCTTCTTTAATGTCAACTATATATATATTGCTCGTTTAGAACCACAGTTTATACATTATTGTAGAAACTTCAATCGAAAATAGTTTTATAAAAGTTGAAAAAAAAAATGAAAGCGTTGGTAAGTAAAATAATGTCGTGTGTTGATAAAATTATAAAACACGAGTCTTTAAAATTACTAAATTATCTTACTTCGACCTTTAAACTAACAATTCAAATTACTTTTCGCTTTCGCTAGCTTCAAGTTAAGACTAATAACCATTGTACCTTATCCTCAAGTATACGTGAAAATTACAAATTATGCATGTAAATTAAACAGTGCGATGTAAAACCACATAATGTATTTAAATTTGTAATCAATTTGCAGGTTAGACTTGCACAGTTGGTGATAATGTTGTGTTTCGTTGGATTGTTACAAGCGAAACCATCTTCAGAGGATAATAATCATGAACAAAAAGAATTCAATGACGGTGCCGAAGATTCAAAAGTAGACGATGATTTAATTAAAATATTCCAATTATTTATACAAATAGCATATAAAATAGACTTCGTTAAAATAATTAGCGCATTTCTACGTAGTGCTTAACAAGGACTAGATGATGCTTAATAAGGATTAAAGAGAGAACAGATAAAGTTAAACGAATTAAAAATCTTTCTTTACATTTAACATACACAACATTGTTTTATTTACCAATAAAGATTGAATAATACGTAAGATTGAGAAAATTAAGTAAAATCTTCTGGCTATAATTATAACAAATACCCTACGTAATATTTTTTTTTCAGGGACATTTAGCTATTTCACATCATTCCCTCACAAGAGTCAAGTCATTATTACCAATCGCTCTGGTTACGTCTAGTTTGACCAGTTAGATGTCAGTGATAGCCGTTTTTTTTTATAAAAATGTCGGTTTCTACGCTCTGTTTAAGTTTTATAGCGACTGCTCCTAGAATCTGAGGGATAAGGGCTGCTTAAACTTATTCTTCGTCATCCCAGACATTAATATAAACTATAAAGTGTTAGTATAACATAGAAATGTCCCTAGAGGAATGCCTTTACGGTTATCGTAGTGTAGGAAGCTAGCTAGATTTAAAACAAATGTTTAGGAAGATGAAAGCATTTGTTTAAACCGAATATTAATGAAAAGATCTACATAAAAGAATATTTGAATTGTATAAATAAATATGGACACCCCATCTCATTAGTTCGTTCTTCGTAACATAAGCGATAAAAAAAAATATTTCACTTTCTTTTTTCTCAAAAATTATATCTTGGAATACTTAAATAAGATACTATTGTTTTGTATTCCTTAATTGGATAGGATCAGAATATTTACAAGTCAAGAATAGGATGAATGTTAACTGCATATACACTACAAAATTAGTCTATAATATATAAAAAACGGCAATTGTAGAAAGTACATTTTTTTTAAAAAAAAATATTCATCTGTTTTTCTTTATGTTCAAAAAGTTAATTTCAACGTAATAAAATCTAAAGTATCCTTCTTCACCTTGCCTACTAATTATATACTTGATTGATGTTTTTTATTAGTCATCTTATGTTAAAATTGGTGGTACTGATATAACAACACTAAAACAACAGTTTATACAATAATAGTTACATAATGTGTACATACATCGCTACAGTAAACGCTCCTAACCTCAAAATTTATTGGAATAACACATAAAATGTGACAACCAACAAATAGCCGTTTTCCTGTATAATTAGTTTAATGTTAAATAATGTAAATTAGATAGATATAACATTCTATTTATTTCACATAGGTGATTCAATATTTGCTATATCTATTAGACACTGGCGCAGTTCACTACAATACACGCGGAGGAAAATTAGAAGCTTGGCAATATGACAACAGGGGTAAGTTTTTTCTTTATGTATACGTAACGGATCGTATTACATGTACATATACGTCTGTCCTTAACAAGCTTGAGCTGGTTAATATTTTTATACAATAGGATATTGCGATCGAAAGTTAATAAAATCCTTATATTTGTGTTATATTCTAGTACAAACTGTAGTATTTATACCACTATTTTTTTTTATATTATCACGCCTGTTTTCCCAGTAGGAATAGGCAGAGGCGAAGAAACACCCACTTATCGCCAGATTTGATCAGATTAGGTCCCATGTAACTGGGGTCGAGCCTGTTGCCACTTTATTGGGGCCACCACAAAGATAATTTCAGTGTGCGGGTTTCCTCACGATACTTTTCTTCGCCGTTTGTATTTCGCTGTTGTCACTTAAGTTAAAAAATGTACATAACCTTAAATATTAAGTCATCGGTACATGCCGAGATTCGCACCCGCCATATTCGAAATCAAAGCCGCACGGCATTAGGCCAGCGACCTTATACCATTATAAGCTAAGTTTTAACCATATAGAATTGTTAAGATAAAATGTACTTAACTTCGTCTAGTAAAATCTCGACATTTTGTATTATAAATTTAAAAAAGCAAAAACCGCATTTGATAAAGCAATATGGATTTTTGAAAAAGGTCAGCCATTTACAAAAACATAAAAAAATAATACATAAAAACTATCTAATAATTTTTTTTTATTTAAATAGAAATGATTAATAGATGCAATCACAGGATGCTTTGGACATTTTTTTTACAATAACCAAAAAAGTATCATTCAAATTTGGACCGAGATTAAGGACATAACTTAAATTGTGAAATAACTTTAGTTATGTTTTAAATATGCCAATAATCTGATGATAGATGATTGGAGGACACGCAATACAGTAAAGTATTTATATATTTATAAATTTTGTTAACGAAAATATATGTTTTCACAGAAAAAAATCGCAGCGTTCCTTCTTCTCATATACTTTGTTCACTCGTTGTATGCTGCACCAAAAACCCTAAGTTACGAAGATGAGGAGATACTGAAATTATATGAGGAAAAAGCAAAAAATATTGCAAGTAAAGTGAAAACGTTAAAAGATCAATATTCCAACATAGATTACGCGAAACTTGCTGACATTGTGAAGAAATCGTTTAGTGAACTAAGTTCAAAAAAACCTTAATAGAAACATCATAAGTATTTTATTGACTGATGTTCAAAAATTGTAATCGTTTGTTCTTGATGTATACATTGTCATAATTGTAATAAAAATAAGTAATAATTGATTCATATTTATTTTATTTTCATTATCTAACTTCTGTAACTGTTATAACCACATCGATATATATATTATATATAAAGTAAATGGGTTTTGTTTGTGCGCCAATCATGTAAAAACTAGTGATTGATATAAAAATGATTTGTAGGTAGTTATGGGTAATTATTTTTTTTAATTTTTATAGATACTTCATTGTATTTCTAATTAACTTTTATAAACATTTTCATCTCAAAGAAGCAGCTTACGTATGTGAACATTCGCAACGTTTCCGCCCGTCTGAGGTCTACAAGTATGAGCTTATTATTAGATAAATCATAAAATTTTAGTATATATATGAATTTTGATGTTAGGTTTCAATTTGTTTTAACCATTTAAAATATAACCTTTTTTATGTGAAAGGCGAGTACACTAGATCCCAATTTCCAGTGATGTTAACTTACAATGATATTCACATAATACTCTGACTTTTATATATATAACTGGATCCATACTATAATATAATATATAATATAGTGCTGTTATAGCGGTTTATTGATAATACGAAGGAAGATTGGCGGCTCCGAGGCCTCAAAAAAGAGTAAGGAAACTCCAATTATGTGGACGTGGAATCAAAAATTCAACTTGGTCAGATGATAGGCTAAGGATAAAACAGTGCTGAGGCAAGATTTTCAATTAAATAGTATTAAGGAAGGAATATATTAATGTGTTTTTTCAGGTCTTTATTTATCAACGATTCCTATGAAAACAAAAAGATCTGTTTGTTTAATAGAAGAAAAATAATTTTATTAGTAAATATTACACGTCATCCATTACACAGAGAAACTGAAATTTTAATACAACGTATCAATCTTCAAGAATTTGTTTAAAAAAAGTATAAAAACGCAATAACGGATTTTGGAAATTATCAATGTTTTGACTAATTTCGTTGACTCCAGCATTTTCTACGGTTACCGTGTCGGTTGAGGGTAGAGGCTCATTACTTGCCACGGACACATTGTCATTGCGTTTTGTTCTATTGTGTGCACCATTTAAAGACCCAACGAAGTATATAATTAAAAAGACACTGGATACCAACACCTGAAATTAATTACCAATATTATTATGATCTAGTTCTACTTTGCAATTTATTTACTATAAAAAAGAAAGTTGAAATTATTTTTATACTTAAAATCATCAAAGATATTATTCATTTTTTAATCATTGAAATGCGCTGATTTTAGCCATCGTGTATTATTTTATTCAATAAAGCAACGAAAACCCCAGTCACCTGACTTATTATACTTACAATAAGAAACAACGGATTCTTATAACAATGAATATTTTTAAATTTTATAACAAAGTTCTTTGCTAATCTCTTTAATTACACTAACTACTAACGCTCTTCAAAGTAATACTTAGTAATGCGCATACTATTACTTAGCAGCAGAATAGAAAGCTGGTACCGACAGACATTGCTATCAAATTGTGACTGTTTTCTACCTTTTAAGATACTTAAATAATATTCTTTAAACAATCATTATGAATTTACTCGTACTTATCGCCAAGTCTAAAAACATTGGATCTTTTAAACTCAAAATTTAAATTGATTCTATTACCTTTGCCGTCATTGTAATCAGCTTTACAAATTCTTTTGAAGATACACTTCTGTTTATCTATATATAGTCCAAAAAGAAGTAAATTATATTGTATTGTAAGAATTGCGACATGTAAGTAATTACATTTTATTACAGGACGTACGTAAACTGAATTACATCCACAAGTCGTTTTCTACACAAAAACATATTATTATCCAAAGACATCATTTGTTCCCTCATTTCAGTGCAAACATTACATTTGTAAAAGGTTAAATATAACTAATAGATTTTAAAACAAAATTATCAATCCAAAGATTCAGATTACATTTTTCCCATTCCTGCAATATTGGATATGCTCATAAATCTTGCCTTTTGTTATAAAAACGTAAATTCGGAAACTGGAACCGATATAAATTAAATATTTAAGAAATTCAAACCTGTTTCTGAGGGTACTTGAATCAAATGGATTTTGAGGTATGATTTACTAATTTTATTATTTCACCAATACAAAAATTTTAGAAGAGGAGAACTTTCGTGTACGGACGTTTACATGGTATCTTTAGATTTTGAACATAATATCAGAATTCTGTATATTTAAGGGGTGTAAGGGTTGCCGCACAACAACTCACGGGATCAAGCCAACATCATACACTCGTGCTAACTGCTCGGGGTGCGCATGTACGTCTAACACCTATAATATTTATTGATTTTCAGAGATTATTACACATTACTTTGTACATAGTAATTTTATTTATTGGCCGTCTTCTATCCACTGAACGCAGGATCAGACAATAATCACAGTGGTAATAAAGAATTTACACTAAATTTACAAGAAAAAAATTATTAAGACGTGTTTGCAGTTTTTATATAGTACATTGTTAGACTAATTGGTTATTTGGGTATTTTAGTTTGGTTGCAGACTCATGTTTTCAAAAGAGATCATATACCCCATTTAAAGTGGTAATTTGTAATTCATTGGTGGTAGGACTCTGTTACCGGATACCGTCTAGGTACAGGTACTATCGCTGCTGACAAATAATAGTGTGCAAACATTACTGTGTTCCGGATTGAAGGGAGTTGTAGGCTAGTGTAGTTACTGAGGTAATGAGACAACATCTTGTCTCTAGACGGCGAGGGCAATGTGGTACAGTGTATACTATCCTAACTAGTGCCACGTTGTTATGGGCGGGCGTTACACTTACTAGCAGGTGAAAGTCCCGATCGTCGCGTCGCTTAATTATATATAAAAAAATTGGTAGTGGTATTAGTTAAGGGTTTTGATGGTTTCCACCACTTCTCAAACAAGTTCCTTTCTAGTGATGTTTCAAAAAATTATCTTGTCTACTTATTTGTCTTGTTTTAATGCAATAATATTGTTTACAGGTCATCAACACCACTGTAATCATCAGTAAAATAACAGCAATACTCATAAATTGTATTAACATTAAATAACGAAGAAATAGTTTGTTATATTTTAAAGCCATAAAATAAAAAAAATAATTTCAAAATAGCCTTTCTTTATTTAAAGTTTATACAAATTAAGAAATAGTAACAGAGAAAATAATTAATGACAATTTCTAGTGTCATTACAGACAAAATGGACAATGTTAACAATAAAATAAACTATGATTTGACCAATACTTTAAATACAAGCAATTATCATTCATTATTTTATTAATAACTATTTTTTTATTCTTTATTGTACACCAATTACAAGATATGAAACAAATGTACAATGGGCGGTCTTATAGTACAGAAAGCAATTTGTACCGGACAATCCATTTGAATAGAAGATATAAACTGAAACCAGAGAAAGGATAGTGGTACTTAGTGTACCACATAAACAAAAGGTAAAGATGATGAAGAAGATGAAAGAAGCAAGCAACAGCACAAATGGGAGTTTAGAATTAAAATTTTATGATAGTAGTTAGTTCTGTGTCTTTTAAAAGAAAAAAGGAATTTGGAGATATGAATATGGTTCGGTAAAGAGTATCCCGTCCTTGCCCCCGCGAGGACGGGAATGCGTAGACATTTCCCCCATGTTAATAAAAAAAACACATTGAATACAGATCAAATTTTTTTGGTCATTGAATTATATGCTTCAATGAGTTTATATCGAACCAAAACACTTTTGATAAAGGTTAATACACCTAAAATAATAAACTGATAATTATATAAACTAAGTAATTGTTAATTAAGTACATTTATCATTATTTGTTAATTAACAGCATCATTACATACCGCGACAAATATTTATATAAATATAGCCATCTGCTATAAAATTTTAACTTTAAAGCAACATCAGCACTTTCATCATGAATAACAAAGTGAGTTCATTTATTAATTTCATTGTAGAATGATAACCATAATATTATAAAGTCAACTTAAATAGTGTTATCTACGATTCATCACCGTCATCATACTGCCGAGGCTGTTCACTACTTAACATTGGACTATACTAAGGAACACTATTTAGCCCGATCTTCTGCTATCTGCCGGTTACCACCAGCCGCCTTCTTTGAGAGTTTCTTTATCTAGTAAGCGGGTTCAATACGTTTACCTAAATGCAGTCTTCACCCTAAGACACGTCTATTCCAACGCTGGTCACTTCTGCGGTAGACGTCACCAGCCCATTGCCATTACAGTCAGTATACACCGAAGGATTACTTTATTTTGACTATTGTCCCGCTGGAAAAAGCCATGCCTTTTTCTTCATCGCTCTATCGACTTTTCTGATATACATAGCTTCTCTTTCTTGGTGCGATGAGCAAAAAAGTAGAATAAATTTTCCAGCGTCAGTATTTCGTTCCAAATACACCACGGGTGTATTTAAGAGAAGAATGAATAAGCTTGAAACTAGGTGGGGTCGCCACAATTCAGTGATTATGTCGAACACTGCTGCTAGTATCAGAGATCCATGTGTATTGAGTTGTAATACTGTGACAGTTTTATTTATTTATTTCAGAGTGTAGCTACGTGCTTTGTTATATTCCTTTGCCTGTTTCAAGTTGTCCAACTTAACGTGTTAAGAAGTACAAGACAAATCAATAATAATAGCACAAACACTTCGAACAACACCGTTAACGCAGCGGGATCCTATGTAAACAATATTGGTCAAAGCGTCATTGAACTGCTATCAAGTTCTAGCACCTGCAGTACATGTGGCTAGTATAACTCTTTTCAGTCCGATAATATGCAATAAATAAACAATTCTTGTCTCATGGATTACTGGTTAATATTGAAAAGTAATTATGTACTAAATAATTGAGTAATAAATTAAATGTTCGTTTAGTAATTGCAAACATAAATTTTATTTTTATTTTCTATTGTTCAATATTTCTCTTTCAATTGAAGTGTTTTAAAGTATTTTTTCTTAATCTAAGACTTAAGAAAATATGCACTGATTACATTTCATACATAATACATCGATCATGGTTATTTTGATCTAAATATTCTGCACAATATTTGGTAGACATTTACAAGCCTCTA
The DNA here is from genome assembly GCA_029034505.1 of Ornithoptera priamus. NCBI lineage: Eukaryota > Metazoa > Arthropoda > Insecta > Lepidoptera > Papilionidae > Ornithoptera > Ornithoptera priamus. The sequence goes on from JARDWD010000827.1 coordinate 4,654,010, forward strand.
CAAGCCTGTCAAGCAAAGCCTGGGTATTTATTTCGTCTGCCTAATAAACAAAACACTTAATTATTTAAGTAATAAAAATAATCCATTATACTCTTTAGATGTCAACTAAAGGTGGAAATTTATTTATTTGTATAATCAGTGCATTATCAGTGAAAAATGAGCTCTGCATAGAATGAGCTGTGTTAGTCTTTCTCTCAATCTGATATCTGTAAGCATGTTTTGGATCGCTCCAAACATTACAAAAGGTTTAATGAATTACAAATCCTTGCAAGGGAACATCGATTCCTACCATGGATGATTCGCGGCTATTGAAATTAAAAAAAAAAACTTTCTAATTTCAATGGAGACTGTGGTTGGTTATACCACGTTCTTGGTATCTTATTATTAAATAATACCAAAAATACCACTAGAAGACTTCGAGACACAGTGAAGTCATTTGGCGTAATTCGGACAACAAATAATAATTAAAATGTTATAGGTACCCCGTTACAGCTATGACATCAAGTCATCTGTCACCTCAGTCCCGTAACTATGGCAGCAGCAAAGCGGAGGAAACATCGGGATAGTGAAAATAACAAAAATAAACATGATAAAATCTTTAAAATTAAGCTTTATTAAACATTTGCTGTTTCCCGCCCTCTTTGTTCACAGTAATACCCCTGCAACTTCATCTTCGGGGAAGGAAATTGGTAAAATCAATTTTTAACTAACCTATACTCAGTTAAGTAATTAAGGAAGGAAGGAAGAAGAAAGGAGAGGAGACACTTTATAGGCCCTCATTAAATCTTGTTTATTCGCCGCCAACCATTATAAGGCGGCAGATAAATAAAGAGTTTTGAAACGCAATACAAACACTCTCTGGCAATCCTCTATCGTTAAATAGTAAAAGTTAAGTTATTTGGCTATAATAGGTATATTATTGTTCAACATAAAGCTGCTTATGTTGTTCGTATGTGTAAAAGTGATTAGAAGTGTTATTTCCGCACCACACACACATTATGTTCGTTAATAAATTTTCTGCTGCGCTGCGATGTCTCAGCTTGAGGAAATAAAGATCGCTCAGATCAATCTTGAAGAGTTTTTCTCTAAGAGAATAGCCGAACTTGAGGCACAGGACATAGCGGGTTCTCTGAGTACTTGCATCGCTTCAAGAGAGCCCGGCATGTGAATGTGAACCCGGTAGATCTGAAAACATAGTGCACCTGATAACCGAATGTCCGGTGTACGGGAGAGAGAGACTTGGTCTGGAAATGGAGCTCCAGGAGAAAATAGACAAGGACACTATACCGGAAATAATGGACAGAAATAAACGTGACAAACTTCTCAATTATTGTATTATAGTGGCCAATAGAGTTATAAATAGGAATAAAAGTAAGTTAGATTAAGCATATTTTACTTTACATTTTATACACATTCTATTTTATATATCTGATTTTTTAAACAAAATATAACTAAGTTAGATTAAGTATATTTTACATTTTTACATTTTATACTTAACGAAAAAAAAAATACTTAGCTGTAGTTACTCTATATTATACTTTAATTACAATTATCATTATTACTATTATTGGTTTTACATTGTAATTCTTACTTACGTACTTTTTGTTTTGTTATTATAGATACTCTTATTTTACTTTTTACTTTTATCTCATTTTATTTTACGCATCTCTTATATGAGAGCATGGTAGAAATTAATTAATAAATAAATAATACTTAATAATAAATTTTTGGTAGACAATTTCATTGTCATTAGCACTAATGATTATATAAATTAGATTACATGAAGAAATCATTAATAAATTGATTAACAACGGAGAAAATTTTACTTTTTTATATATAGATACCTAATTAAATATATGGATAAAACAACAACAAAGGCAAATAAGGTCTCTGATTATGTCAGAGGACGACTCCGAAGAGTGTATTCTTACACTGTCGCCAGGACCACACCTGGCGGAGGAACAAAAAAAAAAAAACTTGGGGCACAGTAGCACTCCTGTGGCCCAGCTAAGGATGCAGTGGCCAAAGTGGCTGAAGAGTTTCGTGTGTTTCGTGAACTAATGATCTCTGTGTTGGGTCTACTTCGTAAACAAATTAATGAATGTTCTAAAGTACTCGACGGTATGGAGACCCTACACCGTCGTAAGACCCTCATTTTCTTTGGCATACCTGAGACTAAAGGCGAAAACTGCAAAATTATTATAAAAAGCACAGTCCACAAAATGAAAGTAAAAGATTTTACTACTGCTAGCTTAGGAGTGTGTCACAGAATTGGTGTATCCAACAATGACCACCCAACCAACTCTTGTAAGATTGACAAATTATGACACAAGATCATCGGTATGGAAGGCCAAATCTAGGCTGAGAGGTACATCAACTTCAGTCAGAGAGTCTAACCAAGACGAGGCAAGCTAACTTGGAAAAGCCAACAGCACTTTGGTATGAAAGCGTGCTGGACACAGGATGGAGTTGTCACAACATGCTTGCCTATACTACTATTAGTTTATATACACACGTTTTGTTTTCTTCTGCATGTAATTTTTTGTTATGCTTTTAAAATGTTCTATTTTGTCATTGTAGACCTTGCTCTATAAACAACACAAACCATTGATAAACTTAATGCTGCATATGTATATAAGTTGTCCTAAAAATGTATAAGTTATTATTTATTTGTTATATGTCCATAACATTTGTGTATCATTATTTTTAATTTGACAATTGTGGGTAATTGTAAACAATCCCGTTCGGATACTTGCTGCAGAACGTAGCGGATGCGTTGTATATCGACAACATTCATTTGTGATTGCTTTAACCCTTTTATTTCTTTTTATTTTATTTTAAATTTATTTTCCTTATTTTTTAATGTAGCGTTGGTTTTTCTTTTCTTTCATTATTAAGTTTCTGTGTGAATTGTAACTGTGTATGCTGGTGGGTGGTGCAGAGATATATATAACCTTATTACGTGATAGAACCTTAGTACGTGATATCTTCTGTACGCCTATTATACTTCTTTTTGCGCTTATTATTTACACTATTTTATATATATATATATATATATATTTGTTGTTGAGTTATATATAATTACTTATAATATGTCTGATGAGGATTCATTTGATTCCGTTCATGACTTGGATTTATTATCTAACAATGACAGTTTTCACTCCTTAACTGGTACGTTAGGCGATTTTGTGCGAAGTACATTTGACCAAAGTAGATCTTTATTAAACGTATGTCATATTAAAGATCAAAGCGTGTCTGCTCACTACTGTGAAATGGAGGAGACATTCTGTGATGCCGATATTCACGCTGTTCTGATTTCAGAGACTTGGCTCAAACCTAATCTTCCTTCGACCTTTTACCTCCTCTCTGGCTTTACTGTAGTACACAACGATCGTGAGGATAAAAGAGGTGGTGGTGTCGCTATACATATACTGCCGCAGTTAATTTCCTTTTGAAAATAATCGATTCGTCCTCCCCAATTAACAAAACATCTGCAGAGTTTGTTTTCCTGGAAGTTGGTGTTCTAGGAATAAAAATTATCTTAGGCTTTGTTTAGTGTCCACCTTCTGTAGAGTATTTCTCCACTATCGAAATGATGCTGGAATCTTTAGGGTCGGAATATTCGCATCACATCATCATGGGTGATTTTAATACAAACCCCCTTACTATTTTTCACCACGTTCCTGCAGGTTACTGTATATAATTTAGTCAGTTGGCTTTCATGTGCTTCCTTTGCAAGCCACTCACCACAATGTCAATGGAAGACACATGGCTTGACTTAATTCTCACCTCCAATCCCGCTCTTGTCTTCTCCCATGGTTAGGTTAGATTAGCAGTATAAAGCCGCCCCTGCGGCCTGGCCGCAAATGGCAGCATAAAGCTGCCTCTGAAGTCGACCGGTCGCAACCGAGCTTAGTGCTCTAACCCAGAGCGGCCGTCTAGGGTCGGCCCGTCATCGCGGCCCGGCCATGTAGGTTCCTTTTCGCTTCACCGTGGGCGACCCAGCCATGGTTATTAAACACCTCCGCCACGACAAGGCCGGAACCTGTTGGGGGATGCAACACGTAGTTGGCAACAACAAGTGTCGGCTGTTAGCCGGAAAGTAACCGGTACTCTTCGAGCAGTTTACCGCTTGAAAAACTTTCTCCCGTGAAGAACTAAGACAGTGATTGTACAAACTAATTCTCCCTATCATCGACTATGCTGATGTGTGCTATTTAGACCTGAATGCAGACCTTCTTAATAAGTATAACCGTCTTTTAAATAACTGCATTCGATTCATTTTCAACCTTCGTAATTATGATCATGTATCTACGTTTCGTTCACAGTTAAAGTGGTTACCCATCCGTCAGCGGCGAAGCTCGCGTTCTGTCAACACCCTATTTTCTATTTTGACTTCTCCTAAACCACCTCCTCATCTTATTTCCTGTTTTAAGTATTTAGGTACTAACCACGACAAAGATCTTCGCTCTTCTAACAACCCACTTCTTTTGTGCCCTTTTCACACCTCTGATATTATCCACTCTTCCTTTTCTATCCAGTCTATTCTCTGGAATGCACTCCTTCTAAATATCAGATGAGTAACTAATCGGTGTACTTTTAAACAGAAAATACGGGATTTTCTCCTTAATGACATTAGGGCTGAGACTTCCTTAAAATAATTTTTAATATTTAGGCAATGTGCATCCGAATCATATATATATATATATATGTATATTTATATGTGTTTTGTATATGTATATTCGAGGATTATATTATATATTATATTTATTTGATTGATGCACCTACCTCATCCTCTCTGCATTACCCAGGGTAGACTGCAAGATAATGCCAATGGCATTAAATCCGCCTTTACACGAGGTGTATAAAGTTAAATTACAATATTACTTTGGTTGTAAGAATCAGTTATCTTATGATATTTTTAAGAGAAGAGTAACTATAATTTTAATGGGAATCTAAGAGACGAGTAAATATAATTTTACTAGATTATTACGCTTTACCATCAAAAACTACATCGGCGCTAACCACTGGATGGAGTCATGGTCAAACGTTGGTCTAGAAGTATATAATACAAAAACGCTGTCATAACTTTTTTTTTCCTTATTTGTGAAATACGGTAAACATTATTTGAAGCGGTTAATTATTTAACTTTTGGGAGTGTCTTGCGGCTGCACTACACATTGAACACTGGACAAGTTTTTTGGTCTTTAAATTATATCCATCAAGGAGTTTGTATCAAACCTGAAAACTTTTGATAAAAGTTTATTTACCTAAAAGAAAAATTGAGTAATTAAATTAATTAAGTTATTGTTAATTAAGTATATTGATCATTATTTGTTAATTAACAAGCTGCATGATTACATACCGTGACTGATATATAAATATTGCCGACTGCTTTAAAACTTTAACTTTAAAGCAGCATTACCACATTCATCATGAATAACAAAGTGAGTTCATTTATTGATTTATTTATTATAGAAAGATGATCAAAATATTGTAAAGAAGATTTAGTTAAGTGGTGTTCCATGAGAATCATCATCAGCCCGTGGCTATCCACTGCTGAACATGGAACTTTACCAAGGAAGGCCACTTGGCCGATCCTCAATTATACGTATTCATTTGCTGCTTTACAACCTCCATAGAGCTACTCTCCATTCAGCCATGGGGTGTCTAATGCTACGTTTGCCTGAACGCGGTCTTCCCTTTAAGACACGCCTACTCCATTGGTGGTCACTTCAGCGACAGACGTCACCAGCCCAATGCCACTACGGTGTGCATACTCGGAAGGCTGTGTCGGTGACTTTGGTTCTAGGGCGGATTACTTCATTACAAATCTTATTCACTAGAGAAACACTGTGCCCTGGTTTCCATCGCTTTGTAGGACTAGCCTGTGCGATATACATAGTTCCTCTATCTTAAAAGAACTACAAAGAAGTAGAGTAACTATTCCAGCGTCAATGTTTCGTTCCAAATATCCCGAGCGGAGTGTGTTAAAAAAATTACTACTTTTTTGGGAGTTTTCCTTACCAATCGCATTAACTCTTAACATCGGGTGGGGAAAAGCTCAAAGACGTCCACAATTTGGAGCTCATGTTACAGCTTATTTTTATTGAATTGTAATGGCAGTTTTATTATCTTATTTCAGAGCGCAGCTACGTGCTTTGTCCTATTCCTTTGCTTATTTCAAGTTGTACAACTTAACGTGTTAAGAAGTATAAGACAAATCAACAATAATAGCACAAACACTTCGAATAGCACCGTTAACGCAACGGGATTCTCCTATGTAAACAATATTGGCCAAAGCGTCACTCAAGTCCTATCAAGCTTGAACGGCTGCAGTACATGTGGCTAGTATAGATCTCATCAGTCCGATAATATGCAGTAAATTAACAATTTTTCGCTCATGGATTACTGGTTAATATTGAAAAGTATGTACTAAAAAAGTTACTAATAAATTAAATGACAGTTTAGCAATTGCAAATAATAATTTTATTTTTATATTCCACAGTATAATATCTTGCTATTATATATGTATATTTTACGAAAACGATATTTTTTTATATAAGACTAGTGAAAATTTACATTAATTACATATATTGTTCATCGATCATAACTATGAAGGTAATTACTTTGATTTAAACATTAAGCACAGTATTTGACATTAACAAGTATATAAAGCGTTGGTATTTACTTTGTCTGTCTAATGAACAAAATACTGAACTTATTTAAATAATAGAGGTAATTCATGCTACTTTTCGAATATTAACCATTTCAGTATGCGTATAATCTGTGCATCATCAGGAATATTTAGAGAATGGATTACAGATACAAACTCTATGTTATGCTCTAAATTTTATAGTACATTGTTCTAAAGAACTCTAATGTAGGTTAAAAATTTTATTATTGAGAATAGTTAAATTAATTGTTCATGAGTTGAGTTTTATGAATCTACCCTAATATAAAAAACGGAAATTATTGTCATAAAATTGTGTCAACATTTTTTCCTAGATAGTCATTTCAAATTTATTAGGGCGTGTAAGGGGTCCCAACATAATAATTCATAGGACCAAGCCCACCTGCTCGTGGTGCACCCTGTTAATCAACAAACGTGGCTCTGGATCCCACCAATCCACATTGGGCCAGATTGGTGAGAAATGGCTCAAATCTCTTCTTATTATATGCAATGACAGTTTCCCAGTGATACTTTTAGTAGGAAAATATTTGAATCGCTATTACTTTATATTATGATAACTTCTTATTTTTTGAAAAGATGAAAGTTCTCTTAACGGTAAGTGACGCTAGATTGTTTTTTTTTTATTTTACAAAGCGGGACGTTCACCTGATGTTAGGTGATACGCGCGCCCATAACTATGCGGCGCTAGTTTACTATTAAGAACCGTTGATCATTATATTTTTTGTTTTTTAATTAAACAAATGGGGAATCTCATGACAATAATATAAAAAAAATAAAATAAAGTAAACATATCTAAGTTAGGTTTCGTTTTGCATTATAAATAATTTTTTAAAGTTATTATAGAACCAATAGTGTTTACTAATTTCTGTTTAAGAAAATAGGATAATAAAATTGACACAACTGACTCTTGAAGAGTTGAAGGACAGATACATTCATCAAATTGTATTTTGAAGGCGTGCAATAAATCATCTCAGAGTTGATACATCCTGAGGATCGTGTTAACTGCAATCCTTTCATGGCTGTCACAGCCAACTGTTTATTTTATAGATTCTATTTAAATATTTCGTTTCTGCTAAACTATTTAAATTTTGACAAAATAACGCGATTATAAATCGTGGTGTTACGGTTCAACCTTACTGGAGAGCAATAAACATAAAATAATTCTTCATTTATAAACAGCAACTGACTGTAAACAGGAACAGTAAAGAACAACAACTCACGGGACCCAAGCCAACGTCTGGGTGGTGGCCGACTCACGGTGCACGCTGCTAGTCAATAAATGAAGTTCTGGCTCCCACCAATCAGCATTGGGCCGTTGTGTTGAAAAATGGCAAATATCCCCATGTAAACCCCTACAAACAACAGCCTCTAATGCTCGGAGGAAACGGATACCATGCTAACTATACGTGAAAATTTTTGGGAGAACCCTATGTCCAGCCGTGGATGTGTATCGGCTGATGATGATGAACGAAACAAAGTTTTTACAGAAATTACTTACAGGTGCAAAATCATTGTCTCCTATTTTCCGACCTCTAGTGTTAACTCTATTTTTTTTTGGGACAAAAGGACTTTTCCGATAAAGAGGATTATCAAAAATGGATTGTCTTATATATAAGTTACGCGTGGTCTCAAATAAATAAATAAAAGTCACTTTATGCAATACACGAACATAACGTATAAATTTTTATTTATCGACTATAATAAATGCAAAATATGGTAGTTCAGCCAATGCTGACCTAAACAGTAATACTAATCGGCAGTTGTTTTCAGCCTCTCTTAACATCTTCCGGTGTTATGTGGAAGATTTGTAGTGGTCATCCCAAAACAGATAAAAAAATACGATTGGAATTAAAAACCTCCATATCTTCGGTTAACAAACTTGTTTTTATTACTGCTGGTAGGTCTATGTTGTCGGCAACCGTCTAGGTAGGTACCACGGCAACGCAAATTTCTGCCGCCAAACAGTAGTGTGCAACATTACTGTGTTCTGGTTCGAAGGGTGTTGTAGCTAGTAAAATTACTGGTGTAACGAGGCTTAACATCTTGTGTCACAAGGCGACGAGCGCAATATGGTGCAGTATATACCATTTTCGCTGGAGCCACTATGTTATAGACAAGCGTATCACGTACCATGAGGTGAACGAATTGTTCGTTTCGGCACATCGCCGAATAAGAATTTGGTGGGGGGGAGTTAGTTTTTTTACATAGTTACTATACTTCGCAGACACTAGTCAACCTGGGCTCCGCTGAAATTCAGCGTTGTAAGAATTACGCACAGCACAATGTGAACCGGCGTCTGGCTTTCTTATCACATCGCTCACGTAGTTTTAGTTTTAAGATTATATTTTGTAACTTAGTATCTTTTGTTCTTTTGATAAATGTGTGTTGACAAACAAATGTATGTCTACGTTTAAGTCTATTACTATTTTTACCATTTCAACATGTTCATGTATTGAATCGCATTATTTATGTGCATGTGTTTAGATATGTTTGACTAATACAATCAATCTTATGTTGTGTAGTTTTCTCGTTTTTTACGAGTAATCAATTTCGTTCTATGTGAAAACTCAATTTGACGCTTTAAGATATTTTTGAAATGATGTTCATATTTACGCCTTATCGCAATCTCGTCGGATAAATGCTTTTCATTGTGTTTCTGGTCGCGGTCCGCAGCCCTTGTCGTTGGAGCGTTGGAGGCCTATTGTCCCCGGTTATTTGGTCGCCTGATTACTGCGACACACGTGAATGGTCAGAACAAATTCAGAATTTCCTGTCTATCCTGCGCTTTGTTAGTATGAGTACAACGCTAGTATAAACAAGACAAGTATTTTGTAGTGTTTTACCATCGATTCTCTCTCTGGTGACATTATGAATTCACGAATATTGCTCATTCTAGGATCAGTAAGTAGTTTATTAATATCATTGTTGACTATTATAGAAATAAATCTTGAAACGACGAAGGACTTGTGTATCTGTTCGGCTTTGTCCATTGCTTTTCATAAGATTTTTTTTTTGATACAACGAATATGATTTACTGGCGAGAGGTTTCTGTTTCCGGAGAACTAGGTAGGTACCACCGCAGCGCCTATTGTTACCACTAAACAGTAATGAGCAAACATTACTGTGTTCCGATTTGAATGGCGCAGTAGCTAGTGAAATTACCCGAGTAACAAGACTTAATACTTGATGTCTTGAACATGAGCGCAAAGTGGTGTAGTGTATATCATCCTAATAAGCGCCACGTTGTTATGGGCAAACTTCTCACTTACCATTTGGTGAACATATTGCTCGTCCCGTCGTTTCGTGCAATAAAAAATTAAAAATTGTTATTTATATGATTTTTACGACTATTTAATTAGTAAATGTTATTACATTTGCTTATAATAAGAGAATATGTTAGGATTATTATCAGCCCATAGACATTCGCGTAATAACGCGTGATGCACGTATTTAAAAAATTCGTTAACAAATTATCGCCTAGTAGTTAAATCTTAATTAAGATGAAATATATAATTAATTTATTTAGTTTTATTTAAAGCTATAAATAATATGGAAATCAATTCTTTTAATATTTTTGGAGTGCTCAAGTAAATATATATAGTAAAAGTAAATATATATATATAGTATTATTAGGCAGGAAACTATCCGGTGCGTGTGGTGCAGGAACGACTAATATAGAAATTTTGGGAACAGAACCTATTTCCAACTGTGGGCTTTTATTGGCCGATGATGTTTGTTCGGTTTGTCATATTTATAAGTGTGTATTATTATTTTAACGAAACAAAAGAGAGTTTGAAAAGTATTTAGTTTATGATAACATGTATTATTAATAAAAGATTAATATAAAAAGTATAAATGCTTCATGTTAACAGTAAATATGAAAGTATTTATTTTTGAAATCGGTAACATGTAAAATTTTTAAATTACACATTTTATTATTAATCAATGCAGAGACTTTAATAGAAAGGGGATAGATCAGTATGCTTTACTGATTTACTGATGAATTCTCCGCTTACCATCAGGAGGGATTGAGGTGAAGCAGTGCTCTATATTAATCACGCAAAGAGGATTGATCTATATTTTGATTTGGAACAAAATTGATTGATTTTTGTGTAAATAGCATATTCTAGCTAAAATGTAATGTTATAATTTAGATTTTTTCAGTTGTTTTTAGTTGCTGTCACTGCGTTTCCATCAGAAGAAAACAGAATAAAACGAGATGTCATGGAGACAATGAAAAATGCTTGGACTGAGATGGTGAAGACGCTAAGCAACGCGGGTGATGCCGTTGTAAACGTTTTTAAACCGACAGAACAAAGTACTATTGACAGAATGGTTGACAACATCAAAAGCATTGGAGAATAATTTCATTAATTATACAAAATACTGTCATAAATGTGCCGCAATTATTTTCAACAATGCTATTTGATTTTATCCATTCTGACAGGCGCTCAAAATTTATTCCATTACACGATAATGCTACTCAAAGTTTTTTTTTTAATTCAATGGTATTTATTTGTACTTGATGTAGTATGTCATATTTGTAACAAGGCCTAATGGTATAAAATTTACTGGGTTAATTTTACATTTCCTGTTCAGAGGACGTCTAATATATTTATGTATGTTGAATAACCTTTTTATGCTTGTGGACAATAACGTTTATAAATATTCTTATATATATATATATATATATATATATACATATATATTTATATACACATATATTAAAAGATATAGGAAAACATTCAAAGAAAATAAATCTCGTCTTAAAAGAATGAATACAAAAATAATTTTTATTAAAAAAATTGGTGGGTACATATCTGAGATGAATTGAGGATGATTGATTATTATAATTACATTTTATATTTATACGTCGCTGCAGTAATGTTGTGACGATAGATCGAAGCTCACACCTTTGTTGGTGTCCGTATTAACAGGACCGTCATTAAGAATATCGATAAGTTTTTCCGTATTTGGTTGCAAGTGTGGAGCAGGACTTTCCGGATAATCGGGACGACTGATGTAGTCCTCTTCGTGATGGTGACGCGGAGGCATAATGAAAACACCCGCCGTTACTTCCTTTTTATTACCATCATCCTGCTCTTGTGCAATTTCGAAATTTCTTATTCGCAAATCTTCTATACTGTACTGGAAATGTTCCGGCTTGTGCCGCTCTTTACAGAACATGCAATATGCTATCCACCCTATCAAAAATACCGCCTGGAAAAACCATTGTTCTAATATAAACCTGTTTGTTAATCCATAAATATTAATCAATATGCTAATGTAAAAACTCACCAGTATGACCGCGCAAACAAATCCAACGATGAATGTGCTCATTTTTTTTTATTCAGCGATCTTTTTAAAAGTTTGTCGCAAGAGACGTGCTGCAAGCGAGGTCAGCTTGGAATGGTCGGCGAACGGTCGCTGCGGCGCAGTCAATTAATGTCAGTTGCGACTCTTTTAGTGTGTGATGTCATTGGGCACGATTGAACCAGCTTCATTTAGCACAATGGCTCTTATCTCATCACGAAATTGTAACTATCATCAGCATGTACACGTAAGACACAGTTGTACTGTACAGATACAGTTTTAATGTACAGATACGTGCGGCAGGATCTACACACGATCGGTAAATAGCGAACATGTTATTTTTTCTCTGGTGACGCACATGTATGTTCAAGGTTCTTTTGATTATATAAATACGTAACATGTTGTAAAAGGTGAGGAAAAAGAAACAAAGTCTCATGTTGTATCAATGCTAAGACAACATCATAACTACAAGTTTAATTAAAAATCAATTTCATGCGATAACAAATATTAGTTACAAGCGAAAAGTATAACAGTATACTGACAATATTTTCTAAAATATTATGATTATCAATATGAATTTTTAGAAGGCACTGGTAGCACCTAACTCTAATGGAGTGTATAATCAAATGCACTAAGCGTTTGATTGGTTTGATGTTGCAAAAAACCGATATTAGTACAACGATCTGAATTGCATCGACACGTTAGTAGACAAGTGGATCATAATGTCATGTGGTCATAATGGTATCGAGGCAGATTAGATATATAATTTTTTTAAATTAATGTGAAAATTGTTCACACTGTTGTATTAGTTAAGAATTCCTCAAGTAAGCAATCATAATAAATAGGTTTTTTTAAACAAAAGTATGTATTCGCATGGGTCATTACAAAAATAAAGTTTTTTATAATAATTGGAAAAACCCTTTACGCAAGTATAATGACGTATGAAGGTATATAGATTATAGATTGTATGGTTCAGAGTACAGATAAAAAATTAATAGAATGGAGTTTATGTACAAGGACATCCATTGTAACAGGTGTGACTAGGTGGTGAATATTTATGCAGTAGATGCATAAGTAAATGATATCTAAAAAGTTTTATTAGGTCAATTTAAATTATGATAAAATAAAGCTACAAATACTCACACAATGAAGAGAAAGATGAAGGTTAACAGCTCTTATGTTAATGAACTGGAAAAAAACTATATCAATATTGTGCATTTTATGCTATAATGGCACAATGCTGGACTTTATGATATGAATAATTACCATAAAGATATAAAGAACATCTTTGAAAATCTTTCTGTGACAGTGGATTTCGCTAAGTAACTTTTGAGATAGTGATGTGTCTTCATCACAAATACTGTACGAATTAATGTCACTGAAATTGCGATAACAACAACATCTTTACGGATTTATTTGCTCAGTACTGGTTGTACTTCGGATCAACTTAAACGAGGAAAGACGGTGAGAATTACGAAACACAGCCGCGACGTTGCGTTTTACTGATGCTGTATTTTGGCAAGATTACCCAAAAAAAAACAGAGAGCTACGTAATTAATAATAAAGACTATTCTTATTAAAAGCATCGCTTGGTACATTGATTTCTCATCGAGACGTAATTACAGTTCCTTGATTTGTACTATCTCTAGATAATCGTTTGAAATCACAAAAAGGTGTGTGTGTATAAGTAGGTATATTGTTCTGGTAAGTTCAAACATTTACCGGTGGCAGGTGTCTGTTGCTGAAGACCGTGTAGGTAGGTTCCACCGCAGGGCCTACTCCTGCCGCCAAACAGTAATGTGCAAAGATTAATGTGTTCTAGTTTGAAAGGCGCCAGAGCTATTGAAATTACTGGAGTAACGAGAATTAAAATCTTATTTCTTAAGCGACGAGCACAATGTGGTGCTGTATATATCATCTCGACTATCAGTTACCATTAGGTGATTGTGTCGCCGTTTCGTCGAATGAAAAACTAAATTCCTTCAATGATTACTGATCCGTTAAGTACTTTATTAATCTTGTACACAAATTAACTTGATTACTCATAGTTGTAAAAACTAACTTGACTGTTCTTGGAAACGTTGTACTTGTTTATTAAAGCTACACAAAATGGAAAAGTTAAAAGATGTATGTGACTCACGGAATTTTAACGTGGAAGTATAATAAAATGTTTAACAGTAAACTGATATTCGCCATTAACTCATACATAATTTTTTATTACATATATAAATAATTAGCTGTGTCAAGCCCGCTTTGTTGGCTGTAACACTCCCACTACCCCCTTTGGAGAAGGAATTTTGTAAAATCTATTCTTAGCTGATCTTTACAAGGCAGATGCAATAACTTTGCCAAAATTTGTGTTTACGTCTAATAGTTTCGGAGATCTGGTGATGAGCTAATGGACATCTGAATATCGATATTTTGCGGTGGTACCTATCTAGACGGTCCCCAGCAACAGAGACATATCACTAATATCTTATACGCTGTTTGTGGTATATACATACACAGCTACTTTAATTACATTAAATTTATCCATATTGCTAATAAGATCCTAATCAATTCGTTATAATTAATTTGTAGGCGATTCGACATTCGCAAAGATTGTTAATACCTTGATATATAAGATTGAAATTGTATAGTATAAAATTGTGTAATTCTCTTAGTTCATGAGATATTAATTTTTTGTTAGTAAATTCGTATGTAAAACTTGTTGCTACATTCATAACGAATCATTATTTATACTCACAAGAGATTGCATAAATGGCATATGAATTGTGTGTTGTTTTGCTTGCATATGAGGATATGCAAGCAAATATTGAGGCAATAAGCAGTATACATTTGTCATTATAATACTTTTAACTTGTTACATGTGTAAACTTAATACTTTGTTGTCTGTTTAACTATTACAATTATGCTATTATTATAACAGTTCCATTCAGTTTTCCGTACGAGTTCTATAAACGACAAAATATAAAGAATAACGATATAAATCATAATCACGATGCCGATCTATATTGATGTCCATTGCTTAACATAGAGCTCATCCATCTTGGGAGTAATAGTTGTACTCGCCATGAAAGTTAGTAAACGCAGTAATCTGGCAAAGGTCACAAAGAAAGCTGTTTCCCGATAGTCAGTTATTTACACTACACAATGGATAGAATAGCGCCGGAAGTATTCCAACCCGTCTCCCACTGGAAGATAACTACAAATACGCACACCTATTCAACCAATTTGCTTCACTGCCTCCTGACCAGTTATTAGACGTTTTATTAGTATGTCATGTTTGTCTGTACATCTTAGTCCATAAACGACTGAGCAGCTTTTTCTATTTGTAAACATGATTTGATGTTAGTTTTTATAATTCAGCTCATTCTCATCATCATCAGCTGTCCTGGCTGAAGTCGCTGCGCGTGCAATAATATTTTGTTCGTATCATATGTGACATTTAAAATATACTTATTAAGATTAAAATCGTTCGGATTCAGACTCGCAAATATAAAAGTTCTGTTCACAAATTTGCCTTGGCCTCGGCTGGTACTCGAACCGCCACTAGACTATGCGGGCGTCCGGCACAATAGCCGTGGAGTAGGTTAAATACATTAACGAGTACACTGGGAAGCGTCCAAGGCTTCGGACTTGTTCGGACTTTAACCAAATGATTAATGTCAAAGGTGATGGCTGTTTTATCAAACATCAATGTCAAGTTATAAAATTTATTGTTATTAAAAATGAATATTAACAAAAGGAATTGATACGTTCTTCATCAGCCTTGGGATTTGTTCACCGAGGTTGGGATCCGCCTGATAAGAGAAATACTTTTAATGAATTTTTAATGTTGACATTGTTGAGCTTATAACTTTTAAATAATTTAAATTTATTATTTTTTAACAAATTAATATATAATATAATAATAAATCTCTATATAGCTTAACGGTCATGTTTTTATAATTTGTTTATACTGTCAAGATTTTTTTTTGTAAGAGAAAAAGAGAAGAATATTGTTGAAAATTACACTTTATATTAATAAAAAAAAATTTAAATTAAATAGATCAATTTTTATACTTACCATCATCTATTACGCTCACTGTAAGAAAGAAAGAGTTATGTTAATATAGACTCATCAAGAAACAAAAACATTTTAAAGTATTTCTCTCATCAATACTTTTTCCTTTTTTTTTTGACTTTAATGTTACAAATACGATATTATTTTGTAAGTGATACACACTTGCACTATAATATAGAGAGCTAGTTAAATTATTTATACAACACCACATTGCGTATGATGCTTGAAGATATGGAATATCACAAGTCTCGCTATCTTATTTAACTAACATTTGCACAATACTCTTATGTATACTAGAAAATATTAACCAGGAAGTTTTGTTAACCCTCATGCTAACATTTACTGAAAAGGTTAATTCATAAAAAATTAAAGACTACGTGTTGTCCCTATAAATAGTAAAGTATAGCAATACATACCTTGATCACCATTATCGACGATATTTACTGAAAAACGAAAGATAATTCAGCATAAAGTTTACCCATATAATTTCAAGTAAATATTGTGAAAATTTGTTGAAGGATTTTTCTTGAAAATATTCAAGAAAAGGTAGAACATTCTTATTCAACATATCTATCTTGAATGTATACTAGGTGTTAGGAGACCGCATCCGAAAACGAAGACAGATGATAGTACTAATGACACCTTTGATGATGGGATAGAAAAAAAATCGATTTTGATTAAAAAAAAAATCATAGCGTATCTAAATGCTCCGTGGCCCTATCAAATAATGTTCTAATTGAAACCAAATAGATCTCGAGATCCCGCCGCGCCTGGGCGTTCGTTGATCCGAGCATCAGATGTTTTTGATTTTGTGTTTCATTGCTGATTTTTTTTCTTAGTAAAGTAATGTATTTTTTAGGAAGCTATCGTTTCATTTAGCTGTACTAACATGATCGAGTATAAATAATGCTAATGAAAAGTTTTAAAAATATGATTTTTTTAATCAGGATTGATTTTTTTTCCACACATTATCAAATGTCATTAGTACTATCATCTGTCTTCGTTTTCGGAAGCAGTCTCCTAACACCCAGTATATGTTTATATATGTGTATATAAAATGTTATGTATCTGCATATATAACATCATTATAATTTATGGTAAGATTCCCGATGTTAGGGAGCGGCTTTCAGTGATCTTCATCAGATCATCAGTTTACCATGTGGTTGGCCGAGGATTTCTTCATGAGAATACATCAAAATATTTAATCTTTTCAGTGTTCATTCTAATTTATAGTTATTAAGATCTTTTGAATCTAGCACGTGTGTATAGGTAAAATCAATTTTAAATATAATTCTTATAATCCTTTAATCGTACATACCTTGTTGGTCTCCATCAACGACGGACACTATAATTAAAAAAAAAAACTATGTATAAGTTCAAATTAAATGTTAGCCTGCTTACAGTACTGTATTCACAGGCGACTCTTGAAAAATGAAAATGATAACAAAAAAGATTTTCTTTTTAGCATCGAAGATTCGAAGTTAGAGTCTGTCTAGAGACCTAATGTCTAGCAGTGGACTTAAATCGGTTAAAGATGATGATGGTGATGAAAAATCTTTTATTCTCACCTGCGCCTGGATCTTCATTGACAACGTCAACTAGAAAGAAGATAGTATAAATAAAAAAAAATGCTATAAGAACTGTCATAGTACAATGTTGTTATCGCAGTTTTTATTTTTAATAGTCCATTGATAACTTTTTTTTATTTGTTACGTTTTTTCAAAACGGAAATATTCTTTTGGAGAACAAACTACTTAATACAGAACGTATATAATTTTTATATTGCAAAAGATAAGACGCTAAAGTTTATTAATGTTTTATATATTTATATATAACAGCGTATCATCACCATATTTGGTAATTATTTTTATTTTACGCAGCGACGAGGCGAGCAGGATGTTCATCCGGTGGTACTCTCACCTCTAACAATGTAGGGCTACTTACACTGGTAAGCGCTGTATCATCATCAGCCTTTGTTTATCCATTGCTGGATATAGGCCTTCCCCAATATCTTTCACCAAATGCGATCTTCAGCTTTTCGCATCCACCCACTGATGACTGATGACCATTACCAATCATATTTTTTAAACGCTGCATATAATGTTGAAACAAAATACTAAGCTTCGTTACCTCAGTAATTTGACATGACAACATAAATATAATTAATTTTGTAAAATGCGCAAAATTTGATTCCGTTCTGTTTTACTAACAATTAATTACTTTTAAGCAGCAAATCTGGATTTTAACTTGATTTATTCAATTTATTACCGTTTACACAGCATCACATTGTACTCGTCGCCTTGAGACGTACGATGGCATGGCTCATTACCCCAGTAATTTTACTAGGTACAACGCCTTTTAAACCGGAACACACTACTGTTAAGCGATAGAAATAGACGTTACGATGGTACCTATCTAGATAGTCTCCGGTAAGAGAGACCTACTACCAGTAAAAAGTTGTCTCGTTAATGATTTTAAGACTTTTACAATATAACACAATTAATTAAAATGAAATATTTACCAGCTCCAGGATCGACTGAAACAAAAAACATATTATTTTAATAATATACAGAGTCTAACGGTTTATTATTTTAAGAATTTAATGAAATATATCTATATATGTATAATGCAAATGAGTTTCCTTGTGCTCCAATCATGTGAACACTAGTAAACCTATCGACATGGGAACATGAGCATTCGACGCGAAATTATTTGTAGATGGTTATAGGTTATTTATTTTTTTAAATTTCATAGATCCCTCATAATTTTATTACTAATTAACATTTATAAACATTTCCATTTCCTATTATTTATGCGGTTGTCATAGTAATGGTTGCTACAGAAAGTCATTTGCGGTCTAATTCTATATTACGGCCAGCAAAGCGGTCGAGGAACAGCTATTTCTAGATATAAGCATTTTAGCTATGGGTACAAAAAATAACTGTCATTTAAAATTTTGAATTATAAAAACAATATGATATATTTTGTTTTATTATTCATTTCTATTTTAATTGTGGTATTATTTTCGTAAAATGTATTAAATTGTACTTTTTTTTTAACTTACTTCGCGGACGTGCAGTCACTAATGCGAACAAGGCAACTAGAGCCAAAACAATCTGAAAGTATTGAAATAAATTAATTTTGTATCTTATACCTAGAAATTATTATAAACAATACATAAAAATCTTATCAATATTACAATCATTACTATATTAAAATAATATTTCATATGTTATATTTAATAATATCCATTATATTCATTTTTCTGTTACTAATAGCATATATTTCTGTTTAATCATTGTTTTATTAAATTAAATTAATAATTATCAATTAGAGGTTAAAACTTTTAAATTAGGTCCTTTGAAAGTTGTGACAGTAAAAAATAAAGTGTCACACATTTTTATTTAATCTTAAAATAAAATTTCATTTCTAAAAAATACGTATAAAGCACATAAATAAGTAACTGACTTCAATACCTATCCGACAAGGTTTAAGAAAGCACATAAAATTTCTAAAATTTAGAAGAAAAGAAACACTTGTAATAAAACCAAGTACAATGAAATATCAAACTGTAGAAACTCATAAAAGTAGATATCGCGCCGACCCTTAATAAAAATTTATACATATTAACATTTTACAAATAGATTAGTTAATTTTCATTTATTATTCATGAATTACAAATTGCAAAGTGATATTTATTTATAATAAAAAAAAAAACATTGCATTGTAATCGATAATATAGAAAACTGTAGTATTTGCCGTTATCTGACATTGGTTTCTGTTTTTGCATAGAATTTGATTTTTAAGTTCTGTGTGATATAATATATATATATATATATGTATATGTATTTATTATAAGCAATGAAATAATGGTTTGATAAAAAAAATAATTATAGATATATACAAACTAAAAAAAGGGAAGTTTGAAGAAAAATTATTAAAATGTACAAAATTAATCTTGGGTGGAACAGAATTCATATTAATCAAAATCGTAGAAAAGTGGGTTGGATTTGTGTTTTTACCATATACAAAGAATTTGAGTTTTATTCTCTGTATCATGTATTACCTTAAAAGTAATTAATATTTCGAAAAAAAATATAAGACATATATAGGAACAAAAAAAAGAAGTTTCAATAAATAATTTTAGAAGGTATAAAATCAACTTTGAGTGATTAATTTTAAAACCTTGAAGGGTTCGTTTTAACAATTAAAGAAACCATGATATCCACTTCTCTGAGTAAAAATCTGCGTGGATAAACTTCGTTGGCATCCTTAACAAATAAATTAAAAAAAAATAATTTAAAAGGTACACACGAAAATTGACCACTCTTTGTTTCCGGTTAATAATTATATCATAAGGGTAATACGTACCGTTAATTTCGACATGTTTGCTTTCAAGTTGTTTTTATACGACTAAACAACATATTTATACTAGGAAGGGAGGTTAAATAAATTCGACAATGTAAGATAACCTTTCACCTTCGCGATCTGTGTAACAACCCATTCATTTCTTATGATAAGTGGTCATTATTGAAGTCCGTGTTTTCAATTTTCTATATCTATTGTTGGTGGAATAAAATATATCATTAATTACGATTTCACTTTAATGTTTGATCATTTATAATCAACATTTATAATGAAAATGGGTTTTCTTTGTTCGTCAATCACGTGAAAACTAGTGAACGTATCGATATAGGAACATGAACATTCGACGCGGAATAATTTGTAGATCGTTATAGGCTGTTTAATTTTTGGCTTCCGTACATCCTTCATCATTTTATTTTTAATTGACTTTTATAAAAAATTAATTTCGGAATATTCATGCGGTTGCTATAGCAACGATTGCTATAGAAAGTTATTTGCAGTCGCAGTTGCTCTCAAGAAATGTTTAAACTTTAAAGTCTAATTTTATATTACGGCCAACAAAGCGGACAGGGAACAGCTAGTACTCATATAATAATGATAATAAAGTATAGTATAATAATTTTATCTCTTAAATAATTAAACAAACAAAACTTGTTACAATTAACTTTTAATGATATTTATATTACGTTAATTATAGATCTCTATTTTGACTATTGTGTTTATTAGCATATGGAAAAAATTAAATATTAGCCTTATCTTTATAAAGTTAAAATACAATTGCATTGCATTTCTAGCTTTCATTAGACACAATGACTATGTCGATTTGAAATAAGTATCTAAGTAATTGGTCTACTGCTGCCTTTATTCAAAGGTTAAACGTGATATTTAATAGATCTTCATTCAATTTGCTTCTGCGCAGTTGTTGAGTGTTCGCCTTGTAACATGGCTATCGCAGGTTCGATCCTATGATCACATGTTGCAGAATTAGGATGGTTCTGTGGATTTTTTGTGTGCGCCTGGTTAACTAACCACGATCATATTGCAAATTTGTCTCTATTGCAACATTCCGTCGCCTGTGTTGCGACTGCCAACATATGAGAGCACGAATTTTATGGGCCAGCAGATTTCACCATTGACGGCCTCATTGTCGCTTAAACACCATGTGTAAGTTGTGTTAGTCCATTACAGATGTAAAAAACCCTCGAGCCACCAGTAATGTACCGCTGAAACAATGTCAAAGGCCTAGTCACAAGTAACATATGGATTTTACTGCACAGTTGTTCCATCTTTGTGCTGCTCTGGAACTGTAAGGTACTAGAAATAATTTAATGTCCAAAAATAAAATTAACAAGTAGATGTAAAAAGATCAATGTTTTTTATGTCACTGCCAAAATAGATTTTTGTGTCGACAACCAAATGCAAACTAGTTCTAGTTTAAAAGACTAATTTTTGCCACAATCCATTAATTCGCGAATTACGTAATAACGTTTTAAACTAACCTCCTTTGATAGACCTTCATTCTCTATATATTAATAATTAATAAGATCATTCATTAATTTTACTAATATGCTTGGCATTTGCGGGACTGGATTCGTTCTCTTTACTTATTGAATTTTTTGTTTTTCTTTCGTCTTTCTCACCCTCCTTACCTTTCTTCTTTTATATCTTTTTTCATTTTCCATTCTTTTCTCTCTCTTTTATACTCAATACTATTTCTACTTTCATTCATCCTTGAAATGACTTTGACCCACATACTTGCTTTATTTCATCCTTATTTCTATTACAGTACTTTTTTTACTTTCTTATCTCTACAAAATCATTGTTATGATGATTTTTAACTACTGTAACTCCTCAGTGATTGTTTTCGGCGTTTGAAGGGGTTACGGGATCTCTAAGAGGATACGCCGGCATAAAAACGGTAATTGGAATGTTTACACTGAACGACATTGATTAAGAAAAAAGTTGATTTTTTTTTTAATGTAATTAAGCGCGGAGAGGAGCAGGACGTCCACTTTATGGTAAGTGATACGCCCGCTCATAACAACGTGGCGCTAGTTAAGATGGTATTCACTGCTCCACATTGCGCTCGTCGTCTCAGACATAAGATGTTGAGTCTCGCTACCCCAGTAATTACACTACCTACAGCGCCCTTCAAACCGGAACACATTAATGTTTACACAATACTGTTTTGGCGGCAGAAATAGGCGCTCCGGTGTTACCTGCCTAGACGATATCCGGCAACAGAGACCTATCACCAATTTATTTATTAGTTGTGTGTATAACAAAGATTTTTCATCGTCATGAATTTATGCATGAAAAGTTATTCATTTTGGCCACAAACGGACCGCAGTGAAAATTGTTACTTAACCAAGTTGCACAAAAAGCTGTAAAGCTAGAAAAAAAAGATGGAAAATTTTATTGGTTTTTATGTTATGGTAGGTGTATAAATAATTAGTTACCCGAGTTTTATAAGCAATGTTAGTTTGCCCAGTATTAATGCCTCGCATTTTTCAAATCAATCTGTGATATTGAATTTTTTTTTATTTTACGAAACGACGAGACGAGCGGGACTTTCACCTAATGGTAAGTGATACGCCCGCTAATAACGTGGCGCTAATTAGGATGATAATGGTGATGCTAAAATTGTTGACGTAACAAGGATTAACACTTACGTCTGAAATTGACGAGCATGAAGTGATGCAGTGTAAACAGTGTTTTTAGAGAAAGTTAGACAAAAGTCTTACTTTCTGTAAAAATACAAAACAACCTTCTTCTAAATTTACAAACTCCTTTTGCAGGTAGACCAGTTAACAAATGTATCTCATGGTTATGGTGAACATTTTTTTTATTCTACGAAGCGACGAAGCTCGCAAGAATTTCATCTTAAGGAAAGTAATTGTGCTCATAACAATGTGGCACTAGTTAGGAGTATATACAATGCACCATATTGTGTTCGTCGCCATCACCATATATGTCGAGTCTCATTACCCCAGTAATTTCACTACAGTCTCCGGAAACACAGAGCACCAGTGAATAAGAATATTTCGTCCATTAAAGAGTTCATGTATTTACCAAATTTTATGATGATCGATCCTAAAAGTTATCGGATATTTGTGTTTGCAAACAAATTATGCTTCCCATTTTATAAATATGTATAATTAATTAAAAATATAACAATATGTAAATAAACTAAATAACACACAAGCTCTCTGTTATTGATAGTATAATTTTTAATTGATAGTTGTCAGTTTCATTACCTATGATTTCTTTGTAATATTTTATGTCATCAACACCGATACGAACAATAAGACATAGTGATAATTAGTTGAGATTATGAGAAAATTCCATGGGTTTTTCTATGGTTTAACTCGGAAACGACATCAGGCCCTCGTTTAATATATATCTACAAAAACATAAGTTGATTGGAATAAAACATTCATGTTTTCGGTAGAATAAAAGTTAAACTTTTTTAAAAATCAAAACAACAAATTGCACTAAATACTTATAGAAAAATATGTTTCGGCTTTTCATCCCAATATATTTGTTAACTTAAATTGTCCAAATATTGTTCCCAACGCTGAGACTCAGGGCCTACTCTCAAGAGTGTCAAGGTCATTGATCGATCCCGCTAAGTGCAGTTTAGCAGACATTTTAACGGTTGTACTTCACTTTCTATTCAGTTATAATTTCATTATTACTGATTTGCAAAGGTTTTATTTTTGTTTACGGCTAACACTTCACCTCATTATCACACGGTGTTAAGTGACAATGAGGTCGGCAATGCGCGAGAATTCCCTGGCTCTAATATCATGAGAAACGAAACAGAACTGCTGTTACGGCAGCAGATTTACGATATGATTGGCGATGGTTAACCTACTGTGCCACGTAGTCAATAGTTAATAAAAAGTAAAATGAATTCCGGTTTTGGTAATAATGTTACAACATTTGAATAAGGTTGAAGTAAATGAATTAATTAACATCAGCAACATTAGGAATAGATATATAACAAGGATGTTAATGTTATTTGAACGTGTTATTATCACGTTGTGGTAAAATCCGAGTTCAACAAAAGACAGTTAGTGGATATTTGACATGTATTTTCAGCAAGTTTATTGTGTTGTACATCGTCAGCTGTGTGCGGTGTTTGCACAAATCCGTCCAGTTTGCTGACCAATTTGCCATGTTTTCCTTAGTAATCTATATATATATAAGAATTATCTCGATATAACAAGCTCAGTGTTGGCAGAGCAAGGTAACAAGAAGCTTCCGACGTAAGTTACAAGCCCCATCAGCTGATTTTGCTTCTGCTTTTTAAATAAAATTTTTGAAAAGTATTAACTGTTTTTATATATTTAATTAATATTTACAATTATAAATTCACATTTGAAAATATTTATGTATATTTAATAATATTAAGTTGATTATTTTAAAAAATTTGTTTTTCATAGTGTTTTTATAAAATTTTTGGTTAAATTTTGATAGTTATTTATAATTTTATCTTCCTATTAAATCTCTCAAGAACTCGCACTGGGCCAGCGTGGTAGGAAATGGTCCAAATCTCCCATATGAATCCACACCTACTCAATGTGTGAATCTTCGGGAGAGGTCTAGCAGTGGACGTTTATCGGCTGATGATGAACAAATAAAATGATTAAAAAATAAATAATTTCATTATTTATTAACCAACGTAACTAAACGTTTTTAATTAATAAGAGTTATCAAGAACATATATTTAATTTTAATTTGTGGATTTTCTTCATATAAATATTTTCTGTTTAGACTGTCATATTTAGACACTACATTGGTACTTCTTAATACATTTTTTTTTATTTTAATTATGACAATAAGCTATTTAGATATTTTTTGAGTACTAACACGAATATTACTAAATAAAATAATAACTTCGAGTACAAATATGCAATAGACTTATTAATTAATTTCATAACTTTTTATTATTAAATAATTTTTTAATAAGGACATCAGTAACCAAGTGAACTACTTGTTGTTTATTCTTTAAAGGTCTTAAATAAACAGGTTGTGTTTGTTTGCAGAATGAAAACTTTCATTTTACTTTGTATGTTGGCTGCGACGGCTCTGGCGGCGCCTGCGGACACATACAATCTCGCATACGAGAATTTCAACGCTAGAGAGCTGGTAGAAAATCTCCGACTGCTTAAAAACTATGGAAAATGCTTCCTGGATCAAGGTCCATGCACATCCGAGGGATCCGATTTCAAAAGTAAGTCTTACGAAATCTTTATCTAACCAATGTACTAACTGTAAGTCATTTAAATGTATATTTTGTTCAGTGTCATAATGTATTCGTTTTGCGAGATAAAATTTATTATATCACATATTTTCACAATATATTTTTAAATATGCGAATAGAAACAGGCAATGAATAATTATTGCGTGATAATAAAAAAACACTGATGTAATATAGAAATAAATAACCCCAAAACACAATACTAACTTAACTCTTTAGATCTTATAAAAAACCTTCGGCCAATTACTAGGTTTTATATAACGTCCGACCAACTTGAGGTGTCCCAGTTGTGGAAACAATAATAAGGCAAATTTTTAACACATACAGGTTATAATAGATGTAGTGTTTATATACTTATACATTTTTTGTTTGTAAATATCTATTTAAATTTTTTAACGTTTACGCAAAGGATACAGATAAATAAACAACACATTTTACTAATTGAGACAAGACAAACCAGTCAATATTGTTTACAGAATATTTCCGCTTCCATATAATTTTTATGTAATAAACATTTAAGTGTTAAATGTGAACAAGAAAAACAAACGGTTGTATTAATTGTTTATTTATCTTTTGATTTATAGATCGCTGTAGCAAGCGGTAATCTTTCAACAATAATCACAGTCTATCTCCTCATACTTGACAAGCTTTTGCAGTTTAATAGCAAATTTAGTTGTGTTTGAATACTAACTAGTTTTAAATTGGTATAATCCTTTACTAAGACATACAATAGTAAATTTTCATTCATTAAACCTCTTTCCAGAAACAATTCCCGAAGCCTTGAAGACAAACTGCGCCAAATGCACACCCAAACACCGCGATCTTGTGAGGGTTATTGTTAAAGGCTTCCAAGAAAAATTGCCCGACATATGGTCACAGCTGGTCGAAAAGCAGGACCCCAAAGGCGAATACAAGGAAGCATTTGAACGATTCCTTAATAGTTCCGATTAGAAAAAGTTAAATCTGTAAAAGTCTGAGGATTATTTAATTATTATTTGATACATCACAGTTTCATTTGTATTCTTACAATAGACATTTGAATTTACTTTTACTTTTACATTTAATTACGTTATCATAAATTAATATATTGCCTTTTTAATAAAAAAAATACAATCGTTCATTTATGTTTTATTTTATCCATTTGGGATATAATACCCCTTATAATAAATTTATTATGTTTACACACATACATAATATTTGCATAAAAAATATAGATAATGAAAATGATTTTACACGTGTTTCCTTATTTATATATAATCATGCATAATTTTCTCTTATTTAATGTTGTCCGAGTTTTACTTTTTTTAAAAGAGCATTTTGTAGTATCTAAAAATAGTAATCTTCCTAAAAGGTGAGTGAGACAAGTTCACTAAATGTATCTAAAACTAAATTTTTTGCTAATATTAGGAGACCGTTTCCGAAAACGAAGACAGACGATAGTACTAATGACATCTTAATGATGGGATAGAAAAAAACGATTCTGATTCAAGAAAAAACATATATTTAAAACGTTTTATTAGCATTATTTACGCTCTATCATGATAGTACAGCGAAATGAATCGATAGTTTCATAAAAAATACATTACTTTACAAAAAAAAACCAGCAATGAAATACAAAATCAAAAAACAGCCGATGCCCGGATCAAAAAACGCACAGGCGCGGCGAGGCCGCGATGTACTTGGTTTCAATTTGAACCTTATTTCAAAAGGCCACGGAGCATTTAGATCGGTAAGATGAGTCATACCAATTTTTTTACTGCAAACTTAGTACTGAGGTGATCTGATACATAACTGAATAAATCAGAATACTAAATATACACGATGGATTAAAAATCATAACTCTACCCTTGTTAAAACTTTATTTAAGTAATTTTTTCATTAGCGGGAAATCGAATTTGGTACTTTGATAGGAATGACAGCAGCTAGGTAGAGACTAGCATGGTGGTAAAGTAGATAAGTTAGTTATTTAGACAATTGTTGTAAATAAATATTTGTGCGATCGTTAGGTGCCGGCGCGACCGGACCGCACCCGGGCGTTCTTTGATCCTTGTGTTCCAATGCTGGTTTTTTTTAAGTAATGTATTTTTTATAAAACTATCGCTTCAATTAGCTGTACTAACATGATGGCGTGTAAATAATGTTAATGAAACATTTTAAAACATGATTTTTTTTATCACGATCGGTTTTTTTTCCGTTCCATCATCAAAGGTGTCATTAGTACTGTCGTCTTTCTTCGTTTTCAGAAGCGGTCTCCTAATACACAGTATATATAACAATACAACAAAATTAAAACTTTATTACTTTCTTCTATTTCTCCTTATCTCTTTTTCTACCTCTATTTTTAAAACTTGGCTCACCGTCTCATAATTTCATGTTTACCCGCACTTTATTTAATGTTTCTCATGTAATCGACAAATTGTCTTAATGAGAAATAAAGTTCTGTTAAACCGGAAGTGAACCTCGATATCGTAATTAATTATAGCATTCAAAGTTATATAAAATTTAATTATTTTAAGATTGTTTCACAAATGATCACAGTTTTCGACTAGTTGCTTAAAAATTACTTAAACTACCTATATTGCAATAATACGAAGAAGTTTTTAATCTTTCGCAAGGATATTAGCCTACATTGTTTAACCGGTGCGTTCTGTAGATGTCGTGGCTGTTCCTAATAGACACAAAGCGATTTTTGTAGGGTTTTTTCTATCTGTAATGGGCTAATACGACCTAAACTTGACACGGTGTTAAATGATAATTTGAATGGCAAAGCGTCCTATATCAAAATACTATTGCTCTCATATGACAGCCGGAGCATAACAATGTTATTATGATACAGATTTACAATATGATTGTTGTAGCTACTTAGGTGGGTACGAAAATCATAGCACCATACGTACGTAAAATCATAGCACGGTACGTGACCTCGAAATCGAACCAGAAACAGCTACGTTACAAGATGAACACTGCCGCAGCGAGGAGGCAAATTGGATCAAAGATCTAGTGAAGATCACATAAATATATATTTCAGGTTGGGATAGCCATTAGTTGCGATGGCGAAGAGAATTAGACTATTTTAATATAACCTTAAACTAATTTCATAAAATGTTTAAACAATATGAGTATTCATAATCCACACAAATTAAACTTTGCGAGTATATGACTTATTTATTGTAACTTATCCAAGAACGAAGATTCAAATATTCTGATAATGATGGTACTCAATGATGATGTCAATGAGTACCATCTTGAAATTGAAGTTGGGCGGTGAGTTAGAAAAAATTTTACTATCCTCTTCCTATCTACAAATCAGCAGCTATTGTTATCTCAAAACCTCCGCTTTACAAAGCAACACAGCTACTGCATGTCCTTCATTATCTACAGATGTGAGAGTATTCTAATGATTTTATCTCTGACACAAAAAGGTATTAGGTGTGATATGCAATCGATGATGAAATTAAATAATTACTAAGCTGATACAACTTCTTTTATTGTATGTCTGCAATACTATGAAACACAGTAATGCAAAATTAGTTAAATACATTAATTAAAGTGTATTATAATATTATAATAACAACGCTTTACTTTTCTGTTTCCGGAGACCATCTAGGTAGGTACTGCCGCAGCGCCTATTTCTAC
Organism: Ornithoptera priamus; assembly: GCA_029034505.1. NCBI lineage: Eukaryota > Metazoa > Arthropoda > Insecta > Lepidoptera > Papilionidae > Ornithoptera > Ornithoptera priamus. The sequence continues at coordinate 4,683,350 of JARDWD010000827.1, forward strand.
CGCCAAACAGTACTGTGCAAATATTGCTGCGTTCCGGTTTGAAGAGAGGTACTTAATGTAATTACTGTAGTAAGGAGATTAAACAACTTTTGTCTCCCTGGGAAGGGTCATTTTGGCACAGAGTATATCATCCTAACTAGCCACACATTGTTATAGGCAGGCGTATCGCTTACCATCAGGCGAATTTTAAATAAAACTTTGTAGTATTTTTTCTAAGGATTGTATATTAATTTATGATTGCAGATAAATGCTTTATCTGCTTAAGGAAGCGAAAATTAATTTTAAGTAAACTTTAAGAACACAGAAATTGTTTTATTAACGCCTGGAAATAAAATACAGGCAAAAAATATCTCTCGACTCTTTCTATTGTTTTTGCTATTAGATATTATCTAACCGAGTTCGATATCGATAACGGAATCCAAAGAATACTTTTATAATACTCATGTTATTACTTGTTTATAATAGGAATTATTTCAAAAGTGATAACGTATATTAATTGTTATGAAGGCATCAGATCTCTATTACAGGGAACCGTTTAGGTAAATGACGACCACATGCAAAGTAAAAGTATCATGCGGTGTTACACGTAGAAATCTAAGTCGAGACTGCTTTAAAATTATGAAAATACTTATTTAATGAATTTTTAACATAAAAAGTCTCAACAAGATTTGGTTTTTATACACATGTTAATATAAACCCTGGAGTGCTGTTGTATCGTATAGTTGCTACATAATTTTAAAAGTTTGTTTCTTTTGAGAGGAACATATTCATGATGTAATTAGTTTTTTTTTGCAAATTACAAAATTAATCGAAACATGTATCCAGTATGCCTAATACTAAAATAGCAATTTTACACTCCTGTGCTTTGTTTATTTTTTTTCAACAGCCAATTTACGTCATCATTATTGAGGCGCGGGCCTACCTTCAATATAAGGGCATGTTTTGTTAACAGAATGCGTAATCAGTATCATCTGATTACTTATAAAACTAATGGTTCGATAATAAGTTTTTAATTTAAATTTTTCCCTAAAAAAACATTTTAAAGTACAACATTATTTCAGTAATAATGTTGTATTTAAAAAGTATCTAATACATTTATTAAATATATCAAATCCTTAGCTTTACTATATTTTCAAGCTCCTATCTTTTTCCTTATTTATTCGTTAATTACACCATTTATTCGTTTTTTTATTCTAAAGATTAAAAAAACGAATAAATGGTGTAAAGACAAAAAAAATATTTTTGACTTGAATACTGTTAAATAGCGTGCGTAAATCATGGATTGCAAACTTCAAAACTTTTACATGTAAGGAAAAAAAAATTTCTCAAAATATTTTGAAATCAAAAGAACAAAGAAACTAATAAAAAAACTAATTGTTTGTTGCTAAAAATGAATATATAATTCTTCCGAAATCTAGGTACTTAAGTTATCGATACGTAGATACATATACAATCTTCCCTGTAATCTCGATCTATTAAGAAAAATACTAGGGTAAGCCCTACCTATCGTACAAAGTGACTAAAAGGGTTTTAGGCTTCGTGAGCTTTGAAGGTAGGGGCCCTCATTGTCTACTAATCGAGCCCGGAGTGAACGACAAGTACGAGGTGGTCTATTGCTTGTTGTATCGAAGAGGACTACACCCCTCCTTGGGACGTGTTTTATTGTCCACTCTTTGTAGATTATTTCTCCGGTATCGGAATGATTCTGGAATCTATAGAGTCGGAATATTTGCATCACATTATCATTTGTGATTTTGATACAAACTTTGCTAGTTCCTTACCACGTTACTGCAAATTATTACATCAACTGGCCTTCACGTGCTTCCTTTGCAAGCCAGTCACCACGTTATCAATAAGAAAGATATATGGCTTGACTAAATTCTCACTTGCAATCCTGCGCTTATCTCCTCTCATGGTCAACACTTTGCACCTGGACTTTCCCACCATGACTTTATTTTCCTTTATTACATTTTAGAACGCCGTAAATCCCGTTAAAAAGTGTTGTATAGACGTGGCTTTGGCTGTATGGATGTGAAGAAATTATGTACAGATAGTTCCAATATAAAGTGGGAAACTGTTTTTGGTGCACGCACTGTTGATGAATAGCTTTGTGCGTTCAACGATGCTCTCTTATAATTGTATGACCCCTATTAAAATGGGTAATGCCAATGGCATTAAGTCCGCTTTTACATGACGTGTATAAAGTGAAATAAGTAAATAACCTTGTTTTCCCCCCAGAACCAAGGTATCTTTTTAGAAACTTTCCCTCTGATAATAAAAACAAAGGTACATATACAATAGTACAAGAGATATAAGCTAGTTTAATTATATTGCTATGCTGTTGTTAGTATAACCGAAATGGTTCCCGTTTGGTCGTAGCGGGGCTAGACATGTTTGGACTTCACAGAGACGTGAAGGACTTGTTACTCCTTGCATTTATTTAAATTTCGGTTAATCATTCTAGTTAACATTTTCTCTGTATATGCCAACCTGAAACCCATCTATCAGACAATGAGTATTACAGAGATGGACTTTTGTGTCTGTTGTCTGTTTCAGGGATTTCCCCATGGAACAAAAGCCTGGTGTCTGTACGTGATTTAGTAAATAAGTCTTCGTGCCAAAAATATCTAAATATTGTATCTGTTAAAGTTTTTAATTTAAATTCAGTACAGACACTGATTCAAATCTGTTTCTAAGAATTCTTCCAAAACTTTTATTCTTCATGTAAAGGATGTTTAAAACTAAAGAGTCACTTAGCTGTTACATACATTATTTATCTATTAAGTTCAAAATATATTTTGGAATATGACTGAACGGTAAGTAAACCTATTTTCCAAATAATATTGAGAACCTGTATTACATTTATTTTATTAATTGCTGATTGAAAATCTGCAAATGAACGTTCGGTACATACCAGCTATAGTCATCAAAATGGTTAAACTGATGTAGTAGTTGATTTAATCTCATTTCATATGGTTGTTTTAACAAGTAGAACAAGAATTATCTCCGTGAGAAATAAATAAGCCTATCAAATATTATACTCATTAATGTAACAGCATTAACGATCCCCAATATTTTAAACCTATTATTTTTTGTAACAAAATAAAATATATTTAGCACAAATTGCGCCTTAAAATAATAATTTATGTAAGTAAAAGTTTCGTATAAAGGTGTTTAGATAATTATCGGAAAGAAGCAAACAAACCAACAATTTTGTTTTATTATTGTATAATTGCGAGTAAATATTGTTTTTTTTTTAATTCAAGGACACGATGAGACAAACGGGACATTCACCTGATGGGAAGCTATGCTGTAACAACATGGCACTAGTCAGCATTATGTATACTACACAACATTGCATTCGTCGCCTGAGACATAAGATATTAAGTCTACTTACCCCAGTACTTATACTAGCTACAACGCCTGTCAATCCGGAACACAATAATATTTGCACACTACTATTTGTTAACTAGGCATAGAAAATAAGCATAGGGCAGTTATTATAATATTACAAACATCAATTTTAATTTCATGTCTACGAACAGATGTTAATACATAATGAGTTGTTACTGAAACTCTCTTGAAGAAGATTTGTGTAAATCAATCCGGTTTGTTTATATGTCCAATATTATTGGTGATCCTCGACATTTTTAGAACAACCACTTTAAAAAGGACATGCAATAGATAATTGTGAATCGCAGGAAGTTATTAAAACTGGTTATTAGTTCGACGTTGACATTTTTCATATCCCCATGATAAAACATTTTTATCTTTTACGAAGGCGTAGAGTCGAGCTACAGTCAATTTATAAAGAAAATGGATTGTTATTATAAACAATAATACGGTGTAATGTACTCTTAATAATAGAGAGGCGATATTGTTCAAACTAAACTCATTACGGCTGATAATTTTGTTTATTGTTCTTCATTAGGTTCATAGGTCATCTTATCCAATAAGCGCACTATTATAAATAAAAAGTATTCATGCATACATGAATATATAGTCTATAAATAATGTATTATGCATCTGCATGTAGTTATTTCAAAAGTTTACACAGTAGTTAAACTTTGTTAGAGCTTCAAGTCACGGAGGATAAAAAAACATTGATTTGGCATATGTAAAAAATCTTTTCAATACAGTACTATAAAAGCGCTTCAAACGCGAGTACAACACATCATTTGACTCCTCATTCTGCGTAAGTTGCATCAGACATTATATATTATTTGTATTTTTATAATATTAAGAATATTATATTTAGCCTTAGTTCAGTTGAAAAGATTAGCTATTTAATTAAACTTCGTTATTTTTAAAATTGACCCTAGACTAACAATAACACATTTATTTTAGAACCTTTTCAATAAAAATAATTATCAATATATATACAGACATGTACAGAGATTTCGAGTAAGGTATGCAAACCTTATCAGAAATCGCTGTGTTCATCATCATCATTAGCCGATAGACATCCTTTGTTGGACATAGGCCTACCCCAAAGATCTCATCATCGATCGGCCTTGCTATGCACGCATACAGCTGCTTCGCGACCTTCATCAGATCATCGGACCATCTAGTAGGGGCTTGCCAACACTGCGTATTCCGGTACACGGTCGCCATTCCAGGACCTTGCTGCCCCATTGACGGTCAGTCCTTCGAGCGATGTGTCCTGTTCATTGTCGCTTGAGATTATAAATCTTTGGGACTATGTCGGCGACCTTAGTTCTCCTGCGGATAACCTCATCTTTCTGTCCATCTATACTTAAAAATCAACTTGCCAATTCAGTAATTTATCAACAGTTTAGCAATGGTCAAAGCATTAGTTATGTACTTTTTGAGTGAGTTGAGAGAATATTATTTAGATAGGTTTAGGGAGCCAGGGTATACAGAGTTCATTTCCTTGTATGGATTATACTAATAACAAAAATCTATGGGGGTATATTTTATTATTTACTTTACTCATTTTTGATATTAGTTTGAAATAACAGTTGAACGTGTTTATCAACATTGTTTTTATCAACCGATAGACGTCCACTGCATGAAAAGGCAAACCAAGTGCATTCTAAATTAATACTTTTATTTTCAGATAAACCTTCCTTAAAATGAAGAGCCTTGTAGTTTTTGCTGTCTTAGGCTTGGCAGTTGTAACCTACGGATACAGTACACAGCATGATGACTTAGACATTAAAGCTATAGTATCCAATACAGAATCATTGCAATCATTTCTCGACTGCTTCCTTGACAAGAAACCGTGTAACAAACTGACTCAAGACTTTAAAGGTTAGTAAGCTTGAAAAAACATATTTTATTAACCTTTTCGTTGTAATATTTGTTAGAGTTAATTCATTAATACGGTTCAGAGTTATGTTTAAACTGCTAAGTACATTCATAATTATTTCTCCTTACCATTGTTATATGAATGCACAACAATATGCTTTTCAGTTTTGATTTGCATTATTACAATTTTATCAGCAGTATAGTATTAAACTACGTATATGTTTATACGTTATTAAAATAACAACATGAACGTATATTTTATGTTAACGAAGAGTTGTCTTGTAGTCATATGAAAATGTTAACCAATATTGGGGAGGATTGGGTAGGAGTCAAATTGTTCAATGAAATGTTAAGACTAATAAAATTTTAAAGGAAACGAACAAACTTCTTATGTACAAGTTAAGTAGTAAGTTAGTACTTTCTTTTATAGTAATATTTTAGTAGTATAGTTTACTAGTTATACTACAAAAATATTAATATACTTAGTATCATCTTTGGTACTCCATACAATAAATAGTATGCAGCAGTTATTGGACAAAAGCCTCTTTCAAAAAGTTTTTTTGGTTTGAACGCCCTGGTTTGATTCCGGGGCAACAAGTAGAGATGTAATATCGATGGTGGCCATGCTTTGCTATGTAGTAGTCTCATGCAGCAAATTTGCGACCATAACTCTATTGCTTTGTTACGGCTGTCAACTAATGATAGTCTGTGTTGTAAGCATACAAGCTTAACCATCTGCAGCCCCATTTTCATTTTATACATTGTGAATTGTGTTAGCTTATTCAGGCTGTCTAGGTTAATCATATTCTCAAAGCTGTAAATAATATTGATTTATTTTCTAGACAAATTGCCTGAAGTTATCCGGGATGCATGCGACAAGTGTAATCCGATACAAAAACAAAAACTGAGAGAATTCCTTGATGGTCTGAACGAGAAACTCCCCGAACAGTACGTCGAGTTCAAACATCAATTCGACCCTGAAGGAAAATTGTTCGACGCTCTTGAAGTAGCTCTGTCTAAGGCCTAAAGCCCTTTCTGATTTGTAATAATAAATTTTTGTCCTTTATCAACGCTTCTTTATTTCTGTTTTTATAGACAAAAATCACTTTGTGGGATCACTTTAAAGTTTCCGAAGAAGGTTATTCTTAAAAAGAGATCGTAACAAGGTTTTCTAAATTATATATATTTTTTGTGATACTTGTTTGAGGTTGAATCTACGTTTTAATGTACATGGGATAAAATTGGATGTGGAAATAATACTAATTATAGTCTAATGTCTATAAATAAAAGGAATGAGAAAAAAAAATCATTCAAACAGAATAATATGATATTTGATATATAAAAGTAAATAAAAACATATTGATATAATTAAGATTAAAAAGTATGCAGACGGTCTGTATATATAAGAGAGCGCGACGTGGCAAGTTTTTACTATGCAAACAACCTTGTTTGAATACACATTTCAAAAAGGATCGGTCTTGCCACTTCAACTTGTTTGCACAGCCCAAGTAAGTTAAATTGCTTTAAGTGTGTTAATTAAAATATATTTCCGTTTTTGGAAATAAACTTTGTCTACCAACAAATCAAGGTATTATTAACATCTCTAGACTTTATATTTTTTAGACAAACAGAACGAACGAGTTTATAGAAAAAATTCGATAGTGTTTAATATGTGATATGTTAAATAAAAATCAGTGCTAACAATATAAATAGTGTTGCTAGTTGTAGATCAATAAAAACTTACTTATGAATGATATAATATCTGTGATTTTTTTATGCTGAATATATTTCTAATCGATTACCTTGCGAACTTTTTAATATCAAATATAACATAACCAACACGTTCCAAATAAAGGATTTCTTTTCCTGTCACTTAACCTCATTTTCTCATGACATTAAATGACAGTGTTGCCGAAAATTGGGAAGCTTGCCTGGATTGCTCTGGGTCTCATATATTAGCTAGCTGGAACTATTACTCTTAAAGTGATACATTTGTGAGTGTTACCTAGTAAGCCCGATTCTAAAATGACGACCATCTAAAATGTACCATATAACCCGTAGTCGAATCTCCATCTTATAAACGGTAGCATTTTAAATTTCTTTATTAAATTCAGCAACAAGTATCATAAGGGTTATCTTAAAGTTACAAATTTATGTAAAGATACATCCATTTCATATGTATGTTGCTACTCAAGTAAATGTCAATGTTTATTTAATAATAACATTAATTGACACTACCTATCACATTTGATAAGTGTTTCTAAACATGGAAAGATTTGCTTTTAATAATATTTAATTTTGATAAAAATTATTAATAATTTCAATATAGATTACCGGTTAACTACTTATTATAATTTCATTCAAATTGTCAAGGTCTACCGTATTGGTTTTGTACTTGGTTAATTTTTTTTAGGTAGACGAAGTATACATGTAAATATGAAGTTGATAATATTGTTGCCAATGCTGATAGCCTTCGTTGCAGCTGAAACTTACACTACTGAGAATGATAACCTTGATATTGAAGCGGTTGTTAATAACTTGAATTTATTGAAATCATTCATGGATTGTTTTAATGATATGAAGCCCTGTGACGAAGTTCAGGCTGATTTCAAAGGTATGTTTTATTTGTTATACATTTAACATTTCTTTTTGGCTGTTAAACAACTCAACAGTGTATTATTATAGTCCATTTTCAAATTATGTAAAGACGAATAATGCACTTATATTGTTATCAGACTCCATGGATATTCACGACATGCTTACATCATAAACCTAAAAGTAACAAATACAATTGAATTTGAAAACGTAAAAAACTTGGATTTTTTGTTTTCTACTCACAAAAAACACACACAGAGGCTGCTCTTTAACTTCAGTGCCTCTTATTATACTTAAAGGACCTTGAACACGGTTTTTATTTCAATTACGCATATATAACCAATGATAGACAACAATTTGTTGCGATTGTTATTAGATTATTTTAAATTGTATTAACAAAATTATAAGTGTGTACGTATATTTAAAAATACACAATAGCTTATGTTATTCCTAGTGATGTTATCTGGGAACTCGGACTTAACATCATATATGTTAAACTTTGAGTGCTGTATTATATTTTAACACTTAATTTCAATGGGCAAGCGGTAACGAAATCGAGCATCCAAAATCTTCAATTTAAATATTAACCGGTTTTTCTCATTGTAAAATTTACTCACTTGTGCGAATGAATATAGCTAGCAATTTTTACTTTAAGGAAATAACATTAAAAATCTAATTTAACTTGAAATTTTACTGCTTTTCTGTCTACTTATATCTGTATCCAAAACTGTATATAACAATGTTAACAGGCGATATGCCGGAGGCATTCCGACAAGCGTGCGCCAAGTGCACCCCAGATCAGAAACGTATCTTCAGAATATTCCTAGAAGGTGCAGAACAGAAATTGCCGGAAGATCTGAACATTCTTAAGAAGAAGTTAGACCCCGAGTCCAAATACTACGCGGCGCTCCAAGCCGCCATTGCCAATGCCTAAATCTATTCAAAACACGACTGACAACTTACTATTTGATAATATATATAATAAAAATTAGTTTTTAGTCATTATTTTAATTATTAGCTTATACTCATGGCTTCTTCTATATTCCTAATAGAAGTATCATTTTATATTCCTTTAGAAGTATCCGCATACTAATAAATAAACACTAAATAGTTCTTTTTAAAGACGTGCATTATATATATTTTTTTCTGATATTTTTTCTTATTTTTTATCATCAATTGCTATAGTTTGCCAAGAGGTAAATAATAAATTGTAAGTACGTCACATTTCCATCGTTTAACATAAAAATAGAAAAAAATGCTGTTTTTTGCACTATAACTCCATTATTTTATGTAATCAAGATTTAAAATTTATTAACGAACATCATATGCTTGGTAAGTAATAAGTATTTCGTACATATTAAAAAAAAAACTTAGAACAGGAGGCCTTATGAATTAATAATTAAAATGTTTATTATCTCAGTCATCTTAACAATATAGGAAATACTACTACTATCCTAATTAAGCTAGTAATTGAATTTATTTAACAACGATAATTGTAGAGGATTCTCAATCTGATGTGTATCTCGTTGTCGTTTATTCACAGTGGTCCATTTTATTAAAAAAATACTTATTCTTATTCACTGGTGGCAGGTCCCTGTTGCCAGAGACAGTCTGGGTAAGAACCACCGAAGCGTCTATTTGTGCCGCCAAACAGCGTGCAAACATTACTGTGGTTACTGTCATTATATGCACAGCACCACGTTGTGCTCATCGCTTTGGACATAAGATGTTAAACCTTAATATCCCAGTAATTTCCCTAGCTACAGCGCCCTTCAAACTGGAATACAGTAACGTTTGTATACTATTATTTGGCGCTGTGATGGTACCCACCTAGGCAGTCTCCGGCAACAGAGACCTACCACCAGTATTATGAGTAATATGTTTTAATGATCATATTACTCATAATTATTATTCCGTATCATGTCAATTAATTCCGCCTTCGAGTAATAAATTCTTTGTTTCTATTTTAAAACAATAATCATCAATTTAATCGTCATGAACATCACCAAAACAGATTTTATATTATAACAACCACACTGCTATGCGACGAAGATATGACGCATCATCATCATTATTCACGGCACAGCCTTCATAATAAATATGAATATTAACAAGTATTAAAGCGTGTGAGAGAATTATGCAATTTAATTAGCGGAGTTAATGTTTGTGCATTTACATAAGATTTAAAAATGATAATTGTCGACTGTTGGGCCAAATGAAGGTCTTAGACCTCGACTGTAGGTACAGAAAGTTACCTTTCTTGAAGTCAATAGGAGATTTTATGCTGGTCGAGAAAAGCTGTTAAATATGACTAGGTTTTTCTTTGGTTAGTTAAGCGACAAAACTGGCGGAACGTCGTCTGATGGTAAGTAATACGCATACCCATAACAACGTGGTGCTAGTTAGGATGGTATACATAGCACCACGTTGCACTTGTCACCTTAGTTTCAAGATGTCGAGTCTCGTTACCCGAGTAATTACACTAGTTAAAGTGCCCTTTAAACCGGAACAAAGTGATGTTTTTGCACATTACTGTTCGGCGGCAGATATCGGCGCTGCAGTGGTACCTATCTAGACGGTCTCCGTCAACGGAATCCTACCATCAGTAAAGATCAGAGTAGTTTGGAGATTTTTGGGAAAGATCTATGCCCAACAGAGGCTCTCTCAAGAGAGGATAGTGATATACAAACGACTAACATGTTACGGTGTATATTTTTAAATATACTCGTAATATTTAGCAGAATTTTCTCCCGTGTTAAATGTTAAAATTTTTAAAACTTTTTTTCAATACAAAACACGCAAAATAAAATTACTTATAACGTAATCAAGCATTAAATGCATAACCTAGTCCAAATCGTGTGTCACGAAAGGAAACTATGATGAAATATAAAGAACTTTCATTTATCATTATTAGGTTTTGAGAGCACAGTAACAACACACATTACTAGTCATACGAGAATAGCTCTATTATTTGTCGAATTTTATAAATTTTTTAATTGTATGACAAATTGTTCTCAATTGTAATATTTTAGCTTTTATATATATAATAAAAATGGGTTTTCTTTGTTCGTTAATCACGTGACAACTACTGAACGTATCGATATGGGAACATGACCATTAGACGCGGAATGATTTGTATATGGTTCATCATTAACAGCTGATAGACGTCCACTGCTGGACATAGGCCTGCCCCCAAAGATTTCCACTCACAGTCAGCGTGGACTTTCCAGCAGGACTCTGCATCTGGTCACAAGACACGAAGTACTCAAGCCCGGCTTGAAACCAACGTTCCGGACTTTATAAGAACTGAAGACCGGCCCTCATCCAGCCCAGACCTCAGCCTTTTAGACTTCAAATTTTAGAGGACATGGCCTACTCTAAACGATACGCCGACATTAAGTCTCATAAAAAATCTTTGAACCAAGCAGTGGCGAAATTTCCTTTGGAAAGTGCGTAAATCTATAGATTCGTGGTCAAACAAATTAAGGCCTGTATAAAAGCCAAAGGTGGCCATTTTGAATAGAATTTTTTTGTTAATTTTTTGCTGAGACTAATAAATATGTAGATATAATTTTTAGTAATATTATATTGCTTATTTAAAAAAAATGCATAACAGAACTTATGGCCGGACTTGGTATATTATCTTACCTGTCGCCACTCGTGTTATGGGTAGGCGTTTCTTTTGGTAGTTTTATTACTTTGTCGAATAAAATAAATATGAACTAGTATTAAAAGTAATTAACATGATATTCTTTAAGCTTTATCCTATACGTTGAGGAAGGAAGAAAGACAGAAGAAGAAGTTTCCTGGTGGTTTTTTTTTGTTTTATGTGGGGAAATGCCTACACAGTATGCAAATAATAAAATATGTGAAGGGCACTCACACAAATGCAACATGAGCTAATGCAGTATTGTGTAAAAATTCTAACTTCTATACAGTACCGTATCACCTATCATGTCAGATTCCTGTGGGATCCAACTAATCATTGTCTAAGAAAGACATAGTCTATATATTTATGTATATAGAGGAGATTTCTACTTTTGTAGACTCATCACAATATCTCTAGTACCATAAGGTCTGGAGACCTTAAATTTGGCAGGAATGTTCCTTTTACTGGGATTTTTCGAAACTCTTTCCCTAAATGGAGTAATGGAGTGTTACTGCCAGCAAAGCGGACAAGAAACAGCTAGTACTTATATTTGATAGAAATAGATCGGCCTATTCAGAAAATATTTACTTCTGTGAAGACTAAAACTTGTCCTGGTGATTTTACTTAGTGAATATAGGACACTGTATATCGTATCTGGAACTTACATTTCCGAAGATCTACAGGTGAAAACATGATGACAACAGAAACATACTGAAAGCAAATAATGAAAAGTGACTTTAAAGAAACTATTTGACTAATTTGTAAATGGGATAAATTCGTAATTATATGTATGAAAATATCCTATTTTAGTTAGAGCTGGTGAAACTTCAGCATATTATAAAAGATACTATGGATGGAATAATTCTTAGGAGTAGGTAGAAGCTTTTTTCATCAACCATTACCAGTGTAGCTACAACTAAGGATACGTTATAGTAAAGTTGAACCAATGGATGTTTTCGGGTTGCGACGACTTCAGGAAACTGACCTTTTCAGGACAACCTCTTAACGTTTCTATAAGATGCAATCGTCCTTTTCGTAATCCTAAAGTTTCTAAAGATAACAATTCTTGTTTCGTAGTAATACATGTCGATGTAGCTACACCAGCATAAAGCGATCGCCAACTTCCTATGTTCAGCAATGGATATCAAAGGATTGAAATTATGATGAAAATTAAGTAATCATTGCAGAATTGCATTATATCATACCTAAATGTTGGAAAAGATCTAGTATTTACCTAATAAATAATAGGTAAAAAGTAGTTCATCAAATCTTTAACGTGATAGGACCAATGAATAGTCATTTCCTGTTATTTAATGACTCGGCTCGCCATTGGTAAAGTAGGTAATTTACAAGATAAATAAGTATTATAAATTTAAGTATTGACGAAACAATTTAGAACAGGTCGGATTTTAACAAAATATCTTTTACATAACAAACTGGTATTTATTTTAATACTTTAGTGGACCCAGTTTATAGCAATTTTTACTATTACAATTACAGGTAAATATTTTCAATTTTATTACGAAATTAAGTACTATTTATTATTATCCATTCATCTCTCTTGTGATGGACTCTATTTTAATGAAACATAATTTGAAGTTTTTGGATTGGCATATCTGCTGAACCTTAACATATTTTTGTACTTGACATTCAAAATAAAACAAAATATAAAGGGATTAGGATAATTTTTGTAGTTAAGTATATGAAAATATAATACACGTTTAAACAAATGTTTTATATGATAAGGAAAGGAGTTTATTTTTATTTTTAATAATTAACTTTGCAAAGTCACGTTATACAAAAATATCCAATAACGTACATTTGCATAGTTCTCTCCCAAATCATAACTTCCTTTAGCATTTTCGTAGTATTTATTGCTTAAGACGATTTCCAGGTAATGTTCAACAAGGTGTTGAATTTAAACACAACAGTTATAATACAGAGGGCCCTGGCATATTCACAGGAGGACGATTGAAAGTCGTATTCATGAAGAAGGAAGGTTGAAAATTGATTATCGCCTTTGGTTCGTATGACATAAAAGGTAGTGGGTTAATCGGCATCAATATAAAAGCACTGTCGCTTTCAATGCTTGCTAGTTCATTGGGTCTACTAAAGAGAGTAAAAGGTGGGTGAACGAACTGTTGTCAGCCGCTGCAATCTGTTTCCACGTCAATCGTATTGTGTTTTGTGTTTCATAACAATGTGCCGCCATAACTGCTAAGTGAACTTATAGATCTCAAATTGTTCCAATGTTACTCATAGTAACATCAGGCTAATAAGTTGATAATGATTTTAAACCAATTAGTTCACTTATATTCTGTCAGCCGTACATTTCGCAAGTACTATGTATCACAACCTTGCGTATACCGTATTTAAGACCAGTTGCCGCCGGTACTATATTACAGAATTAATTTAGATTCAAGTCAGGCGTTTATCGTCCCTGAATGTACCTTACTAACTCGCTTAACAGATTTCTTCGCTTGTTATTCGTGTCAAGACGCATTTTCTTATAAGTATACTAGTAAGCATAAATACTTTTCTTAATTCTAATTATAATTGTTTGCTTATAACCAGTTTATATGATTACAGAGAAAACATCAAAATGAAAGCATTTATCGTTTTTACGTGTGTGGTATTAACGGCATACGCTGCAGAGAAATATAATTCAAAATATGACAATTTCGATGTGAACACCTTAGTTGAAAATGATAGACTTCTCAAGTCATACATCAATTGCTTCTTAGACAAAGGAAGATGTACTGCCGAGGGCGCCGACTTCAAAAGTAAGTGGTTATTTTAACTCCTTTTTTATTTTTATCAAATAACAGAATCAGTCATATTCTCAATACTCCCTAGCTACACTTATGAACTTATTAAATAACCTTTATTTTACACAAAAATATAATATTTTTACTTAAAAGAATTGTTAATTTTCTATCCTAAATTCTCCGTATAAAGGTGATAAAAAGTTGTCTCAAAACTTCTTTGATCCATAACTTATTCCAACTTTAGAAGTATTTATCCGAAAAGTAATTTATTGGTTTAAATTGAAAAAAAAATTTATAAGCCAAAGTCACGAATCTCCGTTGTTTTTTTAAGAACTAAACTATTGTTCAAATAACAAAGGTTCCACTTAAGTACACATATTAAATCAAGCGGGTACAACTTGTTGAGATTTACTTAAAAACTTTGAGGTCAAGGTTACTATTGGTATATACGATTAATCAATTGAATGATTAAATACTATAGACACAATAGTTATAGCAAACGGGCGTAAAGACAAGCAAAAAGTTTCATCCACCTTGAGAAAATAGAACTACACAGTATTACTGGTAGTAGATACTGGTGGTAGATCTCTATTAGTGGAGATCTTCTAGGTACTTAGCTAACGTGGTGCAGTGTAGATCATTCTAAATAGCGGTGCGTTGTTATGGGCAAAAGGTATCACATATCATGATGTGTAAGTTTTACTCATCTCGTCGCTTCGTTGAATGAAAAAAAATTAAGTGTTATTGTTAGTTATTCTTTGAAATATTATAAATTGAATACAATACACAACTTACCAATTGGTAGGAACTAAGATTCTAAAGAGTGTTAGTTATTTCATTGAGAGCAATACCTTAACAGCGGTTATTTTTTTTAGAAGAATCGATCAGATCGAAGATCGACTCAAGATAATTATATTATAATGTTGAAATATTTTTAATATTTACTTGCTTTATCTTTATAGAGGCCTTACCAGAAGCCATAGAAACGTCGTGCGGGAAGTGCACAGAGAAGCAGAAACTTAACATAAGGAAAGTCATAAAGGCCATTCAAAAGAAGTTCCCCAAGCAATGGGAGGAGTTAGTGAAAAAGAATGATCCAACTGGTAAACACCGAGCAAATTTCGATAAATTTATCCTGGGTAGCTAAACTAACTTAATTTTAAACTCAAGTTAACACGTAAGATATAGTATTAAAATAGTTTTTAATGTTATGTTAAGTTGCTTAAGAGTTGTATCGAATATCGTTAACTATTAATGTTTCCATGCAAAATTTTTGTATTAAGAGATATTGAATGAAATAAATAATAGTATAGTTATTATGTTACATATATTTAGTAATAGGGTTAATTTTATTTATAGAGACATTCAACATTTGCTTTGTTTTTATTTTAAGTTTAAAAATAGTTTATTTAAAAACTTATTAATGTTCTTGTTGTTATTTATATGATATTCGGATATAGGACATTAGACTGAAATTAATAAATCACAGAACATGTATTGGGTTGTTTAATTTAAACTATTTAATTGAAGCTTAGTCAGTTCTGGCTGAACTAGGTGAACGGCTGGCATTTCGCCGCTGTTGGGCAAGTTGCAAGTGAGCCGTTCGTGTTGCATGTGTGTTTGTGTGTCAGGCTGCCGCTTGCGCCAGCTCCTTGCAGCTCTGACGTAAGAAAGACAACGATTGTATAACTGTCATATAACTTACGACGCAACCACTCGATATTAATAGGTTCACGAATTAATATCCACGGATTAAAACAATTGAATGAGCATTCATTTCATCTTTTAAATTAAGGTAATCAAACGAGCAACCAGCTCAAATGATGTTAATAACCACTATCGTCGGTAGACAGAGACCAAACCTTGATAGTCGTCGCTATGGTGCCGAACTTTAAATTACACAAGGCAATTTTTTTCTCAAATCGTTATTAGTTTATAAACAAAAAATTAACAAACCTACCGAAGTATCGTCTTGTAATAAAAAGCTCTTTGTGTCTATATAAACATTATTTTTATTTAATACAATTTTACTGGTAGTAGGTCTTTGTTGCCGGAGACCGTCTAGGTAAGTGCCACCGCAGCGCCTTTTAGTACTGCTAAAGAGTAGTGTGTAAACATTTCTGTGTTCCGGATTGAAGGGAGCTCTAGCTAGATTAATTACTAGAGTATCGAGGCTTAACATCTTGTCTCAAGGCTTAAAGTGCAATGTCGGTGTTGTGTAGTAACCTCTTAACTATCACCACGTTGTTATGGGCAAGCGTATCACTTACCATCAGGTAAACTTCCCAGTTGTCTCATCGCTTTGATGAATAAAAAAATTATAGTTTAAATCCAATTCATAGTACATTTTAGACAAATGTATGAGTGTTTAAAGTTTCTTTAAACGAACAGTAGTCAATGTAGGAGTTATGTGTGGAAAGATAATTCGGAATTTCCAATTGTAATAAAATACTCGGCGGAACACAATTGGAATATTAAACAACAATATATCCTCTTACAAGTACCTGTAGCTAGTAACCAGCAGTTAGCAACCGCATGTATCTCGTCTCTTTTATAATAAAGATTTTGTTTTTATCTCAGCATTTATTAAAAGATACTTAAGCAAAAAACTGACCCAAAGCTACATTACACCTATTACAATATATCTATAACGGTTATAACATTTCACGGAAGAGGGAAGCTCTCCTTAGCACCCACGCTGTGGTATGGCAAATACAACACCATCATGCATTTGCCATCCTCCTAAGGCTCGCCTATTGAGTTTTGGGGGTCCCCATCCTCAAGGATCACGAATCCGAAGACCCTTTTAGTCGCCTTGTACGACAGGCAGGGACTACCTTAGACCTATTCTTAATAGCCCGAGACTACAGGGCTGACAGGCTGAGGCATCCGTTGCCATCGGCCCGACGTCCTTGTCTATGAACGGAGGCGACCACCTCCCGACTTCGCTCGGCGGACTCTTGCACTATGACGGTTTCACAGAAGGAAACTAATGCTATCCACGCGTTTTTCTTTGCCAGTACAGCCGATATCGCTACTGACAAGGAAAGATCATGCCCGATCTTGTGGATCAGAAGTCGCCGTTCGGACTCTCACGTAGGAATTTCTGCGAGCGTATGCTGAACGGAATCCGGGTCCGATGCCACAACAGGGACATGCGTAATCAGTTCGCGTCCGATCCTATTCAGATACTCACCCATATCCGGTGAGTACCTGAGTCTGCGGCGGTATCTAACTAGATGGTCTCTAGCAACGGAGACTTACCACAAGTAAACAGCTATAGAGTATTTATAAGATTAACAGCCTAATTTGAATGGTACTATAGCAAGTGTAAATAATGTAGTAAATATATATAATAAACAAATGATTAAACATCGCCTTAAAGTTAAAACGTTGAGTGAATCGTAGTGCTGTTTAAACTTTTTATCATCTTACTATTATGGAGGTGAGCATCGCTCACGATCGTCCTAATCGTCTCGCCATTTTGTCGTATAAAGAAAATGTACATCGATACCTATTTACATTAATCTGTACGATAGATGTAAAAAAAATTACTACTTTTCCAATAATATACCATTTAAAAAAGTAGAAAATTAATAGACTTGTAAATGATGTACGAAAGATTATTATGATCATCATTATGATTATTGCGAATCTTCTAAAAAGATATCCTGCAATTGGGTGTGACCTATAAGCACTATACCTAAAACACGTCCTAGGTCACACCTTCATTTTGATACGACAAGAACTAGACGATCGCATACCTGTTGTTCATCCCGGGTTCGCTTAGTGGACAATGAGGGCCCTCATCTCCAAAGCTCTCGAAACCGAAAATCCTTTTACTCACCTTCTGCGACAGGCAAGGCTTACCTTAGTCCTATTCTTAATAGCCCGAAATTATAGGGCATATAACCCGAGACTACAGTGCAAAAGACTGAACATATGCTTGCACAATTGTCGTAAACGCCATATTTGGCTTATGCAACGTGTTTTGGTATAAAGGTCAAGAGAAGCTGTTGGCTTCATGGAGTAATTTTTTTGCTGGGTAGCAGAGTGGTGCTGGTGATATTCTAATCAGTACCACACGTGGTACTCTATGTAGGAGATAGAAATTAGTTTAAATTATTAGTCACTTATTTTAAAAAGGTATTCTTATCCATTTTGAATAATTTTTATGTGATATCATCATGATATATCATGATATTTATACATCAGTAGTGAATTATTAACAAGTCTATTTTTTTATTCAAAACAAATTAAAGGTATTTTTTTTTGCTTATTATTTTAATACGCAATGCTCCATAAAGTGCCAGTGTAAAACATATTAAGGTTGTTATATGTAGAGGTCCTTAAATCTGAAACTTGGACATATTTTAAAAGATTTCGGGAACAGTTTGTTATAGAAGATTATTTTATTCAGCAGCCATGAAAGCTGCGAAATTGGTTTCGTATTCGTGGTTTGGATCGAATTTCTCATGGAATTTGATAGCGTCGTCGGGTGTCTTCTCGTAAAGCGTTTTAACTATCTTCCTCAAACCTTTCTTTTGTATTTCTGTACATTTAGCACATGCCTTCTGTATAACTTCTGGTAGTAGTTCTGAAACATATGTAATAATCGTGGCTTCACCAACAAATTATAAAAAACGGTTGTGGAGAATTTTGTTCGAATTGTTGTCGGTTTGATTTACATAAATGTTGAAATCATCACAGTTCTTATATATATCATTATTTTAATTTTTTTATACCAGGAAGGTAGCCACACAGACGTGTAGCACGCCTGATGATAAGCAGATACCGCAGCTGATAGACGCCTATACTAGCAATGTTATCACAAGCGTGTTGCCGCCCCGGCAGAAATCTTATCACACCCTTTTTAAAGAATCCTGTACCGTACTTACTTAGGAAAACCTTGCAAGAGAGTTCATCCCATAGCTTGATTGTTCTATTTAGTATATATCTATAACATTTTTGGATTAAATTCAAACTCAATCTTTCTTAAAAATCATTTAAGTCGATGCTATATCATTATTTGCAAATAATTAACAGGTCGCTGACCCGAGTCCATGACTTCAATATCAGATGAGCTGTAAGAGTCAAAATGACTACCAAGCGCTACACTTTATCAGAGAATAGAGAATTTACAAATAATCCTTTAATAATATATAAAATATACTTCTTTTAATATCAAATGTAAATTGTTTTAAGTGTTCTTGTCAAGCAGCTTTATGTTATACAGTTACTTACTGTTAATTTAAGCATCTCCTCATCGTTGAAGTTTTCGTTTTAGTAATTAAGTATTTTTCCTTAAGACTTTACGTAAGATCTAATTAATTTTGTAATCTATGAGCGTATAATATGAGATCACGGTTGTATTTTATTTGCACCTTACTCGATCAGAATATTGAACAATAATTTAAATTAACGTATTAAGTGCATTTTTAACTAATGAAATATTTACTTTATAAACAATTTTATATACAACAGGCTAACATTCGTCTTCAATATCTTAAGTTGTAAATGACATTAAGGTCATGAATGGTGGAGTGTTTATATTAAGAATACTCGAAGCAGTAAAAGTACCCAAAACTTCTGTTCTTTCTATAAGTTTTACCTAAAAATAGTAAAATTATTAAAAAATTCTACAAGAAGTTATCATTATTTTCTAGAATCTATTAATTGCACGAGAACAGCTTGTATTGCAGGAAATATCATATTCTTGTTACTCAAGTACGAGTCAAATTGCAATATATTCGATTTGTTTTCAAATTCATGATACAATGCATGTTTTTCTAATGAAGCCTGTCTAATATATAGTTCATTAATATGTAAATCCATAAGTAATAACATACTAAAGAACTTTATAAATAGTATAGCAAATTAATAAGTTTGAAACATTTTCCGAACTCAAGAATTTGCAAAAGTGCTGTGATTATCGAAAGTAACTTATTAAACACTTTTCACTTATATCATCCATGTATAAAATAACATATATTGTGACTTGTTTAATATATACTTTTAATGTTTATTTATATTTAATTAATCTACTTCTAATTTTTAACACAGTCTGAATTGGCAAAGAAAAATTGCCACTATCAATAAGTGTATCCTTTATATTCTTACTTCCTATCTACTAAGTTAAATGTTATTATCGTTACAAATTTTGATTTACCTTTTAATTCGCTAGAATACTCCGCTGTACAGGGCTTCCTGTCAAGAAAGCAATCCGTGTAGGAACCAAACAAGGCCGGGTTTGAAACAATTTTGTCTACGTCCATTTTATCATACTTTTCATCATAGCACAGTACTGCGGGGATGAGTGTCAACATAGTTATGTAGACAAATTTCATTGTTGCTGAAAGAATAATATACAATAATAATATTTAATATAACATGCGTCTTGTATTTATTTTATATTTTATTTATAGTTATGTGTTTTTCATTTTTGTTTAGTACTACAGAGCCTTCTACTTTCATACAAAATTCTGCATGTCACAAAAGACCACTAGGTATTATGTCCTCGTGGTCTAAGAAGCTAATAGCTATAGCTAGTTTGTGCATTTTTCGTGCTAAGGGATTTCGCCTAAGAAAAGTGTTTTTCTCAACAGCACCACAAACAATTTATTTCATATTAGTTTAAGCATTTAGAACATAGTATTAAAAATAAGTTACCACAATCACTTTCTGTATGTAAGGATGAAATGTTAATGTATGACCAGATAATGTTTAATAATTTGTATTTATACTTATATATATGATGATACGATCAATCTTTGTAATTATCTATAAATTAGTTAATAAATAATTTTATCTGTTGTAATTTAAAATGATTTATACGAATGAATAAAAATTTCTAGCGACCTTCATAAACCCATTGTATTCTAGACCAATTGTATATCAATGTCCAAGAGATAAGCACTTTTTTAAATATCCTTTTGTTATGTGGTCATTATTTTTATACACTATATTTAATTCTTTCAAGGAAATAATTTATATATGTAGTATTTATTATTAAAGCCATCTATTCTTAATACTTAAAGGTCTTAACAAGAAAATTTTGAGGTAATCCAAAATGATGATGTTTTATGTAGTTTCTAGATTATACATTTTGGTTGTAGTCATTTTAGATTTATCATACGGATCTTCAATTCATTTTTGTTTAATTCTAGTTTATAAATCATCGTCATTATTATTAGAAGTTTTCTTCAAATTGAGGTTATACTTCCAGATTGACAAGTAATGAAGTCTTCAACTACTCTTTTTTATATGGTATTCCATAAACAATTTTTTTTGTCTTGATGATGATTACGTTATCTGGAATCTATCAGGATTACGTTTTCTGATAATTTGAGCATCAGGGATCAATCTTGGAAATTCGTAAAGTGATCCTTTTTGTAGATATCCTAAAAGTACAACTTTTTTGTATATAAAAGTAAACGTAAGTTATTATAGAGCGATTTAGGTCTTGATATTTTATACAATTAAAAGTTTGTATTTCTTTTTTAATTTTCCTTTCATTGTCAAAAATTATATATATTTAAATCGTTTATATGTATTTCATTCTTATAACGCGGCTTTATAAAATATGTGTTAGCCTGGTGTTAATAAATACAATGTTGTGTTAAATAAAAAAAATAATTATAAAAGTAATAGAAAAAAAAAACGAGGAAAAAACCTTCCGAAAACCTTATTCCTGATCCTTCATAAAGTACGTGAGATATTTTCATACGTATCACAAACAAGGTTAGAATAGATTAGTCATTTTAACATAACACTAAATTTGTAAATAGACAAAGTAAATTTTATATAAATTATAATTTTTTAAATTCTATGAAACGAAGAGATGAATAAGTCATCCATTTTATATTAAACGATATGTCTCCTTCAAGCAATGTGGTGCCAGTTTCATACACCATATTGTGCTTGTCATGTTGAGCTATAAGATATTAATTCTCGTTACTGTAGTAATGTCATTGGCTATCGAGCACTTTAAATCGGCATACAGTAATGTTTGACAGCAGATATAAGTAAAATTCGGATACCAGCAATGATTAAAAATATTTGCCATGAGCGATTCCTCTTCAATTAACACAATAATAATTTCATTCATGTCCTAAATGTACCATATAGTAAATATGTTACCATAACACAGTAATTCTGTTGTTTCGATATCAACGAATTTTTGCTTGAGACTGGCTCAGATCAAGCATTAGCTCATTGTACAAACAAAACTCATCTATTTCATTGTGGTCATAAACTAAGTAATAAAATAGTTCGATTCATAAAAATATAAGACGAGATTTTGAGCAAGAGATAAGGTTAAGGAAGATAGGAAATAAGTTTATCAAATATTGCTCAAAAATATAAAGCATAGTGAAGAATACAAATAAGGATTGTTAAGGACTAGATAAAATAATGGTAGACAATAAGTGAACATAGTTAAAAGCATATATATACGTAATGTAAGAACTAATGTAATGAAGTAAATTAGTAACGAAAATTTAAATCGTGTAGATAATAAGGATAAAGATAATAAATCCGTAAATATCAAGGAGAAGCAGAAGAAAAAGAAAGTAATAAAATTATTAAGATAACTCAAATAACATCTTATGTGGCAAGGAAGATAACGAATGAATGGAGAGCTACCGACTCCTCAACTGTAAGAGAGTCAACTTTATGAGTAACTACCACATTAATAATAAATATGCAACCGGCCTTCATTTCCGCTACGATTGCGGAATTTCCGCAATTCACGGACTACCGCATCGGTTTTGCCTTTGACATATTTTTATAAGGAAAGTTCATTATAAGTAGTTAACACTTAACTGGACATCAAGATTTCGATACGTATTGTGACTATAAAAAAAATATATTAATTTAATAAAACTTAATTATGTGGATTTGGCTGTGTTTATGTCTTTATATATTACTCCAAAAGTTTGGACCGCTCTACGGCATTCAAGGTCACAGGAGGACAGGTGAAAGAAGTCATAATCATCACGGAATACCGACAGCTTTTTTATTATCGTTAAGTTCGATTTATGCAGAAGGACCTTATGAAACCTTATGATGCACTTTTGTGCACAATATTAAGCTCGTGAATATAATGATGACCAAGTTAAAAATAACATTCATTTACACTTTTATTATGGAAGTGTCTGGTACGATGTTTTCCTGATGATTAGCACATCTTACTCGTATACTGATGACGATGATGTCACTAGTTGGTATTTTTATATGACATCAGGTTTTCTACATAGCCTAAAATGTAAAAATAAATACTGTTAAATGTTTCCATTGATTTACAAGTTTTAGTTTTTTATATTAGCAAATTTATTTGGCTAAACTTCTTTATGTCAATTTCATACACTTTTTCTTCAGGCGCATAAAAAAACGTTCGAATTAGCAATATCAAAAAAAATTAAATAGTATATGACTAGTACCCAAACAAAAACCTGCATTTATATATAATTATGTACGTAGGACGTATATTTTTCTATAAATATAAATAAGTAATATTTTTATTTCACGAACAAATTTCGTTTCTTATAGAAGTTATCCAATGATATTCTAATAGCTATAAGTATGAGATATGTACAAAGGAAGTAGTGCAGTTTGGTATAATAAAGAGACACATTCGTCAATAAAATGAAAAAAATCTAAAATAAGCAACCTAAGAAATATCAGTGTAACTTAATTCATAATCATTATCAGCCGGTAGACATCTTCGGGTGGACATAGGCCTCCGCCAAAGATGCCCACATCGATCGGGTAGGGATTCATATTTGAATTGGAATATAGGATTCAAATAAATTTAAGCCATTTCTCACCAAACTGGCCCAATGCTGGTTGGTGGTAACCAGAGGCTCGTTTGTTGATTAGCAGGGCGCATCACGAACAGGCGAGAATGGCTTAGATCTCGTAAGTTATTGTGCGGAAATTTGAAGTGAGTACTACAGAACTTTGAAGCGTTAACAACAAAATAAGTACATTGTTTAAAACAAAGCGTCAATGTAAAATTTTGAACTGATATTAAAATTAAAGATAATAGTAAGCGAAAAAGTTTGTTTAACTTGAACGTACGTGTATAATATGTATATTTACGTACAGGGTATTGCAACTGTAACTTTTATTCACACTTTGCCTTTGGGTAACAGACCATATACTTTGGAATATCTATTTTCGTTAATAAGAAACGTTTTATATTACGTCCTTACATATGAAATTGGCGTTTTTTATGGGAGGAAAATAAAGTCATTTTTTTTTGTAAAATATATTAAATTTTTTTCCATGTAAGAAGTTGTCCAAAATTCGGAAAATGGTAATCTGTTGAGGCAAGGTCCGGGGAGTACGATGGATGTCGCAGATATTCCAATTGTAGCTCATCTGACTTGATGGTTGTTTGTTGTGCAGTGTGTGGTCTTCCGTTGTCGTGAAGTAACAGTAGCCTAGAGCGGTTGACCAATCTCGGTTGTTTAGCAGCTAGTTCTTCCTTAATGGTTTGCCGATGCTGACAAAAGATATCTGCCGTAATCGTTTGATCAGATTTTAGAAAGTTGTAGTGAACGACACCGGCGCTAGTCCACCAAACACTCACAAGTAACTTTTCTTGGGTCGTTTTCGTTTAGAAAAGGATTTGGCAGGGTCTTCAGGATCCAGTCATTGCGACGAGCACCTACGATTAACGTACAGTATCCACTTTTCATCACAAGCAATGATTCCATTTAAAATCCCTTCATTATTGGATCGGTTGAGCAAAGTAACACAGCAGTCAAGGCGTGTTTGCAAGTTCAATTCACTCAATTCATGAGGTACCCATCGTTCAAGTTTTTTTACTTTCCCGACTTGCTTCAAGCGGATTAATACAGTTTTGTCACTTACCCCAAAGCGTGCAGCTATCTCTGAAATTCTTTGTGATGGATCCGCTTCCACAATAGCCTTTAATTCTTCATTTTCCACTTTGGTCTTCGGCTGTCCACAGGGTTGGTTCTGAA
The DNA here is from genome assembly GCA_029034505.1 of Ornithoptera priamus. Taxonomy (NCBI): domain Eukaryota; kingdom Metazoa; phylum Arthropoda; class Insecta; order Lepidoptera; family Papilionidae; genus Ornithoptera; species Ornithoptera priamus. The sequence continues at coordinate 4,708,624 of JARDWD010000827.1, forward strand.
CGTCGAAATTTCAAGAACGAAAACGTTGAAACCAAAGACGTATCATGCTTTCTTTTGCGGCACAAGCGCCGTATACATTATTAATCCTTCGAGCTGTTTCTGCAGCACTGGTGCCACGGTAGAACTCGTACTCGTAAATATACCGATATTTCATGTTTTCCATTGCGCGGTAATAAGCGACGCCAAAGAAAAAAATAATAAGGAAAAAACAAATGAATGTCTGTTTTCAAAACTCAAATGTACCAGCTAAATTAATTTATAAATTTAAATTTGGAATTTTTAACCAAAGAGGAGATATTTCAGATCAAAGTGGTCCGACGATAAAACGGCAATTTCATATCTAAGGACCTAATATTAAATAACATAAAATAACTAGGTATAAACTACATTGTTGATGGCGATCTCATTAATTGTGATTTTTAATTGTCTATAACACATATGGTCGTAATTATCTTTGCAGTGGAATAGTACTGGTTTTCGTAGTACATAAATATGAGATACTTAAATCAAATCCATACCGTCGACAAACAAATCGTAAGATATGAGAATATCTTGCTTATATTGACATACATATATAGACGAAGCTATTAGTACATTCGTTTCTAAGCCTTGCGAACCCAAATGAGAAATCGCACGTCACTTAGAATGCACATACATTACTTTACGTACAAGTACAAAGGATTTAAATAGGGTAAATAGAAGCTAGAGTGATCGTTCTTGGCAGTATCTCGCTCAAGAAAATTAAACTGCTTACGTATATGAAAGTTCCGACTAATAAGATTCCTTTTGTAAAAGTTGAGAGAATCTATCGCGTACATATATATTCTCGGGAATATATTCGTTTTCGTTCTATTACATTTATCTTAACAAGTAATCTATCTATACAATGTTTATAATATACATATAAGCGAAAGTGTATGTCTATTATGTTTTCACAGTTAAACTATTGTCTACAACATTTTGTGTAATATTAATTTAATAGATGTTTAAACATTACAACAAAACTTAACTATGGAATACAAAACAAATTTTATCAACAATATACGAATATAAACTAAGTAAGAAAAGTGAGGATAGAAAATAAAGATCATAGAAAGCATTTGTAATAAGTATAAAAGAGATCAATGGTTTCGTTCATATGTTTATAATTAAAAAGATTTTTTATAAGGTACTTGGCTTAATAAAAGTTTTGTGAATGATTTAAAAGACTTTCAAAATATTGTTAATATTTTAAATTGACAAATAGATACATGATTTTAAAATCTTTATGGGGAGTGTATGAGTTAAATAATATATGTTGATAACACTTGAGTTTTAAGCCTTGAGTCTTAATAAATTTTTGTTTATACTTGACCGAAGAGGCTAATAAGAGAAATTCGTTAATAAAAATAAATGTATGTTCAAGGGCATTGACATTTCAACAGAAACATGTTTTAAACATCTACATAAAGAAATAAAAGTGTACTGTTACTATATAACATCCGACAATAATTGCTTTTTTATTTTATTCATTTGAACGTATACACACTATACAATAAAAAAAAAATATTTTAAACATTTACACTTGACTGTTAGACAAATTGTTCCGGTTTATCTCCGAAAGGCTGGAACGATTCTCACGGGACTTTCACTGGAGGTTAGTTGGAAAATAAAATAATATGTTATACATAATACAAAAAATCTTTTTTTTATAAATTAGAAGAAACAAAAAGTTTATTCAATTTTACTGGGAGATTTTGTTAAAAACTATTGGTGTGGTTTAGGAATCAATAATAATATAAAAAAAATTTGGTGGTAAAACGGGGTTCAGCGTAAAATATTTCCAAGAAAACTTGCGTAAAGTAACAGTCTTTCCAATTGCTTTATTTACGAATTAATTCGACGGCCGGCATACTTTGTGTGGTACATTTTGTATGCGGTCCGTTACATCGACCTCTTCCTCCATCGAGGACTGGTTTTAGAGAAATGTTAGCACCCCACTGTTAGGAGCGGAGAAACAACCATACCGACTTTGACCGTCAAACCTGAAGGACTTGCACCGTACTTTCATCCAAGTAAGTGTAACTAGTTATTTTAAATACCGCCTAACGCTTATACGCCGTTTAGAAAGTACTGTTCCAGTAGTACCGTGAAAGTAAGCGTATCCGTGCGTTGACCGGATTCAATGTTAACTGTTAACTTGAATTTAAATAATGTCACATTCGATATGATCTTGTCCTAAAATTAATAAATTGTTGTTACTAAACTGTATTGTTAATAAACTAACAGATTACATATTAATATTTTTATATATTTTTTTAGGTCAATATGAGATTTTGGTTGCTTTGCGTGTTCGCGCTGACGGTGGTGGTCTCAAGCTCTGCGCAGCAACAGTTCATTAACCGCTACGACAACTTCAATGCTGACTCCATCATACAAAACGAAAGGATTCTGCTTGCTTACTACAAATGCGTCATGGAAAAGGGCCCTTGCACCAAGGACGGCAAAAACTTCAAACGTAAGTCATAATAAGTTTATAACAATATTAATTCATAAGCGTTGCCAATAAAAGTAGTTACGCATCCTGAGTTTCCTTAAACTGTCATTAAATGAAAGTAAATAACAAACAAGATAGATAATGCTTACACATAATTGGTTTTGTTATATATTCTAATAATTATTTATTGTTTAAATACATGACACATAAGAAAACTCAGGAATATTAACAATAATAGTTAATTAAGCGCTGTGTGCTAGTAATGGTTAGAAATAATCTTAATATTTTTCAAACAGAATATGCTCTACAAGTAAATTTTTGTGTTGGAATGAAGTATAATTAAACAAAAACTGTATACATTGTATCCATAAGATTCCTTTAATACTTTATTTTAATGTACTATATATTTATTCTCTTCTATTGAGCGAAAGCCATGTGCCCATCAGAGAGAACTATAAGAGAGTTGTTTTGAAAGAGTTTAAATTACAAAAACAAAAAAGATGAAATTCCGCAGTGAATTTATCAGAGCACTTTGAAAAACTTTTAAAGTTATTTATCTTTTGTTTGTCAAGGACCACAATCGTCCTATTTATTCCAGTAATTATTTTAATTGAGATATTTTTATAATGATACATTATGTCTTGTTCGTTGAATTCTCATTGTGTAACTTTGTGCACTTTGCAGAATAAACACATATTGTTTTAAAGTTTGTTTTGATATTTACCGTATAACATTACGATGTAGCATTACCGTTAGTACAATATTTACAGACAAATCATTACGATAATAACTCGTGTAATATTTTTGTATCGCTAAATTAACTCAGGTATACAATTCGCTTGATAGTAAAAGATTTTCAAGATATGGCATAGATGTGCCAGTATATAACATATTATTCCTTGATAAAACGAGACATATATTCTAACAATGCGGTGATATTCTTGTCTTTACATGGCACCATATTGCTATCTTCGTCTTGATATATTAAGATACTTTATTGTTAGTGAATTCATTTCATTAAGTATAGACCTACAACAGTAGAACTTTTAATACCGTAGTCGTATTTTTGTAAGGCAATAGATGCCAACTTTTTTCCCTAGGCCAAATCAAGTTTAAACATGATTATAAAAAATTGTGTTAAATGAATTTCTTTACTATATATTTTTATATAATATATATTTTTTTTGAAGTAGTGTTACCACTCGGTGAACTAAGAGTCATTGAATGACAAACACTTTGTTAGTTTTTAAAAATGTGTAAGCGCTTAATACATTTAAATATTTTTTATTATTATCAGGTGTATTGCCGGAAACGATAACGACAGCGTGCGGAAGATGCTCGCCAAAACAGAAAGTGGTGGTCCGCAAGTTATTACTTGGGATAAGAGCGAAGAGCGAACCACGGTTCTTCGAGCTTCTCGACAAATATGATCCGGGCCGATTGAACAGAGAAGCCCTATATACATTTTTAGTAACGGGGAATTAATTATAAATATTCAGAATTAGTTTCAATCAAACATCTTAATAAATTTAGTGATATTATTTAAATAGACTGAGTTAACAAAAAAATTCGACATTGTTTAGTAAGATTTAATGTAATAATCGGAATCATATTTAATAATAATAGTAAAATACATGTAACTTGTAATATTTAATATGAGGGACATAGAATTTTCCGTTAGATAATCCGTTATTTAACATAACACCTCAACGCATTTAATATTATTTTCACGAATAATATTTTACTACAAGTAAGTGCAATTATAAACAAGCAAGTAATATTCAAGCAGAATCCATTAAAATGATCGATACCTTATGTACGACTAGGGTAATTGATCTATAACTTAGCGTTTAACATTAAATCGATCTTGGTCGTAAATAAGGATATCTATGTTTTATAATATTATTGTAGCTATGATAATCCTTTCTTGGAATGCTATAAACACATACAGTAACAAGCAATTAATTATAGACACACCGTTTACTTATGAGCGTTAAGTTATTGTGATAAAGTTGAAAAGTTTATAGTTAAGTTCATCAATCGATGCACACGACTGTACAGCCTTAGTTTTATATAAGGACACGATCTATTTGTGTCTAATCATATTGCAATTGTTCGTGTGTTAAGATGAAGGTGATTGTATTGCTAACGTGCGTGGTCGCTTTGGCAATCGCTGAAGATAAATATGAAGAAATAGGAAATAACATTAACGTCGACGAATTACTCGAAAACGAGCGTCTATTGATTCCCTATATAAAATGTTTGCTGAACAAAGGCCCGTGCACACCTGACCTTAAAAAAATTAAGGGTATGTAAGACATTTCGTAAGTTTATATTTTAGTAGTAGTTGCGTTGCCATTTTTATAGTGTACTTTGCCTTCAACTAATTTCGCGTTGGTGTAGAGATTTTCTTTATTTTTCTTTTAAGAATTTTTCTCAATAGTTCTTACTCGCGCTATTTGTAATTGACACGTATAAATATATTGAAGTAATAGTTGCAAAAAGTGATTATTTCTAAATAATTTATATCTAGTATGAATGTAAACAGAAAAGAAATAAAATAATTTTATGTAATTTGGTATAATTTTCTTTCAATTAAATTATCATTTATTATTCTTCTCGAGTTTTTACGATTTCAATAAAGACTGTTTAGTTTACGTAGCAAATCGTAATCACAGGAGAAACTTTCAGATCTTTAAAACTTTCCGTTAATATGAGCAAATTTAATAATCAATACTATTGCTATTACAAAAATTTGTTCTATATTCAGGTATAAAATCAGAAGCAGATTAATTAAGAAATGAAATATTATTTGCTTTCATTTAAAAACTATTTAAATAATCCAGTAAACTAAAACTTCAGAACAAATAATATGTTTTTTGTAGTAGTTTCTTATAATGCAAAAGCAAATAGTGTTGTTGTTGGTAGTAAAATGTATAGTAAGACTGGATTTTTAACTAACGCCCAATCAAATCCTATATAACTTATAATTTAGTAAACTTTAAAGAAAGATTTTTATAATAAAAAATAATTTAAAAATAAAAAATTCTATAAGTAAATGCGATTAGCGGATTGCCTTTGACGTCTATATTTAGACACTTTAAAATACATTACCTAGTACAATTTGAATAATTACTTAACTTTTAAAAGCAAACTTTTTTAATCGATAAATATTAAATCATAAGAAAAGATTAAATGAAATTATAAACAAAAACATAAATAATATAGTTCAACCTCAACGTTGACAACGGTATTACAAATAGCCAAAATAATAACTAAAGTAACTTAGTAAAGTTGTGTAACAGAATGTATAAACAAAATTCCATATTTTACTTTAGTGTTTTCGTATCAGAATGTTCTTTTAACGAGTAAAATTTTAAATTACAAAAGCATAAGTATAGACATGTTGAAATTACCCTGATGTCATTGAAGGCGTTGGCTACATATTTTAATACGAAACTTATTTAAAATCAGATTACACATCTTATAATACAACCAAAACGAAATTTAAAAAACGTATGTAGAAGAACTTTACTATATAGAAATTAATTTAATTATTTTTAGAAAAACTACCTGAGGCTCTCGAGACGAAATGCGCTAAATGTACAGACAAACAAAAAGAAATGGGCAGAGCGCTGGTGACGAAAGTGAAGAAATCATATCCTAAGTTGTGGGAAGAACTTAAAGCTTTATACGACCCACAAGGAAAATATCTACAAGCCTTCCAAGAGTTCCTTGCAGCTTAATTTCTCTCCTTCAGAATCCCGAAATAATTGAAAAAAATAAATAAATAATACTTCTGAGCTGCATTTTGTATTTCACATTTTACTTGTTACCAGTTACATATGCTATTGTACCTCATTTAGATATTCAGTTTTTATTATATATATATATAATCTGTAAGAAGTTCTAAACGTAAATTGTAAAGGCTTACCTTACTTCAATTCTTCACACCCCAATTCCTGACAGGCATTATTTAGGTAATAGTTTAGCATTAGATTGTGTGACTTATTTTAAAAGTAGTCTTAGTACCAATGAACTAAAGAGGATCTTTTGCTTGTTACGATCTGACGATGACATTGTGGCGCTAACTTAGTATATTTGCACTGCATATATACTAAATTGACACCACAAGGTGACATACAGCCGAAGACTGTATTATAAAAAAATAAGTATCCGCTGTTAGTGTCGTTTACATACACTTTATTAATTTTGGATTATACACCACTATTGTTGCTGAGTTACTGGGATATCGAGAGAACTTAATATCTCCTAGCGATAAATGAATTGTAATATTGTGTAAATTATCGTACTTTTGTACAAATCAATGGTGATTAGGTTTATGTGAATGTGATTTTTTTTAGTTGTGGTTGAACTGAACAGATGTCCTGTCAAGGAAAATTTTAAACCTATTATTACCATGAAAACCGGTTGAAAGATTCAGAAACAGACATGTATATGAGTAGGAAAAATATCTCATAAGCTCTATAGCAGCCTTTTTACCTAATTTTGAGGGATTGCCATAAAAAATAATTCAATAATTTTATATATTAAAATATTTCATTAATGTCAAATTGCAATTCGTAGGCTGTTCCATATATATTTAAACAATAAGTAAAATAACTAATTAGCAACCTCATGCACAGAGTTTTCATTACTAGAAATTTTATGTAAAGCTTGTCGGAATGTCTCAAAGCAGACCCAACCCTGCGAATGATATTTTTTAGATTCGTTCCAAATCGCATCGAACTTTTCATCAGTAAATTGTTCACCAGCAGCCTCAAAGATTTTTCTAACAACATCTGGCTCACGCTTCGCATACATATCACGGTGGTTAACGTGTAATAAAGTAAAAACACTCGGACAAATGCATGACATAACATCTGACTCTTGTGGAAGGCATGTTCTGTCTGCTTTACAATAATATTCTGGTGTAATAGGATAATCTAAGTCAAAGTATCTTCCTGATGGAAGACCAGCCATCGGCGCGTTTTCTCGTTGTTGAGTAGATTTTACCAATTCACTATACGTGGTACGAAAGTCAATACATTCTTCAGAGTAATCTGGTATGTGGGGAATACTTGAAATTGGTTCTCTATAATTTATTATTTGCACAAAAAATTTATAATATATATTAGACCCATCAAATGCATTCCATTTGTATAGCAAATGTTCAATTAAGGGTAGGTCAAATCGAATGAGTTTAGAAGTACAGGCATCATACACAATTTCCTTTGGTATCCAACCAGTTTTGTCTGTATCGAAATATTTAAGTCTTAAATAAAAATTATAAAAGAAGTTCGGCAAAAATCGAGTAGACATACATTTCCGAATAGTGTTCAAATGAGAAATGCATTTCCTATAATATTCACGTTCAGGATTCATTTTGCAAAAACTTAAACACTCTGCTAAATTATCAGGCTTTAACAGCTTCCCGAATGAATACCCTTCAGGAACGTTGTTTATATTGTCGTTAGGTGCTAACACTTTTCCTACTCTGGGTTTGTGGATATCTTGGAATCTGGATTGTATTGTATTAAATAATGTACGATTACCGTTCCCATTAACGATTTTGTCATCAGTTAAGCAGCATTTAGCATATGTTCCTCGTTTATCGACGTTAGTTCTGTGACCATATGTCAAATCAGGATTAAATGCAGGCTTGCAATAATTTCTATCTAATTGCATACCAGCACGCTTCGATACAGGAGTTTTGTCAACAAGAGGTTCTTTCGGCATTACTACATCATATAGTCTTTCAGCTGGAGGTAATTTTCTTCCAAAAGTAGTGTTAAATACATCAAGTCCTTCAGGCAGCATAGGTACTGGATCCGGTACTGTACCAAGTCGTTTTTTCCAATAGGAAGAATACGAAGTTTCCTTGAAGTCATCAACTAGTGTTTGAAATTTAGTTCTTATAGGCGGATTTATAAGACTTGAAACTTGTCCATGAACTCCAGCATTACGCATGTCTGGTTTTATGGGATGGCGTAAAGGAGGTAATGGCCTAGGAGGTTTCGGCGGAATAATTGCGTCACCAATAAGTGAATCAACTTCATCTTTAAGAAGGTAAGATTGCAAGAAATCAGAAACTCGATCATCTGGTTGTGCGCTAGGTAAGCCGGCAGCACAGATATTAGGGGTTCGCTCAAAAAACATACCCAAGTTACCTTTTCCACCTGATGTGGATCTTTGGCAATCTACAGGCATTTTTAAGTCTTATAATAATATATTAAAAGATATAAATCGTGTATGTATCCGTCAAAATGAAAATTTTATGTCAAAATTGTTTTTTTTTTCTTTTGGGTACAGACTGAATAGATTATACGAGACGGTGTTTTTAGAAATGACAGATATTTTTAAAATAAATTTCACTAAATGTGGGTATTATATGTACTAAGTATTTTTGTTAAAAGTATCAATTAGGTAACGGTATGTTTACTGAGGTATAGAATTACTGGTTACATTTGTTGTGCACTCATCTAATGACTATGACAATGCACTGTATATAAGAGATTAAATTGGTGCTGTTCCGTTTAGTATTGAAAGACAGCGTATTAGTTTCCTTAAATCATTTCTTTATAATAAATGCTACACTGGTAAGAAACGCAAATCTCTTAAAATAATTCATTAATCATATATTTTTAAAAAATGTTCTTTAAGAAAATGCAGATTATATTAAATGCCTGCAAAACTTGAAATGCAATAGTGGTTGGTTGCAGATTTCCAGTATTATTCTTAAAGGAATTATCATATATATTTTTTTTAGATTATTGCCGTGAACTGCTACAGCGGTAGAGATATTAAAAGTATTATTATTAAAAAATATATATATAATATTTACAAGAGAAAGGTTTATCAATAATAAAAAATTTTATTGAAATTCATTTTATCAATATAAACAAGTTAGTGTATATTAAAAATGTTTTTAACAATCAAATTGTAGCAAATAAATATTGAAAGTATTTATTACAAAAATATGCGTACTCTGGTAATTCTTACTAATGTTATAACATTGGTTTATGCTGATTTCTACAATCCACGCTATGATAACTTCGATGTTGAACCTTTATTGCAAAATGACCGCATCCTTATGAGCTATACTAAATGCTTCTTAGATCAAGGACCATGTACGCCGGATGCTAAGGATTTTAAAAGTGAGTATTAACCATATTCCAAATGTGATACATGTAAGTAACTCAATTGGTTGCTTTGAGCTTTTTCTTTATTAATACCATATTTCCATAAATATGGACCAATCGTACTATGTAGACGTTATATTGCAGCAACGATATGTAAAGGATAAATGTAACAGAGCGTACAATATAAGTGCGATGTACTTTCAAAATATGAACATTTAATAATTTCGTGGCTAAGTCACCGTAAAATTGGTATTTTCAACATCATCAGTCGATAGACGTCCACTACTGGACATAGGCCTCCCCCACAGATCTCTACATCGATCGGTCCTACGCTGTCCTCATCCAGCGGCTAGCCGCGACCTTGACGCAGTCAGCATGGCCTCCTATATCGCCAGGCACTAGTAGCCATCGTTTGTACGGGTCCATATGGGGCACTTGGGCCATTTCCCACAACGCTGGCCCAATGAGGATTAGTGGGAGCGGGCTGTATTTTATTAATATGAAAATAGAAAAGTCTTCTATTTAGTGTTGTTTTTAATACATTATTAATTATGACTATAATATTAACAATTACTCAAGAATAAATAAAATGAAAATACAATTTAATTTGCAATGGTTTGTCTGTTACCGTCATCATCAGGAGTTGTGAGGATACGTAATTATTTTGTCACATGTTTATACATGAATTAATAATGTTGAAGCTTTACCAAATGTATTTTATATAATTTTTTTTTCTAGAAGTTATACCGGAAGCTCTAGAAACAGCGTGTGGAAAATGTACTCCTAAACAAAAACAATTAATAAGACAAGTGATAAAGGCGGTGATGAAACGACATCCGGATTTTTGGTCAGAGTTGGTCAATAAATATGACAAAAATAATAAATATAGAGATAGCTTTAATAAATTTATCGAAGAAAAGGAATGATCTTTATCTATTTCAGGTATGATACAAAAAGATGTACAAAGGCTTTCAGGTTATTCAGAAACTAGTGAAAGGTTGTTTTTTTTAAATCAATTCTATAAAAATTACTGTTGTTAAGAACACAAAACTGAGAATAGGTTAATAATAAAATGAATATTATTTCGTTTTATAACTTTTTTATAGAAGTAATAATTTTTGGTTATGTAGAAAGCCATAGTTTTCCTAGATTTTAATTTGGTTCTAGAATTTTGGTTACCCGTTGAAAGTTGAAAAACAATAATTTTCTTTATATTTGTTATATCTTATTAGTTGCTATGTTATCTTTTAGAAATATATAAAAGTGTTATCCTTTAATTTTAGCCCGTTTAGCTAAAAATCATATTCAAAAGCCTTATGAAGAGGTCTTGATTGTTTAAACCGACGAAATATTTTTTAGGATGATAAAACAGCGTTGTGTGGTAATGATGATGAAAACAGCATCAATAAAAGATAATGATCATATCGAGGCTTCGAAATAGTATTGCAAAATGAAAATACAATTTTATAATTTAGAATTTATATATTTCCAATAAAAATAAAAACATTATGTAATAAGGAATGTAAATACAAATATACATTAGATACTCTAATTTAATTTTCGATAACCAATATCCCTTTTATAAAAAAATTATAAAGTGGATTTAGGATTTCTCTATAACGGCGTCAAGTCTATCCTTGTACTTTTGCTGGTAGATATTATCAGGGTCGTATTTAGAAGACAACTCTTTCCACATTTCTGGGCGCTTGTTGACTAAAAATCTGATAACTTTATCGGAACTCTCCTTTTGCTTTTCTGTGCATTTGGAACAATCGTGTTCCAAAGCGTCGGGCATTGTTTCTTTTAAGGACTTGGCGTCAGCCGTACAGCGACCTCTGTCCAAGAGGCAGTCGACATAACCTTTCAGTAAACGTTGAGACTCTAAGATCTCGTCGACGTTTATGTAATCGAATCGATCAGTATAAGTTGCGCCGGGTTTGCACCAAGAGACCGTGACCATGCACAATAGTGCAACAACAATAACTATCTTCATGGTGGATCTGTAAACAAATTAAGAGCTGATTAGTTGCATAAGTTTTTTACCTTTGGCTTTTGATAAAATTATGTCGAATGATTAGAATTTAGTCATACCATAGTACAGGATGATTTTTTATCTAAAACATTTGATCATAGATTTAAAGAATTTTAAAATTATTCGAAAATCTATTTTACTGGTGACAGATCTCTGTTGTCGTCACCATATTGGTGGGTATCTTCACAGGGCCTATTTCTGCCGCCAAATAGTAGTATGCAAACATTACTGTGTTCTGGTGTGAAGGGCGTTATAGCTAATGTAATTACTGGAGTAACAAGACAAACAAACATGTTATGTCTCAGAAGTCGAGCGCAATGTCCGGATATATCACTTATCATCAGGTACACAACCCAATCGTCTCGTCGCTAAAAGGATTAAAAAAAAAATATCGTACAGAAGTATACAATTGTGAAAAATAATAAATTGTTATGAATACATAAAATATACAAAAATCAATTCATTCATCACGATATCTCCGAAACTATTAGACATTAAACACTCAAAATTTTGTAGTGATATTGCTTCTACCATTTAGAGATCAGCAAAGAATGATTTCACACAATTCCTTCTTCGAAGGGAGATGCGGGGGTGTTAATAATGGGATGGGGCTAGGATGGCAGCAGGTTATGCCAGACGGGAATATTTCTGACAAATTTCAAATCTAATTCTCAAGTTAAATTCTATATTACGGCCAGCAAAGTGAGAACAACTAATAATTTTGTAATTATAACAATATGTAACCATTTTTTTTTTGATGCGGCATAAAGTAAGAATAATATATATTTTTTTATGATAACGTTTGCGCCGCTAGTTATTTTGACAACCATAGCAGCTTCATCGCACTCAGGTCTCAGGCACTCAGGTTAAACCAAATAAAGAAATACAAAACAAAATAAAATTAATGAAAACATTATTAGAAATTAAAGAAAATACAATTAAAAATAAAACTCCAACTAAACACAATAACAGAAATAAAAACCGATAACTAAACACAAATCTAAATATATACATATATATATGTAGATAATTTTGTATATAAAAGAGGAAAGAGAAAGGCGAGATAATATTGGACGGGGAAGGGTTAAAGAAGTGGATAAAGGGAGAGATAGGAGGGTGCAAATTAATACATACATATTATGTTAATGTTATAATTGTTTCTTATAATCTCACTAACTCGCATTGGGCCAGCGTGTTGGGAAATAGCCCGAATCCTCTCATATAAACCCCTACAAACGACGGTCTCTGGTGCCTGCCGGTGCCGGAGGCAATGCTGACTGTGACGGACGTTGGTTAGGTGCCAGAACAAAGGCAGTGCAGGACTGATCGATGTGGAGATACTTGGCGGAGGCCTATGTCTAGCAGTGGACGCCTATTGGCTAATGACGATAACTGTTTACGTCACAATCAATGTTTATTTAATAATATAATTGATATATAAAAAACTTTCTTAAAAGCATGAATCGTAAATTTAATATCACTGAAAAGTTTTTTTGTAGTTACGTAATATTATAAAAGAAACAAAGGCAGTATTTGTTAAAAAAAATGTTATAAGACTGTTTAACAATGGTTATTGCACACGTTGTACATTGCTGTTTGCACTTTGATATTTTAATTACTAATTGTCTATTGTTTATTGTTATACAAGACATAATGACTGCATTGTTTTGTATATAGTAGGAAATGGTTTGTAGGGAACTTTTTGTCCCTGTTCCTTATATCAGGTATTGAACTCCCTTCTCGCCGTGTCCAATAAAGGGCTTCATGGAATATTGCGGGCTATTAAACGTCTTTATATTATGTACGGCTCTATAACTTAATATAAAGTAGTTAAGTAACCCTAAAGCGAAGTTGTGAACTAGTTTCATGGTACGCATAAAGACAATTGTGATTTTAACACTTTGATTTAATAGTGATAATATTTGGAAATCATTTTATTCGGGAGAAGATAGTCGAAAGAGCGAACTTATACTTGTTCGTTAAAAAAATGTTAATAATCAATAGTGTATTGCTAGTTTTATATGCTTTAATTTTTTTATATTCTGAAACACAAAAGAAACAGTTCGTGGTCAACAACTTCTTGAGAAGAAAGAGCGTTGCCAACTGATTTTAACAACAAAAAAATTACTTATAAAAACTATTGGTTTTGTATTACTAATTTTACTATTTAATTTGTGTTTTTTAACTGTTTTTTACTAGTGGTAGATCTCTGTTGCCGGAGATCGTCTAGGTAGGTACCACCGTATAAAAGAAGACCGCCAAACAGAATCAAGAGAGGATTGATTACGCTCGGAGAAGACGTCGGGATGATGGTAATGGACGCATAAGCCCGTCAGCCTTGTAGTCTCGGGCTAATAAGAATAGGACTAAAGTAAGGTCTGCCTGTCGTAGAACGGTACTAAAAGAGTTTAGGATTTCGCGGGCCTTGAGGTTGGGGGCTCTTATCGCTCAACAAGCGAACCTGGAAAAACTTATAGCTCAGCGATGGTGCCTAGGAGGGTTAAGCCCCTCCTCACAGAAGTGTTAACACAAAGTATAGAGGCGCACCGGTGCGTTCTATAAGATATCCCGGAGTCTCTCTGAATGAATTGATGCAGACCACTGAGGGGATTTTAGTGAGTAAGAATCTAACATAACCCTGACTTCTCCCCAGAAGCAAGATATCTTTCAAAAATTACCGCTCCAGAACCAAAAATTAAAAAGGTGGGTACCATCGCAGCTCTCATTATTACCGCCAAACAGTAGTGTGCAAATTTTACTGTTTCGGTTTAGCTGTAGCAAGTGTAATTACAGAGTTAACGATATTGAACAACTTATATCTCAAGACGAAGATCACTACAAAGTGATGCAATCGTGCAAGACATAGTAAGTACGGCTACGTTGTTATGAGCAGATGTATCACTTAACATCAGATGAACGTCCCGCTCGTCTCGACTGTTTGTTAAATAAAAAAAAAATTGTGTCGAGTCAAAATGCTAAAATGATCTTTGATTTTGAGAAAATATTCGCGCATTACTGCAAAATGTTAATATTAACAAGTCTTATAATATTCGATTGATTCGGTGCTGTTCGCTTTTCAGTTTCCACTCTTAGAGTACATTCCACGATTAAAACATATATATATAAGAAAAAATTATCATATTTTTTCTGAACAAGATTAATAATAAAATAAATAGGCTCGACGGTGAATAAAACATCTATGTATATTTCCTTTAGACTACAGTGTTTTAACCTACACTATGGAAATAACACAGCTGATCTTAACGTCTTCTAACATTATCTCCCTGTTAATACTATCAATGGTGGAAAGCAAAGTAAAATGAAAGATACATAAGGTCACATTGCCTTTGAATATGCAAGTTCTTGATTTCACTTTCAAACATCATTATTCGGTGATAGAAATAGGCGCTACGTTAGAAATAAATACAAGAGCGGAAATAAATACTATCATAGAAATTAGCGCTTCGGACAAATAAGGTACTGCTGCATGTATCCACTACTAGACGGTAAATAAAGATGGGTTTTCAAATTAATAGAATAGCGATACTATCCCGTCGTCGTCTTCGCAACTGTAATATTTTAGATCCGTCGTAATATTGTCACACACAATTATATAATTTAATTTAAATGACAAGTTGAATATTTGCTCTTAGAACGCAACAAGTATTATTCAGCAAAAAACTTTTAATATGCAAATTTCCTATCATATCTATCAAGTTGTCTATAAATTGAAAACAAAAAAATAGCCCAAAACTAAGCACACAGTAAACTTTATCAAATTATAACTGCATGCGCTGGTTATTTCCAAACAATTTAAACTAGGAATAATAAACAAAATTTATATATAAATGATTAATCTTAACTTATCACAGAGTTTTAATAATTCTAATATAATAATATTCTAATGCATATTTTGTAAATTTAGAATTGTTATAAAGGAAATTATTTCATTCAAGGAGTAGTATTCAAGGAGTCTTCTATTAAATTATTTAAGTAGTAATGAAATTGATGTTTGTACTTACATCAGCTTGGGTTCCTTCGCGAGAACTCACCAGTGTTCGAAAGGGCTGTGACTACCGTGCCTCGGCTACAGGACATTTATACTGCATTCAGTTACCCAGTCTTGTATCGCTCATTGACGCGTGATAATTGCATGTTATAGTGATCAACGGATAAAAGAATCAGACAATAGTGTTGGCTAATACGGAAATACTTAGATAATAACAGTTTTCCTATAAACTTGGTGAAAAAGTGCGAAGAATATAAAGTTAAATTTATATTAACCATAGAACTAATTTTCTTTTAATAAGTAAACAAAAAAGTACAGTTAATATTTATCAGCCTAATCAATTTTCGACAGTACACAAAATAGACTTATACTTAAACTGATCTGTCTTGCCGGGGATCAGCTCCTTTTTGTATAAACGGTAGTGTACAAACACTACCGTGTTTCGGTTTAAAGGATGTTGTAGCTAATGAAATAACTGGGGAATAAAAGTTAACATCTGAAGCCTCGAGGCGACGGTCACAATGTAGTGCTGTGTATAACATCCTAACCAGCGCCATGTCGTATATATTAGATATCAAATATTGAATTTAATATTTACTAAATATAATATCCATGAAATTATCGATTCGTTTATAAAATCTATCTTTAAGTATTTACGTAGGCGTATAGCGAATATATTTATAATATATTTTAGCCTCTTTAACAATATATATACCAATTACATTTCTATGCAGTACTAATTTATAAATTTCTCTTATTCAACTAAGCGAGGAGACGAGCAGGACGTTCACCTGATGTAGGCCTGCCCAAAACAACGTTGCGTTAGTTAGACTTATACACATCGCCACATTACGCTCGTCGCATGAGATATAAGACGTTGAGTCTCGTTATCCTAGTAATTACACTAAGTACAGCGCCCTTGAAACCGCAACACATTAATGTTTGCACACTACTGTTTGTCTGTAGAAATACGCATTGTGGTGGTGCTTACCTAGATGATCTCCGACAAAAGAGATCTACCTCCAGTTAAATCTACTTTATATAAAGTGATAATAGATCAAATAAGTTATCATTGAGTTTATAAAACGATTTATTCTAAAATATCTAATATTTGCACGCTTATTATCGGCAGTGTTAAAGTTTCGCAGCAGCATGATACTCCTTTATGAACTAATGCTATGAACTATTCTAAAACATGGAACAGCAGATCTGCGGATATAAATGTGCCTCACTTCAAAAACGGTTGTGGTTCCTATAAACTATTTTTTTTTGATATTTCAGGGATAGTAAAAGTCGATGAATATATTCTATAGTGTGATTAAAATCCATAGTGTCGAGTCAAATAATATTATATTTTACTTTTAAGTAGATTAAAGTAATATATGTTATAGGAAGAATATATCGATACCTCTGAGCTCAAACGATGAAATCATCAGAAAATGTATCTTTTTGGGGCTACAGCAAAAAAAAAAATAAAATAAAGAAATTTATCCTTAGATTTTTCTTTGGTTTTTATAGTTTTAAAAAATTATAAAAGGCGGAATTTCTTTGAATATTTTTCGACTCATACATTATTTATTAAAAAAAGTTTTTTGTTTTACTTCACCCAAAAATATTTTAAACCTTACAAAAAAATATAAATATATCGATAAGGCTTGAAAATCTGAATAAGTTTATGAAAATGTGTTTAAAAGTTATTTTTGTAGTAATACTTGCGCTTTACGAACCCAGGGGCATCGATATATTATAGGCAATGAATTATGGTAAAGTTAACAAGGACTCATTCCTATGTTACAGCTATGACCTAAAAGTGAGCCGTCTACAGGAACAAAGTTATTACATAACTTTTAATAAAGCAATAACTTTTATCCTCTTTGTTCACTGCCAGCAACAAGGTTGAAGCTTGAAGAAGCATGCTTACGATTAGAGCACAACGAGTACATATTAGACACAAGGACGAGGAGCAGGTAAAGCGAGTATGGTAATTTTTATGTACCTCAAATAAAATCGTGACTCACACACTAGAATTGTGATATACCATCATAGTTAAATTAAACACGCAAAAATTATTATTTACAATCTACACTTGATCTTGATTACAAACGGTGTTCATCCATGTAGTGTGCTCGCTAAGAATACTCCAACTCTCATACGTTCATATCCACAACACAGCTGTGCTGTTATGGCGGCAAATTTATTATAAATATATTAGTTTATGTATATTCAACAAAAGGCTGATGAATATTATGCATGTGTATGTTATTTTATAAAATACATAAAATAACAATTATTTTGTGTATTTTATAATATTAATGTTTGTACGTGTACACGTTTATTTTGTATTTAGTTATTTTTGCATTCGATTGTATATTTTCGCTGTAAACCACTGGACTCAAACAGCGCAACACTTGTGGAACAATTACATGAGACCTATGTCCAGCAGTGGACGTCCATCGAATGAAATGATGATGAATATTTTTCGTCTATTCACTACTTGAGATTGACTGGAATAGAATGCTTTGTAGTATTAAGTTTAATTTTGCTATCTGTATTGTATTATTTTTGTTGTATTATTTCATCATGCCAAAAAGTTATGAAGCTTCAGGGGACTTTATAGTATTTTTTTTATAACATAATGCGATGAAACGAGTGAAACATACACCTGATGGTAAATGATGATCTAGCCCATAACAACGTAGCAATAGTTAAGATGATATAAATTGTAACAGATTATTCTCGTCGGCTTGAGACATAAAATATTAAGACTCATTACACCAATAATTTCATTAGCTACAACAACCTTCAATTCGCAACCCTTTAATAACAAAGGGCACAAATATCTGTGATGGTATCTCCGGTCTTCGCCAACAGAGACTTATAACCAGTTATGTGTGCACAATATATCATTTCTAATGTTTCCTTTTAACGACTTTTATGTTTGATAAAAATAGTTATTAGCTAGAAATGTCTAGTATGTTAATGTTTATAAATAGTAGTTAATAGTTACAGGAAGAGGTTCTCGTTGCTGCCGCCGACCGGGTCCCGGTTGTGCACCTGGTTGGTCTCCACCGCCTCCGCGAGCGCCTGCATCACGAACTCACGCACAACCTCCAGCGGAAAGTATGGTGAGTAAAGGTTGCTGATGTCTGTGATCTTCTCTCTGGAAGAGAATTTTAATTTTAAATCAGTAAATATAAATTACTTGATGCATACTTTCTTTAACAAGATACGAAATTTATTAGATCATGTTACAGTTATTTATATTAAAAAATAAAGGATTATTCAAAACTGATCAGACGGTAACAACTAAAAATATATAGTAGACAGTTGTCTATAGACGACAGTCATCTATTATAATCAGTAAAGTTAACTAAATAATTTTATATACTTTTCACAGTAAACTTTTCCTTGCAGTAGACCTTTCATCGCAGTAAACTTTTCATCAGTCAAGTTTTCTTAGCAATAAAGTTTTTCCACAGTAAACTTTTCCTCGCATAAAACTTTTACTCGCAGTAAAATTTTTATCACAGTAAACTTTTCCTCGCAGAAGACCTTTCCTCGCAGTAAACTTGTCAACACAGTAAACTTTTTTTCACAGAAGACCTTTCCTCGCAGTAAACTTTTACTCGCAATAGACTTTTCCTGGCAGTAGACATTTCCTCGTAGTAAACTTTTCATCACAGTAGAGTTTTCCTAGCAGTATACTTTTAATCACAGTAAAGTTTTCCTAGTAGTAAACTTTCACTCGCAGTAGACTTTTCCTCGCAGTAAAATTTTCACCATAGTAAACTTTTCCTTACAGTAGACTTTTCCTCGCACAAAACTTGCACGCAGTAAACTTTTCATCGCAGTAAACTTTTCCTAGCAGAAAAATTTTCATCACAGTAAAGTTTTCCTTGCAGTAAACTTTTCATCACAGTAAACTTTTCCTAGCAGTAAACTTTTGCTCGGACTTCTCAGACCTTAAATTATAATAGATTCAGTAAACTTATAGCTGCTTATATATTTAAAAAAAATGTATTACCTTTCAATCACTTTGTCGTAGTCATTGGTTATGATAACCGATGACTAGGTGACCTTGTTTTGATTGAAGTCCTTTGAGTGCAGATGATATTGAGTGGTCACCCATCCGATGTACACGTAAGTGGGATCCTGACCCGGAAATATTCTGTGAGAAATATTAAACAATTTATTGTTTTAATATAATTACGGCAACAGGTACTGCAGCTGCACTTATCTTAGAGTTATTCTTTTATTAGCCGCCTTTTGCAACACCCCTTTGTTCAATATATATTATAATTAGCCTGACACCGTAGAAGTATTCATTGAAGAGCTTCAAGCAATCAGCATGGAAAATCTCATTGCCAATAGTTTCTGTGGTGGCGGCGGCGAGTGTGCTCGTGGTCATCTGCTTACGCTCCTGCGGTGGGGTCGCCACTTGTAGGTTCGACTAAAAGTAAAGATATTAAAATACTAAAAAGTGTTGCAATACAGAACGAATAATAACAGATAAAAAGAGATCTTAATTAGTTGAAGCATTAATAACTAAATAAAATAGATTTATAGAAGAAATATAAAAAAGGTCACATGGTTTCTATCAAATATAATAGGACATAGTAAATGCATTATATTATGTATTGAATAAATGGCCTTGACCAATATTCCATGCCAGAGGAAATCCGGTGGCCCAGCTGTGAGAGCGTTAAGTGGACGGTAATATCGATTCTTCTTAGCATTTGCTCCTTCTTAACAGAGTCCGCTTTCTTATTTTTTACACGCCACTTCGCTCTATTTAAGACATCTCTTTCTTTAAGATCACAGCTTATATCTTTTGTCACTACACTCAGCCATCGCAACTGCAGTCTTCTCAAGGACATTTATTATGGTTAAATTTCTTGTATGCATATGATATTTAATTCAAATCAAGTAAAATACAATTCATGTAGTTTACAAGTTAATCTTTTAAAATATGTAACGTCAAATTTTATTTTGGATAACAGAGCTAAAATAAGAGAGAGAGAGAAGAGTCATGACGTCACAAAAAGTAAAAAATAAACAAAACAAGAGTTAAAAGGCTAAAGGTAAAAATTTGAAGGTTTAGGAAATCTGATATCAAATAAACTTACATTCAAACCACCCTGACTTCCATATATATTGGGGCGACTAGGTCTACCTTGCATGCCGTTATACCTTTGATTCGCCTTTGGGAGAAAACAAACAAAAACAAATAATAGAATAAAATAAAACAAAAAATCGAACGAGTATCGACTGATAAGGAATTAAAATGGAAAATATCAAACATTGATGGATATGCATTAACATAAAGGATAAATTGTTTCAAGTTATATGAAAGAAAAATTCGCAAGAAAAACTCGAATAACGCAATGCTTTGAATATAAAAAAATATTAGAAAACACAAAAAAGTAATTCGTGTGATGGTATACCTGTGAAATTCTAATTTGTGGGTTCGGACGTCTACCACCGCGATCTGGTGATACCTCCGTATCGCTGAAAGGATCTGGAGTTTTCGATTTGCGCGATTTCGCCCGTTCACCGCTCTCGCCGCGCTTGCTCCGGAAGAACCTAGATTTATAGTAATATACTGGTAACAGGTCTGTATTATTAAAGACCGACTAATTACGACCAGAAGGTCTATTTCCGCTGTCAAATAATGTGCAATTCCGATTGTAAGGCTGTAGTTAGAATATACTGGGATGACAAGACAAAAAATAAAAAACCTTTTAGTGACAAGTATGTTCTGGTGTTATGTATGTCATCCTAACTAGCACTAAGTTATAGACATAACTTACCATCAGGTGAACGTTCCACTCGTCTTGTCACATTGAGTAATATACATATATATATTCATCTAATAGTAAGGAACATATATGGGATCTTTATCCCCCTCAAAGCAACTCTGAGGAGAACAATATCTGGACCTGGTCTACAACTATAGTACCCTTGAAGATCTTTTGGCTCTGCTTCATTGAGACACCGTAGATAACGGGTAATAAATATGTAACAACATACTTGAAGCTGTAATAGCTCTGTTTCTCAGCGATCGTATGTTCTATAAATATTTAGGTGTAGGCTCTATTTCCAATGGCCTTAAGCTTCCGGTGATAGAAAACATTGTGAGGAAACCACCAGCCTGCTCTTGGCCAAAGAAGACTTAGAATTTCAGGAGCACGGACAAAATGAGGACTGTTTATATTTATGCCTTACTTGAACGGTGATCGTCCCCGCTAGTCTTTCTTATCATCAGGTACGCTGTTTACTCCTAGTTCATACTTCGCCAGTTCAGCTTCACTGGTCGATCGATGCATTCCGTTTGCTTGACCTGTGATCATATTTCATTACGATTATATATAACTTATATCTATTGAGAGTTCTTAGTCTATAATATCGTTTTTTATACTTGAAATATTTCCAGGATTAGAGATATATTGGCAGCCATTATTACCATCAGCCAACAGACGTCCAATACCGGACGTAAATCTCACATAACCCTGACTTTACCCTAGAAACAGGGTACCTTTCGAAGGTTTCCCTCTTGAAACCCAAAAGAGAAAGGTCAATCGAGAAGGCTTATTACTGAAATTTAGATATGGCTAGATTTTTTCGATTCAGTCTTCTTCGTATTATCTGTGCAGCATAGTGGTATACGAAGGTGGGTCTGTGATGTCACAAGCCCGCTCCCTTTGGCGACTGGAACTCGCGCGTACCAAATGGGCTGGCGGCTTCACCAACTGGTACCACCCGATGCGCATCAGGCGCATCAGGCACATCACCACTGGCAGATACTTGGGAGTGAATGATCAGAACGAGCTGTGCTTGGTTAGCAGGTGAGCTGGTTTATTTAAATAAGTAAATATATAAATAATTAGTGGAGCCACTAGAGTATACATGGAGACATGCACTTTATATTGATAGCTGTGTTACTGGCCATCATAATCAGCCGGCAGACGTCCACTGCTGGACATAGGCCTGCCCCAAACATCTCCACATCGATCGATCCCGCATTGCTCGCATCCAGTGGGTGATCCATCCCGCGATTCTTACCAGATCGTCGGTCCACCCCGTGGGAGGTCAATAGTCACATAACCTTGAAGTAAACTTAAAACTAATTTTGTTACTTTATTACATAAAAAAAATTATATCCAGATATAACTTATGTTCAGAGAGGAATCTACTACAGCTTCCTGCGCCTTTTGCCTACGTCAGGAGAAGGACGATCAGAAAGTGGTTCTTGAGGATAAGGATCTCGAAGTCATCGGAGCACCGATCATCAAGTACGGTGACCACATCACTCACCGTCATCGTCCAACATTCGGAAACTGGTTTATGGCTGTCTTACAATAAATATTCTATTCTATTCTACTTTTACTACCCTTATCTAGGTAAGTACTACCTCAGCCCCTGTTCCTGCAGTCAAACATTTAGCGCAAATATTATTGTGTTCCGGTTTAAGAGGCGCGGTATCCATTGAAATTCCTACGGAACATAATACCATGTTTCACGGCGACGTAGACAATGATGCAGTGTATATCATCCTAACAAGCCTCTTATTACTATACAATAGTTATTTGTATCTATAACATTAGATATTAAACATTTCTTGCAGTCTTATGAGATGAAAAAGAAAGTAGGTAAAGAGAAGGAGAAACAGGCAATCTTGCACGAGGAAGGCTAGATGGACGATGGTCAAGATTTCTCCAGGTCACAGGAGGAGGAATCCAGGACAGCGCGAGTCATCAGGAAGTGCTCCTCGCTGTTCACAAAGTTTATCAAGTAAGTCTATAATAATGTAAAGGACAGAAATAGTATATCGATGGGAAGTTTTTTTAGCCTGGTGTTCTTGGACTTTACTGCAGAAGCACAGCATCTTTTTATTAACATCTTTGGAATGTTTTACATACTTTTCCTTTTGATAGTCTAGTATAATTACTAGACTAACACACAGTACACTTTTTCTACATAGATCAGACTGAGATAAATTTTTGATCATAAACTATACTTGATGAGACAGACATCAGAACATCTGTCGATTCAGACCTGTGATCATGATCATGGATGCTGTAAATCACTAAAAAGTTAGGGTAGTAAATTTTTTTTAAAATATAATTGTTTTTGTAATAGCACTGTAATTAAAAAACATCGTTATTCCCAGTGGCCTTGAAACACTTCGAGAGAACCGCCGCCACTCCATGTTCTTCGCGTCTGTGAACCTCGGCGATATGGTGATGTGTTTAGAGGATCTGATCAATTACTTCGCGCAACCCGACGAGGATATGGGTAAGCACCTTTTGAAATACTAAAGTAAATTACGATAAAACATGTTCAACACCAAATCCAACTGTTTAAAAGAAACTTTAATTTTTAAGCTCACCGAATGGTACTCCATTGATTGTTCATCACGAACTTCTCGTGTCGTTGGTGTTAGTGAGCCTCGCTTATACACCACACACCACCAATGATGATTCATATCACAGCATTGTATATGATGATGATGGAGAGATAAAATAAATACTATATGCTTAAAAAGTAGACAAATGTATTTATATGATAATATAATCATTACATTTTTCCAGTTCATAATACTAATAGCTTAGCTTATCCAGGATTGAGCACCGATGCTAGATTTATAGTAATCCCAAGTCAAACCAAGTCTACATAGAGATTCTAGGTGGACTAGGTGTGCTGCTGTTGATACCTGAACTCTATTAATGGTCAGAGTAAAAATCGACTAGTGAATTTGTACTTCATTTCGATATCTTGCTCGACTGTTTTTATGGTGCAGTGGTTAAGTGGTTAAGAACTGACCTATTAAGATCTAAATGCCTGGTTTGATTCCTAGCTAGTTACTACCTTCATATTATTAATCTGCTGCTATGATATCATTGTTTTGTTTCTGCTGTTAATATATAAGGGTTGGAGCATGTTGGGCGAGACATTTCACCACCAATTAACTCGTTTTTAAATTGTTTGTTAAACTGACAATTTAAAAAGGCAGGTGAGCTGAATGAACCGGAATAAGGCGAAAGTGAACTCTGCGTCAAGCATATTCTTCTCACCAGCCGCACCCTCCAGACCAACACCAAGACCTGGAATATTAAATGACATAATTATTATTTGTGTGTATGTGCAGGAGTGCTTTATAATTAATCTTCTACGCCATCCCACTCTTCGCAGAGTGGTCATGGTCATCATGTTATTATTGGTGGTATACTTTATATAAAACTTTATTATTATAAACAATTAGAAACTAAATAGCATTTAACATATATTTCGTACAAACATATAAATACTTTGAAAAATATCTTTTAACCTAACTAAAAAATTTGAACGAAATGTTTTATTTTATTATTCAATATGTGAACTATTCAAATACCCTCTACTTTTGTATTCCTCTCGAATGCATCCAGATCCAACACGGAACAGGAGTTCATGAGGCCGGCTATCGATGTGAAGAAACCAACGTCTTTCTTGTCTTTCAAATGGTTCAACATACCCTGAAAATGTTATATATCAATATGAGCAGCTGTTTGCAGCGATTTAAATATCGATTAGATTTTTTTAAATAGTTAATAAAATATATCATCGAGTCTCTTTAAAGAAAAATAAACCGATCAAAATTTTGTTCGACATTTTCAATTCAATACAACACGCTTACACGCACATACTTTCGTGGACATATAACCTCCGACAACTCGCACTTGCTCAGTGTGGTAGATGGATGATGATGGATCTATATCCTCGAGAGAATCAGCTCCCAACAGTGGAAATATTCATTGAGCTGTTTTTCACTTTTATCAACTTTTCTATTATATCTTCGTTATCAAGTTAAAGTATAGAGTCAATTTTATTTTGTTTCAAGGCTTCAGTGGGGTTTGTTTGTAAAGAAATCAAAAGTAAATAAATATATCTGCTTACCATCTGTATATCAATGTTGCCTCCGCGCAGTATGGATACTCCAAGGTGCAGGGTCTACATGACCATGTCGCTGGACACTCCTTTTGATGCAGATATGTGCAACAACACCATCTCAGCTAGGCCTCTATCGGCGAGGCGCGCCTGATGGAATAACAGTTTCTGCTTCTCCATCTCTTGTTCCTGAAATATTTCAATGCTTCCTTTAAATTTTAAGCATGATTTCCGCTATTAAATTAAGATGAACATATACTCTTTATCTAGGGAAATGGGCGTTGGTTATTTATATAGATTCTAGTTGCCTTTAAAATAGACTATAAAAAGGCCAAAAAAAAATTCTTGTTAAAAATACTATAAATCAATTTATACATACCATAAACATTTCCATTGTTTTCTGCATGGAATTTTGAAACTTTTTGTAGATTTATTTTCATAGAGAAGATTGACAGAGAGGTGAAAAATGTTACTACAGAAACTCTCCCATACTCTATTACTTACATGTATACTAGCCCTTCCCTCTTCCTCGCCTTCGGCCTCTCCTCCTCCTTCCTCCTCGTCACCGCCTCCTTCCTCTTCCTCCATGACTTCGCGATTATGTGTGCGTAGGACATGTACAATGGGTCTTCCTGTAATATATAAATGTTCAAGGCACACATTAAAGGTTCAGAGGATAATTATTTCAGTTAATTTTATCAAAAAGAGTTAAAAAGTATAATGAAGACAATTTTAGGCAAATGAAAATATTCACAGCGTGTAAAACTTAATATTACTCATATTACCTGTAATGCGCCTGATCGTTCAGTCATCGCTCCCCTGCAGAAAGTGGTGACGAGCTGAGTCAGTGGATCAGGCTTGCCCTCTTCCTCCACAACATCACTCTTTTTCAGTTCAGCGTCCTCGAATGATTGCTGTAAAACGTTTATAATTAACAAATTGTGAACTTGGCGGACGAACTTGGAGAAAGAGAGTGGCTATTTCTTTTACATATTTAGAAACTGTAAAAAATAAAGAGTAATAAACGAGCACATAGTTAATACTCTGAGTAAAAAATTCAGATATCTCCTAATGAAGAATTAGTATTACTATTCTTTTATTCTCAATTCATAATAATAACACTAAATAATTCACACTAGACCTAACACTAGATTAATGATTTAATCAAAGCAATTAAAATCGTGTAGATACTTACGTTGATATCTCCTTCCTGTTCCAAGTCTCTCAGTTTTCTCGTGTATGCAATCCTGTCGCTCATCTTAATGGCGTCCACGATAGCCTTCAAAAGTCCGTCACCCTCTCCTCTTAGTGCGGGACCCAAACACTCCGATCTTCTGATCAGTAGACGAATCACGAGATTTGCGGTCTCCTCGACGCTTTCTCCATTCACCTAATATACATTATAAATATGAAAACATTTATTTTAACTCTACAAATATATTAAAATTATGAAGACCTCTTTTTTTATTTAATTGATTTTTCTTTCTTAATAAACATTTAAGATCTACAATCACACAAATATCCGATTGTCTTAAAACTATACTGATCCTCTTAGAGGCGTATGATCTTACTAAATAAACAAATGTTTACTTCGTTAAAAAGATTTTAGGCTAAATATAGTTAGATAGCTTTTTTCTAGACTTTTTTTATGTGTTTTTGACTGTCTTAGAATGAAATAGAATATTAACATTACAGAATAAAATTAGACATGAAATAAAGGAACATTGCAGCAGTAAAATAGGCAGTCTTAGTGCTGAAAGCAATCTCTTTGAGATAATCTTTGGTATGACATATTAGTTCAATAAATAAAAAAAACCATATAAGTTTTGTTAATATTTTAACTTAAATCTACAAACATACAAGTAAGCTTTTTTACCTCTGTCTTACGATTAAACCAAAAAAACGAAAATTATTTTTGATTTTCTTATATAGTATAGTTACTCACCCAAACGCAGAAACGCAGGAAATCAAGATACCGCTCTCCTTCCACCGGGTCCCAGCCAAGGTCGGGGTAGCCCGTCTCGATCAGTTCAGAGTTGCTTTGTAGACCACAACGTGAGAGTTATACAGCAATCTCCTCCAGGTAGTGCTCCCTATAGATAATTCATTCCTTTCTAAATAACATATATTAATAAATGTCTAAATTTCATTCATCGTTTTTATTAGACGCAGAGTTTTATTATCGACAATTTACGTTGGCAGAAAAAGTATAGTAATATACATCAATAAGTTTTTTTTTATGTATTAATAATATATAAAATAATAATAAACACAAATATTAAGTACTGTATATGGCGGACTTAACTTATAACGATTATAAATTTATTAAACAATTATCATGTGATCGAGAGGAAATCTATTCAAGAGTAAAAAAATTGCATTTGATCCACAAGTTGAATATATGAATCGATTATTGATTGGCTATTTCTAATGTATTATTATATGAAGATCGTGATTTTAATTTCTTACAGAAGTCTGAAAGAAACCAACCAGTACACGCTGCAGGAGTCCTGGCTGGTTCAAAATTAAATGTACTAAGGGAAAAACATGAAAGAGCGTGTCAGAAGGCGTTATCTAAGAAGTGTATTAAAGCTTGTGAAAATGTTATAGAGTAAGTGACGATCAGGGCACAACTCGCGCTTGGACACAACAGACAAAAGCAGGTTAAAGAAGGGAAGCTAAGAACGCTTTCACTGAAATGATGTTTTTCTTTCATACTATCCAAACTTTATCATTTTGTGGCTATGGAATGATATCAGGTCCTTCCGTGTTAAAGCTGTTAAATTCGGTACTTATAAATAGCAAGTACTAGGACATTTCTGAACTTCTATAGTTGTCACTACTTCTTCCTTAGTTCATCATTTGCTAGAAATTTTGCAGAAAATGGTTGGTAAGTAAGGATTAAGCGTTGATTGCTTCATGAAAGCACAAAGGTCAACTTAAAAGTTGCAAAACGATTTACATCATTATCATCAGCCGATAGACGTCCACTGCTGGACTACTAAGCCTCCCCCAATGATTCCCACATCGATTGTGACGGGATCCGTATTAGGGAGAGAGGGAGATTTGGGCTATTTCCCACCATGCTGCACCATGTGCACCATGTGCACCACGAGCAGGTGTGGTTGGCTTGGGTCCCGTGAGTTGGTGTGTGGGAACCCTTAAACCTCCATTTAACATGGTAAATAATAAATCATTAAAAAAAACACTTACAAAAGGTTTATATACAATAATAAACTTAATAAGAATTTTTTAAAAAAAATTCAAGTTTCTATAGATACCTTATTCCTACTTTCTAAAGAATAAAATTAAGGATTTCCTCTCGATAATATTCCGAAGTGTTCCTCAGTATTTCTACTGTTACTACTTATTTGAACTAATCCAATCATTATTTACGCCTATTATAAGCATTAAATAGGCTCATTCTAACCTTTTTTTTTTAAATACTGTACAGGATAAAGCTTTTATAAAAATACATTTCAGACTTACATGCGATTCGTTTCATTGTAAAAAGAGCCTTAAGAAAAGTATGAAGAAGAACTGTAAGAAAGAATGTAAAGATGTCTTCATAAAAAGTAAATTTTCAGAGAGCAAGGTCTTCGGCAACAGAGACTTACCACCACTTATGTGTGCACAATATATCATTTCTAATGTTTCCTTTTAACGACTTTTATATTTGATAAAAATAGTTATTAGCTAGAAATTTCTAGTATTTTAATGTTTATAAATAGTAGTTAATAGTTACAGCAAGAGGTTCTCGTTGCTGCCGCCGACCGGGTCCCGGTTGTGCACCTGGTTGGTCTCCACCGCCTCCGCGAGCGCCTGCATCACGAACTCGCGCACAACCTCCAGCGGAAAGTATGGTGAGTAAAGGTTGCTGATGTCTGTGATCTTCTCTCTGTAAGAGATTTTTAATTTTAAATCAGTAAATATAAATTACTTGATACATACTTTCTTTAACAAGTTACGAAATTGATTAGATCATGTTACAGTTATTTATATCAAAAAATAAAGGATTATTAAAAACTGATCAGACGGTAACAACTAAAACTATATAATAGACAGTTGTCTATAGACGACAGTCATTTATTATAATCAGTAAAGTTGACTAAATAATTTTATATACTCTCATTTACAGAAGATTTCTTTATTAATGCCTTAGACTTTTCTTCGCAGTTAACTTTTCATCACAGTTAAGTTTTCCTAGCAGTAAACTTTTCCTCACAGTAAACTTTTCCTCGCAGTAGACATTTCATCGCAGTAAACTTTTCATCAGTCAAGTTTTCCTAGCAGTAAAATTTTTATCACAGTAAACTTTTCCTCGCAGAAGACCTTTCCTCGCAGTAAACTTTTACTCGCAGTAGACTTTTCCAGGCAGTAGACATTTCCTCGTAGTAAACTTTTCATCACAGTAAAGTTTTCCTAGCAGTATACTTTTCATCACAGTAAAGTTTTCCTAGTAGTAAA
The DNA here is from genome assembly GCA_029034505.1 of Ornithoptera priamus. Classification (NCBI taxonomy): domain Eukaryota; kingdom Metazoa; phylum Arthropoda; class Insecta; order Lepidoptera; family Papilionidae; genus Ornithoptera; species Ornithoptera priamus. The sequence continues at coordinate 4,738,674 of JARDWD010000827.1, forward strand.
CTTTTACTTACAGTAGACTTCCTCGCAGTAAACTTTTCATCATAGTAAACTTTTCCTGGCAGTAAACTTTTCCTAGCAGTATACTTTTCATCACAGTAAAGTTTTCCTTGCAGTAAACTTTTCATCACAGTAAAGTTTTCCTAGCAATAAAGTTTTCCTCGCAGTAAACTTTTAATCACAGTAAAGTTTTCCTTGCAGTAAACTTTTCATCACAGTAAAGTTTTCCTAGCAGTAAAGTTTTCCTCCCAGTAAAGTTTTCCTCGCAGTAGACTTTTCCTCGCAGTAGACTTTTCGCCATATCGATCGGTCCCGCGTTGCTCGCATCCAGTGTGGGGTCCCCGCAATTCTCACTACATCGTCGGTCTACCTTGTGGGAGGCCTCCCAACACTACGTCTACTGGTACGCGGCCGCCAGGAAAACTTAATAAAGTCTAAAACGGAGGAAAGCAACGTAATTTTAAAGTAAACATTACAGAAAAATAAAAACAGTCACCTATGTGGAATAATTATATATACTTTGATTATGTCAACATGTTTATTTTTTGTCAATTATGTTTAAAGAATTGTTTTTGAGAATTCATTCATGATCCGTGAGTTCGATTCCGAAGCAACAAGTTGTGAAGTTTCTTTGGAAGAAAGAAATATATGTTGGTTGTAGACATTTTTCGGATCCATCAGACTGTCATATTATGAGAGCCAGATTAGTCTTGAACACACTTCACCATTTACGGCTTTGTCACTCAACATCGTGTAAAATCTAGGTTTAATTAGGCTACAAAAAACTCTTTAACGTATGTTGTTGACGTGATAAGAAATTAAGTAATCTTGTTACTTTAGTGATTTTAAGCATCTATGGACGGTATAAATAATTACGAAAAAGTTATATAGAATATGACTTCACCTAAACATCTCCCTGACAAGCTTCGGTGTCTCAATTTGCGACTCCTCGGCCCAGTTGACGATCGTCTGGATCAGGACTTTTCGGAACTTCTCCTCCGGAGATTTCTTCTGCGGCTCCTCTATAGCCTGTAAATGAGGAAAACTTGTTGAATAGTGAACACTTATAATGGTCACTTTATGTTGCAAATATTAGGTCATTACATATCAAATTAGCATTTTGTCGTACTAACCACATTGATCTCAAACATCTCTTTGGTTAAGAAATACAAATTTCAAATTTATAAATTCATATAGCTGCTACATTTGAGTTTTGAAAACAGTCATTTGTTTTTTCCTCATTACTTTTTCTTTGACATTGCTTCTTACCGCACAATGGAAAACATGAAATGTCGATATATTTACGAGTACGAGTTCTACCGTGGGGTACCAGTACCAGTGCTGCAGAAACAGCTCGAAGGGTTAATGATGTGTACGGCGCTGGTATCGCAAAAGAAAGCACCGTATGTTTGTGGTTTCGAAGTTTTCGTTCTGGAAATTTCGACCTTCAGAACCAACCCCGTGGACACGAAGAAGAAGAAGAAGACCCTGGAGACCCTGCCAAATCCTTTTCTAAACGAAAACGACTCAAAAAAAGTTACTTGTGAGTGTTTGGTGGACTAGCGCCGGTGTCGTTCACTACAGCTTTCTAAAATCTAGCCAAACGATTACGGCAGATATCTTTTGTCAGCAACTGAAAAACCATGAAGGAAGAACTAGCTGCTAAACAATCGAGATTGGTCAATCGCTCTAGGCCACTGCTGCTTCAAGACCACACTGCACAACAAACAACCACCAAGTTGGATGAGCTACAATTGGAATGTCTGCGACATCCACTGTACTTCTCGGACCTTGCCCGAACACATTACCATTTTTCCGGAATTTGGACAACTTGTTGCAAGGAACAAAATTCAGGTCCGATTGCGGCAGTCCAAACCGCCTTAAAAGAGTTTATTGATGCTCGTCCCCAAAGTTTTTTAGTAAAGGTATCAATGAACTACCTATGAGATGGCAAAAGTGCATAGATAACAACGGTGCATACGCATTTCTCCATGAGTTTTATGCCCACCCATGGTCGTCTCACTGTCTTACCAATAACCCAATAGCCCAAAAATGGCTATATTTTTTAATCCAAGTTTGCAAGTCCAGATTCGAAGTTCGATTTAGCCGTGATTCACTATGAATTAACATCTTATGAGTATCCTTATACAAGTTTAATTTTTTAGCTACCTGCAAAGACGATTTTGCTTAATGGGTCTTCAAGATTGATCTAATGGTAAAAATTTTTGGAAAACGTGTTCCTGCTGTACAGCAGCAGAAATAGTTCGAGATTGAAAATAATATCTGAAGAACGCGCTAGTTACTGACTGCCAAACTTTAGTTTAAAAAGGACACCTTATGTGATACCGATGTAGAAACAAGTGTTATAATCAGAGATTGAAAATTTCGTTAGAATGCGTATGTTATTCGACTAAATCATAATATTTTAAATATACTTACTTTAGGTTATCCTCCAATTCCTTAACCATGTTAATGATGTTGTACAGTTTACCCAAAGCGCCAGATTTTGTTTCCGGTTTCGTAGATTCCTATTATAAAACAGATTAATGTAATATAAAGTTGTGTTCTTAACATTTTTAGAACTTATAGTTTAAGAACTTATTTGCTTAAATAATTAAAAATATTCCTGGTGATAAATTACACTGATCGTGGTATATATGAGTGTTTGTTTTGCCATCGAGCTGAGTAATGCGTTTACATTTTTGTGTAGTGATTAAGCCACTGAAAAGCATAAGTGTGTATTTAATTTAAAAAAAAATCTGATTTTTAATATTTATTGATCCCCGGATCCCTTCTTCACGATGTCTTTCTTTCATATAAAACTTAAAGAAAAGCTAACTCAAAACGAGAGATATTCATAGGAATCACTTCTCTTTACTTCAATATATAAAAAAACACTTACTTCAGAGTTGAGCTCCTGTCATGCATTCAAGGATATATGCGTCATGGATGAGGCTTTCATGGAAATCGTTCATCCTCGCGATGAGATCCTCGCCGCATGGACAGTTTTCCTTATCCTCGTCCTCCATGTGTTTAAAGCCTGGTAAAAGAAAATCATCAATCATTAGTTCACCATTCGAAATGAGTTAACAGTCATTTAACTATTTTCCTTTTTCAACCATTTTCTGACGTGCAAATGTTAATGTTCCAGTTTGGACGGTAGACGGACCTTCGGCAGATAAATTACTGAAATAATGAAGATTTAAATAAATAAAATCTATCGCCCCGACGAGTGCTACGTGATTGCTGAACATCCGTACCAGCGCATCGTTATTTTAGGCTGTATTAATAATGTTACAATTAGGTTAACCTTCCGCTGCTCTTGTCACTTGCTGCATAATAAACTAGCATCATTATCATCAGCCGATAGACGTCCAATGCTGGACATAGGCCTCCCACAAAGATCTCCATGTTTGTGCGGGTTCGTGAGGGTATTTGGGCCATTTACCACCACGCTGGTCTAATGCGGGTTGATGGGTGCCAGAGCCTCGTTTGTTGATTAACAGAATGCACCACGAGCAGGTGAGGTTGGCTTGACACTCGCGAGTTGTTGTGCGGGATTATACAAAAGAATATTTTTTTCTGTTAGTAGATCTCTCTATTGCTGGGGACTAATTATTGGGGGACTAAATACTGGGGATAAATATTACTATGGAATTATTTGCTTACTTAAAATAGCATTCATTTGTTGATATTGATTGATATTGGTTGAAACGTATACGAATTAAATAATAATCTTGCCGGTTAAAAACAAATACTTATAAATATTAATAATCCTTTCTCACTGCAGCGACTTGGATATTTTCTTACAAAGAGAAAGTTAAGTTCGCCCAGAGAGTCACAGCTTCTTCTCAAATATTGTAAACCTATTTACCTTAATTGATCAATCTGTAAATCTCCGACAAAGTCGTGTGCGAATGCTATGGTCGATTCCACCCTGTGCCTGAGCTGGATATCGTTGAGATGTTGCAGGAGGTAGCACGTCTGCAACTTCTAGATTCCTGATGATGATAGCGCTGCGAGTCATTCGACTATTTTATACAGCTCATCTGACATTGGGCGCGTGGACCCGGATTCCACGGCCTATTTTATTTTTAAAAAGTGTACTACTTGTGGTGTAGTTATCCGACGGCGGAGTTTTTAATGACGTGTGTCTGTTTGGTTAATGGTTATTCTGGCGAATCTACTCGGTCGTCGAGGGCGGGCGCGGACCCGTTCCCCGACTACCTTCGCCTGTATCGGAATCTCTGGGCGGTGAGAACCGCCCCTGATCGCGGGTGTACTTAGTGTACGCGGTGTGTGAGTACCTGAGGCGCCGCGTTCTGAAGCGAGGGCGTCGTGATGCGGTGATTCGGAGCGTGTTGGTAGCGTCCGAAGTGTGTGTGGTGACGTGGGTGTTGTCGGTGACTGTGGGTTCATGACTGGTGGGAGGGACCCCTGGGGATGACGAGATTAGCGCATGTCGTGGTCTGCGCTTACTGGTCTTGGGATTAGAGGACGGCTCGTAGTCGGCCGCTTTGGCTACCAGAGGGTTAGGGTGGGTCGACGCCTTGTCGAAAAAAGATTCGGAGCACTCTCTAAAGTGTTCCGCGATGGTCGGGAGTTTGAGGTCGCTGTGGAGGTCCACGTTGCGCTGGTACCATTCGGCACCGGTTGCGATGCGGGCGAAACGGTTTTGAACAACCTGCATGGGATCGAGGCGTGTTTCGGGGGAGTGAGCGAAGACTACGCTGGCGTAAGACATTATGGGTCTTACGCACACCTTGTAGAGGTGAATCTTGTGCCTGAGAGAGAGCTTGCTCTTTTTGCACAGCAGGGGGTACAGTTTGGCCAGCACTTGGGCCGCTTTGTTTCTCGCCCCGCGAATGTGGGCGATGAAGTTGAGTCTGGCGTCGAGTGTCACGCCGAGGTATTTGACCGAGTCCTTCCATGGGATGGACTGGCCGAAGAGGGAGATCTGGCCGCGTTTGTGGCCTTGTAGGACCGACTTCCAGCGAAAGGTTGAGGGCTTTCGATGAGTGAAGTGGATGGCTTCACTTTTCTCCGGGTTTACATCGATTCGCCACTTCCGGAACCACTCGCCTAGGCGAGTGGTCGCCTTCTGTAAGCGACTCGTTATAATACCCGGAGCTCTGCCCGAGTGATAGAGAGCGGTGTCGTCCGCGAAAAGGGCGAGGCTGACGTATCGGTCTTTGGGAATGTCGCTCGTGTAGAGCGAGAAGAGTAGCGGGGAGAGGCAAGAGCCTTGGGGGACGCCGGCTTGGATCGGCCGGCGCGAGGAGAGAGCGTGCTCGACGCGGAAGCGGAAAGAGCGGTTCGAGAGGTAGTCTCGAATGATGGTGACGAGTCGGTCTGGCACTTTGTGAGCGTAGAGCTTGTACAGCAAGCCCTCGTGCCAGACTTTGTCGAACGCCTTTGCGACGTCGAATAGGACGGCGCAGGTGTCGATCGGACGCTTGTGCTCGAAACCGGCCAAGATGTGTTCCGTCAGTCTGTGGACTTGTTGAACACACGAGTGGCTAGTTCTGAACCCGAACTGTTCGTCGGGGAGGAGCTTATTTTCGGTGGTGAAATGGCGGAGACGCTCTAGTACGATCCGCTCGTAAACTTTGCCTAAGGTGTTTAGTAGGCTGATAGGGCGGTAGCTGTCTGGTAGATTCCTCGGCTTCCCCGGCTTCGGAATACCTATCACTACGGCCTCTTTCCAGGCGTCTGGGAAGGCGGAGTCGGCTAACAGGGCGTTAAAGATGGCCACTAGTAGGCCGATGATCGGAGGCGGGAGACTTTTCACCACTCTATTGGGGATGTTGTCGGAGCCGGGGGCTGATCTGGTTTTCAGCCTCTTGATGATGTCAACGACCTCACCGGGAGAGACCGGTTTAAGGGGGGACCTTCTGGTAGGAGGGCCGCTCTACGGCGCACCTCGTCCTCGACCAATTTGAGGTGAAAGGGGTCCACTGGTGTGGTTGAGGGAGTGCATTGGCTCTCTAGACTGTCGGCAAGACACTCGGCTTTATCGGCATCCTCCAACGCAAGGGAGGAACCATTGCTCATTACGAGGGGAGGCATACGGGCCACGTTCTCCGCTTTGAGACTGCGGGCCAGACGCCAGAAAGTGGCGTCCGAAGGCTCCAAGTCGCAAAGCAGATTGTCCCATTTGTCAGATCTGAGTTCGGATATGCGCTCTTTTACTAGCCTTTGAAGGCGGCGCAGGTTTATCCTGGTCTCCTCGGATCTATAACGAGAGTATAGTCTCAAGGCGGCATTTTTCGTTCTGATCAGCCGTCGAAGGTCGGCCGGGAGGGACCCGATGAGGTGGTCCGATGCGCGAACCGTCCTCGACGATTCCTCGACGGCTGTGGCGATGTGGTGGGACAACGAATCGATCGCTCGGTTTGCGGCTTCGAACGAGTCGATCGTGCTGGGGATTCCGTCTAGGTGCTGGGGTTCCGCGGCCTTGAGTTTGACCTCGAGGCTGCGCCAGTTGACGATGGTTTTGGTCAGACGGACCTCACCAGCGGGCCGGCCCAGCTTCATAAGAACCGGACGATGGTCGGATCTGAGATCGTCGATGGTCTCGATCGAATGTAGTGGGATGGTGACGTTGTTGAACAACGCAATATCCAAAGTGGACGGGTTGCGAGATCCGTTAGGCGGAAATCTCGTCGGGGTTGGCGGGGCTACAATGTTGAAATTGAGCTTACCCGCAAGTTTGTACAAAATTCGCCCGTTTGGGTTAGAGTTGTACGCGTCCCAGGTGCTATGCCTGCTGTTGAAATCGCCAGCGAGGATAGCAGACTGGCCTAGGTCGAGAAGGGTTCTTAAGTCTGTTCCCTGCACCGTTTTGGTGGGGGACAGATAGACGGATGCGATGACGATCGGTTGATGACCGGTGAGGGAGATTTTGCACGCCGAGACTTCCATGTTGGCGAGGGGTGGGCTATCAAGCGGTATGCAGTGCAGGGACCGTTTGAAATAGATTAGGGTGCCGCCTTTCGGGCCGGTCAACCTATCGTGGCGGATGATATGATAATTCGCGATTTTCGGGTCGCGATTGAAAGGTTTGAGGAACGTTTCTTGGATGAGCATGACGTCGACGTCGTGGTTCCTCAGAAATAGGCATATTTCCTCCTTTTGAGAGTGGATGCCGTCCGCGTTGAAGTACGCGACAGTTAGAGAGCGGGGTTTGATTCTGCCCAAGATTTTGACGCCCATTTCCGAAGATTGAAAAGGGGAACCAAAGGTCGTGGACAGAGTCCTGGGGAAGCTAACAGAAGTCTTCCTCCAGCGCAGCGAGAGTTTCGCTGTGCTCCAAGAAGGCCTCGAGCCTGTCCTGCGAGTTCTTGGCGACTCGCAGTTTTTCGCCAAAGATCAGGATATCTTTGACGTTCACCTTTTTGATGTAGGCGATCAGTTTTTGGATTTCCTCCATGGGGGGCATTTGGCTGGGTGCAGCCCGGGGTTTTGACGGCCCCGACGAAGGGGCAGCTTTGGGAGCCTCGGTGGGTTTGGGTCGGGGGAGCGGTTTGCTCCACGCCGAGACCGCCGGCGCAGGGGCCGGCTGCGCGGGCGGAGGCCCCGAGCGGGCGGGGGCGGAGGGCTGCGGTGCAGCCTTTTTGGGAGCGGTGGTTGGCCGCTGGGGACCCCCGGGGGGCCTGCGCGGGGCTTTGGAGCACCCGCGGTAATTCGCGGGGTGCCCCTCGGCTTTGCACAGGACGCAGCTCGGGGGGTTCGTCGCTTCCGCGGTACGGGAGCAATCTTTGGTCCCGTGGTCCCCGGTGCATTTGACGCATCTCGGGCGGGCATAGCAATTGCGGGCCGAATGTCCGTAAAATTGGCATCTGTGGCATTGGCCAATGATGCCCTTTTTATGCGGGATCTCAACCTTCACGCTGGTGAGGTTGCACAGTCGGTCGATGCCGAATATTTTTTTCCCCTCCGGGGAAAGATCGAGGGTGGTGAGGATGAGCGGGAGTAATGCCCGCGTGCGCATGTTGGTCATGCGACGAGCTTCCACTACGGGGAAGTTTTGCCTCTTGAGGTCATCGATGACCTCGGCGATGTCAATTTCCAAGGGGATTCCGCGAATGACGACGCGGAGCTGTTTCTCCTCGGGGAGAGCGAAAGTATGGAAGCCGAGACCGGCATTCCGCAGGTGCTTAGTAGCAGCCCGGAAGTCATCAACCGTGGCGAGGTTGATGCGAATGCCCTGCGCGGTGTTTTGCGCTTTCGGGCATTCGATTTTGTGGTCCGCGAACCACTTGGAAACTGCGTTCCACTTCGTTTTGTCCTGTAGGACAATCGGGGGAGGTGGCTTCGGGCCACGTTTTTCGGGCGGGGCCGAGGTGTTGGCGGGGTGCGCGGAAGGCGCGGCCTTTTTTGCCGGCGTGCTCGTCGGCGAGGCGCGGTCCGAGTTGGACTCGGACGAGCGTTTCGAAGCGCGTTTGCGCTTCTTGACGACGAGGGTGAAGCCCTCGTCGTCGGCATGTTTAGATGGAGGTGATTCCACCTCCATGTCGCTGCCGCTAACTTCCGACTCCGAGTCGGAAGAGGCGGGCAGGACGGGCATAGAAGGCCCCGCCACGGGCGCCCTTGCTTTTGGCGGCGCGCGAGTCGCGGGGGTAGGGTCCGGGGACGCCGGGCTGTCCGTGTCGAAATTCACGGACATTGGGGGAATGGAGGGAGGGCATTTTAAAAATTGTTCCCAGGCTTCTGGGAACTGTTTTTGAGCGAAGCGCGCAAACTTCGCGAGCATGGCGTCCATTGGCATGGCCGCCATTTTATGTAGCCGCCCCGCCGTACGGCGGGGGGGGATGTGTGCCTAATTGAAAAAAACTATCTGTCGCCTAGTGCGACAGGACCTATCTATAATTGTACAACGCCTCTGAGGCGAATAAAATTCGCTACTTACAGTGCCGGAACCAGGCTCCGGCAGAGTTTTCGCACGCTGGGTACACGCACTGTTGCACTGCACTTTTTTTTTTTTTTTTTTATTAACGTGTGTAACAAAATGCTAACGGATTGCACACCCCGTACCAATACTGGGCCGGTAGTGGGGTAGTGTCGGACTCCAACCGACTAAAAAGCTTCACACGGTATTCCATCTCTTCCGAAAAGAATGCACGAGGGTCACGGGATAACGCTCTGGGCAGTTTTCCGCAACCCCCGTTCGGTGCCCGGATCGAACGGGCCCGCCTCGGGGAGGGATGTGAAGCATCCCTCCCAATTGACAAGATCCCTAAATTATCCCTAAACGGCAACGCGTCAGAATACGAGACGCGTCGCCAGATACGCCCCAGGAACCCTTTCCAAGGGGGGCGCCGGACCGACGGCCCTTGTCGATCGCGACGCCAGGTTCCTCTGCCTAAGGAGGCAAGCGGCGGTCGTGCGCTCGGCTCCGCCCGTTGGCGACGAGCTGTCTGCGCACTACAACAACCGCCTCTTGCCCCCTCGGCGCCCGCTCTCTTTGACGCTCGGTCTCTCGCTTCTGCGACATAACGATATCGCAGAATCGGGATACCGCGTCCCATGACGCCTCGCTTCTGACCATGGTCCGTACCACGGCCGGTAGCGAGAGGTCAGTCCCTATCGCCGCTACGAGCGCGGCCCTATCCTCTCCCCATCGCGGGCAATCGGCCAAGGTGTGGGACGATGTGTCCACCGGGTGTCCACACTCGTCGCACGCCTCGTCGGTCCTAACGCTACAGTGACGCTGGTGCAGATAGCTCCCGAAGCAACCGTGCCCCGTGAGTATCTGCACCAGGCGGAAGTTTAAAACTCCGCTGTCCCTGTCCAGCCAGTCCTCGAGGACAGGTCGGACTGCCTCCACGGTGAGGCGGCCGTACGTCGGGTATCGGAGTCGCCGCTTCCATCGCCGACGCACGTCCAGGCGCCCCTCTCGGCGCCACCTTTCCTCCTCGTCCGGCGACGGACGCTCACCCCCCCGCTCGAGGGCGCACTTCCGCCGCCAGTAGATGCGCGCCAGCGACTCCGCTTCGAGATCCCACGGCGGCGTTCCGGCGAGGACGCACGCCGCCTCGAAGGAGACGGTACGGTAACCGCGTACGACCCGTATGGCCATGACACGCTGCGGTGATCGCAGCAGAGTCCGGCCGCGGGCCGACAGGTTCTCCGCCCATATGGGCGCCCCGTATAACGCCATAGAGCGCACCACTCCGGTGTAGAGTCGCCGGCATCCTACGCTCGGTCCGCCCAGATTGGGCAGAAGGCGGCTCAGGGACCCAGCCGCTCGAATGAGCTTCGGGCCCAGCTGCCGAAAGTGCTCGTCGAACTTCCACCGGCCGTCGAGGACGAGTCCCAAGTACTTCATGGAAGTACCGACGGCGATGGAAGTCCCACCGACTATCAGCTCCGCTCCCGGCGGAGGCGCGTTCCGAGCGCCGTGGAAGCATAGAGCCTCGCACTTGCCCAGCGCCACCTCCAACCCCAAGCGCCGGATGCGCGCGACGACTTGGGCTACGCCCGCAGTCGCCAACACGCGCGCCTCCCTAAAGGTGCGTCCGCGGGCCGTCACCAGGGTGTCGTCGGCGTAACAGGTCACGTCGACTCCTCCGAGGTTAGCCCCGCGCAGCACCGAGTCGTAACCGACGTTCCACAGGAGCGGTCCGAGGACCGAACCCTGCGGGACGCCGCACGACACGCCGTGCCGACACCACTCGTCTCGCGTCGGGTACCTCACGAAACGGTTCGAGAGGTACGTCCCGATCGTCCGCCTGAGGTAGACCGGGACCCCGAACTGGACCAGCGCAGCGGTGATCGTTTCCCACGGAAGGGTGTTGAACGCGTTGGCGATATCGAGCGACACCGCCAACACCACCTCTCCGCGAGACACCGCGTCGTCCGCTATGGCGCGCACCCGCGCTATAGCGTCGACGGTGGACCTGCTCCTGCGGAATCCGAACTGTGAGTCGCTCAGATCCGGTCCAGTCTCCTCCATGTGTCGAACGAGGCGTGCTGCGATAACGCGCTCGAAGAGCTTGCTCACCTCGTCCAACAACACTATGGGCCGATACGACGACGGCGAGTCGACCGGTTTCCCCCTTCTTGAGCAGGACCAGTTTCCCCGTCTTCCAAAGGCGCGGAAACCGACCCTGCTTCAAGGACGCCGTGAACAGCGCCCGCGTCCAGGGCTCCAGGGGACCCAGAGCTAGAGCCCACGCGCGGCCGGGTATACCGTCGGGCCCAGGAGCGGTGTCTCTGACACGCATCCTTTTAACGGCCGCCGACAGTTCCCCTTCGCTGACACCCGGGGCGTCGTCCGGTTCGAAGGAGTCTCCCTCCCCCTCCCCTCGGCCGCCGCGGGACTGAGTCGCCGTCGAAGGCGACCCCTCGACGTCCCGCCGTGGGAACAGGGTGCAGATCGTCCGGTCGAGAAGTTCCGGTCGGAGGCTGCGAGTCAGAGGGGGTCTCCAAGGGCGCAGCAATTGCCGCACCCTCTTATACGGCTTCCCGAAAGGGTCGCCGTCCAATGACTCGAGCATCTCGACTTCGGAGGCCTTCTTCGCCTCGGCGATCGCGCTCACCAGCTCCTTCACGTTGGCCCTGTGCGCCGCATACAGCCGCTCCTCCTCGGCCGTATCGCGCCTCCGTCGACGTCGGCACCTGTGGTACTGTCGCCGGCTCGCCACGCACGCCTTACGAAGGCGCAATAGGTCCGCCGACCACCAGTACACACCGCGCCTAGGAGGCAGAGAGCGCACTCGCGGCATGCTCGCGTCGCACACTCGCGACACGGCCGCCGTCAGTCTCTCCGCTTCCTCCTCTACGTCGACCGCCGCCGTGGACGTCCTAGACGCCCTAGCCGCCCTCCCCTCGAGGACCCAAGCCTCGACCAGTGCCGCCTCCTCGAGGAGGTCGCGGTCGAGACGCCTCAACGCCCACCGAGGGCCGTCCCCGACCAAGGGTCGACTAGGATCGCTCGGAGTGCCCGAGGTCGCCGAGACACTGAATCGGACGTACAAATGGTCCGACAGAGTCTCGACGTCCCCGAGCACTTCCCAATCCCCGATGCGGCGGGCCAGGGCGTCTCCAGCGAACGTAACGTCCACTATAGAGCCGCCCCGTTTCCGCACGCACGTGTTCGTCGTCCCCCTGTTGAGCACGACCAACCCGGCCCCGACCGCGAACCCCTCGAGCGCGGCGCCGCGTGCGCTCGTCGCCGGGCACCCCCACGCCTTCGACTTGGCGTTGAGATCTCCGGCGAAGAGAACGCGACCCGATCCGGTCCGGCCGATGAGAGCACCCACCTCGTCTAGCAGCCGCTCGAATTCGGCTAAGCTGCGATTCGGCGAGAAGTATGCTCCCACGACCAGAACGTCCCCGACCCGCCCCGCGACGTAACCCCGACCGCGCTCCACCGACTCTAGGTCGGGGGAGCCGTTCGAGGTCACCGTACCGATGGCCACCGTTCCGTCCACGTCCCCCGCCCAGCTCTCCCACGGTGGGACGTAATACGGCTCGCTGACCACAACGACGTTGATCGACCGCTCCGCCATGCTCTGGTACAGTAAGTCCTGAGCTCTGGCGCAGTGGTTGATGTTCGCCTGGAGGAAGTTGAGGTCCATCGTTATTCGACGGACATCTCAACCACCTCACGCACGGAGCCCGCGCTCGTGCTTAGCGCTGGCGGTCGAGTGACCCCGGGGCCCCTACCGCCGCGCTTACCGCCTTTCCGCGTCGCCTTAGCGACGCGCGCCTTGCCGCATGCATTACCGCCGCCTCTATGGTCGGACGGTTTGCCGGCCGCACTGCAGCGGTTGCAGTGCGGCGGGGCGGAGCAGTCGGCGGACTTGTGGCCGTTCTTTCCGCAGCGATAACACTCATCGCTGCGGTCCGACTCAGCCTTGCAGTTCGCTTTCAGGTGCCCCTTTTCGAGGCACCTGAAGCAACGCTGCGGTCGCCTCTCCAGCAGTGTGACCTGCGCAGACACCCAGCCGACCAGGAGTCTTCCGCCGTCCACCACCTTCTGCGCCGCGACCACGGGGCAGCGCAACCACGCCGTCCCGAGGCCGGACGCGCCGACCGAGATGCTGCCCGACCTAACCTGATCGGCCGGACAGCCACCTGCTCGCGCAACCGCGGCGACGACGTCGGCGCTCGTCACCGAGTCGTCGAGTCCTGAGACCCTCAACTCGGCGCACTTCACCGGCCTGGCTATTCGCACGACCTCCTCGCCCAGAGACTCGCGGAGCCTCTTTGCGAGGTTATCGGCTTTTTCGCCGTTGCCAGCGCCGGGCACTTGCAAGATGCGCGCTCCGGTCGCCGCCGTCTTAACACGAATCCCGGCTAAAATGCCGAGATCGTCCAGATTGACCTGCTCCTTCGCCCGGGCGATGACTTGAGCGTACGTAACGCCCTTCGTCATCGCCTCGGGCGACAGGGTCACCACGATCGCTGCGGTCCTCGGGGCCCTCAGCTTTCGCGGGCGGCTTTTCTGGTTGCCGTTGCTTTTGCGCTTCGCGCTCTGCCGCTTCTGCAGCTGCTGCTGCGGCTTCGGCTGCGACTGCTGTCGCTGCTTCCGCCGCTGCTGCTGCTGCGTCTGCGGCAGTCGCTGCGCCCTCCTCGGCTTCCTAGCCACGACGTTCCACCCCTCCTCTAGAGGAGGCGGGGCGGGCGCGGGCTTGAAAGCGCCGGTCGACGAAGAAGGGGTCGGCTTCTCCGCCGCCTTCTTCGCATTCCCCTTCTCAACCCCTCTTCCTTTCGCCACGCGGGGTTTGGACGCGGGGTTCGCGGTAACCGCGGGAACCGACTTTAGCGCTGGGCTGGCCTTTTTGGCGGCTGATGCCGCCTGCCTTGCCGCAGCAGCTAGCGGTGGGCGGACGAGCTTCTCTGGGAGAAGCCTATCCTCCAGCGATGCCAGGCGGGCCGACACCATCGTCCCCACCTGCATCATCACCGTGCGACAAATCTCCTCGACCGACAGAGTCGTCGGTTCGAGCCGATCGGCACCGGTGCACCGCTTCTTTTTCGCCGGGCGGGCTGCCTCCTCTAGGGGAGACTCCTCGCCGGCGTTCGAGCGAGAGGGCGCAGGTCGTTCCCGCCGCTCACTCTCCTCGAATTCCGCCCTGAGGTTGGCCAACTCCTTCCGGAAGTCGGCCACCTCGGCGCGCAGGCGAGCGTTCTCAGCCTGCAGCTGCCGCGTCTCATCCGAGACTGTGCGAGACCCGATGGCCACCACGGCCGCCTTGATGGAGGCCGCGGCTGCCTTTAAGTCCCGCACGAGTTCGGACTTTAGGTTCTTCGACTTGCTGGCGATCGTTGCGATCAGCTCAGCGTCGTCGAAGACGCCCTTTTGCAGCATAGCAGCGGTCTGGTCGTCCGGAGCCATTCTTGGCTCCAGCGCCGGAGACCGTGCCAGCCGCCTCTCCCGGCTTCGGCGGTACTTCGCCGCGGTCGCGGCGAGTTCCTCCTCCGCCTGGAGTTTCAACTCGTGACGCCTTTCGGCGTCAAACGCGGCCTTAGCCTTGCTAAGGCCGACGTATTTGCCTGTCGTGGGCGGACGCCCACGACGGTCAGTCTTGTCGCCGGGACGCTCGGTCTCGGCGAATTCGGTGGGCTTGTCGTCCTCCTCGGAGGAGGCCGACAAGCCGTCCCTGCTGGGACGACGCCGTTTGCGGTCCCGCCAAAAGCGGGACCCGCCTGACGCCACCGTAGCGAGGCTGCAATCGGAAACCGACGCAGCCTCATCGTCACAAGTCAGGGTAACGGGGGCCATGTCGACATCGACTTCGCCCTCGTTATTTTGTGGCTCGAAGCGCAGTCGCTCCAACACCACCCGCGCTTTGGGAAGCGCAGTCGGTGTTGGCGCGCGTTGCGCGAGCCCGTCAAAATCGTGTTTTTGGCCAGCGCCCGTCTGCGGGCGCGGCATTGTCCTAATCTGGTCTGCGGACGCGCGCGTCACGGGACGCGGCGTTGTCGCTGCTGCAGCTTTGCTGCACTCTACTCTCTCATCAAAAACAGTGGTGCCCACCCCAGAGTACGAAGGGCAGACGGCGCCGAGCGCCGTGTGGGATTCCCCAGCCGTAAGGCCGGGACCCACCTGGGTAATTACTTTTTCCTCACTGTTATTCATGTTTGTTTTGGGTGCTGATCCACAGCTTCGGGCGCTAGCGACCAATACCCTTGGCCATTCATCCCATCGGCACGCCATACCTTGGGATTGGGGTAATTTGAGAGGTTGTCTTCCTCTTGACTCCGGTCGCAATGACCGCAGTCCCCGCTCCCGCTCGGGGTGTGC
Source organism: Ornithoptera priamus (assembly GCA_029034505.1). Classification (NCBI taxonomy): domain Eukaryota; kingdom Metazoa; phylum Arthropoda; class Insecta; order Lepidoptera; family Papilionidae; genus Ornithoptera; species Ornithoptera priamus. Next base: position 4,753,927 of record JARDWD010000827.1, read on the forward strand.
TATGAGCGGGCTACGGGTGCGCCCGACGTGGCCTAAGCCAACAGCCGCCCTAAGGGCGGACTCGCCGCGCGACTCGACTGTTTGCACGGAAGAGAAAACTGCATCCTCGAGGGAAAGTTCAGTTTTCTTTTCCGTGGGCGATGGGTTCGTCACTTCCCGACGCCGCTGCTGTCGGATTATTAGCCGTCAGCTGTCCTATGCCCGAAAACATAAGACAACTGCCGTTGCCCAGAGTGCACCAGTCCCAAGAGATACCCTTACCCCCCGAACCGAAGTTCGAAAAGCAACTGCATCTCCCGGGCACACGAGGAGGTTATCCGACCCGCACCCCTGCACTGCACTTGCACTTGCACACGCGAGCACTGATGGTGGCCGAACTAGCGGCGTATAGCCACGCACACGCACTGGGCACGAGCGGGTCGGGCGGGAGGGGGTGTAGCGGTAGCGCGCACTGACAACGGCATGGAGCACGTCCGGTCGGTACGGCGGGCAGAACCCGAATGTCTGCAACTTCGCACCTTCCGCCATCTTTATATGCAATAGACCCTTACGGTGCTCGTCCTTTCCCTCTGCGGTTCATTGTTTGTATAACAATAATTTTAATGATTATTATAGATACAAATAAAAACATTACTAACAAAAGGTTTAGTATATTACCTTTGTCAAAAGTGGGGCCCCATGTCTCGTGGTTGATCATTATGAGCAGCTTCTCCACGTCTTCATCTCGCATCATACCGACTAACTGCAAGAGGTCTACCAATTTTATTGGTGGCCTAAAATTTTAAAAAAGTTTATAGTTTTAAAGATAAGTATTCTATAAATCTTTCTTCATTTGCTACCTATTGATATTCAATACCTCCCAATAAGAAGGCATTAACGCTAATTGACGATCGCAGTATACTGATATTTTTATTTTATTTTTTTTTTATTTCATCATGCCAAAAAGTTATGAAGCTTCACGGGACTTTATAGTATTTTTTTTTTTATAACATAATGCGACGAGACGAATGAAACATACACCTGATGGTAAATGATGATCTATCCTATAACAACAGTAGCAATAGTTTGGATGATATAAATTGTAACAGATTATTCTCGTCGGCTTGAGACATAAAATATTAAGACTCGTTACACCAATAATTTCATTAGCTACAACACCCTTCAATTCGCAACCCTTTAATAACAAACGGCACAAATATCTGTGATGGTATCTCCGGTCTTCGGCAACAGAGACTTACCACCACTTATGTGTGCACAATATATCATTTCTAATGTTTCCTTTTAACGACTTTTATGTTTGATAAAAATAGTTATTAGCTAGAAATTTCTAGTATTTTAATGTTTGTAAATAGTAGTTAACAGTTACAGGAAAAGGTTCTCGTTGCTGCCGCCGACCGGGTCCCGGTTGTGCACCTGGTTGGTCTCCACCGCCTCCGCGAGCGCCTGCATCACGAACTCGCGCACAACCTCCAACGGAAAGTATGGTGAGTAAAGGTTGCTGATGTCTGTGATCTTCTCTCTGGAAGAGAATTTTAATTTTAAATCAGTAAATATAAATTACTTGATACATACTTTCTCTTACAAGTTACGAAATTATTTAGATCATGTTACAGATATTTATATTAAAAAATAAAGGATTATTAAAAATTGATCAGACGGTAACAACTAAAAATAGATAGTAGACAGTTGTCTATAGACGAAAGGGATGTTTTAAATTATTTAATTTAAAACATCCCTGTCATTTATTATAATCAGTAAAGTTGACTAAATAATTTTATATACTCTCGTTTATAGAAGATTTCTTTATTTACGCATTAGACTTTTCCTCGCAGTAAACTTTTTATTACAGTTAAGTTTTCCTAGCAGTAAACTTTTTTTCACAGTAAGCTTTTCCTCGCAGCAGTCCTTTCCCCGCAGTAAACTTTTCATCACAGTAAAGTTTTCCTAGCAGTAAAATTTTTCCACAGTAAACTTTTACTCGCATAAGACTTTTCCTCGCAGTGAAATTTTAATCACAGTAAACTTTTCCTCACAGAAGACCTTTCCTCGCAGTAAAGTTTTCCTACCAGTAAACTTTTGCTCGCAGTAGACTTTTCCTCGCAATAAACTTATCGTCATAGTAAAGTTTTCTTAGCAGTAAACTTTTCCTGGCAGTAAACTTTTCATCACAGTAAAGATTTCCTAGCAGAAAACTTTCGCTCGCAGTACACTTTTCCTTGTAGTAGACTTTTCCTAGCAGTAAGCTTTTCATCATAGTAAACTTTTCCTCGCACATAACTTTTCATCACAGTAAAGTTTTCCTAGCAGAAAACTTTTCCTCGCAGTAAACTTTTCCTCTCAGTAGATTTCCTCGGAGTAAATTTTTCACCACAGTAAAGTTTTCCAAGCAGTAAACTTTCTTCGCAGTAAACTTTTCATTACAGTAAAGTTTTCCTAGCAGTAAACTTTTGCTCGCAGTAGACTTTTCCTCGCAATAAACTTATCGTCATAGTAAAGTTTTCTTAGCAGTAAACTTTTCCTGGCAGTAAACTTTTCATCACAGTAAAGATTTCCTAGCAGAAAACTTTCGCTCGCAGTACACTTTTCCTTGTAGTAGACTTTTCCTAGCAGTAAGCTTTTCATCATAGTAAACTTTTCCTCGCACATAACTTTTCATCACAGTAAAGTTTTCCTAGCAGAAAACTTTTCCTCGCAGTAAACTTTTCCTCTCAGTAGATTTCCTCGGAGTAAATTTTTCACCACAGTAAAGTTTTCCAAGCAGTAAACTTTCTTCGCAGTAAACTTTTCATTACAGTAAAGTTTTCCTAGCAGTAAACTTTTTCTTGCAATAAACTTTTCTTATCAGTAAAGATATCCTAGCAATAAACTTTTCCTCACAGTAAACTTTTCCTCGCAGTAGACTTTTCCCCGTAGTGAAGTTTTCCTCTCAGTAAACTTTTCCTACCAGTAGACTTTCCTTCGCTGTAAACTTTACATCACAGTAAAGTTTTCATTACAGTTATGTTTCCTAGCAGTAAACTTTTGCTCGGACTTCTATTGACCTTAAATTACAATAGATTCAGTAAACTTATAGCTTGATATTTAATAAAAAAAAATGTATTACCTTTCAATCATTCTGTCGTAGCCATCGGTTATGATAACGAGTGACTTCGTGACCTTGTTTTGATTAAAGTCCTTTGAGTGCAGATGATATGGAGTAGTCACCCATCCGATGTACACGTGAGTGGGATCCTGACCCGGAAATATTCTGTGAGAAATATTAAACAATTTATTGTATTAATATAATTACGGCAACAGGTACTGCAGCTGCACTTATCTTAGAGTTATTCTTTCATTAGCCGCCTTTAGCAACACCCCTTTGTTCAGTATATATTATAATTAACCTGACATCATTGAAGTATTCATTGATGAGCTTCAAGCAATCAGCATCGAAAATCTCATTGCCAACAGTTTCGGTGATCTGCTACATCTGCTTACGCTCCTGCGGTGGGGTGGTCACTTGTAGGTTCGACTAAAAGTAAAGATATTGAAATACTAAAAAGTGTTGCAATATAGAACGAATAATAACAGATAAAAAGAGATCTTAGTTAGTTGAAGCATTAATAACTAAATAAAATAGATTTATAGAAGAAATGTAAAAAAGGTCACTTGGTTTCTATCAAATATAATAGGACATAGTAAATGCATTATATGATGTATTGAATAAATGGCCTTAACCATTACTCTATGCCAGAGGAAATCCCGTGCCCCAGCTGTGAGAGCGTTAAGTGGACGGTAAGGACGATTCTTCTTAGCATTTGCTCCATCTTAACAGGGTCAGCTTTCTTATTTCTTTCACGCCACTTCGCTCTATTGGGGACATCTCTTTCTTTAAGATCACAGCTTATCATATCTTTTGTCACTACACTCGGCCATCGCAACTGCAGTCTTCTCAAGGACAATTATGTTTATATTTCTTGTATGCATATGATATTTAATTCAAATCAAGTAAAATACAATTCATGTAGTTTACAAGTTAATAGTTTAAAATATGTAACGTTAAATTTTATTTTGGATAACAAAGCTAAAATAAGAGAGAGAGAAGAGTCATGACGTCACAAAAAGTAAAAAATAAATAAAACAAGAGTTAAAAAGGCTAAAGGTAAAAATTTGAAGGTTTAGGAAATCTATATCTGATACCAAATAAACTTACATTCAAACCACCCTAACTTCCGTATATATTGGGGCGACTAGGTCTACCTTGCTTGCCGTTATACCTTTGATTCGCCTTTGGGAGAAAACAAACAAAAACAAATAATAGAATAAAATAAATCAAAAAATCGAACGAGTATCGACTGATAAGGAATTAAAATGGAAAATATCAAACATTGATGGATATGCATTAATATAAAGGATAAATTGTTTCAAGTTACATGAAAGAAAAATTCGCAAGGAAAACTCGAATAACGCAATGCTTTGAATATAAAAAAACATTGGGAAACACAAAAAAGTAATTCGTGTGATGATATACCTGTGAAATTCTAATTTGTGAGTTCGGACGTCTATCACCGCGATCTGGTGATACCTCCGTATCGCTGAAAGGATCTGGAGTTTTCGATTTGCGCGATTTCGCCCGTTCACCGCTCTCGCCGCGCTTGCTCCGGAAGAACCTAGATTTATAGTAATATACTGGTAACAGGTCTGTATTATTAAAGACCGGCTAATTACGACCAGAAAGGTCTATTTCCGCTGTCAAATAATGTGAAATTCCGATTGGAAGGCGCTGTAGTTAAAAATTACTGGAATTACAAGACAAAAAATAAAAAACCTTTTAGTGACAAGTATGTTCTGGTGTTATGTATGTCATCCTAACTAGCACTAAGTTATAGACATAACTTACCATCAGGTGAACGTTCCACTCGTCTTGTCACATTGAGTAATATATATACGTCTAATAGTAAAGGATTTTTTATGGGATCTTTATCCACCTCAAAGCAACTCTGAGGAGAACAATATCTGGACCTGGTCTACAACTATTGTACCTTGAAGATCTTTTGGCTTGCTTCATTGAGACACCATAGATAACGGGTAATAAATATGTAACAACATACTTGAAGCTGTAATAGCTCTGTTTCTCAGCGATCGTATATTCTATAAATATTTAGGATTAGGCTCTATTTCCAATGGCCTTAAGCTTCCAGTGATAGAAAACATTGTGAGGAAACTACCAGCTTGCTCTTGGCCAAAGAAAACTTCGAATTTCAGTAGCGCGGATAAAATGAGGGCTGTTTATATTTACGCCTTACTTGAACGGTGGTCGGCCCCGCTTGTCTTTCTTATCATCAGGTACATTGTTTACTCCTAGTTCATACTTCGGCATTTCAGCTTCACTGGTCGATCGATGCATTCCGTTTGCTTGACCTGTGATCATATTGCATTAGGATTATATATTACTTATATCTATTGAGAGTTCTTAGTCTATAATTTCGTAATTTATACTTGAAATATTTCTAGGATTAGAGATATATTTACAGTCATTATTACCATCAGCCAACAGACGTCCAATACCGGACGTAAATCTCTCTTAATCTTCCCTTCATATCTTCTACAATCGATTGCGCGGTTCACCGTGATTACAGATTGTCTATCCACAGTGTGGAGAATCAACCAGCAGTTGTGTTTATCGGTAAAACCTTACTGCCTCATCGACTTCCAATCCTTCGAGCAACGTGTCCTGTTCATTGCCAGGAAGTCTAATATTACATTCTTTAAAGTGACCTTAGTTCTTCTAAGCATTTTTATATTTGCAGATACATTTAAAGTAGATTTCGATAATATTTTAATTGATTGTAATATTTTTTTCTAAATTAGTCCTTGATCTTCCTTCCTGAGTGTTAGCGGTGATGTAGCCTTTGATAGTAGAATATTCTAGTCAAGAATATAATTTACTCTTATCTTATAAATTTCATTCATTTGTAAAAAAAATTAAGGTTTTAATGTAAAGTATTATAATGATTGTTTTATAAAAAAAAATTAGTTGATAACATAATAATAAAAGAAGTTTAGTAGGTTAGGTATTAGTACGAGGATATTTAACTGAATTTTTCATATTTAAGACAATGTGTAAATAACACGAAGCAGGAGCAGAATAAATAACAAAGAAGTAAAGACAGAGAGGAAAGATCGTTTCTTGATGAAAGGAGATATTTCTCGTATTATAAACCTGTCTGCAAATTATAATTCTGTATTGTGACGCCGCGTGTGATGGATCCTTTCCTCGGTGGTCTCGAGGGATGCTTCTTCACTTTTGTAGTTGTTGACATATCTTGATTCTCGTCGTAATGCAGACATTGCGTGTGAGGGGGTAACAAAAACCAGGTGTAAAAAAAGCACAATTGGTATGGATCAGGGCAAATGAGATTCGTGGTGATGGTTATGTGGGATAGATGCAAATAAAAATAAACATTTAACAGATATCTTTAGTAAGGGTTACATTATTTACAAAAATTTACATGAAACTTTGTAACAATAACAATTATTATAAATTAAAACAAAGTTTCCAATCTCATTATAGGAATAATTTTAGATATGATTCAAAGAGTTTTAAATAGATCGATTTCCTGTTAGGTTATTTAATTCATTTCCTAATCAATGATTAGGTTAACTTGCCATGATTTAAAAATAAAAAAACAAATATCGCTTACACTTTACTTTAGTGTTGCCATATTAAAAATATTTTTAATATAAAGTGTAAATTCAATTTCGTTTTTGTTTAACACAGTGCAAATCATAAAAATAATTATTTTTATATCATATCATAATAAATAGAAGTTAAAGATTGAGGATTTGTCGCATATATTAATCTCAAATTCAGTTCTGATAAAAATTTTAAGAACCAATTTAGTTTATGATTGACAGTAGATTGAGGATCAACGTACCTTTGATGTCGTTCATGGTGAACCTGCTCCGCATGATCTGGTCGATGTGTGCCGGCATCTGCGCCTCTGTGGCCTCCTTCATTAGGATCTGCTGCCGTTCCTTTATCTCCACCCAGCGACGAGCTTTTTCGTTCTCACTGTTGGAGATTGTTAGTTCTAGAATTATGCAATTTCTGTATATGCCATCTTTTGTTTCTATTCTACTAAGCCAATCGAACGATACGTTCACCTGATGGTAAATGATACATCTGCTCATAACAACGTGGCGTTACTAAGGATTATACTGTACCAAATTGTGCTCGACGCCTTGACAACTAAGTTATTAAGTCTTGTTACCCCAGTAATTTCACGAGATACAACACCTGTCATGACGGTACATAGTAATGTTTGCACACTTCTGTTTGGCAGCAGAAATAAGCGCTGCGGTGGTACTTAGATGGTCTCCGAGACCTACTATCAGTAAAATTTAACTACTCTTGCAACATTTCAACTGTTGGGGCTTGTGGGTTTCTCACAAAGGTGGAGTCTTGACAATTTTCTACCACACCAGTCAAGTGCCCAATTATGAATGTCTACTAAAGTTGTTCGTAGAACTCGTTACTTTCTTCTCATTAATTTCCTTTATCAAAAGCTAAATATCACCGATAACCGACCCCACGTTTCTTCGTCTTAGACACTGAGCCATCACGGCCATTTCTTCTTATTACATGTATATGTTTCTGTCAGAGAAATAAATAGAAGTTGTAAATCTTACTCTATAAAATCCTTTTGACATATTACGGGTAGAGACAACCGCAGAAACTCCCAGTTTGGTTTCTCCATGGTCTCGAAAGTGTTGTGAGATATTTTCAAACAAGGTGATGTATCTAGAAATAAAAGAAAAGTAGCGATATTTTTTAAGACACTCTTTTGCTGTTTATTTAGAAAAATTTGTTTCTTTTTAATTCTACGAAGCTATGAAGATGAGTGAGATGTGTAATTCATTGTAAGTAATACAGAGATATCAGACGTTAAGTCTAGACACCCTAGTAATTTGACTCGCTACAGCGCCCTTCAAATAGAACATAGTAAAGTTAGTATACTACTGCTTCTCAGCAGAATGTCCCTACGATGGTACGTGCTTAGACAGTCTCCAGCAACAGAGACTTACCATCAGCTGGCAACAGAGACCTACCACCGGCAATGCTACATTGTTACTGCAGAACTAATATCAAGGGTATCAACCCTTGATAATAATACTGAAATATTACCAGAGCCTGCTGGTATCCTGGTCACGTCGATCTTCGTGTCCGCCATTTCATCGGTGTTCTCGTATATCGGTTGGTCCTTTGTATACCAGTGCGTTACATCGCGTTTCATGTTACTGCAAATATTAAACAAGTAAAAGATTTTTTTTACTTTGCCTAACTTGAAGTCCTATCTATAAGTAATGATCTTTGCTAGAAGTAAAAGCAAACATATGTTTTTCGATGATGTCTTATGACTTAGTTATATTTCTTTAACAAATTTCATAAAATTCTTTTAAACCTTAAAAAGTAGATATGCCATATTATGTTTAAAATTTGGTTGGAAGGCTCTATACAAGATTGCCTATCGATCTGGAGATAGTTGCATGTAATCGGCTGCGGACAACACAGGACGAATCGATACGGAGATCTTTGAGAGACGTCTACGTTCAGCAGTGGAACGTCTATCGGCTGATAACGACAATGATGAAATATTAATTTAAATATCTTCTCACAATGCGAAATAAAATCTTTAAACAAAAACATTTAGCCGATATATTACAACAAAGTATCAATAGAGTATCATTTACTTACTTTTGTTTGAATTTTAACGTTTTAATGATTATATTAAATAATGTGGTGTAACTATGCCTTATTTGGGTGTACTAAAAACATTAAAAAGATACAATTTCACATTTTTAAAGTAAGGAAAAAAATATTCATAAGTATTCTGTGTTATTCCTAAATTAATTTTTGTAAATTGTTTATTAACAATTTTACTTACACACAAAATGGCTCGTAACCTTCCTGCAAACCGCATGTTGTGAAATATTTCAAAGTGTTCACATCTTGTCCGTACGTTAGTCTGAAAGGAAGTTTATACTGATACAATCAGGTCGTATATGTATATATATATATATATATATATATATATATATATTCCGCGAGAACGAGATTAGAGGATCGTTCATCTCCTGGCGAGTTATAGAAACATGTAAAGTTAATCAGGGTAATATTACTCCAGTACACAACAACACATTGTGAACATCGTTTTCAAACATGAGATATTAAATCTCGATAACATAATTTCACTATCTACTACGCTTTAAACTGTTTCACAGTAATGTTGACACAACTATTAGGTGGTAAAGAATAGGCACTGCCGTGGTATAGTCACGAGACCTACCACTATTCAAATATAAATATATTTTATAATGTACAGTTTAAAACGATACCTTGCTTTCTGTCCAACCCCAAGGGTACATGCTGGTACGAAATTATCATCTTGGACATCAGCAAACGTAGTCTCACCACCCAGAGCATCCATTAACAATTCTCCATTCAAAGAGAAACCTAAAAGACAAATGTTAATTGCATTCAGTTGTAGATTATATTATAGTGTAATAATCAAGGTTTTATATTGATTTTTACCAGATAATTATCTTATTGAACTACACTGTACTAAAAAGTTTAAACTAAACATTGTCTCTAAATATTAAAGATTTTACTTAGGTTTATATAACTATGTCTATAAAATGCTGTACTTTATCTCCAATCTACAATAGTAACTATTTATTTCTATTTGTATTGTAAAATGATAAATAACATTAAAAATAATTACAATAATATATTTTCATTACAAATATTAGATTTTCTAATAAATTGATTACTTACTATTAATATAAAACATTATACTTCTATTAAATTGACACTAATAGGATATGACCTAAACTGGTTGAGTAGTAATAAAATCATCTCTTATACTTATATTACAAGTAATATGATTTAAAACACACAGAAGTAAAGTGGGGATACATTAAGTTGTACATAACTATAATAGGTTATAGTAATTAAACAAAACATTAATATTTATGTTAATGTAAATTTAAACTGCCTTTGATACACAAGCTTTCAAGAGTTATTATTGTTAATATTTTTATATAAAACACAAGAAGAAAGTTAACATATCATTGTTAGTCGCATATTCATTAAAGTTACTAGGAATATACTTTAAATATAATTTACAAAAACTTTTATAATTCATGTCAATTATTATAATTTTTTCATATTAAAGTTGTCTATGAGATATAAATCAAGTATGACAGTAAATGTGTATCTTAACATTGCCACTAGATTCACTGCAGTATAATATAAGCAGATGTGTTTTTTTACTAAAACTCAGCAATTTAATACATTTTTCTATTACTATTCTATTCCTCTACATTCTTTATAAATACACATAATTTTGTATTTAACATTCAAAGAATTCATTCATATAAGATTTATCTTTAAAACACAACAGAGGTAAATCACTTGAAAAACTCTGTAAGTTTTTATATAATCAGTATTATAATATAAATTTGCAAGTTAAATTATGTTTTCTATTGTTGGCTTGATTTGCATGTGAGAGGGCTTTATTCAAAGAATATTAGAAATGCTGTGTACTATTAACCAATTCTTGTGATAAATAAAATTTAATAAATTAGGACAATTGTTATATTTTACTGTTCATAAGTCATCATCTATAACCTTTATAGATTAGTTATCCATGCTGTGCTCTTTAGAAGCCAAGCGATGCGGTGGTCGTATTAGGTACAAAGCTAACCCTTCTAAGATGATATCAAATTATTATACAGCTCGAAGCGTTAAATTTTGAAGCTACTGTAACTTATAGCGGTAGGAACAACGTCATACAAAGCTACTTTTGGAAGAGATAATTTATTTAAATTTAGGTTAAATATTTTAATTGGTTAGTGCTTGAACATAATCCTGGTTGAAGTTGAGTAGTAATGTGGTCTGCAGTGTTAAAAGGTGCTAGTTAACCTATCTCCTCTTCTATTGAACCCGTGTCCCATTCACACGGCAACACTGTCATCGACTCTGTGCTACCGCTGAATACTTTCTCTTCCTTTAAAACGAACCGAATACTCAATGTAAACAACTCGGAAAAATGTAAAATAGTTCATCTATGTGTTACATTATATTATAAACGAACCTTAAAATAACAAATATTTTAATACTATACTAAAATAAGTTAAATATTTTATATTATATATTATAACAAATATCTTAATATTTGACTACAGCGACTAAACTATAGATAAATGTATTTATGAGTAAAAGAAAAAACATGCTTTAAACCATGATTATTATTAATTTTATTTAAGGTATAATAAGTGTATCTTGTCTAGATGTAGGTAATAAAAGGAATTTATATATAAGAAGTGGATTTATAAAGATTTTAGTAAACATGGTTCTTAAAAGGGAGGCGGTGTTGTATATAGACCGCTTTATATTATTATCACAGATATACAACGTCCGTAAACAGTACAAAAATACTATACAACATATTTAACACCACAAATGTACCACTCAGTTATTTTAGAGCGGCACCGAAACGCCGTCTGGTGGTGGTAACTCACTAATGGTCTGGTCGTAAACGTCTCGGAAGCAGCCGACAATGTCGCCAACTTTCAACTGCTGCCCGAAAGTGTCGCTCGAACCGGCGTGAACCTTTATCGACTGCGATACAACCACTATTATCACCATCATTTCATCAGTCCATTGCTGAACAGAGGCCTTCCACAAAAGGGTAGTTTCTATTCTCACCACGCCTGACACACAGATCGGCGAGCGCAGTATGCTCATAACTGTCTCATGGTAAAAACTATTTCCTCTCAATCCCCTTTTACGACTCGTCAATAATAAAATAGTGGTAAAAGATAATCTGAACCCGTCTTTAATACGAGGGTTAACCAAAATTGTCTGATTATCATTTAGTTTGCTACTTAGTCATACGTAAGACAAATTCTCATCTTAGTCTTTGCGAGTTATTCGAATCTTTGAGACTTACAGAAAGAAGGTAAACTCTATACAACTTTACCTACATTATTATTATGTATTCTAATTAACTGAACATTGAATACATTTATGACGTATCTACAGTGAAATTAAAGTCCAAACTGAAATTAATGTAAAGGAATCTGGTTTCCGAAATTAACGTATCCATCTTAATGCAGAAGTGATAGGTTCTTGCAATTTCAGATTTGTAATCATAGATATTTCTTTATATTACCTGAAAATATTCGTAATAAACTATTTTCCCTTTCGTAACTGTAACAGTTACAGCAGTATATTATTCCGTAATAATAATTCAATATTATATCAAAGTAAATATTTTTGGTTATCATGATACGTTTCTGGAATAACATTTCGAAGTTTCAAATAGTAAGAATTAATATACATATAACTCCTATCTTGCGAGAACTCACATCATCTTAGATTATTTATGAAATGTTTATACTATATTTTTACAATATTGAAGTATCTTATTGATAATTTATCTTATTTTGTAACGTTATTAAAGTTAATACTTACATTGTACCCGTCAAAGGCCCAGGAGTTTTCATCTTGTCCCAGCATCGTACCGGGCGCCATGTCGGCGTGCGTCTAACCAACCTAAAGTCAAAGAAACAGAAAATATTAACAGTTCTTGATAATCAAAACTTTACGTATACAACAAAAGTTATATAAAAAATTAAAAAGTTAAATTAATTAGGTTTTTTTAAATAAAAACTAAATTAAACAAATGAAAAATGTATGAAACGATCAATTCGTCTAAATAAAGCTTTTATTAGATGATAAATGATTAGACATTCAAGATGTGCTATCAACGCCATCTTTTGTGGGTGAATGTGGTATTGGATAATCTTCGTCTGTGTGGACAGGAAAAGTGTAATACTGTAATCCTATTGGTTGAAACGCAACTCGAATACGCTTTTGGTCAGAATTATGATAATGTAAGAAAACGTTTAATAGTTTGCGCGTCAAATTTAAATTCTCAATTTCGTCTCTTTTTTGTTAATTTATTCCTGGGTGTTGTAAAATTCTAAGATATATATGTTTAGGTTAGTTTTAATTAAAAAAAAAAAACAGAATTCCACAGGATATCTCTTCTTCATTATTTTTTTTATTTAAAAATGTAAGGATACGAAGTAGACGTTCTTCTGATTGTGATAGGTGATACGCCTGCCTATAACGTGGCGCTAGTTAGGATGATATACACAACTGTATATTATGCTCGTCGTTTTGAGACAAGATGTTAAGTACGTTTTCTCAGTAATTTCACTGGTTACAACCATCTTCAATCCGGAATACTAAAGTTTGTTCACTACGGTTTTGCAGAAATAGGAGCTACAGGTATTCCACCATCAGTGAATTTTAAGGTGGATATCTATCTTGTTTGTATTTCTACTAATATCACTTCTTTAACTGGCAGCCCATCGTTTAACTACCAGCCCATATGTGAAGTTTGGATGGTGGTAGATTTATTTCGATCCCACTTATGAAACTGTTACCACTCACCCTCATAGAACCAGCCGTGAATATTTCGAATTCGAAATACCACTTGCCAGAGCTGACTGCATAGTTCTTCTCAGCTCGGTAGGTTCTGAAGTCTGCTTGCTTCTGTTTCGACGCTTCCGCTAGCAAAGCTGCAGTAAAGAAGAATTATTTATTGGTCAAAATGTTGTTCATTAAGTAATGATAATAAACTTGAGTAATGATTGGATTATGATTATCCATCGAATAATGACAAATTAGTTTCTTAATCAATTTATGAAAGAGATGTACCCTGTTGAAAAATCTCTGTTGTCGGAGACTGTTGTCTAGGTAGGTATCACACAATCAATACTAGTATGCAGACCTTACTCTGTTCCAGTTTGAAAGGTGTCATAGCTAATCAAATTACTGGGGTAACAAAACTTAATATGTTATATTACAAAGCAACGAGCACAATGCAGTACTGTGTATATCATAGTAACTAGCGGCGCTACGTTGTTAAGGGCAGTCGAGTCACTTACGATCAAGTGAAATCTTGCTCGACCCGCCGCTTCCTCACGATATTTCCTTCACGCTCGGCGAGGATTCGAACTCTTACCCGTACGAATCGGGCAGTACACGACTACGGCATTTACAAACTGAGCAATTATCGCTTTATTGTGGTCATCTTGTATCTTCTTAAACCAGTTTACTGCGAGTAGGATTACTATTACTTTCGTGCTGTTCTCCAGTGGGGGGATCCAGATTGTACCCGTACCCCAGCAGTGTCCTGACGGTCTCCGAGGTCTTTCTTGATAGCATCGTCTACTTTAGGATACGGAACCAGATGCGAGAAGCGATGCATGTCTGGGTCCTGACAAGTGAGACAATTTAATAGTATGTGAGAACTTTTGAGAAGTGTGCAAACATTATTGCTATTCCAAATTGAAAGGAGTTGCAGCATCTAAAATTAGTGGGAGAAGAAGACTTAATTTTTTTTTCTCAATGCGATGAGCACATTTTGGTGTTCATTTTAATTAGGGTTAAGTAACTGATAACGATGTAAGGAAGTAAAATAAAATAGGAATATTAAGTTGGCCCCACGACTATACAGGATATAGTATAGCTAGCAAGAAAGAGAAAGAAAAAAATCAACCGGATGCAATGGTAAGGATGTATATAACAGTAACGGAAGAAGTTCTCTCTTCTCTGACGCTGGCAAACTTTAGACTCGTCCTGCTGTGACCCTCACACCTAATAACTGAGGACATACTAAATGTGAGAGTCACAGCAGACGCGTCTAACAGTAAAGATGTTTTCCAGGTGTTAAATAAAAAAAAAACAGAACATACATTACAGATAGATAGAACAAACATAATAACAGAAAATAAGAAAGAAAAGTGTTAATTAAAATTAACAGGAAAAACAAAGTAAATAAAGTAACAATTTAGTTTAATAACTTTATATGTATACTTAAAGCTAGGCTAAATTAATTTTCTACCAACTAAACTTAGAGAATAAGCTTATATGAGCAGACGTTACTGGTGGTAGGTCTCTATTATCACTGACCATCTAGATATGTACCACCACAGCGCTTATTTCTGCCGCCAAACAGTAGTGCGCAAACATTACTGTGTTCCGGTTTGCAGGTCGCTATAGCTATTGTGAGTACTGGTGCAACGAGACTCAACATTTTATGTCTCAAAGAGTCGAGCGCAGTGGTACAGTGTATACAATTTTAACTAACGCCACGTTGTTATGGGCGGGCCTATCACTTATAATCAGGTGAACGACCTGCTCGTCTCTTCGCTTAATGCAATAAGAAAAATTAATAATATGTATAACATATGTACTAATCGATAAACCGAAATTAATATGATATAACATTTACTTTATTAAAAAAAAATAAACTTTTAAGCTACAGTTAAATTTTCTTGAGGAGTATGCCTAGTTACCTCGTTTAGGCCATATGTCCATCCCTGTTGGATTCTTTCGCGCGCCCAGAGGTTGTGTGTGTTCTCTGCCAGCTGGTCCACCAATTCGTCCATCTTCGGTGTCAGGGTGACAGCACTTAGGTCTAGCGGTGCTGGTTTATAGCCGTTCGACTGCAATCAAATTTTTACTTCATAGCACAACCGTCATTCGTTGGAGAACTATTTTGTTCGATGAAGCAACGAGACGAACGGGTGTTCACCTGATCGCAAATTATACGTATTGTATAAAGGCAGCGGTAGTTAGCATAATATATAATATGTTAAATCTCGTTACCCCAGTAATTTAACTAGCTGCAACGCCCCTTGAACTGGAACACTGTAATGTTTGCACACTACTGTAACTAGACGGTCTCTGGCAATTAAACCCTGCCACCAGTAAGTAGAAGTTTTTATAATGGACCGATTTAGTTTAATTAAAATTAAATCTTTACTGAAAATAAACTTTGATCGATAATGTATTCGGAGTAGTTTAGTACATATGCATATATTTATCTGCCATGTACCTGCATGAAAGGCTCGTGGGGTAAACGAACGTTGCGGATACGCCCTGGTGGCTTGTCCAGGCTAATGGCTCTAGAGCCAAAATCGTCCTGCAAAGTGTATTTATATCAGAAAGAAATACCTTATGAGAAAATAACTATTGAAATATTTCAATAGTTATTCCCCGCCCGCTTTACAGGTCGTAATACCACCATCACTCCCTTTGGAGAAGAAATTTTGTAAAATCCATTCTTAGTTGACCTCTATATCTTTACGTCTAACAGTTTCAGAGATCTCATGATGTGTTAATTAATCTCTGGATATCTCCTATATATATTTTAACTATACAATAATCCCTACACGAAGGCCCCCGATTCGTTCCGGAACCTCAGTTTGGTAGTAGAGTTTAGTTAGTTACTGCCATCATATTGTAAATCAGCCACCATGACAACATAGCTGTTTTCAGGCTGCCATGAGAGCCGGAATATTTTAAGCGACCACGCTTCACCATTCACGTTATTGTCATTTAACACCAGGTGAAATGAATGGTCAAGTAATGGTTAGATGTCAGGTTAATACAAATAAAAAAATAGAACAACGGTGGTGGCTGTGTTACTTGAGTGTCTGCACTGCTAGCTGGATGTCGTAGCGGTTCTCAGCGGGAGGCATTCTCTCGAACGGCACGAGACACGGGTGCACTTTATGCATATCGTCGCGTTGCTCTCCGTATACCCATCCCGCTTCAATCTGTGGATATGTTAGGAGGTAAGAAAGTGACAAAAACTACACATTTCAATTAAAGTGCCTAAAGTTAAATTGATCTCACCTTGTTCATAGCCCACATTTCGTGAATTTCTTTTCGTTTCGTTCTCTGACAGTTTGTCCCTTATTTGTTCTATGTATGAGGGTAATGTGATCTGAAAAACCAATCAAATAAATAAATAAAAAATTGTGAAATTCATATGGTTGTAATCATTGTTTGGTCCTGCTCTAGCTCATCAGCAAAAATTGGTGGTGAAAACTAACAATGCCAATAGTTAGATCTTTTCCCGTCATCAAATGTGATATGACAAAGGTGAAGAATGGTCATAGGCATTAAATACAGCTATTATAATCTTTTTTTCAATAAAGGATTTATAACTAATTAAATATTTAAATAAATAGACTGTAGTCGTAAATATTCTATACGGTATATACATTTTGAATTTATTTTATATACGTTTTTACAACAAATTCTTAGTTACAATATCCTCAGAGTATCAGATAAAATCATAGCTTACATTAGTACTCTGATGATATTGTAACTTACAATTACCATAGACATTAATATGTCTATGGAAGATTATACCGTACGAACGGGCAAATCAATTGATTATAATTATAATTTATTTTAGAAGAACTCATGCTTACTAGTAATTCCACTAAAACACCCTTAATATTAAATACTTTGCCTTTTACTTGCATGGTATCGATTGGTGTTGGAACAAACGCAGTGTCATCCTGAACTAGAAGCGGACCGGCTAAGGCACGTTTCGCCAGATTGCCGAAGTAGAAGCATGGCTCAAGATTAAGGATCTGTTGAGGCAGGAGGGACTCCACCAGCGGCGAGTAACCTTCGGGAGCGGCGTAGCGCAACCGGCCGTGTTCGCCGCCCAATAGGAATCGGCAACTGGGGAAGAATAATTTAGATCATGGCATATTACGCTCATGTGTAGACTGCATTCAAGACCCTGGTTAATAAAAACCTGATTAAGTGATAGTGGTGGGTACCTACGTAGTGCTGATAGAAAAGCAACTATGAAGACTGACATTCACTGTTGTTGTTGAAGATGCCAATTTGTTGATGCAAGTGTTTTGATAAAAACAGTTGTTTAGAGGCATCTGATCCACTTGAAAATAAGTGAATATAGAAATCTGAATTATTATATATACATTATTCTTTTCCGATAGCACGTTTAGTTACTTATATATTAAGTTACCATTATTTCCAGGCATTTCGTTCTTTGTAAAAGGCAGTTCATTTATTTCAAACTATATTTTTATGCCATGACTACCGCAAATACATTAGTTACCATGGCCTAAAATTTTTTGAAATATAAAAAAAATTAAGAATATTTAAAAGGATAAATATCTATCTACCTTCACAGCATACTGAGTAGAAATAAATTTTGTAGTAGAACTTACAATAGCGATAAGGTAAAATTGATTCAATCTCAAAAGCACTTTCTAATAGTAATACATTTTATTAAAATAATTATTTATTCTTTACCTTAATTTACTAAAACAGCTGATGACAGGGAAGAACATGCCTTCGAAATTGAAATTGGTGAATGGGCCGGTGACCCTTACTCCGTTGAACATAAAGTTGATTAAGGGCACCGGCAAGTCCAAAGCGCATCCGATGACATCGCCTAAAATTTGATAAAGCTTAATAATATAATTCATAACTGATATAATGTAGTAATTAAAATCATTATTATATATCATTATATTAATTGATAATACTTTATTACTTTGTATATCAAATTTAACTAATGAATGGATAAGGTATAAATTATAAAGCACACCTTTTCTTATGAAGGGTTCATCAGCGTGAGTTTTGTTCACTGGCGTTTTCCTGCCACCAGACCAGAGGTGGGCGCCGTCGAAACCAAACGAGTACAGATCGTCCCCCACACCGTTTCCGCCCCACTTCTCTCCTCCACCGGGATAGGGTACATACCTGCGATTTAATACAAAACGCATAAAAATACTAGAATACTTAAGAATTTTAACAGCCTCCGCCGCTCTGTGGCTATCCTAGCCAAAATTGTAGCTAGTCTAGAAACAAAGGAAATCGTTGGTTCGATTCACGACCTACATGTTGAGGAGTTTGGCTAATGTTCAGGTTTTGTATAACTACCTGGGTAGTTATTATACCTATTTTGAAAATCCGAACGAAAATATGAACAAAACTGAAGTTGAAATTTTGACTAGGAAGTCATTAAAACAAGTAACATTTATCTTATACCCGGAAGTGTTAGCCCATCCGATGCGTAAATGGGGAATTATGTCAGTTGTCTTTTCTATGTGGTCCATGGTCACCTCAAAGTACCACTTCTGGTACACTGCGGAACTTTCGACGCGTCCAACGAATATGTTTGGACGTACGCTGAAAGAAAAACGTTATTGTAATGTTTGAGTTGTTCAAATTGGAAAATAAACTAATAGGATATAACAAAATAAATTGAATTCTATTCAATTATTGTTAAAATAAATTCTATTGCATTTATATAAGGTTTATATTTACCTTGACAGGTGATCCACGAGCTGAGTCTGTAGCAGCAGGTTCTTCCCTGGTAGGAGGTAGTTGCAGATGTTGTTCTGGGAGGAGCGTCCCGCCACGTCCAGGACCTTCAGATCGCGCCCGTGTTTCTCCAACAGGGATATAATAACTTTTATGTGTTCATCCTATGGACAGATATAGAGTTAATTAACTAATTAATTAAATTCCCATTCAATGTTTCTACAGTTGAGTTTCGAGATCTACTCTCACATGTAGATAGGGTCAAACCATATATCTCACTGACGGAGTCCGGGTTGGTAAAAGTCATAGAATCTGATGTTCCTAGAACATGTTAGTTTTCCCACAATTTTGTTCCATCACTGCTAGCTGAGCTCGGTAAGAATCGATTCCATGTCTCATCGAGACGTACAGTGCGTACAAAGCAATTACAAAATACCCTTCTACTTTCTGATGAAAGTGAGTGCCTGGAAGTCATTTTGACTCTTACAGCTCATGGGATACTGGGCTCGTGAACCCGGGTGCTGGAACTATTACAAACTACCAAAAACCGTCCCTTCAATTATGTGAGAAGACGATGATGATAAAATATTTCCTGCTATAACATTTTTTTTTTATAATAACTGATTTACTTATACCCATCTTACTGAGGCACACTATAATAAGGAAATTATCAAAATAATTATAATTATTTTCATACTTATAAGAGATAACATGAGTGATAAAAGGGCGCTCGGAATACTCTGGCTACCATACGTTGACAGCTGGAACACAGCAATGTTGTTATGACAGTAGATTTATAAAATGAAGGTAATAGCTATCTCGGACGATACTAAAAAACTGTACTACCATCTAACCTCCATGACAAGGCAAACGTTTAGACAGAGGAGGCCGTTAATCATTGACCAAGGTCCGAAGCAGAATAATAACAAAAACGTATGTTGTTCCTTCGTTGCTTACCCGCATCATGTTTAGCGCCTCTGGTGAGTCGATGAGCACACAATGCAGCACATCCAGCATTCCCGTGCCCTCCCCCGAAGCTTGCGAACCAAGCCGCGAGAACAGCCAGTTCAGCCGGTTGGAGTTCGCAAACTGGGCGCAGTTTGTGTGGTTACCCTTTATTATAGTAGCTGAAAACGTAAACAAAATACTTTCACCTATTTAAGAACATATCAATCTATTTAGTAATCTTCTTTTCTAATAGACAGAAGAGAAGAGAATAGTAGACTATTTTTCTGACAGGAAGCTATTGCACATAATTCGACATCACTGGTCAGATTGTAAATTCTCATGAGATCTTCACCTATTATTTTTAATGGAAGACTACATTATTTTCATACCCATACGGGCTGGTGAGTTATTGGGAATCTATGAGGGGCAGGTCAATGTGTAATCCAGTTAGCATTTGGAGCAAGCACCTATAAATAACAAATTGCAACTAAAATATATATAGAGTCGAAATAAATATACCTAGTAACTGATACAGGTAACCAGAGATCATATCCCAACTCTGTCCTGACTCGTCGCCAGCAAGGAAACCCGCCAGAAAACCTTGGGAGGTGATGACGCTGATCTTGTCGATCGCTTCCAAGATTAAGTTAAGGATACCCTCCTCTTGGAACAGGTCCTGACGACTGCGGAAGGCGCGAAGTTTATTTTGCTTCTCTTCGTGTTCTGGAGGAAAAGGAAAATGATTCGTTATATGAACATAACTACAATGAAGACTACGTGTAGTTTAAATGAGTTCACTAAACAACTACAAATATTGTTTAGTTATAATGGCTGGGATATGACCGACCGGACCGGCTCCATACCCACTTTGTGCAAAGCAATCACTGCAATCCTATTTTCTTTAACACCCCATTCCATATTGTAATTTGATAATGAACATAAAAAAAATTTGTGAAATGGCGCAAATCGAAAGAAGTTCTTAAAATAATATACCTGTTCCAAATTCAAAATAATTAACAAGTTGAAAAAAAAGATAAAGTTTTTATTTAACAGTATTTATGGCCAGACTAGTTATAGTTCTATATCCTAACTTTGTTTTTACTAAAAAAAGAGGAAACTAAATTAAGAATTGTAGAAAAACATTTCCATTACTCAGAAGCGGATTTCAAGAAAAAAAATATGGAATATTACCATCTCGACATAGTTGAAAATGACGTGCGGTAAAACTACAACAAAAACATTACACAATATCGCCGTCGTTAATTGCCGCGTTCCGTTTATGTTTTATTGTATGAACTTGTTTGTGTTTCGCTATTAAACAATTTTTTTACACATCCACATCATCGGGAATTACTGGGTTAACGAGATTTATAATCAAGGCAGAGAGTGTGTGGTGCAGAGTATATAATCACAACTTGCTGCCACTCAAGTTTTACGACCTACAATGATAGGTCTCTGATGCTGAAGACCATCTAGATAGGTACCACTGCAGCGCCTATTGCAGCCGCTAACTGTAGTATGCAAAATTTGCTGTGTCCCGGTTTTAAGGGCGCTGTTACTAGTGAAATTATTGGGGTAAGGAGACTCAACATTTTATGTCTCTGGCGACGAGCACAATGTGGTGCAGCACATAATATACTCACTAGCATTATATTGTTATAGGCGGGAGCGTATATACAATTAGATGAATGTCCCGCTACTCTTGTCTTCTTGTAGTATAAAAAAAAATCGAATGAATCATGAACGATGAAGAGAACGTCATGTTTGTCTCCTCACTTTCTCGTAAAAAATATTATTTGCTCGAATATTCGTTATTATAGTTTTACCTTATATTTACGAACTTCCATTTTGAAATAAGAAACTGAGATTAGCGTTTTATGAATAGAACTACATTAATAACACCTGCTAATCAACAAACGTGTGTCTGGCTCCCACTACTATGCATTGGGCTAGCGTGGTGAGAAATGGCCCAAATACCCCCATATGAATCCCTATAAATGACAGCCCGTAGAGCCTGACGGTACCGGACACCACGCTGCCTGTGGACCGATCGATGTGGAGATCTTTAGGGGAGGCCTATGTCCAGCTGTGGACGTCTATCGGCTGATGATGATGTTGAATAACAAATCACACACACGCACATATATACACGTATATACATATACACAGGAGTTAATGACATGGAATCTATTCACCTACTACATTTTTTTACACAACGAAGCGAGGAGACGAGCTTCACATTCACCTAATAGTAAATGATACGCCCGTCCATAAAAACATGAAGCTAGTGACGACACTTCACTACATTGTGCTCGTCGCCTTGAGACATAAGATATTGAGTCTTAATACCTTAGTCATTTCACTAGCTACAGCACCCTTCAGACCGGAACACAGTATCTGTTTAGACGGTCTCCGGCAACATAGGCCTACCACCAGTAAAAGAGAGTACCAGTATGAATTCATGTTACGTAATAATTGATTCTATATATATTGTCTCCTTAGCAGAGATAGATGTTACTTTATTAATCATGATAATTAATCAGCATTTAGCACCTACTCGGAGCTACGTTTTTGTCATACCAAATACCATTTGAATTAAATGAGGAAACGATTTTATTTATTATTGTTTATTTATTTAAAAACTACATTGATATACTTCAAAATTAGACAACAACACACTTAAAGACAAGAGATGTTTTCTTCTAATCAATATTGGTTAAGTTAAGGAAATTGGTATTCTTAATAAATAAATTCTTATTATTGATTACACATAGATTTTTGCTTGTTCGCGCAATTCTAGGATTTTGCTTGTTCTGTTCTCTATTTTGAAAACTCTTACCTCTACTTATCTCAGAGGTAAATTCCAATATCTCTATTCATACCATGATAGGATAATCTTAATCATAATCACATCTCTAGTTTCTATGAAAACTCATTTACAATTCAGGCTGCACTACTCTGGAACTCCTTAATCGAATAGATATGGAATATTTCCACTAAATATCTTTTTAACTTAAGCATTATTTATAAATATGTGTAATTATTTATATTTATACTTATGTATGCATATATATTGTTATTATTATTAAGTCAATGATTAAATTACCACCTACCATAACATCTCATCTCACCAAAGCTTGGTTGATAGAGAATTCTTAAAGGCATTAAAACCACATTTTGTATACCTCGGAATAAGGTTTTTTTTTTACAATGAAACGACGATACGAGCGTGATGTTCACGTAATGGTATTACTTACCATTAGGTGAACATCCGGTCCATAACAACGTGGCGCTGGTTAAGATGATATACAAAACACAATTAAGTGTTCTTCGTCCCGAGATAAAATGGTTGATTAAGATGATAATTTTTGTCACTCCAGTAATTTTACTAGCTGCAATATTTTTCATACCGACACGGTAATATTTTGACACTACTTTATAGCGACAGAAATAAGACGATTATACCTACCTAGACGATATCCGGCAACAGAGACTTGCCAGTAAAAGGTTTTAAATTATAGGAAGAAAAAAAAGATTCATGGGAATCATCCAAACACAAGAATTCGAATATTATTTAACACTTTGAATTACTATTATTAATATTATTTTATGATAGTTAATAAGAAAGACATTGAACAACGCCTGTTTAAAATTTGCATGCAGTTTCATTATTTAGCAATGAACGATTGTTTATAGGAAATACAGCTGGGAGAAAACCAGGCAGTTGAATTGTTATTGTTTCTTTGTTAGTACTAACAGAGAAACAATAAAAAAACTAAACATAATTTAACCGACGATTACGACGTTGTTTTAATTGATATTGCGATCATGGATCTTTATAGTTATTTAAAGGAATTATTTAATTAATCAAGTTTTATGCAGCTCGTACCGTAAACAAGACTAGAAAATTTCCAGATGATACCAAAACGAATATCTTTATAAATTTACTTAAAAGAATACAGCATGTTATGTTTTTGCTTTAAAACGAGTCAAAAAACAAATTTATTATTAACTACAGTCAAAAGCAAGGTCATGGAGCAAAAAGTGCATACTTTGATAGTTAACATTAGTTATCATTTTAAATTATAAACTAATGATTTTCCAAGTTAACGAAAAGTAAATTCATTAAAAATATCAGTACTTTTTTAGTGAGAAATAAAACATGCTTTTTTTTTATCATACGTCTCACACTATCATCTTTCCTGTAACTTGTCACCATGTACCGCTGAAGCATATAAAATTCTTCACCATGTTTTTTCTTTTTTAATTTCGGAACTTTTAATTAGCAATCATAACAATCCCATCGTACCATAAGTAATTCCATTTCGAAAACGTTGTCCCAACCACTTAATAAAATTTTAGGACAAAATTGAACAGTGCTCTAGCCTTCTCAGAGCATTCTTCACCTTTCTACTAATATTATTTTCTTCCTCCTGCCTTTTACCCGGCTATGTGGGGTCGGCAGTTTTCTACTAATATTAAGAGCGATAATTTAATTGTACTAAACATTAATTTTCAAATAAATATATATTATAACACGTTAACTGCGATGCTATTTTTAGAAGACTTGCAGCCAGTGCGTTGGAGACCTATTAGATTTCGTAACCGTCCTTAACGGCGGTTCGCTGGACTACCGGAGGTTGGCGGTCAGTTCTCCATATCTTGCCCGATCTCTTGCGAGGCGAAACAGATGGGCGGCACTCTCGATCCCGGTCAACTCCCCGATGTTATGCAGCCACTAACACTCTTTTTACCCGCCGCTTTTGTGACCCTGACAGAAACATACAAATGAATAAATTACGGCTTCTCGCACAGGAGAGAACATGAATTTTGGAGCCAGCTGAAAAACTCGTAAGAGATACTTTAGGTCTCTTAACGCCCTGAACTTATTAAATAAATATACACGTAATATACATAAATATATATGTATATGTGTAAATATATAAACAAATTTTTAATAAAACTAGTTGTAAGTCTCTGTTGCTTGGGACCGTCTAGGCAGGTCCCACCGCAACGCCTATTTCTACCCCCATATAGGAGCGATGAGACGATCAAGACGTTGACCTCATGGTAGTCATACGTCCGTCTATAACAACGTTGGCGCTACATAGGTTGGTATACACTGCACCGCATTGCTTTTGTCGACTTGAGAAATAGGATGATGTCTCGTTATGCCGGTAATTTCGCTAGCCACAGCGCCCTTCAAACCAAAACACATTTGTTTCTTTGCACATTACTGTTTGACAGCAGAAATAGGAGCTACGGTGGTCCTTACCAAGACGTTCTCCGGCAGCAAAGACCTTCAACCAGTAAATCTGCTTCCATCCAAGGAAAACATTATAAGGAAAAAGAAACACATATTGCATAGACTTTGCCTCGACTTTGTCATTTTATATGTTTTCTACAAACTTCTATTCTATAGTATATTTTATTTTTATGAAATTATTCCTTAATTTTTGACCAAATTTTCAAGCGTGATTTTAATTTATATAAGATAGTCTATGATATTAAAACTTAAATAATACTTAACGTTAAATAGTGCGAAATTCTATTTGCCTCTGCCGCAAGTAATAACGCGCATAAAAAAAAAATTAATATGTTTGTGCGACTCCCATTTTTTTTTTGATAACAAACCTTGGGTAGCATTATTTATTTAATTATTTTATTTAATATTAATAAAAAAAAAGCTAGCTTTTCTCGGAAAATTACGTTTTGTACTATTAACCCGGCAGATAATTTACTGCAATATGTATAATTTTTTTATATTTTATAGGTTAAAGAAGAGGTTTTTTTGCATTTAATATGAAAACTCAAGTAATTATAATATATAAACTAAAAAAAGTTAATTAATTAAAATACATCTGTGCCATTTTGTACCATAACGTGATCCCGTTCCCGCAGAAATACTAAGACGCCTATTCAAAAAAATACAAGTGGTTTTCACTGTTCTCTCCTTCCTCTTTAACGTGACTAAAGAATTCTGAAGATACTGAAGCAGGATGAAAACCAGAGGTGCACGATCATAGCTATACGACGGATGCTTTAACACCTGTCTGCCAAAGTCTATTACTTTTTGTTAATTGACCAAAAATATCTGTGGTTCAGCGTTATAAAGATGGAAGACCACACCAATTTTATTGATCCCGACCGCTTTCTCTCAATTTCTTGTTTTAATCTCATCAGTCGTTGATTAAGGTTGTTATTTATTATAAATCAACTATAATTTAGACTTCTCGTTGGTAAACCAGTAAATATGATGAAGTAAATTATATTAATGTACAAAATAATTACTTGGAATTGTGGACCAGATTTTTTATAAAAGCTTCTGATGGAAACAAGTAGTGTATATTTTTTCATCGTTATAGAAATTGGGAGTATATTATGTAACAAAAGTTTCAATGCTGAGAATGGACCTTGCCGAAATATCATTAAGCAGTTGCCATGCATTTAAATTGATATTACCAAAACTCGTCACGTCGCACATTATAACTTTTAATATTAATAACATGAAAAAATAGTGAGGTCATAAGACAACAAATTATAAAAAGTTTGAAAAACACAAATTACCTTAAAACAATACCGCGTCCACAACACAGCAGCCTCATTACAGTTTAAGTAAGAACTGGGAAGGTTAAATCGTTAAGGCTTTTTGTTTCAATTTTTTAAGTTGCCTAAAAGAATTTGATATTTAGATATAATTATCATTAATTATATCCGACTGATAAAATTTTAATCACTTGCAAATGAAATAAACTCGCAGCCAAGCATTATTTTTAATTAATGTTAAATAACTTTTATGCTTACATATTTTTACTGTCATAAATATTTCATATGATACATATTACTATCAGTATCTTATCAGCTCAAAGATTTACACATCGATCGATCGACAGCTTCCTGCATGCAGTCAGCGCGATTTCCGGCGAGGTGATTTGGGCCATTTCCCACCACGCAGGCCCAATACGAGTTGGTAATAGGCAGAACCTCGTTTGTTGATTAGTAGGGTGCATTACGAGCAGGTGAAGTTTGCTTGGATCTCGTGAGTTGTTACGTAGGACCCCTTACTCCCATGGATTCTCATTGAGGGGGAATTGTATCTTAGCTCAACCACGCTGGTCCAGTGTAGGTTGGTGAGTGGTAAGAGCCTCGTCTATTATGCAGCAGGGTGCACCATGTGCATGTGAGGTTGACTTGGGCTCTGTAAGATGTTAGGCGGAATCCCTTACACCACTCTCGTAGACTACCTGCAAGTTAAATTACGAACTGATAGCATTATTTTGTTTTTTAGATTTAACACTAGGATTTTTCCTTTTTTACGTACCATTTAATCACAATTTTGCATGATATTGACAACAGAACAGATTAACAATGTGATGATAGAAACTAGCCTAGATAAATTCTACCAAAACCCAAACTACACGTGTGGTCCAGAAGTGGAAATAGGGACTTCCGTGTTACTAGTCATGAGGTTATCAATTTTCTGCGGAAGTAGTCAAAACCGACACTGATATTTGTTAGCTAAAGTATGTCGATAAAGTTTTTCTAAATTAAATGCGTTATATTAATTTCATAATTTTATAAACAACAGTCGAAAAATTGTTGATAGTCCACACACTAAAGTTTACTAGTAGTAGATCTCTGTTGCCGGAGACCGTCTAGATAGGTATCACCGCAGCATTATTTCTGCCGCCAAACTAAAGTATGCAAACATTACTGTGTTCTTGTTTGGAGGGCTAAAGCTACTGAAATTACCGGGGTAACGACAGTTAAGATCTTACGTCTCAAGGCGACGAACGCAATGTGATGCAGTGTATATCATCCAAACTAGTGCCACATTGTTAAGGGCAAGCATATCACTTACCATCAGATGAACATCTCGATCGTCTTCGTTTTGTTGTATATATATATATATATATATATAAAAAATAACGCCTAGTTATCATTTAAAGCTATTAATGTCACTGTTAAATTTATGGCGAGGACAGTGTTTTAGTAAATGTTATAAGAAAATCTGCTGGTCTTTTCCGGGAGTTGTTCCCTCTTAGTAGCTGTCGACATGCACGAGTAAAATAGTTAGTTATTAAAACGTTTGTTTTTGATACAACAATAGTCGAATTGTCGATTTGTATGCTCAACATATAAATGCCGCTGTATACTATACTCGTTTATCTGAATAAAATTTGAATCGTATTATAAATTAAGTTGTACATGAGTAATAAAATAAGCACGCAAATGTATTCTCAAAAATTAGATGTTTGATAAAAATATTAAGGAAATATTTAATACAAACAGTAATGTATGAAATTTAAATAATTTTATAGTAACAAAGCATATAATATTATAACTAATTGTATTTATATGTATTATATGTACATACTCGTATATAGGCAACAACTTCCGTGACTAACATTTACCTTAATCAGCATCATCTTCATCATTTCAACCGACAGATGTTGGATTTAGGTCTCTTGTAAGGTATTCCACAAAACACATATGCCTTAAATTTTGGTAATTGTATATATTTTATTACAAAGACTAACCAACAATTACTTATGTTAAATTATTTAGATTTTTCATAATATTCTCCATATAATTTCTACCACAACTTTTGTAAAACAATCGCATACTCATGATCCTCAGCGTAGACGACCTTGAGTCTGATGAAGCCGCAATGCTTGTTAATAAAACTGTGGCGCAAACTTCATCATAAAAAATGAGACGTCCGCTGCTGGACATAGAACTCCCTCAAAGATCTTCACATACAGTTAGCGTGGTCTCCGGTACTGCTGGACAATAGGAGCTGTCATATGTAAGAGTTTATATGTGGGGATTAGGGCCATTTCCCAACATGCTGAGCCAATGCGGGTTGGCGGGAGCCTAGAGCCTCATTGGTTGATCTGCAGGGTGCACCACGACCAGGTGAAGTTGGCTTGAGTCCGTGATTTGTTGTGCGGGACCCCTTACACCGCTCGCACTCTCAAGTTGGTTTTAAATCATAGAAATGAAAATCTTTCATAAGTCATGGAAATGTTACCTTTTTTTATCTACAAAGCGACCAGATGAGCGAGCGGTTCACCTGATGGCAAGTGATACGCCTGCCCAAAACAACGTGACGCTATTTAAGATAATGTACTCTGCAAAACAGTATGCTTGACTCCTCGAGACATAAGATATTAAGTCGCCTTACTGCTCAGTAATATCAGTAGTTGTAACACCTTTCAAACTAGAACACAGTAATGTTTGCACACTGCTTTGTTCAGCGGTAGAAAAAGAAACTATAGTGGTACCTGCCTAGACGATCTCCGGTAATAAAGACCTACCATAAGTCAAGTGTTCTATGGCACTAGGAAACCAATTAGGTTTTGTAACATTTTTTTTAATCAGCGCAAATGTAACACTACTAGTATATGAATATAATAATAGGAAGGACAAATCTGATAAATGATATATGACAAACGGCAAATGGGCAGAACATATATGAAGAGTAAAAACCACCGTAGCTTTTAAAAACTGTCGTTCATACAGTATTTCAAAAAGAGATTATGGCCGTCCTGAACAAAAAGTGAGAGGAAATTTTTATACAGTAGGCTGCTGAATAAAAACTGTGGACTGCGATTAAGACGATAATTGCTGTAGAATAAATGTTTCACATTGAAAGACAAGAAATAAATCGCATTCATCTGATATTTCGTATTTTAATTAATTGACACTATTTTGTACATATAAGTGCCAAACGGAAAGTTTATATTTTGAATAAGCACTGTTAAAATAAATATTTTTACTTTGAATGACTACACTGAATAATAAATTATAAAACAAAAAACATGATTTTTAATGCTCATCACAATATCTCAAGCATTTCATAAATTATAATCCAAAAGCCGCAGAGATTTAAAGAAACTTTGTATTTCCCCCATTATGAAGTTGATATATAGGTTGTTCTATTAAATTACAACTGTTTATGTATTCAAAAACTGTTTATTTAATATTTACACTATGTAATCATTGGGATAACTTGAATTCTGTTATAATAATAAAAATTATTTTCTCCAAAGCTCCTTCATATTTATATAATAATAAATAATATAGTAATGATAGATATCCAGAGGTTCATAGACTTATTACGAGATCTCTGAAACTATTAGACGTGAACAATCAAAATTTAGTAGAGATACCAGCGAAGAATGGAATATACAAAATTCCATCCCCCAAAAAAGAGTTTTAGAGTTGTTACAGCCAGCAAAGCGTGGAGGGAACAGCTAGTTAAGTATATGTAAAAACGGTTTTTATTCGTAATATTCATACATAGCAAAAAAAAAACTACAGTTTTACAATACAATTTTAAAAGTTGGTTATTAATATGTTTTTAAAACATTAGAAACGACAACTGTTAAACAGAGCTTCAAATAATATTTCTAAGCAGGTGAGGATTATTTTAGCTTATTCCATAGGAAAACAATCAAGAACGCTTTTGATACAAAATAAAAGAAAACAAGTGTGCAAGATAAATACAAATAATTAGTAAATATTCTCTTTCACTGGCATGTTACGATTTCGGCTAAATCTAGATTGAAATGACAGAAGTGAACGGTGAAGTTTGGTGAAATGGGGGAAAACCGAAGACCCTGTGTAGTTTCCAAATTAACAATATGTATGTATCTTAATTGAGAAACCAACTTTGTAGACATTTATTGGTTTTAGTTATCGTCATACACTCCTTCATTCATGAGTCCTATTCCTCATTACTGAATGGTGACGTCATCTGTGATCAGCTTTATGACATTTGCTTGCTGTGGCTATAAAGAATTTATCCTGGAATTAAATATTTCTAACATCACTACTAGATAAACCAACATCACTACTAGATAACATAAAGAATATGTAAGTTACCTTCTTAATAAAAATAAAGAAGACATGCCGTATACTAAGACCTTTTTTTTGTATCAAATGCAAAAGAGTTAATTATAAGTTGAAGGCAAATTAAATGCTTCGACTACGATGACGGCTACTATATATACCTGTACACCTACACTGTAGATTATTAGTCAACTCTGTCTTTTCGTATTCGTAAAACGTATCACCAAATATATCTTTTTAACGGTGGGCTATTTTTTCATAACTTAATATTAGAAAACACTTGTTTCATATTAACTATTACATTCTGCTAAATATTATTTTTTTCTCTTTTCAGATGGCCTACAAAAGTATGATAATTTTACTTTGCGTTGTGGTTGCTGTATTAGCAAGTGAAAAATATACGGATAAATACGACAATATCAATTTGGAGGAGATTAAATCGAACAAGAGATTGTTGCAGGCTTATGCCAACTGCGCCCTCGATAAAGGAAAATGTACTCCTGAAGGAAAGGAGTTGAAAGGTAAGATTAAAGAAACTAAAGTTTTCTGTAAAAATATTAAATTTAATTTTACTCTTAGCAACCAAGGAACAGATAAAGGAAATTTTTGATAAAGTCAATCATAATTTTAACGAAGTTCATGTGCAAAATGTCTGCTCTTTTTTGCTATAAAGAGGAGAAAGAATCGATACTTCCAAATAAAAGGCTTGTTAAAATGGACAGATTTTTTCGTAACTTTGGCTTTTCAAGTCAACTACAGTAGAAATGTTTAGTGACAAATAATTTATTAAAATATATTAGTAAATTCGATTTTATTGCAATTACTTGTGTATATTTTTAGAAATTCTAAATAAACTACTAAATATTTGAAATATTTAAATTTAATATTTTGGACATAACTTCACAAAAATATTTACAATAACCACAAGTAAATATGATGCATGAAATTGACTACTGAATACTTATCCATAGAGATATAGATTCGACAAACTGTGTGAAAGCATTTTGTACTGCCTTTTAGAAATATTTTTTTTTATTACGTAGAAAATTGTCGAAATCACGAAAAAATTATAATTGGAGCAAGGTTTGTCAAGTACGGATGATGACGTATGGTTTCTAACTGCAGCTCCCGTAGAGATATAATGGTTTCTCGTAAAGTACGAGATTTTGCATTAATATGGAGCAATAATAGTGAAGTCAATTTATAAGTAAAGATTATTTAATTGCCAATTTCGCCATAATTCGAAGTTCTACACAGTAAACATTTGCTGTTATTGCTTGACCAGTCCTTAGACCTGAGCCATGACCAAAAAAATATCCAGTTGAAAGTCAACTTGATGCATATTTTTTAAAAGAAGATCCCCATAGGTATCACGTAAAAAAGGTTTCACTCGAAAATTTCACACCATGAAAGTTTTATGTCAATTTAAATTATTTATTATTACAACGGCAATTTCATACTTTAATATCTATTATAAGGTTTTTATTTAATCTCTAAGTACAAACACGGAATAGGTTTATATTTGTGCACTGCTTCAACGATGTTTTTTTATAATATAATTTCAATTTTATTATCTAAAAAAATTGTATACTTTGAATGCTTGAGAAAAGTAACCTACCCACCTAAAAATTAGTTAGCTAGTCAGTTAAAACAGAAATCTTACGGTAAGTACAACTCAGAGATGTCTTTGATTTACAGATCATCTCCAAGAAGCTATTGAAACTGGTTGTGAAAAATGCACCGAAGCACAGGAGAAAGGCTCGTACGAAATGATTGAGCATATCATTGAGCACGAACCGGAAATCTGGAATGAACTATGTGCCAAGTATGATTCACAGGGCAAGTGGAGGAAAACGTATGAAGACCGTGCCAAGGCCCATGGCATCAAAATACCACAATAGTGCTTACACATTCTTTTCGGTGTTTGTGTTTTATTCTTGTAATAAACTTTGAGAAAAAACTTGCAAATGCTTTAAATTCACTTTCATCCCATACTATTGTTTATATTACCTATTTTAGTTTATTTGTTACTTGAAACAATCAGAGTCTGTTGTACAATACCCAAGTAAAATACTGAATAAACTATGTACAACTTATCTGACGATTAAAGTCGTCATTGGTGTTTCACAATCTTGGTAAAATACCAAGTAGATTATGGTTAGACGATCTTCGGATAAGGAATTTATTTGTTAGTTCAGTTTACTTGACAGATCAGAGAAATAAAAACAATATAACAAAAGACAACAAAAATCAAACAAGTCAAGTCTTCTTTATTTGACAGTTGCTTTACGTTTCCTTCTGAATAAAAATTATCAATTTCTAAAAAAAACACTATTTTGTATACATTGATGAAAAATAAAATAAAGTTCATATAAGACAACACAAAATAGTTTATCTTAATGATTAAACAAAAAAAAATATTTTATACTCTTAAAGGTTCCGTAAATCATAACGAAATTTTCTGGTGATATCTGTTGCCCGAGACTGTCATGGTGGACATCACCGTGGTGCCTATTCCTGCCGCCAAACTATAGCGTACAAATGAACGCAATGTGGTGCTATGCATATCATCCTGACTAGCGCCATGTTGTTATGGGCACACGTATTGCCTACCATAAAGTGAACCTTCGCACGTCTTGTCACTTAATTAAAAAAAAATTAAAACGCAAAAAGCGAAGCTGCGTCTATCTTAATGGTAACAAACTGACATATACCTAATAAAATAGACTTTTAGTACCTGGAAGGCACTAACAGCAACCAAAACAAGCTCCGGGATGTGCCTTCAAATGTCGTTCCAACATAAACTGAAGATTTAGTGTTCAGTTTATATTGGATTATAGGCATGATGAATACTGTATACAAAAACTTTTAAGTTTAACCTTGGTAGCTTTAAAATTTTTGTTCACTTGTAATAATAATCTTGTAAATGTAGCATGCAAAATAAAAATTGTATTTTGAATTTTGTTGTTTTCTCTAAAAACTTTTTCAGTCAAGATTCTGATAAAAAAAAGATTAGTTCCAGGTTTTCCTAAACAATTAACACAGTAATAACTCAACAAATAAATATATGAAATATTTTTTTAAGAAATAAACAAACATTCGTAACTTTTATTCGTAAGGTTTATAAATGTAGTGGACAATTGAAATAAAAAACAAAATTAACTAATATCTTTTTATTACACTAAGGGGGTCCCGCAGAACAACTTAAAGGGTTCGCGCCATCCTCAACTACTCGTGATGCACCCGGCTAATCAACAGACGAGGCTCTGACTTCCACCAACCCGCATTGGGCCAGCATGGTGGGAAATAGTCCAAATCCCCCAATAAGAAATCTTACCCATTGCGGGACTCTTTGGTGGAAGCCTATGTCCAGCAGTGGACGTCTATCGGCTGATGATGATGATGATGAAGATGACTATACCAACACAGTAGCGTTATTTCTAATAATACATATTAATCTTATTCTATACATTAAAACGTTACGTATATTGCCAATAAAATGTTATAATAAACAAATTAAACATAACATACATAGAAATAACATTAACATTAAAAAAAACTTATAAAAACGTAGAGGCCAATGATATTGTCGCTAACAGAATTATATATATATATATATATAATACTTAATATCAATCGACTTAAATCCCCTTGTATAAGATATCTTGATAAGAGTTGTAATATATTTAGAAGCTACATTTCAATCACAATTTAATAATATAAGTCCAAACTTTTACTTTAACTTAAACTTAACCTTTAGACAATTCTTTCAGCCTTCGTGGTTCAGCATCGTTTATAAACCTAACATACGGTTGCAGCTCGTATGTTATAACGCGTACGTATAAAAAAGCCGCTCACACACTACCTTATTAATTAAAAATAATGACTGCTTTACCCTTTAACTTAATGAAATAACTAAATTTAACTAAGTTTTTTTTTTGTATCTGTGTCTTTAGCGAAAATAATTGAAATAAGATAATTGAAAAATGTATCAGGAGCGATATGGACGTTATCATATGTTATGTATGCTTTACGACTAGTTAGAATTTAATTCTTGTCCATGGACATCCACTCCTGGACATATACCTTCCCCAAAGATGCCCACATCGATCGAGAGGATACGGGTTGGTGGGAGCCAAAGCCTCGTTTGTTGATTAGTAAGGCAGATGAGGTTGGCTTGGATCCCGTAAGTTGTTGTGCATGAGCCCTTGCAAGGTGCTTCCTTCGAGGACTTCCTTAGAGTACTGATTTTTTTTATGTAAATTATTGCCGGCATTTTTTATTTCAAAAGCACTATTTTCTTATATACAACAAACGAGCGAGATCAGCGGGACCTTCAACTGATGGTAAGTAATATGCCCCCTTACAACAATGTGGCGTTAGTTAAGATGGTATTCACATTGAGCTCATCGCCTTGAGACGTTAGATGTTAAGTCTCATTACCCCATTAATTTTACTAGCTACAGAGTTCTTCAAACCGGAACACAGTAATATTTGCTCCTTATTGTTTGTGGGTAGAAAAAGGCGGTGGTACCTACTTAGATCGTCTCCGCCAACAGAGACCTACCACCAGTAAAACAGATCACTTGTCCTCAAATTTATAGTGACAAGTAACAAAAACTCTATAACTTGGTAGATGAAGATTTGGAATACGTAGCTGATATTCTATTCGCGCTTGTAATAAATTTCCATAACTAAGACCAAAATAATAAAAAATGTCAGCGTATTCTTCGTTACCGTAATCTGTCATTGAAATTAAATTTATTTGGTATGGAAAAGAAAAACTATTACTAACTAAGAAAACAACGATAATGTACTTCCGCCCTCGGAAGTACTTAAATTTTAACTATCATACTGCCTCATTACCTAAAAAGTGTTTTAAGTCATTTTCTAAATTTTAGAAACTTTATGTTCTTTCTTATACCTTATCGGATAGGTATTAAAGTCAGGTACTTATTTATGTGCCATATACATACTTTTTTAAATAAAAAAATGCAGTTTTAAAATTCAATTTTAAAATTTGGTTATTAATAAGATTTTAAAATGTTAGAAATTGCAACTTTTAAGAAGAGCCTTAAATAATATTTCTAAACGGGTAGGAATAACATTAGCTTATTACACAGAAAAAATATCAAAAACACTTGTGATACAAAATAAAAGACAAAAACTGTGCAACATAATAACAAAGAATTAGGGAACATTCTCTTTCACTGGCATGTTACGACTTCGGTTAAATCTAGATTGTAATGACAGAAGTGAGCGGTTGTTTTGTGAAATGGGGGAAGATCGCAGACCCTGTGTATTTTACAAATTAACAATATGTATGTATCATAATTGAGAAACCAATTTTGTAGACATCTATCGGTCTCAGTTATCGTCATTCACTTCTTCATTCATGAGTCCTATTCCTCGTTATGACATTTGCTAACTGTGACAATGAAGAACTTAACCTGGACTTAAATATTTCCAATATCACTACTAGATGAACCATAGATATGTATGTTACCTTCTTAATCAAAATAAGTAATACATGCCGCGTACCAACACGTTTTTTTATATCAAATGCAAAGGAGTTAATTATAAGTTGAAGGCAAATTAGATGTTTCGACTACGATGACGGCTACTATATATACCTGTAGACCTACACTGTGGATTATTAGTCAACTCTGTCTTTTCGTATTCGTGCAACGTATCACCAGATATCTTTTTAACGGTGGGTTATGTTTTCATAACCTAATATTAAAAAAAAATTGTTTCATACATATAGTAACTATTACATTCTGCTAAATATTATTTTTTTTCTTTTTAGATGGCCTACAAAAGTATGATAATTTTACTTTGCGTTGTGGTTGCTGTATTAGCAAGTGAAAAATATACGGATAAATACGACAATATCAATTTGGAGGAAATTAAAGCGAACAAGAGATTGTTGCAGGCTTATGCCAACTGCGCCCTCGATAAAGGAAAATGTACTCCGGAAGGAAAGGAGTTGAAAGGTAAGATTAAAGAAACTAAAGTTTCCTGTAACAATATTAAATTTAATTTTACTCTTAGCAACCAAGGAGCAGATAAAGGAAATTTTATTTCAAACCCTGTTCATGATTTTTGATAAAGTCAGTCATAATTTTAACGAAGTTCATGTGCAAAATATCTGTTCTTTTTTGCTATAAACAGGAGAAAGATTAGATACTTCTAAATAAAATGCTTGTTAAAATGGACAGATTTTTTCGTAACCTTGGCTTTTCAAGTCAACTACAGTAGAAATGTTTATAGTGACAAATAATTTATTAAAATATATAAGTAAATTCGATTTTATTGCAATTACTTGTGTATATTTTTAGAAATTCTAAATAAACTACTAAATATTTGAAATATTTAAATTTAATATTTTGGACATAACTTCACAAAAATATTTACAATAACCACAACTAAATATGATGCATGAAATTGACTACTGAATAGTTATCCATAGGGATATAGATTCGACAAACTGTGTGAAAGCATTTTGTACTGCCTTTTAGAAAAAAAAAAATTATTACGTAGAAAATTGTCGAAATAACGAAAAAGTTATAATTGGAGCAAGGTTTGTCAAGTACGGATGATGACGTATGGTTTCTAACTGCAGCTCCTGTAGAGATATAATTGTTTCTCGTAAAGTACGAGATTTTGCATTAATATGGAGCAATAATAGTGAAGATCGATTTACAAGTAAAGATTATTTCATTGCCAGTTTCGCCATCATTCGAAGTTCTACACAGTAAACATTTGTTTTTATTGCTTGACAAGTGCTATGATAGCTATACCCGTAATATTTTCACTAATATTATGTTATTAATTACTCACTAATAACCCTGTAAAAGGACAACGAAACAGTTACCATTACCTTTTTATGTAGAAGATTTGCTTTAGGGCAATGTTACGGCGTTTGACCTGAGGTCAGTTTATAAAGAATCCATTTTAGTCACATGTCGCAATTCGATCCCATGTTCTTTCATTTATGTACTTATTCAACAAGACAACATAAATTATAAAAAGTGTTCCTTTCTGTAGATCAGTTAAATCATAAGAAACCCATTTTTTATATCTTTTATCTTATTAATTTTATACAAATGAATTCTTATTTAAGATAGGGCTACCTTAAACCATACGACAAATTCTTGGATAGTTTTAGCCGGATGGGATTCACCACATCCTTCAATTCAGCGTTATTCACCTTTGTGGCCGGTCTTCCACGTGCTTCATTATTCAGGTCGAGGTTTCTATAACAAATGATCTAAGCCAAAAGCAGTGCGTTTTGTCCAAACGCAATGTTGGTATTACGAGCCACTTCTGCCGCGTTACTTCCGCCGAGGAATTCGTATTTTAAGATAAATGGGAATTTCGAAGTATTTCGAAGTATACATCTTTCAGCTCAAACCTATTTTGCTTAGGCCTGAAACCTGACCAAAAAATATCCAGTTGAAAGTCAACATGATGCATATTTTTTAAAAGAAGATCCTCATAGGTATCACGTGAAAAAGGTTTCACTCGAAAATCTCACACCATGAAAGTTTTATGTCAATTTAAATTATTTATTATTACAACGGCAATTTCATACTTTAATATCTATTATAAGGTTTTTATTTAATCTCTAAGTACAAACACGGTCTAGGTTTATATTTGTGCACTGCTTCAACGATATTTTTTTATAATATAATTTAAATCTTACTATTTAAAAAAAAATTATACTTTGAATGCTTGACAAAAAAAAGAAATCTTACGGTAAGTACAATTCAGATATGTCTTTGATTTACAGATCATCTCCAAGAAGCTATTGAAACTGGTTGTGAAAAATGCACCGAAGCACAGGAGAAAGGCACTTACGAGATGATTGAGCATATCATTGAGCACGAACCGGAAATCTGGAATGAACTATGTGCCAAGTATGATTCACAGGGCAAGTGGAGGAAGACGTATGAAGACCGTGCCAAGGCCCATGGCATCAAAATACCGCAATAGTGCTTACACATTCTTTTCGGTGTTTGTGTTTTATTCTTGTAATAAACTTTGAGAAAAAACTTGCAAATGCTTTGAATTCACTTTCATCCCATACTATTGTTTATATTACCTATTTTAGTTTATTTGTTACTTGAAACAATCAGAGTCTGTTGTACAATACCCAAGTAAAATACTGAATAAGCTATGTACAACTTATCTGACGATTAAAGTCATCATTGGTGTTTCACAATCTTGGCAAAATCCCAAGTAGGTTATGGTTAGATGATCTTCGGATAAGGAATTTATTTGTAAATTTAGGTTAATTGACAGATCACTTTCATAACTAATATTAACTTTTGATCTATCTAATGCGACCTTTGGTAACGAATCAGGTATTAGAAATAAAAACAAAATGACAACGGACGACAAAAGCCAAACAAGCCAAGTGTTTTTTTTGTTTGACAGTTGCCTTACGTTTCGTTCTAAATAAAAATTGTCAATTTCTAAAAAAAACTATTTTGTATACTTTGTTGAAAAATAAAGTACATATAACACAACACAAAATAGTTCATCTTAGTGACTAAACAAAAAAAAATATTTTATACTCTCAAAGGTTCCGTAAATCATAACGAAATTTTCTGGTGATATCTGTTGCTAGAGACCGTCATGGTGGACATCACCGTGGTGCCTGTTCCTACCGCCAAACTATAACGTACAAACATTGCTGTATTCCGTTTTGAAGAGCGATATATCTAGTGTAATTACCAGTAATTACACTAGCTATACCGCTCTTATCCCAGGTTAACGAGACTCAAGCGTCGAGCGCAATGTGGTGCTATGCATATCATCCTGACTAGCGCCATGTTGTTATGGGCACACGTATTGCCTACCATAAAGTGAACGTTCGCACGTCTTGTCACTTAATTAAAAAAAAAATAAAAACGCAAAAAGCGAAGCTGCGTCTATCTTAATGGTAACAAACTGACACAAACCTAATGAAATACACTTTTAGTACCTGGAAGGCACTAACAGCAACCAAAACAAGCTCCGGGATGTGCCTTCAAATGTCGTTCCAATATAAACTGAGGATTTAGTCTTCAGTTTATATTGGATTATAGGCATGATGAATACTGTATACAAAACCTTTGAAGTTTAACCTTGGTAGCTTTAAAATTTTTGTTCACTTGTAATAATAATCTTGTAAATGTATCAATAAAAGCATGCAAAACAAAAATGTAATTTGAT
This sequence comes from Ornithoptera priamus, assembly GCA_029034505.1. Classification (NCBI taxonomy): domain Eukaryota; kingdom Metazoa; phylum Arthropoda; class Insecta; order Lepidoptera; family Papilionidae; genus Ornithoptera; species Ornithoptera priamus. Next base: position 4,794,176 of record JARDWD010000827.1, read on the forward strand.
TTTTGATATTTTTCTCTAAAAACTTTTTCACTCAAGATATTTCTTATCAAAAAAAATATTAATTATAGGTTTTCCTAAACAATTAACACTAATAACTCAACAAGTAAATATATTAAATATTGTTTTAAGAAATAAACAAACATTCGTAACTTTTATTCGTAAGGTTTATAAATGCAGTGGACAATTGAAATAAAAAACAAAATTAACTTATATTTTGTTAGGGGGTCCCGCAGAACATCTCACGGGATCCGAACCATACCTCAGCTACTCGTGGTGCCCCCTGCTAATCAACAGACGAAGCTCTAATTTCCACCCACCCGCATTGGGCCAGCGAGGTGGGAAATGGCCGAAATGCCCCAGTATGAAGAACCCTTCCCATTGCGGGACTCTTTGGTGGAAGCCTATGTCCAGCTGTGTACGTCTATCGGATGATGATGATGATGAAGATGACTATACCAACACAGTAGCGTTATTTCTAATAAAACATATTAATATTATTCTATACATTAAAACGTTACGTATATTGCCAATAAAATGTTATAATAAACAAATTAAACATAACATACATAGAAATAACATTAACATTAAAAAAAACTTATAAAAACGTAGAGGCCAATGATATTGTCGCTAACAGAATTATGTATATATATATATAATACTTAATATCAATCGACTTAACTCCCCTTGTATAAAATATGTTGATAAGAGTTGTAATATATTTTGACACTACATTTCAATCACAACTTAATAATATAAGTCCAAACTTTTACTCTAACTTAAACTTAGGCTTTAGACAATTCTTTTAGCCTTCGTGGTTCAGCATCGTTTATAAATCGCAGCTCGTATAACGCGTACGTATGAAAAAGCCGCTCACATACTTACCTTATTAATTAAAAATAATGACTGGTTTACCCTTTAACTTAATAAAGTAACTAAATTAAACTAAGTTATTCTTTTATATCTGTGTCTTTAGCGAAAATAATTGAAATCACATAATTAAAATATGCACAATGAGCGATATGGACGTTATCATATGTTTACATGCTTTACGACTATGTAGGATTTCCTTCTTGTCGATGGACATCCACTGCTGGACATATGGCTTCCCAAAGATGCCCACAACGACCGAGAGGATACGGGTTGGTTGGGACCAAAGCCTCGTTAGTAGATTGCTCCTTACTGTTTGAGGGTAAAAAACGGCGATGGGGCCTACCTAGACCGTCTCCGGCAACAGAGACCTACCACCAGTAAAACAGATCACTTGACCTCAAGTTTACACAGTGTCAAGTAACAATAACACCATAGAAGATAAGTAACGTCCGCGCCCAGGACATTACGGCTATTCACCGTTACGGCGGCAGATTTATAATAAGATGGTGGTAATTAACCTGCAACCAAACTCCAACTTGTAACCCGAAATCTAACTTAAGCCTCCATGTTACAAGAAAATCATTTACCACTGTGCGACGAAGGACATTACACGGAGGCGGCTAATTGCAGTCAGAAACCTGAGGAGTGTTAGGTGACTAAACGAGTAGATACTTGTTTTTGTATTTGTAAGTGTACAGTACATCGAGCATGAATACAAAGAAATTAATAAGTTATCATGATTTATTACACACATGCATAATTTTGGTAATATGACGCAGTCACTGTAACATTTTCTTATCTGCTTAAAATCCCGAAGGTTTCAAATTTCCCCCGTGTCAACTCAATCCCTTTAATTGCCTAAGTAAATAACGTTAACCAGCCACTTCCGTTATCGTCACAGGTTTTTAGATAGAATATTTGTTTTGATTTTAAAACAAAACACAATTTGTTGAAGATTAAAGAACATTTAAATAAATATAGTAGTAATTAATTCTTCTAGTAATAAGAATAATATACATGTAATTAAATTTAATATTTAATGAAGGTAAGATGAAATGTATTTAGGTAAGACGGGACTAATGCCAAGAAGAAGATAAAAAAGAAGAGTATAAACTTTTATTTATAAAAAATACGTATAAAGCACATAAATAAGTACCTGACTTCAATACCCATCCGACAAGGTATAAGAAAGTTCATAAAGTTTCTAAAAAGAAAAAAAAACACTGTTTTGCTCAAACTGCCGGCCACGGTTCCTGATACAAACACGAAGCCTTTTTCTTAAGTCAGACCGAGTGACTCGCCCTGTGAGCTGTTCTCTCATTTTGTCAGCAGCGACGATGATGCGTGACTTTAAATCTCCTAACGAGTTAATTGGTGTTGTGTACACTCAAGACTTCATGTGACCCCATAAGTAATAAATGCAAGGTGTTAAATCAGGACCTTGCGGACCACGGTGTTATTCCGCGTCGGGCAATCCATCGCTGTGGGAAAGTAGTGTCTAACTACTGTCTTTTTTTTTTTTTTTTTTTTTTTTTTTTTTTTTTTTTTTTTTTTTTCGCATTCCCCTGCGTATTGTGGGTCAGGGTCTGTACATTTCCAATCACTTAACATCTAGTAAATGCTATTTCCTCATTCTCCTCTTTCGTCCTTCCTATCTGTCTTCCTCTACTTATCTCGCATTCCAGTACTTATCTTTCTTACTCCATTCCAATTCCTTCTTTCGCTCATCCTCTGTGGTTGAAGTGGAGACTGCCTCTTCCGAATATTCCTGGAGGGGGGGAGGGCTTGAAACAATCATACTTTTGCATATTTCTTCTTCAGGTTCTAGTTCTTCCTTCTTCTTTTTTCTTCTTATTTCCCTTCCTTATTTATTTACTTATTTTTATATTTGTACTCGTTATATTTATTTATTTTATTTACAAAAACTTAACTTAATTCCTACTTAATGATTCGTTTCTTTTTATCACCTTTCTAATTACTCCCCTACCATATTCCAGGAATATGGCACGACTTCCGTCTTCACCCATCAGAGAGGCGATGGCTCCTTCTTCAATCTTCCTGCTCATCTCCACTTCACATTCACTCCTTTCCCTTTCAAAAACGGGACAGGAAGTGAGGATGTGCACTACGGTCTGGTCCACCGATGGGTCACAAAGGCACGCGGGACTCTCCTTGAGTTTAAACCTGTAAAGGTACTCAGAGAATCCCCCGTGCCCAGTGAGCATCTGGACCAAGACCGCGTCGAGATCGATTCGGCGAAGGGTACGGTAAGCCGACACGACGTCCGGGAAAAACTTCCTCGTTGTTGAGGCCGTCGTACCTTGCACATACCTCCTGTTCCATTCGTCAAGCGTTCGCAACCTAAGCTGACGCTTGACGAATGAGACGGGGCAGTCCTCATACGCCGGTCTCCTTTTATCCTTTAGGGCCGCTTCCCTGGCCAGTTGGTCCGCCCTTTCATTCCCCTCCATCCCCACGTGCGCTTTCACCCAAAATAATCTTATTTCCTTCCCTTTCTCACGCGCTTTCAGAATATTCTCTTTTATACGTAGCGCCAGGGGGTGGAGGGTGTCCGATCTTGCGACTGTTTCAAGGGCGGACCTCGAGTCGCTCAGTACGGCGCATTTCTGCGCCGACCCGCTGGCCGCGTACCCCGTCGCTTCTGCAATGGCCAGCAGCTCTGCCTGGTACACAGTGCAGAAGTTGCCCAACTTGAGTTTCTTCTTGGCAACCTCTGCGGCGTCCCGCATAACGCTGAACGCCGCACCCACCTTGTCGTCGATGCGGCTGCCGTCGGTGTAAATCGCCGAATCGGCAGCCGAGGTGGCAAGTTGGACCTCCTCCGCACTGTCACCCAGACAGAACTACTGTCTTACGCCATGACGAAAATGGGAGACAACAGTCATGCTGGAACGCCATTTCTCTGCTGGTTTCCATCGGTATTAAATTGTTGGGCAAGAAGACTGGGCCTATCAAGTAAGTATGAATTATGCCCATCCATACATTTACGGAGAATCTTCGCTGATGAGCTCAGTCTCTGTCAATCTTCGATTTATCATTTCACAATATTACGGTGAGAAAATTATTATTGTTTAAGTCCGCATGCAGCATAAAACAATAAAAAATGTCAGCGTATTCTTCGTTACTGTAATGTGCCATTGAAATAAAATTTATTTGGTATGGAAAAGAAAAACTATTCAGAATTAAGAAGATTACGATAATGTACTTCCGCCCACGGAAGTACTTAAATTTTAACTATCATACTGCCTCATTACCTAAAAAATGTTTTAAATCATTTTTTAAATTTTAGAAACTTTATGTACTTTCTTATACCTTGTCCGGATGGGTATTGAAGTGAGGTACTTATTTAAATGCTTTATACGTATTTTTTATAAATAAAATTTTATTTTAAGATTAAATAAAAATTTAAGTATGACGCATTTTTTACTGTTATGACTTTCAAAGACCCTAATTTAAAATTTTAGCCTCTAAGTGATGATTATTACTTTAATCAAATAAAACAATGATTAAATAATAATTATTACTTTAAAATTTGTGTAGAAACAAGTAAGAAATAAATTCATCGAATTTTTTCCTAAATTTTTTAAAAAATATTAAAACAATAACACTAGAACAACTGTTTTTGATGGAGTATTCCATACATAGATAGATAGGATAGGAGCTATACTTTAGCCTCTGCAGATCTTTTACACCTATTCTCTTTCACTCTGTATATTATAAGTTGTAAGGGGGCGTATGGGGTCTCGCACAACAATTCACGGGACCCAAGCTAATCTCATCGGCTCGTGGTGCACCCACAGCACCACAACACTAAACGTCTATCGGCTGATGATGATGATAATAGTAATGATATATATCCAGAAGTTCATAGACTTATCACGAGATCTCTGAAACTAAGCTAAGCTAGGAATGAAATATACAAAATTCCATCCCAAACAGAGTTTCAGAGTTGTTACAGCCAGCAAGGCGTGGAGGGAACAGCTAGTTAAGTATATGTAAAACCTGTTCTTATTCGTAATTTTCATATTTAACAAAAAAAAAATGCAGTTTTATAACACAATTTTAAAATTTGGTTATTAATAAGATTTTAAACTGTTAGGAACAGCAACTGTTAAAGAGAGCCTCAAATAAAATTCCTAAACAGGTAAAGATTACATTACATTACATTAGCTTAGTCCGTGGAAAAAAAAAACTCTTCTCTTTCACTGGCATGTTACGACTTCGGCTAAATCTAGATTGAAATGACAGAAGTGAGCTGTGAAGTTTTGTGAAATGGGGAAATACCGAAGACCTTGTATATTTTACAAATTAACAATATGTATGTATCTTAATTGAGAAACCAACTTTGTAGACATCTATCGGTCTCAGTTATCGTCATTCACTCCTTCATTCATGAGTCCTATTCCTCATTACTGAATCGTGACGTCATCTGTGATCAGATTTATGACATTTGCTAGTAGTGGCAATACAGAATTTATCCTGGAATTAAATATTTCCAACATCACTACTAGATGAACCGTATATATGTATGTTACCTTTTTAATAAAACTAAATAATACAAACCGTATGCTAAGACGTTTTTTTGTATTAAATGCAAAAGAGTTAATTATAAGTTGAAGGCAATTAAATGCTTCGACTACGATGACGGCTACTATATATACCTGTACACCTACACTGTAGATTATTAGTCAACTCTGTCTTTTCGTATTCGTGCAACATATCACCAGATATATCTCCATAACGGTGGGTTATCTTTTCATAACCTAATATTAGAAAACACTTGTTTCATGTGAATATTAACTATTACATTCTGCTAATTATTAATTTTTCTTTTCAGATGGCCTACAAAAGTATGATCATTTTACTTTGCGTTGTGGTTGCTGTATTAGCAAGTGAAAAATATTCGGATAAATACGACAATATCAATTTGGAGGAAATTAAATCGAACAAGAGATTGTTGCAGGCTTATGCCAACTGCGCCCTCGATAAAGGAAAATGTACTCCGGAAGGAAAGGAGTTGAAAGGTAAGATTAAAGAAACTAAAGTTTTCTGTAACAATATTAAGTTTAATTTTACTCTTAGCAACCAAGGAACAGATTACGGAAATTTTATTTCTCACCCTGTTCATGGTTTTTGACAAAGTCAATCATAATTTTAACGAAGTTCATGTGCAAAATGTCTGCTCTTTTTGCTATAAACAAGAGAAAGAATCGATACTTCCAAATAAAATGCTTGTTAAAATGGTCAGATTTTTTCCTAACCTCGCGTTTTGCAATCAATTACAGTAGGAATGTTTATAGTGACAAATAATTCATTAAAAAATATTGGTAAATTCGATTTTGTTTCAATTACTTGTGTATATTTTAGAAATTCTAAATAAACTACATTTTTTTCTAAATATTTTAATTTAATATTTGGGACATAATTTCACAAAAATATTTACAGTTATCACAGCTAAATTTGATAAGTTGCCTACTGAATAATTATAACTCGTGTTTTCCTTATATTAAACAGATTTATTTAACCAAAATATTTACACCTCATCATTTATACATTTCTGCCATCTAAACGGAAGTTCATTTATCGTACAGGCGTACGATAAAAGTCGAGAGATATAGATCCGATAAATTGTGAAAGCATTTTGTACTGCCTCTTGAAAATATTATTTATTTTATTACGTAGAAAATTGTCGAAATCACGAAAAAAATTATAAATGAAGCAATGTTTGTCAAGTACGGAAGGTGACGTATGGTTTTTAACTGCAGCTCCTGTAGAGTTACAATGGTTTCTCGTACAGTACAAGATTTTGCATTAATATGGAGCAAAAATGGTGAAGATCAATTCATAAGTAAAGGTTATTTCACTACCAGTTTCGCCATCATTGTTTGAAGTTCTACACAGTAAACATTTACTTGACCAGTCCTATGATAGCTATAGTATTTTCACTAATTTTATCTCATTAAATACTTAATAATAACCCCGTGAAGGGACAACGAAATAGTTACCATTACCTTTTTATTGGGAAGATTTGCTTTAGGGCAATGTTACGGCGATTGGCCTGAGGTCAGTTATTGCATTTTTCGCTTACGGTTATCGTAAAGAATCCATTTTCGTGGCATGTCATAATTCTATTCCATATTCTTTCGTTTTTGTACGAATTCAACAAGGCAACTTAAGTTACAACAAGCATTTCTTTCATGTATGTAGATCAATAAAATCATAAGAAACCCATTTTTTATATTTTTTGTCTTATTAATTTTATACAAATGAATCCTTATTTAAGATAGGGCTACGTTAAACCATACGACAAATTCTTGGATAGTTTTAGCCGGATGGGATTCACCATGTCGTTTAATTCAGCGTTATTCACCTTTGTGGGCGGTTTTCCACGTGCTTCATTATTCTGGTCGAGATTTCTACGACAAAAGCGTCTAAGCCAAAAACAGTGCGTTTTGTACGCAATGTTGGTATTACGAGCCACTTCTACCGCGTTACTTCCGCCAAGGAACTCATATTCTAAAATCAATAGGATTTTCGAAGTATACTTCTTCTACTACTTATACTACTCTACTTTCAGCTCAAAGCTATTTTGCTTAGACCTGAAACTAGACCAAAAAAAATCCAGTTGAAAGTCGAAAGTGATGCATATTTTTAAAAAGAAAATCCTCATAGGTATCACGTGAAAAAGGTTTCACTCGAAAATCTCACACCATGAAAGTTTTATGTCAATTTAAATTATTTATTATTACTACGGCAATTTCATACTTTAATATCTATTATAAGGTTTCAATTTAGTCTCTAAGTACAAACACGGTCTAGGTTTATATTTGTGCACTGCTTCAACGATATTTTTTTATAATTTAATTTAAATCTTACTATTTAAAAAAAATTTATACTTTAAATGGTTGACAAAAAAAAGAAATCTTACGGTAAGTACAATTCAAAGATGCCTTTGATTTACAGATCATCTTCAAGAAGCTATTGAAACTGGTTGTGAAAAATGCACCGAAGCACAGGAGAAAGGCTCGTACGAAATGATTGAGCATATTATTGAGCACGAACCGGAAATCTGGAATGAGCTATGTGCCAAGTATGATTCACAGGGCAAGTGGAGGAAGACGTATGAGGACCGTGTCAAGGCCCATGGCATCAAACTTCCGCAATAGTGCTTACAAATTCTTTTCGGTGTTTGTGTTTAATTCTTGTAATAAACTTTGAGAAATACTTGCAAATGCTTTGAATTCACTTTCATCCAATACTATCCTTTATATTACCTATTTTAGTTTATTTGTTACTTGAAACAATCAGAGTCTGTTGTACAATACCCAAGTAAAATACCGAATAAGCTATGTACAACTTATCTGATGATTAAAGTTATCACTAGTGTGACCTTTGGCAACGAATCAGGTATTAGAAATAAAAACAAAAATGACAACGGACGACAAAAGCCAAACAAGCCAAGTGTTTTTTTTGTTTGACAGTTGCCTCACGTTTCGTTCTAAATATTAATTCTCAATTTCTAAAAAAAAAAATTGTATATATTGTTGGAAAATAAAATAAAGTACATATAACACAACACAAAATAGTTCATCTTAGTGACTAAACAAAAAAAAAATTTTATGCTTTCAAATGTTCCGTAAATCATAACCAAATTTTCTGGTGGTATCTGTTGCCGAAGATGATCTTAGGGACATCACCGTGGTGCCTACTTCTACCGCCAAATTATAGTGTGCAAATATTATTGTGTTGTTTATTGTATTGTGTTCCGTTTTAAAGAGCGGTATAGCTAGTGTAATTACTAGGGTAGCGAGACTTAACCTTTGTGACTCAGGCGTCGAGCGCAATGTGGTGCTATGCATATGATCCTGACTAGTGCCATGTTGTTATGGGCACACGTATTGCCTACCATAAGGTAAACGTTCGCACGTCCTGGTGCTTAATTTAATAAAAAAAATTGAAATGTCAAAAAGCGAAGCTGCGTTATCTTACAAGTAAGAAACTGACACAAACCTAGATATATAACTATACCATCCTTGCCAGCAGGACGCATGATTGCAGTGTCTATATACCATTATAGTTCTTACTAAATGAACAATAATTACTAAATAGGCTTTTAGTACCTGGAAGGCACTAACAGCAACCATAGCTCCGGATGTGCCTTCAAATATCGTTTCAAAATAAACTATATTGGTTGTGGCACATTAACACCCAAATGGACTAACCCTGTATCCAGCCCTCTTGTAGACTGCACTGCTGTAAATTAGGTTGTTTAAATTTTAAAAACTTGACTCCACCGGGACAAGACTTGGTTATATATTACACATGTGTTTTATAACAAGCATATTGTATATAAACGTTGTAATAAAAATATTAATATTGCAGAAAGTCGGTAACAAAGTTTAATTATTATTAAAACGTTCAAAGTCATAATAATAAGCCGACCGTAACACGAACAATATTATAAGGTAATGTTTATTTCGCTGTTGGATAAATATCAGTGATAAAAGATAATAAATCACGGTTAATAGTTTAACATAGCCTTAATAATTATGAGTAAAATTTAAGAAATATCAATTAAAAGTGTCTACTAATGTTTCTATTTTAAGTAAAGAGAATGTTAAACGAATAGTGAATGTATCTAACTTGAAGATTGGAACAGTAGTTGGTCGTCAGCTGGGATACAGACGAAACGTAACAAAGCAGTAAAAACTTAAGGAAATATGGGACGATAAGTTAATTGTGGCAACTTATTTGAATATTATACAAACAGATTTATTTTTCAGGCTCTCATTTTTTTACTTCTAATATATCAGTCCCAAATTAAATCCCCATCCCCAAAAACTTTGTTGCTGGAGGCCGTGTAAATAAATACCACCGCAGCGCTTATTTCTATCGCCAAACTGTTGTATGCAAACATTACTATGTTCCGGTTTAAAGGCGTTATAGCTAGTGAAATTCCAAGGTAACAAGAGAACATTTTAAGTCTTAAGGCGATGAGCACAATGTGGTGATGTATATGTCATCTTGACTAGCGCCACGTTGTTATGTGTAGGCGTATCGCTTACCATCCGGTGAACGTCTCGATCTTCTCGTCGCTTCGTAGAATAAAAAAAAAGTTCTATCAAACCACAATACTAACATCCAGGCAATGTTGGAGAAATTAATTTGCGATGAAATAGTAAAAACATAATTAAACAGTATTCTATTCTACCATGAGGTGGGCGAGAAAGAAGCAGACACCAAACTGCGAAAAAGGGTGATAATTCTTTTATTTGCTTAGAGGTATTCAATTACTATTGATCATTCAGCTCATCATCATGTTACTTCTGAAAATAGCATTCCGCAATGGTCCATATTCTCCATCCACGTCTGTGGATTAGTGAGCACAGTATATTAGTAAATGTTTAAACTGTCGCTCTTTTCTTAGTTTTTCCTCCTGTCAATATACGCCAAGAATAGAATAAATAAAACTCGTCAAGATAATGTTGAAGCAACAGTCGATTGCTAACATGGACGACAAAGACTTAATTAATCTTGAATAATTTAATCCCGTTGCGTGATTTAACCTAATTTATCATTCAACCGTTAATTATCATCACCGGGAGATATAAAGGCAGACGTTCCCATTGATTTTCCTATTGTGCAGTTAGAACTACTAACAAGTAGGGGAATCGTTTTACGTTTTAAGTTAAATATATAAAATGAGCCGTATAATTTTATTGTTATTGTTTGTTTTTCTTGCGTTTGCATATGCAGAGGAACATTACACTGATAGATATGATAGTATAAATTTAGATGAAACCCTGTCAAACAAACGTCTTCTAGCGTCGTACATAAAGTGTATATTGGATAAAGGTCGGTGTACACCCGAAGGAAAGGAACTAAAATGTGAGTACTGCGGTTATTGTTAATTAGAAATATCAATTTATTTATAAATACTTTTAGTGATAACTTATTTTTTTTCTTTTTATACAACCTCAAAAATATTTTTAACTTTCGTCTTTTCGTTTATTTAGTTAAGCGTATACGGCTTCTCTCTATTTTACTTTCTAAAAAAGGCGAAATAGATAAACAAAATTACTAGTTTCGAATAACTTGAACTTTGATAAGATATAGATTTTATTTTTAAATACTATCGACAAATTGAAGTTGAAATTTGTTAATTTTTGTAAATTTTAATTCGGTAATGTTTTAAGTAATAAATAGTTTAGTAAAAGAAATAGATGATTGAAACCGTACCTACCGTACCGTACCTAATTTTGGTGATGAATTTGACTAATATATAAAAAACTGCTCTTGTATGATACGCCGAAATGTTCTAACCAACAATGATGTTCTTTTTATCTATAATAAATGTACATTAATTTGCGTTATTTACTATTTACGTATTTAAGTTTTGCGTTATGTACTATGTACGTTGTTTACTATTTATACCATCTATTAGGTAATTTCGATAATGTCAATTGGTCTTTTAGACAATAGACAAGTGGCATATAAAACATAGATATGGATAACCTCATTGATTAAATTCAGTAATTCTACATGAACCATCTTTTTACAGTGCATATTATAGATGCCATGCAGAATAGCTGCTTAAAATGCACGGATTTCCAAAAATCGGGAGCCAGGAAAGTTGTCAAGTTTATTCGTACCAACGAAAAGGACTCTTGGGAAAAAATCAAGCAAAAGTATGATCCAAACGACCAACACAAAGAAAAGTATGAAGCCTTTCTTGCTGCTGAAGAATAAAATAGGCATGATGAATACTGTATACGAAATCTTTTACATTTAAACTTTGTAGCTTTCAACTTTTTGATTACTTGTAATAATAATCTTGTAAATGTATCAATATAAGCATGCAAAATAAAAATGGTATTTTGAATTTTGTTGTTTTCTCTAGAAACTTTTTCAGTCAAGATTCTTATAAAAAAAAAGATTAATTACAGGTTTTTCTAAACAATTAACACAGTAATAACTCAACAAATAAATATATGAAATATTTTTTTTAAGAAATAAACAAACATTCGTAACTTTTATTCGTAAGGTTTATAAATGTAGTGGACAATTTAAATAAAAAAGAAAATTAACTTATATCTTTTTATTACACTAAGGGGGTCCCGCAGAACAACTTAAAGGGTTTGCGCCATCCTCACCTACTCGTGTTGCACCCGGCTAATCAACAAACGAGGCTCTGACTTCCATCAACCCGCATTGGGCCAGCGTGGTGGGAAATAGCCCAAATCCTCCAATAAGAATTCTTACCCATTGCAGGACTCTTTGGTGGAGGCCTATGTCCAGCAGTGGACATCTATCGGCTGATGATGATGATGATGAAGAAGAAGAACACGGCGTTATTTCTAATAATACATATTAATATTATTCTGTACATTAAAACGTCCATTGCCAATAAAATGTTATAATAAACAAATTAAACATAACATACATAGAAATAACATTAACATTAAAAAAAAATATAAAAACGTAGAGGCCAATGATATTGTCGCTAACAGAATTATATATATATATATATATATATATAATACTTAATATCAATCGACTTAATTCCCCTTGTATAAAATATGTTGATAAGAGTTGTAATATATTTAGAAGCTACATTTCAATGACAATTTAATAATATAAGTCCAAACTTTTACTTTAACTTAAACTTAGCCTTTAGACAATTCTTTCAGCTTTCGTGGTTCAGCATCGTTTATAAATCTAACATACGGTTGCAGCTCGTATGTTATAACGCGTACGTATGAAAAAGCCGCTCACATACTACCTTATTAATTAAAAATGATTGCTTTACCCTTTAACTTAATCAAAGAACTAAATAAAACTAAGATATTTTTTTATATCTGTGTCTTTAGCGAAAATAATTGAAATCATATAATTGAAAAATGTATCATGAGCGATATGGACGTTATCAATGTTATGCATGCTTTACGACTAGGTAGAATTTCCTTTTTGTCGATGGATATCCACTGCTAGATACATTCCTTTCCCAAAGATTCTCACATCGATCGGGAGTATACGGGAGCCAAAGCCTCGTTTGTTGATTAAGCAAGGTGGACCACAAGCAGGTGAGATTGGCTTGGATCCCGTGAGTTGTTGCGCGTGTATCAAAGTTGTATCTAACATGAAGTACCTTGGTCTTATACTTGATAGCCGCTGGAACTTCCGCGAACACTTTATACATCTGGCTCCTCGATCGACAAGAACGGCGGTTGCTCTAAAGCGGGTGCTACCCAATTTGGGAGGGCCTGATGCAAACAGCCGTCGTTTGTATTTGGCGTTTGTGCGATCCATGGCTCTTTATGAAGCACTAATCTTGGCAGAGACTTTAAGAGCTCGGACCATAGCCTATTTGAGACTTCCGCAAAGAGCCATGGCTATTAGTGTTATCCGGGATTACTGTACTATCTCCTACGAGGCGACATGTGTCTTGGCGGGATCTCCTTGTTGGGATCTGGACATTTATTAAAACGATGATCAGTAGTGAGACGTCGTAGGACGCTAGCGTGGCCTTCTGCGAGAAAGTAATGTCGCAAAAGAAGATTGCAGAGAGGGAGCGAGAGAAAAGACCCATCTCACAATTCCTAGGCCGGTACCTAGGCGTCTTAGGAGGATGTTCCACGCTCTCCAACCCTCATAATTGAGGTCATGGTGGCGGATTCGAAGGAATCCGTTACCAAGTACGTTAGACCTCGAGGTAGAGCGCGCGGTACTTATGCCTATTACTGATAAATGGGGTGGAGAGTTTCAATTTCATCCCGAGACGCGGCCTCATTAAGGCCTCTCGCTGTCGGGACCACAGTTGTGTGCGAAAGCGTTTTCGTGGTTTCGGCTAATAGCGTTAAGACATACACCGTGGGGTTTTAGCTGGTAAGAGCCCGGCATAACCCCTCTTTTGCTTCCACAGCAGAAGAGTATCCAATGCAGAATTACCAAACGAAAAAAAGGTACCACCGCCAGCGCCTATATTTACCGCCAGACATTACTTTGTTTGGTTTGAGTAAGTGGTTTGAAGGGCACTGTGGCTAGTGTAATTAATGGAAAAAGAGACTCAACATCGAGTCTATGTTAGTTATGTTGCAAGTCCAGAGTTATGTCTCAAGGCGACGAGCACAATGTGGAGCAGTGTATAACATCCTAAATAACGCCACGTTGTTAGGGGTAGACGTATGATTTAACATCAGGCGAATGTCCCGCTCGTCTCGTCGATTCGTTGAATAAAAACAAATCAACTCCACAAGGATTGAACATGGAATCTCCGTCTTAAAAAGCAAGTGCTCAGCCTCTGCGCCACAGGAGTAACTTCACTCTAACGAACATACAAATTCTCCATGACGTTAATGATTTTTCGAAATAACAAATTAACTAATTCTGAGAACTAGAGATTCCATGTAAAAAAAACATGAAGAACGATTGACTTCGTACGAAAATAAAAACTACAATATATACAGGACATATTATTACATGCATGATTGTTACATACAGGCTGTTTCTTTATTACAATAATTGCCCTCGTGATTAAAGTTAAGTTAAGTTACATATTCACTAAAAACAAAGTTTAAAGTCTTATGTCAATCTTATATCGTAAATATTACTTTACTTAAAAAGTTTAATTATAAAACATTAATTAAATATATTTTGTATACTTAGGTATAATTGAAATGGATTTCCTAGTAGAATACAAATTTAATACCAAAAACTTAACTAGCTTGTCGCTGTGCTTATCCTTGTTAAAATGTTACAAAAACTGTTAAAGAATGTAAACGTTAACGAACTTTTGGAATTATTTCTAGTTTTATAACGTAAAAAAATATTATTAAGTGAATTATTTACGATTAAAAAAAGACTGATAAATACGAACATCCTGTGTGAACTTATTTTGTACTAGACTGTAGGGTGGGGGAAGCGGCATATAACTTAAGAGCTTGTTGATCACTGCTATATATACTCGAAGAATTGAAGCAATTGCTAAGCTATCGATCAGTCTACAACATAACAATATATTACAAAGTATGTAATTATATATTAATTAATACCATTCTTGTTAATTTCTATGTTGATATTATTAATTAATTATTGCGATTATTGTTTATGTTTCTAGATGTCGCTTAAGGGTTTACTTGTTCTGCTTTGTGTCGCTGCGGCGGCTTTGGCGGAAACTTACACGGACAAATATGATAACATCAACCTTCAGGAGATCATCGACAATAAAAGATTGCTATTAGCGTACGTGAATTGCATTCTAGATAAAGGAAAGTGCAGCCCTGAAGGGAAAGAACTGAAAGGTACAGTGAAATTTGTTCTTTGTGTTTTTTTTTACTTTCGTTTGTAATTGTTAATTTCATTATGTAGCTAAAATCCACAAATTATAAGGGAAACAAATTAAAATGGAACATATTACATACTAAATTGTAAGCATATATATTCTTTTCGGCTTATTATTAGCTAAAGTTTAATAAAATGAGTTTAAAGTAATTTTAGCGAACATACCAATACTATAGCAATTAATTAACAAAACATATTAAATTTTTTTTATGAATTAATCCCTAAAAGTTTATCATACTCTTAAATGTGCAAAATCTGCCCTTACGAGCTTTTAACGAGAGATCTCGTGGCAATTATATGAAAACAAAAATATTTACATAAGTTAAGTTGCTTTATTATATTTATTACATTATAATGCTTTTTTGAATAATCAAAAGTCAATTTAGATATTTAAAATGATTTTTTTGTATTTCCCTCTCGTCTTGTTTAAACAATTTTACACTAATTAATAATCTAGAATATATTAAAGTGAGTATAAAGAATAAATGTTTGTATTAAGCGATAATAAAACGTTTAATAAAAATGCTAAGTTCTACGTACGGAAACACTTTCTAAAAACTTTAATTTATAAACCTTGATATTTGATTTTATAATTAAACAGGAATTGTATTAAAGTTGCTCTTTAATTAATCTACATTAAATATATTAGTGTTAATCATTAATTAAACATTTTTACCTATACAAAAAATTTGCGTTGCAGAAACAATACGCTTATGAAGAGTTATTAAAATTATATAAATGATATTTTTTTCCAGCCCATATGGTAGACGCTATCGAGACAGGTTGCGAAAAATGCACAGAAGCGCAGAAAGACGGCACCTTCATGATGATAAAGCATCTGATCAATAATGAGCTAGAAATTTGGAATGAAATTACGGGCAAGTTCGACCCTACCGGCAAATGGAGGAAAATCTATGAAGAACGTGCTAAAGCCCACGGCATTGACATTCCCAAATGAACGTTACCTTAAACCTGTATTAAATATCTAAATAATAATATTCTATAAAAGTCTATTGATTATTGTATTGTCTATGACTGAATGTTGCTTTCAATAAATATTGCGTTTATATAATTTTTTAATAGTTTTAATTTCCTTTTTCTATATAACAATTAATGTAGACGTTACGAAAAGCTCACGACTATTTGTAAATCAAAAGATAACATTTACCTTTTATATTCGATTACAATAACAGCTGTTAAAATCCTGTTACGAGATGACCTCACTTCATGTCTGACCGGCTTGTGGGATTCCTTATATGTTAAAATGTCACACTGAAGAATAATTAATTTCACTGAAAGTTTGATTTATTTAATATGAAATACTTGTGCATCAAGTAAGAATGCAAACTAAAAAATATGATTTTAAATTCTTTCTTTATTTACTACTGACTGTTCCCCGCTCGCGTCGTTGGCTGTAACACCCCTGCAACTTCCTTTAGAGCAATATCTCAAACGTTAGAAGCAATATCTCTACCAAATTTTTAATCTTTACGGCCAATAGTTTCTGAGATTTCGTGATGAGCCAATGAATCGCTCGATATCATCCTATATCTATATATATAAATTGCAAGATGCACCGCCGCTATAGATAATGGTCAAAAATGTAAATAATAAAGGTGTTCCAAGGATTAAATATAAGAATGAAGTTATGAATACAATATTTTTCACATAAACTAGGTTTATACTTTGCTTAATTTTATAAAAGATTAACCAGTGAGTCATTATGTGCAACTTTAGAAAACTGTTGCCAAAAATGTTACACTATGAAGTTACTGTTTCGACATGTTCCACGGCCTCGCAGACATAAATACATAAAGTAATTTTCTAGGTTTTTATTATTATCTTAACTTTATTAAACACATTCAAACGCAATAAAGCTTACAGTTAAAATATACCTTTGTGTGTAACTTTACTGACACATATACTTATTCTGAATAATTCAATCACCATCATTTTACTAAACATTTAGAAGTGATTAATTAGTATAAGACAGAATTGAGGGGGGAATCTGCATAAAAGTTTAGACCTTGTGGGCAACTTATATATATAGCCGAAGATTTTTTTACAAAGTCATCGATTCGGTTTCTGTTCAACGTTCATTAGAATATTAAATTGTATGTTAACTAATACCTATTCAATTGATATAAGCGAATTAATATTCGACTTATATTTAGTGATCTTTACTCTTGATTTTCTTTAATCATTTCCAGATGTCTCTTAAAGCAGTGCCTATTTTGCTATGTGTGGTCGCAGCAGCTTTGGCGGAAACATATACAGACAAGTATGACAACATTAATCCAAAAGAAATTATAGCAAATAAAAGGTTGTTTCTAGCTTACGTAAATTGTATTCTTGAAAAAGGAAAATGCAGCCCTGAAGGGAAAGAACTTAAAGGTATGAATGACTTTAAATTTACCTCTATCGATATATAAAATCTATTATATTATATTAGTAACATCATTTGCGTATTTAAATTTGGTAATAATATAATATACAACGATATTGTATAAATTTAAATGTATTGTAGATAATTAGTATTATTAGTTATAATTGTAAATTCACTAATAAATCTAAAAAGTTCTGTAGAAAATAATAACTGAACAACACTATGTTATAAACGAAAAAACAAATATTATATCACCTCCACGTAAGACAGACATTGAACTAGATTCTTTGAAAGTCAAACTTGTTTAGATTCAAATGCCGTTGATATTTTATATTAATCATATAGATATGTATAAACTGTTTAGTCTATTTATATTTATTTAATATAAAATACTATTTCGTAAGTATGAAAAACACAAAACTTTAGAATTATTACGTTAAATGAACTCTCTATATTAATAACTAATAAACACATCAAGCATTATATGATATTGGTGTAAAGATCAAATTATTTAACATTTAGGTTTTATTAAATAACTTCTGTAAATAAATAAAATCAATGATCACAAACGAACTTCTCAATCTTAAAATCACTGGATTTGGGAGACAGTTTCTGGCTATTCTATCGTTTTTTTATTATACAATACATTGACTATTTAAGGTCACATAAAGGAAGCTGTGGAAACTGGATGTGAAAAATGCACCGAAGCCCAGAAAGATGGTACAAATATTATGATAAGCCATTTAATCAATAACGAACCGGAAATTTGGGATGAACTTTCGAACAAGTTTGATCCTTCCGGAAACTGGAGGAAAGTCTACGAGGAACGTGCAAAAGCCAACGGTATTGTCATTCCAAAATAGACCTCAGATCGACTTTCAAAACTACATTATATAATTGAAACCACAACCACATATTTGTTAAATAAAATTTGTTGTTATTATACAGTGTGGTAAATACATTTAAAAACTAAAAATTCAAGGGTTTTATTAACCAACTCCAAACAGCGATTCAATGGTTTTGGAAATTATCGCAGGGCAACGAGTATAATATGCTGCTGTATATTCCTTACCATCAGGTGAACGTCTCGCTCGTCTTATCGCTTCACAGAATATATTAGCTTCCCTTATTATAACGGAGTCCTCGGTTCGATTATATTCTCACATTTTGTGTAGTTTGTATGGTAGAATTGTTTTTTTCAACCGGAACCATACTTATATTGTAAATCTGCCAACACAACAGCATTGCTGCGTTCTCTCTATTACGAAATAAAAACCAGAGTATTCTGGACGAACACGCTTCACCATCCACAGCCTCATTGTCACAACACCGTTTAAAATTGAGATCAAGTGTTAGTACGCTCGTAGATAACAAAGATGTTCAATGAAGGTATTAAAAATACCTTAAAATGTTTAGTTTATTTAATGTTAGCTTCAAAAAACTCTAAAGAACTACCTAAAACTCTAAAGAACCTAACCTAACCTAACGCCGATAATCACAACACCACTGTGTATAACAGATAAAACAAAGTGCTGTAGTGTTTAAAAAATTTGGTTCTTTAACCTGAGTTGAATCATCTAAACATACTCTGCTTCTGCATGGCAAGGTTATATTGAATTTTTATCCACTAATACGCCCCTCGGCGGATATCGCCAGTTCGTTGACGGCAACGCCGGGATTTCCTAGACGAAACTCACCGGTGGCTCTCCGCACTGCGCTTTTGCAAGTCCAAGGGAGAGCTATAACCCTCTCCAACACCCTCGCTTCGCTATGGCAAACACCGCGTATTTGTCGCCTACCCCGTGTTCATTTAGTGGACACTCAGGACTTCCTCCTTGCAAGCCCGATAATTCGAAGACCTGAAACCTATTATTAATAGCCAGTAACTACAAGGTGTTTATAAAGACTAGTGCTTCATTGTTATGGTACTCGTATAACTTACTAGGGGTGTAAAGGGTCCTGTAGAACAACTCACAAGACTTAAGCCAACCTCACCTGCTCGTAGTGCACCCTGCTAATCACCAAACGAGGCTCTGGGTCCCATTAACCCGCATTGGGCCAGCATAGTATAAAATGGCACAAATCTTCCCACATGAACCCCTACAAACGACTGAAGGTTGCGACAGCGCAGACCGACTTGTCGTATTGCTAAGGAAAAAACAAACGATGAGAAGTGATTTTAATTGTTACTAATTTAAATGCAACAGGTGTAAATTGTATAATAATTTTTACTTACATTAATATTTATAGTTTAATTTAACATATTATAATTAAAGTAGTCAACACTCGAAATAATAAGATACGTCAGAAATCTTGATGTAACTTCGGTACAATACTTATGTCTAAACACAGAAGGGGAGCTCTAGAACCTTGTTTTTTATTTTGGAGGAAAAGACAAGAGTTTATAAAAAAGGTCATATCAAATTAAGCAAATACTTAATTAATAATAAATGTGTACGTACTAATAAAAACTATAAGATTACCAGGAAATATTTCGTAAATATATTATAATTCTTTTATCTAATTAGTTAAACTTTATATTTTGTTTAAATATGTACTTTTTTGTGCAAAATGGAGTGGGGAGCAACAATTGAGTTTGAAGCTGCTGTATATAATAGAATTTTCAAAACTACAATTATTACATTCCCGTTCACAGCGTTTATAACATAAGGTAATATGAGAAATTTTCGTATTTTTATTTTATTATATTTACTTTTAGAAACTCATACATAGTTATAATTATATTTCTAGATGTCGCTTAAAGGAGTACTTCTTCTGCTATGCGTTGCGGCGGCGGCTTTGGCGGAAACTTACACGGATAAATATGACAACATCAACATTCAGGAGATTATGGACAATAAAAGATTGCTGTTGGCTTACGTGAATTGCCTTCTAGACAAAGGAAAATGCAGCCCTGAAGGAAAAGAGCTCAAAGGTAGGATTTTAAGCAGCGTTGCATTTAGTTCTTGTGATATGACAATTTCAATGAAATTAAATATATAAGTTTAAACAGTACTTGTGTCAGACTAAAGTCTGTTTCGAGTGTTATTTATATGTCATATTTTTTGTCGTAACCTCATGACTGAGGGACGTGACTATGGTGCGTTGCGCTGGCCACCATTTCTTTCCAGAATAGAAAATATTTTAAATATTTTGAGATATATATATAAATTAAAGTTAAATGTTCAGTCTCATTTATTAACATAACTATTAAGTCAATATCAATTAATGAATAATATAGAAAAGTTTTGAACTCAACACATTTACTACTTCATTTACTTTTCAGCACATATGAAAGAAGCGATAGAAACAGGTTGTGAAAAATGCAATGACGTCCAAAAAAAACGTACCTCAATCATGATTAATCACTTAATCAAGAACGAACCAGAAATCTGGAATGATCTTTGTAACAAGTTCGACCCTACGGGCGAAGCGAGGAAAGTTTATGAAGAACGTGCAAGGGCAAACGGACTTGTGATTTAAAAATCAAATCACCCGTCTATATCTCCAAAGCACAAAAAAAAAAAACATTTTCCAAAAATTTACATATAAACTGTTCTGGTAATTTTGTTTTCAATAAATGTGGTGGTCGTAAAAAATCCTTTTAATTTACAAGACATATATTTATTATTTTATAAAAAGACAATAAATAACTTCTACTTTAACAATATATTATGTACAAGAAATTTTAATTCGTTTGAACATGTAACGAGGAAGCAATGAAAGAAGGAATGAACAAGGAACAATATAGTAAGTCTCTGTTGTTAATGACCGTCAAGACAGTGACCACCACAGCGCCTATTTCTACCGCCAAAACAGTAGTATGCAAACATTACAGTGTCCCGGTTTGAATAGCGCTGCAACTAGTAATTATTGGGATAAAGAGACGCAAGAGCATGTGTGTCAAGGCGACGAGCACAATGTGGTAGTGTGCATGTCTCCCTAACTAGCGCCAAGTTGTTTATTTACAATTAATTAATATAATACAAAAGGAAATACTTAATGTATGTGTAAACTGAAAACTTTGTAACAAAGTTATATAATAATGTTTTCAAAACTAAATAGTTTTCTAACAATGAAAGCAGCTTAAACATTATGGACTACAAATTATTATTTACTTTACTTCTGTCTCTTCTAATATGAATATTATTAAGAACCTTTTTTACAAATATTTTTTACAAAAACTTCAAAACTATCTAACATACAAGAGTTTGTTAGAAATTCATATAGGTAAGTTATTATTTTATTAATCGACAATAGATTAATACTTGACCATAATTTCGCATGGTGTTAAGTAAAAATGAAAATACTCTAATAGAATATGTTACTGATCGAAGAGTCTCTTACCTCCTCGTCAATTCCTTTTTTTTTTTTGCTTTACGTGGGGAAAATGTTTTCCAACTATAATCCCCACGATTGTCCACCTTCGTCGCTTTACGGCTGGGGCCTGGGAACGCCTTTGCACATCTCCGTGACCCCGCCAGCCCCGGCTGCACCATGAACCCTACTTTCCATTTTTGTAACATATAGCACGCCCTCCTCTCTACCTCGTACAGTCACCTGGGTAACGGATCCCCTCGAATCCGTCACCCAGAAGCCATGGGAGCCAAGAGAGAAAACTCTCCAGGCTCCTTGGGGCAGATCTAGTCTTGGGTTCTGCCGCCAACCGTTATACGGCCGCGGAAGATAGGAATGGCAGCGAAACGCAATACCGACACTCATCTTCCCCTACGGGCCCACTGCCGCCGTATTAGCAGGGCGGCACCGCTTAGGCGCGGAGAGTAGGGAAAGCTGTGAACCGTACCGATACTCCTCTTCCTTCCCAATTCCACCTAAGCGGCGAAGGGCAATACAGAACTGTCCCCGGAGCCCACCGGCACACATTCGAGGCGAGCTCACGAAACACACCTGGAGTGACCACCTCGGGTCGGCCGGGTAGGTTCCTCTTAGCTTGACCGTGGATAAACAAGCCACGGTTACTGAGCCCCGTTACGTAGTATATGAATAAAAAAATATTTTTATTATATATATATAAAAAAGATATTTTTTTTTTATTTACATGAACTTAAAGAAAAATAAGAAAAATTAGAAAACAGAACGGAACCAAATTAGGAACAGTGTTAGGTTTAATAAAACCAAATTGAATTTATTTCTAAAATTAATCAAATGCTATAAAACTTTTAATAATAAACTTGTTCAGCTGCAACAGCAAAACATACTTCTGGCAACCACTTAAACTTTTCTGGCGGATGCCATCTGCTGGCGATATGTTTTAAACTGATCATTAATGCTTAGATGCTAGAAATTAACTCACTTGCATAAGTAAAACATGACATAAACTGGTGTTTCTTTAAATTCTGTGATTTCCTATCCTCGTCTCCATGGAACGTCCCAGCACATTATGTTGATATATAAATAGTAAATCGGTAACAATCTGTTTGTCAAATTACAATATTTATATTATGAACAGTTATTTCATCAAATGTAACCTAATATTTAAATATAATTACACTTTTAGAAATTTATATATAAACGTATTGTTACAATGCTATACAAATCAATTATGACAGTGCCAGATGTAGTGATATGGGCAACGACCTCCAACTGACAAAAGTTCGGTTAAAACAATCCAATTCTTCCATTAATTAAAATATATATAAAGAACATTAAAAAAAGTGAGTTCCGCAAACGGTGTAATTAACAGCATAAATGTACGTTAATAATTTTTTTTTAACCGACATAAAGAGATTTTTATTGTTTACGATAGTGTAGGTGATTTAAAGAACAAAATGTTAAAGGGTGGGGAAGGTCAATTGTAAATTAGGAACATAAATTAGTATATAAATCCAAATTAGAGTATCGCATCCATCACAAACGAATCTTCTACTCATCCAATGAGATTCGAATTTAAAATCGTAAGTAAAAAACTATTATTTTAACCATTTAAATGAAAGCTCTTTGCTTTGAGTAATTTAATTTTATTATATTTCTAGATGTCGCTTAAGGGATTCCTTGTTCTGCTTTGTGTCGCTGCAGCGGCTTTGGCGGCAACTTACACGGACAAATATGACAACATCAACCTTCAGGAGATCATGGGCAATAAAAGATTGCTGTTGGCATACGTGAACTGTGTTCTAGATAAAGGAAAATGCAGTCCCGAGGGAAAGGAGCTGAAGTGTAAGTTTTAATTGTTAACTAAAACTGTATGTGCCAAACGACAGGGGCATACCGTTTGCCTTGTAACACCGTGGTCACATGTGGTGGAGTTGAATGGATGTGATAGAGTCATACAAAGCCGGCCAACTACAATATGAATGTGATATCATATTGTAAATCTGCCACCATAAAAGCATTGTTGTGTGCATGCAAAATATTTTGGACAAATACTCCTTTCCTCATTCATTCTCATTCTCTCATACCATCATTTAAAGCTGAAACCATTAAAATTCCTTTTTTCTTAATAGTTTTATTTCTTGTTAAAAACTTTTTTTTGTGTTATAAAATTACCGATATTTGAATATGATTAAGTCTAGGATAACTTCTTAACTACTCCAATATATCATAATTATATAAAAATAAACTGTTATTTATGAATTTCCATAAATACATAGGAGATAAATTATTTAATTTATCGCCTATGTATTTATTAACATTATCTCTCATTTTTCAGCACATTTACAAGAAGCTATCGAGACTGGTTGCGAAAAATGCACGCAGGCCCAGAAAGACGGTACGCGTACTATGATAGATCATTTAATCAAGGAGGAGCTGGCTATTTGGCATGAACTGACAGACAAGTTCGATTCGACTGGTAAATGGAGGAAAACATACGAGGACGAGGCCAGGGCTCATGGGATCATCATTCCAGAATAAACGATATAACAATATTTCTACGAGAACACAATGTTTTTAATTAAAAGACTTTACGCTTGTTTCAGTTAATATCGATTGATTATTACTAATATTAAATCAAGATGAATAAAATGTTGTTGTATTTTTTCATAAAAACTCTTTTTTTTAAACATGGCTAGTAGCTAGACAGGCGGATTAGTAAAATCCTAACATTAACCGAACTCCACGACGTGTCGACCCAGAAACCTTCGTATAACTATACGAATAGTCATCCACTGCGCTATAGAGACAAAGGTAGGTAATAAAGGTAATAAGATAAAGTCTCGAAGTGGTCCAGATTTTGAGCCCCTGACACACTGATCATACTAAGCTTGAGCTCGACGGTACTTACAATTTAATTCTCAACTTTCTAGTGAGCACTTGCCTTACAGCAAACATTTAAGATAAGGCACAAATGACCGTCAATTTAAAATAATTTTTTCAAGTTTAAACCAGTTTGTACATTTACTACTTAAGGTGTATATACAACCTAAGCAGGAGATAATTAAAAAACGATTATTTACTGCAAGAAATATTACCTACTAAATTATGAGTCATAACGTCTATAGTTTCAAACGTCTTGAGTTCAGTCAATGAATCTTTAGATATCTCTTATATAAATATAATAGTGATTTTTCCTTACATGAAAGATTAAAGCTTTATCTATAAATAAAGGATTGACTTTTAATTTAAATTCACTATAACATTTACCTACTCGTAGTGTCACAGGTCGTGGTGGGTCAATGACTATGAACTCGGACATCGCAATCAGATGAC
The DNA here is from genome assembly GCA_029034505.1 of Ornithoptera priamus. Classification (NCBI taxonomy): domain Eukaryota; kingdom Metazoa; phylum Arthropoda; class Insecta; order Lepidoptera; family Papilionidae; genus Ornithoptera; species Ornithoptera priamus. Next base: position 4,819,461 of record JARDWD010000827.1, read on the forward strand.
GAGGGTTCTAATCCCGGCCGGGGCGCGCACCTCTTAGGCAGTTTTTCAATGCCTAATGTGCATATTGTTACAATTACCACATACTTAACGGTAAAGGAAAACGTCGTGAGGAAACTCGCACACTGAAATCATCTTTGTGTGTGTGTGGTGGCCCCAGTAAAATGGCAACAATCTCGCCTCTTGTTACATGGGAGCTAATCTAACCACATCTGGCGAAAAGTGGGTGTTTAGTCGCGTCTGCCTACTCCTACTGGGAAAAAAGGTGTGATAGTATAAAAAAATATATAAAAAATTTACTCACTATACATGGCACAATGTGTTAGAGAGTTCAATGATTTGTTGTAACACCATTTGCACCATATTTTGACATATAAGCTATTTAATTTGATTTTGATTTGAGTTTTGCAAAAAAAATTTTGTAACACAAATAAACAATCATAGACTGTAAGGGGTCCCGCACAAAAAATCACGAGACCTAAGTCAACCTCACCTGATCGTGGTGCACTCTGCTAATCAACAAACAAGGCTCTGAATCTCACCAACCCACATTGAGCCAGCGCAATGGGAAATGGCAGAATCCCCCTAGATGAATGGAAGAAATGAAGGCCTATATCCAGCTGTGGACATCTATCTTCTGATGATTGATTTTGAAACACATTCTCACTATTTTTTAATTATGTTTTAACTACCGATATGACGATAAGACAACAGGTTATTCACACGTTAATTCTAAAGTTAATTTTAATCTTACATTATTGCTGTAAATTAACCTTTACTAAACTAATCAGAGTTTACATTTTTAAAAAAAATCCACTAATATTAATTGATATTGCCATATATTGTTCTGCTTTAACCGCGGTAACTTTGAAAAGTAAAACTTATTCAAATTAATTTATTCTAAGGACATCACAAAAACCAGTTTAACAGTTACTCTTATTCATTTTGAATATAATTTACTGATATTCTTAGTTGACAGTTACTATGTTTTTTTTTTTATTTTAATGAAATCTAACATTTTGTGAAAACACTAAATTTATTACATATTTAATATATCATCTTGCTCCTTTTTAATTATTCTACACTTTTTACTTACGTCAACAAAAACTCAAAAAAATACTTTCTCCGAGTAAGATAATGTATATAAAAACATATGCAGTTGTAAACATAATTAAACAAGCTATAGTTGTTTAAGTTAATGAGACATACTATTTTAATAACCTTTTATATTATTTTAAAGTACAAAGTAATTATTCAATCATGTTTCTTTATTGTATAAAAACATTTTTTCGCATAAGGCCCTAATGTATTTTGAACACGCTTATTAGGCTTAAAGGACATGTTTCCAGAGTCGTTAAACAATAATAAAAAAAAAACACGCTAAGCATTTTAACAGGTACGATTTAAATATGGAACGTGAATACCGAGGCGTTTGGACATTTCGATTGCAATTGCGAAAAATGTAAAATAAAAAATAAATCGATTTTAACATGCTTTATTAACCGCAACATTTGAATAAAAAGGACCGTTGATGAAATATTTACAAGTTTTCATTATTTTCAAAAACAGGCTGTGGTGGAATCAAGCAGCGAGTTTGGAAAGTTCACTTTCATATTTGACAACGTATTTACGTTCCGGGTCGTATTTGGCTGAGAGCTTGGTCCAATATTCTTTCTCGTTGTTGATCAAATGCCCGATGACGCGTCTCGTACCAGATTTTTGGGCGTCGGTACACTTGGCGCAGTTGTTCTCAAGGGCCTCCTTGATGTGCGCTGATAACATAAGTGTAAATATTCCTTTTTAAATTATAACCAATCAAATTCGAATTGAATGCTTAACTTACACGGCCATTATAAAAGTTATAAACATATTTCTTGTTAAGGAAGTTGACAATCAGTTTTCCATGTTTTCACCCTGTCTTTTAAAACAAAGCTAAAAAGCTCATTTTAATTATTTATTACTAACAAGTTTTTAACCCGTTTACGAATAAAAATTGTACGTAGTTTGCATTAAACACAAATATTATCAATGTACTTTACTTTATTTTCTTATTGTTATTAATTGCTTCAGCAATTTCTTATTACTCGTGGCGTATCGACTTCACATATCCAACTATTGCAATATATTGAAAAAAAAACAATCTTTACAAAAGTTTAAACTATTCAGTACCAGTACTTACTGTAAACTATTAATGTACTATTTTTACTTAGTATTTATTAACGATTAAAGCAAATGTTAAGTTAGTTTTGTACTTGGAACCGGTTAGGTTAAGTGCGTCATAGAAAGATCAATGTTTTCTTAGATACAATTGACTTTTGAAGTCAAGGTTTACTATTGCAAAACGAGTTACTAAGCTTTATTAATGTATATATTCATATTTATGTTGATAATTATTTATTCATAAATGGGTTTTTATGGGAAATAATTCATAACAAACCTTATTTTCGAGAACTACAAAATCAGAGAACATTTTTTATGTTTAAAAGACAAAAACAAAAAGAATATTTTTTATGTAGAAAATGGAGCTACTGTTAATTGTCTACATAGAGTTTTTACACAATTAATATATTATTTATTCAATTTATAATTTTTTTCTGATTTTAAAGCATACTCGTACAGAATACTCTAGGACCTATAAATTTGAATGAAGTTAAAATATTTATATTACAGAGGTAGTTTGGCAATATATAGCTTGACATATGGATACAATAATACTCGACTACTATCTAAACTCCAACTCTTGCCTGGTGTCGCAATAGACACATGCACCACTGTGTTACAACGCCAGCAGGTAGACTGCTCTGCTTTCATAAATATTTTTTTTATCCACTGCCTATTCCATTGGACAGCAACGAATATACCCATTTGACATTATTACTAGAATGTAAATCAAACTTACATTTGAGCTCCTTGCCGTCGGGTGAGCACTTGCCCTCATCTAGGATGCAGTGAATGTACGGCACAAGCAGGCGACGGTTGCTCAGGATCTCATCCAGGTCGATGTTGTCAAAGCGATCGGTATATTGCTCCGCGGTGGCTGCGGCCACGAGCGCAAGCAAGCACAACGCTATAAAGCTATTCATCTTGAAACTGTAAAGAACATTTAATAAAACGTTGATGACACCAAGGCGAACGACCAATTTCAGGAAGTGTTTGCGAAAGACTAAACAAATCAAGTAACATCAGGAACAATCATGCCGCCAAAAACAGATCTTTTCAAATAAAATTGTTAACTAGTGCAAAATCAATTTTCTAGGCTTTCTCATACTTTGTGCTGTGGTCTTTTCACCAAAAAAAAAGTCATGAAAATTAAAATATTTTTTTATTATTCTAGATTATGAAACTAAGAGGTTTATCGACCCTATCGTACTCTATCGAATCTATTACTAAAAAATAAATATAATGTACACTTACTAAATAGTAAAAAGAGTAAAAGACATGTGTAGAATATTTAGTTAACTGTATGAATTATAAACAAGTTATTGCATATTTTTTTATAATAAAAGATATCAATAACTACAATATTATAAGTTCTAGGTTCCCAAAGCGGGGTGGCGCGAATGTATTGTTGTTGTAGAGAAATTGTTTGAACTCGCATATTTGTTTTATAAAAGAAAATAACATGAAGAAGTTCATGAATTTTCAATCAAGTGTACTAAATCAGCAGGTGTATTGAAAATTAACTAAACATCCTATAAACATAAATTAAATAATAAAAATTCATTCAAGCAGTTTAATTTATCGCATTAAAGCTTACTAATTATTGAAATTTCCACTATTTTTCTTCGAAACGTTTTAAGGGTACGTACACCCCATAATAATTGTTCAAAAAATGTATGAAAACCATGTTATTGACATAGTATCGATTTAAAGAAACAGGCAGGAACACTTTTCAGTATCCACTATTTATTTATAAAATTTTACTTTACCGAAAAATTGCAAAACGCGAACTGGGTACAGGACTAAGATGCGTTCTAACTGCAATCTCACTGTCTACTAGAACACAGTTGAGCTAGTAGGGCTAATATATCTAAGTACAATGTAGGTATTCGTTATTGATTAAGGTGACGCAAAGACAATACCTGTTAATAGATCTGACACTGATTACAATTTTCCGACTAAACACACTTTAACTACACCAGGTTTTATATACGTACCTCATTGTTATATGTAAAATATCCCATTGTTATTTATTATTAATAATTTTATGTTGCATTATTTTGAATGATTGACATCCGGTACAACCTTTTGCTCCTTCCTCTAATAGCTAAAGGTCAAGGAAATGGCGCGAAAACACAATTTTCAAATGTCATTTTGTGGTATCTTTGGCAATTTGATGTAAAATTGAAAGTGACTTGTATAATTATATTTTTCGAAGGGCTCTTTCATACATAATATTGTCTCGTAACATACTTTAAGGTATAATAAATATAAATAATATTGCTTTGTTTTGATTGTCTGTACTTTAAACCTGTCAGGGCGTATGTATTTCACAAAATTTTTGTTTCACCGTTTTACAGTAATTCACAAATTATTTTTTGTTTGACGAAGACATAAGAAAAACGTTAATCTGAAAGTAAATAATACTTTCACCTATAAAATGTGGCGTTAGTTAGGATTATATACACGGCACCACATTGTGTTCATGTGCTCGATATTTGATGTTGAACCTCTTTACTCCACTAATATCACTAGCTACAACTCTTAAAAAATTAGTATAGTAAAAATATATTATCTTTTTTTAAAAAAAATACTAAAACATATATATCTTCTGTATCGTCTTCCCTAAAATCCCACAGAATGGCGAATCTTAAATATTTTTTTTTATTTTATTATAAAACGATCATCACCTCTCATAGATAATTAATAGCAAAATTTTAAACAAATTACAAACAAAGGATTTCGTTTGAGCTTAAGTGATCTCAACTGCGTAGAACGATTAACTCTATAAGATTAACTGCTATTATTATTTTATTTTACAACTTTTATTGTATATGACAAAGTTTCAATATGCATTCAAATCTTCCTTTTCTAGTCTCCACCTATCAACCCATGGCGAAAAAGAGAGCAGTCTCTCTGAACTTCTATTAAAAGAAAACATCGTGCGGTAACCGACGTATTCCAAGAATAACAAATTTCGTGAACATGCAACATCCGCCAACCAGCACCAGGCCAACGTGTTGCATAAATACCCTTGGCTCTCCTAGTGACAGAAGTCGCCCCAGTCCTAACAGTGAATGTGAAGTAATGTGCGTTGTTTTTGAAACTTAAAACCTAAGTTCTAATGTTTTCATATTTGCCTGTCTGTATCGAAGCAGAACGTTTGGTAGAACAGATAGGTAAGTAAGCATACGAGTCTTTGTACTAGTAACAAAGAGATACAGGCATACATAATTTTTGTATAATATTACTGTACATCTCAAGGGTTAAAGAAGAATTATCTATTATTTTTTTTGTACACAAACGATGAATTGTTTGAACTTATGAATTTCACTCAATAGCCTGCACGAAACTAAATTTTGTATGAGTTTATAGTATATCGGAGATAGCGGCTTTATTAACAAAAAATTCTTTGACGTTGGGATTTATTAACAAAAAAAACCTATTAGAAAGTAATTTATTACTCCCATCTAAACAATAAATAGCATAACATAAAATTATACTTTTAATATACAATTAGGCCGTGCACCGTTGCATATACACGTCACCATCAGACGGTAACTTTAAACTCTCAGTTCCTCTTCATATTTAGGAGAATACTTTTGAGCTGGATCGTATCTAGCCTTGAGTTCAGTCCAGAATTCCTTTTCGTTGTTAATAAGATGTCCAATTACTTTACGGGTGCCGCTGCGTTGGACTTCGGTACACTTGGCGCAATCATTCTCTATGGCTTCTGCGATGTGAGCTGCAAAAAATAATACGAAGGTGGTCAAACAACGATAAATACTAGGTAATTAAAACAGACTGTACAACAGTTCTATAATTACATTAATGGCTAAAATTCGTATAAAACAGAGTTTTTTTGTCAAGTTTTAGAAGATATGAATCCACAAAAATTTTAAACACAAACTTTACTATTTTAAAACCAATAATTGCAGATAAGTCTCTACAAAGATAAATTTGCATAATATGAAATTGTAGAAAGAAAAAATATTTAAATATTTGCTGCGAATCAAGTTTACCTTGAGATCTTCAAATTAAATAACTCAATTCATGAATTTTAACGGATTTTTTTTAAATTAAATTTTACGAAAACTTAGATAGGAATAATGCTACTATCAATAACAAAAAATAATTACACGCTGACTTGGTATATAACCACGCAATATTTCATATAACTTATGGTAAGTAACTATTGCTGAAGACTTCTAAGATCTGTAGCTCCTAAATCTATCACTAAGCGGTAATTTGCAAAAATTACTATGTTATAAAATGAAGGGCGTAAGAGCTAAGAGATAACCAGACATTTCTGCTGTGTGAACATCTTAAATATTTCACTTATCATCTTGGGGCTTAAGATTGAAGGTCTGATTATTATAGTAATTACATTTTAAATAACTCGTCTACATCATGTTAAGTTGTAAGTTTTTAAATAATAATCTGGTCTTACATTAGTGACGATATAATATTCTGTTTATTCTTATTTTATTTATAATTATTTGTTATTATCAAAAAAATTATTGATATCAATAATAATATGCACTAACATTAATATCTACTGGTTGAAGGTTTTCGTGATCGGAAACGGTCAAGTTAAGTACTATAGCAGAGTTTAATTCTACCGTCAAACAAAAGTGTTTAAATTATACTGCATTCCGATTTGAAGGACGTTATAGTAAATCAATTACCGAGGTAATAAGTCTTTACTACTAGTTTCTAGGCGTCGAGCCCAACTTTGAGCTTCATTAAATAGTAAAAGCACTGAATCTACATTGAACAGTTGCTTCTAATACTTTATGGCCTATCACTTATTATTATTGTTTAGTTTTAGAAAGAACTTTTGCTAGTTACTTGTTAAATTTCTTAGAAGATAATTTAGTAAATCTGAATTATTTAATAAAGTAATTAACCATTGTGATGCTAGACATACGTTGATACAGTATTGAATTGGTTTCACAAAATTAAATGTAAATAAGTTCACTACAATATTTTACGCCATTACATACAAATTTGCACGCCATAGGCGACTAAATGTACTTGTGCATTTAATTATCTGAACCATATTCTGGCCAATAAACTAATTGATTTGATTTAAATATGTCATACTTACATTTTAGCTCCTTGCCGTCAGGTGTGCACTTTCCTTTATCAAGTACGCAATGTATATAAGGAATTAGGAGTCGACGGTTCGCGATGATTTCGTCTATATCTATGTTATCGAAACGGTCGGTATAAGTTTCTGAGGGAAACGCTGACACGAACGCCAACATCGCCATTACGAAAATGAACATTATGCTTCTCATTCTGTGAAAACGTAAAATGTGAAATAACATTGAAAAGAATTTGAAAACTAGAATGAAATGAAACATTTAATATGTTCTCGGGATCTTTAAAAATATAACGTACTATAACTAACACAATTTGATCCAATAGTTTCTTACAACAATAAAAAGAAAGATTTAAAAAAAGAAAACTTACTTTTTTGTTATTACTATATCTAAAAGTTGAAATATAATATAATGAAGTAAACTTTGTCTCTAGCTCTCTTGTCGTATACTTATTTCGTTATTTCAATAAGTCTATCATTATATACTCAAATAAAGTCGTGGTAGAAATGTCCGTGCCATTAATTTTTCTACCAATAAGTAAGTGGGGATGATGCTTATGCTATAAAAAAAATGTTCACAACTCATGTATTTCAGTGACAATAGATAACGTCATTGTGAGTTATTACTTTTTTTCTGAATCGACAGACAAAATTTCAATACATTGCTTAGTAACTCACGTTGAATGCAACAAAGAGGTTGTACAAATTTTTTTGTTATATAATACTGTTAATTTTCTTTTTCTAAGATACGTAAATTTATTTGCTTAAAATAAATATTTTTTATTCTTTAAGGTTACTTAAATCCGAGATAGAAACTCTTCAAATGATTTGTACACATACAATATCGATGAAAACTCCGTGGTGAGTGCTGCCGAATATATATGACTTGAAGACGCTTGAGTACGACCCACATTCCTGTCTGTTCTTTTAACGAAAACTATATTGGCGATTCTCAATAAACGTACAAGTAAGCGCCATCTATAATGACGTGGTCTGACCTCTCTCTAACAATTAAAAAAGCTGTAAGGAAAGATTAAATGCGGATTGTAATGCGGCCTTCAAATGGGTTAAAGATTTGAGAAATAACCAGGAATGGTTGATTGAAAGAAAAGATGCAAGGCATTGGGAAAGAGAATCACATGCAGCGAAGGAACAAAGGAAGATGTCGGTAAAGATAAATTGTAAGAAAGTATGCTTAATAGAACAGTATGCAAACGACCCGTAGTTTGTACAGCTATTTAAAGCGATTGAGTAATGTTTGGGATATACGTTAATTGTTGTTCTTTGCCACCAAGTCTGAGAGAAGATTAATATGGTTATATGATTATAATATATATTATGACATAACAGTTTATGTAATCAATCACTATCACCATAATGATCATAGTGATTGATCACGTAATCACTGTCATGTACTGTATTTAAAACTAAGTTTTTTATAAAAAATTTGGCACAATTTCTTTAGCCGTGAATAGTTAATTAGTCTTTCTTGAAAAGCATTAAATAGAGAAAGATCGGTCTCGGCGCTAATTCTGGTCATTCGGGACTATCCTTCGGCAAGATATCTCACTCATCCCCGTCTGCCCTTCAAAGCCTAAACAGGTCTGTTATATTTAAGTATTATATATTACCTTATTTCGTATACTGGTTTTAATCCACCGGACATATTTTTATCAGCCATAGCAAAAAACTTGTATAATTATTATAGGCCACGCGATAGGATCTATCGTCTATCTTCTTTGTATGTTGTCGCTTGTAGTAGTACAGTATGAAATAGCCCATAAAAACTGATTTAAAAAAAAATTGTAGCATTGTACCAATCGTACTAACGATATTAGTTCTAAGTTGCTGCTTCCCACTCCGCGAGTTTTATTCAATAAATCACATTAATGCACGTAGTAACAAAAGTCCCAATTATAATTTAATTCCTGATTTTTTTAAAAAATAAAGAATCGTTATCAAGGTTAATCAATTCGTAAAAGTAACATCGAGATTTTTTTCTTGGAAGTAAATATTCCGTATAGCTGTTTATGTAAGAACTTATTAATATTCATCGTATTAAGACATGAATCAATTTCTAGCTTTGGCTTATCTAGCACCCGTAATAATTTTCTTAAGGTTTATAAAGATGCTTCTGATTCTAAAAAATTAAGTGCTGTATTCTGTTAAAACTTGACCAATTTCTGCAGCTTTAGTTATGATTGATCTTTGCCCTCAATAAACAAGAAATGCCCATAAGCTATTCCGTAATCATAATTGTTACCTACGAATGGTAATCACATTTCAATACACAAAAGATTTTTGTTTAATGTTTTACAATATTAATTAAAATAAATCGGCTACTCACGCACTTGCATAATATAGACGCTATTAAAATAAATTGTTGCATGTCTTATCATTATGAAACAATCGAGGACTTTATAATAATTAATCACTTTAAGTAATCAAGTTGAATAAATTTTATTTGAAAAAGAGGAAGAAATATTCAAAGCTAGGTAAATAGCTTAAATTTTTATCAAATTAATACTTCAAAATCCGGACGCTTTCCTTGCCTTTACAATAAGTGTTTGCAGGTAGCACACTTTCCGAACATCTAGAAGGAAGCCACAATAGTGGTATTAAGAAAGCCTGGCAAGGACGTTTACACCAACCCCAAAGCTTATAGAGCAATAGGTCTCCTACCAGTATTGGGAAAGATCGAGAAAATAACGGTATCAAGGTTAAAATGGTATATATTACCAAGAATTAATAATCACCAGTTCGCATTCATACCCCAGAAGAGCGCTGAGGACTCCCTCTATAAACTAGTACAACATATAAGGGGCAAGTTACAGTTTAAGAAGCTAATTACCTTTGTGTCCTTGGATAAAGGGTGCTTTCGACAGCGCCTGGTGGCCAGCAATGAGAGTCAGGCTAGCCGAGGAAAAGTGTCCCGTAAATATAAGGAGGCTAATAGATAGCTACTTAAGTTGGAGAAAAATCACAGTAAGATTTGCTGAGCAGGAATGCACGCGCAAAACCACGAAAGGTTGCGTTAAAGGTCAATTGGCGGACCTCTTAAGATTCTGGATGATGTCAGCGCTGCAAGCCATTCGACTATTACATCTTATCTGACACTGGGCACGTAGACCTGGATCTACAGCCTGTTGGCGGACCTCTTCTTTGGGAAACTTCTTTTAAACCCGCTACTTAACGAACTCAACGCAAGAGGGGACTATTGTTAAGCGTTTGAGAATGACGTCACACTTGTTTCCGACGGACACTGCACGCGAGATAGAAGGACGTGCTAATGCTACCCTCGACTATGTTCGAAAGTGGGGTGTCTAAAACAAGTTGAGGTTCGCTCCGCATAAGACATGTGCAATGGTGATTACGAACAAACTCAAGTACGACACCCCACGGAAGAGCATGGGAGGGACCTGCATTAGTATATCCAGGGAAGTCAAGATTTTGGGGCTAACTATTGATGATTGCCTAACGTTTAATAGCTACGTAGCGAATCAGTGCAAAAAGGCATTGGGATTATATAGGCAAATCGCTCAGGTGGCCAAGATTTCCTGGGGTCTTGACTCTGAAATCTTCCAATCTATCTACATAGCTGCGGTGGATCCGATTGTGCTATACGCGGCTGCGGCATAGGCATCAGCAGGCAAGAAACTAGGAATTGAAAGGCATCTCAACACCGTACAGAGAGAATTGGCGATGAAACTCTAAGATTTGTAGATCGTACCGCACCGGCTCTGTTGTTGTCGGGGATACTGCCACTGGATCGTAGAATTCATGAGGTGTTCGACCTGTACGAGACTAGGAGAGGGTTGTCCCAGACACTTTTAGGCGATAGAGAAGTAGAGCAGGTCATAGGATTTGCAGATACTCCTCACCCCGTTTCGCAAATGAATCTCAAGTATATATGTTTGGTAGACCAAAATTCTGTGCATAAACACAACGTGTAAACGGTGAACATATAAACCGACGGCAGTAAGTTTAAGGGGAAGGTTAGAGCCTCACTTTCCATATGGAAAGATGAGGTCGAGGTCCAAAACCAGAAGCTATGTCTGTCCGCGTATTGCACAGCCTACCAGGCGGAACTCCTGGCCATATGTGAGGCAAGCAAAATGGTCCTCAGGAGGACGGAAGCGATGCGAAGCTGTGGGTCTCTACAGTGACTCTAAAGCCGCGATCGATACTGTTAAGAATCATGACTCGCTCCGTCCTCTTGCCGTGGTGACCAGAGAGAATTTGCGAAGGTCTCTACCGAGAGCGAAGACGTGTCTTTGTTCTAGGTCAAAACTCACGCTAGTTTTTCCAACAGAAGGAAGCCAGATCATGACCAATGCCTGGTATCATATGTTAAACATTTGCTTCGAGATGCCTCAGTTGCGAGATGGAGCGCCCGATATAGCGAGGGCAGCAACGCGTCCATCACTAAGTTATTTTTCCCGAACGCAGAAGAGGCATATCAATTAATAAGGAATGTCCGGCCAACTGGACAGTTAAACCAGATATTCAGTGGCCACGGCGGTTTCTCCCAATACTTGAACCGTTTCAAGACTCGGCAGACCTCGTCGTACAAATGTGATGACGCCGTGGAGGAAACGGTTCCTCATTTGCTCACGGAGTGTCCTATACATAGATGCCTGAGGTATGACTTTGAGCAGGAGACAGGCTTAAGAATAGACACAGCCAGTCTACCCGAGATGATAAAAAATAAATGAGTGAGAAATAAGTTCATAAATTATTGTATAAAATATGTAAAATAGTAAACAATAGAAATAAGGACAAATAAATGTGTATTTCTGTGTATATTAGATAGTTAAACAGTATAAGTATAGATAACGTAAAAAAATTAATAATTAGAAAAAATTAATATAAATTAGTACTCAATATTTTATAAGTAAATGTTGTAAATGATAGGATAAGGTAAAGCCCTGAATAATAATATCAGTAAAAATTTTAAATAAATTTAAAAAAATTACAAACTAATAGAAAGGAAACTATAAACACAAACTTTTCACAAGTTTTATTATTAAATCTGTACAAAATTTTTAAGTAAAAATGGGGCAATGTTGTATAGACCTAGATATAACATAATGGCATCATGTTTTATAATACTTTTTCTCAAAAATTAAACAGTTAATAAATTTAAACATTAAACAAAACGTCATTTAATAAATTTTCTGCTTTGTAAAAAACTTTCCGTTACCAGACATTAAAAAGAAACAAAAACATATATATATGTTCTTAGAATTGAGAACCTGTTACGTCTGAACGGTTGTAATAGTGAAAAAAAAATTAATGTGCTATTATACGTAATTCTTTTTCATATTTTGTGGTATACTTCTTCGTCGGGTCATACTTCTGACATAACTCATCCCAGAAAGCGGGCTCGTGATTGATGAGGTGACCAATCACCTGACGAGTACGGGACTTATGCAATTCCGAACACTTGGCACAATTGTTTTCCAATGCTTCCCTTATATGAGCTAAAAAAAAATAAACGTTGTACATCTAAATTTTAACAACCAATTATATAAGTTCATGGCTGTAAATATATGTTCTTTGCATTTTCCATAATCTTAAAAACTAGTAAGGATATGACTTTACCAAAATTCAAAATTCGACAAAGCCAAGATAATATAATCTAAGTGTTTCCTTAAAACTTTAAATCTAAACTTTCAACAAAAAATACCAGGACCAGTCTTAAATTTTACAAATCCTTATATAAAAACTTTTTAATGTACAATTGTAGAGACAATATTTGATTTATTATAGCTATTAAATATGTTTTACTATATTTGATAAAAAAATGTGATAAATGTATATAAAAAAATGTACTTTTCTAAAAAATAGAACTCGTGGAAAAAACCAGCTCAGTTCTCATAATAAGGAAGGTAATGTACCTTGAAAAACGTTTATTCTTATTTCTTAAGCATATTCGTGTCACGAGCTTGTTATTATAGCAAATAATATCTCATTTATTAACATAACGCATAACTTTTTGTGCATATACTAACATATAACATAATTCGTCATTACATTACAAGAGTCCTAATAAATACTAGTTTATGTTTCCCTCGATATTACTGTATGTCTTAGCCAAATAAATAGATTCATCTCAATTTATCCCGAATAGTCGATGGGTTTAATTATTTAAAATAAGTAATACAATTTTAAGTGTATTTTTTTCTCGAGTTTTCACTTAATAAATGCGCATAATTCATTATAATTTCCTATGACTATATATAAAACTATATCTTAGTAGACTGCTTCGAACCTAGTCTTTCTAGCTCCATAGCAACGTCTTTATTACCGACGCATTGTTTGTTTATATTAATATAAGTAACCACAATATTAACATCATACAACAGTAATTATTTCTTTTCTACTACCCATCAGAACTGTGTCAAGAGTTGGTTCTCATTAATTACTCTCTAAATACTTACATTTAAGTTCCTTGGCTTCAGGTGTGCACTTGTTCTTTCCAAGCAAACAGTTCATATAGGATATAAGGATTCGACGATTGGCGAGGACCTCATTGACGTTGACATTGTCGTAACGATCCGTATAGAGATCCCCAGAACTTGCCGCGGTGAAAGCCACCACCGCCAAGAAACATAAAATCATAGCACTCTTCATACTGAAATGGATAAGTTTTTTTTTTTAATTCGTATTTACCAGGAACTCAACGAAATATATATTGTTTATAAAACGCAATCGAACTTTCCAGACGATTGAAATGTAGCTAGGTAGTTTATAATTTAAAATTACTTTTTAAAGATTAAAAATATAGTTTCATTAATTATCAACAAAATTTTATATAACATATTAATTAATGTTTTAAGAGACGTTAGGATGTTTTACCTTAAATATTTTACCAAGGACTGGAGGACTGGTTGACGCTAACTTCTCACTTGGCTCTATATTAGTCGACACGGGATCACTTACTTTTTATACCCATGTAGGTATCAGTTTTGGATAATAACAAAACTTGTTTTGGTTGTAAATTATACGTATTCGAGGAACCTGTCTACGTCATATGTGCTGTTAATTGATCTAAACGCTTAGCAATAGCGGCTTCGTCTTCTATTTTGCTATAGCAAACACCTGCGAGACGAATTTTTTAATGTAAACTTTTGAGGCATCATTACAAAAATATACATTATTTCTATAGTAGTTAAAGTACAATATGCTATAACAAAATAATTGTATTAAATCTTTAGTGTCTTATATATGAAGCTTACACTTCTCGCATTGGATGAGATCAATGTTGTTAAAGGTAAACGAAAAACCTGGTGCATATTTGCACTATTTTGTGCACACAATATTCATACACTTCGTATATACGGACTTTTTGCTTTGATAGTACCCACACAGCTGTTATAGATTAAAGTTTTTAGTTAAACATATGAACAGAAATTAGTTCCTTTCCCTCTCCCCTCCACCTCCTCCACAAATCTTTCAATTAAAATCTGACTATCAATCATAATAAAATAAGAAAACTATTAATTACTTTTGTTCATTTATAATATTTAATCAATATATAACTTCGTACACGATAATTGTGACATTTGACATTCAATAAGTGTGTGTGTGTTACATGCGTTCTTCGAGTATTTTTGATGTCATTATAAAATAAGCAAATAAACATGGAAATTGCTTTTAACTACACATCATTATTATCAACCTTTGTTTATTCACTACTGCATATAGGCCTTCCTTAATGTCTTCCACCAAAGGCGCAGAGTCATGATAAATCGATTTCGTTCCTGGTCACTTCATCGAGACTTTGCCTAGTCCACCGCTTTTGGGGCTTCTTTTTGTAGACGGAGTTTATCAAAAAGAACTCTTCCCTGTGCAGGAAGTCGACTAGCGTTTCTCCTACGTGATTTCTCGACCCCAAACCAAACACTCCAACTATCGATTCACCGCCTTATTGTACTCCTCCATTGAAGTCTTCAACAACAACAGTGAAATGAGTCTTCATGGTTCCGTGAATGGCCTTAGATATATCATCGTAGATGACCTCGACCTCTTCATCTGATTGAGTCGCTGTTGGAGCATATATTTGACCAACATTCAATGCGTATCTTTTTGGCAGTTTTAGCAGAAGATACCCTACCCTTGGCGATACACCAGAAATTTCCACTATATTGTTAATGAGACCTCTATGGACAAGGAACCCAGCACCGCCCTAGGAAGAAATATTATACTGACGTTTCCCTGGATTATTCCTTCTTTAGTCACCTTTTATGACACGCCAAAGATAGTAAAGCTGTGGGGATATTCAAACCCGTCTCTGAGATGGGTGTAACGACACATAAGATAAATTAATATTATTCAATAATTTAATTGGACACGGAACCATGCTTAGCGAACCCTGAATAGAGAAAGTAACATTTGAAAAGTGAAACTGCGTTTTTGGGTATATATACCACAAACTATTAACAATAGTACAATGCTCAGTTAATGTAATGTCATACTTCCCGTGTTTAATTGTAAGATAAACATCTCATAATTTAGACACTTCATCAAACGGTTTCAGACAACGGTTTTTAAAGATCATAACAAAATCATTGTCGCTATTAGGCGTAAACATCTCAGATAGTTAAGGTTGGAAGAATCATTATTAGCATAAATCTATGCTGAAATTGTATGAGTAACGTATTTACAGTCATTAATTCATAGGAAATTACTGACTACCCGACCTCTGCCGCTGACAGTGCAAGGGCAGCGCACTACATTACGCTCGTGTTCATTACAGATGACTAATCACAAGGCTATTGCAAAGTACTTCATCGAAAAAAGCCTTTATTTTATTCTGCAAAAGATATATTTTAGTTCATCGCGACCATCTTATTTGTATCTAATCCTCCGAACTGTCACATTACATTTTCCAGTTTTTCCTCAAGTGTTGTTTCCATACAAAAAGTATTAATGCAAGATTTAGAATCGGATAAACATTATAAAGATCATAAGCAGAGCGAGGTAAACAAATGTCTGATGCTATTTTATCTATTCCAACGAGTACGAACCGCTGATGTAGCGTACACAAATCGATTTTGCGTCAGATAGCACAGTAAAAACCCATGTTTATTGAGGACAACGGAAATGTTGCTATATCCAGTTACTATTTATACATTTATCGCTTTAAATAAAAACATTAGAAACTTTACTACATAACACAAATGTCGTGGTGATGAATCTATAACAAAGTTTATTGGAAATGAACATACAAATTTTTCAATTATATTTATAAACTACTTCAGAAATAAACTTTGTTTTACCAGTCAAAAATACCACTATTGCATATTTTTATTCAATTTGTATTTATACTTCAAATTGGTCTATAAGTCCATATTCTTAACAACCGCCATATTAATGTGGCGCTAGTTAGGATGTTATACACAGCACCATATTGCGCTCGTCACTTTGTCACAGTATAAGTCTCGTTACCCTAATAATATCAATAGTTACAGCACCCTTCAAACCGGAACACATTAATGTTTGCACAATTGTGTTTAGCGGCGGAAATAGGCGATGCGGTGGTATGTACCTGGACAGTAAACATGAAATATAATAATCATACTACTCGCACAACAAATCACGGGACCCAAGCCAACCTCACTTGCTCGTGGTGATCCTGTTAATCAACAAATGAAGCCCTGGCACCGCATTGGGTGAATGTGGTGGGCCTAAGCCCCCAAATTAACCCCTACAAACGACGAACCGATCGATGTGGAGATCTTTGGAGGAGGCGTATGTCCAGCAATGGACGTATATCGGCTGATGATGATGATGATGACTACTCGTGATACTGTTTCTCGTAATGAATAGCTCAAGTTGCTGATTACATTTTATTATAACGGAATTGGCTGTTGTTTAATGTACTAGTTTTTAATTATTAGCATCATCATCTATAGCATGGCATCAATTACGTTTAATTAAATCTTTTTTTTTTCATGATCAAATTACCTAACAACAAATGTAGCTATTAATAATAAATTCTATAATAGAGATTAATTTATCTGCTACTAATATTACAAGAAAACATTGAAAAACCATAAAAATAAGTCAAAAGTCGAAGCATATAAAAGGTTTGATATAATACAAAAATTATTTTTAAACTTTTCGACGGTGCTTTTTCATCTAAGAACTTGTTATCATTTTAAATTTGCTTGCAAACTTTTTTTATCGGCTTCTTGCATATTTTTTTATCTACACAAGGAAAAGATTTTCAATTCAACGTCGTTTTTTTTGTGTCTTCATTGAGAGTGGCCAAATTTCGATGATTATCTTATCGTTGGTTATATCTTAAGATTGACCGTAAAAAATTTTGAAAAAACCTCTCTTAGAGATTGTCAATTATTAAGTATAATATAAACCCGTATTGGTCCAAAAGCTTTTCGTAAATTTCTAAGGTTTTATTCGTAACTAACCGTCATTACTAAGGGTAATTCAGTCGTAATACATCTATCACTTACGTCTTCTTTAACGTTTGCATGACAGGAAACGATTTCATAAAAGAGATTTGATACAATTTATATGATTACCACATTATTTCTGGTATATAAGAGCAAATGAAGTATCATGCGAAATTTCAGTTAGTTCCTGGATAAGATCCAAATGAATTTTATTATCACAAGGGAAATGGAAGGTCAGTAAAAGAAATTATATTTGTATATAAACTTTATAGGTACTTGAATTTCCTTGCACCTTGGAGATAGTTCATAAATTGAGGTGGTAGGGTTATATTGATTACGCCTGACTTAATACCAGCTTCATATTACCAATTTGATGCTATGACAGCACTGCTGTATTTAGGTTTATATAAGAATATTGGATAGGCACGCTTTACCACATCCAGTCTCAATGCCACCTAACATCCTCTAAGATTTAGGTTTTTTCTTAGTTCGTTGAAGATAATATAAAAACTTCTTGAAATATGAATTCAGAATTATAAGTGATATTTTACTTTAAATCATATAACGTCATCACTTTTTGTTTCATCAAAACAAAACCATTAAAAATTATGTTAAAATTAAATAAATTTTAATATTCTCTTTCTTGATGGATTTACAAGAACTAAAGCTGTTGTTTTCGAAACAACAAAGAGCCCTGAGTGAAATAAGTAATACGGGAAATAAGATCTTAACGTCTACAAAATAAAATTCATACTCAAATAATTACAAAACAAATAACTTAAATTGAAATTCGTCATAATATCTATAACTTCATAAAAAATAATGAGTCATGTTTTTTTAATCTAAACAAATTTCAAATCCTTTTAATATATATGTATATGTGTGTATATATTTATATTATATATATATATAGATTTATATATATATATATATATATATATACATATATATATATATATAGAGTGCAAGGGGTGCCGCAAAACAACTCACGGGACCCAAGCCAACCTCACTTACTCTTGGTGCACCCTGCTAATCAACAAACGAGGCTCTGGCTGTCACCAACTCGCATTGAGCCAACGTGGTGAGAAATAGTCCATTCTCACCATATGAACCCTGTAAATGCGGTGTTCTTTAGAGGAGGCCTGTGTCCTGCAATGGACGTCTATCGGCTGATGATGATGATGTATAAAGTCTTGCTTAATTACTTTTAGTACTGGCATGGATCTTGGTCTTGCATATTCAATCTTATAATATTTTAAATATTTTGTTTCCATAAGAAAAAAATATGCTTAAGTTATAATAAATATTTAAACTCAGACTTGAATTTCATCGGAATTTAATTTTTTTCGTTTAGTCTTGCACATTTGGTCTTATTCATTCGGTCTTGGTCATGTTTTTAATTAACGTGGGGGAAATATCTGCGCATACCCGTCCTCACGGGGGCAAGGATAGGTTATGTCGGACTTGCACCGACTAAAACCCACACGATGTTCCGCCTCGTCGCCTGATGGCGGGGTTACGGGAACACTTACGCACCATCCACGACCGATCTCGGTCTTGCTGTTGCTCTCGCGAAAAGACTGTAAGACCAGAATCAATTTTACTCATCACTATTTGTCATACATAAAAAACAATATTCGCAGCAAATTTTAAACTTTTTTCTGACTTAGTTAAAAAGTGACCGTTTCATTTATTTATGCGCTGTTCAATGCAGAAACCATGCGTTCGCGACAGAAGTATTTCAACCTGTCTGTCATAACTAATGTTCAAGTCGTTTTTTTTTTATGATATATCCAACATGTTGAACCTATAACAATATAACAAGTTTCAAACTGGTTATTTTTTGCTGTGTGACTAGCAATACAATTTTTTGTAACGCATTAACGATAAAATTCGCTTTAC
The DNA here is from genome assembly GCA_029034505.1 of Ornithoptera priamus. NCBI lineage: Eukaryota > Metazoa > Arthropoda > Insecta > Lepidoptera > Papilionidae > Ornithoptera > Ornithoptera priamus. The sequence goes on from JARDWD010000827.1 coordinate 4,839,048, forward strand.
TAACTAAATGACCCCTTTTTTGTTATTAAAATAATTGCCGAGAATAACTAACGTATACACATGTAATCACCGGTATAAGCCAAAAAGAATTTAATCCTCTTATAATAATCGAAAAATTTCCACCTTCGTACAAAGAAGTTAGTAGAGATTGGAGTGTTTTAAATCATTTTATAGTATTTAGCTCTGCTAAAACCTTAAATTTTAATGATATTTGTAATTATAGTACATTTGTTTTAATTAATATCATTACCATTGTTTGTCATATAAATCGGTATCGTACCATCGGTAGAAAATGTATATATTGAGTAGTTAAATGAAGGAGAAACGCTAAATACAAAGATAAATATATTTCTCAATGCTATAACGGTTAATATTACCATGTTTGTATCTGTTAAAACAAACGTTTCGGTTCCAATATTGAAAGTGTAAACACGTACTTACGTCATTAAAATTAAAAATAAGTGCAGAAAGTTCAAGCTAAGTGGCCTACATTACGATTTCGCCAAAATAGCAATGGATGCACACTTAAGAAGGAAAAACTATAAAGGTTATCATTCATTTCATGACCAAAATTACAATATTTATCATTGGTAATATAGCCTCAAAACAATTTTCAATTATTTTAGTTATGCAACTGTCGTTGAATACCAATATAAAATATAACCGTTGGTGATCGTTGACAGTTGGCAGTGTTATCAGCATCGATACTAAAAAACTACTAATAATTAATGTCACTAACACAAGAAAAATTCTTTAAAAATAAAAAAAATTAGCAATAGTATGGAAATGCTACTATTGAAATCAGAGGAAAAAATTTAATCTTTTATAACAAGCTCTTCGCTCTAACCCACAGTATAGAAAAAGTACCTTATCACGAAAAATAAATTGAAATTACCAACAGAAATATACGTCAAATGAGATTTCTCTAGGGAAGTAATAGAAAAAAGAAAGCAGCTACAGGTGAATGATGAAGAAGAAAGTAAATATAGGTTTTTTTAAATGACTAATAAACACATTTAACACAAAGAACGCAAAACAAACTACCTACCAAAACTAGACTTAAACCAAATTTTTTAGCATCCACAAATCCACAAATGCGTACTCAGATAAACTGATTAAGCATTTTATGAAATTATACTATATAAAACTAGAGAAGAATGAAATACCTAACCGATGGACGTACTCGGAGATATTGTTATTTTACAAAAAAGGAGATCCTACACTAATATCAAATTACAGACCTATTCGTCACATGTCATCCCTATATAAAGTATTTTCTTCGTTCTTGCTATAACGAATTACTAGAATTATTGATGAGAATTAGACGATAGAGCAAACTGGCTTTATGAGGAACTGTACGACAGTAGACCAGTGTATTCTGAATATTATCCCATTATACTTGTTTTATTAATTACACAAAAGCTTTGAACTCTATTTCGCATAACTCTGTATGGAATGCGCTAGAAGAGCAAAGTCTGACTTCGAAATGCATTTACATCATATATAAAATATGCAGGAACAGCAAGGCGAAAGTGAAAATGGACATAACTGGTACTACATATTTTCAATATGAGCGAGTGGTAAGACAAAGGAATCGACTATCTCCAAAATTATTAATAGCAGTAATAGAATATATATTCAGATTTTTAATCTGGAAGAACTAAGAGTTTTTCTCACTTAAGATTTGCGGATGACATACTCGTAGTACTACTTTCAGAAGACCCTGCAGTATTACAGTATATTATAAAATCATTCCACCAACAAATTATGAGAGTAGGGTTTGAAGTAAATCAGATTAAACCATGGCAATGACGAATAGCATGAAATATGAAATTAGGATAAAATCAACATTATTGGAATAGTTGAAATAATAAGTGTTATGAAATGTCCTTTATTGTTTTTTTATTTGTGCCTGTGTTTACTTAGCACCAGAGACTTCAATTGTAGTCGCATAGTCGTTAATGTCTTACAACCCTTGATACAGGCAAATCATTTCTGAGATAAGGTATTAAATACTATGATCTTTTTTAATCAGAATCGTTACTAAATTTGGTCTCAGATGTCATTTTAATGATACTCATGTCTAATATATGTACATGTGGAATTTTCATAGCAGTTTTACTTTTTTTATTCGTTTTGGCTGTAATTTGCGAACAGATAGTGAGGCAAGCATTAAAGTGCCATAACATTGAACCTAGATGTAGTAAAAGAAAAAATATACACTGACAGAACATCATGCGAAGGGTTCCGAATGGAGATCCTGATACCTGTCCAAACGCTAAGGACAACCTCTAGATAGTGTTAGTGGTAAAAATGAACACATAAACCTGAAGTGAACATGAACACGAAACCTATAATAATTATTGTTTTCGTCGACACTTCATTGTTATATTTTTCTCTCGCGGTTACACTTGCAAACTGGTTTTTTATAATGATTTAAATAGCAATCAACAATTTAATATGTAAACTTCCTTATTATTGTGGTACAAAGAGCATTTCCTCGCATGAAGGTATCTTTAGTAGTATTAAAACTTTTAATGACAAACGTCCATATGGTCCCTTACTATATTTTCGACGATTTCTTAGCAAATATTCGGTAACACCTATATTTTTCAAGCGATAATTGCTCAGTTTGTGAAAACAGTATAACTACGCGTTATTTCAACCTGGCGTTGTTCTAATACCCATAGAGCTACATCTTCAACTTTTGGTAAAGGAAAGCATTGTTAGGAAACCGACATGTTCCAAATACGACTTCTTTTAAATCCCGAGTAGCTAAATTAAAAATATATTAATATAATGAACGAGAATTTAACTTGTAACAACGTCTTATCATTTTTGATTAGCAAAATTACAGTACCTACGTTTGCTATTTTGTTCACAAATGCTTATTTTGTTTAGGTCCACTTCAATGTGATCAAATCATTTAACTTTAATTTCAGGAAACATGAAGTGGATGTCGATTATTTTGCTTTTCATTTGCCTGGTTTACAACAGCGAGAGCATCCCGGATCCCACTTACACATCTATATACGATGATATTAATTTGGATGAAATTCTCGCGAGCGAACGTCTGCTCAACGGTTACATTAACTGCCTTCTGGATTTGGGACCTTGTACACCTGATGGCCAGGATTTGAAAAGTAAATATTATAATACAAATTATAGTTATCAAGTGTATTAAAGGAAATGAAATCAATTGTCAAGAAAAGCCATTCTGATTAAATTGGTAAATTATAAATTTGAACAAGAGGTACATATTTCTACTTGCTTCCATGTATAGTGGTACACCAGAGGGTGAACAAAATTTCTTGTTTATAATTAACTTCTCAATAGCTGTAGCTATAAGCTTTTGCTATAAAGCTAAAATTTTGACATCTTTCAACCACACAATTACGTTAGTTTCAGTTCATAAAATATTGCTTGATACCTGAGATGTTTGTCAGAATGTCATGTAATATGTGTCATGTCTGTTGTGAAAATATGATTATATTTAATCATTTATACATTTTATAATAATGAAATTTTCATACATTTATTTTATCGATATTCAGTCGATTACAAATCCCTACCAGGCTGCGAAAAGCCTTTACGAACTAAGATAAAAAAAAATAATAAAACAAAATAATTTAAATTACTTTTGATTTTACTCGTATCTCTTTAATAACATGTTCTTTTTAAAAAAAATTCTAGATTTTTATACAAATGTCTTACTAATATTTAAAAATTTGATATTTTTCAACAAGAAATTTATTGTAGCTATTTTTAAAACGAAGTCACTAACGTGTCTGATATCAAACAATAATTTATGAACTATAGTATAACTTAATTTTTTATGTATTGATAGGCGTCACTTCCATATAAAAAGTAAAACCTCTTTCACTTAAACTTTATAGTTTTTCATCGAAAAGACTTATAAACAACAATAGTGTTTATACAAAATACCCACCAGCAGGGAAACTGCGGACTATTCTGCCGTAGTATATAATCATTACATTACCAAGCCTCCAGACTTATGTTTATGAAAATAAGTTATAATAAACATACTAGTATTAAATACCACTCGGTTAAGTAAATAACTTTTTTGGAAAAATAATGTCATTATTCAAATTTATATTGCAGACATTCTGCCAGATGCAATAGCCAACAACTGTAAAAACTGCTCTGACCGTCAACAAGAGGGCGCTGATAAAGTGATGCAGTTCATCATCAACAATAAACCGGACGATTGGAGCAAACTTGAACAGAAGTAAATTTACTCTTAAAAAATTAGCTATAAGCAGACATAGAATAGTTTAGATCAAAAACAGTACAATTAGTGAAACTATGTCTAAAAAACTAAAACTCTAATAACCTAGGAATTCAAAACCATAGTAGCCATAATACTGAAATTTTACAATACGATACAAATTATAATGAATAGCTTTAGAGCTATTTAAAATAATTTTCTTTTAACAAAACATAATGTAACAATTCCGTCATAATTTTTTGCTAAAAGAATTATGCAAATATATTATTGTATACATTAATTTAATGTACAATAATCAGCCAAGTGAGGTGCAGAATTAAACTCAAATATAAATATTCAATTAACAATGAGCTGTGTGAGAAAAAATCTAACGACCAAACGTAAAAACTTATTACAAATAAATAATTTTAATTGTATGAATCTTATCCACAATACTACAGAAACTCTTTAATTATATACAAGAATAATTATTGCAAATTAGTTATGATTTACGAAAAATAAGAAACAAAGTCCAACGATTTAAAAACTTCTAAGCTCTTTTTTATACAATGAAGCGATGAGACGAACGGAACGTTCACCTAATGGTAAGTGTTACGCCTGCCCATAATAACTTGGCGCTAGTTACGATGGTATACAATGCACCACATTACTCTCGTCGCCTTGAGACATAAAATATTGTCTCGATACCCCAGTAATTTCATTAGCTATAAATCCCTTCAATCCGCAACACAGTAATGTTTGCACAATACTGCTTGGCGGCAGATAAAGAGCTGCAATAATACCTACCTGGACGTACTCCGGCATCAGAAACCTACCACGAGAACAGCATAAGCTTGAATGTTTTTAATTACAGTATTACATGAGTGGTGTGATGTAATACTTCTATTTTTTATGAGTTAGGACCGCTCGGGCAGGCGGGTGTGACTAGTGTGTGCAGTATGCGAAGTTGACGAGCGCCTCAACCAGCAGCGGAAGCGGCGCGTCCGTGAATCCGTGATTGGTGTCTTTACATTTGGATGTCGTGTTGTGCGTGTTGGTGCCGTTGGTGGGTGTGTCATGCCTGTCGAGCCAACCCTCTGAATTGATATGGAGCGGTAGTACGTTCCGAGGATGTCGATTCTTACTGGTGGCATCGGGGATCGGGACGTAGTCCACTGGTTGCTCTATTAGTAGGTTCGAGTGATGTGTAACCGTGGCAAAGTGATAGTTTTTTTTTATTAACGTGGAGGAAATGCCTGCGCATGTCCGTCCTCGCGGGGGCAAGGACAGGTTATGTCGGATTTGCACCGACTAAAACTAATTTCGTAGACTTAAGTTTGACCTCAAGTTTACGTCAGTCAACGATGGTTTTGGTCAGAGGGACCTCACCGGCGCGCCGGCTCAGCTTATAATGGACCGGGAGATGATCAAATCCGAGATCATATATGACCTCGACCGAACGAATGTGGAGTGCAACATTTTTCAGTAGCGCTACGTGCAAAACAGAAGGCTTTTGATAGTCCCGCTATGGGATTCTCGTCGGCGAAGAAAGGGCGATGATATCAAAGTTTAACTTTACCTGAAATCCTCCCAACGGGTTCCTGCCTAGTCGTGGCGGAGTATTTTAGTAACCGTCGACCGACACACGGTAAAGCGAAGTGGAACCCACTCGGCCGGCCCGCGAAGAAGAGCCGGCCGAAGCGGCCGCTCTGGGTTCAAGCACCGGTTGGATTTAGGACGGTAGCAGCGAACGAGAGCTGGCTGAAGCTCGATCGGACGTGCGTCTCGTAGGCGCTACCTAGTCACATTCTACATAATACTTGTATTGATTATATTTCAGATATAACCCTAATGGACGATACAGACAACAGTATATAGAAAGCAGACAGGCAACAATGAAGATAGAAAATCTTAACAAATCCAATGAAATCGGTAATAACAACCCTCAAAATTTGGAATATCTTTTGAAATCTAAATCATCATAAATCTTCGCAGCGGACTAGTACCAATTATGATTACAACCTTTCACTCGAACATGAACTTGTTTAAAATACGTATTTTAATATATTTAACAACATAAGTATTTTGTTTCATTAAAATACCAAAAAGTATACCACAAATAAATTGATACGATAACCCCATACTATCGAAGAATAGTTTATTAAATAGATTTAAATAATTGTTACTTTGGCGGACTAATTTGTAAAGATAGTATATACTGGTGATAGGTCTTTGCCGGAGACCGTCTAGGTAGGTACCATTACAGTAACTATTTCTGTGATCAAACAGTAGTTTGTAAACAATTATGAAATTTAATAGAATCAATTGACATTGCGTATCTGCTGAAAACTTTACATTTAACCGTAAGAGGTTATCGAAACGACAAAGCTGCGTTTTTTAAAACGTATATGATATTCACATGTCTGTAAAAGATATACACACCAACATATACATATATAAAATCAAAACTTCGTGTCAGTACCGATATCTTAAAAGCAAAGTTATAAGCAACAGCTTTGTTACACTAAACTTGGCTCTTAATATCTACTTGGACCTGAATGATGAGTTAACACCGATTAAAAGTAAGGTGCAAAAGCTATGTAAATGTTATTACTGATATCGGATGATAAATAAAAAAGCATGTTCTTCAATAAATTTTTTCTTTACTTTATTAGGATATAAGAACAAACTTCTGTGATCAAATACGGCAATATTAAATAAAAATTATATTAATAACATCATAGTCTAATTCTTAATAAAGACTTTATATGTAAAGTGATTTTATTTTTTAGTTTGTAAATACAGTGCAGCATATTTAAATGATTACTGTGTATATAATAAAAATCAAAAAATTGTATCACAATTAGATTTCCTCGGTAACATATCTCTTAACTCTAACCGTTGCACCAGGTAATATGAATCTGTTATCAGAATGTTTGATTTCTTCAGGTGGTCCAAGAAGCTTATATTTAACCTCGTTTGGCTTAGTAACAGGCTCTACAGGTTTTTTATTTATCTTTGTAACTTTTGCATACCTAGAAATTTGTAATGATTAAGAATACGTTTTTTCCAAATTATATTAATGTTTTTATAAATGATCTTGCCTACATCCTATCCTCTTATTCTCTCGATTTTTTGACGGCTGTGGTACCTGGTGAGAAACATTTTCCAAGCAACAGGATCATGGGCCATCATAGACGCAACAATTTTGCCTGCGCGTTCCTTTTCCTTTGACGAACATTTTGCGCAATTGTTTTCCATTGCTTGAATCAGGATACCTAAAAATATAAAACAGCTTAGATTTCTACCTATATTTCTAGACAGATTGAACAACATAGCTTTATTGTACATCATAGAAAACAAATACATGTAAAAAAATAAATATTCTTTTATACAAAACTATAATAGCCGGCACTAGCTCCCAAAGCTATCTCTTCTAAGTAGGCTTTGGGGAGACGAAATTTGTGAAGGAGATTAATTAGCTATCAATTTTCAATAATTAAGTTTGTTAATTTAACCCATTCAATCTGAAAAATGGAGATGGATTACGAATCTCTTTTGCTACGTTAGGAACGTCGTAAAAAGCAATAAAAACAGAGGTAACAATTCCAAAAAAAGGACATTAACTTTACACACGTATTGCGCTACCCATCCCTCGCTTTCGGAAGGTCTCTGTCCAGCAATAGACACCAATAAGCTGAAATAGTAATGACATATATGTACATCTTGCTATCATATACATATTCATATTCTTTATGTTTTTTTTTATTACAAAAAATGTTTCTTTGAAGGAAAAATTATCTACGCTTCTGAATTTAAAATAGTCATGTAACTTTTCTAAGATACTCATAATTTTCATTAACACAAAGTCTTTTTTAAAACATCACCAAATAATTTAAGCTGCATCATTCTACAGCATATCATGATAGATAATTTCCTTTCTGTATTTTACATATTATTTTCGTAATGCCTTTTTATCCATATTTCTTTCCCAAATCTTCACACTTTTACCTTCTCTAATCGTCTATCCGTGTTAAAATTTAAAGGTTATTAACTCACCTTTGATTTGAAACATATCTCGGGTACAATAACTGTCAGTTGACATCAAGCATTTGACATCCCGAGCTGGTAACGGCGAAACCGCCTCATTAACGTTGACCCTGCTTTTTAAGCTTTCCATTTTCTCCTTATCCTTAACTACCTCATTTATATCTGCCAAATCGTCCTCGCCGTAAACAATTTTATAGCCAAGACTTTTTACCCCCTCGCTCATAGTTCTATCAATTCCTCCAATAGTTACTTCAGAAAATACCATCCTTAACGCTATGAAAATTATTAATCGCCACATTATGATGTCTTTTGTGTCAACTGAACTGCTAACAAGTGATAGCCGAAATTGGCTCTGTTAGCGGGAGTGTAGTTAAAGCTATGATGATATAGATGCGTATTCTTTTAAAACCAACTAAGTGAAAAGTGCCAGATCTTGGCAACCTTTAAATCGTGTGACTCATTACGAAATCACAAGTTGACATAATATACCATTGTCTCCTAACATTACTCTATATAAACTATACACATCTCCATTTGTTATATAAATAGAATGTATAAACTACAGCATAATGTTAAAGAATAGATTAATTGGTAATGGTAATAACTTCTCAATATAATAAATGCCAAAGTTACTTCCAAAGCCTCGTATTCACTACCTGAACCAAAATTATGTATTCGTAGAATATTACATTAAAATAAACTAATATAATATAATGTAAGGTTAAAAACTCAATTACTTTTAGAAGTGTTATTGTGTTGTAAACATTATTTAAACTTACTGAATAATTTGTAACCAATCGACAATAATTGAATCAGGTTTAAATCGCTCAAGAGTTACAAAGTATAGATAAACAATAAACAAATACGCATTCTGCTAATGAATAGATAATTTGCAATTATTTTTCTAACAGGAAACAGTGTTCTCTGTACTCATATATACCAATAATACTCATATATACCAATTGAACATCGAACTCGTCTTCCATTATAACATACACATATTTATTAGTTACTTCTCCATAGTAATAGCTTTAGATCAGATTTAAAGTAACTCCATTTGTATTACTTAATAAATGATAAGACCAGCGAAGTATATAAAATGTTTTTCATATCTCTATTTAGAGAATATTTATGATAAAAACTGATATTTATTACAAGTTAAAATCATTGTAAACTATTCAATTATTACTTAAATCTAATTTGTTAGCATGTATATAAATTGCCTAACATTGGCAGTAGTTTAATACCCCTGGTAATTAGGTATTCGGGGCGAGCGTCTTGCAGTAAACAACCTTCACCACGACACAACAACCATACCAATGGAAATAAATAATAAACATCGGCAACTCAATCAATGCACATTGGTTATGACGTAATTCTTCAAATGTTTTAATCGTACTTAACACTACGAATTAGCCCTTTTGTTCTAATTCTTATTGTTCCCTATTTCTAACTATTATATTCTTAAAATACCTTACATATTGTGCAGCCGACTATTTTCCAGATTATATATGTAGCTGACAAGAAAATAAAATACATTCACAGAACATTAATTTCAATAATTGTAAGAGGCTGAGTGTTTATGACCTGATATGGCATTGAACTGGCTTGTGGTAGCCGCTTCTAATGGGCTCGATCAACCTTGTACAGAATGGTCCTATGGACAGTGACTAGAGTAGGATGGTGGTGGTTTCAGTAATCTCATTCGCTCACTGACTGTATAATGGTCAGCGGACAGGCTATAACCTTACTCACGCGAAAAGCCGAGTATGACAGTATTTTCCTCATGTAAAACAAAACGACAGGGTGCTTATGCCTATTTTTAAAAGCCTTAGAAGTGGTACACTCAATTAATGACAATGTACCATAGGTAGTTCAAGTTATTTTGGCGTGCCGCTCTTTATTGCTTGTGTTGTCGTAGTGACGTGGCAGACATCTGTACAAGTCGCCTATCTCTGTACAAGCTTAAAGCAAACAGCGCCGCACGCACAGATGACTTGAACTATCTATACCACGATGATGGCAGCATTGTAGTCTGCGCTCAACGCTGTGTATTTAAAATGGCCCACTCTGTATAAACTCAATTTTTTTCACATAAAAAAATTCGCTACGCTTCACAACTTCGATAGATTCTATATTGTCTCAAAGATTTGTAATAAAAAGATGAAATTTGGATTTCATTACAATATAATCCGATGCAAATAAATTAGCACTCATATTTATCCCTTTGATCTACTGGTGGTAGAGCTGTGTTTCTGGAGGCCGTCTAGGTAGGTACCACCGAAGCTCTTATTTCTGTCGCTAAAAAATAGTATGAAAACATCACCATGTTCGATATGAAGGACGTTGCAACAAGTGAAATTACTGAAGCAACGATAATTTTCATCTTAGTTAACCATTTTACCTCGAGACGAAGTGCAGTGTGGTGCTATGTATATCATCGTAACTAACGCCACGTTTTTATGGGCAGGCGTATCACTTACCATCAAGTGAAAGACGTGCTGGTCTCTACATTTTGATTCTTATAGTTAATCCATTACTATTAAAATGTAAGAAATAATTTTATTAAAAAAAAAAAACACGTATTTTAATAAATTTATTGCTTTATTACTTTTTTAACAATTCCTCCATTTTTTTAGCTGCAATAGACATATCTATTTTATTACCAGTACCTTTAGCTAAAATCCCTAACAAAGTTTTAAATACTTTTTTTTTCCCACCTTTGTATTGCTTAACTAAATCTTGATTGTTATCTAAAACTTCTAAGCATTTTTTAGTTATGTTACGTTCATCGTTATCTATTATCCAACCTTTTTCAGTTATTATATCTATTACCGAGATGCTGGATGGTCTTTCAACGATTTCATCTAGAACTCTCCTATATATATCTAAATTAATTTGTTTATTTAGAAGAGCGTCTGTTAGTTCTTTCATTTGGCTTACAGTTACAGTACAATCTTCGACGTCTACCCTCCTTTTATTAAGTACGGTTAAGAAATCATTAAGCAAAAGATTTGCTACCTTTGATGGGTTTCTAACTTTGTCTATTGTTAATTCATTAAAATAATTTAAGAGAACGGGTTCGTTGACAAGTTGAATGGCGGCTTCCTGCCGTAACGCGTATCGCTCAATGAGTTTCCTTCTAGAATCTTCCGGGAGCTCGGGTAAGCTGTCTTTAATAAGCGGCACGCTGATTACATCTTGTGTATCTATTTTAGTATTCAAGTTAACACGAAGCGGCGGAAGATTCGGCTCCGGCATATATCTGAAAACATATCATCGTATATTTTTTTTATATCCATGGATTCTCGTGTCTTGGTACGTATGGGATAATTTCTACATTTTCCTTTCACTTTATATTATGTGATAATTTATTTATTCATTAACCTTTAAATCACTACTAAGCTCTAAACGTTGAATCTATACTATATTATGCTGTTTATTGATGTTATTTACATTTATAAAAATAAAATTGCCCAGTAAATTTTTTACAAGCAGCATTAGAAATAATAATTTTCACAACTCATTAAATAACAATGAACATGTTAATTGCAGATACGAAACAAATTAGAATGTTTTATATCAGTAATTAAACTTGAATAATATCTGCATTGTATGATTTACAGTTTTAATACTTCCGAAAGATCGTTTTCTAAAACACTACAACGGTTCTTCGTGGCTAGATTTTATTTTCATCATCGTCACACTATTACTAAAAAACTATCATCTATTATAGTACTACATATGATTAGTAAACTTACTAACATGGCTAAATTAATCATACCTATAATCTTGGACGACTTCTTTGTCCCTCATCGCCACGGTAACTTTATTAGTCGCGTCCCAAGACCGGGTTTCATTAACGATATGCCCTCCATTATCCAATATGGTCCGTTGGCGTTCAATCTCATATCGAACAGCACTGGCAACACCGCGGACTGAGCCGATATTTTTTATCTGCAAATAATTAATACAAATTAAATTAAAAAAAAGTAATTTATAACCGGAACAATATTTTATTCCAAAAATGTTACGATTTATGTTCATAGTTCAGGTTTATCTAAATTTGTATGCTTCCTTGTGTATTAACAAGTTTATTTTTATAGTATTGTTAACCGGTAGTTATGAATTGGTCCAAAGAAAAGATATTATAAGATGCAGACGTTTATTATTCCTTACAATATAAGTTCAAATAAATTAAGCTTTTCATAAATCCAAAATGCACTAGCAAAGTCGTATATTGCTCGTATCGCTCATATAAATTAATAACAGAATCGCCTCGAATTTCAAAACGAAAGTAAATCACCCATTTGTATACAGCCTATATATATGGTCGTCCGCCTACTTAAGAAATTTCCAGAAAATCCTTTTTTCTAATGCAGTACGGATTCATTATTATCGATTATTTATTCTAAACATTACGCCGGACTCCTGGCTCACTGCGCGTTAATCTCTTTTTATTTTTCTCGAATATTCTAGTATTTCAATCAATCGCTATAATTTATGGAACAATATAAAATTTTTGATAGCAACAATAACTATACATAACCAAATAAATGTTCTTATATCCCATTACATGTATTAATAATACCGATTATGAACTTATCATTAATCAAACATCGGTAAAGAAAAAAGATATTTATATTCCTTTTTTCCTTATTACATAGGAACGTCTTTTTTCTTTCTAAATAACAAACTAATATGTGATTTCCTATTTTACATAGCATTAAGTAACAACGTATATAGCGAAACATGCTCGCCCAGATACTCTCAACACTTTTTTTTATTTATTGACAACTAGAACACAGCAATACGGCAAAAGAAACTTATAACGTGGCTTTAGAATCCATCCAGGAGAGTCCATGTTAAAAGCAAGCGAAAAACTACTGTGTCTTAAAGTCAATTAATTCAATGCATTGTCTTCAGAACATTTCTACACACAAAATGTTAAAACCCAATAAACAAATTGTTTTTATTCATTATAATATTTTTTTTACAGAAATCACACCCGGAACTACCATTCGTACCATACCATATATTCAAGGCGACAATCTCAATATTTAACTTAACTTTTTATTCGAAAGCGTATATTACATAAAAGTACAATTTCAGCAAGGTCATCTGACACATTCCTTTTAATATAAACATGTAAAAAATAACTATTATTTATCTATAGTCCGTAAATCGTTTTGTTAAATAAATATATAGCAATGATTCCTTATGTGGTGGATACCGATACCTTAGGGGAAGAAATCGGTTTCCTAGGGATGATAAATGAAGCTGTCGAGACCACGGTTGTGTGCGAAAGCGTACCCGTGGTTGCAGCTAATAGCGTTGAAGAGGTACACCGTGGGGTTTTAGCCGGTTAGAGTAAGGCATAACTGCTCTCCACACCCACACATACATCCACCCGTCCCGTTGCCCCCACAGCAGAGGGGTATCCAATGCAGAATTTCCCCACGAATAAAAAAAGAGGTGATAAATGAAAATTGATTTTGGGGATCGATGAGGTTCAAAAACCTTATTAATTTACATAAGTTCTTTTTTGAAATATTTAAAATTGTTGATTAATTTTTTCACTGCAATTTACTTAAATGATTTTATATAATTTGTATTAATAATTACATTTGATATTTACTGATATTTAAGTACTGATTTGCTAAAATTTTATACAAAAACTATGTCAAATTTATTCACTTAACCAACTGGAAAGTTTTTAATGTTTTGTGTCAATAAGAAAAAAACCAGAGATAGGATTTTTAAAGTAATTTGTTTATGGAGGTCTGAGGTATCAGTCCATTTTAAAAAAGTGTTCTCTTGCCCAAAACAACCAAACTAGTTTGAGAATCTCACATTTACAGCCACTAAAAATTCATTACATTACTATGGCTAAATGTTTGCCTTGTAATACAACCACCATAACCTGATGTAAATAGTTTTGTAAAGACAGAACACAGTTAAGAAACAGCTTTTATTAGACAGCAATATTAAAACAATCCATCCCATAGGAGACATCTTCTCTTATTGTTGACAATCAATCAAATGCCCCATCTATATATTTTACTGATAACATAGATCAGCTACTGGCCAGAATTACACATGCTCTAATAGTAATACTGAGATCCCGAGTTCACTTATGGAACCAAATGTATAGTTGAAATAAAAATGACTTAAACTGTTCACACCTTGCATATTTATATTTAAAGACAGGTTCATATCAAACTTACTAGCCTCCATTAATTTGAATTAAAATTTAATGATATTTTTATTAGTTTACTTCAATTATGCTAAATGGGAATAGCTTATTAAAACATACATATAAATTATTTTATAAAGACCTCAGTTCGCGTAGAAAGTGGCTCCCCATGTTGTCTTAATGACACGTTAGCATCCACTCTCAGTGCACCCTCTTCCATACGTCCAGTGCAGGTGCCAAGCTTTTGAACAATCAAAACAAGCTCCTTTACTAACGCCGCCGCCTCTTCGCCATCCTATAATTCATAAATTTTTCAGATTAGTATCAAGTATAGTTTCTAAAAAAATTAAAATATATATAAATTGTAATTGAATTGTATATATATATATATTTTAGTTAATGAAACAAATTGATGTTATCTATCATCAAGTGAGAGTGCTTGTTGTATTGTATATCTATCTAGATACACCAGCTCATAAGAATATGACATTAGTTTGGATGTTTACTTTGTACCATACCAGCCTGTCCTTCTGATCTCCTTAACTACAGTACCATCCAATCTGGGATACAATAATGCTTACACTTTACTGTTTGACAGCAGAAACAGTTGCTGCAGTGATACCTATGTACACAGCCTCCAATGACAAAGATCAAACACTGGCAAAATTATGTACCAAAAACAATAATTTTTTATAAATTGACAAAAACTTATAAAATTATATTTTTTTAATAGATTTCCACCTAAGTAGAGACTCATCATGATATCTCTGGAATTGTAAGGCTTAGCGACTTGAAATTTGGCAGGAATATTTGTTTTACCAATTACATATTTAAGAATGCATTTTAAAAAATACATTCCCAAATAGAAGTCGCTGTATTGTTATGGCCATCAAAGTGGGTAGAGAACAGCTAGTAAAATGTAAAAGCTTATGTTTATTCTGCTTTTGGAATTATATATACTATAGTTCTCTTATATAGCAAATACCTAATGTTTAAAGACTTCTATTAAAACTACTTTCTAGTAAAGATGAGATTATCAAAACCAAATACCTCCAAATCTGGTTCAAAAACAAGTTCAATTAAAGGTGCTCCTGCTCTGTTGAGATCCACTAGACTCTTTTTAAACTCAATGTCATGAAGAGATTTACCACTGTCCTGTTCTAGTTGAATTTGTTTAATTATAGAACTCTTTTTATATGGCTTCTTATGGATACCTGGTGTAAATACCTGAGAACAAATGAGATTATAACATAATTAAATTAATGTTAATTTATCCCTACAACTATAAATAGGTATATAACAACAACATTTAATTAGATTTAATTCATTTCAAACAATAAAATGTAATTTGTTATATAAAAACGAAATCTGCAAATGTATTATTATAGAAATTTTTGATTATCCTGTTTCTGATTTTTAAAATAGAAATTTACTTAAAAAATATTACTAATAAATCTAGTGGCTGATGTAAATGTTAACAACATGTGATATTACTTTGTGATTTAACTCTTTAAAGGTGGCTAGCTAAATGGAATCACAATACTATTTTTTTCATAACATTAGGGAGAGTTCGTTATTGAATTAGTGTATAAACATGGATGACAGAATTTATTATAACCAAACAATCGAGAAAAAGTATTATTTCTTAGAAAATTTATTTAGTAGTTATTGCTGTTACATACTCAGTTTAAAATCTCTATACAAAGGCATTACTTGAATTTAAAAACTTTATTGTGATACACAAGAACTACCTTACAGCAGGTGGACATAACATCCAGACACATTTTCTACTAGTCAACCTAAAGCATTATAAAAAGTCTGAAAACAGTGTTCTGGAAAGGGTGAAAATTCACATGTGGAAACTTAATAATCAATACTATTCAAAGTTTAAATATTTAAAAATTATGTAAATATTGTAAATAAATTGTGTAAACTGTCTACATTTATGAGAGTTCTGTTTTTGAAATAATCTACCTGAAAATGTATTACTCCATCACTAGCTAAAGGCGCTCTCTGTTGTGTTATTTGATATCCAGCGGGTAAATCAGCATAAAAGTAGTGTTTTCGGTCAAAAGTGGAAACTTCATTCACTTTACACGAAAGCGCTAAAGCTGTTAATATCCCAAATTCGACACATTTTCTGTTTAGTACAGGTAATGTGCCGGGAATAGCAGCGTCGAATAATGAAACACAATTATTCACCAAACCACCAAAAGTGTTCTGTGCACCAGAAAACAGTTTAGATTCGGTATTTAATTGTGCATGTACTTCCAAACCTACAACACTTTGCCACGTTTTACTTGTAATTGTAGAATAACAGCACCGTGGGTAACATCTATTGACCTTTATTGCTAAATTCGTTGCACTAATATATTTCATATTATAAATATATTTAAGGAAACTACAGTTTTACCCCAAATCAAAATATTATATTGTATCTATAAAGAAACAAATGTCAAATATTATCTTTGGAAATCGGATACACGATAAGCATGATGTATGTAACAAATTGGCGTCAAAATGTAGGTAATTAAATAAGGTAAGTTAATTAAATCAAATATAAAATGAAACTTCGTAGCTGCGAAATCTACTTAATTAATTCATGTACATCTGAAAAAAATTTTTTTAAAATTACTTAAACGACTTGAAAACTGACAGAGGCAAAGCGCAAGTCCGGCCACACATGGAGTATTGTTCTCATCTTTGGACGGGAGCACCTAGATATCAGCTGAGACCTTTAGACTAGGTGCAAAACAGAGCTTTAAGATTTATCGACGATCCTTTGCTAACGGACGGTATTGAACCTCTTGGTTTTAGAAGAGATTTTGTCTACTTATGTGTGTTCTACCGCCTCTATAACGGGATGTGTTCTGATGAGTTGATTGACATGATACCGACGGCCACATTTCATCATCACACCGCTCGCCATCGGCAAGGATTTTATATATCATATAAAATATAATACTATATATTACCCTACACAAAATTATATTACAGAGCTATAAAAGGAATACAGACAACTGTTTATAACACTCATGGTTGCATACAATTTTAACCGTCAATTCATTTTTATATTTAGGAACCCTCGTAGTGCACCACATTACTATAAATAAGTGCGACTGCGGTATTCAAGTTGATTAAATACCGCAATAGCACAACAAAAAGTTTCTTTAAATTATTCAAACAAAGATCTTCAATGACAAAAACCTGATATATATTTGTCGTATGCCACCGCAACTAAGTCAAAGAATTTATGTACATGCATGTGCTTTAGAAAAATGAAACATGCGATAAAACAGTTCCTAGAATTGTGTGGAGGAGCATTGGTCTTTGTTGCCGGAGGCCGTCTAGGTTGGTACCACCGCAGCGCATATTTCTACCGCCAAACAGTAGTATGCAAACATTACAGTGTTCCAGTTTGAAGAATATTGTAGCTAATGTAATTACAGTGGTAACGATTCTCAACATCTTATATCTCAAGGTGACGACCACAATGTGATGCTGTGTGGAACAACCTAACTAGCGCTACGTTAGGTTTTTACACACAGCACTTATGATCAGGTGAACAACCCGTTCGTCTCGTCGTAAAATTAAAAAAAAATTTAGAGTACCGGTAATGATGAACCGATTGAATTAATTAATAAGTTATCGTATTGCGTCTAAGAGAAATGAAAGGAAGAACAATAAAATATTGTAAAACAAAATGTATAATCATTTCTTACATCGGAGCATGGAGTAATAAAAAAATTATAGGTAATAAACGAAAATATAAGAAAGGAACTTACTGAACATCGGGTTCGCCGCTCTGGTGAATTTAAAATTGCAGTTTTAAATATAACAGAAAGTTAAAAAATTAAAATTTATTGCATTGATTTTTTGACTAATTAACTTATCACCTAACTTATATTCTAGCAAACATTAATATTTAAAATATCACATTTTTTATCAATATACTTCACAGCTTATAACACTAATCCCGTTACGACTTCGAACAGGAAAGAAAAAAGATACAAAACAATAAAAGCTAAGGTAGCTTCGGCGATTGAATACATTTTCTTATTTCAACAAAATCTATGTTATGTTACTAGTCCGCCCAAAGAGCGTTTAAAAAAATAATGAGACGTGTGATCAATAGGACAGACTATCGAATAATGAATCGCTACGCAATCCAATATGTACACAAACCTTGACGAACCACAGCGCTTACCATAACGCTATTAAAATAAAAAGGTTATAATTCATTAGTTAATCCGGTGAAATTGGAACCACTACGTTCCGTTTGTATAATAATACACGCCCATAAACTGAAATCGCACCTTTACTTTACCAAACAAAATCATGACTTGTGATCATTGAGACTTTGATTTCCCACTTTTTTGTATTATATATTTACCTTTTTTATTCAAGGAAGCGTCGAGACGAGCGAGACGTTCACCGGATAGTAATAAATTAGCCTGGCCATAACATCGAGACATTGTTTAGAATGACACACAGCACCACATACTGCTCGTCGCCTTGAGACATAAGATAGTGAGTCTCGTTACCCCCGTGATTTCATGGGCTTAAACACCCTTCAGACTGGAATACAGTTATATGGTACAAAGTTTGCACACAGTAATGTGGCAGCAGAGACAGGCGCTGCAATGGTACCTACCTAAAGGGTGTCCGGCAACAGACACCTACTACCAGTAAAAACTCTCCGCATTCACATTGTTTTACAATTTACTGCTCATTTTATAATAACATGCTTATTTTAATTGTATTTAAAAAAGATCATAACGAATTAATCGTTTTGAACAAAAAATTTCGAGCTCTTGTAATTCTTCTAGCGTCATTTATCAAATCATGTACATTATTTCAATTATATCACAACTTGATTTTACAAACTGATTTTATTGATAATATTTTTCTTAAATTTTACTAGCTTGGTACTAGCGCAGGTCAAAAAACTGACTAATCAATGGTTTTTTGTTTAAGTTATCCCAATTCAATAAAATAAATAATAATAATACTTATAAGATCAGACAATAGAGACCCGCGAATTTAAAGTAAAAGAATTTTAACTAACATAATAATTTAATTATGTATTTAAATTTTATTCTTATTTTGCGATTACAGCTTACAATATTCAGCCTTCAAAATTTTATTCCAAATAGAATTAACTTGATTATTGCTTTTGTTCATAAGTAAACTATTTTAATGATGTATGTTAGAACTGATAAGATGTATACATTTATTGTTATGTACATTGATCATTTGTATTTCCCGAATCGCATTATTTCACTAAGCAAAAACAAATGTTAGGTCTATTCGCGTAAAAATAAAATGACTAGTGTAAAAACTATTCACCATTTATTTCCTAAACATTTGACTCCTTTATTAAATGTAAAAGGTAAACATAAACAAGCAAATCATTCTTTCAACTGTATTTAAAACAATGTAAAACAGATCATACAGGTTAATTATTCGTAAACTAAAATTGTGCTATCAAAAAACACTACACAAGATATTGTATGTTAATAATGTGCCCAATGTTCGGAAGAATTTAAAATTAATTATTATATTAATTTGATATTTTTGAAAAAAAAATTTAAATAAACGAGACAGGAATATTGCAGTAAAAATTTGTGAGTGGAAAATTTGTATTACTTTTTTACAGCCAGGTTTTTGGTTTTTATAGAACTTTTTTTAATCTAAAAATTTCTCTTAGTAGCACAATGTTAAAACAGAAATAAATAGGTTCAAAAACAATTTCTTCTTTTTTTCTTTATTTTAGAGATTTTTTCACTTATGTGTCCTACTATGAAGTATATAATGAATAGCCGAATGTAATGGTTTCAATATTTTCTATTTTTAATAATGATAAGAAGATTATCATTTCAATACGAATCTTTTTATGTACGTTTCTAAAATATAATCTTTCTTCTAGTTGTTAGTTTGAAATAATCTGCAATGTTGCTGTAAAGATAAATATAAAAATTTATCAGCGCCATTTATCAATGCCAATAGCGTGCTAATTGAACTATAAATTCATCTGAATATTATCTGTTTGCATGATTGGCTTAGTTTAGCTGTTAGCGATGGTAATTCATATTTTTTGTTTTTTTTTATAAATCTAAACCAAAACCATGCATTATAACTCATCTAACCCCAAGTTTACATATCTCCACATTTACGGCGAACCTGTATAGAATAGAGGTTGTAAGGAGTCCCGCACAAGAACTCACGGACCTAAGCCAACGTAACCAGCTCGTGGTGCATCCTGCTAAGTAACAATTGAGGCTCTGGCTCCCACGAACACGCATTGGGCCAGTGTAAGAAATAGCCTAAATCGCCCCATATGAACCCTTCCAAGCGAAGATCGCGGGAATCCGCTGAATGTGGGCAGCATAAGACCGATCCAGGTGTAGATCTTTAACGGAGACCTACGTCCAGCAGTTGACGTCTATCGGTCGATAATGTTGATGTCGCATAGAATACTCTGGCTCTCATGTATCGACAGTAGAAACACAGCAATATGCATTATTGTTATGGGCATATAGCAGCGCTTACTTGCCTTCGTGGGGGCAAGGACAGGTTATGTCGGACTTGCACCGACTAAAACCCCCATGTCATAAGACTACCAATCACTAGATACGCTAATTAATAATAACTAAGTAAAAAAAAACTTGTAATAAAACCAAGTACCATGAAATATCATACTGTAGATAATTATAAACGTAGACATCGCGCCGGCCGTTAATTTGACCCTTTTGTTTTTATTGTAACACGTGGGAGCTTATTGTAGTCGTTTTAGATATTGAGTTCATTGTAAAATATGTGCAATATAATTTTTAGATAATGAGTCAGCACAACAGTTAAAATTTAAGTACTTCCGTAGGCGGATGTACATTATCGTTGTCTTCTTAATACTGAATAGTTTTTCTTTTCCATACCATATAAATTTAATTTCAATGGCGGATTACGGTAACGAAGAATGCGCTAACATTTTCTATTGCTATGGACTTAGTGATGGAAATTCTTTACAAGCACGAAGAGAATATCAGCTACGTTTTCCAAATCGTCACCTACCAAGTCATAGAGTATTTGTTGCAGCGTATCAACGCGTCAGGGCAACTGGCAGCTTTCAACAGAGACGACATGACGCAGGTAGGCCATGTATCTATGATACTGAAGAGGAAGAAAAAATTATAAACCATTTTGTTATAGACCAGATTACGTCAACCAGGGTCGTGGCAAGATTGCTGGGTTTAATACAATGGAAAGTGTGGTTTACTATGTATAACAAAATAAAAGTATAACAAAAACAAAAGGGTCAAATTAATGGTCGGCTCGGCGTCTACTTTTATGAGTCTTTACAGTTTTAAATTTCATGGTACTTGGTTTCAGTACAAGTGTTTTTTTTTTCTAAACTTTCGAAACTTTATGTACTTTCTTATACCTTGTCAGATAGGTATTGAAGTCAGGTACCTATTTATATACTTTATACGCATTTTTAATAAAATATTTTTTTTTTATTAAATAAAAATTTAAGTATGACGCCTTAATTTTTGCTGTCACGACTTTCAAAGAACCTAATTTAAAAGTTTTAGCCTCTAAGTGATGATTATTGGATGAGGTATTCCATACATAGATAGAATACTAACTATACTTTAGCCCTTCCAGATCTTTTACACCTGTTGCCTTTCACCCTGTATAATATGGCTTTACAACGTGATTTAACCATTATTTATTCATTATATGTATACAATCATTTTTAATAACTTTAATACACTGTTTAATAACCTTACTATTGACCATATTAATGATAGAATAAAGGTTTATTTTATGCAACGAAAGTGATAGCATGCATATGTAGGAAATACAGCGTGTATAGGAACTTCTGGAATATTTCTCAAGTGCTGGCACCAATGTAAATATAAAATATTTTTTAAAATTAAGATTTTTCCAAAAAAAAAAAAAAAAAGAATTTATAATAAGGGGTCTTTTAAATGTGAAACATCTAAATGTAGGTGGCATTAAGAAACCGCTCATACGAGTTTCTGCAAGGCCGATCAAAGTCCATTCTGCGCTGTGCTCCGATAGCCGCAAACCATTCTGCTGGAATATTTATCAATGGTGCAATATAAAAACGTAGCTTAGTAATAAAAACGCAACTACTGTAAATATCAAATGAACAAACATAAACATATATATCGTATTTGACGAAACACACTGAGTTTTTAGTTGTGTCGAAAGAAATAACTCTAAACCAATAATAAATAAACTAAATCAGTAATGCAGAAGGTTCCAGATAATCCACTTTTATTATATCGTACTTTATATTTCGCACTTTTTGTATAATACATTTAGCTTTTTTATTTAAGCGATGAGACGAGCCGGACGTTCACTTGATGGTCACGCCGGCTCATAACAACGTGGCGCTAGTTAGGATGTTATATAAAACACAATATTGCGCTCATCGCCATACACATCATCAACATCTTATGTCTCAACATAAGATGTGGTGTCTTATTACACCAGTAACTACACTAGCTACAACGCCCTTCAAACCGGAACACACTAATGTTTACACACCACTGTTTAGCGACAGAATCCGGCACTGGTATCTTGCTGCCACAAAACAATAATGTGCAAACAATACTATGTTCCGGTATGAAGGGCGCTGTAGCTAGTATAATTATTGGGCTAACAAGAATCAATAACTTATGTTTCAAGACGAAGACCATACTGTGGTGCTGTCTATTCCAACTAGCGCTATATTGATTGATGTGTCTCAAGGCGATGAACACGATGTGGTGCTGTTTCCTGACAAGCGGTGTACTGTTACAGGCAAGCGTATCACTTAACATCAGATAATCGTTCTAATGGTCTCGTCGCTATGTTGAATAACAAAAATACCCACAGATTTATTAACTCATCACAAGAACTCCGAAACGAGGTACGAATGCGACGTAAACACTCAAACTTTAGTAGAGATATTGCTCCTGTCATTTGGAGATCAGCTAAGAATTGATTTAAAAAAATTCGTTCCCCAAAGTGAGCAGCAGGGATGTTACGAGCAGCAAAGCGGGCGAGGAACAGGTAGCTATTACTAGTATATACAGTTGTAGTCTCGCAGTATCTATATATAGGAAAATATTACAGAATTGCGCGCAGAAACAGTCCGTGGATCCGGGTCCACGAGCCTAGTATCAGATAAGCAGTAAAAGTCGTTTTGGCTTGCAGCGCTGACGTCATCACTAATCTAGAATTGCGTGCAGAGCCAAACAATTTAAAATTATTTATTTTTTGTATTTAAAATAGTTTTATTACAGGTATATGTCATACATAAAATCGCCGTACCAACAATTTGTTACGATTTATTATACGCAGTAGATAAACAAAGTAAATTTAATTCTTTTGCAATTATGCGGTGAACATTTAACTATTAATCGTGTTAAGCAAAAATCATTCAACCATTAGGTTTTGCTCAAATCGTATGCGTTATTCTGCAATAAAAGAAAAGAAACAAGCCTCAGTTCAAGACGAGTATAAAAATTTTAATATTAATGAGCCATTTTCCGACCGTAATTACAATTTAATTGAAATCCTTTGTTTTAAGTTTAACGGATGATATTAACTGTACACCAAATTAGGTCAATTACTTGATTGGTTACTTAATTCCCCATTAAAACTTTACTTTGTTTTGGTTTTGTAGCACTAACAGCAATTAATATGGGCATTTTATTTAAACGGAGGTATTGAAGTTGGGGTGTAGAAATGTTACAAAAAATCTTCTTCGTGTGAATATTATTATTATTTTTTTTAATTTATTGAAGCGACCAGACAAGCCGAACTTTCACCTGATGATAAGCGATACGCTTGCCCATAACAACGTAGCACTAATTGCGATGGTACGCACAGGACCACATTGAGCTAGTTGCTTTGAGACATAGGATGTTAAGTCTCGTTAGCCCAGTAATTTCGCTACCTAAAACTCCCTGTAATTCAGAACCTAGTAATATTTGCACACCACTATTTAAATTGCAGTTGGCAAATGTAACCAAAACATTTTAACACCAGCACGACAAGAACGACTTTGATGTTAATAAATAAAGGTTTTTTCCATGATTAAATATTTAAAGAAATATCGTAGTTCGTGTATAACATTGAAAATATAAATGTATAAAAATAATAAATACCTTTCACATGTATTTCCACGTCACGTTTTTTATAATTTACACAACATTGATAATTTTTTTATATATGCGACCAACACTTTGTTTATGTCAACACGTAAAATATACTCTAACTGAGTAATAAGTGTTTGTGAACGGTTATATATGTCGTAGTTGTAAATGTTTAAACTTGTTAATGAAAATTGAATTCTTACAAACGTAGAAAAGTTATTTTAAAGCTGAGATTGGATATAATATTTGACTATGCATGCCAGTCTGTGCAATATATACTAACAAAACAATAATGGTGGTAGGTCTTTGTTGCCGACAGCCCTGTAGTCTCGGGCTAGTGAGAATAAGACTAAGGTAAGCCCTGCCTGTCGTAGAAGGCGACTAAAAGGGCCTGGGAGTTTCGCAGGCCTTGAGGGTGGGGGCCCTTATCGCTCATGCGAATCTGTGTGGGACAGCCTAGGAGGGCTAAGTCCCTCCTCAGAGATGTGTTAACACGTAGTGTAGAGGGGCACCGGTGCGTTTTATACAAGATCCCGGAGCTTCTCCGAATGCACTGATGCAGAGCACTGAGGGGATTTATTGAGTAAAAATCTCACATAACCCCTGACCCCATCCCCATCCCTAAAAGCAAGATATCTTTCGAAGATTTCCCCCCGAAACAAAAGAAAAAAAAACAAAAAAAAGCTTTTGTTGCTGAAGGCCGTCTAGGTAGGTATCACCGCAGCGCCTATTTCAGCAAACAGTAGTGTGAAAACATTACTGTGTTCCTTTTTGCAAGACGCTGTAGCTAATGTAATTACAGGGGTAACGAGACTCAACATCTTATGTCTCAAGGCTACGAGCACAATATGCTGCAGTATATATTATTCTAACTAGCAGCACGGTGTTATTGGCGTTTCACTTATCATCAGCTGAAAGACCCGCTCGTCTCATCAATTAATAAATAAATAAAAAAAAACAAATCAAGTATCTATCAATTAAGCAAAAGTAGTCATAAATAAAATGTACAACCTTTGTGTAAAGATTACTATTAAAAATATATGCAGTGAAATCTAAATAATACACAATATAAGCAAATAGCGATTTCTCAAATAAGGCATTTATAAAATCTGCAATATGTTATTTTAAAAACATTGAGAATTGCCAAATTTATAAATAAATCTTTTACAAGAAAATATCGTTTTATATTATCATTTTTATCACTTGATATTTGGAATAAAAAACTAAATTGTTGTTCTATGTAATTTAATCTCATTATCATATATTAAGACGATACAAGACATGAAAACTTTGTTTTTTATATTGTATTTTACATTATATCGAAAAAAATTTCTTTATTTGTTCTTTCTAAAATTCAATGTCCATTAGAATCCTCGTGGTATCCAGTAACAATTATGTTAAATACATCGCCTGATGTTATTACCATTTTAACATATTGTCCTCCACTACAGAATATGCTTATGTTCAGCAGTATAGATTTAGTATGATAGTTTTGAGTATATAGATTCAGACACTTTAACAAATCAATACATTTTAATTTTACTTATACCAATTTATACAATTAAAAGCACACTATTACTAAGGTTTATAATTTTCTAATACTATTTTATTCACTAATAGCCAAAAAATGAAAACGTCAAGATGTATGTAAATAATATATATAACTATACCAAGTGGTATTGTTTATAATCATCATTATTTTTAGTTTATTTAACACAATTTTTAAGTGATCGTCATTTTAATTATATTGCAATCCTAAGTAATTCTTATTGAAAAGTCTTATAACAGAACGTACATACGTCTTTCACAAGAAAAAAATTCCTATTGTTATTCTGAAATCGTTTAAAGTTATAACTACTTTTTTAATTGTTTAAAGTATGGGACATTCCTGATTTTCACCTGATTCCCGGTATTCATTAAGAAATTGAAGAACAATACATCATTATGCTTTAAAATTAAACTTCGTTTTAAATCTATTACTATTGTACTTTTGTGATTACTTATGTGAATATTACACATTCAATAAAACTTAGTTTTACTAAAGAAATAATTACGATAAAATCTTGCAAATTTAGTTTTACGGTACTTTAGATCACCGGGTTCGTGTGCCTGTTAGTTCTTTGTTAATAGGCCATTGTTAGTATTTAATAACAGAAGCGGTAAAACTACTTGTTAAATATTTCATATTCTAGAAGTAACGTGATGTTATTAAAAAACACATGGTACAAAATCGCATATATTTTTTTTATTATGTAAATTTATGATTTTTAATGCCCTCTAGTGATAAAGACATTTACTGCGATCTAGACATTTGCCGATATTAAAGCTACGTCTTTGTAATTGCCTTTGAATTTGAATAATACTATAACGCTAGATGGTACTAAATTACCTTATAATTTTTCTGTTACAGGTATAGCTCAGTGATGTTCAACCTTTTCGTCATGGGAACCATAAAAACGCGTTAGCAATGGTTTCGCAAGCCGCAGAACAAATTTTTCTTAAAGAACTCGAAAATTTTTAATGCATACATAATTTTTTAACATTTTCAAATGCAATATTAAATTTTTTTAATTGCCATGCTATTGCTAACGAAATTAACAATATTACATACACATAGAAACTAATGTAGGAATAAAGAATTCATTGTAATTTAAATAACAGGTAACCACCACACATGTTCTAAATTAAAGCAAAAAAAGAAAAGAGATAACTTTCAATTATATGAGTTATACAGTAATTAAATCTACAGCATTATGTTAAATTTATGATTATTCACGTTAATATAATAATAGGTTTAAAATAAAGCAACGTCAAATAGGCACACTTCAAAGTCTGAAGGGCCCAAATTGTCTATATGTATTTATATTTCAAATTCGCCTGACTTCAATATAAAGAGGGTAAAACCTAATATAAAAGCAAAAGAACATTAAGCAAAACAAATAAATTTCGTCCGGTCAAATAAGTTGGCGACGACAGGATAAATGATTTTTGTTTTTAAAAAAAGTCCGAAGAGCATAGGTTATATGTGCATCTTTTTGTAATTGATTCACTCGACTATAAATACAACTCCTTTATGATTTGAGTTCAATAATATTCCTTACAAAGTGCGAGAATCTGCTACGTCAAAATGGTAAGTAATAAAATAAATACATAAGTACTTTATTATAATATTTACAAAGACATATTAAAATGCTTTATCCGCCAAAAAGAGTACGTGCATATTAGAGTTGATAAAATCACAAAGTATTTTAATATTAATTTCAAGTTACCATCATCAGCATCATCAGCCGATAGACGTTCATAGTTGGACATAGGCCTCACCAAAAGATTTCCACGTTTGTGGGTTTCATATTTTTGGCGATTTGTGAGATCTGGGCTATTTCTCATCATGCTGGCCCAATGCGAGTTAGTGGGAGCCAGAACCTCCTGTGAGTTGTGGTGAGGCCCCCTTAATCCCTATCAACTTATAACTTTTATGCACTAACATTACAACTAATTAATAATATATTAGATCCTTACATATGAAATTGGAGTTTTGGACAGGAGGAATATATTATGTATTTCTTTTTTTGTAAAATATATTTAATTAATCAAAGTATGCATCGTTGTTATCTATGCTCTTTTGCCATCTTATAGGTAGTTCATTGATCCCTTTACTAAAAAAAAAACATAGAGGCGAGAATCAATACTCTTTGAAAGCGGTTTGGACTGCCGCATCAGAGTTGAATTTTTTTCCTTTTAAGAAGTTGTCCAAATTTCCGAAAAAATGGTAATCTGTCGGGGCCAGGTCCGGGGAGTACGGTAGATGTCGCAGACATTCCAATTGTAGTTCATCTAATTTAGTGGTTGTTTGTTGTGCAGTGTGTGGTCTTGCATTGCCGTAAAGCAGCAGTGGCCTAGAACGATTGACCAATCTCGGTTGTTTAGCAGTTAGTTCTTCCTTCATAGAAGCCTGCAGCTATCTCTGAAGTGCTTTGTGATGAATTTGCTTCCACGATAGCCTTTAATTCTTCATTTTCCACTTTAGTCTCCGGCCGGCCACGGGGTTGGTTGTGAGAGTGAGAGAGTCGAAATTTCCAGAACGAAACGTTGAAACCAAAAACGTACCGTGCTTTATTTTGCGGCATCAGTGACGTACACATCATTAAACCTTCGAGCTGTTTCTGCAGCACTGATGCCACGGTAGAACTCGTACTCGTAAATATACCGATATTTCATGTTTTCCATTGTGCGGTAATAAGCGACGCCAAAGAAAAAAATAATGAGGAAAAAACAAATGAATGACAGTTTTCAAAACTCAAATGTACAAGCTAAATGAATTTATAAATTTGAATTTGGAATTCTTAACCAAAGAGGAGATATTTCAGATCAATATGGTCAGTACGACAAAACGCTAATTTTATATGTAAGGACCTAATATTTAGCTACATAAAGAATATTTATTATTTATGGACTAATTGCTACTTTTGTTTAGGTATTGTTTGTATTTATTTATTAGTTGTGGGTGTAAGGAGTCTTGCACTACAATTCATGGGACCCAAGACAAGCTCACCTGCTCGTGGTGCACCCTGCTATTCAACAAATGAGGCTCTGGCTCTTCCAACCCCCATTGCGCCAGCGTGGTGAGAAATGGCCTAAATCCCCCATATGAACTTATACATAGACAGCCCCTAGTGCCCAGCGGTACTGGAGGCCATGCTGACTGTATGTGGAGATTTTTGGGGAGACTTATGTCCAGCAGTGGACGTCTATTGGTTGATGATCATTAGCGAGCAAGAAGTAAAACCATTATAACTTTTTCATACTTTTTAAATACATGTATTTATTACAGAAACTAAAACTACTTATGTTGCTTATTGCTGTTGGTGTTTGTGGTGCCATACCTTTTGAAAGAGAACTTACTCCAAATGCTCATGCGATACCTGAATATGCATTGAAGCTCGGTTCGCTAACACAAATTCAAAACAATGGGTCATCAGACTCACCGAACATTGAAACTGAACCTAATCCATGGAAGAACAATAGTCAACTGTATTAGGTATTGTAAGAATAATTTACATTTTATTAATTATGTTTTAATATATAACTATATAAATGATAAAATGAGGATCTGTGACATAGACAACAGTGCTATTGTGTAACCCAATTTAAAACATTTTATAATTTTAGTTCATATGTTTAGAATATCCTGTACTGTAGATAATATATATAAAAAAAACACCAGAGGTAGTACTTACGTAATATTTTTATTATTTATTCTATACATAGTGAATCGGCACAATTGAAGCACTGGTTTGACATGCACGCAATTTGGAAACTGCTTGATCTTTCGATCGTCCATAAGAAGATAGATAGATAAGACTTATTTTTAAAATACCGAAAAATATAAAAAGGAGTTAAAAAAAATCCATTTTACTCGTGGTAAGGTGACTCTAAAGTGTAGGGAAAATAAAAAAACTATTATGTTAAAAAAAAACTAAAGAAATAAGGTGAGCAAAATAAATTGGAATATAACTTTTGTAATAATGGTGGCAAACTATCAACTAACTTCATTAAGCATCAGAAGTGTTGTTTGTTCGACACAAGTGCCCAAAAAGATAAACTTTACTTTGGAAGTTTTAATAATGAATTTTTGTTTACTTTTCAATCTCTGCATTAAGTGATTTGTAAAATAGAGACAAAAGAAAAATAAGGATCAATAATTAAAATAAAAATTTCAGCATCAAGATACATGTACTGCTATCGACTAATAGCGTAGTCAAGACATTTTTCTCCCATCTTACAAGACAAGTTTCTGCAAGGATTCATTTTATGCTATAATTACCTTTGGTTTATAATAATTTCGATGTACGTATTGAAACAAATAAAATAAACAATGTTAAAGATGTTTTATTCTTCGGACAGAGATGTTAAAATTGTTGTACTTACTTCTTACAATAATGAATACCAGAAAACTATACAAAAACAAAAAAAATGTAAAAGGTTTATAACTTAATCTACAATAATAAGTAATGGGTAAGGTTACATTGAAAAGTGTACATAATACTATATATATTGTTTTATTATATTGCACTGATAAATGATCTCACGATGGTGGTTTTATGTCAGTAGCTTGATAAAGGGAATTAATTGCAATATCTGAAGATACAAAAGCCATTGACTTAGCAAGTGTTGCTAAGGACAAAGTATCCATTATAATTCGATTGGCAACGTGATTGAGTTGAGCGCCTTGTGACTGTGCAGTATATTTCATAGCAAGCTTTATTACTCGTTCACAAGCAAGAGATTTAGACGTAGCACTTTTTGCTTCCTTCCCAGCTTGTTGTGCAGCAGTTTTGGCTAAATTCATCATTAAATCTTGATGATTTGACATGCCATTTTTAGCAAATTTCACAGACATTTGAACTTCGATCGATGCTGTTAATGCACGCCGCATAGCAACGACACTGGCAGCTGTTAAATATGCTACATCTCCGGCATAAAGTATTGCTTTTTTAGCTTTTAGTTCTAATCTTTCAAATTTTTGCCGTTCCTTCTTTTGATTGGCAATCTCATCATCGACATCGGGCTGCTCTATCTCCATTTCAGCGACTATATCAGGATTAAGAGTGTAAACATGATCTTTTGGATCAATCCAGTCATCTATAAGTTCCCCTGGATTTGGGTCCTGTCTACCAACCGTTTGAGTTTCACCAGTACCATAATGTGTTTTGTTAAGTTCTTTTTCCAAAACAATAACATCAGTTTCATTATTAATTCCTCTACGATTTTCGTTGTCTAATACCGTTTTATTTAAAAATCCTTTAGTAGCTACCGGTAATTTTTCATTTAAAGACACAAGACGGAAAGGTATCTTATCTCGACTTGAAAGAAGAGCGTAGGGCGAATTTGACATAAAATTATTTTCTATTAATACTTCTGTTGAATTCTCTCTTTTAACAGACGGCAAAGGGTTCTGTATAATAATACTGACTAAGGTGGACGTTGAATGAGGAGCAGGAGTCGTTTTATCCTTTAACGAAATGGATCGCTTTTTACGAAGCGACAAATCAACTGATTGTTTCTTAGACAAAGCCTTTGCATATGTTATATCTTTCAATGCTGATACAATAGACACTTCAGCTGCAATTTGTGCTAATCCATACACTAAACGATGTAATTCAGATTCAGTTGATGCCCTTGTTATGCTTAAAATATGGCCAGATAATGTTTTAGATATGTAGTCTAAAATTCGTCTCGTTTCAATAGCCGTGATACCTTTATTCTTACCTGGAGCGTCCAGAGCTTCTCTAGTAATTCGTGTAATTTTATCTTGTATTTCTAACTTTGATAAAATAGCCGAGACTAAATCTTTAGATATTTGGTACAGGTTTTCATCTAATTGTTGATTTTGTGTCAAATTTTTTGTGTTTTTTAGTATTGAGTTATCCAAATTTTTGAGGCTTATTTGAGGTGTTTTCAATAAAAAAGATTCTCTGGGAAGTTTAGCGTTAATCTGATTTTTAAAATCATGAATGGGTGATATACCAGCTCCAACTTTAGAAACCTGGAATAAAAAAAAAGAAGATTATAAATTACATTTCCATTACTGATACTTTACAATACTTTTCATAAATTACTTTACTTCAAAAAAGGATACAATTATAATAACAAAACAAATTCGTAACATTTTGTTTAACACGAAAACACTACAATATACATTGGTAACAGAAGAGACTATTCCGGTTTCAATTCACCGTCAATTAATTTTATCAAAGGTTTTCATAATAATTGGCACCTAACAAGCAATAACGATAAAAATGTAATAAAGGACAAAATGTTGCTTTATTTATAAAGGCTTAAAATAAGCGTCAATGAATCTATTGTGAATCGTTAAGTTTTAATTAATTAATGCTTAAATATGCAATTACAAATCAATGTAGACAAATGTAAAAAACGTAATCATAGCATTATTTCCCAGATTATGATTAAAATTTATAAAATATTCCCGCTCGCTTTATTATCCATAAAATAAAATTAGACCGCAAATGATTTTCTATAACAACCGTTACCATAGCAGCCGCATAAATAACGCGAAATGAAAATGTTTACAAAAGTTAATTAAATGATGAAGGGTCTATGAAATTAAATAGACTATAACCATCCACAAATCATTCCGCGTCGAATGATCATGTTCCCATGTCGATACGTTCATTAGTCTTTACGTGATTGGCAAACAAAAAAAACCCATTTGCATTAGATCTATATATGTATAGATTTATGCAAAAACTTTTTAATTACAATAAACTATTTTTTAATTCAAATACAGACCGAAAGACAAATTTTGAATATAAGTTATTTTTAAATACAAGAAATATCTTGAAGTTAATATATTATATTTAGTTTACTTCTTCGAGACGTACTTACAATGGTAAGGTTTTCAAAGATTTTATTAACCCGCAAACGCGTTGTACATTGTTATACGACGTTTGTGATGTTCTATTCTTCTGTAAACATAGAGAGGTCTATACACAAGGTGACTACTTGCAGCAGTGTCTAAAACCTCATTGCGCTTTGTATTATATTGAATATTATATTTATTATCACGCGAGTCGACTATAGGTACCCCTAGTTCTCTTCTCTCATTGTTAACTGTTTCAAGGGAATTTGATGAACGGATGAAAACGATTATACAACAAATAAAAAATATTTTCATGTTAGTATCAACACGGTAGGCAAACGACAGTTAATGACCATGTTTTAAATTATATACTTACAAAACCCAACGAGTTAGTTACAATTTTCTAACAAAAGTTAATTATTCAGTTATTAACGCTGCGAGTTATCATATTAGTGTAGTAATGTAAATTTTTAACCGCTTGACTACAACTTATTATATTTATACCCAACTGCAATTTATTGCGAGATTATTTATATTATAATAAAAAGTTAATTGTATTAAAGGTGTGATACAGAGATATATTAGGCCAAAACCGTTGAACCAAATTTGGACCTAAGAAATAGCTTTGAAGCTTACATTTCGGTTTTAATACGATAAAAGTAAATTGTTTGGGAGAATTGGTACTCGAATTAATTATTGATTTAAGTTCAAAACCTATTATATAACATGCGTCTACTGTTATCACAAGTTACTTTATAATTTATTTAACAACAGCCTAAACGATGAGGACAGAGACATTTTGTATATTAGTTTACAAAGACCCTGTATATTCAACATTTATTAAATTGAGCTCCTGCTTAATAAGGTTGCATAAAGTGTGAAATAGCTTTTCAAATTTCGTTATCAAAACCTTACTAATAGAATGTGACAACTTACAATAAGAAGCTAAAGGGTTTCAGGGCTACTACTTATACCGAGGTCGTGAAATATAGCAAGCATACTAACAACTAAATATAATAACACAACATATATTAGATTTACCTACTACAGCCACTAATTCTTTTTTGTAAATTTATTAGGATCTTAATTTATATAGCAAATTAATAGACAGCTATTTAATATAGTCATTACCATAACTGAAACACAGAAAAAAAAATTGAAATAGAAAACCTAACCTATCTACCTGCTTCAAATAATATTTCAGACATTGCTATAAAAATTGTCTATTGGTTACATTTTCTATCAATTACAATATTTTTTAGAACATTTATTTGTGAATTTCAGGTACTATGATAATTGTAAAAACAATGGATATCAGTAACCTGATTATGGTTTAAGAAGATAATGAAAATATATAAATAAAAGAGTTATTAGATTATACAGTATGTTTTTATTATCCAATATACTAAAATAACAAATACAAACATTAATAAAACTAACCCATATCTTCAGTTACATATAAAACTAAGCAACGTTATTACAATAGTTTGAAGACTTTGTATTCAATAAGGTCTAAAACAACTTATTATTTATTGTATGTAATTAAAAAGGTACAGTTATCAACCGAGATATGCAGGAAGCACCTTTATACGACCGCGACCGTCCAATTGAGAACTTTCACCAAATGGAGATAAATCAATATCGTTTTTCGATGGAAGCAAATCACTTTCTTGGTCGCCTAAATCGCGACGAACCCTCGAACCCAATGGTTTAGATTCAGAAACATCCACATCTTTTTCCGCAGCACCAGATTTCGCACCATCTCTTCCGGTAGCTGACGGTGTTGGTTCTTTTAGAGGTATGTGTTGAATTACGTCCGCGTCCGACGGTGCGCACGTGCAGACGGCTAGCAGCGCCAACGACGCGACGACAAAATACATTGAACGCATTTCCAATCGATCCTATTTTGTTTTACTCCACTTTTCACTGTGATCCTCGGCATCCTCTGTTCTGTCTTATAAACGTTGTATTGAGTGCAGTACATATTAAAGTTATTGAAACTGTATACACAAACAATCTTTTATGTGAAGCAGAATTGACGCAAATGGCTAAAAACAAATTACCTAAGCACATAATGCTCATGCAAATAATCGAGTCCACACGAACCTCGGTTCATGCTAATTAAACGCAAATAAGAAACATATCCAATGAAGAGAAATAAGGAGTCTTTGGAATTAGCATCTGGTCACAAGACCAAATATATATACATAGAGACTATCAATATGAATCTAAAGCAATCAAAACATCTGTTTTATTTAATGTCTAAATATAACTCATCACAATAAGTAGGCCGTTGCAGTGTCGTAATTTTTTCATGTAATAAATTGACGTTTGATATTTTATGATTAATTACATGTATAATAATTTCTTGTATACTGGGTGTTAGGAGACCGCTTTCGAAAACGAAGACAAGATAGTACTAATGACACCTTTGATGATGGGACGGAAGAACAATCGATCCTGATAAAAAAAAATCATATTTTTAAAACGTTTTATTAGCATTATTTACGCTATGAGATGTATTTGGTTTCAATTTGAACCATATTTCATAGGGCCACAGAACATTTAGATCGGTAAGATGTGTTATACCAAATTTTCAATAATTAAATTTTTATGTAATGTATTTTTTATTAAACTATCATTTCATTTAGCTGTACTAACATGATGGGGCGTAAATAATGCTAATAAAACGTTTCAAAAATATGTTTTTTTTTTCAATCAGGATCGATTCTTTTTCTGTCCCATCATTGAAGGTGTCATTAGTACTATCGTCTGTCTTCGTTTTCGCAAGCGGTCTCCTAATACACAGTATATATAAAAATTACACATTAAGAAAAAATTATCTTTACAGATTTCATCATATATTATCATCCCTCGCTGTCAAGCACTTAAATATCCGGCTAAAACATAGATAAACAATCTTAGTAAATTCTGCACACTTCAATTAAAAATTTAAATATTTAAATAATACTAATATTACATAATTGACATTGCCTTATTGTATGATATTTCATCAAAATGAGGTTTCATTTTTCGCGAATATTGAATTCCTAAATATCATTACAGTACAGCAGTCAGAATTACCGACGAGTTTGCTAACGGACGATATTGAACCTTTTGGTTTTAGGAGAGATTTTGCCTCTTTATGTATGTTCTACCGTCTCTATAACGGAATGTGTTTTGATGATCTGTTTAATATGATGCGCACGGCCACATATCATCATCGCACTACTCGCCATCGGCAGGAAATTTATCCTCGTACCCTTGAACCGCAGTGGTCACCTACGGTCTGGATCCAGAGATTTTTTTCCCGAGAACGCTCAAATTGTGGAACGACTTATCTGTCGAGGTTTTCCCTAGGGGCTACAATATGAAATTCTTCAAACACGGCGTGAAATGGTTTTAGCAGACTCGATAATACGTCCAGTGATTCTTCTGGTGTTATTGACGGGTATAGGCTGCGGTTACCGCTCAACATCAAGCGAGCCGCAAGCCTCTTTGCCGCCTAAGTAGTATAAAAAAATTTCTTTCTTTTATTTACGACACTTCGTCTTACTGGGTATAACTGAAACGGTTAGTATTGTGTTCAAAAAAGGAAATTTTCTTAGAGATTATTCTTAAAAAGAATAGTTTGCTAATATATTACCAATTGCGTAATTTACCTCAATTGAACACTAATCAAAGCTCGTAAAGATCTTGTAAATATTATTCTTCACACAATTGCTTATGACTGAACATTTTATGTAAGATCTGGTACATGATTAGTTGTGTCTATAAATTATATGAAACAAGATGACTGGTTCTCTGCGTCGCAAAATCATGATAAGTAAACAACTCTTTAAATAATATCTGTAATGATTCACGATTTTACAAGTATCCCCATGGCGTGTGTAAGAAAATCAAATGTTTATCACATTTTTAAGGATACAACAGAACTAATTCACGGATATAATGACATTGGAAATATTTGCCAGTTTTATTAGCGTTATTCTATACCAAGAGGCACAATGCGTCAGTGCATCCGATTCTGGACATATTGGTTAGCGTAATTATATAGTGTCTAACGGATGATATAAAAACTCCGAATGCGTACAAGGGCCCATTAAAGAAATAGTTTTGGTACTGAACAAACGTAACATTTGATCATTTGTTAAAGTAACCAATATAGTTTAATAAAATGGCTACAAGGGTTGTTCTATTAATAATAACAGTTATTGCATTCACAATAGGTGCACCAACAACTGAACCAACGGCTGATATAGCGACTACTTTATCCGATGACGTATCTTTGGTTGAATACATAGAAGTCATAGACGTTATACCGAAAATGGTTGCATTGGTACCTAAAACAACTGAAGCACCCGCAGAAGAAACCAGTCACAAAATCGCAAGGAGAGCTATATTTAATAATCCTAAAAATGGGTTTTTATCTGATTTCGACGCAGGCAGGAATGAAGACTCAGAATTGGTTGGCAGAATACGAGTCTTGCCATCTTGGGTTGGTTAAGAATTTTGAACAATATTAGTTAAGATCTATATTCCTTAGATAATACTATTTATTCTGTAAATAAGATAAAAAAAAGTAATTTCGCTTATACCAAAGGAGGATTATATGAGTAGACTATTTTAAAAATATATATAATTATAAACTAAAAATTTTTATGTTAATACCATAATTCACCTTCCTTGATTTAAGAAAAACATTTCTCGATTTATCACCACCACAAGTCATCAACTTTTATTAAATTCTATAAAAAATTGTCACGGGTAAATTTATTTATAATTGGTGATATATCCTATCAGAAATGTCAAATTTACAATTAAATACTTGTTTGTTTGTGTGCAATAAATGGAAAATCTGCTATGATTTTTAATTCATGCTTCATTCTTAAATAGAAATTATAAGGCTAAAGAAAAATTTAAGGTAATTTGCTCTCGTATAATTTTGATGTTGGTTATATACAATATTTTAAGAGGAATTGAAGTTGCTAAGTTCGGGCTTGTATCCGATGTTCTGTTTAAGTCGGCGAAATGACTAGTAGCAATAAACAAACGAGTATGTATGTAGAGGTGTACTACTAAAATGACTTCCTATAGCAACCGCATAAATAATATGAAATGAAAATATTTATAAAAGTTAATTAGAAATAAAATGATATAGATATAAATTAGAAATAAAAGGATCTATAAAATTCAAAAAATAAATAGCTATAATTATCTACAAATCAATCCGGGTCAAGTGATCACGTTCACATGTCGATACGTTTACTACTAGCTTTCACGTGATTGGCAAACAAACAAAACCCATTTTGATTATATATATGTATATATACTCGTATATATAGATATTTGTCAGAAATCGAGCACCATCATTTACAGTTAAAATTTTTTAAATTATTTTTATTTTAATATTTTGGGGCTTTTATTTCATAGGGATATGTCAACCCCATTGGTTCAAAGATACAAAAACACAAAATTATTTTAAAGAAAACATAATACTTATGATACTAATATTGGTGTCATTAATGCGTAGACATATGAAAAAGGTCTCGTGCTGTCCTTGACTTTGGATCAGCTAGGATATTGATGCTATATTCACCGATCAGCACATCTTTTTTGCTCAGATATTTTACCCACTCCGTCAGCAACTATTGGACGTCCTTTGTTTTATTACAACTAAAGCAATACGGAGATAGTATTTTGTTTTATTAGATATTCAAAACATGCAAAGTACAACTAAATCTTGCAATCAATCCAAAGGTTTAAAGACAGGGCAACATTCACAAATGTTGTCATGTCTGCTACTCTAAGGATAATGGGCCTGCGCACAAACCTTACCCCCAAAATATAGAAGAAAGGTCCTTTAAAAGACCAACACAAGTTCAAGTCATTTACAAAATAGAATAGCTCCTTTTTATTTGTTTATTTGTTCCCTCCGTTGTGTTGGACTGGAGCTTATTCTTTACAGTTTTTTACTATCTTAAGTAACATATATACATAACTCAATGCTTTTTTTGCGGGTCGTGGTGGTTTCCAAATTTTCTATTTCCACTTGGCAGTCAAAGTATATTATTTATATGAAGCCTTACTCTAGAGGAGTGATTCCCAAAGTGGTCCAGGTGGACTCCCAGGGGTCTACGAGACACTCGATCGGCGTGTTCATTGGTGTTACAAAGAAATAGGGGTGTACAATTAATAAGCGGGGTTCTAGAGAAAATTGGTCTATTTTCGATAGTGTGAAGAACTAACAATGTTGGCTTGGTTTCGCTTATCAATGTAGACAGATAATATTTTAACAATCTCAACGACAGTTACTTGCAAAGCACTGTCGCCGTCCGCAACGCTTGTTTAGATACGCAATGGCACGAAATATACATATATACATACATATAGTGATGTATGTGCTTCCAGTCTTGCATGAACTTCCAATCTTCACTAATATAAATACGAATGCCAAGGATAAGCGTTACTTATTTGTTTCCGAAATATCGAATAGAAAAGTAAAGTAACTCAATGTTAGTGTTTGCCAGTATCGAAAAAATAAATACTCACCAGCATATTTATGACGTTAGGTACACGTACATATTTTTATTTTATTTTGTAATATGTACATTTTCAATATTTACGTGTTTTAGGTACTGATGAAAAATTAAATACTGAACAGAGCCATTGTTAGATACTTCCATGAAAGATCAGAAAGCCGAGAATGATTGAACTTTCTATCCCTACTTTATTAGGTTTTTTTGTATTGCAGGGGGTACAATTACGGCGGAACCAGTAATATTTTGAAAAGGGTCTATGAGAAAAAAAAGTTTGGGAACCTCTACTCTAGAGGAATTGTTACGTATCACATAGCAACCTATACAGGTTCAAATGCTTAGTTGTCCTTACTTGTCTACTTCATTTTTAGAAATTGCAACATGTAAACCGTGCTCTATTATTACTTGTTTACCCTGTTATCTTGCAATTATGACAGCCATAGGACAGGCATTAAAAAAATCTTTCAAGGCAATACCGGGTTAGATTTGAAAGTGAATGTATTCGCTTAATTTGTAATTCTCTCTGTAATTTAACTCATTTTTTTAAAGAGTCTGTAATCCCACCTTATGACTCCTTTCCTCGTCATTATATTTTCTATGATCAAACTAACACCACTCATTTTCCCTCGTGCTTAAAAATTGCAAATTTATCAAAATTTGTAAATTTTCATTCACTGGCTGAAATACGATATGGGTGATTACTACATTAATATCTGGTGAGTAGCACGTTCTAACATTCAAACATTTTCAAAATTTACTAAATGATATTATTTTTTTATTTTTGGGATTCATCTCTGAGGGATATATCATTCCCATTGGTTCAAAAAGATAATAATACAAAATTACTTATGTGAAAAAAACTTAAGATGCTATCCGATAACAGACAAAAAAGTATAATGCACTTGCTAATTTTTGGACTTTCATTCGGTATACCAGATATGGTTACGACATAAAGGATAGCAAAAATTAACTTATCTTAAAAAAAATAAATAAAAAAATATTTCATTAACAGTTGTCTTCGATAGTTGTAATGTATACAATGCATATTTAATTAGAAAACACATGTAATCATGATAACTATTTACTCTATCCACGATAAAGAATTTGAAAACTAAAAAAAGGTTTAGAAAATCTATACAACACACCATTCCATAATAATTTTCTCTTTTATAACTTTTTATTGTGTTTCCAAATAAATTTTAACAATAATTGAAAACAATAATATTCGATAAAAATATTTTAATTTAATACACTGCCTAATGTATCCACAGGCGCTATAAGGTATGACCTTCCATTAACTTTCTCATCAGCGGTCTTCCAAACGACTTCATCTTCCTCCATTGCTATTAATGCTTCGACTTTATCCGAAATTAATGAGAAATCTACGAAAATTATATTTCTTGACACTTTGTCGGGGTCGTAATCCATGTAATCATTAGTATTCTTCAATTCATCGCCAGTTTTAAGTAATTCGGGGCTTAGAAACAAGCCGTCCAACAATCTACTGAATGAAAATTTAACGAATATTAAAATGAGCAGAAAGTGGATACATTCCATTCTCAGCCCGTGTAGTTCTATCCTGGTTAGTGCCGGAATGTTTTATATATGAGTAGAATGTGATAATTTTTTGTTCAAACAAGTAGCTTAACTCATTACCCTGCGTAAATACACGTGATAGTACAAGTGATGTGCAATAACAAGAAAATATAATAGTTTTATATTACAAAATTTAAACAGTGCATAAAACAAAATAATTATTAAAAAAAGTCCTTTTTTTATAACATTTTCATGGGATTTTAGTGACCATGTCCGTTAATTGACGATCATTTCTTCATCGGAAGCACGAGATCAATGGTAATTAAAACAGCGTCCCCTAAACTCGTACAACAGGTATAATCTAACATACTTAACTGAGCTGCTCCGTTACATAGCTAGTTCCAAAATTAGTCAATATCAATAACAGTTCCCCCAACGGATTCCCGCTTTGTGGTGGCGGAGGGACTTAGTAACTGTGGACCGACACATGGTGAGGCGAAATGAAACCCCACCCGGCCGACCTGCGGCGAAGGGCCGACCGAAGCGGCCGCTCCAGATTCGATCACCGGTTGGATACCTGGAGCTCATCGAAGCGGCCGGGGGCTGTAGGGGCGGTATCATACTGCCCCTTGCAGCCGAGGTGGGGCCGCGGAAGGAGTACCCTCTGCGACCAAACGATGTCTCGCCGACGATGCGGCGGCGGTGGGACCGTGGGGGAAGAGGATTGTCGGTATTGCGATGCGCCGTTCTCTCTATCCTGCGCGGTCGTTAATGGGTAGCGGCGGGGCCAACATTACTAAGCCGCGGGGAGCCGGGAGAGGTTTTCTCCCGTAGCTCCTATGGCGACGGGTTCGGGGGAACCCGTCGCCCGCGCAACTGCAAGAGGCCGAAGAGGGGGCGTGTTACATGTTCCGGCGCGCTCTGAAAAGAGAGGGTTTATCCCTCCCTCCCAAGGTAGAGCTGCGAAAGCAGGCAGGGTTGCGGTTGTGAGCGAAAACATTCCCGTGACCGTGCCATCAAGCGATGAAGCGAAACAACGTAGGGGTTTTAGTCGGCGCAAGTCTGACATAACCCCTCCTTGC
Source organism: Ornithoptera priamus (assembly GCA_029034505.1). NCBI lineage: Eukaryota > Metazoa > Arthropoda > Insecta > Lepidoptera > Papilionidae > Ornithoptera > Ornithoptera priamus. The sequence goes on from JARDWD010000827.1 coordinate 4,881,231, forward strand.
CCCCGTGAAGTCGAGTATACGAAGACATTTCCCCCACTTAAAAAAAACATCAGTAACAGTTCGCACTAAATTCATGGCAACTCCTTATTTTATTCACGAGAAACAAGACATGCACCTGATTTTAAGTCATACACTAATCCATAATGCTAGGCGTTTATAAAGCTAATAAACACTGCAGCATATGTATATAATAAATACATTCAGAGTCAATGGACTCATTAGATCTCCGTAACTATTACCCGCACCCACTCAAAATTTGTTAGAGATATTGGTTCTGCTATTAAGAGATCAGTTAATAGATTTTACAAAATTCTTTTCCCAAAAGGAGCAGCAGAGTGTTATGGCCAGAAAAGCGAGCGAGGAAGAGCGAAAAATTACGAATATATACAGTTGCAGTGTTTATTAATTATTTCTTTTTTAGACTTTAGTTTTATTACAGGTAATATCAACATATATATATATAACGGTAATTGGGTTTCTTTTATTCGTAAATCACGTGTAAACTAGTAAACGTATCGCCATGGCAACATGAGCATTCGACGCAGAATGATTTGTAGACGGTTATAAGTTATGTATTTTTTGAATTTCATAGATACTTCATCATCATTTTATGTCTAATTTAGTTTTATAAACATTTATTTAAGTAGTTGCTAAAGTAGCGGTTGTTAAAATAAATCAATTGCGGTTGTCTAAATATCTATTACCGCCAGAAATACGAGTGGGGACCAGCTAATATAAAATAAAATCTACATCGACAATAACACTACATAAATTGATTTTACAATTTGTTTTATTTGATTGTGTATAAAAAAACTATCTATCTATCTATCACTATTATACAATAGTAAAATTTACACGTAAATATTGAAATATATTTTTTTTGGTTTAACCTAGCGACGAGGCAAGTAGCTTTAAATTCGTCTGGTTTTGTCTGTTAGGACAGTATTCACTGCACTTACATACTGCTCGTCGTCGTGAGGCGCAAGATGATGTCTCAATAATCCGTTAATTTTACTAACTACGGCGCCCTTCAGACCGGAATATACGCACTACTGTTTGTAGGCAGAAATAGGCGTTGCGGTGATATCTAAACTATCTCTGTCAACATAGACTATATAAGCATATTGATTGTCATTCGCACAAGGTACTCTAAATTATTTCCACCATTTGGTACTGGGTTCTGTTCGTTGATAATCATTCAATCTTTTTTTTTATATGTACATTTTCATTGTGTCCACCGTAAATAAATATTGAAATAGCCATAGGCACATATATATGTATACAATACAGCTTTAAAAATTATATGAGTGTAAAGTTAAAGCTAAAACAATAACTTATGATCATTCACTTAGAACTAATTGTCTTTTAAAAATACTATCTGATAGTTTAATGAACAGATTACACAAAATAAAAACATTATTTACAAAAACGATTTACCTAATTGAATTCCCTATTCATGACTATATCACGTCATCAACCTATATTACAATGTTCTAAAACTACATAATAAATAAATAAACTACATTTGATTTATCTAACTACAAAAACATTATCTAATAATGAATCAAATTTCCACACATTGTCATTCGGGTATAAACCAAATGAACCTTCATTATTATCAGCCTTCTTATTGAAATAAATATTAGGTTCTGTAAATAACTTTGTGTCAATTTTTGGTGCATAGAACACAAATGATAAGTGTCAGATTGTTTTTTTTTTTTGTATTCCATGAAGTACCGAGACCAGTAGTACAACTAACTGATGATCAGTGATACTCTCGCCTATAACAATATAGCTAGTTAGAATGATATATACCGCATCACATTGTACTCAACATCTTGAGACATAAGATGTTAAGTCTCATTACCACAGTAATTCCACTAGCTACAACGCCCTTCAACCGGAACACAGTAACACTTGCGTGATATTGTTTGAAGGCCAGATTAAACGTCGCTGTGTTACCAGTCGGGACGATCTCCGACAATACTATCTTACAACAAGTAAAAGGACACCCAAATTGTTATGGAATAAACCAATTACGATCAGAGGAACCTTTGCTGCTTTTACGCTAAAAAACGTGCATAGATACTATGCAAATATACTATAACAGAGTGAATCAAATATCATCTATACAGGGGGAAACATGCGAGAATTATAACTAAAATAGAAAAAAGCCAACGTTATTTAGCATGACCGCCATTTTTTTTCGCCGCCACCTTGAAATTATTCGGCAAGATTGTAGTGGTGTCGAGAACGGCTTGAGCTGACTTCGGCTCTGTATACCATCCGCACATACGTTTGACAGCGTTTTCCCAACGAGCGATTGTGTGCTCGTACGACTTCTTGACGTGAGGCCGCGGAGTAAAAACTGTGCCGACCCTTCGTAACGATATCAGCTCATCTTTCGATTTGAACACGCCTAGGGGAAAAAATATATTTATTTGTACATGACAAATATGACAATATTTAACTGTTCACGCATAGGTTTCGCTGTCATCACATATAAAGTTAATACAAAAACGTAAATACACACATATTTATTATACATATATGTGATATATTTGAGACCAGAGAAAGTATTACTGTAAGGAAAAAATATCCTATCTCACCCAATTGTAAACCAACTATATGCGCACAGCCCAGCGAAGACATTTCAACTTGAACAGGCCTCTCGACACGCAGCCCGGTGAGGTCGGACACCAGTTGCGCGATGAAGTCGTTGTTCGACACGCCTCCGTCTAACCTACGGTTAAATAACTCTAAGAAGATCGCTAAAAATCCATGGATGCGGTCAGGGCACCCGATTGGAGAGTCAGAAGTTGTCTATGTTCAACAGTGGGCACCTATCAGCTGATAATAACGATTATGACGTGTGACATTTAAACCAGTGTATTTTTTATCACACGTCACACAGTGAGTTATCATTAGACCTCAATTTCACTTAAGTAACAACGGGGTCGTGGATTATATAAGCAAGTTTGCCAAGAATAGTTTGGTGGTGATATCTTAATAGCCAGAACACAAAGCTAGTGTTAAAGCGACTGATTTATAAGGTAGGCTAGTTCGAAAAACCCTACCACCATACACTCTAAAACATGTATATCCGGAAATGGAACCTTGAACCTCCGAGTTACTATGCAAAAGATGAGCCACTCCACCTAAGATATAACGTTAGAAATCTCACATGTTTCAGGAAACCAACTCGTGTATAGTCAGCGTTGTGGATAACAGGTGAAGATACTCTCCTCGCGAAATAAGGACCCGAATCCTATTAGAGGACACTTTAAAGGAAGTGTTTATTACCTAATGGTGTGAAAATTATATGTGGTCTCAGAACGCACGCAGTCGTACAGCTGGACGGTTCTGAATACGATCGCCTCGAGCACGGCGCGCACCAGATGCGCCTTCGTAGTGGACGGCTTCATACCCACGAACCCCGCGGCGGCCGTGCAGTCGTTGTAAGGTGGCTGGAAATAACATAACGAATAATTATAATTATAATTGACTTGTACTTGGTCCATTATGCAATGAATCTGTGGAGGTAAAGGCGATAAACGGAATAGTAGATAAACGGAACTAATGATAAACGGAACATATCAATGCTAATATATCGGCAAATTTAAATTATGTGGTTGGCAACTAGTTGGGCTGGTTTGGAAAACCCCTCCTCCATATTACACTGGGTGAAAGGTAATAGATGTAAAAGATCTGGAGGCGCTAAAGTATAGCTCGTATCCTATCTACCTATGTATGAGATACCCCATCCAAAAACAATGGTTCTGGATTTATTAATTTTTTGAATATTTTGCAAAAAATTCTTAATTTTCTAGGAAAACATTCGGTTATTTTATTTCTTACTTATTTCTACACAAATTTTAATGTAAAAATTGTTGTTTAATCATTGTTTTATTAAATTAAATTAATAATTATCACTTAGAGGCTAAAACTTTTAAATAAAATGTAAATATGAAGCCTTATTTTTTACTGTCACAACTTTCAAAAACCTACTTTAAAAGTTTTAGCCTCTAAGTGATGATTATTAATTTAATTTAATAAAACAATTATTAAATAATAATTATTACATTAAAATTTAATACACATAAATACATACATAAAATCATCGAATTTTTTCCTAGAACATCGGGAATTTTTTGAAAAATATTAAAAAAATTAGTAACTCCAGAATCACTGTTTTTAGATGGGGTATTCCATACATAGACAGATAGGATATGAGCTATACTTTAGCTCCTTCAGAACTTTTACACGTATTACCTTTCACCCTGTGTTTACCCCTTACCTACTTTCCTAAATTCAATATATGCTATACGCTATTTAGCGTGGCCGTCATATTTCTTCACACGGCACTATTATAAATAACACTGTCCCACGATCATGCTGCTATCATAAAAACTGATTCCTTTCTCTTCCGGAATATATTCATATTGATGCAGGGATTTACATTACGTAACACAAATCTCAAACATTGAATAGTTCGAAGATACATATATAATTTGTTAACGCCTTTTTTGTAATCAGTGGAAAATATTTAAAAGATATTATGCTGCTTGTTAAAAGCTCCCCTAAGGTGTTATTCTGGAAAGGCTAGGGCGTCCTATGAAATACACTAATTCCACACAACACAGTACTTTCGAGGGAGGATCACAGTTCTTCCTAAGACCCTTGTTGTGCCACAGCAAAAACGAAGCCATTTCGAATTTGCCGTCCCCGTCGTTGTGTATTACAGACCTTCAAGGTCTGTAATACAGAAGACACTTTTAATCGTTTTCTACGTCAGGCAACCGTTATCGTCCCTATGCACACCAGCCAGGGTTTACGTAACTGTGGGTACTTACCCCAAGCCCGCTGAACGCAGGTATGAAGTACACTCCGTCCGTATCGGGAACGGACAATGCAATGTCCGCAGTGTCCGTTGGATTCTCAAACAAATCTAAAACAAAGTATCATTTACAAACCACTAGCTTTTCAACGATATTAGTAAGAATGGAAATGAAAAAATATACAGATTTCTTTTGAAAATATTGTTACTGGTGGCGGTGAGTCTCTTTTATTAGAGACCGACTAGGTGGATACCATCGTCGCTCCTATGTCTGCCATATACTAGAGTACAAACAGTACTATATACCGATTGGAAGGACGTTGGTAACTAGTGAAATTACTTTTGTAACGAGACTAACATCTTATATGTCAAGAAGATGGGCAAATAGATGCGGTGTTGTATATATCTTCCTAACACCACATAGTAATGGGATTATTACATATCCTCTTTGCTTCGAGGAGCGCGATTTTGTGGAAAATAAATAAATGTATTATTCCTCATATTAACCTATATTTTGAGCCCAATTGATAATAGTGGCGGTGTCGTTATTGGCCCCTTCTGCCGCGAACACAATCTCGTTGCCAAGCCTCCATCCCACAACCGGATACAGACCCGACACGCTGGCGTGAGGCGTTGGTCCTGTGTTAATGTTGAAAAAGGTCCCCGTTCCCATTGTTAGTTTCACTTCCCCTACATCGAAACAACAGGACCCCCACATGGAAGCCGTTTGATCTGCTATCTGAAAACATTATATAGGCACTAAATCGTATAACTGCTTACAATTGTACTTACACCTGCTATGAACTTTCTATAAGGTTCGATCGCGCCAAGTGGCCAATGTTGGTGGCCATTCGGGACATCATCATTAGTGGCTTAACGGTACAAATTTACACAGACATAAAAATAGATATAAAAGGTTACTAGGTATATTGCATGAATCTGTCTAGAACTCATGTACACCATAAAAATTATATTTTTTTTACGAATTGACCTTTTCATGTTCTTTTCATATCCTTCATGTTCCTCATCCTCACTAGACATTGGCTATTCCTAAAGATCTTCTCACGCAATAAACAGTACTTTATAAACTATCCATTATTGTTATCGACAATCATATCGCTCACTAATAGATAAATTCGCCCCGCTCATCTCAACCCTTTATTCTTTAAAAAAAATATTTAAACTGTACCAATTTTACAAATATACTAACACAACTCCTGATAGGTATGGCATGTCCAAATATTTCTGGAGCGGTGCTAGTAAAATGTTCTCCCGCTGTATCGACCACTTCAGGAAGGGCAGACATAGGAATTCCGAATATCGACATCGCCCATCCTGCCCACTGCATCGTGAATGGATCAAAGAAACCGGTAGCTGATGCAGAGGAAACGTCAGACATGTGTACCTTATTACCTGAGCACATACAAAATGTTATCGTTAAAAACAGGAAGACCACCAGAACACAGTAACAGCAGTAGATTTACAATATAAAGGTACATGGCAGAACGAGTTCGAAAAAATTGTCACACCAACAAAACTCCAAATGTACCTTAAGAATCGAACCAGAGACCTCCGTGTTATAAATCAAGTTCTTACACACCATGGAAGCAGTACAACAGTAATTACATAAGATTAAGATTAAATAATTCAGAAAATTTTAATAAAAACGTGTGGAAAATGATTTTAATTTGTAATGGACGGGGTTATTTATGATTTGACATAAGCCTTCATTGAAAATCACAATATAAAGCAATGACATATGGAAACCGGAAACGATCGGAACGTGTTGGTAAAGACAATAAAATAAAAAAAAACAAGGGTGTGTAAAATTACAATTTTTTATAAATATACTGTTTGCTAATAAAGACAACGGCCGCAAAAATGTGGAAAGGCTAATGAAGAATTACATAAACGTAATTGAACATAATTTTTTTAACTGCCTCCTTAGTAGTAGAAAAACGATGGTAACACGGAGGACCTTGATTCGAATCCGGTACCCACATATTGTGAAGTTGGTCAGTAGCAGAGTTTTTTGAACCCATCTATTTAACTGCTATTCTCTTATATTAGTTCAGCCGCCATAACAGCATTGTTGTGTTAACATTGTACTAACATATGAGAGCCAAGGTATTTCGGACGAGCATACTTCACATTTCACAATTCCTTTACCCACTTATCACCATGTGAAATCGCAGTAATGTATTAAAGCATGGCAAACAAACAATAAATAATAGATAAAATACGATTACAAAGAAACAAATTTCAAGTTTTTAAAAACCTATCGAGTGAGAAAATCAGTATTATTGTAGGTATCTTCACACAACTGCTTTTGGTTATGGAAGAGAGGAATCGCCTAAACTGATATAGCTGGTACAACTTAAAGGAAACATACATAACTTGTGCAAACGATTTTTTTTTGTTTGAGTAATAAACAGTTAAGCGGTATAACAGGTTAGCTGTACTCGTATGTATTACCTACTTATTGAAGTTCGCCTTGTAGTGACCGAAAAGAACAAAAAACGCTATTTAAATATACTTTTCTAATGACATAAGAAAATACATAAATCGATCTAAAATAATTAAAATCTATACGAAAAAATCATCAACCGCTTTCTAATACTAGCATTATAAACAACATCGACTGTAGATGAAAACTTCGAATTTAACACGTTAATGTATGTAATGAAAATGAAAACATGTGAAAGTGTCGACATGAGAAACTACTCTTCATTACAGTAATCCGCCATTGAAATTAAATTTATTTGGTATGAAAAAGAAAAACTATTCCGAATTAAGAAGACAACGATAATGTACGTCCGCCCACGGAAGTACTTAAATATTAACTGTCCTACTGACTCATTACCTAAAAATGACATTGCACATATTTTACAATGAACTCAATATCTAAAACGACTACAATAAGCTCCCACGTGTTACAATAAAAACAAAAGGGTCAAATTAACGGCCGGCGCGATGTCTACGTTTATAATTCTTCAGTATGATATTTCATGGTACTTGATTTTATTACAAGTGTTATTTTTTTCTAAAACCTTAAAAACTTTATGTACTTTCTTATACCTTGTCGGATAGGTATTGAAGTCAGGTACTCATTAATGTGCTTTATACGTATTTTTTATAATTAAAATTTTGTTTTAAGATTAAATAAAAATGTAAGTATGGCCGCCTTATTTTTTACTGTCACAACTTTCAAAGAAGCTAATTTAAAAGTTTTAGCCTCTAAGTGATGAATATTAATTTAATTTAATAAAACAATTATTACATTAAAATATGTGTAGAAATAGGTAAGAAATAAAATCATCGAATTTTTTTCCTAGAAAATCAGGATTTTTTTGTAAAATATTTAAAAAACTAATAACTCCAGAACCATTGTTTTTGGATGGGGTATTACGTACATAGATATATATATCTATATCGTATCGTATCGTATCTCGTATCCTATAGGATACGAGCTATACTTTAGCTCGTCCAGATATTTTACACCTATTACCTTTCACCCTGTATATTACAGCCAGCAAGGCAAGCTGGGAACAGGTAGTTGCCAAGTAAGAATAGAGTTTAATGGCTTTCCAGTTTGTAATTTTAAAACATCTTTAAAACGATAAATTGTGTTCATTGTTCTAGGTGTATATCAGAATACATAAGCCGTCATATAACTGTTGGAACACAACAAATTTATTATAGCGATAAATTGGCAATGAAGGTTATCTTTTGATATTGGAATAAACACTATCATTATCTTTACTTTACCAGTTAAATTTTTTTAGTTGACGAAAAGACCTAAAAGCTGGATGTTCACATATTGGTACGTGATTCATCAATACATAACACTGTGGTGTTAGATAGGATTGTAAACACTACACCGTATTGTGCTCGTAGCCTGGTCGTAGTCGTCGTTGATTGGGAGCTGCATTGGTACCTAGATCATCTCCCTCAATAAACCAGTATGTGATCCCAAAATCTCACAAAAGCGCTATCAGATCCAAGTAAAGCTTTTAGCTGTTGCCCCGATGTAGTAGCTAATTCTTATTATTATTACTTCTCGTTATTATATGTCAATATATATGTCGCAATAACTACAACGAATACAATTATTACCTGTTAACTTGTAAAGCAACCATGTATCCAATGTGCCGAACATTGCTTCGTTGTTATGCACAGCTGTTTTCAACGCTGGTACATTATTGAGCGCCCAAAATAATCTTAATGTAGTCTGTAAAAAATTAAGTTGAAATATGTTGTTACCATTTTTTTTTAAATAGTTTTATTAGGGAATGACATCATAAATCAGGACAAGACCGCAAGACATGACAGAGCTGTGTGAAAAACATTACAACATATCTATGTCCAGCAGTAGACGTCCAACGGTTGAAATGGTGATGATAATGATCACAAATCAAACTTTTGCATCGTCTTTCGATAATAAAGATAAATAAATAAACGACACATAAATAGTTCCAGGAGAAATTATTAACGAGCCAATATCTCTTCTTTTACCTCGAAATTTAATATTAAATTTATTAGCAATATTATTATTAATCTTATTACCTCCTCCTATATTAAAGCCTTGACTATCTAAGTCAAGGTTTTCTGTTTTGGTAAAAAAATTTGCCAACATACATAAATAATAATTATTCGACCTTTTTTTCGACTGTAACCGTCAGGTTATAATTGATATAAAAAATATAACATTAGTACAAGCGATAAACGTAGCTGGTGTTGGATCTCTGTTGCCGGAGACCATTTAGGTAAGTACCTTTGGAGCTCCTGTTTCTGCCGCCAAACAGTCGTATGCAAACGTTACTGTGTTCCGGTTGGAACGGCGCTGTATCTAGTGAAATTTCTTGGGGTAATGACACTTGATATCTTATGTCTTAAAGCGACGAACACAACGTGGTGCAGTGTATACTATCTTCACTACCGCCACGTTGTTGTGGGCAGACGCATCACTTACAATCATTTATAACCGTTCCTCTCGCCGCTTCGTAGAAAAAAAAAGATAAGTTGAGTATTATTTTTAAATCTCAAAAACTAAACTTAAAGAGCTATAATTATTAAAACAATTATATGAATGTTATTACATTTCGATAAAACTCAATTCAAAAATCTTAAATATGTAATATAGTTGTCAAGAGCTTGCAATTTATTTGAAAAATAAGATTTCCCCTTACACTATAAATATTTTTTTTACGCTGAAGTTAAAGTCAGCGTTCAAGGTTTTTAAAGCGAACCAACGTTAATTTGCATAGCATTGAAAACGTCTCCGTTATCGTAACAAAGCAATGAATTTTATGAAACTTGAGTATGCACAATGGGTAGTTAATGTTGTTATTTACAAACAATTGACTTATGCGCAATAAAAAAAATGTCATGAAGAGTTGGACGTGCAACGTTATATTAATAAAACATGTATCGTATTATACTCGAAGAAAATTTTATTAACGTCTTTGTTAGCCAAATCTCCATATCGCTTTTATTATTATTATAATATAAGACTATATTTTTTTTAAAATAAAACTCATTTTTTTGTTTAAAAAAAATTTACGGTGTTCTAATTTTTCATCGCCATTATTATGGTTTTTTATTATTGTTCTTCAAAGCAACGAGACTAGCGAGACGTTCCCTTGATAATAATGCCCATAACATGGTGCTAGTTAACATGGTATACACTGCACCAAATTGTGACTCGTCGCCTTGAGACACAAGATGTTATGTGTCGTTATCCCAGTAATTTCACTAGGTACAACGCCCTTCAAACCGGAACACAGTAATGCTTGCACACTACTGTTGGGCGGCTGAAATAGGAGCTGCGATTGTAGCTATACAAAGATGATCTCGGATAACAGAGCCCTATCACCAGTGTACAACAAGCATTCTCACCAACAAATTTAAGAAAGAACATAAAATGTTCTAAACTAATTGTTATTGATGAGTATCATCAATTAGTTTTTAGAATCATGCAAAATTAATTTAGCCATAATTTAGCAACAACCATAGTTTTATAAACCGTCGTAAATCTTAAATGAATATAATAAGTATCTGAATGTATTATAAGATAGAATTGCTGCTGTAAATAAAAAAAAATGGTAAAGTTTCAGATAATTACCTGATTATTTGAAAATTTGAAAACGCTTCCCACTTTAAAACGCTTGCTTCTCGACACCATATACAATATGTACGCGCCCAATTTGACTGCCTGAATTCAAATTATTATTATTAATAACGTAAATTATTTGTTATATTAAATTATTTATGCGTTTACAATTGCTATGTAACTCATTAAAATAATTAATTAGTTGTTGTCATAAAAGGCATGTATATCACAACAAATTTGTATATTGCTTCATCAGTCTGGTTCATAAAGCAGTTGTAACTACTATCTCATTATTTAAAACCATATATTCAGTTAACCTTGCAATGTATTAAATTTTTTACATGGCATGGGTTAACACATGTCTCTAATTTCTCACTATGCTAAAATTATGGTGACCAATATATGAAAGGGTGTAGCCTGCTTGTTGAGAATATGAAACACTCTCTAGATATTTTCTTAATTATATTATATAATATTTTTACATTCGAAACAGTATTGTTAATATGGGGGCAGATTTACAACATGAATATGTTATCCTGGCATGTAGTTGCAAAATTAATCCATGGACTACACTATTACAAAGCAATAGGTTAGCCCCGCTGACTATATGAAGGCATTAAATGAGAAAAAAAGTACTGAATACTTTTCATGAAATGTTTAAATACACTGATCTGTTTACAGTACGTAATTATTGTCCATACATATCAATGAATACATATTAACTTTGAAAATTATGCATATAGAAATATTGCTAGGATCACGACAAACCTTCCATGTGTATGAATCATTCCATTCCTTTACCAGTTTATCAGCCCTTATATCCTTCCAAGTGCAAAATCTATGAAATGGCCGACCTGTCTTCTGAGACCATGTTATGAAAGTGCTGCGCTGTGTTGATATACCCATTGCTGTTATCTGTGCAGCAGAAATACCTGCATCTAATAATAAAAAGTATTTTCAATCCTTAGTATGCCATATTTTCATACAAAATATACCTCACTTGTTTAATTTTTGTTAGTAGTTAACTCAATATATAAACAAATATATATGACTTAAAATTAAACCGTTTCCCATTTAATGAAACACGTAAAAAATTTATAAGCTAAAACCAATAAAGCGGATCATACTGATGTAATAATCTAAGAATACTAATGACAAAGTTTTAAGACAAAAAAGGGAAAGTTGCTTAATTTACATAACCATTTTGTTATTAAATTCATTCTTACTTATGTTTTACCTATTAATGTTAACTTGACCATTTAAAAATAAAAAAAAATATTGTGTCATAGGAGTTGAATCAAATAGACATTACAAACACAACACAAAATAAAGTTGATCAAACAGATTCAAAATTAATTCATAATTCTTTTGCCAAGGATTTAATAATTTTTTTTATGGGAGAAGTTAATATTATACCTTATATCTTCATTCATGTGTCAGATATTGTTTTGTTCTGTTCTAGAGACAGTGAGATAAATACAGAGACTAGTTTTTTTAATGTGAAAGTACAGTTCATTCATATCATTAAAGTATAAAGCTATGATTAGCTGTTAGATTATATTATAAAGCATTTTTTACAGATTTGAAAAGGTTCTAATTAATACACCAAAATTTATATTTGAGATTTATTATTACGATTATTAACAAAAATACATTAAAACATATGTACTAAAACTTGATTGATATTAAAAACTTTATTTATCATTTAGCGATAACAATATTGTGTGACAACTTGTATTTTCAATTTCACTTGAAATTGAGTGTTTTATTTTTAAACTGCTAAATAATACAGTAATCGAGAAAACATGAAGACATGTAATGATTACAATAGTCAAAATATGACAATTATTGGAACTTCATAGACAATACTAACAACACAATAATTACTAGTCATTACAATAATAACATACCTTGTAGCGATTTTTTCACAACATCGATAATCGAAACCCATAGTTCATCTGGATCTATTTCTACAAATCCAGGTTTGGGATAATGTAAAACCACCTATAACGAAATAAAAAACAACGTTTTGTACATTACTATCGAAGTAACCAATTTTATTTAAACGGGACCACTGCCTTAATTACCTGATCTAAGGCATTGCCAATTATATCTGTTCTAGAATTATATACTACAGAACGAATAGTACTAGTGCCAATATCCAAAGTTAAAATATAAACTTCCGCCATAACCCTCTCTGTGGAAATAATAACAACACAATTGATGATAAATATATGAAGTAAATACTTGTAAAGATATTTCTAATGTTGTGACAGCAATTAATAAGTGACGTTGACAACTATTAAAATGATTCAGTGTTGAAGTTTCCACATGTACGTTCTTTAAACAATGAGTACAATTGAAGTTCAGATAAAATAAATATTTATCTTATGCTTGTCCGCACGCACCATTACTATTAACGAATTAAAACTACTATTAGCTTTAAAGTAACGACATATATTAAACGAGTCTGTGAAGTTCTTAAGGCTTGGTATTGATTTACATCATATTTATATATATATAAATCGAGATAATGGTAAATATTAAAGAGAATTTAGTTGTACTATATTATTATTCAAAAATGATTTAAATAAGTCAATACTGGCAACTGTACCGATATTAAATTATTTTCATATTCTGTACCGCCATTTTCGTTTATTTTGTTATGGCAACAACAGGCTTGCTATCTGACAGATAAGCGCGTTTTGTACTACGATTGAAGAAAATTGTGATGTAAAATATAAAATAATAAATGTTTGTTGACCATCATGGCGAATCCACGGAAATTTAGTGAGAAAATTGCCCTCCATAATCAAAAGCAAGCAGAAGAAACTGCTGCTTTCGAAAAAATTATGCGTGAAGTTTCCGATGCAACCAATAAGGTATGTCGCCTATTTATTCAAGCAATCGCTTCCTGACCGTCAAATGTGTAAGCCGACGTAAACAATAATTGTTACATTATGCCTATTGCGACTTAATAATTAACAAACGATAGATTCTTACCAATTATGTTTTGTATACAATAGAAGAATAACTTTAGTAATTTAATAATAATACACTATTATGATTTATGTTTAGTTATTTTCTAATTCAACAAACCGCAAACCAACTGATCAATTAAAGTCGTAAATAAAAAAATATTGAACCAACTTGAAATATTCAAAACTAATCTAATTTTAGACAAAGTTTATAATAAACTTACCTTGTAATATTGGACTTTTATAAAAATGTGTAGTATATTAAATAAACGAACTTGTTTAATACACTTATGACTTTAATTATCTATAGTTATTTTTGCTTGTCACAAATGTAAGAATAAAAACAATTATAAAGTTACTAATGTCTATAACAATTAAAAAAACTTGAACAAAGGTGTTGAAGCAACATGGTTGCAGGTCAATTCAAATAGCCGGCGAGCAAGAGTTATACCTCCACCAGAACCCATAGAAAATGTTGACTCGACACTAAGGCCTACTCAACAGTCTCTCGGTACATTTAGAAGTGGCTCTCTCCCTAATGTGGCTGCACCACAACCGTCAACCACTGAACAAGAAAATAAAAAGGTTCCGAATTTTGGAATCAACCCATTATGATCCCTTATATTTGTTATAGATCTTGTTATATTTATTTTTGGTAGACATGTTACAACAACTTCTTTTTTAGTTTCTTAAATGTATATTATTTTATGTTCAATATAGCAGTTGACAAATTTATCAATCTATTAAATCCTGATCCGCAGGTTATGTTTAGCCAGTCTGTTATATGCTTTTATATGACACTTCATTATTATCCTTTATAATTCATGGGTAGACAGCTATGATAAATATATTTTAATATAGTAACATGTGTTCTGTAATGTTTTTCTCACGCTAGTAACAACCTCATCTGTTCATTTCATAAACAAATTAATGATAAACATAGCATTATTTCAGTTCTTATAAGTAATATTGTGCTGTTTAGAACACACATATTTGTGGGTTTTTAGTGATTTCTTCACAGATCATAGAATCTATGTTTGTCAGTTATTTAAAATAGCATGTTATATTTTGTATGTGTAATAGTTACAATGGTGGAATTGTATGTATCAGATATTTTTATTAAATTGGTGTTAATTTTCAAGTAGCAACTATTAGTTGCTTATGTAATTTATAAAGAGCATGATGATTGTTTTTCTAGTTTTAAAATATTGATGAAAGCTTTTACAAAATACATTAATGTATTTTGATAATTTCTGAAATTCCAAGCAATTGTTAGTGAACATACTAAATTATTAAATAAATGTGTTTGGGAAAAATTTAGTAGATCCTGCATACTGAGTATTTTTTCAATATGAAAACTATTTTTGAATGTTAACAAGTGTGTCTCAATTAATTGATATATTACTATTTTTAAAAGCTGTTGTAAACTATTTCTTTTTTTAGAAATTTTCCTCATTATGAAATGCTTTGAAAACTTATTGCAAGTGATGTAAAAAATAATTTTATTTTAATTTGTGTTTTGTCTTCAGCCTGAAGAAACTCTGGCAACTCAATATGCAATGAGTAGTGGGCGTAGTGGTGGCACCTCTCCTTCTCGGACACCAGTGCAAAGAGGCAGAGCCTCTTCATCTGTAGGCCCCATGCGAAGGCCTGCTGATAGGAAACATGACACTAGCCCATATGGAAGCACAGTCTATTTAAGGTAAACATCATGACACATCAATTTATAGCAACTTTGTTTATGCATTCTAAGAAATCTCATTCATAATTTATAAATTTATTGTTCACACGTCATGACATTACTAACAGGAAATAGTTTGCATTAACTTTGGGTTGGCTTAAAGTTTATTTAAATGTTATGTTTGAATGGTTGTTGTCTTTCTTATTTATGCAATGAATTGTTATGAACCTGTAAAGAAGGCATTGTTAAACTCCATACCACTTAATTTTCAGTTTAATAAAACCCTTACTATTACTTTTTATTTATTTAAGTTTGATGAGAACTTATTTAAACTATATCTTGTGATAGGTTTTAAAATAAATTACATTCAACAGCTTCCTTTTATTACTAAAGTCAATAGTTTTTATTTGAATAATCTACAGGCTCTAATTTATATTTTAATTTGTCAGTGGTTTGGTTAAAAAGAGACAATCTTCTCGCAATATAATTATAATTGTTTAATTCCAGCCCGCCGCCGGACAGCAGCTGGAGACGCACCAATTCAGACTCTGCTCTACATCAGTCTTGTGGTGAGCAGCAGCCAGTCGCGCAGCCGCTCTCGCCTCACCATCCGTTACACTCGCACGCACATTCACATCTACACCCTCACCACCAGAACCACAGAAGAGGTGATTTTCATTTATAAATCCAAAAAAACAAATCATTAATTTTACACACTGAAATATAATGAAAACTATATAAAACAGGAAGCCAATACATTAATATGTGAAAAATGGAGAATATAATATTTTTTTTATAACATTTTGTTATTGATATAAGAATAATGTGAAAGATGATCAATTATGTGTTATAATACATTAAAGCTCTACTACAAAATAAAAGACAGTGTGCCACATCATCAAAGATTACATCAGGCCCACCATCAGATGGAGTTTAAATCGTCTGACTAGTCTATAATATTAAATAAATAGTAGTGTAATGAACATGTTCATCAATATTAAATTAAAAGTCATTAAGTAATATACATATTGAACACAAGAAAACTGACACAAAATCTGTACTATGTAAGCTATAAAGCTTGATTCATTTTCAGGACCAGACATTAACCTAGATGTGCTAGCCACTTTAGGAATGAATCCCACAAACCGGCCCCGCTCATCTTGTGAAATTCCTCGAATACCAAATAATAATAAGTAAGTTAGTTCTAAACATACTATTACTAAATATTTGAAATACACAAGCACTATATATAGGTTGTAGTATTCTGGGCGTGTTCCGATATCCACTGCCTGAATGTCACTTAATATTATGTGGCAACAATAAAGAGGCACCAGGCTCAGCCCGTTACATGGGACCTAATCTAACCATATCTGGCAAAAAGTGGGTGTTTATTCGACTCTGTCTAGTCCTGCTGGGAAAAAAGCCGTGATAATATAAAAAAAAAATGGGGTAAGTGTTTACATACTATACCACACTCCTAAACAAAGTTGCAGATCAGGATGACATCTATCCTTATGTTATAATTATCATAGAGTACCTTGAATTAGCTTGTGTCTTAAAGCCTAGTGGTATACTTGATGTTTGATTTATTTTAGTTTTAGTTATGAGATTCCAAGCCAGTAGTAATGGCCAAATAACTTATTAAAATTTTATTTTTGATTAAATTCGCTCTAATTATCTTTGGTAGGTGTAAGTGTTCTTTCGCGAAGATTTGTTGTCTGCAAAATGTATCTTCGGATAATACTGAGGTTAATAAACATGATAAAATCCGCTAAAAATCTAGGCTACAAATGTGTAAAATTTGCGTAAAAATAAGTCATTGTACTTCATGTTATGCTTATGACAGCGTGTATGAGAGTGGCGGTGACGGCGGAGGGGGTGGCGGTGGTGGCGGCGGCGGTGGACTGGCGTGCGGCGAGCTGCAAGTGCCGGGGGGCTCGCTGCCCGACCTCACCTCCGTGCACTATCCGCCCCACACACCACATTATCTACCGCACCGAACATCGCCCGAATACCAACCGCGATATGTATGTATTTATTATATTGTAAGTTCTTTCTTCTACTACCTACTATTATGGGTAAGGTAGAAAATTGAGATAATTGGTAATGTAAGCCTTCATTCCGAAGGTCGCAGGGTCGAATCTTGGTATGTACCAATGATTTTAATATTTAAGTTATGTACATTTCTGAACTTTAGTAACAACAGCTAAATTCAAACGATAAGAACCTCCACACGAATTATTATTTATTCTAAGGTGTATGTGTAATCAGTTATGGGTCCGAGTGGTGACTATGGCCCCATCGCTCTCATATTGAGGGTAGCTCTGTGCGCCAACAGTGGAGACGTAAATTGGCTGTTACAGAATGGATTACGGTGATAGTTATTTCACTATTTACAGATTTTTTTTTTGAAAGCACTAATGCTCGCCAAAGGAAATAGATGCTGCGGTTGCATCTAATTAGATTGCCTATAACAAAAACAAATCGCTAGTACTGAAAACTACATGTTTACTGTAACCCTGTTACAGAGCCCGACGTCAACAGGCGCGGTATCGCCGGGAGGTGGAAGCGTGTCCCCGGCGACGGGCGGCCTGTCACCGGCGTCCGGCTCGCCAGTCGGCGCGACCGTGCCGATCGCACTGCACCCTCAGCACTCGCAGCACGCGCCACACCAGACTCACCCGTTGCACCCGCACGAGGCGCTCTACGACGCGCAGGTCAGTGCCGACCCGCACACGCAGCGCCGCTACCACTCCATGACACACTACCGTGATCCTAATCGCTCGGTGAGTTTTTTTTTTAATATTTTTATTATTTTATTTCCATTACAATTCGGAGCAACAAGCAAACAATCAAGAGACAATTTCGATGTCAATGTTTTATATACAACAACATCATCGAATGAGTTTGTGCGGCAGGTAAAATTATTATTTATTAAATTATGCAAACGGATTTTTTATCATAAGTAATTGTTACATGATTACTAGTTTCCAAATTAAAATAACTCATTTTGCTTCACAATAAAGTTTTTAATGAATTAGATAATTGGATAGGTTGCATTACCTCAGAATTCAGGGTGATACAGAGAACCCAGACCCACTATAACGCACTCGGTTGTATTCTACTGCTTATGGTGAGGTCCGCGGATACTATATCATAGTATGCACCTACCATTTACTAAAATGAATGGAATAGAAAATTGATAAATTTTTGGTCGTCAATTTGTCGAAAGTTAATACCACTACTGCATCCATTTCTGACGCGCTAACCAGTAGTGTGCAAACTTAACTGTGGTGTGCTTTCTATATAGTTAGCAAAAACAACTAAAGAACATAACTGCCTCCGTGACCAGCAACTACTCATATATCGTAATTCTGCCGCCGTAACAGCCTTGCTGTGTTCCAGCTGTAACATTTAACTATGATAGAAAATGGATATACATATGCAAGGTTGAGTATTCTGGTTTAACACGCTTTACCATTGTGGACCTCTCTGTCACTTAAGACCATGTGAAATGGAGTCTAAGCGTTAGCCCAATGATTATTAAAAATAGGATGAACCTCCTGGAAACTTAAATGAACAATTATGGCAAATTAAACAGTTCTGTATATTATCTTTAATTATTGGATGAAATATTAATTATTGTCACTATTATATTAATAACATTAGAAGTGTACTGACATGATAAAGTTCCTTTTTTAACTATTATTTTTTCTCTCGACTACCCTAGTTTTAATCATATTTTCTTGTTTTTTTTTGTTATCAAAAACGTTTTATTGACTTAGTTACTTAGTTATTACATGTTTAGTGATTTTTTAAATAATTTAAAAAGTATTAATAAAATTAAGTGTATCATATATTTTTCTCGGTTTTTTTTGTTACATTTGTACAACACATTCCAAAAAAATACTGTCATGGATTTACTAAAATTAAAAAAAATATATATTAAAATTAAATTATATATGTAATATAGTTTTTTTAATTATTCATATATTATACAAAATTCAGTAATGTTTTCATGACTACATTTCTTGTTTATATATGTGGTAAGTTAGTATTAATGAGTTATTGTTTTATCAATTTATAATATCTTAGTTCTTGTCCAATACGTTGCCAAATGTTATTGAATATTAACATTAGCAAAATAATGTATTAATAAATAAATAAAAACTTCGTAGGTGAATTCCTTATATAAATTATCTAAATAATAGGTATGATATGCGTTTAAAAATTCTAGATAAATTATAACTAAAATATTTTAAAAATGTACTAAAAAAATTGTTGTTCTTTACTTAATGTATGGCATTAGGGAATATGCAATAAAAACAATATATATTTTACTTGTTCTTTGTAAACTTTTAATATATTTTTTTAAAGCAAAGATATCAAATATTTCAATTGGCGACAGAACAGACCAAATGTCTTGTAAAGGAACTTATTTATGTGATGAATATATATTGGTGTATGTATATGTTACTGATGGTAGGTCTCTGTCGCCGGAGACCATCTAAGTAGGTTGCATAGCAGCTTCTATTTCTGCCGCCAAACAATAATGTGCAAACGTTACTGTGTTTCGTGAACTTATTTAGGGTAACGAGATAACATCTTTTTGTCTCAAGGCAACGAGCGCAATGTGGACTATCAGGTGAACGTCCCGCTAGCTTCATCGCTCAATTGAACAAAAAAATATATATATTTTTGTACTTTTATGTAGTAATGTAGTGGAGCCAAGTGAACATTGATGGAAAAGAACCATAGATGCATATTCCCTATTGCTGCCATATTTACCGTTGCTAAATCGGTGCTACTGATATCGATAGCGTATTATCCTCGTTGTTGTTTTTCGTTGTGTTTATTTGCTTTCGACACAAATCATTTTTATTTTTGTTTATTTCAGAATCACTTATCTGTACCAAACACAAATAATTACCTTCATCATAATAAGGTTCGTTTCCTTTTGTAACCTCCTTTTAATATATCTCTGAGTCACTCACTTACGCAAGTGTTTGCTTAAGCGCTTAAAGTGCTATCTGTTAATGTCATACCTATGGAGCTCTCAGGAGGAGTCATTTTCGAAAATTAACAATAACTATGATTCATTGCGAGTTCACTTCTAAACATTAATCTCGTTTAAAGCTTATATCATAATTTTTTTATATCACGCATGCTTATTTTAATATTTAAAAAATATTGGTTTTCTTTTTTTACTTAAATATTTTTGAATCAAGTGCTTTACTTCCAGAAACCTACAGATTTACAACTTTTCATTTTGACAACTTATTAATATATATGCACTAAATGCATGGTTAATAAAACATGGGAGTTAATATTGTATTACGGTTTGAAATGCGATGTTGTAGCTAGTGAAATGAATGTTCATGTATGAAGACTTAACATTCTGTCTCAGGGCGACGACCAATATAAGACCGAATGTCTGATTCCGGGCAGTAATACTTACCATCAGGTGAAAGTTTTGCTCGCCTTGTCGAACATAAGAATATATAAATTAGATTTACCTCATGCTATTATATTATAACTTTTTTAACTAAAACACGACAAAGCAGCGCTTAGAAAGATAATGTGGAAACATATTTAATATCGTTTTTTTTTTACATTTTGGTACAATAAGAAAAATGTGTGGAAAAAGAATTATACTTTATAAAAGTTATTATTAGTGCGAAAACATTTTCTATTATATAAAAAAAAATATTTTAAGTTTCATTTATTAATAAAGATTATAAGCAGTTTAATAATTTGAATGAAAAATCTTATTTTCTTATACTCTGTAAAGTTTAAACATATATCAAAAAGTTAAAAAAGTTCAGGAATTAATGATACAGTTCAAGTTCATACTTTAGGTTAATTTATTTGTAGAGAAAGATTAGACAAATTTATGTCTAGAGAAATTCATACAGATATGTTCAATGTTATGTTATTATCCAATAACTCCAATCATACGTTGATTTATGATTTTATCACTGAACAATTATTTTATTTAAAATCAATAAAATAGTATGTACATATACAAGGTGGCGCAAAAATAACCTTCCGATGTTTTTTGGCTGTAATTTTAAAAAAAATGACAAACTTTGATTTTTCTTGTGGATTATTTTTATTTGGTCTTTTAATTTTTTACATCAAGTCGAGAATATGATGTCATGTAAATGGCCACCGCCACAGTTGATTGTCGTTTGAGCCCTTTTTATGGCATTTTCCTTGGTCCTCATATTCTTGACGGATATTGTCTTTAAGAGCTGCAAGAGTCTGAGACTTGTTGACATAAACCCGCGACTTCAAAAAGCCCCACAAAAAGAAGTCTGCAGCGGTCAAATCAGGCGATCTTGCTGGCCAGTGCAAATCGCCAAAACGGGAGATTAGGCGCTCGGGAAATGCATCCTTCAGCATATCGGTTGTGACACGTGCAGTGCGTGCCGTTGCGCCGTCCTGTTGGAACCACATGTTTTCCAATCCCAATTCATCAAGTTGCGGCAAAAAGAACTCGTTGATCTTTGCTCTGTAGCGCTCACCATTCACAGTAACCGTTTCGCCCGCGACGTCTTCAAAGAAAAAAGGTCCGATGACTCCTCCAGCGAAAACAGCACACCGTAAAGTGACTTTGAGCGGGTGTAATGGCTCTTCGTGCGTTACACGCGGATTTTCAGTGCCCCAGAAGCATAAATTTTACTTATTTACGTACTCGCTAAGATGGAAATGGGCCTCATCACTCATGATTATTTTTGATGAAAAATCATCTTCCTCTTGGTGGTGATTAAGGATGGCTTGAGCGTATGTTAGACGCGATTGGCGGTCAGCAGCTAACAGCTGATGCACCGTCTGGACTTTGTACGGAAATATCTTCAAATCTTGTACCAAAATTCTGTAAAGACCGTCGACTGATACCCATTTGCGTGGCACGTCGTCGGGTCGATGTCGACGGCGCTTCCATCACATCCTCGGCTACAGCAGCAATATTCTCTGCAGAACGGTTACTCCGGGGTCTGCCACGCCTGGCAGCATCTCGTGTTGTGCCAGTCTCTTCGAGGCGAGCGGCTAAACGTCGCAGTGTTTCACCAGTAGGCGTTGGACGGCCAGGAAATCTGCGACGAAATTGACGTTGTGCCAAAATCACCGACCGATTATTGGTCAAATAAATAGTCACCAATATTCCGCGTTCCGGAGCAGTGTAGCGTAACATTATTTATTAACGTGTATTTCGCATGTGTTTACTACACAAATGTCAAAACAGAACTGACATTAGGAGCCAATCGCAAAATTTATAGCATTTTCTGATAGGATTACTTTTGCGGCCATCCTGTATATACTGTTTGTTCAAAGCGTAGATTTTTAACGTTGTAATTATCTTTAACGTCCGTTTCCATGTTTAGTAGGAAATATCGACGGCGACAAATAATTACAATCCTTTGCTTGTGCATATTGTTAAAAAATTAAACGATGGACTTAAATGATATATATTTTACAATACCAATATTGCTTTCGCAAATCGTTTGGTCTGATTGACTTTACATTTAATTTAGAAGATACCGTAATTATAATCAGGTAAACTGGATTATATTGAAAGCTAGTCTCGCGAATACCTATAGATCTAATGTTAAACGCCATTCAAGCCTATAGATATTTATAACAGTATAGTAAATAATAGTAAAAATTAACGAACGCGTTACTTACTCTTATTCAATATAGTGTGTTTACTTGCAAGTACATATTACCAAAAACTTTGTATAAATCAATCCTTCATAGAGGTTATTATCTATAATAAAAATTATTGTCATGTGTCACTACATACATTCGGTTATAATTAAAATAGCAATAACACTAAAACAAAATTTGGGTAATATTAATGTTTCTCAATAGGAAATGTTTAAATTGAACTACATTCGAACTAACACTTTGTATTACATTCTTCAATGCAAGAATGTTTGGTATTTGTCATTATTATAAAATAAAAAGCTAAGAATGACAAACTACTTCTTCCGTTTCAAGTACTTACCTTTCATCATCGGTGTCTATTCCAATTTAAAAATATTCCAGTGTTATTATGAACAAATGTGAAAAGTACTCTTACTGGTGATATTGGTCGACTTGAAACTTGAGTGTCGAAACAACGTGTGAACCACTCTAGCCTAGCGAACTGTATGAACCAGATGAAGGCTAAGTTTCCAATGTAGAGAAGTTAGGTTTCTTTTTAGCACATTAGACCTCGCTTCGATCCCGGGAATACACAAGCGGTAGAGTGAGTGATAGAGATTTATCAACTCTCTCGGCAAGTTGGTTTGTCAATCTACCGCCATAATAGCATTGTTGTATTTCGGTAGTCCTATATAGTGACATAGGCTTGATTTCTAGGTGCGCACTCTTTATAATCTCATTGTCGCTTAATAATATTCAAATATCTGTGTTAGTCCATGATAGATAAAAATATAATATCATCACTATTCCAGTAACCCTGGAATTGCAAACTCTCCATTAAACTTTTATACTATTGTCACGATTAATTACTATGCCGCTATGAACCCAGGTTTCGACGGAAGCTATCAACATCGTTGTATAAGAGTTGTTAGATTACACATATACGTAAGCAAGGCCAATACGTAATCATGTTTAGTAACGCAAAAAAATCTATGTTTCGGTGGAAATGTCGATTTTTTTTATGTTTGCATGATTTTCATAACTACGCTTCATTTTTTATAAACATTACTTTCTCACGAAACAGATTTTATTGATCTCCGCAATTGTTACATATATTAAAATTATATCATATTAATAAATAATAACAATTAACAATTTTTATTGTCATAAAACATTTTATATAATGTACGTTTCTCTAATTGTATATATGTACAAGTAGTCTTCGAAACTATAAGACGTAATGACTCAAAATTTGGTAGAGATCTTTCTTGTGCCATTTGAAGGTCAGCTAAGAATGAATTTTACAAAATTCCTTCCTTAAATTAATTTGCGGGGGTGTTAATGACGACAAGGGGAGCGGCAGGTTGCCGAGCGGAGAGTATTTCTGAACCACTTCAAATATAAATGTCAAATCTAAATCTATATTACAACCAGCTAAGCGGACGGGGAATAGCTAGTTTATCATATAAACCTATTTCGTGAGAATATTTGTAAATAAATTTCATTGCAGCAATAACTATAAAACATTTCCCGATGAATTTGATAAGAAGTTAAATACTTGATTCATTAACTGCATGTATTTGCTTGAACTAAACAACTTAAGTTCTTTTTTGGAAAAGCGAAATTTGATAAAAAATTAAAGAAAAAATCAATTTAATAAAAATCATTAATTTTGAAAATATACTAGCAAATAATACTCTCTTTTCCAAAAGAATAATTGCAAGCTTAAATTATTAATGATACTTAAAAGGATCCATTGACCAAGCAGAGCTTGCTATAATATTTATCTTCGTATTTTATTATTTTTTTTGTTTTGTTTTAACATTTGTTGTTGTTTTTTTTTTCATTTTAAGTAATAGTGAATCGGCTTTTCGCAGAACATGACGCCGCTAGAACACAGTTGGATCACGTCAGGGTATCAATCAAATTGCAGTCCACCATCGCAATATTCATCAACGTCAAATATAAATGTACCCTCACCAACAGTGAGTATATGTAAACTTGTATACTGATCGAATCTAGCGGACATTGCATTACAGATATATAAATTTTACATATATTTTATTTATATGTTTCTTATACATTTTATTCGTCTCCGTGACAGACAACATTTTGTTAACTTTACTCTTTTCGAAGCGGAACTCAAAAATATTTGCGGACTGCTATTCAACAACAGTCTCCGGCAACAGACTTTCCACCAGTTACATTAATTGTATTCTCGTCCACTTATGGATATGATATGCTTCACTCTTACACACGATAATTTTTGATTGGTCCCATTCAACACATTTAGTCAAAATTATAAGAACGATTTGACACACAATTAAGTTCCGACGGATACGACTCTACGGTTCAAGTCGCTCTCCTGAAAAGTTGGAGTCGTCAACCGCGTTTCTCGCTTTACCTCTTCAAAGCATATTTTCGACATAATTGTAATTTAGATTTTTCTTTGTCCAAATACCTAAACAAGGTAGAACCTATGCTCAGGCTAAACTAAATAATTGTTCCAGATGATACACAGTCCCGCGAGTCCTGTTGAGTCTTCTCAAACGGACTACAACAACTTACATCAAGCGTTATTACAACCATTCGAGCAAATTACCATGGTGAGTTTCAGCGCGTATTCACACAGCAGTACGAAAATTTTTTTTTAATATTTTATGTGGCAACTACTTTGAACATTAGGTAAAAGCTATACAAATAAATACACGGTGGACATCAATGATTACATGTCTCACTTTCTCTCTTTCTTCCCTTTCAGATGAAAGTCAAAGCATTCGATCCTTATCAAAATTTATTTTATCGCAATATTAATAAGGTACTCTCCACACATTTTTACGATACTAAAACAATCTGAAATAAATTCAAATTTTTTAAACATGGCTTAAATTTAAGAATTTATTGAAAACCGATAATCTAGTTTTTTGTGAGCAGCCTAATATATAATTTTTTTTTAAAAGAAAAAAGGTTTCATTTAGGTTATATTTGTTTTAAAAACAATTTATAAAATTTCTATGCTTCAATGGAATAGCAAGGAGTTGTAAGTAATCATAAATAGTTGATGTTGTGTATGCAAATGCTTTACAAGAGCCACAAATATGTCCTGAATTTTAAGTCTGAAAATTATGATGTTAGATGTTAATTACAAATTAGGTATCCAATGCACATCAAGGAAACTTGGACAAAACACTGCAATAGTGAACTGCACTTATAGTTGATATAAAATAGTTAGCACTTATTACTTTATTAGATACATCATATAAAAACTGCTATTGCAAACGAAGTACATAAACTTAGTTCAAATAACAAATACTATGTATACACCCATTTCTAGCTTGTGTTGTCTTATTACACTTTTTTTTGTTTAACTTAAATCGAAAGTAACATATACTCCAATTTGAAGATCCGCTATTAATATAAAAACATGATTGAATAAACTTTAATACCAATGTTTGTTATTAACAATATTAATATCGAAATATTTCTATTATTGTAGCAGTAATAATTTCTTATATTTAATGTTTTCCATCTCCATGTAATTATTACCCAGATATATATAATAATTAACAGAATTATATTATTACTAATAAAAAAGTAGGATTGTTGGTGTTTTTCTTAAACTACCAACATTACATTTTTATATATCTTATGCTGTATAAAATTCAATTTTGTTTTCCTAATGTGTATTTATGAAAATGATTTTTTCACAAAAGACGAAAACGGAACTGGTGCTAACATAATAGATTGGGTCACAGGTTTCCAAACTTTTTTCGCCGCGTTACCTTTATCCCGTAGCCGTAAAGCGCGATTTAAAAAAAGATGAGAACATAGTTCATATTTAATACTCATTTGCCTTTAAATTTATCAATGAAATTGTTTGGATAAATTTTTAATAATTTTCTTTGTGTTTATGGTAAAGTTAGTTAATTTTCATTACACCTGTTGAGATGGTACGTGTGATGCGTAACAGATTCGTCTACCTCTTCACACAATTTTCTTTCAGTAAACAGCATACTAATCTATCTATATCAATTTAACTGTTATAAATACTTTTGCTGATTTTTTCTGGTTATTGCCGCGAAATTCAGTTTGGGATCCTATGGAATTAGGTCATAAATTTGTTGTGTGTGTGTGCGTAAACGTGTGTAACGTTGGTGTTGGACAAGGACTGGGCGCAGCTGGTGCAGAGTCTCGTGGAGTCGGGATGGACCGCGCACGTACAAGTATCGGACAATGTACGACATCCACACTTACGGCCACGTACACATTCAACTCATACGTGTAGTGTTTGTAAAGCTCTGCCGATGCCGTCTCTAACTGTTTGATATTCAAACTTTAAATTATCGACCATTTACAAATATATAACTAAGGCTATTATCACATTATTTTTTTATCTACATCTCAACATCATCATCGTTAGCCGATAAACATCCACTGCTTGATATAAGTCTCCGCCAAGTATATCTCTGCATCGATCGGTACAGCGTTGCCTCTATCCAACGGTTTCCCGGGACGTTTACCAGATCATCAGTGAAAATTGTTTGAGGCTTTCCACCACTCTACCGACTACCATATCGATTTCTTTCTATTATACAGTCGTTTAATGAAACATAGTATAGTTGATCAAGATTTTTAATAATCTTCGACAACATGACAGTTTTTTTTTTATAGAATTGAGTGATTAATCCTGCTATCTGTGTCAAAGAATTAAGTTTAATAATAACAGTAATATTCAAAAAGTAAATGATTTTTTTTTATCTGTAACATGGATATAGATAAAATAGTGCATTAAACTGTAACTATGTATTAAAACCCATGTGGTAAATATAAAGTATCATAAACTCCAGCTGTGAACATTTATCGGCTGATTATGATGATGATCGTAAAGTACTGTAAATTTGTTTTTTTTTTGTTTTATTAAAAACTCAATCATTAGATCAATTAAAATCATTAGATTCAATGACCAATATTTACTAATTAACATCTTATCCGTTATGGCTTATTCAATTCCAATGACTTCTCTTTATCTTATATATATATATATATATATATATACATTAATAAATACAGAAGCGACAACTATACAGACTGTATTTAAATACGAAATATTGAGATAAATATTTTAATTTTTTTACAGTACATATATGTAATTTTAACTTCACAAATTAGATTCGAACTTAGAGGCGGCATGAAACGATAGACGCACGAACATTTTCCAATTAGTTTTGCGCACTCTGTTGCGACACTAAGATAGTTTATTTGTTAATTCGGCAAAAGGAAATGAACATTGAAACATTTTTTTATTGAACACTTTCCAATGTGATTGTTAACACAAGCAAGCGATCACGGGATCATAACACAATATCCGATATTATTATCTAGTCATGTGTTTCGACTTATTATTAGAATTGCAACTCTAATAATTTGTATCCTTCGATATATTGCAGTGAATAAAAATACAAATTATTATTCATTGCAATGCCATACAAATGGCAAAACAAAACAAAGATTGCCTTCACTCAAAAAGATATATTTTTTTTATTAAGTCATTATTAAACGAAATTTTGTCAACATATTCATCGATAGGATCTTTCTTTGAATTAATGAGGAACTATATTGAAAAAAAAAATCGTCGTATATAATACTTATTCATAAATTTAATATAATACAATTTTTATATTAATTAATGGATTATATTATACTAACCGATCGACTTCTAAAATGAAAAAAAAGTCAGATAACTTAGACCTTTACATATTCCCAGATTTAATAAATTCAATATTTGTGTTCATGTGTATGTTCATCTCCTTTAATTATTACTAGTATTTTAGCCTCATTATGTTTCTTTATTTACCAATGTAACAAATACTATTTTTAGATGCTTCAGTGTTTTCAAGATAAATTTTTTAAATGGGGATTTCCTTTGCTCAGTTTTTGATTATTCTGTTATTGAGCATGTTCTGCCGCAAGCGTGTTTATCTTTATACAAGTCTTTAATATTTTATTGAATTGTTTCAAATACAGCTATCTAAATTGTTTATCTGTTGATTATATAGAATTGTTAATATTGTAAACGCACTGAAGTTTCAGCACATTTTATAAACGCATGTCGATTCTTCTATAGGTAATAAATACTGTTCGATTTTAAATCTTGTTAAGCATGATTTTTACTTATTTTGTAATATACCAGTAAGTTTTGACCGTCGATCATCTATAGGCTAGCTGTTGCAATGAACATAGGAATAATTTTTTGTATATACTATGAATTCGTTTGTATAAAACTAGATTCTCAGTGTTGCAATTATTCTCTCATATAGTATACAATTCGAGTAAAGGGAATTAATGAAGATATGAGATAAAAATGTCTAAGGCGAGCACAGTCTGCTGTGTAAAGGTCTTAGCTAATTTTATAGTCCGGCGTATCAGTCCCCATCAGGTGACCGTCTTCATGGGGCTGTAGCTTCTTTGAATAAAAAAATCAACTTATTACAGTGGCCTGTGTTATTTTTATCTGTTGTACAATTGGCTAAAATTTAATCTCAATTTCACATGGCGTATTTCTTAAATACCCTGCTTTTCATACGTTAATAGCGGGTATACAGCAATTTTGCAATAACGGCAGATTTCATGTGAAGCTGATAGCTAAACAAATGGGTACCATAAACCATACCCCTGTCAAAACTTCACACAGTACCCTCAGAATCAAACCAGAGTATGAATACAAAGAAAATTAAAAAAAAAAGTTGTCATATCGAACATAAAGTATATACTGGGTATAGACCGCTTCCGAAAACGAAGACAGAGGATAGTACTAACGACACCTTTGATGATGGGACGGAAAAACATCGATCCCGATTTAAAAAAATATGATTTTTTATAAACGGTTTATTAGCATTGTTTCCTCCTCATCTTGCTTTTTTTTTAAGGGGGGGAAATGTCTACGCATACTCGTCCTCGCGGGGGCAAGGACGAGTTATGTCGGACTTGCACCGACTAAAACCCCCACGATGTTCCGCCTCATCGCCATGATGGCAGGGTCACGGGAACGCATGCACTCAACCGCGACCCTGCCGGCGCTCGCCGCTTGCGCAGCCCCTCCCTTTACAGGGCGCCCCGGAACATGCAGCGCGCCCCCTCCTCGACCTCATGCGTGTGCGGGCGACCGGTTCCCCCGAACCCGTCGCCCAGAGGCCACGGGAGCCACGGGAGAAAACCTCTCCCGGTTCCCCACGACGGAGAGATGTTAGGCCCGCCGCTACCTGTCAACGGCCGCGGAAGATAGGGAGAACGGCGCTTCGCAATACCGACACTCTTCTTCCCCCGCGGCTTCACTGCCGCCGCATCGCCGGTGCGACACCGGTTGGCCGCAGAGGGAACTCCCGCCGCGACCCCACCTCGGTTGCGAGGGGCGGTATGAAACCGCCCTTGCAGCCAGCCGCTAGGACAGCACACAGCCGCCCTTGCGGCCCCCGGCCGCTCCGGTGAGCTCCACTTATCCCAAACGGTGCTCGAACCTGGAACGGCCGCTTCGGCCAGCCCTTCGCCGCGGGCCGGAAGGGTGGGATCCACTTAGCTTCACCGTGTTCCGCATCACGGTTACTAAGCCCCTCCGCCACGACAAGGCGAGAACCCGTTGGAGGGGACGCCTCATCAAGTACAGCTAAATGAAACAATAGTTTCGTAAAAAATACTAATAAAATGTTTTAAAAACATGATTTTTTTTATCAGAATCGGTTTTTTTTCCGTCCCATCATCAAATGTGTCAGTAGTACTATGGTCTGTCTTCGTTTTCAGAAGCGGCCTCGAGACACCCAGTATATCCATATTTCTATATTTTATTTTTTGTGTTGTTTTCTGTATGTTACAATTGATAAATAATTAGATATTGAAGAAAGATTATATATAAATTATTCTGATTACCTAATGTTCTTGAACCTCAACCTAGTACAATCGATGATCGAAGGTTTAATTTTAAACTTTATTTTAGACGTTAACGTAGATGTTTTTATGGTATATATATATCAATCGATATAATAATTTACTATGGTTCCGTTTTTGATTTACGTAAATGTTATGAAAACAATCTCCTTTCTCTTTTTTGCCCTTTTGCTTATAAAATGTCATATACCCTCATCGCTTTTGTTCCTATTGGCTTAGTGCCGTAGATGTCGTTTATTATTTCGATTTCGTATTTACTGTTGAATGTGTTAAATTTGTTTTACTCGCACCGTTTCAGCTGGACCCACCGACGTCGAGTTATAACACGAGTTATATTAACCACAGTTCACCGCATTCACCGCAAACAACGAATTCGCAACACATATATACACAGGTAACTTACTCCGTACTTAAGTACGAAAAGTGTGTCGAATACATAAAGTCTCGCAAGCCGGAGTTAGGCGTATCAATTAAAAACAGACCTTTAAAGTGTTAACTTGTGTTTCCTCATCTCTTATTCAATTACACATAAAATACAAAAGTTTGTTTAGTGATGGTATATATGCCTTAAAATCCTCCTTTTTAGTTCGGAAATGTTTAAAAAAAATTGTGTATTGGTATGTGGCACGCAGGCATCGCATGCGCCGCACAGCCCGCATGCGCAGGAGACGAGACGCGCGCGCGACCCAGTAGCGGGCGGCGGCGGCTTCCCCGCACTACAACCGCTCGCCTCACCCTCCGCACCGGCGACACCAGCGACACCCGCCAGCATACCCGATATCATACTGACAGGTGAGCTTACCTGATGCCGCCTGTACATAAATTTGGCAATAGTTAAGATTTTTACACTGCACCACATTGTCCTAGCCCACTACTGTTTTATGGTTACAGTAGTATATAAAATATGCAGTTAAAGTTCAATCAATATCCTTTGTATCATGACTCGAGATTTTTCGAAGATTTTATGTTACAAGATTAAATTTCTTTATTTAGACTTATTGTGTAAATACGTACTAACATCGACTGGTATGATTTTTTTCCAGATTATTCAGGTGAACTAGATGCGGGCATATTCGGCGGTGAAGAGGCGCAGCTGCGGGCCGGCTTAGATTTAGATGACCTCACTTTACTGGAAGAGCCCAGTGCCTTACTACCCGACTCGTCGGTCGAACACGAGTTCCGGTTGGATCGTTTGTAGTACTGCGCTTCCGCTCCCACATGCAGCGATACACCCGACGACTCCTTCCTACTCGACCCACCGTCTGAAGGCGACGTTTTAAAGTAAGAAGCAGTGGGACAGGTAAATCTATTCCATAGATTACCGCTCATGGCGCGCCATTGCGGTTCGCTATCAACGCCGCAAAGTCGTAGAGGATGCGACGCGACGCGCGACTCCCAATACTTCATGACAATTTCTATCGTTTCAAGTCTGAGCTAGTGAATATAGTATTCGATGTAACTGATGTAGGTAGTCGTTACTATATGAGTGTTCAGTGTGGTGCGGGGCGAGAGAGGCGACAGCGTGTCTCGTTCACACATTCCCAGTGCGCCGGCGCGTGCGCGCTACACCGTACGAGTGTTTTTCTGTAGACTGTTAAATAACGACAGTGCAAGTGTTCAATCAGGTTTTACCGTATTTCACTCGTTGCTTTAATTCGAGAAATATTTGCGCTCTATATTATTAATAATTTTTTTATCGCTAATCGATTAATTCTTCGACGATTATTGTACAGCAATTAAGATATAATTTTCGTTTTTATAATTATTGTGAATATGTACTCGAATATCACTGAAAGGATTACTTACCGACGTCATCGTTTACAATTTATAGGCGACGTTGATGCTCGTTTCAATTTTAAATAAAAACTGGACAGTGTACACTTTATAAAATTGCATTTAAATCGATAATGTTGCATGCTAGTTAGTACAAATGGCGTTAGCGTATAAAACTGACAGGACTTGTGTCAAAACAATAATTGCACGTTGACAACTATATTGATTTTTTATTCGAATGTAAACTACAGCGATTGCTCAAGCGTTGAAAAAAAACCGAAGTGCTTCACCTCACCTGTACTTGTCTGTTTAAAGAAACTTAAAATTTTACGTACTGAAGTGCATCCCTTACCTGCACTTGTCTGTTTGAAGTACGTAAAATTTTGGCACACGCTTTATTACGTTATTGAGCATGTCTACATTAAGCCCATATTCCTTCTTAAAAATCTATTTTTTAGTAATATCTATAGTAGTTCGTTGTATATACGAGAGCGGTGTTGTTGAGAATTTTGTTTTAAATAAGCTTCTATCGCAAACATATCCGTGTGTGCGTGTGTACGGTTGAGGCCGGTTTCGTGTATGTGTGAGGTGATCGATTCTCTATGCGCATACAAATAGTTATGTTTCAATTCGACTGCATGTTCCAACAGACGCGTAGTTCTCTGCGTGTAGTACTGTTAGATGTAGTTAAACTACAAGCTATGTGAAACTGCTACTTTGAGTTTGGACAGTTTAAACGCGTTACAAATTCGTACACGCTGTGTTAATATGGTTCGTGATTTTTAACCTCCCCGTCGTTATTGACTGCACTTTGTTATATTTGTCTTAACGCCCATGTATATTGTACGTGTTGTGTAAAAAAAAAATATAATATCGGCAGATACGTTTATATGCGTTTGGATGCGTGTTCTTGTTTTGTTAATGCTCATTATTTTACGTTATAAGAATCTAGTCATCAATGAGTTGCAAAATATACGGAACCTCATGTTGCTCTTTTCGGGACTAATTACTATCGTGCAATACATACTTGTGAAACTATCACATATATCAATACCCAATATATCCTAATTTGTTATTTTGTTGAAAGGAAATTCTAATATAAAAAAAAACTTATATGTTTATATTTCTTATCATTTTTTAATGTACGTACGTCGTGTTTTACACAGATAAATTTTAAAAATCTTGTTGATATTGTATAAAATATGAATTTTAAAGAATTATACTGTTTCATAGATAATTTGATAGTTTACTGTTTTAAATTACTATACTATAAATGTGATAAAGAAATTATGCACAACATAATACATAGTAAAGCCTAATCGAATGTTAATGTAATATTTTTTCTTAGCAATTTTCATAGTACTTTTCTAAACTTAGATATGGTCATACGTTATGTAAATACACTAAGCTATGTGTTAAAGATAAAAGTCAAAGGAAATGTATAATGCGAAGTTTTTCGTCATTTCAATCAGTATAACAATTATTGTGTACCGACTTTCGGTACTGGTAATATTTTGAAATACCAGTTAGTGTATATAACAAGTTTATTCTATTACAGCCGCAATATCGATTAGGGAAACTATCTTAAAACAGAGTATGCAATCTGTAACTTGGAAAATTTATGTAAACATGAAATAATTAACGGGTTGCTCTGTGGTTTCAGTTATCTTTAAAAAAGTTAAAGCTTTCGTGGTCGTTACACCAATTTTAATATAAATGTATTTACCTATACTTTATATTACTATGACATTAAATATAAGCCATAAATGTTCTTTCTTTTCTCTCAAATATGCACAAAACTTATTGAGGATTCGCTGTATAAGGTTTTTTTTTATTCAAACCAAAATGTACATAATAGGTGTGATAGAGATGAAACGGTCTCATTTGAAAAATAAAATTGTTGTAAGTAACGAAGGCATTTTAATTTTAAAGCGCTGCGTGCGCGCAGTTTTGCACAATCTCATATATTTTCAATAATACGTAATATTTGTTACACTGAAAATGAATGTAAACAATCAACGAGTTTTATAAATACTATATTACTGGAAAATGTACCTTACGACATGGTAAGTTTTACAACGCCAATTCATAAATGCATTGCTCTGGTAGAAGCTCTGGCGATGGAATTTGAAAATCGGAATGTAGTACGGCGTCCAGTAAACTGCCATGTCTGTGGTGATGATTATTAGAAAAACATATATGACTAAATTGTGCACGTTGTAAATTGTGTTTTTAAATTTATTAAATGTTTTATATAATATGGCTTATACAGATTTTGTCGAGGAGTATTTAAGTTTTTCTTTAGATAATTTAAATCATCATATAATGATAGTATTACGGATAGGACAGGCATTAAACAAAAAAAAATGGAACATAAAGTTAGAACAATATTTAAATTGTAATGTCATTGGTTTGTCAGTTTTAGAAAATGTCTTGTCATGAAACTTACACAATGCGTACTTTGGTAATATTTTGTACGATCGCCTGTTTATTGGGTGTGACAATCGGTAAACCATTGCGAACAATAACCGACCAGAACAGGTGTGTAAATTGTTTGACTCACTTTTTTTACTTTGTTTTTAACAGAAGTTTGTCGATTCCTTGTCCCGACGTGGATATGAGGCCGGGGAGACGACCCGACATAAGAGAAAAAAAAGGTGTGAAGTATCTCCCCTAGAGATAGCGCCGCACTTTGCTGCCCGCGCTGTATGATCGCGTATGTGTGCGAAAACGTTCTCGTGGCCCTGTCGTTAACCGACTGAAAATGTAACTTCGAGGAGGTTATAGTCTGCAAGTCCAGTATAAACTGCATAACTCAAAATAAGAGGCAAAATATTGTATATCATAGTTAATTTTTGCACTTTTTAATTATTACCGTAGATAGGTCGTTTGTGTGTAAATAATTATCAAGTTTTATTTAAAAAGTCTTATCGTTGCTACAATTATAGAGATGAAGGTGAAGCTGAGTACGGAAACAAAGAAGAATCTACAGCTGAAGATTATGCTCAAGATGACCAAGAAGCCGCCCCCATGGACAGTCAAGTAAATTTTATATCTATATAGGTATTAATTTACGCCGCGCCGTTAAAATGTGACTGCCGAGTTTACTACTGAATTTTCACAAGAACTTTTTTTTTATTTATTATGACCTAATTTAATACAAATCTGCATTATTCGAAATATAAAAGTCCAATCTCCTGAATATTTTATCCGTGTAACGTAATCTGAAAATATTTCGGATAGTTGCTGAAGCAAAAGCTTATAAAAATGATAGAGATAAGTAATGTTTAAATATTGTATTAATAATAATAAATTTAATATTGCAGGAAGGGGCAAGGAATAATGCACGGCGAGAAGTTTTACAAGAAAGTTCTCGTTTACCAGATATAAGTAATAATCCTTACAAGCAAAATGCTCATAATTATCAAACAATGCCGCTTGCTAACTTTGATAATGTAAATACTTTTTTTTAACTATAGCCAGCTCACATTTTATTATGCTAAATGGTTATTATTTAGTTTTCAGAAATGTCTGCAGCTATCAGAGATATACGAAATGAGAAATCACCAAATGGGAACGTAGACTCAGATACAAGACCAGCGAGATTTCGCCAATTTGATGCATATACTGAAAATAATGAAAAAGATACAAAACAACATTGTAGTGATAATAGTTACAAGTTAAATCATCCTGGTCAAAGTCTTGGTTATGATAATACCATGAATAAAAGAGCTATGTTATCTGCTGACACAAATGATGAAGGCGATCTATTATTTGAAAATAACAAGGATCAAGTAAATAAACTAAATAAAGTTGACGGAGGGATGCAATCGCGTTACTATAATCAGTTGTATAATGTTCCCGGTGAGACTAGAGACTTTCCGGATTACAGAAAATATGAAAAGATGCGTTTGAACATGAACCGTGATAGACGTCAAGCAAAAAAGACTATTTCAAAGGAACCAAATGAGTCAAATCCTTCAGGTGACGGCAAAGAACTAGATACAATAAATGAAGATGAGGAGACTGCTATTAAAAGACACGTAAAAAAGTTATCTGGGCAAGAACTTGAAGAGCTTTTTAATACACTCTCCGAGGAAAAAAGAGATTTATTAAAAAAAATTATAGAAAATGATATTAACAATGAATACGAAGGACTAAACAAAAGAGAAATAACAAAGAAAGCCGGAGCTGTCGACGAGAATAGTTACATAGAAAATGTACAGTTAGATTCCAACAAAGTACAAGAAGTTAACTCGAACGACGATGATGTCGTAACAGAACCATCAATGCCACGAGAAACTACCGAAAACAATAAAAGAACCATGAGTATTACCGAAATAAGCGATGCCATGCATCCTAAGAGTTCTGTTAGTTGTGAAAAATCTGATAATAAACATGAACTTACTAATCAGAACGAAGATATAAAAGAAGTAAAATCAGAGAGTAGTATAGATTTGAATTCCAAAAAATCAAATAACGACATCGAATTAGAAACAAATTCCCAAACTATAGCTAAAAATAAAAATAAACGCGAAGCAAATGTAAGTGACATCATAAATATTGGAAAGTCATCAGACGAATCTCAAACTGCAGATAATGATTACAACGTTAAAGATTTTGAAGGTCCCGTAAACAACCAAGAAATGTTTTTGCATGACGATAAAATATCTGAATTTATGAATGAAGAGACAGAACGGCACAATTCTTACAAAAACAATTGCAAAAGAGACGTTACTTCTTCAGACGAATCGTCTGAACTTTCAGATTCCATCAAATCTTTAGAAGAATCATTTCCAAACTCTTATGACGAATCTAACTCTTTCTCAGGGTCTAATATGGAGCCTTTAGTGAGAGTTAAAAGAAAAGACGCTGATTCTGCAATGATCAAACGGGCAGCAGCAAATGTAATAGCAGATTCTAATGTACCATATTTTCCCAAAAAAGGTGAAAATGATGACGAGGATAATGATGAAGGGAGTGAGTTTGACGAAGATGGCTTTTACGACAGAACGTCCAATTATGCGAGAAATAATGAGAACAATAAACCATTGGATTCACGTTGCGGAAAAACCGGTGACAGACAATTAACACAAAATTCTGGTGTAAACAATTACGGCAATGAAAATTTAGAGAGTGACACTGCAAACCTGGGATCCGACACAGACAATGCGATGACCAGCGTGGAAGGCGTCAATGATAATTTGATGTACAGTAGTAACGTCCGCAACAAGCGCACTTCGGAAGAGAACGATAACGATAATAATGCACCAGAGAAGTTTAAAGACGTGTTTAACGAACGGAGGCTGCGATCCACTCCTTTAGTCGACAATGAACCGAATACAGCGTCGGAGACTTATGCTAACGTACCAGGGTACCAAGACAACGACGCCTTTGGACCTCTGCCCCGCAGCTACGAGGGCGATTTAGGCCGTTACAAAAGAATTAGGCGCGTAAAACAACCATCCACCTTTCAAGACAACCCTTCCCCAAACCTTTAGGATTTTCTGTGTTTATTTTTAAGAATTTTTATATTGTTTTCAAATTAACATTAGACTTTAGTTTCTAATAACATTTACCTTGTTTTTATAAGTTTCAAGTAATTCGTTTAGCTTGGTTTAATTATATTTATTTATTAAAAATTAAAATGTGTTTTGCTCATATGCTAACACGTTTCAGATGAGAAAGATGATGATAAATTAAATATAATATGATGTCATTACGTGATTTAACGACAACTATTATAAGTTTATGGTATAATTGACAAGTAGAAGTAGTGGACGGCGACGAGGGCGTTATAGTGCAGTGTAATTCAACAAGCGCCAAATTATGGATAGATATATCACCATCGGATGAATGTGGTCCTGATCGTATCGCCGCT
This sequence comes from Ornithoptera priamus, assembly GCA_029034505.1. Classification (NCBI taxonomy): domain Eukaryota; kingdom Metazoa; phylum Arthropoda; class Insecta; order Lepidoptera; family Papilionidae; genus Ornithoptera; species Ornithoptera priamus. Next base: position 4,920,078 of record JARDWD010000827.1, read on the forward strand.
TATTCAAAAAAATTTTTTTAATAAACTTGAGCGACGAGACTAGTGAAACATTCACCTGATAGTGAGATACCTGCCCACAGCAATGTGGTGCTAGTTAGGATATTATAAACAGCACCACATTGCTCTCGTCGCCTGAGACGAGATGTTAGGTCTCGTTACTCCCTGTAATTTCACTAGCTACAGCATCATTTTAACTGGAACGCAGTAATATTTGCACAAAACTGTTTGGCGGCAGAAATAACCGCTGCGGTGGGTATTACCTAGACGGTCGGACGGTGAGACCTACCACCAGTAGAATCTTATAATCGTGTTGAATTCATAAATCTCTAATCTTTTAATATTCTTGTAAGAAAACGGAGAACATAGTTAGTGTTGCGTTAGATAAATATTTTTTTTATGTCATTCAAAAAAGTTTTTGTAACATTAAAAGAAATGTGTTAGAAACTTAAAAGAAATGTGTTAGAAACTTGCTAAAACTTCTGGTAAAGATTGTATATTATAGCGACCAGCTTTCTCTATGAGTTTTAGTAAATTTTAAATTTTTAGTAAATTTGATATTAACAAATGCAAATCATGATATTTTTTTTACAATAAAATTACAAAAGGCAAAATAATGGCGTATTAAAGCGTTTCGCTCTAAAACTAAAACGGTTCACTGATATGAAATTAAATATAATGGTATGTCTCTATTGCTTGAGACCGTCTAGGTGTGTACCGCCGAAGTGCGTATGTCTGCCGCCGAAAAGTTGTGTGCAAACGTTAGTGTTCCGGTTTGACAGGCGCTGTTGCTAGCGTAATTAATGAGACTCAACATCGCATGTCTAAGGCAACGAGCGCCATGCGGTGTAATATATATCATCCTAATGCCACGTTATTGACAGGAGTATCACCATCAATGAACGTCGGCCTCGTCTCGTCGCGTAATTGAATAAAAAAAAATATTATAAATGCAATGGACTAGATTATATCATTATCATCATTAAAAAAAAACTATTTTTAGCTTGTAAGTGGTAATTAAAATTTTAATAAAGTTGATTGCAAAAGTATGGATAGTACTTCCGAGTTAAAAAAAAGTAAGTTGTACTTTTGCAAGTGTTTGTATGTGATTCAATGGTCTATTTCTGAACTAATACGAAATAGGGTTTTCAAGAAAAAACCATAATATTCTCTTAAAGGTCAGCGACTCCGCCGCGACCCCTCGACTGTTGCGACTAGTCGGGCGTTAGTGATCACTTTCCCTTTAAAAAAAAAAGTATATAATCTACGAAAGGTTAACAGCTATAACTTACAAATTTATGCATTGTGTGTAATTAAACAGCTTTTGATTTATTTAAAAAGTTTATTACATGGCAAATATGACATAACATAAGATAAATAGAACATTAGTAATTTTAATATTAATTCGCATTTTAAGCTGATATAAGACGATAAACAAAAAGTTAACGACTAGGATTGTTAGACAACGATACGATCAAGATAGCTTTAACTTATTTTAAATATATAAAAGCAAGACCATATACGGAATGCAAAATTAGGCTTTCATCGTGAAAATATTAATGAGTTATTTTTGATGCATAAAATTTATGCTCGCGGGAATCACGCGTGTGTTTGAATGGTGTACTCGGCGACTGGAGCGTCGTAGCTGGACAGGTGCCGTGCACGTGAGCTTTGAATTCGCGTTTGTAGCTGGTGTTGCTTCCATCTCCCAACACAAAATGTGAAGTATGGGCGTGCCTGGCTACACGTTCGACTTTCTCTGCCTTGTGTGTTTGTTCGGATCTTGAAAAATTACCGTATGAGCGCGCTTCTGATTGCCCATAAAATTCTCCCCCGACACGAAGATTGTCTCGAACAGTTGATCGTGGCTGTCTTTCTATTGCCATTGTCGACTGGCCGTCGCGTCTCTGTGAACGACGGACGTCTGAGTTGTCTGTGTGCTGTGAAATGATAACTGTGTTATCACGCGCAGAGCGATGCATTGAGCTGATACTTTTTCTGTCAGTACTCTGTGTTGAGTTACTGATGTATTCACCACGCTCATTGAGATTTCCAATACTTTTGCGTTGTGACGCTGCAGTCGAGCTGATAGAATGTTGAGCTTCATTAGCTGAAGTTATACCTTTACGATGGAGGACAGCGTTAGTACTAGATGAATCGGACACTAAGTCCGATGTTCTTTTATGGTAGCCGCTACGTGCAGAATTATCTACCGTAAATGTGTTGTCACCGCCACCGTGCATGGCTTGTTGAAATTCTATACTTGTTTTTGTTACATTATCGCTCAAATGATTCCTGCTTGATGTACTTAACTGATGACTGGACTGCGTATTGAATGTTTGATCATTGTGACTAGCTGTTATGATTTTAGTTGTAGAACCAGTAACTTTCTGAGTCTGGCCAGAAACTGTGTGGTATTGAGAGTTGACACGTTGTTCATTTGTAGAAACTTGACTGGATGACACAGACCGTTGAACATTTTCTCCCTCAGTTTTATTACTAGAGTATAGCTGCTGCTGCTGCTGCTGTTGATTGCTAGATTGACTTTGATTTCTTCGGCTTCCATGTATAACATGTGTTGTATTCAGATTTTCTTGATTATCAAATCCTGAGCGGATTTGATTAGAAGAATGTTGCGATGAAATAATTCTTTGAGCACTATCACCTCTATATTGACGGCGCATTACGTTATCGTCCGAAACCACTTGCTCGGTGGAATCTTTCATAAATCTTTCTTCCCGATTTCCTTTTGTTATGTAAGTGTCGTTTTTAATAACACGTCTGGTTTCGTCATTGACGATATCATAATGTAATGAAGTACCGGAACTGTTTTCATTATTAGACGAGATAATTTCGTGACTCCTGTTATTAGGCATCGATTTAACCTGTGACGTAGTTCGATCTCCTAAAGTTTTCAAATTGTTTTTGTCGTTGTCCGTTCCTGGCACAACGTTCGTTTCCACATTTCGTGTAACGGTTACCCATTTTCCTGCTATTAATTTCTTTTCTTTGATTTGTTTAATTGTCTTAGTAGTTGTAGAACTCGATACGTTTTTGACGTTCTTTGTTACTGTATTAATATTTTCGGTCCTTTCTGAGCTATTTCTAGATGTAGATTTATCGTTTACATTTCGTACAAAAGTTCGGTCCATTTTTTTATTTGTTTCATTTAAATCAACCTGAGATCCAGCACGATCGATAGCATCTTGACTATATTTTGTTGTGTACTTTGTGTGGCCTTCTTGGTCGTGTTTTGAAGTTGAATGTTCAATATGAGTAACTGATTCAACGTTTTGGATTGTAGACTGTTTAACATGCTTGTCGGTATGAGTTTCTCTTGAAGTGTCTTTACGTATTATAGTATCTGTACTTGTAAGCGACTTTGTTTCCGTATTTTGTTTGTCCAATTGATTTTGAACATCATAATTTGTAACATTTTTATAAGTTGGACTTGAGAGTTCTGATTCAGGGCGATATTTATTTTTAGGATGTATTTCAGTACTTTCTGGTGATTTAGCTGAATCTCTTTCTGTTAATGGTTTTAAATTATCTTTCGGTTTTATTGGTGTGGACCGATCAACTGGTTCCCACTTTGGCTTTGATGGACGATCAAAGTCACCTTCCGGTCTTAAGTTATCTTTCGGACGAACTTGTGCAGGGATTTCTCCTGGTTGCCATTGGCTTTTAGGTCGATCCTGAAATTTACCTTCGGGATGGAGATTGTCTTTTGGCCGGAATGGTTCTGATACTTCACCTGGTTGCCAATGTGTTTTAGATCTTGGTTGAAATTGGCCTTCTGTATAAAGATTATCTTTAGGCCTAAATTGTGAAGGAATTTCCCCAGGTTGCCCCTGAGATTTTGGATAACTTTGGAATTTTCCTTTTGTCTCTTCGGGTGTAATATAAGTTGTAGGACTATCGCGGAACTCTTTTCCTGGATGAACATTTTCTGTAGTACGAATAGGAGTAGGTGATGCTGGTTGTCTTTGAGATGGCTTTGGTTGTTCCCCATCCCTATAATGTTGTGGTGAACCTCGGTCTGGTTGATTTAGGATTTTATCATAATGGTCAGTTCTATCAGATTGAAGTGGTGTGCGTGTATCAGTTTGAGGTCGCTTTCCAGGGCCTGATTGAATATGTTTCTCTATGGTATAAGTATTATCATACTTTGTATTTTCTTCTTTACTTTCTGTTTGCCTTACATTTTTGTACATACTAATTTCACTGTCATTATCATATTGATCTTTAGGTTTGTCTGGTTTGTCAGAGTAGTATATAATAGCTCTCTGATCTGTCTTTTTTATATTTCTCTGGTCTTTCCTCGTCTGGTCCTCAAAAACTCCTTCAATTTTTAGATTATCTTCTCTGCGCGTTAGCTTGACACGTTGACCTTTAACGATACGATAGGTATCTGACGATCTAATATTTTCCATTTTTCCTTCCATCTTTAGATTGTCGTCGTGTTTGATTATTGCAGTTCTTTCTCCTGTAGTTACATTATAGTCATTTCTTTGTTTCATGTCGATAAATTCTCCTTCAATCTTTAAATTATCTTCTCTTCTTATAATATCAACACGTTCCGTTTTCTGTTTGTTAATAAAATCGACGTCTCTGTCAATTGTAATGTTGTCAATATGCTTAAAGGGTTTCCGTTTTTCTGCAGGTTGAGAAGGAATAGCTTCGGGCTTGTAAAATTTACCATCTGGTTTTAAGTTATCCTGCGGTTTAACTACGGGTGCTCTATCACCTTTAGTAGCACGATAATCGTCACGAGTATAAAGATCAATAAATTCTCCTTCAGTTCTTAAATTATCCTCGTGTTTTCGAATAACAACTTTTTCAGTCTTTTCTATGCGTTTGTAGTCATCCCTTGAACGATGAATGTCTATTATCCCTTCCATTTTTAAATGATCTTCATGTTTGACAACATCTACTCGATCTCCTTTAGTCACCGAATAATCTGATCGCCGAACTATATCCATATCACCTTCTGGTTTCAGATTATCTCGAGGCTTTTTCGGTGTTTGTCTCTCTGCTGGTTTCCATACATCTTGTTTTGGTTGCTCGAATTCTCCTTCTGGTTTTAAGTTATCTTTTGGTTTCTTTTGAATCGGGCGTTCCGCAGGTTGCCAGTGGTCTTTTTCAGGTGTACTAAAATTACCTTCGGGTTTTAAATTATCCTTAGGTTTTGTCGGGGTTTGTCTCTCGGCAGGTTTCCATTGCTCTTGCTTAGGTTGCTCAAAATCACCTTCAGGCTTAAGATTATCTTTAGGTTTCTTTTGAATAGGACGTTCTGCTGGTCGCCAAGGTTCTTGCTTTGGTTGTTCAAATTCACCTTCAGGTCGGAGGTTGTCCCTTGGTTTTTTCTGTTTTGGACGTTCAGCTGGATACCATTCTTCTTGTTTAGGCTTTTCAAACTCCCCTTCTGGTTTAAGATTGTCCTTTGGTTTCTTTTGAACGGGACGCTCTGCAGGTTGCCAGTAGTCTTTATCTGGAGTTGTAAATTCTCCCTCTGGACGTAAATTATCTTGTGGCTTTTTAATAGTTTGTTTATCTGCTGGGCGCCATTCATCATACTTAGGTTGCTCAAATTTACCTTCAGGCTTCAAATTATCTTCAGGTTTCTTTTGTACAGGTCGCTCCGCTGGTTTCCATTGTTCTTTTTCCGGAGTGGTAAATTTACCTTCCGGTTTTAAATTATCTTGTGGTTTTATGGGTTTCTGCCGGTCTGCTGGACGCCATTCAACTTGTTCAGGTTGTTCGAAATCACCTTCTGGTTTCAAATTATCTCGAGGCTTTTTAGGCGTTTGTTTCTCAGCTGGTCGCCATTTATCCTGTTTGGGTTGCTCAAATTCACCTTCAGGTTTTAAATTATCTTTAGGTTTCCTTTGAATTGGTCGCTCAGCAGGCCGCCACTGATCTTTTACGGGCGTTGTAAAGTCCCCTTCTGGTTTCAAATTATCTTTTGGCTTTCTCGGAGTCTGTCGATCTGCTGGGCGCCAATCTTCTTGTCTAGGTTGCTCAAAATCGCCTTCTGGCTTAAGATTATCCCTTGGTTTCTTTTGGGATGGACGCTCGGCTGGTTTCCACTCTTCTTTTTCAGGAGTTGTGAATTCGCCCTCAGGTCTTAAATTATCTTGCGGTTTTCTTTGTATTGGTCGCTCAGCAGGTCTCCACTGATCTTTTTCAGGTTTTGTAAAGGCTCCTTCCGGTTTCAAATTATCTTGCGGCTTTTTGGGAGTCTGTCGTTCTGCAGGACGCCATTCATCTTGTTTGGGCTGCTCAAAATCACCTTCAGGTTTTAAATTATCTTTCGGTTTCTTTTGAATAGGACGTTCTGCTGGTCTCCAATAATCTTTTTCAGGGGTGGTGAAATCACCTTCTGGTCTTAAATTATCTACTGGTTTTATAGCCGTTTGCCTTTCTGCTGGCTGCCACTCATCTTGCTTTGGTTGTTCAAAATCACCCTCAGGTTTTAAATTGTCCTTGGGTTTCTTTTGCTTCGGTCGATCAGCTGGTCTCCATTGTTCTTTTTCAGGAGTCATAAAATCGCCTTCTGGTCTTAAATTATCCTCTGGCTTCTTGGCTGGTTGTCTTTCTGCTGGGCGCCATTCATCGTGTTTGGGTTGCTCAAATTCACCTTCAGGTTTTAAATTATCTTTCGGTCTTTTTTGCTTCGGGCGTTCAGCCGGTCTCCACTGATCTTTTTCAGGGGTCGTGAAATCTCCTTCTGGTCTTAAATTGTCTTGCGGCTTTCTGGGAGTCTGACGTTCTGCTGGACGCCATTCATCTTGTTTAGGTTGCTCAAAATCACCTTCCGGTTTTAGATTGTCTTCAGGTTTCTTTTGTTTCGGACGTTCAGCGGGCCGCCATTCATCTTGTTTGGGCTGCTCAAAGTCACCTTCAGGTTTTAAATTATCTTTCGGTTTCTTTTGAATAGGACGCTCTGCCGGTCGCCATTGATCCTTTTCAGGTGTAGTGAAATCACCTTCTGGTCTTAAATTATCTACTGGTTTTATAGCCGTTTGCCTTTCTGCTGGCTGCCACTCATCTTGCTTTGGTTGTTCAAAATCACCCTCAGGTTTTAAATTGTCCTTGGGTTTCTTTTGCTTCGGTCGATCAGCTGGTCTCCATTGTTCTTTTTCAGGAGTCATAAAATCGCCTTCTGGTCTTAAATTATCCTCTGGCTTCTTGGCTGGTTGTCTTTCTGCTGGGCGCCATTCATCGTGTTTGGGTTGCTCAAATTCACCTTCAGGTTTTAAATTATCTTTCGGTCTTTTTTGCTTCGGGCGTTCAGCCGGTCTCCACTGATCTTTTTCAGGAGTTGTAAAATCTCCTTCTGGTCTTAAATTGTCCTGCGGCTTTTTGGGGGTCTGACGCTCTGCTGGACGCCATTCATCTTGTTTAGGTTGCTCAAAATCACCTTCCGGTTTTAAATTATCTTGAGGTTTGTGTTGTTTTGGACGTTCAGCCGGTCTCCATTGATCTTTTTCAGGAGTTGTAAAATCGCCTTCAGGTCTTAGATTATCAATGGGTTTAATTTTCTTCTGCCTTACATCAATTGTCTCATATGTTTTATATTCTTCGTGAGATGTTGTAACAGTTTCCAAATTTTCTGTAGAGTAAAATTTTTCATAATCTTCTTTGGTCCATGTGCGACGGCGGTGCGGGCGTTCGATAATTGTATTTTTTTCTGGGTAATCGTTTTGATTTGATGTTACAAATTCAATATCGCCTTCACTTAATAGATTGTCTGTTTTCCGAGTAACCAAAGTTGTTCTTTCAACGGTATCTGTGTAATCAATAAATTCAGATTTTGATGTACTTTCGGTGGTCATGTCTCCTTCTATTTTAGTCCATGTATTCCGTCGTACCGGCTTTTGTCTTTCAATTGGTTTTCCAATATACTCAGTACGCGATGTAGTTGTATCTGTAATTTTTAGCTTGAATTAGCTATACATACATATTTATTTATATCAAACAACAGGCTACGGTCGTGAAACGGAGCCTGTTGTTGAATGTTTATACATTACATACGAATTGACCGAGTTTTTCATCATTACCTACACTCAACAATTTTTTTACACAATATTTTAAAGATTGAAATAAAACGATTCACTAGATAGATTTTTCATTAACTTAATGCAAAAAGAAATAAAAGGATTACTTATATAAATATTATTTCAAAACAATGCACCTATGAAATTATTTTTGTTATTATTTTTATGTATGCAATATTGAATTATCTACTTTTGATACTTTTATGAATTAAGTTATTTGTAGCCTCCAGTATAAAATTTAATGTCTACTTTAACCAAACATTTATAGTTAAAAAATAAATAAAACCACCAGTTAAAAACATTCTCAACTACTACCGACGTGCTCTTATTATCCTACCAGTGAGTCTAAGGAAACGCATAAGTTTCTTCTAAAGTACACTGGGTGCTTTTACAGAAAAATAAACTCATCGCCGCGTACCACTGGATAAGATGAAAAAAGATTGTGTGTAGGTCATGAATATGTACTGAAGAGATCCAAAACTAGTATATTAAAATCTCTAAGGGGATGAAGTTCGCTGAAACTGTATGATCAGCACTAAAAAATTTGGATTGTAAAATATGAACAAAAATATGAGAACTCTTTTATAATTCTTTCAATAAATAAATTGGCGTTGTTATTTACCTGTAAATTCACCTTCGATAATAATGTTGTCGGTGCGCCTTATAATTTCAGCTCTTTCTCCTTTAACTACTTTATAATCTTCAGTTATAGATTTTGTTGTAGTAAACTCGCCTTCGGGGCGTAAATTATCTACTGGTTTTTTAACTATTGACTTTTCGGCTGGCACAAATTTGTCTGGTTGACGCTTGGTAAATTCTCCTTCGGGTTTAAGGTTGTCCTCGGGTTTTTTCTGGCGTGGCCTTTCTGCTGGTGTCCATTCATCTTTCTTAGGTGTTGTAAATTCACCTTCTGGTTTTAAATTGTCTTTCGGACGGCGAACTGGCTCTCTTTCACCAGGACGCCATTCTTCTGGTCTACGTTTTTCGAAATCTCCTTCTGGATGTAGATTATCCTCTGGTTTTTTTGGGGTTTGCCTTTCTGCTGGTCTCCATGGTTCCTTCTCGGGAGTGACAAATTCTCCTTCGGGTTTCAAATTATCATGTGGGCGCCGTACAGGCGCTCTCTCTCCCGGTTGCCATTCCTCAGGTTTCCTTTTTTCAAAATCTCCTTCAGGTTTGAGGTTATCTTCTGGTTTTTTAGGTTTTTGTCTTTCTGCTGGTCTCCATTGTTCTTTTTCTGGTGTGGTAAAGTCTCCCTCTGGCCGTAAGTTATCCTCAGGTCGACGAACTGGAGCCCTGTCTCCGGGACGCCATTCTTCCGGTCTCCGTTTTTCGAAATCGCCTTCCGGTCTCAAGTTATCTTCTGGACGTCGAACTGGTTCTCTGTCTCCTGGATACCATTCTTCTGGTTTCCTTCTTACAAAATCTCCTTCAGGTTTGAGGTTATCTTCTGGTTTTTTAGGTTTTTGCCTTTCTGCTGGTCTCCATGGTTCTTTTTCCGGAGTAGTGAATTCTCCCTCTGGCCGTAAGTTATCCTCAGGTCGTCGAACTGGGGCCCTGTCTCCTGGACGCCATTCTTCCGGTCTCCGTTTTTCGAAATCGCCTTCCGGTCTCAAGTTATCTTCTGGACGTCGAACTGGTTCTCTGTCTCCTGGATACCATTCTTCTGGTTTCCTTTTTGCAAAATCTCCTTCCGGTTTAAGATTATCTTCCGGTTTCTTAGGTTTTTGTCTTTCTGCTGGTCTCCATGGTTCTTTTTCCGGAGTGGAAAATTCTCCCTCAGGACGCAAATTATCTTCAGGTCGACGAACTGGAGCCCTGTCTCCTGGACGCCATTCTTCTGGTTTTCGTTGAACAAAATCACCTTCGGGTCTTAGGTTATCTTCTGGCTTCCGTACTGGTTCTCTATCGCCAGGGCGCCACTCATCAGGTTTGCGTTTTTCAAAACTACCTTCAGGATAGAGATTATCTTCAGGGCGTCGTACTGGTACACGATCTCCAGGACGCCAATCTTCTGGTTGACGCTTTTCAAATTCTCCTTCAGGGCGAAGATTGTCAACAGGTTTTTGTGGTTTTGGGCGTTCAGCTGGTTGCCAAGAATCTTTTCCAGGTGATGTAAAATCACCTTCAGGTTTTAGATTATCGTCAGGTCGACGGATAGGAGCTCTATCTCCCGGTCGCCACCCATCAGGTTCTCGTTTATAAAACTCACCTTCTGGCTTCAGATTATCCTCAGGTTTTCTCAATTTCTGTCTCTCCGCAGGTCTCCAAGGTTCTTTTTCGGGTGTTGTGAAATCCCCTTCAGGTTTCAAATTATCATCAGGTCGTCGGACTGGTGCACGGTCACCAGGGCGCCATTCATCAGGTTTACGTTTTTCAAAATCACCTTCTGGTTTCAAATTATCCTCTGGACGCCTTACCGGTGCACGATCACCCGGACGCCATTCCTCGGGGCGCCTCTTTTCAAACTCTCCTTCAGGTTTTAGGTTGTCTTCAGGCTTAGAAGGTTTTGGTCGTTCAACAGGCTGCCAACGAGGACGGTCAGGTTCTTGAAAATCACCTTCAAGACGGAGATGATCTTCCTGATGAACGGCAGTAGTGCGGCTCACGTGCTTCTCGTCGTAATCTTGTTTGTACGCGGAAACCACGCTCGTCGTGTGCTCCACATCGAACAATGGCTCCGGGGCATCGTTGTGTGGGCAACGGTGACGCCTAAAAAATGCAAGCGACAGAATTAAATAACCATTATTTTTTGTCCTATTTGTTCGGGAATGCTTACGTTTTGCTATTTACATTGTTTATACGACATTAAAATTTTCACACCTTCTGATATAAAAGGGATGAAGATAAACTGGATATCGACGAAGTATAGGCAAAGGCGGTAGCATTAGCGAATCGGCCATCACCCGCGTCCATCTCGCTTTGTTACACTATTTAAGTTATACCATCAATATTAATGACACACTGTGTGTGTATATCAATAATATTGAAACAGCTGTTTTAAGTTGTAACGAAACTGCCTAACATGTTTTTATACGAAAACAGATATTACTATGCAAAGTTCACTTTTTATACTTTTATTATTATACAATATCATCATTTTCACTGTTAATAATTTTCTTTCTCACTTGTAAGGACACCGAATTTATTAAGAAACTTATTTCCGTTTAATAACAATAAAATAGTTTTTCCTACTTGATCGTTTCATATGGACATCCGCCGATTACGAACACGCGCTGTGTACTAACGCAGTCTCGTTTTTTTTCGAGTATTTTGTATGTCTCTACATTATTTTCAAACTTCTGCTAACACACCAATTATTTGAATAAATTGATTAATAATCAATTCATTAAATAAGTTTTTATACATTTCTTGTTCTATTGAGAACAGAAAACTTGCTTCATTTTAAATCACCTACTGTGATCATTGAAATACTGAAACCGGTTTTCCAGTAACTTATTCGATCGTGTTTCTATAGCAACTGTTATTAGAAAATTCAACAAGGTTTGTTGTTACTGTAACTTCAGCATATATTGATCCATAGATTGAACACTTGATATTGAAACGGCGTTGAAAGTTTCTCGAAAAAGAGAACATTTTAATTTTTAAAATAATTAAATTGAAAGGATCTTTTGCTTTTAATTCTGAGCTAAAATCCTAAAAAGTACTAAGACGAGACATATATAAAATAAAATTATCGACATTTTAACGTTATTATAAAAAAAAATTACCTTCAAATATTATTTACTCCCGTCGGATAAAATTTAATTTTCGAAAACAATTCGGCATACTTATTAAAGACTTAAAGAAGACTTATTGTCGGATTATTATTATTCACTACGGTGTTATCAAAATCAAGTAACAATTATAATCTTCATCAAGAAGCATGTTCTGATTACTGACGTTACAGGTACATCACCAGCCGATAGACGTCTACTGTTGGATATAGGCCTTCCCCAAAAATCTCCACATCGATCGGTCCTACACTGTTCTCGTTCCAGTGCCTTGCCAACGTCCGTCACAGTCAGCATGGAACCATGAGACATCATATGGAGGGATTTGAGCCATTTCCTACAACGCTGACAATGCGAGTTGATGGGAACCAGAGCCTCGTTTGTCGGCTCGGCAGTTGGCTCGGGTCCCGTCAGTTGTTGTGCGGAATTCCTTACACCCCTACGTTACAGGTACAATTGTTCCGATTCAGCGTATTTCGTCGCCTAGCAATGAATACCAAACATTTTCTATGTTTAACATCCTTTGTATAAAAGAAAGGAAGGTTCTGTAAGTAATGCCGTATGGTTTTCTAAAATTATCGCTAGGCACATAGAAAACCTGTCGCATGTTGCTTTTAAATAAATGATTATTGCGACACTAAATAAAGTGTCACGTCTGTGACAGTGATTATGATAGTTAAATTAATATTAAAATAACCATTGAATTTTTTTGAATCGTAGCGAAAATAAGGATAACGATTAATAATATAAAATTAATTATAACAAAATAGTCCTTTGTTTAATTTCGAAGCCCGGGCTAAGGTACATTTCTGTGACAACAAATAATAGTATTCAAGACCAACATACTTCAGCATCTTCAGCTTTATTTTCACTCATAGTTGTATGTAAAATTAAAACGGAGTAGTAACCCGTTTTGAAAAAAAAAGTTAGACACTTTCGTAAATGAAGTAGCGTGTCACTAGCGGTAGGTCTCTACTGCCGGAGACTGTCTAGGTACGAACCACCGCAGCGCCTATTTCTGCCGCCAAACTGTAGTGTGCAAACATTACTGTGTTCGGTTGTGAAAGGCGCTGTAGGAAGTATAGTTACTGGGATAACTAGACTCAACATCTTGTCTCACGCGACGAGCGCAATGTAATGCAATATATCTCATCCTAACAAGCGTCACGTTGTTATGGGTAGGCGTAACATTTACCATCAGGTGACCATCCAGCGCGTCTAGTCGCTTAATTGATTAAAAATAAATGTAATATGAAAGAATAAAGAGGATGTCTATTAAAATTTAAAATGTCTATTACTAAAATACCAATCTTTTATCGACCTTCAAGGGCAAAAAATTAAAATAGATATTTAACCTAGAAATATCTTTTTCTAAATCGTTGTGATTATGAATCTTCGTAAAACATCTTTAGTTTCATCATTGCTATGGTATACATACTACATATTTAAAATAAAATATCTCATGTCTATATTAATTTTAAACCACTACCTACGGACCGATTTTGATATTGTTTTATATATTTTTCTTTCTTCTGCCCTTTTCCCATTCTATGTGGGGTCGGCACAGTATGTACTTCTCTTCCACATCTCTCTATCAGCCGCCATATTCACACTCTTCTTATACATGTCATCTTTCACACAATCTATTCACACTTTCTCCGGTCTTCCTCTACCTTTATAACCATCCACATTCATTTTCATTACTTTCTTTGTTATATGTCCTCTATCCCTCCGTATAACATGCCCGTACCACGCTAACCTCTTGTTTCTCAACTTTTCTGTCACTGGCGCAACTTTGAATCTTCCTCTAATATACTCATTCTTATTTTATCCATCCTCGTCACACCACACATCCATCCTAACATTCGCATCTCGGCCTCATGTAATCTCCTTTCATGCGAACCCTTGGTGGCCCAACACTCGGATCCACACAATATTACATTGTTTTATACATTAAAATTTATAAAAAAAATTTTTGTTTATTAACGACACAATCATACATTAAATTCTACGTAGTACACTATTTTATGTATATTTGCTTATGAACTTTACACATGACCTATATTACTAATAAGGATAAAAACTGCATAAACAACTAAATGAGTTCTCAATGAATTCTGAATAAACAACAAGGGCGTATTTGTGAAGAAGGCGACCATGACATATCTTTGAAAATAATTATGACTCATGACAGCCTTAAAGACCTCACACGGTTGGTTAAAATAATGTAAGTTATTATGCATGAGAATAAGGATGCTGCATTAATGTATTGGATGTCGATGTATTTTAATGAACAATGTGTGACTGCAGGCAACTGGTAGATAAGGCACTTATATTGTATGTTATATGCATGTGTTAAATAAAGCATCTGCTGATGCAGCTTGAGTCACTGCGCAGTTAATGTCGGATGACGAGATCGAAGAGGTTTTCTCTATATTAGGATGATTACTCAACAATCGCTGCCTACCACACCACAGAAATATAATTTCGCAGAATTCAATGAGTAAGAGAGCTCAGACAGAATTATAAAAATAATTCGCAAAAATATTGAATTACGGTGAAATTTTGCTTTACTAGCTTTATATTTCCAAGGCATTAGTATGTTAGCTGTACTTGTAACATTGAAATAAACCTACGAAAGATTTTAAAATAAAAAGTCGTGCGTTCGCAGTCATCAATACACACGACGACCTCCAAACCAGACCAGTAGTGCAAAAGTGTTACCAGATACCTATAGCCTAACAAACATTCCGGTTATTTTTTGGATACAATTACGTTCTCGTTTTATTTTAAATTAATTGTATAAACAAAAATAAATTTATTTCCCATGAAGTTTTGTGAATCCTTAAAACTGTTCTAACAGAAGTCCACGTGAGAAGTTAAATGATATTTTAAAAATAATTTAAGATTAAAACTTGTTATGATGTAATTGAGCAAAGTTATAAAGTAATTGCCATAATGTATTTTAGTATAATGTTCATTGGCGTCGATCATTCTTCATGTTTCCGTTCAATCGGATTTTGTAGTATGCTATGAATATTTAACTCGATTTGGCTCGTAATGCATTTTTTGCAAACGACTCTGTCAAGGTAATCAACCTATTGAAGTTTTTCAAGTACAAAATGATCAAGCATAGGAAGTAATTTAAAAACTATGGCATCACTACCGCCTGCCGCTCTGTCCATTCGTTTGTGAAGTGAACTTTTAGGTATAGTTTCTTTTATAACCTAATTGAAGCCCGGCTCTGATCTCCCACTTCAGTAATAAAGTACAATACACTTAAGTATCTCCATCGTGGATGTCACCTTCAATTTAACTTACAGACTCTAAATGTGATCCGATTCTGTATTCTTTACCAAAAACCTATTCATATGCATTAGTAACAAACTTCTTTATAGTCCTGTTTATATTTGAATTAAATCCTAAACATGTAAAGTATCTAAAAAGGATTTCCAAGCAAGTATATACTAATTGTTTTATTGAAGAAGTCTTATTCATAATTCTTTAGTTAGGTTAGGTTATTTTTGATATTTGTGTTGGACTACGAAAAAACAATAATTGGGAATGTTAGTCTCGTTATATAATTTTTGTATAAACAATAATGTACATTTTCCCGAGATGTTTATTAAAAAGTATAAACGTTCTCAAAATTAAAATTTTTTATACATGGCATTTTTTATCAAGTTAAAATAATTTGAACAGAAACATACCGATAAAAAAAAACCGTATTAATAAAATACGTCAACGCCATTTAACATTGTAAATTACTTAATTTACAGCATGCATAGTTCGCATCATTCTCAGGCAGGCCATATGGTCGACGACCTTCTAAAGCTGTGCCGTTGGTGACTAGCTTACAGTTCATACACCTACACTCGTTTATTATTTCACCATTTCAAACCATTCTTATCTTTACTATACGTTAATCAAAAAAGAAAACTACATGAAATTATTCATACCTAAAAAACTTTTGTATGTAAGTAAATCTAGTGTTATTTCTGAAAATAAACTCTTACGTAGGTGGAGCAGTTAATAGCTCAAAGTGTGTAATTACAAGCAAGACATAAAACGACCTGCTTGCGGTTAAGCAAATCCACAAATAAGTACATAAATAGCAAGTAATATAAGTACTACGTTAAAAAAGAATATGATAGTATAACAGAATAATATCTAAGTAATATGGCGAGTAAAATTTAGCAAAACAACGCTACTTGAACAGCATAAATATATAAACAGCTTATCTAATATTCCCACTGCTGGCAATCGGCACCTTCTCTGACTCGAAGACTCTCATGACATTTATTCTGGAGACGTAATGAAAGCTTAATTAATATCAATTCTTTTATGAATACTTCTTGTTTTATATAAAAAAGACATGAATATATATAAGATTTGAATTATTAAATATATATATATTTTTGATATAAGACATCACTTAAGGTTGTTTAAATACTAGCAATGAATACAAGTCGAATTGTTTTCCTTATACATTATGTAAAGAAATGGCTTCTCATGAACACTTGAATACTTTTAAGGAGTTGCAGCCGCCGACTGCACGCCGTTTTTGGTATTGTCCGCAGCGACAACTTTCCAGCCTTATATCAGCATTTGGGTCGTTCTTTTGCTGCGCCATATTCGTATAACCACATTGTGGCAGAATTTTGCAGTAACTTTTAAGCATTTAACTACTTCCTGATGACACAATAAATACACCGGAATAACAATTTTAGTAATGCATTTTATTATTTTTTTTATACAATAAACCGGATAAAATAAAACGTAAAATATAAATTGTTCTGCCGGGTTTTGACGTTAATAATTGCTTTCAAGGTTTTCTTCGCGCCCGATAAGATTTTATGAACTTGAAATTACAGACAAAACAGAAATGGTTGATAAAGTTTATAATATCCAATTTTACATTTAGCCCACATCACGAGTGTCTGTTTTAAATTCTGAATTACGAAATATTTCGAATATGTGAAAGTATACATCTAGTATGTATATATTTATGTGTGATCCTGTACCTAAGTAAACATATTGAAATTTCCGAAAAATGATGACGTAAAGCCTGTTCAACTGTACGCGTCCTGTGCTCGAAACATTCGAGTTGTTATATCAACGCAAGTAAACAAGTAAGAAACGAGTTTAAGCGAGGACGGAGACGTGGGTTCGATGAGATCACCGCCGCGAATAGAGCCGCCTGAGGTCGCAGCCTGCACCACTTCGCCTCGCGTCTTTCTAATTGCCCAGCCGATTTTATTTACAACGCCTGACTTTTACATAGCTCACATATTGCATCAACAATATGTTCATCCAGATTAATTTCTTTATTTTTAAGTATTATTATAATCATAACCTACAACGTATCTTTACCTTTTTTAAATCATAACTACAAATAAGTAATAAATAACTTACATCACCAGAGCTAATAAAATTAGACAAAATAGATTGACAAACAGATTTATATTTATCGTCAATCTTAAATCATGAGAATGTTGTAATTTAGACGAAAACTCATGATTCAGTGCGGTAAACAATTTCTACATACAGGCGTTAAGGTCAAATTAAAGACGTAGATTTTTCAATTGAGGGACCGGGCACGAGTGGGCGCGTGATGGAGCGTTGGACATTTTACTTATTGCTCTTATTAGAACAACGAGTGCGCTCTGATGATATCAGTACACCAGTGGCACTATAAACGACTATAAAGACGAATAGAGGTTTATAACATAAGAATATGTTTGCTGACATTAATGTCAGAATTGTGATAACACCTATCTTTGTCGTAAAATAGCTCTATTTAATATTATGTTTTCAACAAAGTTAAAATATAGTATACATCTAACTGCTTTATTTACTTGAATATATACAAGAATAAAAGTTTACTACATCTTGCAGAACACTCCCGCGAATTATTTGCATACAATACGTATATATACCAACTGTGCTACAAATTTCTCAGAAACGTCGGCCGGTCGTGATTTTCAAATGTAAAAAATAAAACCGTGTAACCCCGCGACCTTCAAACAGAAAGAATCACAATAAACGAGCTCGAACGATACAAAATTGTTACAGTCGTTTCTATGCGAAAATCAAGTTCAAAGTCGAAGTTGTACAACTCTTACAATTCTTTGAATAAAATTTCAACTCGCTGATGTATTTAAATTATGAGTATTTCCCAGGTAGTCACAGTCGTCTTACTTATTAAATGAGTACAAGTGAACTTGTTTCAATTGTCATGTTTCCCATAGAAGGTTCCCGTATAGTATACATGGCTATCTTACTTGTACAGTTGTCGTTTCTCTACGTGCCTCGAATGTTTAGTGTACCTAGGTTGCCAAGAGTTCGAGCGCAAATGTAGTCACGTAAGAAGCTGGCTTGTTAACAATGGCTTGCTAGCATTTGCTAACAACTATACAGTGAAATTTGATAACATAAAAAAAAACTTAGTATTCATGGAGCATCATAATAGATTTATTATTTACTCATTCATACTGTAAACCTCATGTAGAGCTATAAAGTATTTGAAAGTAAAATCAAAGTTCGATACAATACACTTGAAAAGAGCGAACGTTTGACAAGAATATAAATTACTTTTAATGTTGTATCAAAACATTATTTACATGCACTTTTCTCTGAGATTTAATAAAATAAAACTTTGCAGGGGCGTTTAAGGTTCAACATTTATTATAAGTGAACATTTGATTAAAGATAACCTCAAAAGTTTAGCTTGTTAATTTTTATTAAATTAATCCAACAGCATAAAAAAAATTCTTGATGCTTTTTTATTAACAGTTTTGTTAATAAGACTTAATTTTTTGTTCGTATTTCCATATTTGCACCAAGTATAGCAGTTGATGATTCTAAATCGGTCAGTACCATGAATCAACATTATAATCATTACCGTCCGTGATCATACAAAGCCTTTTCTGCGACAGCAATAGTGTGTCGCAATCCATAACAACAAGCCGTCACGTTGGGCGAACACATAAACCTAATGTTACAGCCGAGTACCCAGCACCTTCGTGGACACAAAACTACGTCACAAGCTGCATACTGCACATATGTCAGTTTCATCAGAATGTTAGAAAATAAATATTACGCCACCACCAGTTTGTCAAGATTAACAAACGAGAAGAAATTAATATAGAAAAACTATTTAACATAATTATTTTTACTAGTTGCCTGTCCTAAGCTATATAGATATATGTAAATATATATATATATATATATATATATCTCTAACATGGACCTGAATATTAAGTACTAAACTATGTTGTTATGGTCTTATTATCAGAAGGCTTTTTCTGAAGGAGTTTTATGTATATTTCCATTCGAGCTATCTCGTATTTATTTTAATGTTTGTAATTTTTTCTTGGTGTAACATTTTTTTTACAAAGGTAAAATAATGTGGACATAGACCTTTGTGTTGTTTGAATAGTTATATTTTGTCATACTATTATTTCTAAAATTTGTCAATTTCTTGCTATGTATGAACCATTTGGCCTTTTCAAGTTCACTGTTGAACACATTACTTCACTTAATTAATTAAGGAATAATTTCTGTACTCTCCCTTAGTTAATAGGCGTTTTATTTTGATATAAATCCAAGGAAAGACTAACAGCCTTTTCTAAGGGATGTACCCATTAGTCAATTTTTTATTTATAAAAATAGAAGAAACGGTTGAGCCATTCTCACGCGAATATCATTTATCACTTATTTTAAATTTAATCTATTGCATCTGCTATTGTTATCTGTAGATCGTCAGGGGTTGACTGATTACATAGGCCATTCTTGACCTTGTTCTTGCAAGGTGTACAGCATAAATTAGTAAGAACCATTACTTTTAATACAATAAATATATTGTTATACCCCGCCATACAACATAAAAAAATGATGATTAATAATTCTATATGTGAAATTTTATATAGATAATAAAATATTAAATTTTGGTAATAATTTCAGCGATAATTACATACACATTTATCAATATAATTAACAGCGAAGGCATATAAATAGTACAATCGCAAAGGTTACTGTCAGCGTTTATCTGAATGCTACAAAACACGTAGAAATAATGACATACGACTTATGTATCGTTTTGCCGAAGATAATGAGAGCTCTCACAGATAATTTAAGAATAAACAAGTTCTTGGATTTAAATCTCTATACTGCACATTATAACATCCAATCAAAAACAATTTATCAACATAGTAAACTATAGATTTTGAAGGATTAAATCTACGGATGATAATATAAAACATCCTCTGATATTTTTTTTTATAGATGTTGAACTAACGTTTGAACTAAATTTCATGATGTTAGGCGACAATAAGCCCGAAGGTAATGCATATTCATCCAAAATACTCTGGTTTCTTATGTTGACAGCTAGAACACAGCAATACAGTTTTTACGACAGACGGAAGAGGGTAGTAGCTTCTTCTTGTCGTACCTAAGTTTGTACTGTAACTACGATAATGGTGGGATCTCTTGCAGAAGGTGAAGTTCTTCCTCGACCCGATGTGATGAAAAACTTAACTCTATTCCATTGAATGTTATATACAAATACGTAAACGACGCATCTTTGTATTTATGAATCTGTGTAATAATCTGTGACCTTGCAGCTCCTGCAGCTAATGAGCTGGAATAATTTTGATGTATTGTTTCTTTTTTCTAAAACGAATTGAAAAATGGGCTAAACTGACAAATGCGCCTGTCTAATATTTTTATTTAAAAGGTGACTCGTCTAAGTATTTTTTATGTTCTAATTAAAAACGCTGTCCAACGAGTTATAAGTTGGTATATAGTTTTATTTTTCAGAGATTTTTTATATTTCAGGTTGACGATTTTAAATTTACCGTTGTTTGTTGTTTCAATCTAAAAAGATTATTGTTTTAATAGCCTTATCTTTCTTTAGCCCTATCTTTTTTATATAAACAATTCTATTGTTAATTATTTTATTTGCAATCAAATGCAAATGACTATAGTATACTACAGTTCTCTAATCACGGACAGGAAAATAACTAATATGCAATGACCAGGCAAATGAGTTCATCGATTAAAACAGGAATGACGGAATGAAAATAAATATAACCTAAAAGTAACCATTATTGTGTTAATGGAATTCCATTAAAAAGAACTTAGTTTTAAATAAATTAAAACAAGTACATATGAAATGTTATCAAAGATAAGTACAGTTAGACACTTTTTCATACCTTATATTTTTAGCCACTACGTATTAGAATTACATAAGCTATAAAGCGCTTTAGACTTTGATAATTTCATAACTTGATTTATATTATTTTTGACTGATCTTACTAAGATTGTGGGTAAATGATTGAAAAACCTATTTAATCGTATAATGTTTCGAAACGGTTCTAAAGAAAAAAATTATTTCGTTTTCTTTTTCTTACGTATCATACAAGAGGAGGTACTGTTTATAAATTATCAAAATATTCGTTAATGTAACTGAACAAATGCTAACAATATAATGAAATTGTCATCCTCTTCTCAGTTCAGATTTCAATTTGTCTTGTCTGTTATATGCTCTAGCTTGGTGACCATAACAGGCAAAAATATTTATAGTGAAATTTGAGAGTAATAAGTCTTGATCAATACGGTTTTTCATTAATTAGCATGTCGACGGTTGTTACTTGTAGTAGTTATAAATAAATACCAACATTTTGTATATTTATTCTCTCTTGTGAATATATTATTAAGATTATACTAAAGTAATAGTTGTAGTCACGACGAAGAGAAACTTGTCTAACGAGCATATTATGCATATAGTTAGTAAACGACTTACGATAGCGAAAACCGCATAACTTGTGCCTTTAAATGGATAATTCAATAATAATTATACTATAGAATAATAATTATACTATAGCTAATAGTTTATTCACTAATGTCGCAAGAAAATACGTTTTTTTTTATGACCGAAAGCGTATCGAATATCTCGAAATAATACATAGCCCAAATTGCAGATTTAATGTAAAAATTTTATATGACTTCAAGTCGGCAAATAAATTATAAAATGACCTTATTCAATTAGCAGATACTGCAATCACAGTGAAAATTTTCCTATTAACTCTATTAATATTGCATAATCATTTAAATACCGCAGATCTCTTGTGTTTATTTAAATTAATTTATTTTAAAATTTCGCGGACTACAGTATTGAATATAAATGATGAAAGCTATAAACTGGGAAGTTCTAATCAGTATGCTAAGTGTAAGTTACACAGTGAGCATAAGACGTAGGTTTTCGATAGAGGTTAAAGATTGACAATTATGTTGTTAATATACAAAATAACTAAACGGAAACAGAAGATAGTAGAGTTAGAATGCGAAAGTACCAGGCGCGGTTAGGTACGGTGTAAGATTGGCCGCATAAAGTTCCTTCACACGAATAAATTACGATAAAAAAACCTGTAAAAGTTGCAGGTAAACCGCAAAGTGTACAAAATCCAAAATCTATGTATGTAAGAGTAATTCGATAAAACTTTTTGAGATTATCATTAATACTTTGGGATCTAGAATATGTTTTCTTCTTTCCCATAATGTTCATCGAAGTAACAATAAATGTATTATATAATAAAACTTGAAGCCTGATATTGGCTAACGATTATTATCTTTAAAATTTGAGCGAGAAAACCTTTAATATTAAACAGGCTTTCTTAAAATCCAAAAATAGAAATTTTCAACGTGAAATATATCGACAATATGTGAATTAATAATGACTGTGTATAATAAGTAGTCATTCCTTAGCATCGGCATACCGTTTCGACCTTACTAAAGGACATATAGTCAATGTAAAACTGAGTAATCATCGTTTGATATTCGTTCTTTACTTACATTTAAACAATTTGAATGAAAAAATTTAATGCTTTTTGGAGAATAAATCATTAATAATCTATTTATGACAAAAAATTTAGTAGCCATGTTATGACATCATACGAAATATCGTGTCACATATGTGTAAAGATAAGTGAGTACATGCAACCAGTCTATGCACTTACTATAGATAATTAACAAACTTTGTCCGTCTGTAGTTATTCCAAATATTTATTTTCTTTTCCGATAACCCGAATTAGTAATGGCAGGACTTTAAATTTTATCAACAACTCACTTGTTAGTAAAAACGTACCATGGAACAAATGAATATTTGTAACTTTATTGTCCCAGCAATAGACATACAATTGAACGCACTGTCTTCAGACGAGGAGTATTTTAAATTGTCCGACTATCTAAACGAGTTCGGTATTGAGGGCGATGCTAATAGCACTTTCAGTTCGATAAACTCCTACGCATCTGCGCATAAGGACTCAAAACCACTGCTGGCTTCACGTGACTCATGATCGCCTACTACTTCTGATGTGGGTAAGATTTGTGATTATATACAGTTAAAGCACTTATATTTATACTTTACAAAAGCTTTAGCTCGTTTCATTGATTTTAATGTTTTTAAATCAGCTGAAGGTCAAACAATCGAAACGAAATGTAGTATATATCAACCGAGCAAAGGCACTGAGCCAAACGACCTATGAACACGGTATGCAATTTTAGGAAACAAATTAAGAAACGGTAATAATTCTATTGCAATAATAAATTTTTAGACATTTTTAATTATTCACGTAATTTAAAATTTAGGCTTTTATTCAAATTACTTTTAAATAAATACCACCTTAGAATTAAATTCACGTTCTATATTAGCTCACTGATCACCGTGAACTTGATATGTTTCATAGCATATTTATTTTTGTCTACAATGGACTAACTTTTAACTTATAATTCATATAAAGTTAAATGATATCGAACCTTAGATATTGGAGCGTACTCGTCCAGAATACTATAAACGCCGGCAGATTTAAAGTAAAAGGGTTAGAAAAAAATTAACCGCTTATCTTGTATCTTGTTCTTAAGATTTGTTATTAAAAAACAAATTATTTGGTACTTGTTTTAGAAAGATAGAAAAGAATTGTGTTATATAGTAGTTATATTAACAGACGCCAACGAGCATGAGAAGTATTACGTAATCAAGATCATTTACATTTAAAGTCGAAAATTGTCCGTGTACTTACACTACACCAACGCTTAAACGAAGAGATTATTAAGAAATTAGGGACAATAATGCTTATAACCTATGTGGCTGCTACTACTATAATAAAATTAATGAATCAAAAAATTATTACTTTGAAAAATGATGACCATACCTTTTAATTAATCTCAGGTATCTACAAGAATCTGGCCGTGTAAATATATTTTTACCTTACCAATAAATTTGTGGGTTGAATCTATTCATACATCTAACATTTATATAGTAATTGCTTTTTTATTCCAAAAAAAATAATATGAAAAGTACATATCATTTGCCATTTTAATACCCTGTATGTATGTAAAAATATATCTTATCGTAATAATATGCACCTTCACTGTATCACAAATACGAAAATTCTGTGTGTTATGATTATACAATGTTTATCAAATTTTATACAATGTGTATTTCGTTGTATCAGTTTTTAAAAACCGCTCCTCTAAAATCTTATCTTTTTAAAAATTACATTGCTAGTTATCTGCATATTGATAATTTTTGAGAAATTTGAGTAGCGTCGCATTGTTTTTTTACTTTATTTAAAAATACATTAGTACTTCAATTAAAATTACTGGAAACTTAGTCAGAAATTTAAAAGACAAGTAATTTTTAAAGAAATCTACCATAACAAGAAAATGCTAAATAATAATATAGAGTATTTGCGCCATTTCATAGAAAATTGCCTCAATCTCTCCCTAAAAACCATTATGAAGGGCGGGCCCTAGTGCCCGGCGGTAACGGAGGCTATGGTCACCGTCTGGTGAAGGTCGCGCGAAGCGGCAGTTGGACCGATTGATGTGAAGATCGTTGGGAGAGGCCTATGTCAAGCAGTGGAGGTCTATCGGCTGGTGATGATGAATATAGAGTATTTAATATAACTTACCCACAAGTACAGATTTCGCAAATACACTGCTCCTTAATTACAGTTTTTTCTGGTTTCCTAGGACCAGCGTGTCTTGGTCTTGTTTCGTCTATGTAGACGGTCTCCTCTACAACGGTCCTATCGTCACGCACTGTTTTCTTATCATCGATGATGGTCTCATCGTAAACAGTACTGACGACGGTATCCTTTCTTGTGGTATCAGTGATAGCATGGTCTACGACGTCGTATTCGTGTACATCTCGAGTAACGTGGACATCCTTCTAAAAAATAATAAATAAGTTTTAATAACTTTTACAATAATGTTAAACATAACGCAAATATTTTTAACCAGTTATAATGTTCTTACCAAGTTTTTGATGTCTAACGCACTTTTGTCGACAAAAACGTCGGTTTTCACTTTTTCATCTTCTTTTGCGTCTTCGTATGTAGTTATTTTTCTAGTAATACCATTATCATTTATATAGCGAGTTACTTCAACTTGGCTTCTAGTTTTATCTACTTCAAATGATTTCTTAATAATATCAGCGTTACTTGTTTTCAGAACAGTAATTTGTTCTGTGTCACCGCCTTCATAAAGATCTTTAACATCCTCATTAATCTTTGTGCCAAAAGTTACTTTATCGATTCTCTTAAATGGATACTTTTTAACAGTTTCTATAATATCTTTTAACACTCTATCGTCAATGTTTCTTCTAATGACAATATTTTTATTACTTACAGTAACATCTTTATTAGAGGATGACGTCTCAATAATTTTTCGCAAATCACTAATAGATGTAAAGTCCTTTATATCCTTCGATGTTAATATTATATTGTCTTCTGTATCTTGTCGTTTCAAATGGTGTCGTGGTTGTTCAGTTTTACCAAACGGTGACATTTCTTTTGGTCGTTTAGGTCTGTCGTCATCCTTTTCGTAAACAAATTTTCCATTCCATGTTCCTGTACTTCTCTCATAGGTCGTCAACGTGTCTTTTGTTTCAGACGCTGTTTTAGACGTGGACTCTTTAATTAGATTTTGTTGTTCAGTTGTAATAAATTCAGTCGTTTTAGTTTTATTTTTAATATCACGTATGTCAGTTCTCTTGTCCGTAACAATTGTCTCTTGAGTATCAGAATATACGGACTTATCAGTCGTGTCTTGTATATTTCCAATAAATTGATCGGGTCTATCGGTAGATTGCTCTGTAATAGCTGGTTTCTTTGTAAAGTCGCCAGAATAAACGTTTCTCGTGGATGCAATTTCTTTACCATTTTTATACAGAGCAGACTCTTCTGCCACGTGTGAAGAACTTTTGGGGACACCATCTTTACCGGTGTCATAAAATGATTCTTTATCCAACACGTGTCGTGTATATTCATGTTCAGGCTTTATACCAGGGCCAGAGATATGATGACTCTTCTCATGGCTTGAATGTTCTTTACTATCTCCCCATTCCCTATGGGAGCTATCTACTATTCTTTGTTTCCCGTCAATAACTTCTAAAACATAAGAAGATGTCGATGCTTGTTGCGCACTGCTGGTGTTACTTTTAAGGATTTTTGTAGAAAAATTTACACTATCGGTATCTCGTACGTCAAGAATGTCTCCTATTTTTTGAAGTTCATTTTGAATTGTTGAATCATAGCCGTAAAAATTGGACGAATCTGTTCTCGTATTCTGGTTTCGTCTTTGTAAACTTGTAGTTTCATTTTTCAGCACAGTACTCTCGACAACGTTTGAGTTACTTTGAAATTGATTTGTAACATCAGATGACATAATATTTTTAGTATTGTCTACTGTTGACATTCTATCTCCAGTTGATTTAAGTTGTTGCAGGTTATCTTTATGAGAAATTATACTCTCGTGGGAAGTAATTTGTTTTCCATCTTTAACAAATTTTGAGTCCTCACTTATAGTCATCTCACTTCTGGGCTGTTCACCATCCTTTCCTGTATCGTATTTAGATTTCATGTCATAATTTTGTTGACTGTGAACAGATTTTGGTTCGATATTAGTTCCACTAACAGTAGCATAAGCTTCTTTCGATGAATGCTCTTGGGCATCACCCCACTCTCTTTTTGCGCTATCAACAATGCGTTCTTTTCCATCAATTATTTCAACGACATATGATGAAGATGTAGATTTAGTTACACTACTGCTTTTGTTCTCACTTGTTTGATTCGTTGTGCTGTATTCTTTAACGTTTATATTTTGATCAAGCGAACCTTCTCTCCCAAAATAATTTGAAGAGTCAGATTTAACTGTTTGATTTCTCTTCGAGACTCCAGGGGAATGTGGATGATTGTCTTTATCACGGTGATTTATAAACTTCTTATCAGTTATTTTGGAGAAATTATCTTTCATATTTCGTCGAGATATGGAAGATTGCTGTGTGGTTTTTGTATTTGTTGCATCTTCGCGTTCCGATTGCAGTAGAGAATTAGTAGCATTTGTACCTTGTGGTGATCTCCCATATGTGTTTAACCTTGAAGTATTATGCGAAGAGCTATCTATAAAAGCAGTGTTAAGTGTCTGGTTTTCAACAGAAGAGTTAACTGTTCTGTCAAATGTTTGACTATGAGCTGAATCAGAGTGTTGCATTGAGGTCGACGTTGATTGAGAAATTTCACTTTTAGAGCTCTGATGTTGTGTTGAAGAACTTTCCTGGATTACGGAATTAGAAACAAATTCTCCAGTAGTAGATTGAGCCATATCACTTACGCTGTGTTCATGCGATCTTATCTGTGACAAATCTGTCACTGATGGTGCCTCCGTAATAATATAATGCGGATGACTGTTATAATGCTCTGATATTGTAGAGCCTGTTATAGAAGCATGATCACTTACATCAGTAATCATCAATGGATCATCCTCTTCGACTTTTACCTCTATGTAGCGAACCTTTTTCCCAGATGAGCTGACTTTTTGCAAGGTGTTACTGCTCTTCTGTACGGTAGACGAGCTGCTCTTCTGAACACTGGTCGATGCACTAGTCGATGAGGTCACTTCGGACGTATTTGATTGTTTAGTCTTTTTATTTTTCATAGTCATTTTTGTTATTCACTATTTTGGATGGTTAAAAAATATATAAATGTATATAACTTATATTACACTAGGAGCTATGATTAAAAAGTGCGATTAAATATTTAAATTAAAGTTACGTTTCGTCACATAATAAAATAAATAGTCTTTGCCATGCAATATAAACCGTCGCGAGAGTCGTTCGTGTCGGGTATCGTGCGCGCGCGCTTGTCACAACTGTCTCGCGCTGTCTGCAGCACCGGCTGTGTGGCAGCGTTTCTGAGAGCAAGAACTCGACGCCCCCCCTTGCACCTTGACGTGTACCGCTTCGCCCACTGGACCTTCGCGCCACGTAAGCGCTTACATGTCGCCGTTGAACTCATACCAAAAATGGTACAATTTTTGGTATGACTTGTACCCCCAACTGGCTGAAACTAATATTTCATAAATATTACAAAATTCCGAATTTATGCTAAAAAATCGTAGCATGACAGTTTTGTAAAGTAAAAAAAATTTACTCTTTAATAAAGCAGAGTTTTGGTAAACTATAGCATTTTAATACAACAAAGCTATTCTTTAAAGTATAACTTATATATTTTATTAAAAAAACAAGGTATGATAATAACGCTCTTGAACAGCAGAGAAAATGCTTTCATTTAATTTTTTTCGCAGATTTTATTAATTGTAAATATTAGCTTTCGTATTTATAAAGCACTTTGGTATTTTGACTATATATTTATCTTAAAAGTACCTATCACTTTGTAGAAATAGCAGACTGTATTACACAAGCATATACGCAATTTACATTGTATTTTGGTTGTGCCCGCTTAAACCATGTAACGATTCGTTATCTCCATCAGATTTCAATACGGTCTCTTTTTTTTTGTATATTATGGGTCAAGTACGTATAAATCGATTACACTTTCACCATCAAGTCATTTACAGAAGCAGATTTACCTTGTAATTTGTGTACGAATAAATTATTAAAAACCATCGAAAAAAATTGGCTCGCTATCCACTGCTGATATAAACCTCCCCAGTCGATTTTCAGGACGACTAGACTGTATTAGAAATGGTAAAAAGTCATATTTAAATTTAAGTACATATTACATTTTTTATTTTAAAAAACTTTATTGACCATTACTGGTCTCTGTTGCCAAATAGCGTCCAGGTAGGTACTACCGCAGCTCCTATTTCCCTCTTCAAACGGTTTGAAGGGTGCTATAGCTAGTGAAATTACTGTGCTAACGAAACTCAACATCTTACGTCTCAGGTTACGAGCGCAGTAGTGCAGTATATATTAGGTTGGGGAAAAAGTCTTTTCGCATTATAGTATGTTTGAACTTGTAATAAAATCTATTTGGTTATACTATTTGTATCTGGCTGGTCTTGGTATCATTGAAAGTTTAAATTTTAAAGAACTTAATTCCAATTTAAAATTAGGAAAATGTGTGATTTTCATTTGTGTTTCGTACTGTCAATATGAGTGAATCTAAGGAAGAAATCCGATACATTTTAAAATTTTACTACAAAAAAGGAAAAATGCAACGCAAGCCGCGAAAAAAATTTATGATGTTTATGGACCTAGTGCAGTGCAGTTGTCTGTGAGCACTGTGTAGCACAGATTTGGTTTAAGCGTTTTCAATCCGGAAATTTTGATGTCAAAGATGCACGTCGCTCTGGTCGCCCTATTACGGATAAAATGGATGCCATTTTTGAAAAAGTGGAGCAAGATCGGCATATCAGTAGTTACGACGTAGTTGAAGAACTGGGAATTGACTATAAAACCGTTTTGGCGCATTTGAAAAAAACTGGGTACACAAAAAAGCTCGATATTTGGGTACCTCACAAGCTCACTGAAAGAAACCTAATAATGAACCTTGTACTCGTTTGTAATTCTTTATTACGACGTAATGAAACCGAACCATTTTTGAAGAAGCTGATAACTGGTGATGAAAAGTGGATCACGTACGACAATAACATGCAAAAAAGGTCGTGGTCAAAGGCCGGTCAGGCTTCGCAGACTATGGCGAAACCTGGATTAACTCGCAACAAGGTGATGCTGGGTGTGTGGTGGGATTAAAAGGGCATTATTCATTATGAGCTGTTACCACTAGGCAGGGCCATGAATTCTGAACTCTACTGCGAACAACTGACGAGATTAAAGCAAGAAGTTAAGAGAAACCGGCCGGAATTAATCAACAGAAGGGGGGTTGTTTTTCATCAAGATAACGCTAGACTTCACACATCTTTAGCCACTCAGCAAAAATTAAGAGAATTTGGCTGGGAGATGTTAATGCATCCGCCGTATAGTCCTGACCTTGCACCTTTAGAATTCCACCTGTTTCGGTCTCTTCAGAATTCTTTAGGTAGTGTCAGGTTAACATCACGAGAGGACTGCCAAAACCACTTGTCGCGGTATTTTGATCAGAAGTCCTAAAATTTCTACAGCAATGGGATTAATATAAATTTAATAAAGAAGTCTAAAATTAGGAAGGCTGTTTTAATGCTAATAAGCATTTTAAACCAGCCAACACACGAAACGGTAAGATATTATCGTAGGTACCGAATCAATCAAATAAAAGTAAGACACAATTAAATAAGAAAGTAAAAAATACTAAAAACGCTACATTTAAATCGAAACAGTTATTTAATAAACGAGGAATACAAAATGCTTTTTTCGTTATGAATTTATTTAAAAATAACTGCTTGGTAAAAAAGGGCTAAAGGTATCCGTAAAGCCGTTTTTATTACTTCATTGTTTGTTTCAATAAAATTTTAAAATAAATTAACTAAATATCTACGCAGGGATGAGAGTTCCTATAAAAAAAATACTGTGTAGACTCAACTACAGTAAATAATGCTATAAACTTAGAGTTCCTTTAATTTAATAAATTATTTTTTGGCACCAATAATAATGTAAATAAAATGAACACGCCGTCGCAGCACATCTGACGATATAATTACTGTTTAAATATTGTAAAAAACATTTTTTTTTAAGTTCATCACATAGTATTTGTCAATTAGGCGTTAGGATTTTTTATGAAATTAAACACCGTTTGCATACCTTACATTTTAATCAGGTAAGGTTCCGTGAATAAAGTGCTTTGAAAAAAATGAAGTGTAAAGAACTTTTTAATTTACTCATAAATCAAGTTAATGAAATAAATTTGTTTACAATTGATTTCTTACCAATTGTTTACTCTAAAAGCCCCCATTTATGATCATGTCAGATCATTCATTCTTTCAAATGGAGATTTAAGCAGTGGCAACTTTATGCCACCTACACATAAAATACTTGATGTAATGACCTCAAAACAAAAACACGAAAATAACTACTTTTGAAAACAATTCGTCATAACTGTAGATATAAAGCGGCCTACAACAAATCGTAATACACATATACATATCTCATGACCTCATCGTAAGAACACATTCGAACTTTATAGATTCAGCTGTAATTCTGCACATTTAAAACAATGCGCTTTATACGGAGTAACCATTGCCTGCGAAGACATTGCCTAAATGAAAACGTGGGATTTAAAGGCCCCGCTTTTGATGCCTTTAAAAGGCTATAGTGGGCGAGTCGGTTTCGAATCATGCTCCCACCACAAGGTTTTATGCAACTGTCACAAAGAAGTAAATAATTTTTATTCTTCTTTATATAATGTGACTGTTTTAACTAGTAATTTGTACAACTGCACTTAAATAATTAAAAAGTTTTCGACAGTTAATACTTCAACTTATTAAAGTGTAATTAAAATGGCATTTGTAGATCCTCTTATTTATAATACCGTACATATTTTGAGCAATACTTTTAAAGCAGGTCTCAAACCACTTCATGTTTATCGTTTTTTCCAAGTTTACTTAGTAAGTGATGAGGGCACTCTTCCATTTGCTTTTATACAATAATAAACTGTACAAACCAGTAACAACGAGCCTACGCATATATTTGCTAGTTACTGGAGGAAGAAAGTCAGAAGAAGTTTAGTGCTGGTAGGTCTCTGTTGCAGGAGAACGTTTAAGTAGGTACCACTGCAACCCCTATTTCTGCCGCCAAACAGTAGTGTGCGAATATTAGTGTGTTCCGGTTTAAAGACGTTGTAGGTAATGTAATTACTGGAGTAAAGAGACTCAACATATGTCTCTGGCGGCGGACGCAATGTGGTGCAGGGTATAACATTCTAACTAGCGCCACGTTGTTTCGGGCTCGTTTCGTCGCTAACTGTAAAAAAAAGTTTACTTAGCGATCAGGGACTCTGCCATTTATTTTCATATAATAGGAAAACTTTTTATAAAAAAGAAATGTATGTAGTGTAAAAGTCACGTATAATAACTAAATTAAAATAATATCAATTATTTTGTTAAAACGTTATAACTTCGCTATAGGTTTTGTACAATTAGCCGTTTCTTAAATAATTGATGATAACGTTTAACAAAAATCGTTTTATAATTTGGCGATTAATTCAGTTTTTATAAAAACTGTAAATTAAGACATTTAGTTTTATTTTTTAGGGCCATCTATGAGCAAATATCAAAACTATTTCATATTGTCTTATGTAAAATTGATAGTATATCAATAAGCTACAGAAAAAGAAATACTAGATGTCACTATTAAAATTAAATATTGGAACTAAATTTAAACTAGAGGGCGTAACTAACCTTTATGTAGGTACGAGTCAATCTTGCGAAATTCAACTTCAGGTCGCCCTGGTACAAATTTATTTATATACCAAGGATAGAAACCAGGTTTCAAAATATTTTGATACTTGCTATATAAAACTTAAAAATAAAACTTTATCCTAATAATATGAATAACAAAATGGACCACTATTATTATTACTTATACTTAAAACCTTTTTCATTGTTGTTTTTATAATTTAACTTAACTTGTTCGTTGTACATTACATACTATGTCACCAGCAAAGAATATAAGCTTTGTCATTAGTACGTGATCTATAATATAAATACAAATTTTATATAAATGGTTTTCTTTATAATAAAATCTCAAAAGTATTGAATACTTGTAAAGTTTTGTGCGTCTGACACGTATGTACTTGGAATTAAATACTTAGTTTTAAAACCTAGTCGCGTAAATACGTCCATCCCTACTCTGATAGTCAATAAATGGCCGCGTGCGTCACAACGCTGCGCAATCAAGCGCGGAAATAACTAACAGCTGTTCTACAATATTCGTTCAGGCAACTCAGGTAGCAGCTGTGTGCGGTCGAATACAGTCGTTTCTTTCAGAACGGTGATTGTTTGGACATTAAATAGTGGTGTTCTCATTGTTTTATCTTTCACCATTTAGCACGATCGGGCACATTTTTTACTTGATTACTGTCATCTTGTACTTCGATATTGAATACGAAAGTGCGTGAATCGTTACAATCATTGCTTTTCTCGTCGAAATGTTTACCAAAATTCCTTCATTGTTGTTGTGACTTAAACCAAGTTGAAATGCCTCGTGAATACGTGGACCGCGAAAGTTCTGCAGTGTTATGTCAATAGAATCTTTTATACATAGTTATTTTCATTTTAATACTCGAAAAAGAAAAAACTATAATGTCTAATACGGTACCAAATACCTCCGCTCTCAGAGCTTTGGCCTTAGAGTACAAAAGCCTTCAGGAAGAACCTGTTGAAGGATTTAGAGTGAAACTGTTAGGAGAGGACAATTTGTTTGAATGGGAAGTTGCAATTTTCGGTCCACCGGATACATTATATCAAGGCGGTTATTTCAAGGTAAAAATTACACTTTGGCTTCTATTCCTAATTTAATTGGAGTACTGATATTCTATTTCTTACGACATAACCTCAAAACATAATTTCATTCTAACATTTTTGTATTTTTTAATTATCGGATATCTATTTTTGTAGCCTTTTGTGTCATAATATACAGATTGATAGTATAATGTTAAATATGTAGAGATTTGTTTTATAAATATTTTTTTCTATCTTTGGCATCATTCCATTTATTATGAAAATTATTGAAAATGGATAAATTCTTAATTTGAGTTAACCAATTCTCATAAGGCTAATTACAAGTGGAAATGTAACTATTATGTTTATTTCCTTAATAATATTTATTTACTTCAGAAATAAAATATCTTATTTTATGTTATTCTTCAATTATAATGTTAGTTCTCATTAAATTTAAGCAAACAGTAGTTTGGGAATACACAGCCTGATACACTTTAAAGCTTTTAGAATAGTAATGTGTTGTTCAATTATTATCTATATTTTTTTGAACTTATTATTACATTGTAATAGTTCAGTAGTTTAATAAACCATCCTTATTGATTTAGGGGGTAGTAAAGAATGTTAATTATTTCATTTGTAAGCAACTGAGCATCTGTCATAACAAAGTATTTATTTATAATAATTTCCTATATTACGTTGTTACTTTTATATTTATCTTCATAACATAATTTTTTGTGAATAGTGGGAATAAAAATAATAGTTAAACAGATATTAATTCATAGTTAATATTGTACAGTAGATATGTATTGATAGATCTAAATGAGAAAAGGTATGACATATACTGCTAACAAAAGCCATGGACTCTATTAAAAATAGTTCTACTGTGTTATGTATACACACAGTATTTCATATTACTTACGAGAATATAAACATTGCTATGGTAAAACAACATATCTACTTTAAGATGCATTATGAGTTTACCTAATGTTGATTAGGCATTGTTTAAATCTTTTTATAATTGTGTGTCAGATGTTTATTATCTCTATAAGCCATTTATCAACCTATAACATGTTTAATATAATATTTTATGATGATAATTGTATACATATAGTTTGGAATCATGGAACTGTGTTTGTGTTGTCCAATTTAAAATGTTAGTTTAACCAATTCAAAACATTGTCTTGGTCTATAATAGAAACTTCTGTGTAAGAAAATTTAAATGTATAACTTATGACACTAAATTACCTAATATAAATGAAATAGAACATGGATTAAAGGATCACAAACTTGTTAGTAATTATTAACACATTATGTTAAAACTTTTAAAATCTTATTCTAAAGCTAGAAATAAACTGATAATGAAATTAGTATAACATTCTAATCAGTAATTAAAGTCTACTTCATTATCACACAATCAAACCTATACCCACTATTACAATACTGTTCTTGTATTTTTGACCAATATTTGTACATTTGACACATTTAAAACTAAATCAGAGCAATTGTGTAGTATTGTATTAGTAGTAATTAAAACACTACTTTTGTTTATTATTCTACATCATAACAATCGGTGTTGATAGTTTCTTGAAATTAGCAATTATGGATTTTGCATTTGTTAATCATTTTTGTTGTAACTATTTTTCCCTTATAATTATAACTAGTAATCATTATTATTTTTAAATATATTTCATAACAACTGTAGGGATTAACTAACAACTGAAATATTTTGTTCCAGGCACATATGAAATTTCCTCCAGATTATCCATATTCTCCACCTTCCATTAGATTTCTGACGAAAGTGTGGCATCCAAATGTATATGAGGTAAGAGTTTAATTTGTAAATATAAATCATTTTTTTTATTACAGTAACATTGATTTCTATGAATTCAGTAAGTATATTTATAACTACTGAGTGCCTAAAATTTACATTTATATAATGGATGCAACAAAGTTTGGTTGTATCATATTAATAATACCACTAGTTAAATTTGAATCTCTTGTTAAGTAGAACTAAGTTCAAAAATTAATAGTAAAATAAACAATGGTGGTTTTAATGATAATTGCCAAACTCACACAAAAGGTTTAATAAAATCATGGCAGCTTGTCCAACATTTATAATTTTGCTAAATAATTATAAACTATGATAAGGACTCACTAATATTAATATAATCTAACCCATGCCACAATGGACCAGTGCTATAAATAGAACTATAGTAAAAAAGAAAAACAATGCAATTGCTAACAAGTAGCTTTTGCAATCTGCTTAATGTAAAGATTATAGCGGAAGAACATTTATGCTCTAGTTCTGTGTAAAATATGGTAGTAAAGGTAAGCAAATCATAATATATTTTGAAACATTTGCATTGAAGAACATCAAAATGTTTTTCTGTTGAATATCTCTCTATTAAATAATGCTTGATTTTGAATCCAAAGAAAAAATTACTGAAACATGTTTTACTACTTACTACTAGATTATATATGAAGTAAGACATTTTATTTCATATCTTTTATAATAAAATTATCTTTATTTCTTTTATTTCTACTTCATGAGTGTTTTTTGTTATAAAGTTAGATCATGTTCTATTGCTAGGATAAAATTTACCTGTTCAAAAATCTGTTCTTATATATATATATATAGGAAGGAATAGATTATAACATAAATTGAGTTCTTATTACAATGAGATAAAAAATGGTTACTTGATATTGTTTTTGCTTAACCTTTTTATTGTTCTATGTTATATATTTTCTAGAACAATCTTTAATCTTACTCAACTCGGGTATTTAAGATTAGCGTAATAATTTCATCTAATAGGAAATGTTAAAATATAAACCAGCCAACTATAACATCAGGATTTTTATACTCGATGTCTGGATTGTCCATATCAATCAATGAGCGCTGGTAAAGTAGCATTAAATGTTCAATAAGATGATACCGTACGACCTTGTGTAGCGTTTTTTTTTTTAAAAAAAAGATTGTTTATAAATAGATCATACCTCTGTCGTATATTTCCAACGCGTTGTTAAATTGCTCATATGCGTGCGATTTTATAAATGCGTGAGTAAATATTATTAATTATACAAGCGTCATCGGTTTATCATTACTTTGTATTTTAAATAAGCTACAAATATTTTCAAAGATTAAAAACGTTTATATAAATATATAATAATATTCAGGGTTAATGCACAATATATTCCATAGTCGATGTCATAATTGACATGAAAAG
Organism: Ornithoptera priamus; assembly: GCA_029034505.1. Classification (NCBI taxonomy): domain Eukaryota; kingdom Metazoa; phylum Arthropoda; class Insecta; order Lepidoptera; family Papilionidae; genus Ornithoptera; species Ornithoptera priamus. Next base: position 4,956,771 of record JARDWD010000827.1, read on the forward strand.
GAGATTTTTTTACTGTATATTGTATATTATCCGTGTGCTTTAACATCACATGCATCTCAACTTAATTTCAGATCGAATAATAAACCACCTAAGCTAATCTAATGATAAAGATCAAGAATTTGATCCATACCTTTAGCATTCTATTGATGAATTAAATGATTGACTCATTTAAAACAAATACACTTATTCATATTTTAAAACGGAATCATTACACACAGGTAGGTGCTATAGTTAGTTATCATTTTCATAAAGACAATTTTCTCATATATATTTTCAGAAATTCATTGACTCATCACGAGATCTCCGAAACTATTAGATGTAAAGTCTCAAAATTTGGCGGAGATATTGCTTCTGCCATTTAGAGGTCAACTAAGAATAGATTTTACTAACTTCCTTCCCCAAAGGTAGTTGGTTGTTACAGCCAGCAAAGCGAGAGGGTAACAGTTTGTTTTATATAAGAATCTAGAAACTTCCACCCGAAGTTAATAAAAATTATATTTCTGTCCGCAATTACGTAAAATCCATATTTCTATAGAGGTTGTAACGATTGATGTTTCTGTTTGTCCCGTTCGCGCTACTCGGCCTATGTTGTTGATAAAAAAAGTTATTTTATTTTGGATATATTTTAAATGGATCATTATAAAAACCATTACTTTAAACACCCTAGCCCTGTATTTACAATGATGTAACAATAACATTTAGAGATTGTACTTACAGAGAAAATTATTTATTAGTAATAATTTATTTATATTATTATATACGAAGAGATAAATGTAATATATTACTAACACATCACTTCACATCTCCATACAGTCAAAAGGTGGACTTGTTTTATAAAAACCTAAAGTTATTTGTTTAGTAACGAGATACATATTTCATATCACGAGATGTTGAGCATTTAGAACATGTAACGGTCTTATTAATAATTTAGTTATAATGCGTATATGATTCATTTAAATTCTACGTCAAGATTAAATGAATAGATTTGCTAAAGTATATCTAGTATATCATAAAATATTGGATAAGGTTCTCTAAAGGTTAAATACTTGTATTCGACCTTCCGCCATTGTTATTTATATCTATTATTATTAAATGTTGTCACCTAGAATGAAGCATTTCTTTAAGTCTTTAAATCTTTTATAAGCCATATAAATTTATTGAAAAAAAGTATCTACATAAAATATTGTATTTTTTTTTTATTTAAAAACATTTTTAATTTGTCATAAAGAAAATTTAATGATATTCTTTAAAAGGATGAATAAATGTAACTCTGTTGCCTTTATTTGTAAGATATGGAGAGTAAATCAATCAACTATTTTAATGACAAAACTTAGTTACAGTACTATTTTATTAGTACTTGTATATTTTTTTTCGATTTTAAACAAATTATTGGTAATAGATCTCTGATGCCGGAGACAGTCTAGGTAGGTACTACCGCAACTTCTATTTTTGCTGTCAAACTACACAGAGGAGCGCAATGTGGTGCAGTGTATGCTATCTTAATTAGCGCCACATTGTTATGGACAGGCGTGTCATTTGCTATGGAGGTGAACGTCCTGCTCGTCTCGTCTTTACTTTGAACAAAAAAAAAATCTGTGATTTTCGTCAAATTCATAATAACAGTTTTATGTAATAACCTAAAAAATAACACGAAACTAAATACAGTTGCAAAGGAAAGGAGAATGTTATTGCTAAACGTATATTTCGTAAAAATACAGTTCTTCTGACGTTCAAAGTATACCGTTAGGTTTTAAGAGACGACCACGTCCCCGTGAAGCGTAATAAAATTGTAATGAAACATTAGGGTCATTAAACCAACAACATGATTCACGCAATGACTTACACCGACATCTTTTTTTTTTACCAGCAACTAAAATCGATGTGCGGAATGAGTCTGTTTAGTACTCTAAACCTATATTATTTATTTTTTTTGAATTGTCAATCAATCCTCGCACAAGTTGACCTGCTGGTTGAAATCTATGAATATTTATTTTTTAATCAATTAAGCAACGGGACGAACAGGACGTTCACCTGGTGGTAAGTTATACGCCTGCATAAAACAACGTGGAGCTGGTTAGGATGATATATAATGCACCACATTGCGCTCGTCGCCTGAAACGTGATGTTGAGTCGCATTACCACAGTAATTACACTAGCTACAACGTCTCTCAAACCGGAACACAAAAATGTTTTACACTACAGTTTGATGGCAGAAGTAGGCGCCGCGGTCGATCAAGTACATGAACATGAGCAGATATTAAATCCGTGTATTTGCTTTCAAGTATGCCGTTACCTGATGACTCCGATTCAAATATAACTCTATGAATATGTAGCTGATAATAAAAAAAATTGTTTTCGTACTGCTTTCTTGAGTCTTAGCATGATTATGTGACTTTATAAAAATCTATTCTCATGATTCTGGAGATGCAAGCGCTTGCAAATCGTTCCAACTATTACAGCTGATCTGATACTGGGCTCGTGGACCCGGATCAACGGCCTGTTAAATCTATCCGCTTTAATCTCTAACTTTAAATAACGCAATAGATTAATGCAGTCATTGAGACTCTGTGAATAAAATACTAACGGTAGTTAATTTTATGAGAAAGACAATACTAAGATTTAGGATTCTGGGAATATTGCTTATTGTTGATTCAAGGAGTTACACGTGCCTGTTGTAGAAGTGTAAATAAATTTCTTTTATCTTGTTAATCAATACTTATTTAAACAGCAGTTAATATAAAAGAATCTAACTACAATTATATATATATTTTTTTGTTTGAATGTCATCTTTTTTTTATTTCAATTAAGTGACGGCACGAGCTAGACCTTCACCTGATTTAAAACTTTTTATTAGCACTATTTACGTATTATAGTATTACAGCTAAATGAAACGATAGTTTCATAAAAAATTAATTACTTTAATAAAAAAAGAACCAGCAATGAAACCAAAACCAAAAACTGCTGATGCTCAGATCGACGAACGCACGGGCGTGGTGGGAACTCGAGATGTACACTTGCGTGCGACTAAATTGACTTAAGCCGTGTATTGGTATAAAAAGCTTTACTTGCTTGACTTTTCAGAAAGTGCGTTATCCGTATTTCTTGGATTTTATTTTGTTTATGAGATTAATCTTTTCTCTAAATACTGCCACTCTAAGGGGAAAAATCGGTTGAGTATTTAGTGATGAAATTTAATTGGGACAATAATACATAAAAAATTAAGACAAACTTAAAACGATGACATAATGAATAAAATATTCTTTTTTTCATAAAAGTAAAGAAAGTTAAAATCATCAATACTCTTCGTATTGCCTCCCCTTGCTTTTATAACAACTTGCATGCAATTATTCATGGACTTTATTAAATATTTCGATAAAATCTCTAGGTATCATATTCTTCCTCTAGCGCAATTTTGAGGTCGACGATGCTTGATGGAGCCGTATCTCTAGCTTGAACCCTCCGTTTGAGCTCGTCCCATAAATGCTCAATCGGGTTCAAGTCAGGACTGAAGGCTGGCCACATCATCGTTTCAATTTCCACCTCTTCAAGAAACTGGCGAGTAACACTTGCTGTATGACATCGAGTATTAACATGCATCAATACAAGATCTCCTATGTACCCTGCATAAGGTACAACATGATCGAGGAGAATGTCTTCCAAGTTCTTTTGAGCTGTTAGATCCTCTCAACAACTGCCACCAGACACGAAAACAAGCTCAGTCTTCCCTTCATACGATATTCCAACCCACATCATAACTGAACCACTGCCATATGATAGTTTCAGCAAAACGGCATTGCGAGAACCCGAACCCGTTCCCCTGGACGCCTGTATACTCGGCCTCTTCTGTCATTGCCATGGAGATACATTCTGATCTCGTCAGTGAACAGTATGGAGCTTCATTGCTTAATAGTCCAATTGATGTGTTCACTAGCAAATTGACGTCTGGCTTGACTGTGAGCTACGGTCAGTTTCGGACCTCTGACTGGCCGCTTTGGAGTTAAATTGGCTTTTTTCTGGCGTCTTTTAATTGTCCACTGACTTACAGCCACTCCTTAAAACCTTCTGAGCTCCTGTTGCACATCTATGCCCGTGAGGCGACGATTTTTCAACGAAGTTGAGACTGAAGCGGTCGTCCGTCTCAGATGTGTTCCGGTGTCAGTTGGTTTGTGGTCTCTAAAGGAAGCCACTAGTCTCTTGAAACCATCTGTATACTCGTGAAACACCTGACTGGCTCATGTTAAGTTCACGAGCTACTTGCCGTTGATTATGGCCCGCTTGCAACAAAGTTACAACTTGGGCCGTTGCTTCTCAGGTAGTCTCCATTGGATTGCGATTTAAATACTGGGAGGTTAAGGAGATGTGTATCTGTCAACGTCTGACGAGTAACATAAGAAATATGGGTCACGAGCTTTTATACGTGATTTAGTCCCGCAAATCGTGGGTACCCCAGCAAGCAATTTCTGTAACGCTTATGTTTGACCGTATTTATTTAAAAAGTTTTGTCATTGTTTATTTCAAAATAGCTGTATTATAAAAAAATTATGTCTTTCGAATAAAAAAAAAACATTTACAAAAATTGGAAAAGCCGATTTCCGAAAAATCTAACTTTGATACCAATATACGGCGTGAGTTGATTCATCTGCACGCGAGTATATTTGGTTTCAATTTGAACCTTATTTCATAGGGCCGGATCATTTAGATTGGCGCGTCTGGGCGTTCGTTGATCCGAGCATCAGCTGTTTGTGATTTTGTGTTTCATTGCTGTTTTTTTTAGTAATGTATTTTTCATGAAACTGTCATTTCATTTTGCTGTACTAACATGATGAAACGTAAATATTGCTAATAAAACGGTTTCAAAATATAATTTTTTTTCCGTCCCATCATCAAAGGTGTCATTAGTACTATCGTCTGTCTTCGTTTTCGGAAGCGGTCTCATAACACTCAGTATACTGCACCAGGTTGCTCTCGTCACCTGAGATATAAGATTTTGAGTCTCGTTACCCCAGTAATTACACTAGCTACAACGCCTTTCTAATGAAAACAGTGATGTTTACACATCACTATTTGGCGGCAGAAATAGGCGCGGCGGTGGTACCTATCTAATCGGTCTCCAGCAACGGAGACTTATGACTAGTACTTTACCATTTAGTACCATCTGTACTTTTGTGATTTTTTTAAAGTACGCATTTATAATTATAAAATAATTCAAGTATGAACAGAGTAATATTACTACAAGTATTAAAGGATTTTATAATTACTTCAAACCGGGCTGTCCACAATTTGAAGTGTCGAATACCCTATACGATTCGCACGGGTTCGATCCTCACAGAACTTGCGCTTCCGCTAAAGAAAGACATTATTGTGAGGAAACCAACATGTTCCAAGAATAATGGACATGTGACATCCGCCAACCCGCACATAACCAACGTGGCGGATAAATGGCCTTTGCTATTCACTCGTGAGTACTCAAGTTCTCTAATAATAGGAATATTGAATGCGCTTTGAAATTATATTTATCTTATTGTCTATTTCTATTTTATTATTTAATTTTCCCATCAGGCATATTTTATAATTTTATTATTACAGCGTTCAAGTAATATTTATTTTCGCTTGCAATAATACTATTAATGGGTATATACAGTATTGTTTTCTAGCACAGCTTTAAGTCTTATCAATCACAACCGAGGGGTCATGTATTTGAATATTATCAACAATACCCTGATGCCCCTTATGCAGTAAAACCTATACCGAAATAGTATTAAAGCGAAATATAATTTAAGTTGTATGAAATATTCAATTCTCGAATGTAATATAAACAAGACAACTATGTGATAGAATGAATAGAATTTATTAGAACAGCTCGTCTTAAAGTGCATATAGTGAAAGCATACTGGCAAAAATTTTATACAAAATTCTACAGAATCGTTTTAAATTGATGATTCTATGTCGGAAAGATTATAGCATAGAAGTTAGTATAGTAAAAAACTAAAAAAAATTACCACACAAGTGTTTTTGGCTTTATTCAGTTTGTATTGACCGTCGTTGCGTTTATTTGTATAAATATTATTTTAATTGTTACATTTATAGACTATAATCCATTGATTAACCTTTTAATGTTGACCATCACCAGTACACCCCGGCCTTGGGGTAATTAACCTTATTACCGGTGACCGTTGCCGTAGTAGCCGCTTTGAACTTGTGCTACCCATTCACACGGCTTTAAATAACACTCTGGGGGAATGATTTTATCTCCGCAGACGTTGCGTGCCAAACTATTCTATCTCATATACTCTTTGTGTAAGAGCACGTGGCACTGTGTTTTTTCTACGTCTGTAGATCGTAAATGACGCGTTTACGATTGTGATCCGAAACTGCGAATTAATACGCATTAATCTTATGCGTTGTTCTAAATTGAAGGCAATTTAACACGTCGATTAAAACTCTGTGCTTATAAATAGTAATAAAAAAAATTTGCTCTATTTAATGTTCCCACTGCTGGTACTCCACACATCTATCTATAACGCTGTCCCAATGTTAAGCACACTCACACTTTTTTCCTTCACCGGAAGCGAAACCTCGGCGTGGAGGTAACCCGCACCTGGTCGCAACCGTGACATCACCGCATCTTTTTTATTTATTATTATTTTATATTGTGTTAATACAATTAATTCAATACCAATACTGTTTCCGGGTTGAAGGCCGCTGTTGCTAGTAAAATTACTAGGGTAACCAGACTTAACATCTTATGTCTGGAGTAACAAGCGCAATATGGTGCTGTATACATCATTCTATTTAGCGCCACGTGTTTATGAGCCAGCGTATTACTGACCATCAGATGGTCTCGCTCGTCTAGTCGCTTTGTAGAATAAAAAAAAAATTCGATATGGTTTCGCTTGTATCGATAGTTATGTTATACTCGTATAGTCCAAATTTCATAGAAACTTCTATAACTTAAATTATAATACTACCTATTAGTGGTGCTACGACTTAAGTTTTTGTACATTGATGTTCTATAAACCAAATTAGTAGCAAATTACTTTATATAATATTAGAAAATAATAAGTTTCTATGTATTTACTAGCACTTACTAATCACACTAATCAATCTGAAAACTTATAAATCCAGATTCTTCTCATCTTCTTCCGGCCTAAATCTATCATATGTGATTACTAAATGTGTCACGAATGCAACATAAAAATTTGAAGTTGAAAATAAGCTGATTGCTATTCAAAGTCAACAGAGTCACGAACAGGAGTTATACATATTTCATTAGAAGGCGATCAACCAGGTAGCCAATCAAGATGGAATATTCGCAAACGTATTCTTGGATGTATGTGTAAAGTCGGTTTGTGAGAAATAAAATGATTTCCCGATAATAACATGCGTCAGCGAACCTTCAAACGTATTATAGCAAGCGACCAAAGTTAAAGATTGGATAGGTGTCAATTTTTAATAATTTCACTAGAAATTCATCAAGTTATGTTACTTAAAGCTCCTAAAAGATTCAATTATCTTTAAAGAAAAATTTAACTTGAATATGCACTTATTTTTTTCTACAAAGAGACGAGATTGACGAGATATTTACCTATATACTCTCTTAGCCTGACATTGTTCTCGTTGCTTTGAGAAATGAAAGATTAATCTCATTACCTCAGTAATTTCACTAGCTACAACGCTCTTCAAATCGGAACACAGCACTGCCAGCACAATGCTGTACAAACCTAGACAGCCTCCAGTAACCGAGATCTACCACAAGTTAGTAATTGTAATTTTTCAAATAACCAGAAGCGATCTGATATTTTTATACTGCACTACTCGCCTTGTAGTGTCCTTCAAACAAAAAATGTATTAAGATTAGAACAATACTGGTTCGTCGGTAAATAGACGCTGCTGTTATACTTTAGACCTTCCGGCGAAAAAGTGTGTAGAAAAAAATTTTTATTTATTTATCGATACTTTAGAGGAGATTTTTAGTAATTTGACGTATAAAACCATAACTAAAATATCAAAATGAAAAAGAAACAATATTTAGAGCTTTAAGCTTACTACCAAATAAACATCTTCACCATAAAGAACAGTACACTATAATTTTAATTTAATACCGTATAAACCAATTATTAAGAATTATTGATCATTATTAAACATTATACACACATATACAATAACGTTATCTTTTGCGAATTATAATTTAGGCGATATAATGAACGATTCTTTATCAATATATTTAATTCTATTATAATTTCTTTAGTAGTTAGTTTAAACTATTAAAGAAATTATATTTAATGGAATATTAACTATACAAGTAAATTACGTGATCCAGGAAATAGGGTAGATAACCAGGCTTCTTATTACCTAAGCTTTAGCTTAGAAGTCTGCAGTTATCCGAAACAAGTTCAAATAGAAAGTAAGAAATATAATATTTCATGTTATACACTAATTAAAGAAGAAACACTATAAAGTTAAATGATAGTTCAAAATAAACAATACCTTAATACAATAAGATTTATCATCTTGCATTGTACCTTTCAACACTTTTCCTATCTTTGTTCTCATAAAAAAAACTGACTAATTAAAATTTATTTATAACCCTTGCATTGAAGGAACTTCGATTATTGATAGAGTCACTAAGGTTAACAGTTCGTGGTCTAGGAGCTAATCGCATACCCACGGTATACGAAGATTCTTGATTGAATGCTGGTGTTAAATAAACCCTCTAGCATACCACATCTTCATTTTCATTTCACCACAAATTATAATACACTTGTGGGAGGCTTCTGTTGCCAGAAACCGTCTAGGTACATACCACCGCAGCTCCTATTCTTGCCGCCAAACAGTAGTTTGCTAACATTACTGTGTTCCTGTTTGAAGGGCGTTATAGCTAGTGAAATTATTGGGGTAACAAGACTTAACATCTTGTCTTAGCCACGAGTACAATGTGGTCCTGTGTATATCATCCTAAGTGGTGTCACGAACGTAAACGTCTGGCTCCTCTCGTCGCTTCATTGTTTTGCTTTCAAGTATTAACTTATCTGTAGCTGCTAAGTAAATATTTGTTTCTTTGAATAACAAAACGAGAATGGATTGACAAAATTAAAATGTCTTAGCACCGTGTCCAGGCTCCGATGTATTTCTGTCGTCATATTTAACCACGTGAGAGATGTAAACGTTGGTGAATTGGGAGTGGTTCCCGATTTAGAGGTCAGCAACGCCGCTTTCTTTGTGAAGCGCACTGAACTTGGTGGCTTATTTTTAGCCCGGCCGTCGATCCTTGTTCATCACTTTATGCTTTATCATCGTGACTATGTACAGTGGACAGTTTAATTACTATTATATTTAACAACAGTTCATACGAAAATATAATGTGTAGTTAATTATTATTTTTACTATCTAAATGTCCATTTAAAACAAAACAATCGATATCCTACTACTAAACTAATAATTACCACGTGGCATGCTAATATGGAAACCTTTATTGTGATGGTGAAATTTTACTATACCTCTGATGTCTAAGTACTAGGTTATCATAGACGACGAGATCAAGACTATATACTTGCACCGTAATATCTAAATTTAAGTAACAGCTTCAAGCTGGTTGTATTGTACAATATTGAAACATTTCCGCAATCGTTATGGAAACAGTTATTTATATATGTATAATCGATATATACATACTTTATACACCAAAAAACCACTGGCAGAATGCAACTGTGTTCATGATGGTGATGGTAAACGACATAAAAGTTAAAATATTGCACTGTAGCCTATTGGAAGGTTATCACATAGTTAATCGTGTTAAATATTATGTTTATAAAAACTTATTTATTTATTTATTTAACTTTATACACCTCGTGGAAAGGCGGACTTAATGCCATTGGCATTATCTTCCAATCTACCTTGGGTAATGCAGAGAGGATGAGGTAGGTGCATCAATCAAATACAATATATTATATAATACTTGAATATACATATACAAAAACACATATAAATATACATATATATATCTATGCCTATGAGTCTATACTCATAGCATTCCAGAGAAGAATAAACTGGATAGAAAAAGAAGAGTGGACAATATCATAGGTGTGAGAAGGGCACAAAAGCGGGTTGTTAGAGGAGCGAAGATCTTTGTCGTGGCTAGTACCTAAATACTTAAAATAGGAAATAAGATAACGAGGTGGTTTAGGTGAAGTCAAAATAGGAAATAGGGTGTTGACAGCACGCAAGCATCGCCGCCGACGGATGGGTAACCACTTTAACTGTGAACGAAACTTAGATACATGATCATACTTACGAAGGTTGAAAATGAATCGAATGCAGTTATTTAAAAGACGGTCATACTTATTAAGAAGGTCTGCATTCAGGTCGAAATAGCAGACATCAGCATAGTGGTTGATAGGGAGAATTAAAGTTTGTACAATCACTGTCTTAATTCTTGACGGGAGAAAGTTTTTCAAGCAGTAGACAGCTTGAAGAGTACCGGTTACTTTCCGGCCAACAGCCGCCACTTGTTGTTGCCAACTAAGTGGTGCATCGATGTGAAGACCAAGGTCTTTAACAGAGGGTGCCAATTCAATTATATTACCATCATATATTATCGTCGGTAAAGTTGTTGAATCCATTTAACGGATAATCCGATGATTCTTCACTGTTATAGCTTGACACTTGGAAGGGTTAACAGTTAGTCCAAACCTCTTAGACCAATCCTTAATGTACTTTAGGTCTTTGTTAATCTCGCCTATCGCTACATCTGCACTAATCCATACTAGCGTGTGCATACAACTGCAAATCATCGGCATCTAGATGATACACACATTGAAGACCGCAGATAATGAGGTTAATGAAAATTGAAAACAGCAAAGAAGATAAAATACCGCCTTGAGGAACGCTAGCATTAAGGTTACACCAGTGCCCAGTTCACGAAGTCTCATTGATGCGAACCATTTGCTAGCGTCCTCGAAGATAGAAAGAGAACCAATCCACGGCTGCGAAAGAGATCTTTGAATGAGTAAGAATCTGAAGTAGTACGTCGTGATGGATGGCATTAAACGCATTGGAGAAGTCGATTAAAACAAGTACAGTAACGGTAGAGTTCTCTATGCCTGCCCTAATATCACCCGTGACTTTAAGAAGAGCCGTAACGGTACTGTGGCTTGGTCTAAAACCAGATTGAAAGGAGCTTAATAGATTATGATGGTACACAAAATGTGATAACTGTTTATGCACACTAGCTTCGAGTACTTTGGATAGGAATGTGAGTATAGATATAGGTCGAAATTGACAGGGTAAAGAAGGTAGTACAGTTTTGGGCAAAGGGACAATGTATGCTTTACGTCATAGTGAAGAATATATTCCAGAATCAAGTGAGAAGTTAATAATATGTGTGATAGGCAGAAGAAGGTAGTCTAATATGGAGATAATCATGCGACGGCTAATGTTGTGCATTGGACTTGATGGAGAGGATAATCTCCTTGACCTCTCCCTCAGCAACGTATGAGAAGTAAAATGCTTCGAAGTTTGATCGAGATAAAGCCTTGATATAAGTTGTGGTGTCACACTTCGTTCGGTAGTCCAAGGGAATATGAGCGCAGAAATAGCTATTTATATCGTGTAATTTCCTATATATATAAAAATAGCTATTTATATCGTGAAACCTCATAGGTCACCCAAGGCGCCGGTGGTCGCTTGATCTTCACCTTTTTAATAGGATTTGATGTTACTTCACTAATTTAATGTTGTAATTTTACCTTAAATAATTTTTTTTACCTTTAAAACAATATAGTGTTTTTAAATGCATTATTAAACAACAAAAATTAAGTTATAACTTGGAAAATCAGCTCTTATACAACTTAATAAGGTGCTTTTATTTTTAAGTTCTTATTCGTTTGCAAAGTTGGTTTTCAAAATATTAACTGTTCTCTCTAAGGATGGGAAAATAGCTATTATTATTATAATTTGAAAATTTCTATGAATTTTTCGAAAAATTTCCATAATTACTGGTGGTATTTTTCCGTTGCGGGGAGACCGTCAAGGTAGGTACCACCATAGCTCAGCACTGTGCAAAAATTACTGTGTTCCGGTTTAAACGGCGCTGTGGCTAGTAAAATTACCAGTAAAGTATATATCATCGTAACTAGCGCCATGATGTATGGAACGCCACGTAGACGTATCACTTACCACCAGATGAACGTCTAGCTCTTCTCTTCGCTTCGTTGAATAAACAAAAATTTTTTTATTAAAAATTGTACATCTCTGAGTGGATTGTATAAAAGTTATTAAAAAAATTTTACTCTCCGACCGAGAACGGAATAACAGAAATGATTATTTTAACGCCCCTGTTAAATGTAAAATTTTTGTCAAAACGTATAAATACTAAATGGATTTTTTTCTAAATCTAATGCAATGTTAGCTGAAGCAGTAGAGCGAAAATTTCACTTGAAAATTTGGGAAGAGAGTCACAGTCAACCAATATTTATAACAGTAATAATATAACTTCAAAAACGGTCAACAGAAAATAAATTTGATCTAGGTTATCGCGGCAGATCTTAAGACCTCTTCGATTGAGTGAAGAATTACTACAGAGGCTAACATCTATACTTCTAAATCATACCCACATTAATAGTATGAAGTATGGTAAAGTGTCGCTCGTTGCCTGTATAAGAACACATTTTAACACTGCCCAAGGTTCGATTAGAGGTGAACAGGTATCACGCTCGGCTTCTTCCGCTATGTCCATAGAAAGTTTGAAACGTACTATGTAGATAACGATTTGTTTACTTTATGTTTACAGCGTTTGGCAACCGTACCGTCTTCTACCATAGGAATCGCCAATTTTTGGATCTCGGGGACCAGTAACTTCGTAATTTAAATCTCGCGGACCACTAACGGGATTCAGTACAGAATTATATAAATATAATTCCTATAGATTTTTAATGAAATTTATCATTTAATCTTATGGTAGAAGATGGATATAAAACATGCATGAAAAATCACACAGATAAATAGGTGACTTGAATAGCTTAACCGATACTCCACACAGACATCTGTGAATAACCAAATATTTATACATCGCGAGGATCTTCAAAAACACTCATCCATTGGCAACAGCGAAGATGCTTCTCAACCTCATCGCCAAACATGTTGTCATCAGCTATTAATCTCAAATATATTATTCATTAAACTAATCTCGTTTCCAATTAACTAATACTAAAAAAAATTGTAACCTAAAAATAAATTCCATTCTTAAGCAGTTATAGGAATAAATAAATAAATAAAACGAGTACTCGTGAACTCTAACACGCGTAGAAATGAAATTTTGTATTCAGGTTAATTTCGAAGAGAATGAAATGAATAGATTATGGAGGCCGTAAACAGAGAGAGAGAGGGAGAAAAAACACTTGGACTAACATTTGAGTTTCAAATAAAATAAATAAAATTTTTGAGAATAAAGAAGAGGTAAAATATCAACAATGACAAGGTACACTTGTGTATTTTTTTTTTTATTATTATTTTATACCGGACAGGTAGAGTAGCGACAATGGTGTGAACCTCAGTAATAGATCCACCTTAGTGGAGACTGCGGGATACTCTACAAAAACACATTTCATCTCTGTTTCTCACAGCCTAAACCCTATAAATACACTTATGGTTGTCTCTTTTTCGTTACATTTTCTCGTTTCATAAAATCTTATTCACATTTAATTTAAAAAATGATAACAGTAATTGTTATCGTTAGCAGGAATGTGCACAGATTTCGGATAGGGTATGCAAACCACACCCGAAGTCTCTATGCTTATCTATACTTAGAAATAAACTTACCAATTTAGCAATAGACAAAGCATAGCTGCGAACCTTTTGAGTAACCTGAGAGATGATTATTTACATAGGTTTAAGGAGTCAGGGTATGCAGTACTTATTTACCTGTATGGAACGCATGTCTCTGGCTGTTTTGACTTCTATAAGTAATATTTGGTTACGTGTCATTATCATTCCTGTCCTAAGATTTCCACGATTGAACATAAGTCTACCTAATCGATTTCTATCGCCAATTTCTGTCCGGGTTATCATGCAAATCTGTTTCAATGTATCTGTATCGTCTATGAAACGGAATTTTAAATACGAATATATATAACATAAAATCGATGCAGCAATGAATTTTATATAACAAAGGTTACGCAAGTTACCGCGCTGCGAAAACTTAGAACATCTTTTACGCAGTTATACACTATTGTGGTTAAACATTCAAATGTTGTACTTACATTGAATGTTTTGTAATTGATCGAAAGGTCTTTACTTATCTACTTAAAATGAGGACAATATAAGTCCCCCTAATTGGACAATAATTTAAAAAAAAATGTTAAAATATTATATTGTCCTAGTGAAAAACGGAAATACCACAACAAAATTACACATGTAATTAATATTATACAAAATAAAATTACAAGAGTATACAAAATAGAATTTGTGCAGGTCACTTCAACGCGGAGGTCACACAGCATAGTGACAACCGTTAAAGGCGAATACATAGGCGACTTGCCATTGAAGTTAACTAATAATGAATTCAACATATAAACAGCACATATAATTATATATAGTATATAGTACTCATATAAAAAAATTCACTCTGGAAATTATGCATGTTAACTGTGTTGAATAAAAAATTAACGATGTACATAAATAAAATAATATAAATATAATAAAAAAATACTAGATTAAAATAGTTTTATTTATAAGAGTTTAAACAGTAGTATTTCACTCAGCGTCTTATTCGCTTATGTAAAATATTAAAATAGTGAAAGGAATAATGAAACGTTAGAGAAAGTTGCGAAATAAATCGAATTACTAGCGCCTGTCGAACGTGCAGGTATACGTGTTAAAGTTTTTTTTTTGTTGTCATCTAAATATCACAATCCAATTACTATTTAAAGTTAGTTAAATAAACGCTATAAAATCTGTTAAGTTCAATTTTATTTAATGGGATTCTGTTTTTCTTTCAGAATGGAGATCTCTGCATATCGATCCTGCATCCGCCTGTGGATGACCCGCAGTCAGGTGAGCTGCCCTGCGAGCGCTGGAATCCTACACAGTCGGTGCGCACGGTGCTGCTCTCCGTCATCTCTCTGCTCAACGAACCTAATACCTTCAGTCCAGCTAACGTAGACGCAAGCGTCATGTACCGCCGTTGGCGCGACTCCAAAGGCAAGGATAAGGAGTATGAAAACATTATCAGGTAATGACGTATTTGAGTTGTTGATTTCTCTTAAAACTTTTATCAGCTTTAACTAGATGGAAGTACACGTCCAGAAGTGTGGGAAACTACTTCTTTCGCCAAGCAGTCCTTATAGCATATTAAAGGATTCGGCTAATTAAATTTTTCAATATACGAGGTCTACTTGTGGTAGGCTTCTCTTGCCGGAGGCAGTCTACATAGGTACCACCGCAGCCCCCTATTTCTGCCTGAAACAACATTACTGCTTCAGAGAACACAAACTGAAGGTTTTATTTGCTGCAACGCCTATTTCTGCCCCCAATCAGTAGTGTACAAACATTAATGTGTTCCGGTTTGACGGATGCTCTACCTAGTGAAAATACTAAGTTACTGAGACTTAACATCTTACATCTTAAGGCGATGAATACAACACGTTAAAATGATAAAGACAATAATGTGATGATTTGTTATATCATATTAATTAGCCGTTGTTTATGATCTGTCGTATCACTCACCATCAGATGAACATTTCACTCGTCACGTCGCTTCGGCGATTAAAAAAAAAAACAAAAACACTACAGATAACAAATTCTAGAGACCTTATCAACATTTTCTTTAAAACTAATTGATTCACGTAACCCTCTGTAATTTTCAGAAAACAAGCGCAAGTAGCACGCATCGAAGCTGAAAAAGAAGGAATAGTTGTACCACTAACATTAGAAGATTACTGCATTAAAACTCAAGTCAAATCAACGACACAAGAACCACAGGTACATTATTTAATAGATAAATTGAATGCAGTTTAAATGGTATTTGTCTACAGATAGGATACTCAATTCACAAAACTAAATAAATTGTTAAGGAGCGAGATAACAAGGTGGAAATAATAAAATGAAACTTGTTCCTTTATAAAAAATGATCTGGAAGGTTTTTCTTTTATCTGCAATGACCGCTTTTCACATGATAAGTGAAAATGAGACAGTAGCTGTTGATGCTCAAAATACGAACGACGGTCTACGACGAGAGAGATCTTATCTACCACCAATTTTATTTTTATACCATGAAGCTACGAGACGAATAGTACGTCCACCTGGTGGTAAGTGATACGCCTGCCCATTACAACGTCGCGTAAGTTAGAATGGCATACACTGCTCGTCTGCTGCATGCATTATGCTCGTCTCCTTGAGACAAAATGTTAAGTCTCGTTACCCCAGTAATTATATTAGCCACAGCGCCCTTGAAACCGGAACAATGTAATGATTGCACATTACTGATTAGCGGCAGAAATATGCGCTACGATGGTACCTTTCTAGACAGCGACGGAGACCCACCACCAATAATTAAATATTGTTTGTGCTTTTTTTTTCAGTTGGACATGACAGATTTTTACGATGACGATTACGACGATCTCGATTCTGATTCAGACGAAGAAATTGAAGGCGGTGAGGGCGACGGCGATGATAGCGGCAACGGGGAGTCGTGAGATCCACTTCCCCCCGCAACTTATAGCGCCAAATCACGCGTACGGACCACTAGGCAACTTGCATTGCGGCAGACACCTTACGTTACCTGTAAACGACTGTAACTGTATCTGCTTTGGCTAATTGTATACTCGCGATTGTGGATCCGAATTTAAGTAATTTGGTATCATCATAACATCCGATAGACGTCCACTATTCAACACAAGGCTCTGCTAGAAGTGAAGTGAAAAAAAAATGCTAAATTGCTCTTGTTGGCGGGACGGTCGTGAAAGAGAAAGGTCACATCACCAGCACAAATAACTAATAATGTTGATAGTTAAAACATTATGTATTATCGCTGCAGGGGGATAGTATATAGCCATTTAGGGAAAGTAAAAATGTGATCATCACACTTGCTTTAATTTTTTTTAGGCACCATTACTACTACTCCAGCAACTAGATTTCCAAAGGACATAAATAACGCTCTAATGTTTTTACTACTTAAACCGGTACAAATGATTACCATCTATAATATTGTGAGTTTAATAATTAATTACATGCTGTATGTATAATAAATTACACACTGCTATTTTTTTTATTCGAGGAAACGAAGAGACAAGTGGGTTGTTTACCTGGTGGGGAAGTAATACATCCATTTATAACTTTGTGACGTTAGTTATGTTGATATAGACAGCACCACAATGTACTCTCAGCCTCCACACCTAAGAAGTCAAGTCCATATTACCAATAACTTCAATAATTACAAAACTCTTCCAATCAGCAAATGGTAATGTTTGCACACTGCTGTTAGCGGATGACATTAATATTATCTTCATCATAAAGTGCTTCCTAAGCTCAAGTTGGAATTCAGTAAAATACAAAAAAACTTTTCCAATCTTTCTCTATCTGTATGGTTATTTTGTTATATAATTATAATTAATTTGTATAATTTCTCAACTGCCTTTTGTATTACATCAATCAACCATTGATATCACCTGTGTTGTATTAAATCAAACACTGCCATAACATAGAATAATACAAAATGTTTATGAGTAATTTCTCCACACAAAAACTCACTTTATCATCACAAGTTAAAATTTCATTTATTTAAACATATCTACATATTAAAGTGAACGAAAGGCTTGGTGAAAATTAAAAAAAAATCTGCTATATTGTTGTCTTGTTGTGGTCATCAAGTATGGTGAACATTGTGGAAGAGTGTTGCAGCGATTTACCATTCCCATCTGCTCCAGCAATTATATAAAATTTGAAATCTAATTCTACTCGAGGTCTAAACACTTCAAAAACTTGAAAACAGTAGAAACTAATAAGTCACAAATTATAATGATGAAAATATGAAAACCTCAAAAATTATATTCTACAATATAAGTGCACGTCCCAAGTTGCTTGATGATGTGTCCGTACTGCGTGGCTACCTTAGTTTAATTGTATTAATTTCAGTTATTAAATAATTTTATTGATTTTATTTTTCATCACATAAGGAATATCTTGCCTTAACTTTGTCATGTCCATTTCTGTGATCCCAAAATATTATTAATTCTAAACTATTATATCTACAAAATACTGCCTTTTTATTTAAATAGGTAAGTGCTCCATCAAGGTCCCACTTGGTGTTGAGTGGAGATATGTTCTGCCGTGGTTAAATGCACTGGCCTGGTAATAGCCTATTCACTTCTCTAGAAGTCATTCGCGTCCTCTTTGGATGGCAGCACTGATGTCAGCAAGTTCTACTCTTGCTGTCTCACCAAGAATGAAGAGTTAAACACATTTGAATATTCTATTTTCTTCACTGTTATAACTATAAAACATTATATATGTATGTAAACAATCATTTGAGAAGAAAAAATTAGACTACATTATAAATCCATTATTTTATGTACCAAACCAATTTTTTAATTGTTTAATTAATGTATGCATTAATATTATTAACAACATTTATTATGATTTATTACTGCATAAATATTTTATGAAACAACATGTAATATTATGGACTCTAGCTTTTTATTCCCTTCAGACGAAAACAGATTTTTTTTTATTTTAACTTGCACCATAAACTTATATTTTATTTGATCTACATGTCAAACTATGGACATCCACTGCTAAACATATCTTGTAATATATTTCACGAAACATGATCTTAGTCTTTTTTTATTGTCCATTATCAAAACCATTTTTAAATAAACAAAAATTTTAACATCAAAATTCATATTAAAATATATATTGAGCTTGACTTTTCATTAAAAATTTGCTAACTTTAGAAATATGTAATCCACATCACACTTGTAGGGTAAATGTATATAAAAAAAACTTTAGTTTATATAATCATTAAAAATTAAAATGTACAGAGATTTTATCGAAAATATAACTTTAGTAAAATGTTCCGGAATATGTATGCTCAAACATAGTAAGGTAATGTGATTATTGCAAAAATTAACTATTTCAATTTAGATAAATTTTTTTAAACATTGAGACGAGCAGGATGTTCACCTGATGGTAAATTATCATCTTTATCAACGTGGTGCTTGTTAACATGACACACTGCATCCTACTGTGCTCGTCGCCTTTTGGCAAGATGTTAAATCTTGTTACCCCAGTAACTTCATTAGCTACAACATTCAAACGGGAATAGTACTGCATATGTATATTTAGTGATACAAAAATGAAATTATTTAAGTGTATTGTACTTTATTTGGATATTAGTGTGCATTAAGATAAAATTTCATTAAGTATGTAATGTATTGAAATAAGGCTTTGATTTACTAATAGAACTTAAAAAATTATATGTTACACAAGTTGTCGCCGTTATGAACATAGCGTACATTCTCTAACAGTAGCAAGGACAGGACATCATAATACTATTATATTATTTCGTTTGTCTTTCGATCAATCTATTTTGCCTTTGAATCATTGTTGTAAATGAAAGTGTATCAAAAACCATAATAAAAGAAGCAGAATTTATAAAGTCGTCCGATACTTATCAGCTAAAATAGGTTTAAGGTATAATAAGAGGTTTGGAAATTTACTGTAGGAATTCCCAAAAACGAATGTTAAATATGTGAAAATATTCATTCAAAAATAAAGCATATGTTTGAATGCTATAAACACTCTTTAATTTTTTTACAGCATTTGTAATTAAATGTTTCTGTTATATAAACCCAGTTAGCAAATTAATACCATCTTTTAACAGCATTTCGTTTTATTATATCGCGGGGGAAGCCAAGGTTGTGAGATTTTTAATCACTATAAATCCTTCAGTGATCTCCAGTGCGCTAGGATAGACTCGGGAATCTCCGAAGGAACGGACCCGTCATAACAGCCTTTTCTTTTGTTTTACGTGCGGGAAATACCTTCGCGGGAGCAAGGACAGGTTATATCGGACTTTCACAAGTAAAACGCCCACGATGTTCTACTGCGTCGGTTTTCAACGAGACCACGGGAGTGCTTTCGCACATCACTGTGACCCCGCCAGCGCTGGTTCCACAACACAGCCCCATCTCTGAGCAGAAACTTCCACCTTTGTAACGGCGTGACGGAACATGTAGCACGCCCTCTTCTCAGCCTATTATCATCACCTGGGTAAAGGATACACCCGAACCCGTCAACCAGAAGCCATAGGACCCAAGAAAGAAAACTTCCGGCTCCCTGCGGCGCATCTGGTCTTGGGCTATGCCTTTAACCCTTATACGGTCGCAAAGAATAAAGGTAGGGGCAAGATGCAATACCGACACTCCTTTTTCCCCGCAGTGCCACCGCCGCCACATCAATGGTGCGACACTGTTTAGTCACAGAGGGCAAGGAAAAGCGGATTGCAATACCGATATTCCTCTCCTTCTACGTTTCCAAAAGGGCAGTGCGAGCCTGCTTCCAAACCCCACCGGCTCACATTCGAAATGAGGTCGCAGAGCGCAATTGGAGCGGCCACCTCGGGCAGACCGGGTATGTTCCTCTTAGCTTCATCGTGGGTGACCAAGACACTGGCACTGAGGCCCGTCACCACGACATGTTAGGAAGGGGAGGTTGCTTTTAAACAACCTACATAAATTATTATTTAGATACCCATAGATATGTAGTCAATCGTAAAGTTTCATGATTGATTTTTATCAAAAAAACAAGCGTTTATTAAATATTTGTTTGTCCGTCAGCAGGTTATGAAAAGTCAAAAATAATTACCATTCCATCGGCTAATAATGTTGATGCCAAGAATAATCAGGCTATTTCTTGTTAGAAACCATAAAGTTAAATCTCGTTAAACCTTTTGGAAAGAACTTTACTACATATTGAATTATTATATAAGTTGTAATAATTCATGTGTATCTTTTAATTCTATTAAGTTTCTTTTAAATATTGAACCCTATCGAGTAAATAATTTTATCAGCAAATTAAAAACCTCTTACTCTGTATTTAATAAAAAATATAAATATATTTGTGCTTGGTAAAACTTTTTTATCTTATAAAATATCATATTATTTCCCAATGAATTGTATACAGATAACATAAGATTAACTTATAACCACGTTTCCGAACAAAAAATTTACTAAATCACTTGACATTTGACGTTTTTGAATTTTGTTGTATTGTCGATATGGGATGTAGTGTATTATCATAAATTTTAAAAAAGAAACCTGCTTAAGAGTAACTAAAATAATTCAAAAATATGTTTACACGTTCCAAGTTTTTGTTTTCTAAAACTCTTCCTTTCAAGGTATTTATTATAGTATATATTATTACTTTATAATACGGCATGTTTCATAGATTTTATTTATTTCAGAAAGTACTTAAGTTAGAACAAAATAATGAATCGCGGTTTGTCTATAGTATAACAACGAGGCACCGATCTACAACTCCACTCAATACTATAATAATGTTCGTTCCACAACAAGAGGTTAGTTACGATTTTTTAACCATATAAATAATATTTATTGGTCATTAAACTTTGTTGGCCAACCCAATTTTTTTTAAATTTTTAAGGTTTATATACTTAATATCTATATAAATAGATAAGTCGTAATATTTGTATCTATGTAGGAGTATATAGAAATTTATTGCTCATCATGAAATCTCTAACCCTATTAGAAATAAAGACGAAAAATTTTGTAGCAATTCTGAGTATAGGTATGCCAAGAATGGATTTTACGAAATTCCTACCCCAAAAAGTGTTTCCGTGGTGTTAATAATGGGAATGGCCCCTTAGGTGCAGCGAGTTATCCCTGGGTGGGAATTTTTCTGACAAATTTCAAGTCTGAATTTCAATTGTAATTCTATATTAAGGTCATCAAAGTGAGTGGGGAACAGCTGGTTTCAATGTTTCCATAGAATTTATTAAAATAAATTGAAAATAATATTGTATTTATACAGTAACTCGTGAAACACAACAACAAAATCAATAATAAAAATAAAGCCTATTAAAATAATTTTGTTTAAAGAAAATAGTTATGCAACCAATTTTACTCAAAACCTCATTAAAAACCTAATTACACACTATTTTAACTGTTGCAATTTGTTAAACCTGAAACTTGTGTAAGTTTTTTTTATTTATTTTAACTTTAAACATCTTGTGTAAAGGCGGACTTAATGCCATTGGCATTATCTTCCAGTCTACTTAGGGTAATGCAAAGAGGATAAGGTAGTGCATCAAATAAATACAGTAAAATAATATAATATAATATATAAATATTCACATACAAAACCGCATAAATATATATAGACACATAATATTAACTAAATATTAAAAAATATTTCAGTAAGGGCTCAGTCCTAATGTCATAGAGGAGAATTTCTTGTACTTTCTGAACCATGAGCAATCATAATAAATAATGATACAATACATACAGTGTGTTCACCAGCTTATACTGCATTTTAAATAACTATACTAAACAAATCTACCTATGAATTGAACAAACATTTGTAATATGACTATAAAGGTCATTACTGGTGGTAGGTCTCTGTTGCTGGCTTGCTTTACAAATTCCTATTCTTTTCGAAAGAAAGCCTACCTGTTGTTGAATGTGACTAAATTGTTTTCAGGTTTGTGGGCTTTGAAGGTGGGGGTTTTCATTGCATTGTAGAATAAAAAATATGTTGACTTTTAACATTTAGGTTAAAGATAACAGATAGTATAAAAACATGTTTTATTTATCTCACCTTTAATTTTACTTTAAACTATAAAATTTTAACCTGTAATTGAAACATAATTTGCTTGTTTTTAGGCATGGATTGTAGAACGTATGGGAAAATTTCACAGATTGCTTGAACCAGGATTAAATTTACTTTGGCCTATTGTAGACAAGATAAAATATGTTCAGAGCCTCAAAGAAATTGCAATAGATGTTCCTAAGCAGAGTGCTATAACTTCTGATAATGTTACACTTAGTATTGATGGAGTGCTGTACCTGCGGATCGTAGATCCTTATTTAGGTAATGATACCATTACTTCTTCCTTTTCATGTGCTCTTCTAATTAGTGAAGATTGGACACCAGTTCTGCGAATCTCTTTTTCTTGCATGCTAGTTGAATCAGCTGTACAGTGTTTTTGATGTTGTCTATTCCATGATTTCTTTCTACAACCATTATTTCACCAAGTTATAATTACTAAAGTAATGAAAAAAATTTTTGTTGTGAATTTTCTATTTGAAGAGGTATGCAGCATATTCCAATGAGACCAAGGAAATAAACCTTACTACTTCAGTAATTTTCCTAGCCACATTTAAACTGGAACAAAGTAATGTTTATACAGTGTAGTTTAAAGGATGGCATATTTTTTGCATCTCTTAATTATAAATATTCACTTTCTCAGCTTCATATGGAGTAGAAGATCCCGAGTTCGCTATCACGCAGCTCGCCCAAACCACAATGAGATCAGAACTTGGGAAAATATCTCTTGACAAAGTATTTAGGGAAAGAGAATCTCTGAATGTGTCAATAGTTGATGCTATAAATAAAGCTAGTGAAGCTTGGGGCATCGCTTGTCTTAGATACGAGATACGTGAGTGGATGAACTTTATTCTCTAAACAGTTTTATTAATATGTACATAAGATTTAACATTTATAACAAACTTTCAAATAAAATCTTTTAGGTGATATTAAACTACCAACCCGCGTTCATGAAGCAATGCAAATGCAGGTAGAAGCTGAAAGGCGAAAACGGGCCGCTATATTGGAGTCTGAAGGAGTACGAGCAGCTGATATCAATGTTGCTGAAGGCAAACGTCAAGCTAGAATTTTGGCGTCAGGTTATTTTTTATAATTATTATTATAAAAAACACATCATGTAACTATTCTATTCTGACGTAAATTTTACTATAGCATGTTTAGTTCTGTTGAAAAATGTTTTCTTATGGTGTTATTCTTTGATGATCATAATTTTTTTTATACAATGAAGTGAGTGACTGGATATTCATCTGATAGTAAGTGATATACCTACCCATAACAATATGAATCAGATTAAAATTATACACTCTCCAGCACATTCTACTCTCCGCCTTGAGATGCACTGAAGATAAAATCTTAAGTATCAACACTTCTGTAATTCCACTAACTACATCATCGTCCAAACTGGAATATGTCGATCTTTACATATTACTGTTTAGAGACAGATATGATAGCTGGAATGGTACCTATGTAAATAGTCTAGACATAACATTGCTTGCTTCTATTTTTATTATTGGTGATATGTCGGTAGTGTATAATTATCCTAACTAGGATCATATTGTTATAGGTTGTTATTTACTATCACCGACCTTCACCTCTAATCCCTTCATAGAATAAAAAAAAATTGTTTTAACTACTTCAGAGGCAGAGAAACAAGAGCAAATAAACAAAGCGTCGGGTGAAGCTCAGGCTATGCTCGCTGTTGCAGAGGCCAGAGCACGAGGCTTGAAACTTGTGGCTAGTGCCCTAACACAGCAGGTTTCCACCTTTATCATTTTTTTTTATTATTATTAATAACACTTAATTCATCATCCCATCCCTATTATATAACTTATAAAGGAATAATATAACCATATTGTTCCTATGTTATGATGGGTCACTACAAAAGATCTACACCTTAAAATTCATTCTCTCAACTTTCAACTTACAATCATCACTTCGTACATGCATATCTTTATCATATCTTCCTCCTTTGTACTCTTCTGTCTGTCCTTGGGCACATTTATCATAGTTCTGGTAGAAACAATAGACTGGTAGATAAAATATATATATATATTAGTACTCCTATTTAATTTCAAGTAAGTATTAATTTTAATTGTTAATTTTTCTCTCCTCTTGGAATATCTTAAAGGTTATATATTTTTCTTTCAAAATTTACAATTGTAGGTGTATAATTGCATATTATTTACAAATAAGTGTGTTCTTGTACAGTTATTGAAACATTAAACACATGATAGGATAGTTTGTAAGGAGATTGAATGTACAATGTGTTTTGTAGAGGACTGTGATTCACCATTGGTCTATGCATAAATGTGATGAGGAAATAACACTCTTTTAAAAATAAACACTTTCCTTGACAAGTATATGTACCAAACCGCTTTGAATGACCTTAACTATCCTTGAAGACTTGAGAACACACTGCGTTGCAGCAGTGGGAACATAAAGAGAGCTTTGTGTTATATAGTTTTTATTACTTCATTTCAGGATAGCAAATATGCAGCATCCCTCACATTAGCAGAACAATATGTGTCGGCGTTTAATAAACTTGCACGGACAAACAACACTCTTATATTGCCTGCAAATGCTGGTGATGTCTCCAGTTTAGTAGCACAAGTAAGTTTACATACTAATTTATATTTGTTCTTTTTTAGCTTGTAATTTTAAACTGTTCTATTAAATCAATCTACCAGTTATAGGTATCTTTTAGATATGCACCACCACTTCTTTTATGCACAAATGTTACCATATTCTAGTTAGAATGGCACAACATCTAGTGATATGACTGGAGTAATGAGATTATTTACATTTATCTCTTATTTACTACAACACTATACACACTATTTATAGGAAATAATTTACTTGGCCATTACCTCTCAAAAACTTATAAATTTTTTTACCTACAAAACACTAAAAGCTGTCTTTAAATTACCATAATGTTATGTGAACATGTGCCCTATATTTGTGCTATATGTTCATCGAAATTAGTCAGATTCGAATATGTTAAAAATCAGACAATGGCAATACTGTTATGATGATCTACTCATACCACATGTCAGGGGCTTGCACTCCATACAAGCAAATAAGCACTGAGTACGCTGGGTCCCTAAACCAAATTATGTTACTTAAAAGGCACACAACTATGCTTTGACTATTGCTACATTGACTATATTGGTAAGTTCATTTTCAAGTTTAGATAAGCACATAGATTTCAGGTATGAGTTGCATACCCTACTTTAAATCTTTGTGCACGTACCTGCCATACGCCCAAAAGTGAACCTTATTATGAACCAAATATCTTCATGTTAATAGGCAAACAATTCGTTTATTTTTTTTATTTTTGCCGTACATGTTGTAGACAGCTTTCTCAGTGTCTAGGTGGCATTTTCTACCATTCAACCCTAAGAAAAACGTGAAAGGCGGTATTAATAAAAATATATAACATAGATAATACAGAAACAATAATTAAATATTAAGACAATAATTATATAAATTCAGAAAATTTACTTCAAATAAAATGTGTCAGAATGGTTGTCTCTACAGAAGGGAGACAAAGCGTCTATTATTTATATGGTTTAAAAGAAATGAATAACGTACTAATCATCATTGTTCTTCCTTGCAGGCTATGTCAATTTATTCAAAAGTAAGTGCACACAATAGCCAACTGAGTCAGCCTAGTATCGCAGATGTGAATCATTTCAGCCCTATGCCCTCATCACTGAGTGACAAAGGTACAACATTAGCAGGTCAAGCTGTCAATCACATTGAGGATGGCTTAGCAGAATATTTTTCAGATGATGAGGAGAGGGAGAGAGCCCTACAGCTTCAAAAGGAAAAGGTTAAGCAATCACAACAAAGCAAAGAGAAAGATACATAGAGTTATTAAGTTTCAGAAAGGTTTATTGAATAAAAGATTTTCAAATCTTGCCTAATTTTTTATTTCATTCATCAAACAAATTCATTTCCATTTCAATATATATATATAATATACAAAAACCATATATACATAAATTAATCATTTTATTTCAGGTCATTCCAACAATCATTTTTTTTTAAATTAGGTGCAATGGGAACATTCACCGGTAGAAACTGCTGTCTACCCTTAACCAGTGACACTACCTAGACTGGTCCGAACAACATTGCTCTCATCAGTTTTGGTTATAATATTATAACTCTTGTTACTATAGTAATTTCCCAAGCTACAACACCATACTGAAACAGTAATGTTTGCACACTACTCTGCTGCCAGAAATTGATACTGAAGTAATAACTATGTAGACCATTTCTGGCAACAGACTTACTAGCATTAATCATTACTATATTAATAATTTTAAATTTCGATTTATTTGAATTTTAATATGATGTGTAAATACTAATTGTATAAATATATACAATGTCAACAACCTTATTACATGTACAATATTGTAAAGTGTACTATGATATTTTAACAATCTTTTCCTTTTCATTATAATAGCTAACAGAACCTTCACTAGAATGGCTACTGGATTGAGAAGGCATCTTGAGAAGACTTAAATATGATGACGATAGTTCTGTGCCATCAAATTGTCTTAAATGGATCTGAAATATAAATCATATAACTTTAGTAAAAAATTTGCAATCTCAATTATGCTTCTCTGATGAGACAGACTCAAGGCCTCTTAAATATACATAGTCAACACACTTATTCATAAAGCTGGTTTATCAAGTTAAGTTAAATATAAAAATATATGTAACATTTAAATAAAAAAATTATATTTACCAACAAATGTAAATTAACTTCATCACTTCTGCTTAAATATGGAAAATTACCACCACTTTTTAAATGAGCTAATTTCGCATGGGGATATGATTTGTAGAGATCTTCCCTGACATGTGAACTTAAGGCACTCTCATCCCATACATCCATTATTGTGATTGGAATGTTATTCAATTGTTGAGGTTGAATATAACATGGAGTGCAATTGAGCGTTAGTCTTGATGCCAGTTCTGATTGGTTAAGTGATTCCAACTAGAAAAAATTATATAAAAAGTATACGGATAACAATCATTGCATTTTATAATAAGTTGATATTTAATAATAATTTCACTTGGGAAACCTTACTCTTTCCACCATAAAGTCTATAGATTCTGCTATTCTCTTGTCAACTTTATCTGTTGTAAAATTTCCCATTAACATCCTTTTCAGAACAATAGATGGAAGGAGCCAGAATAATGCTGAAGAATCATTGTACTCAAACACTGAGGTATCAGTAAATGTATTACATAGTACCAGTGATGCCACTCTAGGACAGTTTTTTGTCAATTCTGCAAATTTTTGGGCCATGAAACCTCCTAAAAAATCATAATATTTAAAATGTGTGAAATAAAAAAAGAATTGTTGACCAAAAACATTAAAATCCTTTCCATACATTTTCCTTATAAGATATACACATTAAAAAAACATTTACCTAATGAAGCCCCATAAATGTGCACTCTGTCAAGTTCTAAATAATCTATAAGACGTTTAAAACCATCAATCCATTCTTTCATATTCCAGTACGGTGGAGGTTCTGCTGCTATAACACGAACCCCTCTGGAGGCCAAGCCCATTACTTGCATAAAAAATACATCGGCTGTTCCAGACACAGGAGGTAAACATATTAAAGGACAATGAACTGACTTCGGTCCACTATCAAATATCCGCCAGGCCTATAAACAAATATTATTTAAGATCTACTATATACATACCAAAATTTAAGCTAGTGTAGTATTATTTTACAGCTTCAAAAAATGTGTAAAAGTGTCAATATTACATTTAATGGAAATTTTGAGTGTTTTCATTTGTTTACCTTGGAACTATCTGAGTCAACAACTATTTTACGCAATGGGATACTACTTCTAAAGCTTAGATATTCATTTGACTGCGATAAATCACTGACGTAACTCATTTTAATAAATTAAAAAAATATTTATAACAATTTAAAGCATTGATGTGTAACTTATACACAAATGACGTTTACAAACACATTGTCTATAATATCATATTATCTATGAATTTCCTACAAAAAATTATATGGGAGTGGTCCCTGGTCACCGGTTCTCTTATAGAGGTAAGTATCGGTAATCAAGTATTATATGTTTAACAACAGGAAAAATTTATTTAACTAGTATCTATAAGTATCATCATTCAAAAAAAAAACGAACTCCGTCTGTTATTGAAACCAAAACGGTAATTAATTTTTCGCAGTTTTGTATCACCTATGAATATAAACATATGTTTTCTATTCATATTCAATGTTAAAATATTTAAATTGAGATTTTTATAATACTCTAAGGGACTAATTTAAACAAAATACATAAGATTTTTTTTGTGATAAATTCTTCTCATTTTTTAAATTAAGTTTATAAATTCTTAAATATAATTGTAAATGATATTAACATGTTCTATAAAAATATACATAGACAGTTTGTTCTCTATGCCTACAACTAAGATAATTTGCTATAACAACGGTTGCTAGCATAATTATATTACACGAGATTGTATGTTAGTTAAGTAGAAAATGCTAACAATTTTAACCTATTTTAATTTCACAGCTTTAATTATATTAAGAAATTGTTAATAATGACAAGTCAATCTGATTACTATAGTCATTTAAATGTAAATGTTCTAGCAAAATTAAAGCGATTGAAGATACAAGAAAATGTTTTATATTCAAGTATTAGTAAATCATATTTAACATTTGGACAAGAACGTCAAAATTTTACAGAAATTGAGGCGATAGATGGTATTAAACGATATGAATCATCCTTGTGTAATTTATTTACCGAAGTAAAGAACATGTTTGAAGATATTAAAATAAATACAAATCCTCATAATATGAATGAGCTTGGTTAGTTACAGTAATTTAATTATATTAGATTCTTACCTGTGCCTCGTCCAGCAGTACAGTGTAATAAGGGCAATTCAATAAAGTTAAAAATTTTGTTACTATGAATCTCACACAAATAAATATATATGTATATATATTTTCTGTATCTGTGTATATAATGAAAATGGCTTTTATTTGATAGCTAATCGAGTGAAAACTAGTGAACGTATCGACATGGGAACATAATCATTCGGCGCGAAATGATTTGTAGATGGGTTTATTTTCGAATTTAATATTCTATTATTAATATACTATTATTATATCTTCATCATTATATTTCTAATGAACTTTTATAAACATTTTCATTTCGTATTATTTTTGTGGCTGTCATTAACGGTTGATATAGATTTTGAATATTTAAATAAGAATACCATCTCAATATTTGTAATAACTTATTGTTTACATACAAAGTTGTCTAAGTATCAGTGGAAATAGCGCATTAATATAAATAAAAATAAACATAAAAATTTATCCTAATTAGTTATTCAATTGCGAAACAATATGTATCAGTTATCAAGAATACAAGCTGTAGAAAGGAATATAAATTTACTACTGTTATTTTTTAACAATATACAAACGTATACCATAAAATTCTGATCCATGTCTTCACTTATTTGATGATTTACACTTTTTAACACAGATATTGACGAAGTAAAAAGGGACATTTTTCGCCTGGAATCGAAATTGAGAACATTTAAAAATGATTTAGAAACTGAATTACGATCGCTGATTCTTGGTGCAAAACACATTCTTAATGAGGTAAACTTTTTGAAAATATTTTTAATTAAAAATGTTTATAAATAATATATATTATTTGTGTATGTTTTAAAAGTATTTTTTTTGTATTAAGTGCCGACCTCGAAGTTTGTTATACGTTCGGAGTAGAAGTTATCGCCGTTTCGTGCCAATGCAAGTTTATTTCAAGTCAACGCGTATGAAAAGTGCATAGTTAATAACACTTAGTAAAACATTTATTTTAAATAAACGGGTGTATTAATATATGTTGTGTTACGGCTACTCAACTTATGAAATATTATTTTATTTATAGCTATCTACAAATTCAGCAGTTCATTCTACGGTAAATCATAAATTTTCCAAAGCATCCGCCAAGACATTCACTGATATCGTACCGAGCCCTGTTAAAGTCCTAATTAGTTGTCCATTTAAATGCCCAGTGAGTAACTTTTTAATTTAGCTCCAGTTTTAAAAAAACATAACTTTTCTGATAAAGGTTTAATTACTTTGATGGTAAAACACCGGATCATGAAGTCATTATAACTAAATAAAATTTAAATTAATATTTTTATCGTCAATATCAACAGTTTCATGTAATGTTATGACAATCAAGCTGTGAATGGTAAAGTCTGTTCGCTCAGAATATACTGACCTTCTTATGTTGAGGGCTGGAATAAAACAGTTATATACCCACCCTCATATGGTACTCATATATAATATATAAGTACCATATAAGAGTGGTAGCTAGCCAAGCGGATTCGAAAAACCCTACCACGAACCAACCTCCACCCTATCATCAATCAAACACCATAGTTATGTTTAAATTTAACTCTGTGTTTTTACAGGAAGTACAAAATTTACAAGAGTTTTTAAAAAATAGTCGTAACCGTTATAATGGTTGGAACGAATACAATCATAACGTTTTTGTCCAAATATGGAATAAGTATTTTTCCACAGAAAATGCTGAAGATTTACTAAAACAGGATGGTTGTGAAGAAAACACTGAGCGGTTTCATCAATTTCGAGAAGAAGTAATGGAGAAAATTCCTGGTTATTATTACTTGTCTCTGTTTTCTTTCCCGTACTTTTTTTTAGATATTGGTTTTGTTTCCTGGGCTATATAAAAGAAGATATTGTTATGGTTTCTTCTAACTCGCGTGGATCAGTTATGTAAAAGTAATTCTTAATTTATCGGTCAGATGTATATTGAGCCAAATTATTTTACAAATGTGTGCTTCAATATCTGATTCATTGTTATACTTTGTATAATAGTAGGTAAATATATATTTTAAAATCATAGCAAATATTAGACCAATTTTTTAAACAGGATAAAATATTGATTAAATATTAAATCAGTGTAGTATAACCATAGGTAAAAAAAATATTCTAGTAGAACTATTAAGCTCAAGGAGACTAAAAACGACCACGTCTTCACAAAATTCCAGACAAAATATAAACATTGTTACCGTTATCGTCATTAATATGGACCAAAATTTCTCAGTACTACTACTCCTACTACTGTCAAACGGTAATGTGGAAATATTACTGTTTCATTACATGATATGATGCGGTGTTTGACATTCTAACTAGCGCCACATCATTATGAGCGAAAGAAACATTTAGCATCAGATGATAATTTTTCTACATCTTTATTGCCTGTATGTCAATATAGCAGACACCACCTTACTGATAATATGATTATCATTCTATTTTCTATGGTTTCATAGGTTTAACTCTGGAAGATATAAAGTCAAATTATACATGGTATACAGAATTTGTGTTTTTAAAAACTCAGCAGCAAAAAGCACTGGAGAAATGGAAACAAAATAAACAGAAAATTATGAAAAAAGGGGAGAAGGCAAGACAAACTCTTTAATTTGTATGTAACCTAAAAAATATTAAATAAACAGCCGACTTGCGCAGTTACCGAGTTCCGCTTTTCTAGTTACGAGTGCCAGAATATATTGACACTCATAAGAGTATATTAGAACTTATTTCCGCCTTTGGCCTGGTTGTCACTTAAAGTCATATCAAAATAACATCGCGTTAGTCTATTGGCACAAAAGAAAAAATCTACCGGTGAATATTATGTATTTTATGAAAAAGCTGATGTGAAATCGCATACATTTTCTAGGCTTAATTAAACTTTATACAATCCGCAGGGAAAACAGAAACCACAATCATGCCCATCCAATTCCTCGGCGAATTATTCCACTAGTAAATTATTGTTTAATACAAGTAAAGGTATGTACAATAAGAATAATAGAAGTATTTTTTTGGACATAAGGTACCCGGATTCGAACCTTTTAGACGTCGTAAATGCGAGTTTAAAATTGGAAGAACTGATTTTTGATTGGTTTAGTTTCTTTACAATATCTTCACCGGAAATTCAAGTTCAATGGGGATAAAACTGACGCCTATTTTAGGCGTTTGACCGGCATACGTAACCATCCATCCACACTTTCTTCGGTCTTCTTCTACCCTTATCACCATCCACGTACATTCTCATTACTTTCTTTGTTATATGTCCTTCATCCCTCGGCATAACATGCCGGTACCACGCTAACCTCTTGCTCCCCAATTTCTCTGTCACTGGAGCATATTTCAGACTTCATCTAATATACTCATTATTAATTTTATGCATTCTCGTCTATCGTAATCTTCTTTCATCGGAACTTTTGGTGGCCCAACATTCGGCTCCATACAAAACGACAGGTCTAACCGCCGATTTGTTGATCTCTCTATTAAGCTAAGGGGCATTAGTGGATCACAAGTCGTTCTAGCGACGTGTCGCAATTTAATCCAACCTGTATTTATTCGAATTCTCATATCTCCATCAATATCGCCGTCGCATTGTATGAGTGAACCTAAGTACTTGAAATTGGAGCAGGTTGGTAGGGATACACCATTTAAGGCGATTAGAGAAAAGCTGGTCCTACTGATCTAAAGCTCAACCTCCATTTTATTTCGCCATTTTTCCAATCTGCTCTGTTCGTTTCTTTATAATTATTAA
Source organism: Ornithoptera priamus (assembly GCA_029034505.1). Classification (NCBI taxonomy): domain Eukaryota; kingdom Metazoa; phylum Arthropoda; class Insecta; order Lepidoptera; family Papilionidae; genus Ornithoptera; species Ornithoptera priamus. Next base: position 4,990,257 of record JARDWD010000827.1, read on the forward strand.
TGTATAGTTTACTATTGTAATACTATTTATATTAATGAAATAAGACATTCCTGCTATTTAAATATCTTAATCATTAACGTTTCAGATACGTTACAACCTGACGGCAATCCACCATTGAATTCGCATAAGTAAGTAGTATCTAACAATATGATCTTATTTGACCATTATTTACTTATTGATTATTCATCTTAATCGTGAATATTTTTTTAAATACTCTATTTTATATAGATCTCTACCCTTTTTTTTAGTTTACGTCGAAGTTATAAAAAACCCTTAGTCAATTTTAGTAAAACAAAAAGTAATGAACTGAACGGTGCACTTCATATGTCAGGTATTTTGAAACAAACAGAACAATTGAGAGAATCGAAAGATCAATGGAAGCCATCATCATTACTTTCTATGCCTGAAGGTAAAAGGCAATTGTAAGTAGGTTTGTTATTTTTTACCATTATAATGTAATAAGTGTACATGTTAAATCTTGTCTTATTTCTTTCTCATCTCAAGTATACTGAATGATTTCTGGTAGAAATCGCCAGGTTCTTAGAGAAGGACATATATACTTTTTTTAAAATATAACTTGATAAGTTATGATGATGATGATTATGATGACCTTACCTTACCTCATGATAAATGTTAGTCTTGACTATGTGGAGTCAGATTAACAAACCCTACACCACATTTTTAAATGATAAGCTGCATATTACAGTTGTTGGACACTAAAACAAAATCGATATAATTCACTAACAAACCTCTTCCGTTTCGTCCAGCAACACCTGGATAGCAGCCCGCATTATTGAGATATTTGCTCCTTAAACGGAGGAAATATAATTGTTGAATAATACTAGTAACTGTAATCTTCTTTTTATTTTTAGGCGGATACCCTCGTGGCGATTGGGGTTGCACTATTAATTAGCTATACGGATTTATTACAAAGCCTAGTAGAGTAATACATTTTTATTTTGCGTTTTAGTATTTTGTCATTCCAACGGTTATTTTCTTTTAGTTTGATAGCTTTCTTATTACACTTAAATTTTTTTTTTAATAAAACAGGCGACGAGCAGGCTTGGGGCCTGTCCAGTGTTAAGCGGTCACGGCGTTCTGTAAATATCAATAATCCCATAGGTTTCTCCAGCGTTTCAACCCTTAGGAGACCTCCCCACGCCCTTTTAAAAGGGCGTGATGAGGTTAGGTTAAAATATGTATGCTTTTCTTCACCCATATCTGTTTCATTTACAAATAAAAAAAAATTGGAATGACATAACTCTTAGTAGTCCTGCTCTGAATATTGTACTCGGACTCCTTCCCCGAATTATTATTGTAGTTTTCTATATATATTAAACAATAACTGAACTCTCTTCCACAACAAGCAATTTAACTCTTAATATTTAAGATAAATTTTTACAATAAATATGTTAATATACTTCAACAAACGTACTCCCGAAATGTACCAAGTAAGAAATTTAAAACATTACTTTTTCATTATTAAAGAAGTATTCTTCGGAAAACGGCATGGAATTGATTTTTTTTATTTCCTCGTCTGCTATATTATATACGTCAGGAATAATATAATTACTATTGAAAATAATTGCAATATCTAATATAAAGCTTTTTTTATTCCACGAAGCAACGAAACGAGTGGAACGTTCACGTAATTGTAAACGATACGTCCACCCATAACTTAGCGCTAGTCAGGATGACATACACAGGGCCACATTAAGCTCGTCACTTTGGGACTCGAGTTTCGTAATCCCAGTAATTTCACTAGCTACAGCGCAGTTTAATCCGGAACACAGTAATATTAGCACACAATTTTGGCGAATGAAATAGGCGCTGCGGTGGTACCTTCCTAGACGGTCTCCAGCAAGAGACCTACCACCAATAGTATTACATATTGTAATTTTTTTATGCAAACTAGGACGAATTCAATGACGTCAAACTTTTATTATTAAAACATAAGAACGTATAGTAAACAATTGTCGCACAAAACATGTTAACCTTTAAAAATGAATGGAAATTCAATCTTTTTCTCTTTCTGCTCTGGTTTCTGAACAACCTGAAACAAAAACGTACCTATATAAAAAAACTTAGGTAACGATTGCAGTTTTGTTTATTTCGTGTTGTTGCATGTTAAATGTTACTGTTACTAACATTTTTATTATCAAGTTTTATGGGGCTCATGGTGTCGCCATATATTTTCCAGAACAGCGTTACGTGAGTCATCGACAATTTGCTTTCCTGCAGGTAGCTTGTTAACTCCCACTTGTCATTCGCTACTTCCTTCACAAAACCTGTATAAAATATATATATATATTGCACTGTGCTACAAATATTTACTGTAATACTAAAATGCTATAAATCCAACAAACTTGATCCTCCTATTACTAAAATTTAATTTGTCTTGTTTATTACGAAAGACGACGGTCAGTACATACAAAGCAGTGACATGTAAATATGATGCAGCGCCACCCAGTAATAGAATGCATGGTAATTGTTAGAACCATTTAACTTTATCAAGACTCTATTTGAAATATTTTTTTTATTGCTGGTCACTTAGGAATGTAAAATAGTATAAAAGAACAAAATATGTTTTGTTTCACTTGAGTTGTTGCTATATGCACATTGCTCAAAGACAGGTTCCTCATACCGATCTGCCGCCAAACACTAAGTTTCAGTTTAAAAGTTCGGGTGAAATTACTGAGGTTACAAGGCTTGTCGACTTTTTTTAATTTTACGTGAGGGAAATGCCTTCGTGACTCCATCACCTAAGCAAAGGACAATATAAGCCTGCTTCCGCAATCCATTGACACACATCTGAGGTAAGGTCCATGAGCTCACTTGAAGCGGCCATCTCGAGCTTTCTTCTACACAATTAAGCGATGAGACATGCGGGACGTTTATCTGATGGTAAGTGATACGCCCGCTCATAAAAACGTAGCGCTAGTTAGGATGTTATCTACAGCACCACATTGTGCTCGTCTACTGTGACAATAAATGTTGGGCTTTCGTTACCCCAATAATAACACTAGCTACAACGCTCTTCAAACCGGAACACAGTAATGTTTGTATAATACTGTTTGGTGGCAGAAATAAGCATTGCAGTGCTACCAACAGGTCGGTCTTTGGCAATAGAGACCTATTACCAGTAATTCCTCTTAGCTTCACCGTGGGCGACCAAGCCACGACCACTGAGCCTCAACTTAGTAGTTAGTAGAGACTTATCAACTTGTATAAAGGCGACAACCATAATGCGGTACAGTGTTTGGCATCCAAGTACTGCCAAACTTTTACGAAAAGACGCAGTAACCATCAGGTGATAATCCTGCTCCACTAGTTGCTTTATCAAATAAAAAAAAGTTTTATAAAGATATACATATTACAAGCGTGAGATACATAAAATACATGTTTTAGAGAATATAAATCTTTTTATACCAACTATTGTTGCGATCTTGAGTTTTTCTCTCAATTCTTTTTCAAGCGGCTCAATTTCCTGATTCACAGGATAGTTCATCTGAAACTTACACATAATGTGTATGTGCTTGGTTTCTCAATAAGTATATTAACAAAAAATATAACAGGGAAGCTACATAAAATCAAGGAGACTCTTTAAACACATCTGAAGATTTTTGTACACTTGCTTAAGTGATAGTATTTCTGTGAGAGATGTTATCCAAACATGTAGATATACAGCAATACATATTACTGCCTACTAAATAGTAACGTGATAACATTACTGCTTCAGAGTCATCAATTGAAGGTAAGTTTTGCTGCAGCGCCTATTTCTGCTGCCAATCAGTAGCGGGCGCTGTAGCTAGTGTAATTACTGGGGTAACGAGACTCGGCATGTCATGTCTCAGGCGACGAGAGTAATGTGGTGCAGTGTATATCATCCTAACTAGTGCTACGTTATTATGAGCAGGCAAATCACTTACCATCAGGTAAACGGTCCTCTGTTCTCACCGTCTAATTGAATAAAAAAAGTTTTTAATTGTACAATATTATAATTTTACCTTTATATACTTCAAAATACATTCAGTACTGACGGTCTGGGTCCACTTGCTAAGTTTCTGCAGGGCTACAAAAATCATTTCAGGCGAGACCTTAAAATTAGTAACAAGATAACATTCAATATTCTTTATAATATATTGATTTACAATAAAACTTAACTAGGGGTGGTAATGAAGAACACTGTTTTATAGACAAACCAATTTTTTTTTATATAAAAACACAACACCATCTCATGAATGTAAAATGTTTATTGATTATATAATGATATATCATCATCTACATATCAACTGATGGAGTTACACTGCTGGACATAGGTCTCTGGAATTATATATAATTGCTGCAAATTCACATACTATAAATAATTAGTCGTACAGGCTCCGTTATCAATATATCAACTTATAACGCAGACTGCCGAAAATGATCAAACCTAGTGCAAGGTATTATCATAATTGTCGAAAAAGAAAAGAAAATATTCATTAAAACTGTTCAATTACCTGACAATTTCGTTCTTGATCTCTTTTGATTTGATTCTCCACGAAATCGTTGTTGGTACCCAGGAACAAAGGCGACAGCATTGCACTTCTAGAACCTGCCTGGATGCTCACTACCCTATCAACATTTATATTTTGAATGATGGCCTTTTAGTCTTTACTTAACAGCAAGGAAAATTAACTTGTTAAAGATTAAACTATTACACTACAAAGTGACAAAACGTGGAGTAGGATGTGCTGATGATTTGTGTGAATTATCGGGTCCTAGTTGAGTAGTTTGTTATATTTTTTTATTCAATTAAACAACGAGACGAGCGGGACGAGCGTACATACACTGCACCACATTGCGCTCATCGCCTGAGAAATAAGTTGTTGAGTATTGTTACCCCAGAAATTACACTAGCTACAACGCCCATAAACCGGAACACAATAATGTTTGCACACTACTGTTTGGCAGCAGAAATAGCAGCAGCGGTGGTACCTGCCTAGACAGTCTCAAGCAACGCAGGCCTATCACCAGTAAATAAATTTTAAATTAAAACAAGGTGGTAACATCTTATTATCTCAGTATCTTTACTAGCTACAGAGCTTAAAAGCACATTATTATCACTAGACTTTTGGGTGTATTTGCTCAGCGCGTCCTTGCTATTACGATGTAGCTAATGGTGTCACCAAGTTTTCTCAAGACAATGTATTATTTCGGTGTTCGTGTTTTACAGATGGTAACCTCATCCTTAGTGTGAGGAGAATTCAGTAATTATGACCAATATTATATTGTCTTATAAAACTATCATTCAATACCACATAAAACTTATTCCTGACCTGATATTAACATATTTTTGGGGTTAGTTCTTTTTTTAATAATCGTTTTACTTTTTATTCCTCGATCTCTTTGTTTCCAATGTTCCTCTCGGCTTCTTTTGTCCTTAAATCTATTCATTGTTAATATTAAAGCGGTGGTTAAGAGACCACATTGAAACGCAAAGGTTTTTCTGATAGATTATAATTTATATTTCTTGTCAGAAACTAGATGATTTTTACATAATAAAACAGGAAGTCAAAAATTAATTCAGAAAAGAGGAGGCGCACTACCTTCTACAACATCTGTGTCCACAATATCGACAAGGAATATTTGTGGATTTCATACTCTTTGAGGATAACCCTGGAATAGAAACATTTTGATTTCTTCGAGTTTGTCTCTTAACTATTGTTTTTCTAATAACTCTGCGCCTATACTTTGAGGGTGATTTCCGCTTTTGTACTTTTCCGCTCCGACGATATATTCTTCTCTTTCTATTTGCTAATTTTCTTATAACACTTTCATCTTTATTCTCCTCATCACCATCTATATCTGTTTCATCTACAAATGAAAATATACTGCAGTCCGACATGACTCCAACTTCAGTATTTCTACTCTGAACATTGGATTCAGAGTCTTCCTTCGAATTATCATTTTGCTCCTCTTTTTTAGGTATTGAAGATTGGCGGGGTTCCTTCTTTTCATCTTCCATAGTAATCAAAGAACAAAAATTTTGTTATTAATAATCATTTACGAAAATAAATGTCAAATAATGAAATGTCTGGTTTTTTCTATATTTGAATATCGAATAGAAATGATCGTTCTAAAATTCATGAAAAGCATTTTGTTACAGGTTTACAACTTTGTTTATTTTAATCTTGTAACAACGCACTTACTCATCTTTTCACATGAAAAAGTAAATGTATTCTTATGTCCACACCGGTATGTCATTGTCAAAATCAGCTGCTGCTTAGTTACGCAATCATGAATTATAAAAAGCTGTAACAAAATATACAAAAACAGTCAAGATGTCCGCGAGGTATAGATTTTTATTTAGAAAATTGCTTCAAATGAGAAGAAATTATAATCCCTCAGTTCGACAAATTACGAGCTTCGGAAATAATAAAGCCGTCACCTGTTCACTAGGATTTTCCTTGTTTACATGGTTAGGTTTTAACAAAAATTTAAGTGCTGAAGATGAACTTATTCACACAATAAAACATTGTGTACTTTTTACTCAAAGGGGAGAATATGAAAAAGCCGAGCAACTTCTTCATGTTGCATTAAAGCAAGCTCAACAAATGCAAAATCAGCTTGGCATAACCTACATATATGATGTTATGGCTAATTTAGCTTTAGAACGAGGGCAATTAGATAAAGCTAAGCAATTATTTGTTGCAGTCGCTCAAAGAATAATGGCAGAAGGAGCTAAAGAGAATGATCCTCGCGTCATTCATCTAAGTGTTAAATTAGCGAGAATAAGTCATTTAAAAAATGAATATTCTACAGCTAAGTTGGGTTATGAATGGTGTTTAAATAAATTGAATAACTTACCTCAAGACAGTTTTGGAGACACTGATAAACTTATCGCTATGACAGAAGATTGGTATGGACGATTATTAGTAGATTATGACAAAAGTGATGACGGACTTGATCTAATGATTAATGCTCTAAAGAGAATGGAGAAAACAGATGTAGAAAAGGACCATATTGTGATACAAATGAATGACATTGGGACAATCTGTGATCAACTTGGCAAATATGATGAAGGCATCACATATTTTTTAAATGCTATTGAACTTGGGAAGCAAACTTCAAATACCAATGAATTGGGAACAGTTTATGTGAACCTAGGAAGAATGTATATGAAAAAAAATTTATTAGAAAAAGCAAGAAAATCATGTGGACAAGGTTGGAAAATTGGTGTAATGACAAAAAATGATGATGTAAAAAATGAAGCTGAATTATGTTTTAAAGAAATTAAAAATTTGTCCTAACTATTAATAATTATTTAGGTAGAACTGTAATTAAAAATATTATAAGATAAAAAAATGAGTTTTTTTTTTGTTTGAAAGAAGATCCTTAATAATGTAATTTGCTGTCACTAAAAATAGAACAACTTGTGAATGTACCGTAATCTTATAAAATTTGAAAAAAAAAAATTCTTGAGACATATATTATGTACATGTTTATATTGATTTTGATCATCCTTACACTTACATAAATATTTACCACATACTAAAACAAATTAATCTAATCATATTCCTTTTGGATAAGGTCATTTTTACAATCAAATATTAGGGCACTAAAAGAAATATTGATGTACCATATAATGGGCCTGTGATAACTTCTTTTTTATTCTAAATTCTTTTTTAACTTTTGTTCGCTTCATTTTACTTATTATCAAGTAGTTAAGTTATTTAAGATACAGTTACAATGTTGTGTTTTTTAATTTTTTCTTAATATTCTAGAGTAAAAAATGTTACTTTTTATTGTAATTAACTTTATTTACTTAAACTTTGTTAAAAATATATTACCTGAGTCACTGAGAAAAACTTATAAGTATAGAAAATTATTTAATTTGCTAAACTCACAGAAATATCTGATAAGAACATTTTTATTAACAATTCAAAAAAAGTAAAAGTACAACTAATAAATTAAATCTTATATTATTGAGCACTTTCTTTTGACACGCTGAATGGTTCAGACACAACTTCCGTGTGAGTTGCAGCAATTACAACATCTTTAGCTGGACGATCATTTGCACCTGTTTTAGTTTTCTCGATCTTACGAACAACATCCTGTAACAAAAAATGTGTAAATAAATCTATACTCCTCTGAGATTTATTTTAGATTTTTTATAATAATTCATCATTTTTATTCCACACTATTGAGATATATGAACTCATTGATGAGTTTTCAAATTTATCATTAACCTTTTTCAAGCCTTAGTCACAAATAACCTTAACTTTTACACTTACTAAAACTATCTTTTTATATTTTATTAAACTATACTTTATAATCAAATAATGGCTCTATTTTATAATACCTAATAAAATAAAATTTTGTAAATATTCCAATTATGGGAAAATACATACCATTCCTTCTAAAACTTTGCCAAAGACTACATGTCTGCCATCCAGCCAGGGAGTCTTGGTTGTGGTGATGAAGAATTGAGATCCATTTGTATCTTTGCCAGCATTAGCCATTGATAGCCAGCCAGCTCCATAGTGACGAAGCTTGAAATTTTCATCTTCAAATCTTTCACCATAAATGCTACGTCCTGTAATATATATTTAATTAAATTGATCAATCTTGAAAACTTAAATATAAAAATGGAATATGCAGATATTAATAAACTTAATATCATTTTCATTACCCACCTCCAGTTCCATCTCCTTTAGTAAAATCTCCACCTTGAATCATGAAATTTTCAATAACTCTGTGGAATTTGCTACCTTTGTAACCCTCGCCTTCATCTTTTTGTGCCAATTGGAAGAAGTTTTCAGTTGTTTTGGGTACAGTCTTTCCAAAGAGCCCAATAACAACAGAACCTACTGCTTCTCCACCAATCGTTACATCAAATGTGACCTATGAATGATACATATATTTTTAAAAATAATATGATTATTATTACAATTACTTAAACATTAACTAATGATAATAAACATTATATCAATATATGTTAAATTCATAAATGGACTATCACCAGCAATAAGATCCAATAAGACACAAAAGATATGACCTCATACAGTCGAGTAGGCGGTTATAACAAAGACGATCTCCAACAGAAACATGAAGCGTCATAATAAAAGTTCAGCGACCTTATGTCAGATACTTTAAATAATCGTGATTCCAGAAATTCAACATAAATAAATAACGATAGCACTTACCTTGTGAGTAACTTTGGGACCTTTCGGTGCTTCTTCAGTCCAAACTGTAGAGAAAAGAAATAGAAGACCAAAAATGCCTACTATTACACCCATTATAATAACTAGTTTTGCTTTTATTCTAGCTATCTTTATTAATTACAAAATTTTCCTAAAACTTAAAGAGTTACTATTAATTTTTTCCAATATTTAATATCATCACACGTTATCGCCGGTAAAACTTCCTTACAAATGTCGGTTAGATAAACGTCCACGTCATGTCATACCGAGTCGAAATTAAATTAAAGCATCTACACACTCATAATATAAATGGAATTATTTGCAAAAAAAGAATCAAAACTTTTATTGAAAGTTCTCACGAAAGGTTTACTAAATATAAAAGAAAAATATTACTCGTTTATTCTCTTATAAAATAATTATATAAACATGTAATCTTATATCATTGAAGCATTATACAACTTGATATTTTTGAAATATGTACATACACAAAGAAAACTAAAAACCTTACGAGTTGTTTGTTGTAATACATATAAATATATGTCTGTATCTTTGGTAACTGTAAAACGTAAAAGCGATGAAATTTCTTTGGAACAAAATATGACACATATATAATTTTTATTTATTTAAAATCTTAAGTAAAGCTCTTAAAATTTGGTTACAAGAGGTATCCTTAATAACTATGTCATTCTCTATTAGTCTATTTAGTACATGAAGAGATGCAATGGTAGGTGAAGTGGTACCTGTAGGTGAGGTGGTACATTTCACATTCTTAAAGATTTTTTTGTTATTTAACGAAGCGATGAGACTAGCGGAATGTTCGACAAATGTTAAGTGATATGCCCGGCAATAACAATGTGATGCATATACTTAGGATGTTGAAACAAAAGATGTCTCGTTACCCCAATAATTATACAAGCTACAGTATCCCTCAAACCGTAACACACTAAGTTGATGTCAGTAATAAGCGCTGCGTTAAATCTACCTAGACAGTCTCTGGCAACAGAGACCTGTAAATTAAGAGTATAAACTATGTTTAAATAAATATAGGAATAAATTTCAGTATTATCTTCTTTACGGCTGTTGAAATGATAAAAAAAAAGAAGTATAATTGTTATTACAGTTGAAGTTACCATATGTTAATATCTAAAATAATCATTTTAAAAAATCAACTTACTATATAGCATAACCTGTTGTACATATTAGTTTAAGATTATTCCAATTTTGGGTCTATTAGAATCAATGTTGTTTGGGGCCTACTGAAAGATTTTATAAAAAAAAGAAACATCAAATTTTGGTTTAATATTAATTAGTTATTAGCTTTATATAAAAAAATTATCTAACTAATTGATATTTCTGTCATTGCCTTCCGTTGACTTTATTAAAATATTTAAATCAAGCCACAAATACACTAACAATGTTAAATAATTATTATAATCTAAGGTTTCAGTATGATTAAATATTTCATTTTTATTATGATGAAATGTTTGAATATAATCGAAAACATAGACAAAAGTTGTTTAATATTCGGATAAAGAGATGAGTAAAATCGAATCGTAGTTCGTGCAATGGCTTTTACATCACTATTAATCTTACTCAAATCGACGACAACAAGATATATACATAATCGTTTTGTATTTGTATGGTGTCTTAATTACAAATTAGATTAAGAACTGCGAATATTACAATGAAAAATTAACAAATATCTGTGTTTGTACAATGCTAGGCGCAAGCTGATGTAATTAGTAACAAATTTGATTATTAAAAGTCATGTTATGCTCTTCTACAACAGCTTTCGAATAATTTCGTAACAGTCAATGGGCTCTTAAATAGAAGAATGTACGGAATAAACGGATCCGACTTTCCTCCTGTTACTGAAGACACATTTTGTAAATATGTATTATATTATGAAATAAATAATTCAAGGTAAGTGTTCGATATGGTGTCCTTGTACGTTAAAGTATTTGTTATTGTATTTACAGCATTACGTCTCATTTTGCAGGGTCCGCATCTGGGATTTGATAATACTAATACCAAACGCGTTATTTGTGTTATTCTTAGTGGTAAGGTTTAATAAGGCTCAGTTAAAGTTGCGTGCTACAAGTAGTCCTATATTTCTAACTTTCTACACCTTGGTATGGGGCAACGTTATTATCAGCTTGATTCGATGTGCTGTGTCTATGACAGTAAATGCTGCTGTGCCCTTTGGTGGCCTGGTAGATAAAATATTATGGGTAACAGTTAGATTTTTTCTCTTAGCTACTGAAATGAGTGTGGTTATATTTGGATTAGCTTTTGGTGAGTAAAAAACTTAAAAATTATGATAAAATAAATGTATTTACAGTGCTTATCTTATGTTTAATCATATTTCAGGGCATATGGACAGTAGAAGTAGCATAAGATATGTTCTACTAGCTACATCGTTTATATCATTGGCTTTCACTATAACACAAGGAACACTTGAGATTGTCATGCCTGATGATGTTTTTCATATTGATACAAGAGACTACAACCTTTTTGGACATGGTGGGATGCTATTCTGGTTTACATCCTCTTTGGTGTTTGCAGTAATATATTTTATAATTTTGTTACTCCCATGGATTCCTCTTCGAGAATATTTAGCTTTACCAAGTATGTTGTTAATTATTATTTTATATTTTAGAGGTAATTATATTTTAGTACATTATCTGTTCAACAGTCTTAGTGATGGAATGTCCTACTGATACTTTTACGTTCAAATGTTGTAAAAAGAGATGAAAAAAATACAACTTCAAGATAATGGCTGCTACATTTTCAGTAACTGTACTGGTATGCTGTTCTCATTAATGGCAAATATATCTTACTTTATACTTTACATGGCCTATGTCAAGCAGTAGACTTCAATAGCCTCAAATTTATGATGATGACAATGTAATATTAGAGACAGTATATTCAGTAGCAGTATTAAGTATATTATTCTTTAATCCAATTGGGACAATAAAGTAATAATCCTAAGTTATGTATTGGCAATTTGCAAAAAAGGGATTTTATACATCAGTTATTACTAATCAAAATTAGCTGTAATTTTTTTATTAAATCTTTTAATAGTTTAATTTATTGGTATATTTGTTATATTTGCTAGATTTTGAGAGTCTTGAAAGTCGTTTTGAAGGTTCAATGATTGCAATTTTTTACATGGTAACAACTAGAAATCAAGGTCAGTTTTTGTCACTGCATTGTCACACAAAATGTCTTTATTCTTATTGTATTCATCAAAAAATAGAGTTAGTGAAGGTAAACATTTTATAATGTTCTAAATTTGTTTATAATGATCTATTTTATTCAAAATTTGGAAAATAAACTATTTTGTTTCTGCACTATCTGCATATTTAGACTAATTAAAAATAAATGAATTTACTTTGGAATAATAAACAAATAGAATAATCAAGTGAGCTTAAATTAGTTTCATAAATACATATGTTATTTTTATATAAAACAAACTAAACAATGATGGTCAATTGTCAACATTTAAACATGTAAAAAATGATTGAAATAAATAAAAGTCTAAATCACATTCTTAAATACTTAATGTTTTACATAAGACTAGATTAGCATTGCATAAAAAGTGATGAAAAACTTTATGCACTATATTTCTTTTTTATTAAAGGTTAATGTTTAATCATTATCTGTAATGGTGTTAAGTAACATTGAGACTATTGAACCTTTTGGTGTTTGTCACAATAATTGGTCACAGTTTGATGGTGGTGGTAGATTAATGTTAAAAGGATAACAGCAAGCCTGGCAAGTTAGATAGTACTTTTATCCATCAAACTTTTGTGTTACTTAGTTAACAGTTAGGCACAGCACTAGGGAGGCAGTTAATACGTCATTAATAATTGTTGTCACCGTGTCTTATATTAGTATGGGATGATTAAGACAAGTATAAAAGATAAGTTAGTCATCATGGGTTAAAGAAATGATTATTTTATTTCAGCAAAATTGTCATTCTATATATACATATTATTACTGGCACTCTTGGATACAACTCAAGCTATTGGAGCTGGGCTCCTGGCATGGGGCTCCATGCAGTCAGGGTTATGTGTTGTCGATGTCACAACATGGCTCTATTTTTCTTTGTACACACCACTAGTTTATCACACTTTCCTCAGTGAATTTTTCAGGTAAAGAAAGACTAACATTATTTTTTTTGTTTTGCTCCTAAAATGTTTACGCTATTGAAAATAAAACAGAATTCAGCCTTTTTTATTACTAGTCAATGTTGGTCAATGAACTCAAAATCTGAAGAAATTGTATGTTCAATAGTAAGACTGTGATTTAGAGTAAAAGGATATATATAAACATATAAATTGCTAGTATGTCATAAATCTATCTTGCATCAATGATTGTTGTTTTTAAGAAAAAAAATATTTTAAATAATGTTGAAAATTAATAACATTTAATAATATAATTACTTTCTAATGATATAAAATAACTAAATCTGATCATAAACTTGATTTTTTTTACTTAATATCTGATTTTTCTCCAAACGGGCATATCATTCTCATTGTACTTTATATACATTAAACTTATAATTACAAAAATTAGACATTTATATCCTATACATTCGCCAAAGACAATCAGATCTTTTGTGGATTTGGATGATAAATGATTTAATTAGTATCTGTAGTTAAAGAACACTTTACTTTTCAGCGTATCTCAACCAAGCATTATGTTCTCCTACAAGGCACAAATGGACGAGCCTATGGATGATGATCAAGTATCATTGCCACATCAGCAGAGCTTCAGCTCTCTTAAGACAGATTCTGATTATATTTATCAGGTAATAGAGGTGTAAAATTAAAGGTAATTTTAAATTTTCAGGGATTGATATTAACAAACGCAATAAAATAATTGTAAGCTACATACTTTTATATATAGAAAATATAATATTTTTTTTATTGTAGGCTTAAATTGACAATGATATTGTTATGATAATTTTCTGTTTCCATCCCAGTTTACTTTTTTATCTACAATGAGACATAAGCTAGCTAGCTAAGTGAAATCGAAAAAACTGTCTCACTAACCACACTGCAACAGTAGACACAGGAATTGAATTGAGGCCCTCAGTGTTAAAAGGTAACACTTAGCTACTGCACCATGGAGATAGTTAAAGTTAGCCAATTATGTTACTGCATTTAATTTTCATAACAAATTTATGAGTACAAATATGTTAGCTAAATCGATTGTAATTTGATTATAGTTGTTATTAAATTTACTCATTAACTAATTTCTCCATATTGAGGAAAAAGCTAAGGTAAAAAGAAAAAGGTCTTTAAATATTCTAAACACAGTACTCTTAATGTTTAATTTCTTTCAGCAGAGTAACAGTGTATACGACAGTACTCTGTTTGAGGCGGGAGGTACTACACCAATGAATCCAGTCTACAGTGCATCTTTGCAAAGTCCCGACTCAATAGTATCTGGACAATCAATTGAGATAGGGGCCCCACCAACTGCTTTTCACACCCAACATATATCATCAACATAACATCAACACACAAATATAACTTATCTCCCACAATTGAAGTTTATTCATCCAAAGAATTACATGACTAACTTAATAGTATACAGTTATCAAACGGATGCATGTAAAGGCATTAGTTGCTTATAATAGCATAGTGTCTTAAATAAGTTTTTTTTTTTAATGTATAGTACCAACATGTAAAGATTATTGTTTAATTATTGCACTTGAATTTTAACTAAGTCATTTTTGTGATATTCAGCACCAGTGATCGACCGCCTTGGGACTGTGTAACATTCTCTTTCCGCTTTAATATTTAGAGTTATGCAATGGGATCCATCCATTTATCTTTCACACTAGGTTTAATCTGCAAGAGTTACTCACCAAATCGAATTACCTAAAATTATCTTTCATGCCTTCATTCTTCTGATATAAATATTTACCAGATAGTCAGTAGTCCCCTTAACCTACCGGTGATTACCTGGTGAATATTTATATATTAGAATGAAGCCATTCATATAATTATGGTTAGACTTGAAGGTTAGTTTCATCTTATATAATCAAACGGAAAATACTTAAAAAAACCTTTAAGTTTGGGTTGGGTTAATTTGAGTTTTTTTTTTTAATAAATTTACATTTATTAATTTAATCAACTTGACAAACAAATCGCTATCTCTGAAACCCGCTGACCTATTACCTAATTATAATGTTTTTAAGTACCATCCTGAAGTATTTGATGAGTTCAATGGATATATCCTTGCATTTGTAAATATTAAAACCCCTATAAGAAAAAAAAATATCTTAATAGTAAAATGAGAATAAATTCTTAGAGTCCAAGATACATTCGGATTTCCTTTTTAAATTTAAAAATTTGTAATAACATTGAGTTTAAATTTAAAGAAAGAAATATTTCTTGATTTAAAGATGAATGTAATTTTAAGTTATAGACTATCTTTCACTAAATATATATATATATTTTGGTTATACCTATTTCTTTATCATGAGTAAGTTTTTAGACAATGAAATATTAGTATTACTTAACTTTGCCCATTAGTTGCAAATATCAAGAGTGAAACATTATAATAAGGATGATATTGTTTTTTTTTTGGCATAATTCTATGTATTAAATTATGCTGCTAAACGTACACTATATGGCAGTTATCTTTTTTATTAAAAACGAATCCAATTCCTTGAAAATTTGTGATAGCTGTAATATGTTAATTATTTTTTTTTTGCTCTGTAATGTTTTTTCATAATTTCTATGACTAATATGTTTTAAAATAAACGGAATTTTATTCTTCTAACTTAAAATTGATTTTTTTTCAGTAGATATTTTTAAATCCAATAAGTATTATTGTAATAAAGCATACAGTGAACATGTATAACTGGTGCAAGTATTAAAAATTTTCCACGTCGTATGTAGCCATGAGTGGGTAAATTTTGAGAACCTGTGAACAAATAATGAATAAAGTACTTGACATACGATGCTTCGAAAAATGATCAAGATTTTATACTGGGTTATTGATATGTAACTACTTCCGCCAGTAATATAATTATTTCTATAACATTAACTTTCATATGATTCGCGATGTTAAACTTTCTGTTGTGAGATATTGTTCAATTGTAAAATGTTCAATATTAATCTATTTTTTATTGTATCGACTTCAATTGTTTATTTTAAATTTTATCTTTTATAAACTGTGATCATTTACCTTCTAATTTTGTTGTTGATTTATATTATAATATAAATATATTTTAAGTGATTCAGATCTGATGTATTTGCTTGATATTTTAATAGTATAAGTTTTTCGATGGTTTTTTTTAATGCCACTTAAATAACTTTTGCCTAGTAATGAAAACGAATAGCCGTTTAAAATAGTTGTGACAATAGATGAAATATAAAAAAGGTTAACGAATTTTAGTAAGTAACGTAGTGGGGAATAAATAGTACGGAGTTATAAGAATGTTTTCTTAACATGGGTATATATAAGTACCAGCAATCTTTTTAACTTTTTTCGGTTGTAACATAAAATTGGCTCTATACCTATATATAATGTTGATGAGAGTAACAGTTGCATCGGATTTTAATAATGATGTATTAGAATTGTTATTGCTGTCATCGAAAATTAATAAACTTGTCTAAAGTTAAATTTACATTAGTTATTAAACTGTTTAAAAATTCCCACACGATAAAGTGGCGATATTTTGTTATAATATTTCTTTTAGATAACATACAGACTTATTAGACTGCAAACAACTCTCACCATACCAAAGTTTTTGTCTTAATATATTAAATAAATCGTTGATATTTTTTTTAATTTCACTTAATAATAGCAACTAGAGCAACTCAATTAAAAAATGTTTATTTATTTAAAAATCCTTTGTTATATAACATCGTTGTTATTAATAGTCATTGACTTCAACATATAATGGTGTTAATAACAAAGCAATTTCAATAATTTGCTTTGTTTTTAGGTTACGTTCACAGTAAACGTGAAACTTTACTACCAGAATTAATATTTACCAACTTTATATATAGATTTAGCTGGGTCAATTCAGTAACTAATAGACTAGCTGTGACAATGTCAATTTCCTTTTTTTATTGTGATAATCCCCATGAAGCAATTTTCCCCCCATGTGAACTTTTATTTAAGTGTAAGTATGATTGGTGGCGTATATTTTTGTTATATTCTGTCTTAGAAAACTATTAAAGTACTTTTTAATTTTATTTCGTACTAATTTCTCACTACCCTTGTGCTACAGTAGTTTTCCGTTTTGAGCATAAAAATCTATTAAGAAATTACGGGGATGTTATGATTAAAGTTATAAGAGGCTCTTTATTTTTAGGTACCACTTTGGTTTTTTTAAAAGGCACCCTTTGAATTTTTTTAGAAGTAGAAATTTATTCTAATTCCAATAGAACGTAGCCATTATAAACTTTGTTTTTGTAATAATGAAATTAAACTACGGAGTGTTTATAATTTTTATATGAAAAATAACAACATGGAGAGACAAAATAGGAAAGATAGATTATAAGTATTCTTGACTGACCAAAGGCGATAAGTACAGATTCAAATATTTTTGTTCAAAAAATAAACTTATAAAAACTGAGAATGGAAAGTGACTTGCTGTAGATAGTTTCGTCTTCTAGAAGGTTATTTAAGATGCAAACTAAGAATTTGTTGCGAAATATATATTGTAAGTATAGATGCCAAGCGCTCCCAAAGCAGCTACCTAATAATGAAGTTGTGATAGTATCGTTACAAGCCGGTCGTTCGTGGTACGTGTCCTAAAGACGCGCGGGTTCGATCCCCACTGAGCTTGAATTTCGGGTGAAAGGAAACATGAGGTGACCGACACATGCCAAAAACGGCAGCTTCCGTAGATATACGGCACCCACCCACCAGCACTTGTACACATTCCATGTGAGAGAATACTCAGATTCCCTATATCAGAAACATAATGTGGGCTGTTTAAAGTATAAAAGTTAGCAGTGTACACTATCGAATTACAGAATAAATTAAATAAGAGAAAAGTTAAAAATTAAGGTGTTTAATGTAAATTAATTTATACTCTAAATTCAAAGTGGTATTTGAAGAAAAGAATGTTTCAAACAGTTAGCTACAGATAATCTTTGTTTATCATCTAGCATCAGCATTTTATCTAATAAATCTTTCAGTTGTAACACCTTCTTCTCTTCAGACGACGACAGTTTTTTAAAATACTTCTTCAAGTCATGGTGGAGATCTCTACAAATGTTTATATTAGTAACTTCAACAACTTTTTCTCTTTCTGTTGCTTTGTCTGTTTTGTGAAGAAGGAAGTTATTTTTATAGTTGAAGTGTTGATCTTTAAATTTACTCTTTCTTAATAGTTTATTAGGTATTTTACCTTTTAAATCCATAA
Source organism: Ornithoptera priamus (assembly GCA_029034505.1). Lineage (NCBI taxonomy): Eukaryota > Metazoa > Arthropoda > Insecta > Lepidoptera > Papilionidae > Ornithoptera > Ornithoptera priamus. The sequence goes on from JARDWD010000827.1 coordinate 5,008,845, forward strand.
AACATTTTAACATCTTATTGTTAGATCTTCCGGTAAACAGTATTGTGCTGGTTGCCATCTCATATATAGTACATGCTGTTGACCAGGTATCTACACCATAACTATATGGAATGCCCAAAATAATCTCTGGTGCTCTATAATACCTTGAAACAAGATATGGAGTAGGTTCATTTTCTTGGATTTTAGTAGCAGAACCAAAGTCACACAATTTTAATACATTTTTCTTCTCATTTATTAAAATGTTATCAGGCTTGATATCGGCATGAATAACTCCTATTTTCGTTAAGAGTTTTAATGCAAGAAGAAGTTGTCTTGTGTAATTCATTAAAGCTGTCAAATTTATACCCTTATGTTGACCATATTTTTTTAATACACTTCGCATATCCATGTAAAATGGTTCTAACACTAAGCATAAATGTCCTTTGTGAACGAAATTATGAAGCAGTTTAATGCAATGATATTTATTATCTGGATCATTTTGATTTAATTCTTTCAGAGTTGCTATTTCCTTCAAACCAGTTTTTTGCATGAACTCATTATTTCTTATAATTTTTATTGCTACATCTTCACCATCTGTGTTATGATCTTGTGCTCGCACAACATTAGCAAAAACTCCTTGACCTAGAATAGACTTGATAGTGTAACGGTTATTGTTAATATAATCTCCTAAACGGACCTTATAATATCCATCCTGATCATCCCAATTATCAGCAAGCACAAGGTTCTCTTCTTTGTTATCCTGAGTTATATTTTCAGAGAAATTTTTTTTAGGAAAGTCATCTTTTTCTGAGAACATATCAGTAGGTGTCTTTACAGAATTTTGTTTGGTTTGGTTATTAGCGTGAACTTTTTTGATATCACGATTATTGTGTGTATTTCTTTCAGTGCCTGGGCTTCCATCTTTTTTAAACATCTTGTCTCGAGATTGATTTAATTGATCTAATAATTGTTTACGTTGTTTTCTTCTTAGTTCAATAATGTATTCTTCGTCTTCTGATTCTGAATTAAATTGGTATTCTTGATTGCAATCAGAAGGCTCTTTATACACTTTATTGTTTTCATTATCTTTATTTGAATATCTTCTCTTTCTATCACTTGACATGTGTAGCATTTCTTGCTTATGATTTTTGTGTTTGCAAATTTTATCTAAATGTTCACAAATAAATTCTCTCTTTTGTAGTAACTCCTCCATGCTGTAATTCTCCATTGGTGGCAACGGTGGTGTTCTTGATTCAGAATACTTTGGTCCATTTCTTTTTCTTTCTTTTTTCACACTATCACTTTTCATTTCTCTTCTTGAACTACTGTATGTCCTTTTTCGGTAGCTTTTCTTGTAAATTTCTGCCATTCTCTATAAGCAATTTGAATGTTAAAATATTGTAAAGATGTTGTTTTTATTTCAGCAAAATGTGCTATCTGTAATGAGCAAACATAATTAAATTAGATTTTATCTAAAGTAGAATATTACAACTAATTATTGTTGTAAGCAAATTGCCTGTGTCAAATTTATGATAGTTCAATGTACTTTTATATAAAAGAGGAGCATATTATATACTTTTTTAACATAAGAGTTAATATGTTCAATTACTTCGGTAACTTATAGATACCTAGAATAATGGGTTTTAAGTATCATTTATACTTTCATCTAATAAATAATTTTTATGTAATCTGTATTTTTTTATCACTTACCACCTAAAATATAGTTCAAACATGAGATTTATAATCTACCAAGATTTATATAAATAAAAGCTTTAAGTTCATGCTGTAAAATGAAACAAAACTATCATTAATTTGACATAGTTGCACTTTAATTCATTGTTAGCTATATCATTGATTACATTTCCACCCTGTGATATCATCTGTACTCAGTTTGCAACATTACTCAGATAATACTCTTTTCATGTTGTTAATGAAGAATGTGACATCACATTTATATAATTCTTTAATTCTTGGCTCCATTTGTGATTCATTTTACTTTGCCATCCATGGTTATCTATGCAAAAAATTAATACATTATTTTGACTGAAAAATTAATTAGTCAGATATAATGAAACATACATGAATTTGGATAAAATATTATTATTAATAAAATGCTATGCATCACATATGAAATAATTTGATGCATTGCTTAAAAATACTTACTCTTTTGCATGAATTAAAACAGTACACATATCATGATATTCTGAAGTTCAAAATTGTAATTTTTAAAAAAAATAATTAAGATCTTTCATTGCATAACTATGATTCAATAAAAATTTTCATTCTTTAATATTCATGATATGAGCACTGGTAAGTACTAAAGGGTATATTTGTTTCTCAATATTTTACATCTTTTTTTCTCTTAAAATTAATGTGAATGAACTAATAAATATTAAAAGTTCATGTTTATTTTAACTAATAGAAAAGAGAGAGACATGCACGGAAATTAGCACTATGATAACAATTTTGGAGACTAAAAAATTTATGCAAAATAGAAAACATTTAAATATATATAATTGAATAGGAGGATTATACGGTTTGTCATTTATGTAAAACTGTAGGATGTTCTAGCCGTGACAATATTTTTTTAAGAAAAAGATTGAAATTTATTGCTATCAAACCGTAAGATTTGTCAGCAGTAAATTTCGCTTTATCTCCCTAGTATGATTAATGTGAACCTGTAAATTTCTTCAATGATTTTATAACTCGATTTACAATTTTATAATCATTTCACTAGTATTATAATAAACTTCATTAACTATGTAAAATGCAACGTAATTGGTTATAGTGAACGTCAATTGCCTTACATTTTTTTGTTTATGGAATCTTAGTACTACAGTATATTGCCAGAGTTATAAAAATCAAGGCATCACAAAATATTACTTATGTTTTATTTAAACCTGTATAAAATATTTAAAAAATTGGTTAAGGTTTACGGTTAATATGTTTGTGGCGATTTTTCTATAATCTATATTCCAACTAAGAGCCATTATTGGTAGTGGTATTTACTAATTGGTGTTTTTTCTAAATGTCTTCAAGCTGTGAATACCTTAAAGTCATTTTTTCAAGCGTTGATAATGTACATTTACCGCCTTTACGGACTAAAAGAATTGGCTGGCAATGGTGTAATGAAGTAGGCTGCATATGAAGTCTTTTGCCTCTCCTATTTTTAAAAAAAAACATTTTTCCATTAAAATTTCAAACAATTCTTGGTTAATTTTCTTTAAAATGTCTGTCTTCGTCAATTCCGTAAAAAAATTAAACTTGTGTAATTATCGTCTTACGCTGTCTAGATTAATTCATGCAACACAAGGTTAGAAAATTAGCCCAACATAAAAATAATTAAATGGTTTGAAATACAGGTGATATAAAATAAATATATTTTTATTATAGCGGTGAATCTTTATTCTCCATCTGCTCTCAGAATTGATGGTTATCAGCAATCACGGAAACGTATTAAAGAACAATTTACTAACTACGCCGAGTCATTTAGAAACAAAATGAAAGATTTCGTTTCGGATTCGAAAAATATGATTTTCACTGAGGACTTAAAGAATATGGTGTTTATGGCTGAAGTCAATGATTTAAACCTTGTATTAGATATGATAAAAAAGTAAGTACAGTGATTTAAAATCTTTATTTATGTTATTATGTCCACATGATGGTAGACCAATTTAAGAGGGCTTTCCTGTATAGACAAGTCCAAATTTTTTTTTAGTGAAACAATAAAAAATACACATATTTTTCACAAAAGTTGGTGCACTGTTATTCACTTTTATTACTATATTGCAGAAGCTAATCAGTAACCTTATAACTGTTTTTGTTTTAATTTTCCTTTCAGGTTTAATAATCAGAACACAAAGTTTAGATTTGATTCATTTGTGTTTGGACCTGTTGTGATGAGGATGTTTTATTTTCTTAATGCTCCAAAGGAAGCCCTTCAGGTAAGATTCTCCTTACTGAATACGGTAACATTTATTCTTGTAGCTAGTTTTCTCAATACTCTATAATTAAAAGGTGGAACCTTGTTGAAGCTATGTTTTTTTTTTTCATTATTATAAACAATTTTTAATTATTTTACTAATTTACAATATATTAAATATTTACAAAATATGTAAGTCATTATTGTTTATTAAAACACGAATATGTTTTTCAGTGTTTTGAAGATCCAGCCAATAAAGGGTTCTTTGATCAGCTTATCTCCTATCAGATATTACTTAATTTGTTGTATAATCATGAAATGTATAATGAGATGTACAGAGTGTTTGAAATGATACAACAAAAACAATTGAATATGACAAAGTTTCCCAAGTACCCTGTAAACCTTGTTTTGGCAGCCTGTTACAAACAAGTAAGATATAAAAATGTAAACTGCTGATATTTGTATCTGATGATAAAAAACTATTTTTTTTGTGGGTTAAAATTATATTGTTAATTTTTTTTATTTATTAATTACATTATTTATTAATTTTAGTTAAAGGGAGCCTAAATAAACAGTGTCACTATTGTCTACAGCAGGTGGATCTGCTCTATTTCACTAGATTCCTGTAGTTGTTTTATGTTGCATGTGTAAATATCAACTCATTTGTAATTATAAATAAATAGTGCAATAACACAATTTCTTATTTGGATACATACATTTAGATAATAATTTTTTTTAATTAATGGATAAATATTTTTAGAACACTGAAAAAAGTATGGAATATGCATCCAAGTTATGGTCTGAAATGACAAGTGTTGGGATTGTGCCTATGAGAAGAGCTTCAACATTATTTGCTGGTATAAAGTTTTTTTTTGTAATTCATTATAAATTTTTGCTAGTCATATTTTTCCTTTCTTCAGATCAATTTGTTTGCTATATATAGCATATAGTAACACATGGTTTCTTTCTCTAAAATTATTCTTGTGATTCTCAAAACTATTGTTGTGAGATTAATTTATAAAAAAAAAATTTTATTGATTTGAACTACTAAAGTTTTTGTGTGTGCTTTTATTTTTGTGTTTTCCAAATATTTTTTGTTATTGTTTTTCTTTTTTATGCACCTACCTCATAACATTTCTGCATCACTCAAGGTATACTGGAAGCTAATGCCAAAGGCATTAAATCCACTTACATCCTCATGGGTGTTATAAAACGAAAAAAATAAACAGAATTGTTCATTCTATTTACAGCGCTTGCCTTGAAACAGGGTGCTCCACATTTAGCACTGGAGTCTATCACGATGCAAAAACAACATTATGTTACAATAAGAAATATAAAGGTAAAAATAGTACTTGTGTTATTTTTCATAAAATTCAGTTATTATTATGATTTCAGTCCATTGATGCTAAGCATTTCTGAACATAAGCCTCCCTAGTGTAAAGATATTACTAACATGGTGAAGGTAGAGTGGAGATCAAACTTATCTTCCACACTGAAGAAATAATGAAAACAATATTTTTAATAATACTATATCATAGGCATTTTCTGTCTAATTTGGATGTGTGTCAGTTGGTTTAAACTCCAAGCTGACCAAAAGGTCAATTCCATCAGCAAAGCACACTTCATCATTGATTGCCTCATTATTTAACACTATGTGAAATTGGGGTCAAGGCTTAGCATATTGTTGATAAAAAATTAAGTTATAACTTGTATACTTTTTATTACAGGCTGTTGCTTTGGCAGAATTGGGCAGAGTAGATGATGCATTGCCAGTGTTAGGAGCGGTCCTGAACATTGATATGCCAGAACAGAAAGGCAAACATACTTTCTTTGAAGAAACTGTAAGATATAGAAGAATAAATAATATGCAAATAAATTTCAGCTGTGAATTAACGAAACAAAATTATTTCAGATCGTCAAAGTTCGGAGTTCCGTAGAGAAGACAGAAAACAAAGATATACAGAAGGAATTTAATAATATTGAGAAAGCACTAAGGGATCGCAACCTTATAGATAATCAGGTAAAAATTCCATATATTTAATGCGAGTGGGACTCAGTTGTCGGAGACTGTCTTGGTGGCCACTGCAAACCCTGTATTCCAGTTTGAAGGGCGCTGTAGCTAATGCAATTACTGGGGTAACGAGACTCAACATCTTAAGCTTCAAGTGACGCGTGCAATGTGGTGCAGTGTAGATCATAACTAGCATCATGTTGTTGTGGGTAGATATATTACTTACCAGCAGGTGAATGTTCCACTTGTCTCATCACTTAATTAAATAATAATAAAAAAAAAAGATATGGAAAATGATCTAGGTGGGGCACGACAGTTTCTATTTTTGCCAAGAAATTTACAAATATTACCCATATTGGGTTTCAAGGGCTATTGAAATTACTGAGGTAACATGACGTAACATTTTGTATTTCCAAATAACAAGCTGAATGTGGTGCAGTGTTTATCATCTTAACGCTACATTGTTATGGGTCCAATGTACTATTCAAGCTCTCTTGTATAAAAAATATGTAATAAATATAATTTAGTGATCAGTTTTGTTGATTGAAATGATGCTATAATGAGATATTATTGCAGACTTTAGATCAATTGGTGACATCGGAGATCAAAAAATCCAGTGGCACTCCACGGAAACTGAAAGGAATGCCACAACTGCCATATGGTATGAGACAAAGGAAAACTGTGAATGTGGAAAAAATGGCGTGATGAATTGATAATATTAGATTATTTAGCCACTGCAGTAATGTATTTTGTTTAAGCATTTAATTATGGAGAAAAAGGGTTAAATATTTAATGTTTGTAAGAAGATAGTAACCCCATAAATATAGTTGTCCTGTTTCTGTTATGAATGTCTACATTAACATTTCATCACAATTACATCTTATGGTAAGCAGTGATGTAATCTTAATTATTGAAGAAAAATTAGCTCAAAAGCAAGCTGGACTTAAACAAAATTTCGTGAATAAAAATTTATTATGAAATTCATCTTATTTTTTTTCAAGAAGTGATTTTTTGTAATATTATTATTTTATTAGAAAAGTAGATAAGAAAAAGTTATGTGAGGCTCCAAAAAATCTCTATCATATTGTTATGTCTGCTGTACTGATTACAACAGGAAAGTATACACTATTACTGTACAAAAATTTTTAAGTGTTTGAATAAAAGCTAGGTTTTGATTCATAACTGTTTTGACTTTATTTTTATATAACGAAACAATAAAACGAACGGGACGTTCACCTGATAGTAAGTGATACGCTTACCTATAACAATGTGGCGCTAGTTAAGATGATATACATTGCACCACATTGCGCTGGTCGCCTTGATACATAGGATGTTAAATCTTGTTACTCCAGTAATAACAACTCTTTTTCTCTATCTTCACTAGCTATAATTTTTTGAAACTGGAACATAGTACTGTTTGCACACTACTGTTTGGCGACAGAAATAGGAGCTGCGGTACCACCTAGATGGTCTCCGGCAACATAGACCTAACAGACTATACCTTATAGACCTAATCCCGAGGACGGGCTATCCCAGCATAGAGACAGCGAGACCGCGGTTGTTCCGAACGTAGATTCTGTGACTTCTCTAAACGCCGAAGGTGTCCACCAGCGCGAGCTTGCCTGAGCAAGGTGAAGTGTGCTACCGCGTTGGGCTACTCGCGCAACTTACAAAACAAAATAAAGGTGGAGGTGATCGCGGTTATAGACAGGGTCTAATAGCTTGTAAAGGAGTCTGAGTCAGAGATAATGAGAACCAAGGACTCTATTCCGGCGCCCCCCTGATATGCGTGAGGAGCGCGGGACAAAGGGTCGTCAATAAGTTTCCGCGCGGCCTCTACTGGATAAGGGAAATTCCGACGTCCTTCTCCCCGTAACTCTTGGCACGCTTAACTGACGCGGGCGGGATGCACTTGGACCTACATCGGGTCCGGGTGCAGGTCTAGGCTCCACTGGTACAGTGCACGCACTGTTTGGGGTACGGCCACAGTAAACGGCTGGGCACCGAACGTAAGGATCGGTGCCACCCACTGCGGTGGACCGCATCGCCAAGGCGAGTGCCCGGACTAGCAAGCCGGGAAAGCCGGGAGAACGTCCGTAGCGTATTGGTAACTGCACCCGGGGGCCTACCGCACTATCCGGACTGGGCAACGCCAGTATCACGCTGTACAGTTGAACCTGCAAAGGTCCAAGCTCGCGCGAAGCGCCTAACAGAGAGTGGGCGTTCGCGATGGTACATCCGCGCAGTTGGGGAGATGCGGCACTACCCGGTGACAAGAGTAATACAATGCGTCGGCCGAGGCGCCGGGGAGGTAGTCAAAAGTGCCATTGTACTGTTCGACGATACCATCAACATCACCCAGTGCCCCGACCTCACGTCTGGTAACATTGCAGTCAGCGAAAGGCAGAGCGCGAAACCATGTGGGACGGCATCTATCGTGTGATGCGTCGCACAGAGGTGAGGACGTCCCACTCGTCCAGAGAGGAAGGGTGCTGGTGGCAGCGGGGTCAGCCAGGCTGGTTGCGGAGGCCTTTTTCCGGAGGACAACCCCGGGGAGGAGAATGCGGTTCACGTACTGTAAGAGCTAAGTCCGATGAAATCAACGAGGAGGACCATGATGACCGATGTGAACCCTCCTTCACGATGGAGAAGCTCCGATGGTGCGTATCTACCTTTAACGCGAAAAAGGCTCCTGGTGCTGACGGACTCACATCTGACATCTCCTGGGCGGTCATCGCCGTCCATGTCGAACTGTTTCTCGCGCTTTCCAACCGGTGCCTTGCTCTCGCCTGCTTCCCCAGGAGATGGAAGAATGCAGCGGTCATAGCGTTGCGGAAGTTCGATAAGGACGACTACACGCACCCGAAATCCTACCGGCCCATCGGACTCTTGCCCGTAATGGCCAAGGTGCTCGAGAAGATGCTGGCCTCGCTGGCCGCTGTACTTAGCGACTCAAGATTCGCCCTCGAAGCAGTCGCAAAACCGGACACGCTCCATCCCTTAGCGGAGAGAGTAAAAGAGAGTATTATGAAAACGAGAGAAAACGGGAAGAATGATAGTCTATATTGGGTGAAAGCACATGCGGGGATGGAGGGAAACGAGAGGGCGGACCGACTGAACCAAGGAAGCGGCACTGAAGCGCAAAAGAAGACCAGAGCACGAGGAATACCCCGTTTCATTTGTTAAACGACAGTTCAGGCTGAGAATGTTTGACGAATGGAACAGGAGGTATGTGGAAGGTACGAGGGCTACAAAAACGCGGATATTTTCCCCAAACGTGGCATCGGCCTATCGGATATTGCGCTGGCTGGAGCTGGATACGGTCTTGGCCCAAACGTTCACGGGGCACGAGGGATCTCCGAGTACCTGCACAGGTTTAAAATCAAGAAGAGTCCCCCTCGTGCCTTTGTGGCCCCGCGGTAGACCAGACCGTAGTGCACGTTGTTACCTCCTGTCACTTGTATAGGAGATAGCGAGCAGATTGTGAAGTGGAGTTGCAAAAGAGAATGACGGAGAAGTCATTGCTTCTCCGATGAGTGAAGACGAAAGTCGTAAAATATTTCTGGAATCGTGAAAGTCATAGCAGAAATAATCAAAAAGAATCAAAACAAATAAGATAAAATAATCACAAAAATAAAAATAACGTAAAATAGAAACAAAATTGTTAAAACAAAGTATAGTATTGAGATTAAAAAAAAACCCGGGAGAAGAAGTATGCTTAAGAGGATGACTTTCCATGTATTCCAGGCAACTCCAAAGAAGTCGACGAGCGACAGAGTTCACTTAGGAGAGGGGAATGAAAGTAGGAAATGGAATGTAGAACGAAAGAGAAAAGAAGTTTAAAAAGAAGAACAGAGTAAGTAAGATGAAAAGAATGATAGATGAGAATGTAGAAAATAGAATTAGTCTAAAATTATGATGGTAATTGAACTACAAATAAAGGTCCTGACCCACCACACGCAGCGGAACGGATAAAAAGAAAAAAAAAGGTACCCACCGAGGGGATTTCGTGGGTAAAAATCCCCACATAACTCGAATTTCCCTTCAGAAGATAAAGTTCTATTTGAAGATTTCCCCCTGAAACAAAAAAAGAGGTGGATGTGAGTGTTGGTGGACCGCCAGTAATTGCTATGGTGAATGGGTCGCTATTTGTACTGTCCTGCCCATCTAGTTGTAGTCGAAGAGAAAGAGTGTGTCTGTATTGCGATTGGTCACTCCCTGTCCTCCACGATTAAACGTTGTCGTTCGTTGATGAGAGTCAGTTTGCGGCTCGTAAGACAAAAATATTCTAAAAATCCATCATCATTCTTATCATCGCTTACAAACCAGGTACCGGTACGAGCGCAAAAATAAAATAGTTTGTTTCATCTCTTAAATTTTGTGAAATAAAATAATTTCAAAACAATCCTTTTGTGAAACACTTTCATTTTAAGAAAGCACAGGTAAGAGACATTAAAACAAAAGGACCATAAAACAGAGAGCTCTTGAAAGATTTAGTAGATTCTTATGACATAGTAAAGTGGAGAAAAGTTCTAAGCTGAGATATTTTAACGACAATTTAACGAGAATCGTAAATTCAGTTGTGGTGGTGAGGATAAGCTACGCATTCTAGTGTTTATATCTTTTAAATGATTCATTATTAAATAAATCAGATTTTTATACTGAATTGTATTACTTTCAGAATTTTTTTTTACTACTCTGTGCGTTATAGTGGTACAGAAATATTAAAATTGTTATAATTTTGAATTCATACATAAAAGTTTCAATATGACACTATTCATAATATTACATAAAACGATATTTTTAATCTGTAATTTATTACATTATATATATATATATATATATATATTGTAATAAATTACAGATTTATACATATATATGAATATTGAAATTAAGAATAATGAAAATTTGTTTTAACGTGTTTGCAAAACACGTTAAAATTCGTGAACTTATCGAAATGGGAACATGGCCATTCAACGCGGAATGATTCGTAGATTATTATAGCCTATTTATTTTTTGAACTTCATACACCTTGATTGTTTTATTTCTAATTAACATTTTTATTTCGTATATTTATCCGGTTGCTATAGTAACGATTGTTATAGGAAATCATTTGCGGTAGCGGTTGCTCTCAAGGAATATTTCAGTAAAATTTCTAGTCTAATTTTATATTAAGGCCAGCAAAGTGGGCCGAGAACAGCTAGTCTATTATATATACGGCATCAATCATCAATATTAATTTATTTGATGGTAAATATGTATTATATTGTTTAAAATAACTTTTATTTCGGAAAAAATACTAAGTTTTTCCCGAAAAAAAAAACCAGAAATGGATCTAATAAGAGTGTTTCATTAATACTTGCGTGAAATAATTATCGGCCGACCATCTGAAGTAGCTCGCGGGAGAAGACTGCTGAATGCGGAAAGCATCGGATCAATAAGTATGAAGATTTTGTGCGGAGGCTAATTCCAGCAGCAAATGTCCTTTGGCTGATGATGATGATGAAAATAATTATTGGTACATTTTAACGTCTTGTTGGACATAAATTTTTTCTCAATAGGTTACAGAATAATATTCTTTCTAAAAATATGAACGAATTTAAATTCCAGGCGCATATATAGGGAAGCGTGAAGCCATTAAGTACGTGACTGTATGGTTCGGTTGATGTTTGTTTGATTAATAAATAAACAGCTTCCACTTTTTATAATCTACTCAAGGAGAGTTAGTAGTTAGAAGCCGTAACTGGTGCAGTGGTTAATTGCTTGCTTAGTAACACGAAGATCTTTGATTAGATTCCGGAGCTGTATAGTTTGATTAATGGTAAAACTACTGCAAGCTCACCTGCTGCTTTAGTAATAACTGTTGCTGTGTTCGGCTGTGTATAAATGAAAGTTGGAAAATTTTGAGTGGCCACGCTTGACACGCTATGGCATCATATCACTTAAAACTGAAAAACAGGTCTGTTGTAGATAAAAAAAAATATTTATTTTATTTAAAAACTAAAACTGAAAACCTAAATGTAGTATACAATAGATGGATTTAATACCTATTGGTATTCATTTCCAGTCAATCTACGTAGTGAGGAGATGCTGTGATAGATGAGGATCTACCTTATCTATATTAAAAAGTAGTACATAAACGTATCACTAAAATATTTAATGAAAACCGTAAACATCCGAAGGGTTTATAAGCTTATTGTCGTACACTGAATAACAGCGCAAAAAGGTTTACGTTAGACAACAAAAAAAATTTAAACTTTTTGATAAAAGCTTACTTGTTTATAGAAAGTGGAGAGAAAGTTCAACGCATTGGAGAATAATTAATCGTTGCTAATAAATTCATTATAGCAATAAGGTCTGTGTTTTCACAAAATTTTAAGTAAATGAACTCGTGATTCTAATATGTAGACATTTACTCCATACTGAAAATGTTTTCCACATTTGTTGTGATAATTGTTATATAACTTTTTTCAAGTTAACGTAATATAAAAACAGCATAACCACTACTTATGTATGTATAAACAAAAGGAAAATATTTTATGTGGCATAATACTTCAGAAGGAAAATGATGTATTGAAATGAGGTTAAGTTTGACATCGACAACGATTCATTCATTGTAACTCCCTATTTGTCAACGTCCTTTCCCTAATTTTGTGGCTTAACAACTTTGGGTACAAATAATTTATAGGATTAAGGATATACCCTTCATATTGCGAAGGTGTTAAATTTAATCTCATCTTATTGAAATGTTTAATATATTTTTTTATATCTGTATTGTGAGTAGTGTACTAGATGCTATCTAGCATGTCAAGCCTATGACGTAGAAAAATTTTTTTTTTTATTATTTTTCATCTAATCTTCAGAAAATTGTTTGCTTGTGTACTTAGTAATTTTGATTAGGGAATTATATGTTGATAGCAGCAATGATATTAAGAAAATGTTGTGAAGAAGAGTAAAATATATAATTTTTACGTTGAGCGTGTATTTAAATGTCCAGGCTTATTTCATTATAACCTACTTAATTCCATGTTAATTAGATACATACATACATATATACATATGATCAGGTAGAAGAAATAATTAGAATCAGCAATAATGAGCAATAAGCACAATTTAGTTTTATCTCTTTTTATATTGAATAGCCTAGTGCTTCACTACGATCCCGAATTGTAAGCGGAGATCTAATTTAGGTGGTAAAGCGCACTAGTCAACAAGAAACCTATTCACTCATATTTTTGATTTCCACGTCATAACTGGGCGGAAACACCGACGCCAGTGTTTCCGATTATAATAAACATACAATATTTTGAAAAACTAAATATGTAGCGAGGTTAAGGTACTCCTAGAATCAATTTTTAGTTCTTGTTTAATAAAAAAAAATAAAGCAATTTTACCCGATGCGGTTGAGGTGAGGATGAAAGAAATTTTATGCTATATTCAATTATATTCGTTGTGTCGTGATTCTTACAAAAGAATAAATCTTTTGGCTAAGATGCGGACAAGTATCGTCGTCTTAATAAAGCTGACTACAGACTTTTGACCTTAAAGTACTCGAGAAGTTCAATAGGGGATTGACCTACTTTTCAAGGTTCTGTTTTTACGCTTAATACCATGGCTTTATATGTTTTTATTATTATAATATCGACTTTTTTTACACTTAACGTTTCCATTATTTGGACTCGGAGTCGTCTCTTACAAGGAGAGGGCCAAAGCCATTATTTACCACCACGTTAATCGCATGGTGAATGTCACATTTCTAAAGTTGTTGTTCTCGAACGTGTTTAATATTTCCTTTATCGAAAGTTCATCCTCTTTCGGGATTGAACTTGCGCCTCCTTGAGACGGATAACGCGTACGTCTTACAAACTGAGCTATTATGACACTTAATAACAATTTTATAATTTGATTCTTGTATATTATTTTATTTTTACTTCTTGTTTATACATTGAAAGATAAGCGTCACACTGCAATATATGCAATCAAATGAAAACATATATTTACGCTATTATTAATATTTTCTATAAGATTTAATATTGGGAAATGTGATGTCCCTATTTTTTAAACAATTTAGGTTTAAATATGATTTATTTATTTGTTTCATCGTTGTTGATACCTGCTGTTTTGTACATACATTTTCTGTATGTAACGTAACAACCTTTTGCAAACTGAGGCTTAATTTTGATTATTCACTTTTGGTCACTTATCGTATCACATCATTGGTCTATATTTTGCTGTGGCGTTGTTTAAAGTCCCGAGCTCTAAATTGTTTTTAAAAAAACCGTATATATAACTTAAGTTAAGCATACATTATATTGGATAAGCTTTTCCTGAAGGTACAGTTAAAGAGTTATGTTATAATCTTACTGGCTAAAACTCCACGATGCCTTTGAATCGCTATTAGATAGATCTATGGAAAATCTTTCGCATACAATTATATTTACTATTGTTTTGATAATTTAAAAATCTTTTCTAGGAAATGAACGAGCTGGATCTCTCAAACCTTATGTTAAGACACAAAATAATCGCGTACTTCACCACGAGGTTGTTTAATCATACCGTTACTATGAACGATATACAATAGATATAAGTACCATAGTTAATCAACATTTTATAACTTCTATAAGCTACATTAAAAAATAATTTCCTGAAGTAAGTCATTTCTAATTTCCGAAACCACTTGCAGGGTATTGCCAATATCCTGGATAGAAAATAAAAGACGAAAAACAATATAACAAGGCATGTTATAATCTTGAAAAAGATTTTGGCCTTTTTTGAACTTGTATCTGATTTAAAAAAATTGTCGATTGATTTATTGTATGTTTACTAATAACTAGTAGTAATCTCTCGACTCCTACTTACTTTTAAGTTTAAAGTACTTTATACAATCAATAAAGCCCAGTTCAACTTATAGCTACCTTGATAATTGTCATCTTGTACAAAATCTTAATTGAAAATATATTATAACTAAACCAAACTAATGAACAATATAACACTACTATTTTATACAAATTTTATACAAAAAATACAAATATAACACTAAAATTTTGCAATAACTTCGTATTCAGTAAATCTTTTTTGAGAATTTTTCTTTTTAAATATAGTGCGCGACATTTAGTATGTGTTTTGTTGCAATTTAACTATTAATATATAAGATATGTGTATTTTCTAAGATTATAAAATAATACATATACTACGACTAAACTCAATTAATTTAATGGCGTTTATTTAACTATTGTTTACCTGACGTAGATATGACAACAAACCCTTGCCAAAGAACACTGATTTCCACCAATGATAATTGGATACGTTACGAAAATTAAAAACATATTTATTTAAGTACATTATATACTACTGATTGTTTGGAGTTAGTGCTTTTCAGTAAACAGCTTAAAAGTACACTGTGCAGTAACGGTTGTCAAGGAATATTCAAATGTTTATTAAATATGTGTTCATTATGTTCAGGACCAGTGTGTATGTGGCACTACACACGCGTGCCCGACATTGTCAACAACAGAATTAATGTTGTTGACATAAGCGGGTTGTGTTATACTAGTGTGCGGTTGATATCTGATGACGTCGTAAACACGGACAATATTCCACTAATTAAATTGATGGCAACATTGTTTAGTTTATTTATTTGTTGAAATATTTTGGTGATAAATATGAGCGGACTTAAGCCATTAGAGCATTATCTGGTAATCGTCTATGGGAAAATGGTGAAAATTTTTAAATGTATCATAGGTTTTAAATATATAAGATTTTCTTTTTAAATAAACATACCGTACTGTAATAGATATATAATATGTAATCATCATCAGCCGATAGAAGTCTACAGCTGGACATAGGTCTTACCCAAAGATCCCCATATCGCTTAGTCCTCAGCTACATGCATCGCCGGATACCAGAGGCTGTTGTTTGTAGGGGTTCATATGCGGAGATTTGGGCCATTTACCACCACGCTGGCCCAATGGTGGGAGCCAGAGCCTAGTTTGTTCATTAGCAGGGTGCCATTACACCCCTGTATATCATATGTAATAGACATGTATTTTATTCTTTGTGTTGAAATTTTAGATACTGTAGTCAGTGATATACGCTAACTAGTTTGCATATAAAATTATGTTTTTTTGGTTGCTTGTATGCGATTTTGTGTTTTACAAGTAATTCAATTTTGGACAGAAATCAGACGAAAATCACGAGTTCTCAACTCAAACCACCAGGCGAACTACTCAAATACAGTAGTTGCATTTTCTTGTCTTTTATTTAAAAACTTTACGAAAGCTTGAATTATTTTTGGCTGGAACATGGGAAATTTTAATGAAAACCGGAACTTTATTACATAAATATATAATTAACACAGAAATATTAAAATGTAACCTGAATAAAATTTTAGACGCAACCTTGTTTCGCCGCTGGCGGAAAACTAACAAATGCTTCCTACACGATCATGTAATTGGATATTTTTGTATTTCTTTTTTTACAAAGTAATTGAATACTGTTGCTTCAGCATTTATTATAAATATCGAACTAAAGACATAATCGATCAGTATTGTTTACATTTAATAAGTTACGTTTTTACTCAACTTTAAAGTCTGTTTTGCAGAATTTAAATATGTATATACTAACTGTTCCCCGTCCGCTTTGCTCCTTCAGAGCAATCGCAACAGTAAAAGACTTTCTATAGCAACCGCATAAATAAAACGAAATGAAAATGTTTATAAAAGTTAATTAGAAATAAAATGATGAAGGTTCTATGGAATTCAAAAAATAAATGGCCCATAAACATCTACAAATCATTGAGTGTCGAATGGTCATCTTCCCACGTCGATACGCTCACTAGTTTTCACGTAATAGGCGAACAAAAGAAACCATTTTTCATTTTAAATAAAAACTCGCTAACTATGGGGGTAGCTTTTACAAGATAACAATGGTACATCCACTTTAACTATGGAACAAGCTTCAAAGTTCAAAGAGTACAGCGGGAATACTAATTTTCTTAGTAATTGAACAAGTATACGTTCACTTGAAGTAACTTAATGTTAAACTTTGTTATTCGATTTCTACTAAGTTAAAGATAATTATTCCTTAATGAATTATATTCCACAATATTACAGATTGTGAATTTACATATTGTTAAACAAAACAATTAATTATACTTACACAGTTATGACATAATGTTGAAAGTTTATGTTTTTCGTCATTAATTTGTTATGAATTAATATTAGACAGAAAAAATTTGGTTAACAATTTCATTATATTAATACACGTATAAATACAATCAAAGGGTGGCAAAATCAAGGCAGGAAGTTGAAACTACTCAGTGATGTGTTAAACGAAATTGAAATTACACACCTTGCGGCATTCCACTCTCTAGTAAACCTTTTGACGTCAAGAGTGTATTTGTTTGATAAAAATTAACTGTGTAAAATATACTGACAATTTACAGTATGCACTGAAAAATACCAATGCTGTAGTAATTCGAACAATACACGTAAAACTTCATTGAAGTTTACTTCATAACAATATTTAGAGCGGATTATATCCAAAGTTTTAGCTAAATTGAGACAAATCATAATAAAAATTAAGGTTGGATTAAGTATTTTTTTTTTAAATTTTATGTTACTGTGAACATAAAAACGAAAAGCGAAGTTATGAAGGCGGAGCAGAAAAACGTTGGGTTTTTTACTTTGGCCAACATTAGTGAGAGAGTAAGTTTATTTTATTTTAGATACAGATAAGAACTAATTTATAAATTAGTTTATATATTCCTTATTGAAAATAATGACGCATAGTGAAATTACAGGGGCTAAACGGTTAGTCAAAGCTAATTTAATAAAACAAGTTGGCGAGAGGAGAGTCCCTTTAATGAAAAGCGACTTCAATCACTTTGCATTTAAACTTCAAAGGATGACGGGTCTGGTTTAACTAAAAAGGCATCTTACTGACGAATAACTTACGAATAATATTTTAAACAGTATTGTTTATACCTCTGTTACTTATACATTGTAAAACAATTAATTTTGTTGTGATAATTTAACTCTTTTATAGGTTTTGTTTTTGATTGCAACTTTCATATACGGTTTTTTTTGTCCACTAATTTAAATTATAATGATTAGCTAATAGTACTTTAAAGCCCTTTTTCTCTTGACACTGCAGTCTGTACAACAGATAGTCATTATTATAAAAAAAATCATTATTTGTAGGCATATAAAAATACTGAAACAATGCCGTCTAAGGACTAAGAATAATAATGAGGTGTAAGGAGTCCCGCACAACAACTCACGGAATCGAAGCCAACCCTGCTAATCAAAAAATGAGGATTTAATTCCCACCAACTGGCATTGGCCAGCGTGGTAGGAAATAGCCCAAATTCCCCCGTATGAATCCCTACAAATGAAGGTTGCGGGAAGCCGTTGGACGCGGGCAGCAAATGACTGATCTTTTGGGGAGACCTATGCCCAGCAGTGGACGTCTGTCGGCTGATAATGAATGAATTATACTATTTGATTAAAATAATATAAAAGTATACATTAAAGAATGGTAGCTTGAATGAAAACTTTTAAACGGTTGCGTTACACCAATTATCAACCAAGCGAATTGAAATCAAAGTTATATTGCCGGAGGGTTTTAAGTCAGTCAGCCTTTCAAGTACCAGCATAAATTAAACAAAAGTTTTAATATGACGAGCAGCCCACATTATCGCAGACTAACCTCAACAAAGCGAAACCTCAATTAAATTTAATAAGTATATATTTGCTTTGTAGGAATTCTAAACAAAGCTTTCTTTATCATCTCAATTTTTTTAATAATCTACTAAAAGAGTTTACTTTTAGAACTTAATATTTAACATAAGTTATGTGCATGTATATCTTACAACAAGGGGTGTAAGGGTTCCCGCACACAAACTCGAGGCCTTTAAGCCAATCTAATCTATTCTTAGTGCACCCTGCTAATCAACAAACGACACTGGCTCCCACCAACCCGCATTGGGCCAGCGTGGAGGGCAATGGCCCAAATATCTCTCTATGAATGCCTACCGGATTGATGTGGGAATCTTTGGGGAAGGCCTATGTCCAGCTGCGGTCGTCTATCGGCTAATGATGATGATATCTTATAACATATTTTTGAATAGTATTTTATTGGGAATTGTTATATAGTTTATGTGCAAATAAATTTTTGCTAATCTGGGCCAATACTAACGCTTTATTAATGATGTAGTGTGATACCGGTGGTAGATCTCTGTTACCGAGACTGTCTGGGTTGGTTTATTTCTACCCTCAAAGAATAGTGTACAAACATTACCGTGTTCCGCTTTGAGAGGCGCTGTAGCTAGTAAAATTGCAAGAGTAACGAGACTTAACATCTTAAGTCTTAAGGCGACGAGCGCAATATAGTGTAGTGTATACCATCCTAATTATCGCCTGCATACCATTGTTATGGGTAGGCGTATTATTTACCATCTGGTGACCGCCCCGGTGTTCTCGCCGCTTGGTAGAAAAAAAAGAAGATTTTTCTGGAAATTGTTTTCTCGACTTTTTAACATAATAATGATCTGCGAGAGTTTGACATTAAATGTTACCTACTTTCGAAAAATACATGAATCTTGACTGTGAAAATATCTTTTAATTAACCATGTCATATAATAATAAGAAATTAAGTAAGCAAGAAATAAATTATTAGTCAATGAAAAAAATGTTTCCTTCTTAAGTTATCTTTCAGAAAATATGAACTTGAACACTAATAACAGCGTTGTTTCCTATTTATCTTAATATTCATTATTCTATCATAAAGTTAACTTGTGCTATTATCCTAATAGCTTTTAAAACAACTTCTCTTCATGTTAATCATGTTGAAACATAATATTTGTATACGAAAATCAGATGGATCAGATTTGTTCCCAATGAAATGTTTATATAAACTTATCTATGTATAAACTATAACTTGAACTCCCATTTAACTTTACCATTAGGAATTAATGTATATTAAGTGTACAATTTTAACATATAACTTGTTTTTAATCTGGAGTTATGTTTAGTATGTATTACGTTTTTCATAAAAGTAAATATTCTAAAATAGGTTGCCTTTTAACGGAAAGAGATTTTTATATACAAATGGCGTTGAAAAAATCCTATAACAGGTTCTGTTATTAAATTAAAATTACACTTATGTCTTACTTTCGTTTTACATATATTTTGCTATCGGCCCAAGTCCAGCAGTGGACGTTTGTCGGCTGATGATGATGATGTCGTTAAATATACAAGTAAATTGGACTATTTGAGATTCTTTATACAGTTATGTAATTAAAATTTTTATAATTTTTGCCTATATTTATTTCTATACCTAATGTTTGTACCATTACTCCATATGAAGGAAAAAATAAGAAAAAAAACTTTTTTTGTATTACTTGAAGCAATTTTTCACAAAACTGCAGAGGTCATCATTCCACATACTCGGACTTTATTTTGTGTTTCCAATACGAGTTGATAGCAGCAGAATCGATAAAGAAACTCTCCTACTTGTAGAGGTCGTAAATATGAAAGTTCTCGGAATATTAGCTTGTTGAAGAGTACTACAAGAAATGTCTATATCAGATATGTACCGTTTATTATATGTATGAAAGCAATAACCAAATATACATTGCAATAAGCCCTTTTATATTCAGGTATTTAGATTATAAAATAAAAAAGACATTCACCAATATTAAATGGAAAGACTATTATTTTATTATATATCGATGTTTGTTATAAGGTTGCTATTAAAAAGAGTTTCTATATTCTATGCTTTTTTAGATGAGCAGAAAAATAGTCAACTTTTCTATTTTTTCTACTATTACTTTACGCCAAAACATTTCTTAGTCATGGAGAAGACAGTAGATCATCACTATGTACTACCGAAAATTTGGGAACGGCTATTGTCTCTGTTTCATAATATTATACAAATACTGATTTTACAATTCCTGAGGATTTTCCTTTGCTAGCCGTAAGATTTATTTTTAATATATCGATGATATATCATAATTGAGGCTTAAACTTTAAAAGACTGGCAAATTGCTTATTGACCTCTGCAGAGTATTACAGCGTGTCTATTTTAAAGTGAAAATGCAAAAAAATTTAAAATATACGATTTTAAAGAAATAACTGAATAAGTCTTTTGCCACCTGTACAGAATTAAAAAAAAAAACCACTGCCAGTAGATACATAATGTTGAGAGGATTTATTTTAGTACACATTTTCTTTTAACTACCCGTATTCCGTCTTACTTAGCTTAGGTAGATTTTATAATTGTTGTATATGTACTCTGATGTCGCAACGTTAATTATATTATCAGATTAGTCTACTAGTTCCGTTTAATCCCCTTAAGGAGAGCCCCGGGTGAAGACACTAATACCTACCTTAGAGATGATTTTACATCTATTAACCTTTACATAAACATGAAGTATATAAAGAAGATAATCAGTTTCTTGTAAATAAATTAATATTCGAAAACATAGTCAATTGATTAAGGCGATTCCTAAAACAGAATTTGCTAATAGTTGATACCATATACAATTTATTTATTACTAGTGTCATCTTAACTAGCGCCACATATTTATAGGTGGTCGTCTCATGTACCATCGCATGGATATGATACTCTTTTCGTCGCTTTTTTGAATTAAAAAAAAGGAAAATTTTAAATAAAAAAATGAAACACCATATGATATTTATCTTTTATCAGTATCAATGTTTACGCGTTTTCCTTAATTTTTAATTATAAAAATATTTCTCATTTGTTACATTTCTTATTTTCAAAGGAACTGTTTAATATAGCTTCTACATTTCTTTTGCTGCAAGTTTACTTCATAGCTATACTAATCATTGAAAAGTAAATTTTGGGAACGAGCAGTTTTAAATATTAGCAGAATTATAATATGATTAAAAAAAAACAATGAATATGTATGTAGATCATGTATCGGAAGCGGTTATACTTCGTTTGTAAGTAAGGTACTACGGCTTATGTAACTCGTAGTGGTATGGGTTGATCCCTGCTAACCACGAGTTTTTGGTGAAGGGAATCATCATAAAGAAACTTATTTGTTCCAAGTAGAATAGTTTTCGAGGATGTTAATCTAGGCTAGCGTGGTGAGCAAATAATAGCTTTGTTTTTCTCTTTGTTATAACGTTAAATATCCACATCTCACCAGTGTCAACATCAGGAAGTTTGTTTATGCATACATAATTTAAGGCATTTAGTAGCCCATTAAATTTCCTTCGTCTCTATTATACATCAATGTGACCTTTAAGGAAAGTTGTTTCCAATATCAACAAGTCCCAAAACTTATGTTTTTCTTTTGAGCTAGCGGAGTTTGAATTATATTATATGTCAACTACTTTTTAACATATCGTTTTATTGTTTACAGTGTTTACTATATTTTTAAATTTAAAATAGTCAATACTTTTCTTATTCTCTATTCCTTAATCGTTTCACTCTTGTCAGATTAGTTGGGCAGAAAACAGAATCCGCGACACAGTCGTGTACGGGAGCTGGTTCATTTGATCCGTCCATCTCATCTTACCTGTAATCTTTGTCGTTTCCACGCCCCTTTATAAACACTTGTTACGAGTATAAAATTAAAAGAGACTTAGAATAGTGTATGTACATTGCTTGAAGTGATGGTCAAGCTTTGCCTAGCTTACGTATACTTTTTATTATTGTTTTCAATATAATTTAATAATAACAAATTTTTTGTTTTCATTAAGAACAAAGATTATTAAATACTCTGTGTTAGCCTTTAGATATAAGCTTTTTTTTGTATTTGTTCACGTTCAACAATTTTTGTCTCTTTAAATCATCTATTCAACTTTCTAGCTGTCTATCATGCCCACGATCGTAGTCCATATGGACAATAAGTCTATCGAAAGAACTTTCGATTTGTTCTACCACGTCTTCAACTTTCGTAATTCATTCAATTGTGTTACAGTACTTTTGCATGGTTTGTAATATGTAATGATACATTATATATGGAATACATTTATACAGTTTTTTTTTATGTCAAGCGCGAACTGGAGCTTTGATGCGATCGCGCATTCCACTTAAGTACTATTTCGTGTTCAATAGTCGATAAAACCAACCAACGTATTATGAACGATGTCCACATACAAATTCCAACCAACGCTGAACGCGACAGACTGTCATATATGATTTATGTCTTCTATTGAAAATATTTGAGAGTTATCTAGTCAATAAAAACTTTTGGTTTGAAAAGGAAGTGAAGATCATAGCCGCTAGATTTTTTTAATGATGTTAGTAATTTCCTGATCTATAATGAGCTAACAGTCGTGCTCCATTTGGAAACGGTGTTAAGTAACAATGAAGTTATGGATGCTGAAGCGGGCTCGTCCAGAATGTAATGGTTCCTATGTTGACGAGCCGGAACACAACTATTACAGTTATGATCCGTCTAAATTTACAATACGACGGCGGTAAAGAGAGCCTGGCAGTTTCTTGATAACTAACTAAACTACTCAACATGTGGCTTCGTAATCAAACTAGGGACTGCATTAGGGAGGCTGTTAAAATAATAAAACCTTGAAAATCATTATAACTACTTTTTTTTACAAAGCCTTAGATTAGCTTCGCCTTTAGACAAAGGATGTTAAATCTAGTTTAAATAACAATATGTGATTCATTCACAAATCCCATTTAGAACCTGTTTATACTATATCATATCTAAGTGAAATAAATATGAACAATCACATTAACTTATATAGCAAATTTATATAGTGAATATTTTCAGCAATTTAATTAACAGTATATTACATTTTAATTTTGGGATAATATTCAACTTTCATTTAACACCTCGAATATAAACCTTTTATATATAAAGCGCAATTGTAATTAAAGGATAAGCAATTTGTGATCGTAAGGATTCTAGAAATGGCTACTAACGTGCCCGCCATTATCCTTAAGGGTTTCGTATTTTAATTAAGTGAATTTTATTTCAGTTCATAATTATATTACAAAAGTTTTATATCTTATTAATGATCGTTAGGAAACATCAGAATTTTATATTATTTATGTCTACAGCTGAACGTAATCGTTCCCAATTCCAGGGTAATTGGCTAGAATAATATGTTGCTAGTAGTTACACGAAAAGTTGCTACCTTTTTCTGGACATGCTCATTCAGTGGCTTTTTAGGATACGCTAAAGTGTAATTGACAAAGGGTTTTACATTAAAATTTAATCAAAGAAATTTTTTTTATACATTAAGGCTACGAGACGTGCGGGACATTCACCTGATGGTGACACGCCTGTCTATAACAATGGGGCGCTTGTTAGGATGATACGCCTAGAGACAAGACGTTAAGTCTCGTGACCGCAATAATTACAGTAGCTTCAGCGCCCTTCGAACCGGAACACAATAATGTTTGCGCACTACTGTTTGGCGCCGACATAGGTGTTGCGGTGGTACCTACGAGGACGGTGTCCGGTAACAGAGACCTTTCACCAGTAAAACAGAAGAAAAGAAAATCGGGAGTAATTCCTTTTAAAAGAGTTTTGAGGACATAAAGCACCGGATATGTGTTTGTTTTGTTATTTTATATCATTAATAGGAGAGATGAGCTTTATTGTTAGGAGTAAAGAGTTAAAGTTGGGAATATTAAACAATCTTTATTAATAATATTGAGCTTGAAGTTTAAGTTTTAATTCCCTAAAATTCTTATAAATTGTTACAGCTCCTTTAAACCAAAACAGTAATAACTTTGCACCACTGTGTTCTGGTTAGATGATTAAATATTAAAGGTACTAAACATTAGGAAATAAATCCTCTACCTTCGTACAATTGTTTTCTGTGGAGATAAATTTTCAAAGCAGCAATAATTCACCTTTTCGTGTGAAAAATAACTTGATACTCTTGTGAATTGAAAAACCAGCAAAATCAAAATAAAAAATATAAAATACTTCAAGATTCAGAACAATGATAGTGATGTGAATACGTTTTATTCCTTTTAAATTCCGTGTTTTTTTTTTATATTTCCTATAATACGAAAAATTTAACAAACAGAAAGGCAGTCTTATATAAAATTTTGGGTAAAATTTTCAACGATATAATAAAAAAAAGGCATTTTCATTAAGACATGTTATTAATGCGTCATCCAAAATATTGATGGGCCTTTAGTATATACACATTGTGTATGAAATACGGAAATGATTCACGGCACGGTCCCTGCGTTTCGGAATGTTATTAAATTTTAAGTAACTGTGAATAGAGGTAATGATAAAATAAATAAAATTATAAGAAAAAAGAACGCAGATTAGTCAACCATGGTGAATAAACACCTAAGTAGTCGTAGGCTACCGTTGCGTTACTGTCAGGCTCATGCTATTCTCAGCCCTACGGGTATCGATATTCAAAGATATTGGTTAGTTACAAGGGAAAACAAAAAGATCTATTTTTTATCAAAGGCTACTGCAACGCCAATTTCCACCGCCAAGTATTAGTATGTACACATTACTGTATTCTAGTTGGAGGATTATTGGTGATAGTAAAGTACAAAGGGAATAATGAGACAACCTCATATGTATCAGGGTTAG
This sequence comes from Ornithoptera priamus, assembly GCA_029034505.1. Classification (NCBI taxonomy): domain Eukaryota; kingdom Metazoa; phylum Arthropoda; class Insecta; order Lepidoptera; family Papilionidae; genus Ornithoptera; species Ornithoptera priamus. The sequence continues at coordinate 5,034,327 of JARDWD010000827.1, forward strand.
ATGCACGGTGATAGTGTATTTATTATGTCGTCGACGACCAGGCTCAGAAATGTATCGTCGCGACGTCAGATATAAAAATATATTGAAATAAGGTAGGAGTAAATCGCGTTGCATTATTACTAATTAATATTATTATTTAGTCAGTATACAGTAATGATTTAATTTAAATTTAACCAACAAACTTAATGTACTCACTAAAACCTTTAGGTGGGATAACGAATAGAATTACCTTCGGAAGGGCTTTGAATATCATTAGCACTGTGGTTGCATCAATCTTGTATATGTGTACATGTTGTAACGAAATATAAAAAAAAATATTAAGTAATAAGAGTGTTTAAATGGCTCAAGTAAAAGTTATTAATGGCTTATTCGATTTTTTAGGTTGTTTTTTTGTTTATAAGACTAACTTTTCTCTAAAAAATGCCATCCTAAGGAGAAAAATAGGGTTGAGTATTTATTGTGATATTGAATTTGGACAGAAATGCATAAAAAATTAAGAAAAAATAAATCGACAATATAATGAATAAAAAAAATATTTTTCATAAAAGTAAAGAAAGCTAAAATCATCAATACTTTGTATTGCCTCTCCTTGCTTTTATAACGGCTTGCATTCGATTATTCATGGGCTTTATCAATTCTTTGATAAACTCTTGAGGTATCATATTCCAGCGCATCCTAATGCATTTTTGAGCTCGACGATGCTTGATGGAGCCGTATATCTAGCTCGAGCCCTCCGTTTGAGCTCGTCTTCAATGGGGTTCAGATCAGGACTGAGAGCTGGCTACATCACCGTCTCAATTTCCACCTCTTCAAGAAACTGACGAGCAACACTTGCTGTATGGCACCGAGCATTATCATGCATCAATATAAGATCTTCTTCTATGTACCCTGCATAAGTCACAACATGGTCGAGGAGATTGTCTTCCACGTAATTTCGGGCTGTCAGACCCCCTCTCCGAACACCACAAGGCACAAAAACAAGCTCGGCCTTCCCTGCGTATGATAATCCACATCCACATAATCCAGATCCACATCACGACTGAACCACCGCCATATGATACTGTTTCAGCGAAACAGCATTCGTCGTTGCCATGGAGACACATTCTGTTTTCGTCAGTGAACAGGATGGAGCTCCATTGCTCGATAGTCCAATTGAGCTGTTCACGAGCAAATTGAAGTCGGGCTTGACGGTGAGCTGCAGTCAGTTTCAGGCCTCTGGCTGGCTGCTTTAGAGTTAAATCAGCTTTCCTCAGACGTCTTCTAATTGTCCATTGACTTACAACCACTCCTCGAAACCTTCTGAGCTCCTCTTGCACATCAACGATCGTGTGATGATGTTTTCTTAACGAAGTTGAGATAATGAAGCGGTCGTCCGTCTCAGATGTGCTCCGGTGTCTGTTGGTTTGTGGTCTCCGAATGAAGCCACCAGTCTCTTGAAACTTTCTAGTATACTCGTGAAACAGCTGACTGGCTCATGTTAAGTTCACGAGCCATTTGCCGTTGATTATGGCCCGCTTGCAACAAAGTTACAACTTGGGCCCCTGCTTCTCAGGTAGTCTCTATTGGATTGCGATTTAAATACTGGGAGCTTAAGGAGATGTGTACCTGTCAACGTCTGACGAGTAACTGATAAGATATCTTGATTCGTGGTGATGTTAACGCTGCAAGCCAAATCGACTCCTACAGCTTGTCTGATACTGGGCTCGTGGACCCGGATCCATAGCCTGTTTCTAAAAATGTGTACTAAGGAGTGGAGTGTGGTTATATGACGGCGGATTTTCACATCATGTGTTCGGTTCTTTGGTTTTCTAGCGAATCTATTCAGTCGTCGAAGGCGGGCGCGGACCCGTGCTCCGTCTACATTCGCCTGTATCGGTATCTCTGGGTTATGAGGACCGCCCCTGTTTGCGGGTGTACTTCGTGTACGCGGTGTGTGTGTAGCTGTGCCACACACATCGCTGCCTACTCCTACTGGGAAAAAAAGCGTGATAGTATATAGTATTATGAAAAAAAATATCTGTCCTTCCAATAAAAAAAACACACAAAAATCGGGAAAGCTGTTTTCTGAAAAATCAAACTTATACCAATATACGGCTTGAGTAGATTCAGTTGCACGCGAGTGTATATTATCTATTTATATTAGTAACTTTGTATGTATCTAATACATTGGTAATTTCTATTGAAATGTGATTCTACCTGAATTACCATTGCATCTCCCTAGGTCTTGGGTTGACTGGTAGAGAATGTCCATAGGCGTTAAGCCTGCCTGTCGTAACCTATGATATTTTTAGGTGATAAAATAAATTTTTTACATAAATTTATGATAGCAAATAGAGGGAAAAAATTTGATAGATTCAAAATACATTGGGACTAGAATATAAATTTGCGTTCAACGATATCTGGATCTCAATAACAGAAGGGAGAGTTAAATTAGACGAGACTGTTTTGCATAAGTTTTACAATAGAGCTTAAAATCAGCAGCAGCCGTCGAAATTAATTTTTTTAATAACTGCGTAAAACAGTTAATTTTTTATTGTAATATATAAAAATAGGTGACTTGTCTCCGCCTAATTAATTGTGTATGATCAATATAAATTCCTCGTTGGAATCTTTGGCGATGGTGAGATGGAGGCTATTCCAACGATATTACAAGCAGCATGTTTATTCTTTAGAAAGTGTACTTATATAAAGACATTGTTCAAGTAGGTATTATTCCTATAAAATGATGAATATTTATCCCGTATGAGAATGGACTAAGCGTATTAGTAGCACCGTAACAGTGTAGACGTATAAAAAAATATTACAGTTTTTGTAAGAAAACCCTGTTTTTAAAAGTTGTACAATACGATGCACTTCTATTAAATTATGTTTTATTCATTACCCTCACAGTCTATTAAAACATTTGCAGGGTTATATTTACGAACACTGTCTTGGCGCAGAATGGCCATAATCTCTTATATATATATATATGTATCATTCATTCTTATATTTCATTGTTTAATACCTAATTCGGATAACCAAAATCTAACATTAAATAAATAATTGTGTTCTATAACACAATAGAATATCTCTAGATAATTTGACTTTTAGTTGATGGCATACGGCAAAGATTTCTACCAAGGTCTCTATTGACCTGATTGCAATGATAACCACAAATTATTAAAGACTTGCCTTTTTACCCCATAGATCATAACATAGGTAGTAAAACAGTAGGTTCAGGCATAAATAAGCGATAAAGATAAGGGTTTGTTTTTTAGATAAGAAACATTGTATAAAATTGTTAGTGAATTACCGAACATTATTTAATTTAGCTAAACTTTAAGCTTTTAGAAAATTGTTAAATTTTAAAGGTCCTTGATCATTTAAAATTCCTAATCTATGATGATGATGATGATGATGATTTTTCTTCTTCTTCTTCCTCCTCCTGATCCCTCAGACGATGGCGACCGCTTGCCATCCAGGAAATACATGTATCCCTCTATCAACCTCAAGATGGGCAGTGAAAAAACTGAATAGAGAGGCATTGATAGAAGCCTCTATCGTACAGGGATGGGGTTGCTCACCTTCTGCATCAATTGAAGTGGAAAAAAAGGTATGTTGGTTTCAGGAAGCCATGATGCAAATATGTGATGCAAGTATGCCTCGGGCCTAACCTTTTTCTCCAAAACGGTACGTTAGTGGTAAGATTGCAAACATACGATCCGAGTGTGTCATGGCGAGACGTCAATATAAACGACAATGCAGAAAATCCTCCAGAAATGTACGAATAGAGGAAATGCTGTATGGAAAATACAGGGCTTCATGTAATGTACTTTCATTATGGTATATTCAATGACTACATTTGCGTAGTCATCTCTTCGATATTTTGAAATGAAAGGCTATAGAATAAATTATTAATTAATATCAAAACATCAGTATAGCAAAGCATTGCGTCTAATTAATTTCAGGTGTCATAACTTTAAATATGTTTCAAACTTGTTGCAGCTTATTTTGAAACGTTATGACATCGCATATGTGAAATTCTTTCTACAGTTAATTTACACTATTCGTTTTTAAAATATCTCAAATTTCGCAATGTTACGATTTTCTGCCTCGACATAATGTATTAGAATAAATTTAAAAGCATGCCGACCTCGTTTATTCTGCAGCTGAACTGCATCGCGTATTGTAAACCTCTTTTGTAATCAATTGAAAGGAAGACACAGACCCAATGTCTTGAGAGTAGACAATTTCTAGCATAGAAATATTTTAATGAATTTGTAAACACTATGTCTAAGATATGTGCCATAAATTTTGTAGCAATCATGCGTTATTTCTAAAACTACCACAAAGTATCGTTAAAAGACAATATCTTATTAAAAATTATATATCACTGGACCTCTTTCAATTTTAAAATAAAACTAAGTTTTCTTTGGGGTAGCCTGTTAAAAAAATTAAGTAGCTTCGTAGCTTAATTGGAAAAAATTTAAAGATATAAAAAACTAATATGTTTTAATTAAAATGGCTTCTTTAGCATAACACATTCTTGTAGTTTTATGATTAGAAAATTTCAGTATAATTTTCAGGAGTTTGGAATTATGAACCACTTGACAGCAAGTGATACGTCAGTCCATAACAATTAGGCTACACAGAATATATTTACACAACAACACACGTAGCTATTAGAGTTGTTCTAAAATAGTCTTTCCGGAAAAGACTTCAATGTTTGCATCAGGTATCAATGGCGCTGTCTATATACCATTATACTTATACTTAAAATGCTGCTGACTTCCCTATCTATCACCAAAATGAAATGGGGGTGTAGCAGTTTTTTGCTGGAGGCCATCTAGGTAGATAACTAGAGGAAACAGTTAACTACGTTAGTTTAACATCTTATGTCTTAAGGCAACGAAGACAATGTGATGCTGTGTATGTCATCTTAACAGCGCCATGTTGTTATAGGTATAATTTATTCCAGTTATTTATAAAGGGAATATATATTAGAGAAGTGTGTGTATAATACTGTTGTAATAGTATTATAATGCAAATAATACGCAAGTTTAGCATATATGATATATAATAGACTAATCTTGTTTTAACCCTAATATAACTTAGTACGTTTACGATAATAGCTTCCGGCGATTAGTCGGGTGCTACTTCCTCGCTTTTCACATTGTCTGTTAGAAACAGATATAACGTAGGCATTGTGTGAATGAACATTATAAAATTATATAAAATGTTTTTTTTTGTTTCACAGCGTATTTTAGTACAAATACGAAATTTTGAAAGGCGTTGTAGTTAGGAGTTCGTAACTAATAAATGAACTAGTATGACACATGAAATAACGAAACCAAACAAAAAATTAAATTGTTTTGTTAACAGGAAAAAAATTATAATGCAAAATTAAAGAAATAAAAATTTTAGAGGCAAATAAAATACCTTAACGATTCATCTAAAATATGGAATAATTTTTCGGGAAATAACTTTAAAAAGTGGCAAGTACATAGATATATTTACTTTGAGATCCCGTGGTACTATTTCCTCTGATAAACGTTTGAGTTTGTATTTAGGGAATAAATTAAATTATTAACAATATCTTAGGCTTATTTTAATACTAATAATAAAAAAATCGTTTATTGCTAAATATGCTTTGATACATGTTTTATCTAAATTAAAAAAAAATTACCTGAGTGTTAGATGCTATTCTGTCATATACTAACAGAAGAGTAGTTTGTACTTGTAATTAGTATTTCAGCTTACATACATGATTTCTTTTATTCAGTTATTTTTTGTCACTCGCTATTAATGAACTTTTATAAATTATATTTAAAGCATTTCTTTAAACGAGAAATTTTTAAAAACAACTTACATGAAGATTTTTACTTCATATATCTTCACTTGACAGTGTTCACAGATTGAATGAGAGACACATGTAGATTAAAAATATACTGTGACCAATCTTATTTAATTTTTTTCTATTGTCTGTGGAAATTCGTCGCAATGACCGCAATGAGATCCGATACGTAGTACCATCATTTTATTTGATGCGCTTAATCAACCGCTCATATTAAGGATAAAAGAGCAATTAGTTTAAACAAATAAAAAAAAATACAAACCTGATCTTCAGAGCTACATTTAATGCTATTAAGTCATATATAATGAAATAATGTAACATATTTTCCTGAATATTTTATTAAAGATATAAACATTCATTTACATACGAAGTGACAAATACTTGCGATTACTTATATTTAGCTAGATTATTTAATATAACTTTAATATAATGAAATTCTAAATTTTATTATATAAAAGCATAGTATATAATAATGAATTAGTATATAATAATACAATAAATAATAATGAATTTTAATAAAAAAAATGCTTACAATTTGCTTTACGCATTATTTTCAAAGCATAAGCAATATCAGTTTTAGAGCTACCCTTTAACTTAACGGCCACTTAAAAGTTTATTTCGTTCCGAAATTTAAGAGAGCTAAAATAAATTAAATTTATAAAAAAAAACATTAACAATAACTTTTGTTGATAATGCCAATAACTTGTTTTTACTATGCTACAGTTTTGACTATTGTAAGTAAATTTTACTGATAACTTGAACTTGCTATGTTTACACTCATTATAATAATAATCTCTAATTCCAGCAGTGGGAACAAAGTAGGGCAGTTCATATTTACGATTTGTACGAAACCGTTAATTAAAATAGCTTTTAATTATAACAATTTCAAGCTATACTTACTACACATAAAAATATAGATTTCTGAAGAAACTTTGAAAACTATGAATCATAGAACAAGTCAATATTTAACAGTGATAACATTTAATTACTTTTTTAGATAAAGTATACAATTGTAGGCTTATATCAATTTTAAAACTTTACGATATGCTAAATTTTATATTACAAATAGCGCATTGTTTCCCAATTTTCATTAAGCTAAACATGTACTCGTTTTGTAGACAAGTTAATTATTTATTTGGCAACATTAAGATACAAAGAATAATATAAAATTACATATTTTTAATATTTATGAACCCGTAACTGTGTGTACATTTATTGATATTTACATTTGTTACATACAAAAAGAGAGGTAGAACATGAGTATCAAGGAAAGGTTACATTTGTCTATGCTCTGCGAACGAGACAAAATTTTAAATAATTAATTGTTTAATAGTTTTGATACTATTTACTTTACATGAGTAAACTTAGTATATTTATATAATTTGTTAGGAATAAATCTTAAACAGCAAGACAGCACAAATGTTTATATAATTTTCTCTTATACATTAAATGGCGAAAAATAAAATAAGAAAATGTTTTTAAGTATTAATGATGACAGCTCACTTCTGCTGTACTAATAACTTAAATCAAGTATCATATACAATATTAATCAAGCACTAAGTCGAGGGCCTTATTACTCTCTGTCACCTAAAACAACAGTGATAATTTGAAATATTACTACATTTACTCTCAAATATATTACGACTAGTTGATTACTAAATTACTTTTATAAATGTACAGCTTCATTATAAATATTACATAAAAAAGCAATTTTTATATGATAATTTTAAATTATATGATTTTTTAACCCTTAAATATATTCATTGCCGAATAAGTTATTACATACAAACACGTCAATATCGATTAAATGCTGATTGTTTCTTATTATACTCTTACATCTATTTTTTTTTATATGACTTCGTATTTAATACTAGACATATTTATGACACAATAGTACATAATATTTCCATACCTAACTTGAACTCTTTTACCGTAAACAATATCTGCAGACGTACGTTTTACTTTGCGTAGTATGTGTCATAAAGTTTACGAAACAATGTTGCGCAGAGTAAATCGGTGAACTTGTCGTTAGAAGAGTGTAGTGGAAGTGGCGGGGGAGGTAGGAGCTGTAGCTTCAAAAGGCGCATCCTCTTCCGGCAGCGTGCCCAGGCGCGAAAGCCTCCCCCGCTGTCCACCTCACACGGGCGATTGCTCCCCGCTGGCGCTGCCGCTTGTTATGTAGTCCTGGGCAAAGGCAAACCTAATACTGAATACAGAAGTGAAGAAATGCTCTTAATGTTAAACATTTAGCTTTTTCACTACATCGACAAATAATATACTGGTGATAGGACCCTGTTGCGGAAGACTATCTAGATAGCACCGCGGCTCTTATTTCTACCGTCAAATAATACTGTATGCAGGTTTCAAGGACTTCTATAGCTTAGAGAAATAACTTGGGTAACGAGTCAACACCGTGTGTCTCGAAGCGATGAGGACAATGTCCTGCTGTGTATATCAATCAACTAGCGTTACGTTGTTATAGGCAGGGGTATGATTTGTCATCAGGTGAACGTGTCTTTAGCCTCGTGGCTTCGATTAACAAAAAAAATTAAACTGCACCGTATGTTTAGCAACCTTGCTTTAATTTATATTTATTTAATTTCATTATAGGTTATTTCATTTAATGTTACGAATCTGTCGGTGGAGACCGTTTAGGTAGATATCACCACAGCGCCTATTTCTACCGCCAAACAGTAGAGTGCAAATATTACTGTGTTCCGGTATTGAAGGGCACTGTAGTTAGTGAAATTACTGAGGTAACCACCACAGCGCCACATTGCTATCGGTTATCATCAGGTGAACGCAAAAAAATTATGGTAAATTTACAAATAATATGTATTACTTTAAATTAATAATTACGTAACTAATATTATTAATTTTGTAAGAATCGATACATGAGTCATCATCATCATCAGCTTTTGTTAATCCGCTGCTAGTTATAGGTTTTCCTCGTTGTTTTCCAGCAAATGCGATCCTCAGCTTGATGTATCCACCCATTATCGACCACGCTGAAGATTTCGTCGGTCCATCTGGATGAGGGCGTCGTATACGACATATCCTATACGATATAGGAGGATACATGAGTGTAGTTGTTAAAATGATTGTTGGATATGAAGGCGACCATATTCAGCTGATTATTGCCGCCTTACTTACCTCGTAGCTACGAGGCATTAATCTGTCGGACATTAGGACATAATACATTTGTGATTGTGTAATTAAAGGTGGACAAGTAAGTATCCATTTAATTGAATTAAAAACCGTTGTTAGTAATGGTAAGTGTGAGATTAGCTGTATTAAGGTGATTGGATACATAGCCCGCTGCTTACTGCTTGTTTACAACGCGATCTACAGTTTTATTCTAGGATGTAAGTGATTGAGTTGGGATGAGCGGTTTTTTAATTCCAATTTCTGTAGCTGGGGTCGTAACGTATAAAAGAGAGAGTATTCTGAGCTAGCACATTTCACAATTATTAGACATGTCATAAGTTATCATCATGTTAAATTCAAGCACATTGTAATAAAAAAATAATCTACCAGATTTTGTGATAGCTATTACAACCCTAAAAAGCATTTTTTGCTTTTAATTGTTTATTCAAATAACAATATGATACAAAGATTTCAAATAGCATAGTTACTATATTACGCTGTAACCTTGAATTATACGGTTAATTTAAGCCTGTTATTAATGTCGCTTCCATTATTGTAGACATAAAAATATTTAACTTCATTTTTAGATTTTTGAATTATAATCCCCTTACATATTTAAATATTACTATGTATATTTTTTTTCAGGCAATTCTGAACAAACAGAAATCATGTATCTGGTGTATAAAAGGTAGGCTTTTCTTGGTAGAGATCATCTAGCTAATAAATCTAACTAAAATCCACTGCATGGTTTATTTCTACGATCAAGGCGGACTTTTTAAACATCTCAGTTTTGCAGTTTGAAGCGTATTTCAGCCTCTTTTTTATTGACCCTAGTTACATCTTATAAGAAAATAAAATACAATAATTATAGATTTCTTATAAATATCCTGCAAAATGATGCAGCTCCTACTGGTTGAGGTTTGCTGTATGATGACCATAATTTGGCGTTATTTTATGGGTTGGAAACATAATAATAAACTAAATCCTCTGTTTATCAATGAAATGAAAAGTTTGGGATATAGGTGATATTCATAATTCTATTGACTTTATGACTATTTGTTTAATCTCTCCAAACGTAAGAAAAAGTAGCACACAAACACGTGACAGAAACACTTAAGTCTTAAGAGATTTAGTCCTAGACTTGCTTTCGTTAATCTTTGATAAGAGACAGTGGTGAACTGCTAGTTTATATCAAAATTTCTTTTGTCTAAAATTGTCAACAGAAATACTCACAGCATGAAGGTGTCTTCCATCGTGGTGTGGTGCCAATGATGTTCGTGGTACTAACAGCGTTGTTGTGGTGGTCTCGGATGCAGCCGACTCTCGTTTTGTGGGATGGCTGTATAACCTGTCCCATATCTTAGTTTCAGTCAATGCCTGGGTTTTCAAAACCACTTAAATTTGAGCGAAACGTCTACCTCGATAGCTTACATGACGTAACTATCTTAAAACGTATGCGTTTTAATATTGGAAACAATAATTTGAAATTTAACGCTCGAGGTTATTGATTATACTTATATAAAAGAGATAAAGTTTTTTTATTTTTTTCTAAAATCTTATACTAATGCGTATTCAAAACAATTCAAATATGTTATATATACATTTTCACTTCAGTTAAAGTTCTTGGAATATAATAATACATGCATATGTGCATGCGAAATTTAATATTAGCTTACGTAGTATATAAAACTGCATGCAATATTGGTAACGATGAAATGAAGGAACCAAATACGTCATGAAAAGCAAAAAAAAAGTGTAAATCAATCGCATAGAACATTGCTTTATTAAGATAATTTATTTAAACAAATTTAACAAAATATTTTTTTTTTATGAATCCACATTGTGCACTTGAATTTTAATTTATGTCTTCCTTGGATTCGTTCTTGTTGATGGTATTCCGCGAAATAAATCCAACATCAAGAGCTCGCAGTTCTTCACACAGTAAGCCTAACGGGAACAAAGAAAATGTTCAGACGTGATCAATGTGATTTCTGATACGAAAAGTTTTTGTCTTTCGAAATAATTTGATGCTGTTATGGGTTAACAGATTTAATTTGACCATAATAAATAATTGCAATATTAGTTAAATGAAAGGACGTGATATTTATTAGACATGCATTCACCTTTTTGTTTGTTAACGAAATGAATCATGCGGCGTAAGGAAAATTATTATTAAATAATTGGAAAGTTGTAGAAGTAAATAATTTATTACATGCTAACAAAGTTGAAGCTTACTAAAATTGCACAGGACTTTCTAATGTAAAGGATTTTTGGTTAAAATTAAACTTAAAACATATCAGTAAAACACGTTTTATTACCTTATGCTCTCAGTTCTTGATCGCGGCGACCAGTCTTTAGAATAAGACGCGCCTCTCCGTCTTCCACCTCCAATCGTACGGCCTGTCTTCCACCTCTCCACGTGATATCTAATTGCATGTCTCACTTCGGTATTCATAAAACAATAGAATAGAGCGACAGTAAAACCCTAAAAGAAATAATCAGTTTTGAATTAGTAGGCGTCATTGATCAGGTAAAAACACGACGATAGGACTCGAAAGCAGGACGAAGAAAACTAGTTGAAGTATATAGTTTATATGCGAACAATTAAATTGTAATTACTGTTAATATGAAATTCATTACTCGCTATTCTTAAAATCCATAACAATCTATGATTTTTTAAATACATTTTGACGTAAATAATTACGTATATATATAGTTATTACCTGAGTTGACAACATCAAAGCACGCATGTAGTCAAAGGCATGCGCAAACCAGGAGTTATCGCTAGGTCCACATAGAACAAGCAAATTTGTGATGCCCAATAGAGGGATTAAAACCAGAAGTGCTTTGGTTGCTTTCCTGTATTGTTCAGTTTCCAACGTATTTGCTGATCTCAACTTGGTTATCAAAACCTGATGATAAAATGTCAGGCCATTGTTGATAAGGAAAATCAGTAAAAAAATCATTATTTGATATATTTAGACGAAAAAATAAATGATATACTTACCCACATAATACGTATCAAGAAAAATAGATTTAGTGCTAGACCTATTAAAGCCGGAGCTTTATGGATCCAGTCAACCTGGTGTTCATGTATCCACATACACATTTTAGTATCACTGGAGATTGTCAACTGTGAATGATAATGATTAATATCGTTAGAAGAAGGAAAAACATAGTATTAAAGTAAGATATCAACTATCATACTTTAATTTCTTATTCTCATGAGGTATATTATAATATAAAGGTACGTAGAAAATAATACTTTTCATACTAACTTCGTCAGGTCCTGTAGAAGGGACGACAGTCACAAAACATCTGGAAATTACCCATATTGTGACGAATATAGCTGGCGCTCCTGTAAATTTAATAATAAATCAATCTTATTCTATTATTTTCAAAGATATACTGCATTTTTTATATTTCTTGAAACGTTTATGTTGTGGGTCATATATTATGTTATGGGTTGTAGTCATATCCGACAACATAAACCTTAATACTGTATCCTTTTTGTTCTCTGCTCATTTCTATGGTAGACTAAGAGAGAATGCTTAAGGCATTAAGTTCGTAATTTTTGCGTGGAAATACATTTTTTAAATAAAAAACGTAATACCACTGCAGTGTATATTTCTACTGTCAAACAGTTTTTGCAAATACTACTGTGTCCCGATTTACTGAGGTACTGTTGCTAGTGCAATTACTGGTACACTATGATCAATCCCTTAACTTTTAAACACGATGTGGTATAATGTACACTTTCAATCTTACACTATCTTCATTATATTCTGTTCGATTTTTCGTTTACTGGGATTAAAAAAGGGGTGGAAATAAAATTTTTGTTGTTGAATTTTGAAGCTTAATTAATGGATAGGCCTTCTTCTATAATTTTTAGGCTATAAAGATTTTATAACTCACCCCAACCAATAGTTGTGTAGACTTTGAGTTTGATATTTTCAGCGGTAAACGTTTCGACGACTAACATATACAGATACAATCCTGAAAATTGAAATTGCTTTTTCAAATAAATAAAAAATTTGGACGTATTTTCCTTCTATAGTATAGTATAAATATTACGAGTAAAGTGGAAAAAGTTAGTAACGTACAATTTCTTTGCTGTTGTATTTGTATTAAATGTATCTTTTGTCCAAATTAAAATTTTCTGTTAAGATAAGAAACTGTGCTTTAAGTCACAGATAATCAAAATTCATTAAAAAATTGTCCATCATAGTTTCAAAATAGTATTATTTAATTATAGATAAAACAATTTTGAGCACACCACATTATTCTCCAGATATTTGTATGTAATGCAATTAGCAATACGTTCACTAATGTATTATATCGAGGAAAACTTATTATCAGTTTTTTAATAATCAGTAAATATATGATAAAATGGATAATTCTACCTTCAACAAGCATCCAGAAGAAATTAGTGAGGTAGAAATAGTGCATGCATATCACCAATATAATGCACGAAGTTTGATCTTGTTGCGGATCGTCCGACCAGTTCTAGAAAAAAATCAACTAAATGGTGAAAAATCAAAACATTAACATAATCTCCAATCTTTTTTGATGTTAAGTCTCTGATGTCGGAGATCGTTGACCTAAGTACCAGCGCAGCTCTTATAACTGCCTCCAAATAGTAGTATTAAAGTATTACTGTGTTTCGGTTTAAAGGGTGCTGTAGCTAGTGAAATTACTGGGGCAAAGGTGATTTAACATCTTATGTTTCAAAGCGACGAGCACAATGTGATGCAGTGTATATCATACTACCGATACGATGTTATGGGCAGACGTATAAGTTACCATTATGTGAACGTTCGGTTGGTCTCATCGCTTAGTAGAGTAAAAAGGATATTACATATATATGTGTGTGTATGTGCTTCAGTTCCAGCAATGGGAATGTTAACAGGGTAGTTCAATATAAAAATAATAAAATAGTCTTCCAATAGAAAGACTGGTGTTGGGTATAATATCTGGGCAAAGGTAACATTTAGCGTAAACTTTAAAATAATACAAAATAATCAAATTTCTAAAACATAGTACATGAATTTATTTGATTTATACAGTAAAATTAAGGGGTGCGAAATGTTTAGAATCGTCATTTGACTTTTGTTTCTATTTGTTTTAATGAAGTATTGCCGAAACTTTTTGTATTAAGGAAAATTTTCCTTTTGAATGCAAATTATTTCGAAAGTTTCCGCTGAAGATACAGCTTTCATTTACTTTGATATTTGAACTCTGATACTCGTATAAGAACCGAGTGAGAAGTATTTCCACGGCACATGTGATTGTTTCTGAAATGTGTAGTTAATTGTGTTTACAATTGAATATTTTATTAAGTACTTACTTGTAAAGCTAGGTTTAACATCCAACTGCATGCCGCTAATATATAAGTAGACATTAAATTTGTATGTATTGTATTCCTAAGACATTTTAAATCTCTGAAAACAAGATGTATATTGAAATCAGATTATAACAATGCACATCTACATAGTAAACATGTCATAAATTATTCATAACCACTTTTAATGAAATTCTTTGACAGTTTACAATAAAAGTTGGCATTTTGCCTATAGATATTGCTGCACTATACAAACAATCATATAAACAATTTTCAAGCCGATATACAAAGAAATACTAAAAGGACAGAATGTCTACAGGATTCAGCTAACAAAATATATAATATATTAGATTTGTATATTCTTTCTTCAATTCTTCTCAGGTCCGAAACAATACTTTTGCGAATGGCTTTGGTATAAGTTTATTTGAAATATTTGTACACTACTTTAAAAATACTTACTTGAAATATAGAAAAACGAATACGGCAAGTGATAGGACAGCCAGGCTGAGTGAATAGCCTACTAAGTAAATAAGACTTGCTACGTCTGTAGGCGATACATTTACGATGCGTTCAGTGCAGTTGTCGTAGTCGGAGTGATTCCGCCACACGCCGTCCAAGCACAAACGTGAAGCATTCTCTGTGAATATAAGATAGCTTAATATTCGGATTGAAGCTTATCCACTCTATTCTATTCAAGAGCACTCTTTTGTGCGGTCAAATCTTGTAGTCAAAAAGTATTGATAGATTTAACTATAAAGAAAGAAACAAACCTATGTGTAAAACAAATCATTATTCCGACATGTAATGAAATCAGTATGCAATAGGTTAATTTTATTATAACCATAATATTATTTTGGAATTGTCAGAGAAAATAATTTCTGAAGCCCATTTTTAGTTTAGTGATTGTTAAATTTCAGTTCTGATGTTGTAGATATTTTGTGAGTCAGTCAATTTTTCTATGAGAAAGGAGTTCATACAATGTGCTTGTAAGAGTATTCCAGTTGAAGTAGTTACATTTGAAAGTGCAAGAGTAGAAAAACCGTATAACTTTATAAAGAGCATATAACCTAAATTAACATTAATATGTATCAATTAACAGTAAGGTAGCAAGGTAACACTGAAACCGAGCAGTAAAATAATAGGCACAGTGACTGCATAAATAGGCGTATCTGCCTATTGTCTTTTACAACTAAATTTCCGTAGGCGCTCAAAAATATTGTGTATTATATAGCACGCAATCTATACATTGATGTAAAGTATCAAAATACACAATATATATATATATACATATATATTGAAGATGATTAATTGCCGTATATTTTAGAAAGTTGTTAAAGATGTTTAGTGATGTTTGTCCTATTTGGTATACGAGTACAACTCTGAATCATTTTGTGCAAATCGGTTGCGAAAAGTATTTTCAAGATTACGGTGGTGTAAGTAACATTTATATAATTATGACAATTTATAACGTTTAATCTCTCGAATATCGCTATTCTAAAATGAATAATTCTGTCATTAAACCAAGAAAAGCCTTGCTTAGCTTTATTACAACTTTGCTGTCAAGGTTGCTTACTGTAGCAAAATAATCCTGAACAAAGGCGTAGACTTGTTTTGAACTGAGACGCCGTAAAATATGATCCTTAAAAATAAAACACCAAGACAAACTTTTCTTTTTTGGTAAAAGTAAAACTTGATTGCGGTGGCAGTGATAAATTATTCATTATGATGAAAATAAAACTTATTATAGAGCATGGGCAAAGCAAAGATATTTATTTAAGGACTACTTGTTACTCTAAAAACATTAAATGTGTTGACATTTAAAACATATAGAGGGTAATGTGAATTGTTGATTTGTGTAATATTAAAGGTGAACTGGAGATTTGTTACTAAATAAAAATCACGACTTTGTGAATAATGACATCTCAGCTGTATCTACATTTTATCTGTGATGTTCTGTATACGTTTGTACTCTTGGAAAGCTAGGCCGCTGATTATGATCAGCAAAGAAGCGCAAAAGTAATGTTTGTTTGGAGTTAAAAAGGTTTTACTCACGTGTATCATCATATGGGACGCCATGTAATTCACTAAAACACTTTTGCACGGCTAAAGTATACCAAGGCGTGGGATCCCAGCATAGCAGCCCATCGTAGTAAGCAGGACAGAAGTTTTCGGATAGGTTGAAGTTCTGCTCCAAACACTCTTCAGCCCTCGCGCTGCCATTTTCGATCACGCTCTCTGCGCCTTCCAAAGTTTGTAAGTCCTCCAGTTTGAAGCAGTTATTTCTTGACTAGTGTTTAGTTAAATCGCGTACTATTAAGGTGGTAAACGCTTACACTTTCACTTTAGTTTCTACAAAATTTAACTATTCCATGTATAATTTTAACAAAATTTCCTCCATCGTTGTGGTTAGAAAATTTTACTAGAATTTTTAGTTAGTCCGTACGTCACTCCTGATTGCAACGGTTTCAGTAGAGTACCTTTGTGTCTCCAGTAAGAATGTTCAGATGATAAGGTTGTTTGCTTGAGGCTTGTGTTCTAACTTATCAAGTGATAAGACTTCCAGAACAAACATCGACAGGCTGCGAGAGTATTTGTGTATCGTCCAAGGAACTGGTTTTTTTTTCGGTTTTCAAATCTTCTTCAGGAATGCTGTAAAAAGTAGTTGCGACACGTTAAATGATTTATCAGAGTTTTCCTTTTAACAATGTGTGCAGATTTGATACCTAATTAATTTTATCTATTTTATTCTGTATTCTGTACACATCTTTTGTTTGATGTAGTCAAAGTATTCTGTTTATCATAATGAACCTGACTGTCCTCAAAAATTGATAAGATTGTTACAATTGCTAATACTTAGTAAATAAAAAGTTTCTCTTTGATAAAATAGTTAAATTTTAACTGTGTTAAACGTTAAAGTAAAATTAATGTTTATACCTCAATTAACAGAAAATTCATTTACATGTCAGGAACTATATCCATTTAAAGTATAAAGTATAGTTGGTACTAGATTTTCTATGAATTTCTAGCTATTTCTTTTAAACTTTTGAATTACCTAGTGAAATTGCTAAAATGCAATTTTGATGGTTTAGGCGTTTTGTAACATTATTAGTTATGCCGTATTCTTACGAGCAAGTCACCTAACAGAAATTTACTTTTATTATTCGCTGGTTGATCGTAACGGCATATCCTCAACAAATAACACTAAATTATTAAGTTTAGTTGTATGTTAATTAGAAATAAAATTTATTGTATTTAAACCCTTTTGATTTAAAGTATTATCTGTAGAAGCTTTCACAAGATGAGAAGTTCAAGATTTAATTCTGCTGTCGAAGCTCCTCATGAAGTATTTTTTTCTTTGCTCTATGAGCTTATTAAATAAACCATGCTTGTTTGAATTATAAAAGGTACAACTTTTAATGAACGTTTTAATAATTTAAATGTTTCAAAAGTTCGGTATACTTGTTTGTTTAAATGATTGTTGCTTTAGTGTGTTAACTTGATTATACATTTAAATAATTTTTTATTTGTATGTTTCTTAATTTAACACAAGGTTGATAAAGGTTGTTGAGAATAGCGGAGTCGTAAAGAGTTATTTACAGTGAAGTACTCTTCACATTTATAGCGAAGAAAATATAGGCAGTTATTAATATTAGTTTATAGTTAGAGGATAAGTAACGATAGAAAATACAAAGCACAGGATAAAAACATTTTGCTTGAAATAGTCTTTGGATTTATAGTTTTTTGAAAACGTTTAATTTTTAATGAATTCGTTATTGCAATATTTTGTTTTATTCACTTTTTGCTATTCTTTAAAATTGTTCACTAGTTTTATTTTAATTTGAATTCTATTTATCTGAACTCATACAACAATCCTATGAACATTTTTGGGTTAAGAAGAATAAAAGCAAATTCTCTTTATTTCTGCATCCGATGCTAAATGCCACATCTTGCAAAGGGCAAACTTGGAAATATATTTCTCTTAGACGATCGTATGAAAACAATAACTATTCTTAGTGGAATATATCTTTGTATAAACAGTTATGAAATTAATGTAAAATAACATTAGTTTCCTTAGCGCTTACATAATGATAAATTGTATTGTTTAAACAAATTTGTAATTGTTCGTTTAATCTTTAACTAAATAGTAGGCAACTGCCGTTGAAAATAAAGCACGAAGAAGACTTTAGTTTCATAAATCTCAAACGCAATAATTACTTATAGTCAGTTATAATTGTATAAGGTGTATGCGCTTTAGAAGAACATATCGAATAATGATTATAATTATCGGTCCATTGGAGGATGTAGACTTTCCCCAAAGAACCCAACAAAGCCTGTTGGTGCTAATTTAATTTTTTCCGATATTCCCGATTAGTGTTAAATAATTTGAACTTATTTCTATCTAAATACAAAAAAGGAAGTGTTTTAGATTCTTGATGATGTCAGCGCTGCAAGTCATGCGACTGTTACAGCTTATCTGACACTGGGCACGTGGACCTGGATCCACGGCCTGTTTACGAAAAAAGTGAACTGCTTGTAGTGTAGTTATCCGACGGCAGAGTGTTTACAATGTGTCTGGTTATTGGTTTCTCTGACGAATCTACTCGGTGGTCGCGGGCGTGCGCGGACCCGTTTCCCGACTACCTTTACCTGTATCGGGATCTCTGGGCGGCGAGAACCGCCCCTTATCGCAGGTGTACTTAGTGTACGCGGTGTGTGAGTACCTGTGGCGCCGCGTTCTGAAGCGAGGACGGCGTGATGCAGAAATTCGGAGCGTGTTGGTAGTGTCCGAGGTGTGTGTGGGTTCGTGTGTGTTGTGAGAGACCTCTGAGGATGACGGACTTAGCGTACGCCGTGGTCTGCGCTTATTGGTCTTGGGATTCGAAGACGGCTCGTAGTGGGCCGCTTTGGCCACGAGAGGGTTGGGGTGAGTTGTCGCCTTGGCGAAGTATGTCCCGGAGCACTCTCTGAAGTGTACCGCAATGGTCGTGAGTTTGAGGTCGCTGTGGAGGTCCACATTGCGCTGGTACCATTCGGCACCGGTTGCGATGCGGGTGAATCGATTTTGAAAAACTTGCAGGGCTTTGAGGCGTGCTCCGGACGAAAGGGCGAAGACTACGCTGGCGTAAGACATTATAGGTCTTACGCATACCTTATAGAGATGAAGCTTGTGCCTGAGAGAGAGCTTGCTCTTTATGCACAGCAGGGGGTATAGCTTGCCCATCACTTGGGCCGCTTTGTTTCTCGCCTCACGAATGTGGGCGATGAAGTTGAGCCTGGCGTCGAGCGTCACGCCGAGGTATTTGACCGAGTCCTTCCATGGGATGGACTGGCCGAAGAGGGAGATCTGCCCGCGTTAATGGCCTTGTAAGACCGACTTCCAGTGAAGGGTTGAGGGCTTTCGATGAGTGAAGTGGATGGCTTCACTTTTTTCCGGGTTTAAATCGATTCGCCATTTCCGGAACCACTCGCCTAGACGAGTGGTCGGCTTTTGTAAGCGACTCGTTACAACACCCGGCGCTCTGCCCGAGTGGTAGAGAGCGCTGTCGTCCGCGAAAAGAGCGAGGCTGACGTAGCGGTCCTTGGGAATGTCGCTCGTGTAGAGCGAGAAGAGTAGCGGAGAGAGGCAAAAGCCTTGGGGGACGCCGGCTTTAATCGGCCGGATCGAGGAGAGAGCGTGCTCGACGCGGAAGCGGAAGAAGCGGTTCGAGAGGTAGGCTCGAATGATGGTGACGAGTCGGTCTGGCACTTTGTGAGCGTAAAGCTTGTATAACAAGCCCTCGTGCCAGACTTTGTCGAACGCCTACGCGACGTGGAATAGGACGGCGCAGGTGTCGATCGGACCCTTGTGCTCGAAGCCGGCCAAGATGTGTTCCGTCAGTCTGTGGACTTGTTGGACGCAAGAGTGGCTACTCCTGAACTCAAACTGTTCATCGGGGAGGGGCTTATTTTCAGTAAAGTGTTTTCGAATCGGTACGTATTTTTATACATTCACTAGCCGTTACTCGCTCGCTTTGCTGGCTGTAATATAGAGTTAGATTTGATATATATATACACTTGAAATTTGTTAGAAATAACCCCGCCCAGCGGCAACTCGCCGCTTCCGGCGCCCTTTCCCGTTAATAACTCCCCCGTAACCCGTTTTTTTATTTTACGTTTGTGGTAACATTTTGTAAAAATTGTTCTTAGCTGACCTTTAGTCGTCAAAAAAAAATGTACAAAATTTCAAGACTGTAGGTCTAATGGTTCAAGTTATATATCGTGATGAGTCGTTACAGAGGTAGAAATTTCTTAGATATACGGGTATATAAGTTATTAAATAAAAAACTATTATACAAAATAAGGAAATTATTGATTTGGTATTCGTTAATTTTTGTACTGCACAAATGTTATTCTTTCAGTTAATGTTCATTGTCTCTTCAATACAATACAAATGCAATATTATTGTTATAATTATTTAATAATATAGGTAATAGACAAAATTGTATTAAGTTATCAATATGTGATTTTTACGAAAATATGTTTCCTATTAAATGCCGGAAGCAGTGGAGATATTAAAATGTAAGAAAAGCCCAACAGTCTTTCTTGTCCTATTAAAGGAGTTATAAAAAATAAAGCAAATTAATTGTATTGTCGTTTAAGGCGATGACTAAGATACAAAGGATAAAAAAATTTAAATCATATCTACTCACAAAATAATCAAACAAATTCTTAGCTACAATGGTATAAATGTATTGTAATAATGAGTACCCTACATTATCCTTTTCACCTTGTGAGAGGCCTAGAGCCATCATAAGGATATAAAGTGGGTAATGTATTTCATTTTTGTTTATGTTATATCCTGCAGATTTACCTTACGGGATTAAGTATAATTACAGTTGTGCAAGTCCAACCCGGCTACTAATTGAACAACTTTCAGAGAGATTATGTCTTATAGAAAATTTATAAGTAAATAATGAATGCAGGCTTTTCCTGAAGCTTAAATTTTGTTATAAGGTTATATTAA
Source organism: Ornithoptera priamus (assembly GCA_029034505.1). NCBI lineage: Eukaryota > Metazoa > Arthropoda > Insecta > Lepidoptera > Papilionidae > Ornithoptera > Ornithoptera priamus. The sequence continues at coordinate 5,055,651 of JARDWD010000827.1, forward strand.
AAACTGGACGCTAGTTTAATATTCATTTAGAGTAGAGTAATATTTGAAGAAATTTGTTCATGTTATTATTGTTTTTTGCATGGTTTTCTTAATTTTCTTCTCATACAATTAAGCGACGAGACTGTGGGATGTTCACCTGATGGTAAGTGATACGCCTGCGCACATACACTGCGCCACATTGCACTTGTCGCCTGAGACATAAGATGCTGAGCTTCCTTACCCCTGTAACTACACTAGCTGCAACGCCCTTCAAACTGAAACACAGTAATGTATGCACCACTATTGTTTGGCGGCAGAAAAAGGCGCAGCGGTGGTACTCACGTTTTTTTTATGTTTTACGTAGGAGAAATGCCTTCGCATACTTATTCTCGCGGGGGCAAAGACAGATTATGTCGGACTTGCACCGACTAAAACTCCTACGATGTTTCATCGTAATCCCTTTACGGCGGGGCCACGGAAACGCTTTCGCACAGCTCCGTGGCCCCGTCAGCGCAGGATGCACCGCATAACTCCATCTCAGGGGAGAGACTTTCTTCTTTCCATCTGTAAGGGCGTGGCGGGTGTAATCTTGGGCACCGCTGTCAACCGTTATACACCCGCGGATGATAGCGAGACTGGCAAATTGTAATAGCGACACTCATCTCCGACCACGACTCCGAGATGAGCTCAAGAAGTTCGCCTGGAACGCTAGGTTCAGGCCGGCCCTACGCCATGGGTTCGTTGGGTAGGTTCTTCTTAGCTTCACCGTGGGTGACCAAGCCACAGCTTCTGAGCCCCTCCGCCACGACAAGGCGGGCCTATTATCCTATTATTATCTTGCAATAGTAGTAAGTAATATTTGTTTAAAGATATTGAAGAATTGAACACTTCTCAAATATTTTATGCTTTTTCCATATTAACAAACTTATACATTAAAATTTTAATTTGATGGTATATATGTGATTTCAAAAGATTGGGCGAGTTCTTTATTTATCGTTAATTATTTAAGTTATTACTACGCCTACACGTCTAAACAAAATTTTATAGTACTTAAGTTATATTATATTATATTACTTAATTTTATATAATTTCATAAAAATAATGCAAAAATAACGATACGTTTAATAGGGTAGAGGATTACACTAGAAAACTTCTTTAATCTTGTTGATATTTTATTCATCTTACCAGTAGCCGTTGTTTTCAATTCTGTTACCAGAATCTTGCAAGTTTCAACAGTTTTGTAATGAAATTTAAAATTAACTTCCTTTGGTTGAATAATAGTTTGTTAGAGGCGTATTACATCCAGCAAATTTAGTTTTCATAAGTTTTGATTGAAAATATAAATAAGATTGAATGTCGAATATAAACCTATTAACATGACTAAACCCTAAAAATATATTAATGATAGATACTTGTTTTCAGAGACTGCGTTTATTTTCGCCGCCTATAAGCAGTGTAATTCCGTTATGTTGTGGTAGTTAGTGAAAATACTTTCTTAAGGAAGTATTTTCTACTTCTTAAAAAGACTATTATTAGCGTCCATGTTTGTAGTCCAATGCTGTGTGTACGTGTTATCTAGCGCTACATTATGCGCTGGCACTTACCATCAGATTAATTAGAAACGTTCTGTTCATCTCAATATAATATTGTAAAAACATTAAAGTACTTGGTGCAGGTTATAACAAAGACGTACATTTTTAGTATAGAAACGGCCTTAATCTCAAGAAGAGTAATCTTGTATCTAACTCACAGAGAACAAGAATCAGGTTGAAACGAAATCTTAGTCAGCACATACATAATTAATATAAGGTTGTTTCAATATTAAGATAAAACTCATAGTTTTCTAAGAAATTATTTCATAACAAAGGATAAAACGATTAAAGTGTGAAATGGGTGGAATTTACTATTCTTGTATTATTTATGTATATTCAACTAGGTGGTGATGTAGATGGTGAATAAGGCTCGTCTAGAAAACTTTGGCTCTTATATATTCATAGCTGTATCAAGGCAATACTATTATGGCGGCAGTTTTATAATATCGTGATAGTATATATTGAAGGTGGAGTCGAAAAATTTGTACCATATGAATAAAAATTGCGTGTAATCTGATGTTTCTTAAGAACAACAGTGTTTTTTAGCTTAGTTATATAGAATAACTTAAAACTTCTTCAGCGAAGTTCATTACTGTCTTGACTTTATATGCTTACATATTTATAAAGTGTACTCGTTTAAGTTATTCTTTCTTAACATTTATCTTAAATAACTACATAGACGAAGAAGTTGGTTTGTAAGATAAATAATAAATTCTATTCTTAACAAGTTTTCAACGAAATTTCTTCGCTTGCTTATCTAAACTCCTGATTGAACTTCTTATGATCAAAGTTATGTTAAAGTATTGTGGTTGAATAATAAGGTGGATATAATAATTGTATAAGTCTGTATACAGTACATGGCGAAGATGTTCACGTTCAGTTGGTTTTTATGTAACTATTATACGACTTATAAATAAGAGTGACATTGTTATAAACTGATTGTCTTTGTACTGATTTAAGATATTTGTATAGTTACTTTGCTTTGCTTTTGTCTCTTCTTTGTACTAACGTTACGAAAATAAATAGTTTATACAATGTATTTATTTTACCTTTGTATGAATAAACAACAAGAAAAACTTTCAAATGAAAAGTTACAAGCGAGATTGTCTCGAAAATGAAATTTCTAACTTGGATTAAGTCATAGGCGAGTTTATTGTTAAATAGATGAAAATAATTAGTACGATTATCTTCTCGTTGTGATAATATATGTTAAAAAATACAAATGAAAGATATTTTAATTCACTATTAGTATGTTATTAAAGTATATTTAGTTTATAAGTATATGGATAGATATATTGCTAACGTTTAGTGCTATACGTATATATGAGTATCGGATGGGAAACAACACGTACGAGGGCTTTGGATCACGGAAGGAAAACTTCGTGAGGAAGCTTCCTTTTGCAAAGAGGGTTTCGTTAACTCTGTATCAGATCTGTTTCTTAACGTCTTGAACACCGTTTAACCTAATATATTAAAATTGTAATAGTATGTTTAGATATATTTATAAATCGGGATGATATACTCAGCACCAACTTGTCTTCGTCGCATTGAGACACAAGTTGTTAAGTTCCGTTACCCCAGTTATTTCATTAGTTACAACACTCTTCAAACCGGATTACAATAATACTTACAGAATATAGTTTGGGGCATAAATAGAAACGGCCGAAAACAGGGTGCAACCATAAAGTATAGAGAAATATCATATTAGGGTGTCTTCTTTAAATTGAAGAAGGCACCTTCTTCTTTCAGTGTTGTAGTAAATAAATTAGATTTACCCGATAACATTCAGTTGATTTGATAGACAGAAATTATTGTTAGGGTGACGCAGTGAATGTAATTTGAGAAGATCAGATGACAAATTTGATAGCAACCGAAACTGCGAATAATATTTACAGAACAATATCGAGGGTAGCTGCGGACATACTCGTTGTTACGATGAGTAAAATCAAATACAAATACGCTAATGTTGTTTGTGGTCTTGCCGACCTACTTTTATTATTGGTTTCTCCATTTCTGTATTATAAGCTTTCGATGATTGTAGAAGCGAAATATATATTTCAATTATATGTAAAATAAACATCGCTTACATACAATGCACAAACCACATGATATAAATTTAACGTTTCATGTAATTAGATACTAAACTTTATATTCATAGTTTTTATTTTAGTCAATAAATGTTAGTCAGTTTCTATTATTGATTCGACTAAATTTATACTATAATATAAAGTCACCAATCTTCATTGGGCCCGCGTGGTCACTATGGCCCGATTGCCCTCATATTGAGGGTAGGCCTGGGCCCCAGCAGAGAAGATGTAAATTGACTATTATGATATACCATAATATTATATCATTGTGTACAGTAATGTGGGTCAATAACTCAAGGTACCAAAACAATCGTGGTTAAAACTATTTATTCCTTCTAGACAGCATGTCTTCCACGTACTTCTCCCCAGTGTAGTGATCGCTACTCAAGTGAACAAGAAGGACCTTTGTGTTACAATGCTTTGTGATGCTCATGAGATGAATTACGAAATATCAGGTTATGAATAACTTATGCTATGTATTGAAAGAAAAAACATATATTGGAAAAGATTATCGCAATTCTATTCATTCATATTTGATATAACTTAGGAACATGAAATATTGTAGGTCCTTAGTGTTTAAGACTAATGAATAACGTATAAGAGAATAAAATAAGTTTCGATAGTATACTAAGTAATATAAAAAATTTATGATTAAAAATTTTAAAAAATTCATTAGATTTGAGAATCTACTTACATGTAATTATTAGCTGAAATTGAAAATATATGAACATAAAACGAAGTCTCATATTCGATAGAAATTATACCATTTAACCCACCAATAATTTGTAAACTTTTCCTTTTTATACGTTTATATAGTTAAAAATTTATTGAGTTGAACTAAAGATTTATAACTTTATTAAATACTTCATAAGATCAAACATAGCTCTGGATAAAATTGTACAAAATTTTATAGAAAATACCATAAGAACTTGTTAAATACTAGTGAATATAGTGGAATTCAGTCTTAAAGAACGACCAGAAAATAGATCGATGTTTATCTTGCACCCTATTCTTGGAAATCGTCTGTTTACAATGTAATGGTATACTTTAAAAGCTCGAAGCGGGGTTATCGTGCCTCAACAAAATCGTACTCAGCGCTTGAAACACGCTATTAAAATTTTCGTATATTACTACTTATACATTACCATTTCGGCTCAAGGCGTTGGTCTTTTAGAAATTCAAAAAGCGATATTTCTACTTCATACAATTGCATACGTTAATTTACATAATAAAATTTACCCATGACAAAAAGAAAGTTGCAGATTACATAAGTTTGCTGCAGTTTAAGTTTTCTATTTTTTTTTAATTTAATGAAGCAAGAAGACGAGCAGGATTGATCCTGATGGCTGTCTATAACAACGTGGCAGTAGTTAGGATGATATATACCGCACCACATTACGCTTGTCGCGTTAGACATAAGATGTTAAGTCTTGCTACCGCAGTAATTCCACTAACTTCAACTACCTTCAATCTGGAACACAGTAATGTTTGCACACTATTATTTGGCGGCAGTAATAGGAGCTGCAGTGGTACCTGCCTAGACGGTCTCCGGCAACAGAGACATACCAGTAGTAAATGTTTAATAGATCAACAATAACAACTACTATCATAAAAGGAAACAAAGTAAAAGTACATGTAAAATTGTAAACCTCTTGTACTCTGTTAAATATTTCATTTTCAGCGACTTTAAGTAGAGTTGAGACGATACGAGTTTATGAATAATAAAAAAAGTCAATAAGGTTGATATGAACTTGACTGCGGGGAGGGCACACTGCTCGAAGGACTGACGGTCGATGAGGCAGTCAGGTTCTAGAGTGATGGCCACCTAGTGTTGGAAGACACAAGGTCGGCCGACGATCTGTTGAGGGTCCCGGGAAGCTTCTGCATGCAGTACCAGTGGAGATATTTGGGGGAGGCCTATATCCAGCAGTGGATGTCTATCGGCTGATGATTAATTGATTGCTTGTTTGAACTTTATTTATACAAGTAAAGAATGTGTGAATTAAAATTTTATATTATGTTCCATAACAGCCAATTTACGTCCTCACTGTTGAGGCACAGGCCTAGCCGATGAGGCCCAATATGAGGGCGATGGGGCCATAGTCACTACGCGGGCCTCTATACCGATTGATGACTTCACAAACACCTTAGAATAAATTCTAATTCATGTGCAAGTTTCTCACGATGTTTTTTTTCACCGTTTGTATTTCTCTGTTTTAACTAAAGTTTACAAATGTACATAACTTAAATATTAAAGTCATCGGTACATGCTGAGATTCGAATCCGCGACCTTCGGAATGAAGGCCGCACGCTCTAACCATTAAGCCAGCGAGATACTTACTATATTTCATTTTAAATTTAAGTTAAACAAAACAAACGAAGGTCACATTAAGTTAATTATGTCAACAAGTTGAAAGAGATTTTTGAACAAATCAAAAATTATCCGAACATGAATCATATTTCATCATCTCGAGAAACTTTTTGACCGATCTCTCATAACAAGATTAAAGTTTAATTTGTAACGTATAATGATTGACACGAGTTTTAAGTGGTTTGTCTCTGAAGATATCTGAAGAACTTTTACTGATGTCATTTGTTTTTTAATTGGTTTGATAATTTTTTAAGAAACAGTTAAAAATACTGAATTTTCATAATGTTTTTTATGCCACCTTAATTTTTTAGTAGAAGCGAGGAGACAGACGAGCAAAAAGTTCCCATGGTGACAGTCTTGCCTCAAAATATGTGCTATTAGATAGATATACATTGGACTATACTGAGCTGATCGGCTTGAGATATATTATTGATAGCCAAGTTTCGTCATCTAAGTACATCCACAAGCTCTCTCTTTACTCTTTAATCAGACTCAAAGGCGCAAATTCAAGTTCAAATGTTTGCTTTGTAAGTAAAGGTTCATAATGCATTTAGAACTATCAGTAAGTTTTCATACTTGTGTATGAAAAATTTACATATCCAGTTGGCGCTAGTTAGGACGATATACACTGTACCACACTGCGTTCATCGCCTTGAGACATATGATGTTAAGTCCTATCTACAGATACATCTTTCTTCAATTCTGAACATAGTAATGTTTGCACACTACTGTTAACCGACAGAAATAGGAGGTGCGGCGGTATTTACTTAGACGGTTTCCGGAAACAGAGACCTACCACAAGTAGATGAATTAATATTAATTTATACTGTAAAAATGGAATTATTAAAGTAAAGTTCATCTCAGACATAAGATTGATATCTTAACGTCAACCGTCACGTATACCGTAAACAAAAAAATATATTTCTAACTTCATAACTAGTACTTTCTGCAATACTGATTTTACGTTTATATATTTCAGTTTCACGATTTGTTTAAGTCAGTTGATAATTTTAATTGCAAAAGTTACAATGAGCACAACTTCTGTGTGAACGGTTGCGGAAAATTGTGTCCTGCATAAGTAATTCTCATTATTACTTCAAACGTGAAATAAGTAAATGATTTATAATTTAGTGAAGTTATAATAAGTCTGTCAGTAAGGAAGTGTGGAAGTTATTTTAATGCATGAAAGTTATACACGTTATGTTATGGTTGTGTATAAATTGTGTTGAGTGTTCTGACATTTTATTTAAAATAAAGAGGATTAAGTTATATGAAAAGAAAAGAAAAAAACAAACCAGTACGATAAGTAGCTTTTGCTACTAGAAAATGCTCGATACTACTTGGAAAATATGGATAATATAAAACATTCTGATGATAATAATGATAACTAACTGATATTAATAATAACTAACTTATATTCTATATTATTGAAATCATCACCATTGTTTGTTCAGAGCATGTTGTGTGTGGTCTCTTGTTATCATAATTACAATTAGTCCAATGCTTTTATTATTATTTTAAATGTATGTGTAATATTATTTATTTCATTATCAATCCTTTTCTAATGAAATAAACTAGAGTTAGTTAAAATATTAACAACTACACGGTGAAATAAACGCAATGACGAAAATTCAAGGACAGCTTTGGATTAAGTTGGTATTGTCTTTGTGGAGCTATAATCCAAATTGCCCGTTTGATATATGAAAATATAGGTTAGAATAATGCAATTGCTGAAGATATAGAAGCAATGTAGTATTTATTGAGGAATCACTTCGCTTTAATAGTTAACCCCTTTAATATTTTACGGGCAGGTCTCTATTGCGGAAGACTATAAAGGAAGGTATCACCGCAGCTCCTATTTCTGCCGCCAAACAGTAGCGTGTAAACATTACTGTGTTCCGATTTGAAGGGCGCTGTAGCTGGCGAAATTACTATTTTAACGATACTCAATACCTTGAATACAAAAGCGACAGGTTTACTGTCGAAAAAGTTTATTATTTATTCCGTTTCTTTCATACCTTCGCATGATCTGTTGTATCTAACTAAACTAATGTTTAGTTCCTTTTAACCCAAGAATTATTATCTGAAACTGTGATAGAAGTTGTTCCAATAAAACCAATAGTTACAAGAAAATTATGTTTACATTTAATCATATAGTTAATAGAATCTAATATTTGAAAAGGATTTATTGATGTTTCATTGTCACTTTGAAAAATAACATAAGAGAATTTTATGTTATAAACCGATATTGAGTCATGTATTATCGATTCGATTCTTATAAATAATTTGAACGAAATACATAGATTATTTTAAAAATTATAAAGATTTCAAAAAATATAGAAAATCTCGGGTGTACTACAAATATATTATGTAATAATTTTAAATGATGATGAGGAGATAATTTTAAATGATACTCAACAAGGTCGTCTTTTGTTGGAGTTCTGTGAGGGGAATTGGGTCGCGTAACCTACCACGCTGGCTCAGTGCTGATGGGTGAATAGAGTCTCGTCTGCTATTCAGCAGGGCGCACCGCGTGCAGGTGAGAATGACATGGGCTCCGTAAGATGTTGGGCGGAACCCCTTACACTCCTGTTCTCGATTTCATGTCTATATTTACTTCTTAGCTCTTCAGTCTTTTCGAAATTGAAAACTTTTCGTAAAATATTTACATAATCATATCGATGTGTAAATCGAAATGATAACAGAAGTGGGTAATAATGTAGCGGAGTAGCAAAAACAAGGGACAATGGCTGCGACATACACACAAATATTATATGTGAGGAATGCTAAATGAGAAGAGAAACAAATCACGTGTGACCTCACTGTTACCCAATCTTGATAGGACCAATAAATTTCATGTTATACGATTAAACCATTCTATGAGTCAAACTGGCTCACCAGTAATAATAGGTATACCATATTTGATAATGCAAAATGAAAGGGTCTGTGAAGAAGAGGAATGAACATATATTTCATTACTTAACTTAAAACCAACGTATGTTTTTGAAAAGTAGTAATAAAGTTTTTTATATATATATAGTGTCCAAATTTTTAATGAGTCAATTTAGCTCGACCCGTAAATCTTGTGTTTAAAGTTAGGAATGAAATTCTTTATCTCATCTACTTTGGTGCTGTGCTAGTTTACCTAGCCATTTTCTTTCGAATTCACTGGTTGAATAAATTAAGTACTGGGTTGCGTTCATTGATGCAAGCATCAGCTGTTTTTCATTGCATTTTTTATGAAACTGTCGTTTCATTTAGCTGTACTAACATTATGGACCGTAAATAATGCTAATAAAACGTTTTGAAAATACCATTTTTTTAATCAGAATTGATTTTTTCCGTCCTATCATGAAAGGTGTCATTAATACTATCGTCTTTCGTTTTCAGAAGTGGTCTCCTATTACACAGTATACTACCTATGCCTGGCGGTGGACTTCCATCAAATGAGATGATGATGAAAATAGTAGAAATTTGAAATTTACTTTAATATACTATCGGCTAGAATAGTTTTAGATGCATTAATTTTAGAGAATCGTGTTTAGTGATTTTTTTTATTATAAAAAAAATATTTCAGTTATACATTATTTTAGTGAATGTAATAGTGTACGATTGATTGTTGATCTAATAAATAAATAAATATAATAAACTCAGGATATCTAAAAGAATCGGAAAAAGGATATTTTATTGTATTAGTACCTTCATAGTTGATCGTAGTCAAGAACAATACAATAAAGAAATAACTATAAAGTTCATAGCGAATATGAATTAATTTTCACATAATTTGTATAAATCAGCTTGCGGCAGTCCACTGCTGGATATAGGCGTCTCTCAAGGGTCGCTGCTTACCCTGATATTCAGCAATTTTTTTTATAAATATACTTCATTACTTAATAAGCTTTACAGTCGCATACACAAAGTGACTTTAATCAGAATATTTAATATAAAACCATTGTGTAAATACTTCTTTGCAGTTCTTGGTAAAACTGCTTTGAAATTAAAGTTACTGCTGGTTTTAGAATGTAGAAAACAGTTATAAAACTAAATTAGTGCGCGCGTTTGTTTTTATTTAAACAATGAATCTATCCAATCTAAGAACATCTTTACGGCATCGTAAAACTAATTGTAACTGCTTAAAGCGTAGCTTTAAGCGTCTGCTATTAAAATATTAAATCAATTCTGCTCTTAATTTTTTTATATGTTTATCATTTTAAATACAATTTTAAGAAAACTTGAAAAAAATTTATAAATAACTATATCAACATCGTCATCATCATTAGCCGATAGACGTTCAAAGCTGGACATACGCCTCTCATAAAGATCTCCACACAGTTCGTTGAGAGGAAGTGAGTAAAAGGGGTCTTAAGATCACCACACTGGCCCAATGCGGGTTGGCGGGTGGTCTGGTGTGGTCTGGTCATCGTCTATTATTCAGCAGCGTGAACCGCGTGTAGGTGTGGTTGTCTTGAGCTCCGTAAAATGTTGGGCAAAACTCCTTACATCTCTATTTATTTCCTGCAACGGAATGAAATATTAGAAGACTAGGAGGATAAATGGTTCGTTTCTAATCGATAATAATTGGTCGTTTCAATTAAAACACATCGCTACAGTAAAAATTTAAGTAATTATAATACGTTGTATAAAAAAAATATATCTTAGGACATATATAAATTAGAACTAGGTTTTAGCGAAGATTGTTTCTAGAGTAGATAACTACAAATTAATTTAAGAGCCTAGTCTTTGACGTATAGTGAAATGTGAAAATTTTAAATTTCCTTGTACCGTTCAATCGTTAAATGTAACATAAAATTCCAATCCCCCTTTAAGGTCTTACCATCGATACCACGTGGTTGTAATCCTATCCTGATACCTTTTTAAGTAGTCTGACCCAAATTCAAAGCCGCCTTCGATCGCCAAATAATCCTATTTGATGCGTTGCCATTATTGTGAAGCAAAAACATTTTTGTTCTGACCATTTTATTTTTACATAAAAACTTAGATGTTATATATATATATTTGTATTCGAAGTTTGTAATTTTAAATTGTATATAATTATTGAGAAATCTTACATATTCGGATTGAATTTTAATAGCTCATAAACCTAAAAAATGACGTAAATAATCTGATTAAAAAAGAAAGTATTGCTATTAATATTTTTTTTTATATGTACTGTTAATCGGAATTCCAGGATTACATAAAGGTATAAATATTGTTGAAAAATATCTCCAAACTAGTTATTAACATTCACATTAAGTTGCATTTAAAGAGTAATAGTGTTGCTGCATTTTCATCATAGAAAATTAAATTAACTTTCATGCCCGACAAAAAATCCATTTTCTATCTTCTATTAAATTGTGCACTTTGAAATTAGCAGTTTCTTTTAAGAAAAGCTACGCTGAAAAGTTCTTTTTCCCGATGGAAATCTTACAAAGTTTCCTTTTCATATAAAATTGATATCGCATAAATTTTAATAGACATTTTTTACATTGTTGATTACGTACAAAGACCGTAACAAAAGGAATATTGAATACATGTATTAATTGAGATCTTCAAATAAAGTGTTATGGTTTCTTTCTGACTTCTCAGCAGAGTCTTCTAACTTTGAACCTGACATGAAATAAAATGAATAATATTTAAAAGTGTTATCTTTTCACAAGCATGCGACGGTCGATTATCATTGAGTAAAGACCAAGGATTGGCAAGCGTAGTATAGGACGTCCTTCTGTCAGGTGAATAGACAATCTGGTGAAGATCGCAAGTAATCATTAAATGCTGACGGAAATAGACCAGCCGCGCAGGAGATTGCTTGTGGACGTTAATTTTCAAAAAAGTAGCAATGAATGGCTGAAAAGATGATGATCATTATCTTTTCATTATTTTATTGTAAAGTTTTCCTTAAATGACTTCCCATAAAATATACCGCAGTAGGGTTTTAAGTTAACAGTACCATAAGGTTCTTCCTATGATCTAACATTGTATAATAAAAAGCTACAACTATTCTCTGCTTAAAAACTAGGCCAGAAAACTTGGGTCTATTGGAGGCATAATTGAAAGTGAAAATGAACTTTCGCACGTCAGTACGACGCCAACAAATTACAGTTTCATTAAATGTCGGATCGAATTCGACTCGAAGTGGACAGATTGCTCATTTCCGGCCCTTGTCGCCGTTCGTTGACAATGCAATTTGTCAAAGTGTGACTCTTTTATTTACGAATGCCTACTCTATATTAAATTTTCACGAAGAATAGCGAATAAGAAAGAGTTTTTGATTCAATGATTGCTTACCTTAATTCTGCTTCCCTTCATACGTACATTGGAAAAACGTATTGGCTAAAATATAAAAAAACATTTCTATAGATATGTTCTATAGTATGTCATCGTCACTACTGATATAAATATTGATACAATTTTGAACAATTACTGATGATAAGTCTGGTTTCGAAAGAAATCTTGGTAAATATCGATTTAGACCTATTTTAGTATATATACACAAATATTTTGTATTCCTCATTAAGGGCCGCTATAGTTAATGAATTTTGTGGTAATGGGATGCATCATCATTTGCCTTAATGCACAAAAAGGAATAACCGTATGTTTATTTATCTCATAAGTTAAATTGACATTGAGATGATATCTCGAAAGGAGAAGTTTTTGGCTGGAAATCTAGTAGTGAAGATCTCAGACTTAAACTTTAATTCTTGATATAACAGAACTTATGGAATACAAGACCGCACGCACAACATTGTTATCATAATGCCTGAAATTTGAAGATATGTTATTTGGTTTATTAAAAAACTAGTCACGAATAAATTAACTATTTGTAAATGGCTTGAAAAGATTGTGGAGGGTATGAATGTTAAACATTTCGTCTAAAAATTACAAAGGGGTATGTGAAATATTTTGCTCAAACCCACAGGTAAAATTTTAGAAATTCGGACATAACCGAGTTGATCCTTTTGTAAGACTTTATATTAGGGGCTAAACATAAATTTAATATTATT